>JAGTXR010000100.1:2400000-4800000 GCA_022606575.1 Glossosoma conforme | reverse complement strand
AAAAAAAAACTATTATTCCGATACTTAAAACATATTTTTTCTTGCCCGTTTACCTGTTTTTATCAATAGTAAAATGACAGACTATTAAATTTAATTGTACACCATATAAAGAAATAACAATAATGTACAATGGCGTTATTTTTCCATATTAACTAATTGTAAAAATGTAACCGGATTTAATGGATCAATTATGTCATTCAAAATATGTATTAAAGTAGTAATAATTACAATGCTTCAAATCATTAATAACTAACAATTTTATCATGATACTTATTGTCCGCTCCCTATCTGGAGCATATAATCACCACGAATAACCGCCGCAAATATTTCTTTCATCTGTAATTAACATTATATTTTTCCAAGTCATCTCTAGGAAGAAAGCTCGATGACTGGATATGTGGTTGTAGTATCCGAGGCATATCTGCATGATAATTAATCTCAATTTTTAAGGAGAACATATGATTATGCCAACGCATGATTATATCCCATTTAACATGAATAAGCAAAAATTTGCAGCAAGTGTTCGAGGACATGAGTTGTAGCTCTTATGCTGAGCTGAAGCGGGTTGCGGAGGACCGAGAGGAATGAAGATCTAGGTGTAAGAGTCTGTTGCTGCAAACCAATCCACCGGATTGATACTGAGTTGCTATTTTAATATGATGAAATATGATGTTTCGCCTGACGAAATGTAATAATCTAACTAAGACAGGGAATAAGAAATAACATTGTCAGCTTTAACTCACTAAGCTCTCAAGTATAAAACTATTGATACATCAGCGCAGTGGGAAGATTCCCCACATCAAAAGAATGGCATGTTTACGTCTGCAAGATATGAGATTTACCTTTTATCTGATGCAAACTAATATTATTTCTAGTAGGCAACGTCTAGAAGCGATGGAAAACTTATGACACACACCGGTGGAAATGTTTTCCTTCGAGTATCATAATATTTAGGCAGCGCGCTCATAATGGTTTATTTTTTGTGTAAATTTTCGAATTTCGAAATGTAAGCATGCGATAATATTAAACCATAACACTGGATTAAAACGCGCCATATGTTTTTCTACGCGGTTATAAAATGATAATATCTCTTACTCGTTACAACATAAAAGCCGTAAGTCGGGCTGTATAAGTCGATAATAGTTTAAAATTCACAACGTAATGGGTATAACATATTTATCAACATGTTAAGTTAAAGCTTTTTTAAAAATATTTTTCCAGAAATGTTACAAAACAGTTTTATGAAAAGTGCAAGATACTTAATTATACACCATTTAAAATTCATAAATACGGGTAAAGGAGATTAAAAAACTGTAGGTTTAAATATATGATTTTTTCGCAGTTTTTAACATGAATCACTTTGATTACTGTTCTAAAATAAAGACCAAGCGCTTATTATTATTTTATATATATATACGATATCATTTAATGTATTGAGTGTGTATAGTTTGTATAGCATATCTATTTACAAAGAAAGGACTGGGAAAACCACATTGAGTGAAATACCGCGGTCTTCGTTTCTTTGATTTACATTGTTTAATGTTTTCAATGGAAGATAACGTTTTTTTTTATTTAATATTTTAAATGGATCTTAAAGTGAATGCTACAAATATAAAGAAACTTAAATTTAAATTTAGTATTAAAAATTATGTCACGCAATATCGGTAAATTAAAGCTAAGTCTTTTAAATATTAATAACAAATATAACCCATCCAGAATTGTATGAAGGAACAGAAGCTTATAACTTCCAATAGTGAATTAAAAGAAAAACATTTGTACTATAGTATAAAATTGAATAATAAATAATCGAATATAAAAGCACGAGTAAGTCATAGAGAATATTACTTTTGCGTACAATTAAAATGAAATTACACGTTATCCGTGATCTTGAACGATCAACCAGTTCTTCAGACACAGTTCAACTGGAGGCTGCAAGTTAGTGGGCGGCGAAGTGGGCGGCGAAGTGGGCGGCGAAGTGGGCGGCGAAGTGGGCGGAGAGAACCAGAAGGAACGTTAACATCTAACAGACTGGACAAGGTCAAGGCTCAAAACTATCACTGGTCATCATTTCACCGTAAATGATACAAAAACTAGCCTAAGAGATGTTAAATTATTATACAGCTTAAGAAAATGTTATTCAAGTTTATGGTCGTTATCGAGTAGAGTTTATATTTTACGATTGCACGGTATATAAAGGAATATTGATTTATTTCATTAAATTAGTAAGCACTTAATCTAATGTTTGGGTAGGATATTTTTTAGTTGTAATCAGAAATTATAATTTGTAAGACTTCACAGTTAATTCTCAGTATTACTTGCCCATGAAAGGTCCGAACACGGGTCGGTGATATACGTTTAATATAGTTGTGAAGTAAAAGATGTTTTGATTCGATGTGTGTTTCTTTTTTTAATCAACCTTAGAATGTAGCAAAAAAGCTAATTATATTTTATATTTTAATCACGGTCATCCTGTTGGATTCCTATCATCAAAATATTATATAAATAATTTTGCTTATTATTAAAACGAGCCTACCTTATTACATTGCTATAATCCAGGCAGTTGGTCAATATAAAGGTGAATCGCGTTATTTACCTGAAAATAAAAAAAAAGAATTAGTTAATAATGATTTGCATTTGTACACAGATATTTCCATTATAAGGTAAATTGGGAAATAAATATGTTTTTTTTATATATTGATTAATGGTATACAAATGTCATCAGTTCATCTTGCAGGGGGGATGCTTCGTTTGCCAGCAGCGGTAGTGGCCTAGATGCGGAAGGCAGAGGATCTAAGAGGATGGAGACTCATGCGGCAGGCTTACGTTCAACAGTGGCCGAACACAGGCTGACGATGATGATGATAATAATACGATAAAATAAATTATGTATATTTTATCAACAAAATAATTGAAAGAACACGTATATAATCAAACGAATGAATAAATGAAATATATTTAGATGTATTTTATTTTAAGTACGTACTCGTACTATTATTACATTAGCAATAAGTAGTTGATTTTGGTAAGCATAAATAATTTTGTATTATAAATAATAAAACCTTTGTCATTATTGAAATACGAAAGAAAGTTTATTTTTAGAAGCTTCAGCGAATAATTAACGCTCAATATATCATACAAGATGATCTGAGCAGTACCGTGGGCCATGACCCTTCACGTATCTGATTACTATTTGAATAATCCTATTTTGTATCGGAATACGCGGCAACACCAACAACGATCGTTTCAGACAATGATGAAGCACAACACGGCCGTAGTACGAGAGCGAGTGTCGAAGCCTATAAGATGTACATATTTTTGATAAGTGTATAGAAACAACTCGTACAGGAATACTTTGCATGGATTTCATCTCAATTTATGTATAATGACATTATACATCAACGATATAGTTTTTACAGTTACATATAAAAGTTTTTAATTGCATGAATTTATTGCATGAATGATATGACAATATAAATCTTTTTTTCCAAGACCAGGATAGATCCCCAAGCTTTAAGTGGAGCTCATCCAAATACTACAACATCTGATATGTTTCTTGATGGTGGCCACTATTTACACTTCTTTATCTTACGGCACACGTTTTTTTGTGTAATCATGGAAATACATAAAAAAACTAAACTTGTATGAGGTAGGAAATTCAAAAATATTTTATACTTCTTTATACGTCAAAAAAACCTAATATAAAGAAATATATTTTTTTACAACAATTATTCTTAATCAGTGCTCCGCAGCACATCAGGTAAGAATTACTGCTCTAACCGGAACCTGGATAATAGTTGAGTAGCGAATTATGATTGCCTCGATTGCATTTTTTTTAACAAAATTTTGCTCTGCTTAAGATTTGGCATACATATGAAATTTGCAGTAACGGTTTTAAACTCTGCGGCCCCCATATTGTTTATATTTTTAAAAAATCTGATCAAGATTAGCTTCCTTGGGCGCCCAGAGCTTATTCGCTAGGGACACCCTGGAGCACCGACCCACTTTCCCACCCCCTAAAACCGGCTGGAAATATGTATTGCTTAGTTATATTTCAGATTTACGGCATGTTACTCGTACTATAACTGTTAAACATTCTTTGTTCTTCAGGATAAGCTGTATGGTATCAGATTTGCCGTCACAGGTCAAATACATTTGATAGCGCGAACATTGCTGGGCTGGTTGCATTCCGAAAAAGATGCACTGCTCGGTCGTCCATGCAGTCCGAGAAACCCTACGACTGCACTTACTGGCCGACTACAGAGTATCATAAGTGTAGTACAATGGAACCGATCAAAGCATTTAATCAAATACAACAGGTTTATGATGATAAAATTTCAAAACATAGCTCGAAATTAAAATTATATATTCGCCGAAGGATGTGACCGGTAGATATAGAGCTTTATGGTCACGCGAGGCATTAATAATTTTCATAAAAATTAAGCAATTATATAAATCTTGTTTGTTCACAAATATGTACATAAAACACCACAGTTTGTGACTCATCACATCCATTATAATGCTTTTTAAAATACGCGGTAAATCAGTCATACATAGGGCTAAGAATAACGGGCTTTAGTAAAAAAAAAAACATCTCAAGAATGGATCGCAATTTATTTTTATTACCTGTTTGTGTATAGAAGGCGGTTTCACACTCACTGAATTTACTAATAGATGCTTATCGTGATTCATGTTAAAACCAGATAAAAAATATTATATATATACCCGTATTTAACATTTTAAATAATCTAAAAATTAATGCTTAGAGTATAAATACTAATATCACATATTTTTAGATTCCTGAAACTTCAGAATATTTTAAGATTGAAGTGATTGCGTCAACAAGAAAGAATCATAATTTATGAGGTTTACAACACGTAAAGGGATATTAATCAATATTTTTATTTTAATGATATATAATAATATGTGAGGCACCTAGTTTATTTTAGAACTTATTGTTAAGTTAAGGGCTCGTCGATAATTGCATTCGCACAGTCGGAATGCGATTAAAAATATTTCAATGCCAGTTCGCTATAATGGAAAGTTACTCTCGAAGTAATTAGATACATTCGCTACAAGCCGGGAAGACAAAGTGGTTGCTGGAATTTATTGCTGTGGCATTAATCGTAGAGGGATCGATTAAAACGACTGAGAATACGATTGCAATCGTTAACACATCTCCGAGATAATTTCACTATCAGATGGAGTGGGTAATTATCGGGCAACCAACGAAATTAAAAAACGGCACATTATTGTAATTACAATTTTTACGTCTTACTTTAATAACTTACTAAAAGGTGCGGATTAAATTTCTAGACATTGTGAGTTTAATCGTATTTTAGAAGCCTAATTTTACAACTTTATTTTTATGGAATGTTTCAAATTAGCAGAATATATTAGTGAATATATAAAATATTTGATTGAAGTCCAAAATTAAAAATGATAACTGTTTTTTTTTGGTTAATCGAAAATATATTACAATCTATATTTATAGTCTCAAAAAATTACAGATTTTTTGCTGAAAGAAATTCAAAATTTTGGAAGAGCATTGCTTAACTTACCATTGACATTTTAAAAATTAAATTAAATGTTATCTCTTGCACGACATACTAGTTTAAAATATGAAGACTAAACATTATTTATAATAGCTCTAAATAGTTAACTAACGGAGCGAAAACAATCCTGTGCACGATACACATCGAAACAAATTCATATATTCATGAAATTCGAAAGCATTTGCGTACTACAATGTATAATCTCATACCATACGTTATAATGTCAGTCAGATTATCTCCGTGGACTATTTGAGATCACTTAAATGTCAACTTCACTGAGGGCACCAACACCCAACCACAGCTCGGGAGATAAATGCATTCCAAGCGTGTGGTTTCTGTCATTTAATCCCAAAGGTCATTCGTTTTTAAATCTCCGCTCGCCTTTGTCGTACAAATTGCTTGTTGGGCGCACAACAATGTGTAATCTAATTACATATTATATACACGCGGACACTGCACGCACTAATGAGGATGATAAATCAGATACAATAAATTCTTAACGCCCACGAGCGCACGCGGCTGTAAAGTACTCCTATGTATATAAATATTATAATACGAATGGTCACTAGATTCTTGAGATCTTGCATCTCTTGGTGCGTCCAAAGTCTCACATTAGCCACAACACTGAGCAATGCAAAATAATGAAATTATTTGTTATACAAAACAGAAGTGGTATTGAATTATGAAAAAATCATCAAAAAATACTGACATTAAATATATTTGAGACTCTTCGTTTCAGATAGTAACCACTTGAATACGAAATTTATATATTCGCTCATACATTATATGCCACCACCAACTACCATAAATCACGTCAAACTACTGCCAGGGAACTTTATCAACAATTCCTACGATCGTCTCAAGAGAGCTTTCCATTCTGAAGTTCTATTAAATGCATTTTTGTAATTTACGATACTGCGCATGATGAGATCACGTTAAAAGAAAAAAGATAAATCGAAGTGCTCTTTCGTGACAATATGAAGAAATTCTTGGCATTATTAGTCGTGAGATTTTATGTTTTTATTTATTTTTTATGTCCTCGGACTTGTTGATAATACTGTCGTCTAGGGCGTCTTCTATAATTTGTCACCTCAAAATTTCTTCAATAAAATTATATGCTGTGTAAGTTACTATCACGAATGGTTTTTATTAATTAACTCGATCTTTTGGTTCTAATGTAAGGCTCCTCGTTCGTGGTCTGGAAAACGTGACCTAAATGATGTTTAATGAAACGGTGAAAGAATGAATACTCGGTATATTTAAAAAAAACGAGAGATTTTACCAGGTAGACAATTGCAATGAGATGATAAACTTGGAGTTCTGCAGCCTGAAATCGCTATTGCTCAGGCGAGCAAGTGAGCGATGCACGCAAAAAAGCGCAGTAACGAAGTAGCGGCCGGCGTTCGATTCGTTTAAGCCTAAGTACGGGCGAATGAGGGAACAAATTACGGAGATAACGATCCCGCGGTCTATCCGCCGGAGCAACAATGCAGACAGTTCAATGCTTCTGAGTGTAAATCACGCGCCCCATGCAACTGCGCCCCGATCGGACCGATACACCGCGCGGCGATACTGCGGAGCGAAATGGATAGATTGCGATCGCTAAGTTCAATGCCGAACCTATTGAACGGATCTAGAACAAGTGCAAGATTGATTGCGCATCGGCGAGATGCACTTGCTTAATGAAACTAATTGCTCCAAGGGGCACTTTTCTAGGAACGGAAACTGCGATGTTGATGATTAGATTGGGTTCAGAGAGTTAGAAATCATAGCTATTACGAATGTATGGAAATGTTCGCTTCTAAAATTCAATAGCAAGGACTTTTCAGCAAAAAAAAAATCTGCACTACAAATATACATAATCCCTTGCAGATACTCTAACAAATATAATAATGTAAGATTTTATTAAAATTCTATGGAAATAAATACACGTATTTATAATAAATTTATAAAAACATAAAACGTGGGGTGTAATACTTAAAATGTATATAGTTTATATTTTTTTTAGATCTTACAAATGTTTTTATAAATTATATTGTTATTAAAAATTTCAGGACTATCTGTAAGGGGCTAGAAATCCGCATGAAGCTAGAGAAATGTATCAAATATTTATTCATAGCCTTATATATACAAGTACTGTACTCGTAGCTTGTCGGGAAGTTAGTAGAAAATAAATTGCAAAATATGTACGAATAAAAACTTAAAAAACTTCTAAGGTTTTCACGTCCAGATTTGATATTGTGGCTTTTGGGTTTAGCCGTGTGTGGCGAACTTCTTTCAACCAATATTTCTAGCGCCATTGCAGGGGACTTATTCAGGATTGATGATTTATTTAGTTTTGAGTTCGTTTATTCAGATTATCTTTTTTATGCAATGGCGGTCGAAATATTGGTTGAAGGAAGTTCGCCACACGGCTTAACCCAAAAGCCACAACATCGAATAAAAACTTATTTAAAAAGCCATCATAGATGCAAAACGCTTTATATATATTTCATCTTCGGCGCACAATAAAACAAAAAGCGGTCAAATGATACTCGTATTTCAACAAAGCATGGCTATATTGCGCATCCGCGTGCACGGAAATAATACAAATTCTGTATGTACGAGTGTATGTTCGTTTCCAATTAATCCGCGAGCCTGCACGACGTTTCCATTAGTTTAACAAGAGAAACTGTCAGATGGCTGTTCAGCGCAAAGCTTCATATTATACAAACACCGAGCGCTGAAATGGAGAACGCCTGAGTTAACCTGGGAATATATATTTATACCAGGCACGTGAATGAGTTCTTTGTCTGCGCGGGGACCAGAAATACCGGGAGTTGTTCATGCCAGCTGAGAGCACCCATTATATTCCCATATCTTGTTATGCAAACTATTAACGATTCGCAAAATGAATCACAAACGTTGTACACACTTTGCTTCGCTATAAATCTATTCCTTTAACCCGTAATCAGCCAATACCGACAAAAGAAGCCAATCTTAAATATATCACAACTGCTACTAATGACAGTACGCATATTTTAAATTGCATATTTTAAATTGCAGCTTTTAAGTTGAGCCGTGTTAGCAAATTTCTTCTTCCAAAAACCACAATTCCAAATCAGTGGAAATCTACGAATGTATTTTAGACATACCTATA
Organism: Glossosoma conforme; assembly: GCA_022606575.1. NCBI lineage: Eukaryota > Metazoa > Arthropoda > Insecta > Trichoptera > Glossosomatidae > Glossosoma > Glossosoma conforme. Next base: position 4,791,309 of record JAGTXR010000100.1, on the reverse strand, counting down.
CATTAGGGTGTCCCAAAAATTTTTTTTTCGGTTTTTTTCAAGGCTCACCCCCTTGTTTTGTGTGAATGGTGTCCAAATAATGGTAAAAAAAGTTTCACGTCATCAAAACCACGGGAAAAGATAGCGACTTGCATTGGAACATGTCAATACTAGAATTCTAAGGCGAAAGCTAAGCCCTGATTATAAAAAGCAATATATATTTTTTAATTTTCTGTAATAGATAATAATATTAACATAATATTTACTAAATAGAAGTAAGAAAGAGATAAAACAGCGTTTAATTTGCTGAATAAACAATAAGTTTTCAAAAGCACCTTTTGGCCTTCATACAAAAATTTATAATAAAACTTCAACATCAAACATCAGAAAACATTGTCCGATAGCAATAAAATTTATTATGCGAGTTACTAGGACCAAACCACATATAAATAGAGGGTGAGCCGATTTCATTTCGAAAAAATAATTTTCCCATACATAGCCTGAAACACCCTACTGTACATATTTTACTTCTATATGCTGATACTTATTTTTTAAATAAATTGGCACACTAAAACATGGTATCAGTTGAACGTAAAATAGTTTTCTGTAATATTTAGTCAAATTACTCGTATTTTTGATTTTACATTATATCTGAAATGTATATATATTTTAGTCGTCTAATTTCAAGCCATCTTAACGATCAAACCGTATCAGAAACTTTTATAATTAACTAGCTGACCCGGTGAACTTTGTTTCACCCGAAAGGCAATAAATGAGCAGATTTGGATTTTATTAAGTTGAATTTTTCGGCACATATGATATCATATATTTGGTCTGGTTGAATTCTATTGCAGTAATCGACGAAACTTCAGCAAGTAGTTGTCAGCATTTCGACGAATAATCAAACGATATGCGTAATAATTCGGCGAGCTAACCTTCTTGGTAGTTTCTTCACCTGAAATTAAGACAATAGATTTGCTATTTTGTATGTAAAGCTAACATCCATATTTGTAGCATAATTATAAAGGGGTGAAGATAAATGATTTTAAATCGTTTGCCGGTTATTTGCCCAATTTTCTCTAAACAAACATCTTAATCTTTAAGTCTGTTATTTTCCTGGTAATAAGCAGTGTAATTGGTCATTTATTGGAAATCTAAAGCAAAACCAAGCACTGTAAAATGTATGTCATGACGGAATCAAAACTATGATATTGATTATATATATATTGATTACTCACCATTCAATGGATTTTTCATTGAATACATCCAGCATCGAGTATCTCCAAAGACGCGTTGTTTAACAATGTAGTTCATCAGGGACCGAATTTTTTGCCTGAATACACATGTCATGTCGATCACTTGATGTTTGTCCGGGAAGCAGCAATTGAACAATTTCTATCCACTTTGGATAACAGGTAAAAGTAATAAAGAGATCTGGTCTACCGTAGTGACGAACATATGTCAGTGCATCTTCCGCATATTCATGCATATGACGCGGACTGCCTATGTACGTCGCCGGCAGAATAGTTAATCGACCAATATTATTGCTGCATTTCCTTCAGAACTAATTGCATCACGTAAATGGATATATTCCTCAGAACGCATTTTTGCTTGGTTCGACCGAATGAAAAGTAAACGCTCCGTTTCTATTTGGACGTACATATCGACACAATATTGTTGTAGTAATCAACGAAACATGCGGCATGGTTCGTAATAATATCGACACTCGAATGCTCTCGAAACAAAACGTCAACCGATAGACAAAATATCTATCAAACCGTAGACAAAAAAACGATAGATGGCACTTGCCTTTCCATTTGCTTTTTGTTATAACATTTTTAACAAATAAAAGATTAAACTGATATTTTGACTAATATTTATTTTGTTTTTGTCTTTTTTTCTCTGTCTTTTGTTTTTTTTTGTTTCAAAATATTCCGTACCTTACGTAGGTACCTACTTACAATAACTACTTTTGCGTCATTTTTAGTTATGGCGTTGGCTATGGCAACACTTTTTCAAACTGACAGCTGTCAAATGACAATAGTCTTTTATGAAAACATGTTTACGTAAATGTTCAATATTTTTTCTTAATCAAATTAATTTTGAGTATCTTATAGCAAAATTAGGGTTTTAAGCTACCTTTCCACCAATTTTCAGCCAAGTCGGTTCAGCTGTTTTTGAGTTATGGAAAACCGAACTAACACGACTTTCTTTTATATATATAAATATATATTGTATATTTTTCAATTTTCAAACTATTTTATACATAAAATGTCATTTGACTTTCAACCAATTTGTGTCACGAAGAGTGCTTAAATAAACTCTAATTGTAAGAAATAATCATTTTATATTATAAAAAAGCTAAATAATGAAAAAAAATGCAATTAGTCAGAATGAGCAAAAATAAAAATTGTATCTGCATAATAAGAATCCAATTTGTGATCGATTATAAATATTTATATTTCAAATATTCATAAAAACAAATAATATAATTATTTATACAGTTACAAAGTCGGTTTGGCCGTTCTTGAGTTATAAGTAGTTTTTAAACCCGACTTTCTTTTATATATATATAGATTATGTTACAAATAGTGTTAAGCTTGTATAATGTTATTTTAAGCTAAAAAATTGATCATGGATATGGCGATCGGTTCAATTTGAAATTACCAGTTCCAGAAAAATAGGTGGCAATTTTTCGAGCAGCGTCCAGGTTAATGGACGTGAGAAAGTTGCGATTTTTCGCCGACTTAACCATAAGACTAACAAATTCGACGGAATATTTCAAAGAAATCATTATTACTAAGATAAATAATATACTTTGAATGCGACTAATCGCCTAAATTATTATAATCCAATCAGATACATACTAATAAGACGTTCGATATTACATTTCAACATGTTGTCCAATTGGAGCAATTTTTTGATGATACGAAATTTGTGAAGAAAATATATATTTCGAAATACCGAGTACTTTTATTAAGAGTACATACGATACACATTATAAAAAAATAATAGGAAAATTACAGGAATAATTGAATTTCAAGAAGAATCTTACAATACAAAATATATATATAATTTACCTCTGAAGGATTCTGAATAATAAATTCAAATTGTAATTCTTTACCAGAATTGTTAAATATTGTTTTAGCCTTACAAATTTGGTTTCTCAAATTGAATAGGTGACCTTTAAATATCAGCAGACGGGGAAAATATTTCAAATTTGAAATAATTTCATTGCAAACTTTTCCAAAGAAACTTTCCGTATATAATTTTATTTACGCGACTGACATGAAAGGTTTCTGCCTCCCCCGAGACAAAGGAATGGAAAATTAAGAAAGCCGAGAAAACGTGATTTGGAGGCATTATTGGCTTAATAAAAAAAGTCAGCTGGATTAGTTTAAGATTTACTTAGATCCTAATAGGATTCTTAAAACTTTTCACTTTCTACGATAAGCGGTTTAAGACTATTAAAAAAAACTCTCAAATAGATGATATATTCGTATGTGTTATTTTTTTAATTTATTATAAATTATAATTTTCATTTCAATATTTACAATGGCTTAAATAACATTGCAACTCACCAAAAGCCAATGCAGCCGTATTAGTTTTGAAAAGATTTCATACAATATTTGGTAACGATGGTTTGACTTTATGAGGAATGACGAAGTGAGCGAGCGGACAAAGTAGCTTTCGATACAACAGTCGGTCAAGAGACGAAGGTGGCCTGGTTTTTTTTTTGAGGCCTAAGGCCCCCAGGCCGGTCGCCTTGTACCTGCGCTTTTTGGGAGCACTTACCAAGGCATTGTTTTTAGAGTACTTTCTCGTTACACAAGTAACGGTCTTTTGGTGAGCAACACCAAACGTGGGTGTAAAAGTTAGTAGTTCAGACGTTAAAATTTGGTGGCCTGGCTGACACATGAGCTTCGGATGCCACGGGAAAACATAAGCTACATCAGCATTTACTACAGGACTTCGGGCCATACATAGCATGTACTCGCCGGAGCTTAATCCTTTCATTACGGCTCGGTTTGAATACAAATTATACTGTCAATTATACAACTAGTATTTGAAGCATAAATGTACTTATCTGGTATATTTTCATATATCATATTGGTTCTTGTATCCTTTAGCTATCAGATGATGCATAAAAAACTATTGTAAGAAAGTAGTAAAACGATATATAATGTCAACCGATGTCAACGGACGAAGAATCTTATGACGGCATATGCCGACAACCAATGCGAAAGGGTTAAGGAAACAGAGCTGACATGGATGAAGCGACGACGATTACATAGCCTTATCGCAACAATTTGTGCTAACAGTGTTCCCCAGTTAGGAGAGCGGATATAGAAAGATGATGATAATATTATAGGCACATGCGTCAAAATTTAAAATTATACGAGTATGTTCAATTTATGATGTTTATAAATTTATACTAAGGAATTTAATTAATGATACTTATGCTCCAATATTTTATATACGTTCGTAACATGAAACTCTCATGTTCATAATTGTAAAAGGTAACTAACATCATTGTCATTGTGTCACGATAACAATGCGTCAAAATTGAAGTATTACCCAAACTAAACACGAGAGGATGCGCTCGGCACCGAGCTGGATATCAAATATCCGTCAAAACATTTACCATCACGGTCAACGAGGAGCATAATCAGTCAAGAGGCAGTTACCGCGGCTCGGAACCGCCGCACAAAGCTCCGGGGGGAAAGCTCTCTCTTCCTGGTTCGACGCAACAAAGCTTGAGTGCAGCGCCGCGATATACGTGCATAATAAATGATGGGTAAATTTTAAGTTAAGCCGATTCGTCTAACAATAGAGCTGTATACGTCTATCTCAGTGGTTCTTAACTATAAACATAAAATAGTCGAGATTTACAATCCATCAGGACATATTTCAAATGTAACTCGTGTTTTTAACGTTTGGCAGTAAAAATCTGAAGTACTTAGAATGTAAAAAAAAGTAAGTTGGATTATACGAGTATTTTAGTCTTCTTAATGATTTGTCAGACAAACTATCATTGTATTTATTATTATTATACATATTAGTAATTGTATAGCGCTCTTTTATGACCGAATGATCATTCCAAAAGCGCATATTTGCCTCTCTGAGTAAAAAGGTGGGTCTTGAGTCTGCTTCTGAAGGATGCCTCCGCTTTAAGCTCTCTTATGCTTTCCGGTAGCGAGTTCCAGGCCATTGGTGCCGCGTAGCTGAAAGCCCGATTGCCAAAGACCGTGCTAGGACTGTAATACTAATCGAATACAGAGTTATTACATCATTTCCAGAATCAAAATAATTTAAGTTAACTGTAAAAAATAATATATGCGCACTTTTAATTAATCTTCCGAGAAACGCAAAGCATGTACATTTTTAAATATTTCATATATTTAATCAACACTATTAATTACTGTATTCATATTTTGAAGCTGTTGACACAAAGTACTTTTTATACTGCTTTCGACACAGATCTCGATACATTTTTTCCATATCCGCTCTACATCAGGAACATATGGTCGCCACAAATTGCAGCCAAGCTTTATCAGCTATCATTCTCCATACCTTATCCCAAGTCATCTCTATACCCGAAGGTCCATTTGGGAAAATATATAGTTTTATCCAAAGATATTTTAAAGGATATCGGATAATAAGCCCAACGCTCCCAAAGCTTAGACCATTTGCTACAAGATTTACACTACTTTAATTTACTTTATTATGCTCCATAAGGCAATATGCCAAATTATTAATAACAATACCTTACTATACACTGTATTATTAATCAATCAACAAATTGAAATAATTTTTCAAAATATATACAGGCAAGTAGTAGTAATTGTTGGATTATTAGGGTGCCTGATCACTTCCTTGAGTGACAACGGATTGGAGATGGCCATGGTCGGCAGATACGGCCCCAGTTATGAAAGATTGGATAGGAGGGAAGCTGAAGGAGAAGAGGAGGGAAAAGAGTGGTGCAACCTTCGCAGCCAACCACCGCGCAATATTATCTCCCGTGGGCGCAACCATTAATCATCCTGTATCTGGGCAGGATCGCTTAGCTTCGGATACAATGTGATATTATTATAATGTTATAAGAAGAATGGATGGGTCATAAACGACGTTTAGTACCCTCACTATTAACCGACTCTCTCACTAACACAACACTTTAAATTATAAATGTATTTTCGAAAATAAAGCGTATACGCAGGTAAGCGATAATATTTAAACAGAAAAAAGCATTGCTTAAATAAAATGTATTAATTACTTTGATTCAAATACAAAATATCTACAATGAATATAAAAAGTATAAGTCGAATGATTAATAGTTATGCCACACCTGTTATGGTGCATTTAGATAAAACGAACATAGAACTAGAGTACGAGAAAGAATGTTCATTTAGTGTAGACGGTTTTGTTTTGACCTGGCAAACCTGCAATGTTTACAAAAAAATCATAATATATTTGCAGCGAAGGTAGTTCACCAAGTGATTTCAAAGTACATAGTAGGGAGTAAAATATGCGAAAGATCATTTGGTATCAATGCACCCTAACAGGTAACACATTCCAGACGTTTTAGCTGTTTTGTTACATGTAGTGGGCTTAGCTCGAGAATCTATAACTTCACAGTCTTTATAAGGGCAAGCCAAGGTCTAGCGCTTACAAGTTCAGGTACATAATGTCCTCGGTGTTGCCCTATGACCTCCGCCTGGAACAAAACCGCCCCCGCCCAGGGCAGGTGGGCGGCCGTGGGAATAATTACTCCAACAAACTCTAGAGATCGCATCAGACATCCGGATTATGGACCTGTTTACAATCCTCGTCCTACAATTGACCCCATAGCATCATACTTGAAGAAAGCATCTCATCATTTAAATACCCTAAGACAGGTCAATGGAATAGCTATTAAGAAAAAAGTAATGTCAAACTATTTTTCTTATACACTGCTTCTTAGCTGGAGCATATGGTTTCCATAAACTGTTGCCATACATTACTGTTAGCTAGCGATATCCTTTTATTTTCCTTCTCTCCTTAGACACTTTTTAACCCGAATTTCATATTGTATACAATTATCTATTCAATAATCATATTCTATTTATTTTCATGTACTAGCTTTTGTATTGATATCCTTCGTTCAAAATATAAGGGTTTTGTGTTATTTATATTATTAGCATTCACTTTGAAAGCCATTTTAATATTAAATAAATAAGAAGTTTGACGTTTTGATATGAAATTATACGATAAAAATATTGATATGAAATTATACGTTTGCGCACATTGGAAATGAAGAAGCTTTCATAGATAGCGAAACTGTCCATCCATGTTCCATCAAGTGAAACAGTGCTCAATGTGATCCATATTAAAATAAGGGTTTCATGATATTATTTCGTTATTTTCGATTTTGCATTTCACTGCTTAATTCATTTGGCTAGCTATATATAACATGAATGCCGGTAAATATTGACAAGTTGTTAATTATACGCTTAAATATTATGTGACGACGAAACGTTTGGTAATCATCTCAAGAACAACAAGCTGTTGGTTGATTAATTCATTTTAAACATTACGATGTAAATTTTCAATATCATTTAAATCTGCTGCCGGATTTCGTTTCGAATTAAAAGTTTTTCTTCGCATATTCATGAGCTCCTGTGAGATCATCAATCCTTCAGTGTCAGCCCGGAGTGAAGTGGGAACGATCGGCGGCCACTCGAGTGAAGAATAAACTACAATGTACAAAGCAACTAGCCTTTCCATAATCATAAATTATACTTACTCTCGCTAAGCCGTCTGGCTAACGTGGCGTTTCATTGTCTTTTGCTGAGCATGATATTTAACGGACGTCAAGTGGAAGCTGGAAGAAAATAGCTTATGAAAGAAGGAATGACAACATATTATGTGGTGAAATAAATCAGGTGTCTGTCCTGTACAAAAAAAAATGCTTTAAGAGAAATCACTCTCCTGAGCATCGAAAAATAAGTACTTGCTTCCATAATCATGGCGAGAATGAGGCCCTCAAATATACAATCCATCATTGAAAACCAGGGAGGATTTATACTTGGTAGAACGTGTCCGACTTATATGAACTACACCGGGTGCCTTCCTTCTACAATGAATAGTGCGTCTGCTTGCTGTTTCATTGAGTGTGAGAAACTATTTGACAGTCTGTTTCAAGGCCTCTATTAGCGAGCATCAAGGCTGCATATTCGGTCCGTTTCTCTTTACCCTCTTACATGATGAATATCTAGGGATCGAAATGTGGGACATGATTTCAATATAATAGTTTTCAAAGCACAAAAAGTGAAGAGACTACTCATCGTGGCATTTCTGTATGTTTTGTTTAGTTAAGTTAGACGAAGGATTCATATAAAAATAATAATAAAGGTTTCAAAGTACATGAAAAGTACATGAATCAATAGATGGTTAATAGTGTTTCTTCCATTTTGTAATGTTTTTAGTTACGTGGCTCGTTTACCTGAACATGGCTGATGTGACTACTATATTAAGTATATCAAAATAAGCACTAAAAAATCGTTTGTATTTTCTTTTATTGAAAAATTCAGTTATTAAAATGGTTGCATGACACAAGGCACTTAATGTAATACATTTGTTCAATAAAATATTACATAATGTACCGAGAATTACGTAAGACGCTTGAGGAAGTCTTTGTTCGTGGAATAACTTTAATTAAAGATAAATTGGATAAAACATGATTAACAACAAGTGCCTCTAAAATAAAATGCAACATTTTAACATATAATAAAACAAAACTGGAAAATTTTGTAATTAATCTTGGATAATTGGACACATTTATGAGTTGAAGTTGTGACATAACAATAATGAAATTTCATAGCGAAGCTGCGCGAGAGCTCATTTGAATGCAAATCGCAGTAATGTCTTCAATTTATGTAGGTATTTTAGCATTTAAATGCCCATAAAATGGAGCTTTAATTTTATTCGAATCCACTTTGCATGGATGAAAAAAGTCAACGTGCACAGCGTTGCATTTGATTAAAATGCATAAGCTTGCAAACGCGGAAGTAGAATACTGCGGTAGCTTTTTTAATTTCATTCGAAACAACACAACGTAGCAGAATCCATACAACTTGCGGGATTTCCATTCCACGCCGGCTCGCTAGTATTATGCTGCGGTGAGCTTTTTGAAAAATAAAAATACATAAAATGTACTGTTAAGCGTTAGGCAACTACATTGTTAGGGCAGATCTGTTTGACAGGTAACAAGTACACTTTTCTATTGGGTCATTGCCCTCTTTCATCGACAACATAAATTTCAAATAATTCTTAACAATATGTTATTTATTCAACATCATTACATTGTGCATTGTAGATATACGTTTTTTTAGCATCACATGATTATTGTCAGAATTTGAATTACATAACATTTATTGTGTAAATCATAGAGGGTAAAAGTGTTTTAAGTTTTTTTTCACTTAGTTTGACACAATGGATTCAATCGGGTCAAGAGATAGGAAAGTTAACATGGCTCAAACATTTTTTTCAGATGCCATGAGTGATACGGAAAAACAGCCTTTTCTTCGAGTCTTCGATCTATAAATATAACGTATTTACATCGGGGAGCTTCGGGATGCAGGGTTCATTTGGGATAAAGCGTAAACTGTGTGGACTCTTTGGAGACAGTTAGGTAGCGGAAATGAAAAAAAAAAACAAAAGTATAACCTGAAAAAAACCTTTTCGTGATAAAAATACAGGTTTGTTCATACTGAAAAAATATAAAAATATTTAAGGTAAGCATTGTACAATTATTTTTGTAATAAATCTCCATTTATATAATCAGCTGTGTAAGCAGCACTAATGAAATTATACCTTGAGTCTACGCCCATATAATTCCTGTCAAGTAATTGAGCGAATCTCCATAATCGCAACATCATCATTACTCCGTCTGTATCCGAGTGCGATTCACAAAGTTCTTGGCACAAACAACGACTAGACCAGTGATTGCAAACCGTGTAGCGAAAACATCACTTATTCAGTACATACCGGATCATGACTAACCCTTGAGCATTTAATCCATTATATTCTCTAACAATTTACCATGAAACTATTATTTTCAATATTACGAATAGAAAAATTAAGATTAAAATATATTTATATTTCTTCAATATGTTTTACTATGTGAAGTTAGTATAAGGTTTAATGTTATGAAGAATAATATTCCACTAGAAAAAATCTAAAATCATATTCTTAAGTAGATTAAAGCAGAATCAAATACTTACGGTATCAAAGTATTGGCAATAATAAAAATATCTAAAGTAAGTCCATACTACCTAATGAATGAAGCTCTATTCAATGATAAATACAGTTGTGTGCCGGCAAATTGTAGCGATTTGTGTGTTGATGATTCAAAACTAGGTAGACCAAGTGAAGGATAGAAGAGGTATGGAGTGGCTACCAAGAAAAAACGTAGCCTTAGATGGGGAGACGATATGGCCAAAACGAAATAATTGTCTGAAAATCGTAAATATTAGAAAATTGTCAAAAAGTCATTTATCCAGTATTGAGTGAATACGCGTTGAATAAGAGATGCGAGTGATACGAAGGAGTCAATAAAGAGCACAAATATAAATTTTGATACGTTAGGAGATATTTCTCACTTAGGCATCTTATCAGAACGGATAAAAGTGATATGATTATCTGCTGGTTTAACTGTTGGTCGTCACTGAACCTACTACAGCAATAGACAATCATTTCCACGTCGTGACTGGCTAACGAGTCTTGTCCCCGTCCCCGGTGGAGAGAGCTGCACTGAGCCGATGTCTTCCCAGCAACTCGGTACTGAACGGTGAACAACATCACCGGTATTAATCCGCCTCACATGTCGTGTATCGCAAAACCATAAATCTGACAAACTGCACGAGTGAAGCCTTCACAAAATACTGCCAGCGCTCTGAAAAATGTAGAGCATTCATCAAGATCTCTTCTCTAATGGATACACATTAGTTTACACAAACACCACATTATTTTTTTGAGTGAAATGTGAACTGCAATTCATCATCAAGTAAATACCACTTGAACGGACTCGATAAATTGATGTGCTTATTATTCACAAGCATAACTTATTAAACTGTCATAAACTGAATACAGACAATATCTAAGACATAAAAATGTGAATACGATAAAAAAAATCTTGGACTCTTAACTTTTACGATACTATTTTAAATAAACATACTCATAAAACTGCTACAAATCTGCGTGATACTTCGCACGACAGAACCAAAAATTCTTAGGACCCAGATCATTTGTAGACGAACCTTCTCGATCAGATTCAATAAAAAAATGGATACCAGTTATTACTTATGTCTTCTATCTATCGACGCTGTCGATGTATCGAGTATATTTGGGGTTGTTTCGTACTTGCATTTTTCTTCATTTTACTTATTATTATTATATTAGTATTTGTATAGCGCTCTTTTATGACCGAATGATCATTCCAAAAGCGCTTCTTTGCCTCTCTGAGTAAAAAGGTGGGTCTTGAGTATGCTTCTGAAGGATGCCTCCGCTTTAAGCTCTCTATCTAAGTATAATTAAAAATACACGCTGTGCATGCTCGTAGACAGTCAATACCGAGAAGCATTTAAATTTTTATCACATCCAGTACAATTAGCCCAATAGGGCAGTAATAAGCTTCACTTTATTAAAAACAGTTTTCTGATTACCTACTACTTTCTAGACAAAGAGCAAATGTAAGACTAAATAAATCCATAGAACGCCTAGTTAATCGAGCGGAAAAGTTTTGCGATTTTCAACACAAAAAGAGTGACGTTTTTATTTCATCTGTTGCTTCAGTGATCGTTTTTCAATGCCACGGTGACATCATCTTGCAGCTGCCGATGTCAATGATGTGATTATTCCAAGCGCATATTGGACTGCCGTTGATTTATATGATAGTTGAAGACAACCATCACACAGTGAGTACTCGGTAGTCATCTATACACAGGTATGTAATAGTATAGCTGGAACAGTCTCGAGCATAAATACGCCTCACATGTGTACGGCAAAAGCCATTAATTTCCCCGGAGTATCAGAGCGCCAAACCGTATCAAAGACACAAATTATTTATGCCCCGTCCGTAAATAAAGCGCGGGACGCCGGGAAAATGCAAATTAAAGCGGGAAAAACTGTCGGGCGACACAACCTGCATGGACCGCATCGCTTTATGTACATTGACATTGTACACACGGTTGGTTGTAAAGGAATAATATGTTCGGTACAAAATAATTACTAGCGATAGCGCACCAGACAACAAATTCGAGCATTTAAATCGCCAACTAAATTCAAAGACTGATGTGACATTTTACACTCACAGGAAACAATCTAAATACCATTCCAATGTAACAGCAGATACTGATTCAAAGTTGCCGGTTCCGTTCAATGTTATACACGACAGTACATTTTTAGTAATAGTCAAAAATATCAAAACCTTATGAAAGACATTTCCGCGTGTCTACGCTTTAAGCTCTTAATTCAGAAGCCGTACAATTATTGTAAACGATATAAATCTGCATATATTTTGAATTTATCTCAAGTGGAAACAGCTGTTATCTAATTCTAAGACTGAGCGTGGTAGGACATGGACAGGCATTTCCGAAACCGTTCACTTAGCTACGAGGCCCACTTAAAGTATACTTCAAGAACAATTATTTATTATTCACTAAATATAAGTGTTATTTTTTCGCATTTTTCGTATCAATTTGTTTTATATAAAATTTTAATAGCTTAAAGATTGCAAGCATTACGTTTTTTATGCTTAATGCAAAAAACTAATATTTAAGAAAGAATTCCAATGACCATACCATGTTGAAACACTGGTTACCTAAGCATCACATGGTAAAAAGTTTGGGACATTGGACTATCATATATCCTTAAAAACATTGGTTAAATATTAACCTACAAATATGCCTTGAATATACGGTGTCACGACCTATCGTCCCCAGACAATTCGTTCTACGACTCATCGGTAACGACTTGAGGCGCGCTGGACGTCTGGTGTACAGGACATTTGGCGCACGGGAAAACTGGTGCACTGGCTGTCTCGCTAAACTAACCTAACCTAACCAAAGCAAAAATTACTTAAAATTTCAAAATGCAATGGTATATCAGGTAACGGAACTGCGACAGCAGTTCGCGGGGACCATATGCTTCAACAAAGAGCGTACATAAAAAAAGAAGAAAGTATTTGGATTGCAAACACAGTTATCCTTCTTCATTTCCATCTCATTGTATACTGTTTTATTTTAATTTATTGAATTGTCTTTAGCACTTCTGTGTTCTGTGATAGGACTTTCACTGGACATATCAGTCGCTACGTGGGTGTAATCTGAATGAGCAAATCATCACGGAAGATTTAATATTTACAGATGTGATGGAAAGAAAATTCTGGAATAAAGAAAAAGTTTTGTCAGGCAAGAATTTAATTTAATTTTCATTAATGCTTAAAAAACGTGTAGACATCCAAAAAAATATCAATGTATCAATACCGCGTATGTTTAAAGCCTTGACGTGGAAGGCCAGAGAGGCAGACAGACATATCTGAGATGGAGCGGATACTCGCAGGTGGGAGGCTCTTGATTAATACTCAACTCGGGCGCATTTAATCCGTTTGTCCTCGACACAGAAATCCCATGAATAAATTATATCATCATACATTACTGCTTGATTAAGAGCATTTTGATAAATTTGAAATGCAAATCTTCAGAGCACGCGTCGAGACCTTTGCTCTCACATCAAATAATAATGAATTATTCATATCCGCGAGTAAATAAAAACGATATTTATAACTGAGATTTGGCATTTCAATTTTCGCGTTCGCTGCCTGGTACAAATCAGATATATTTTATAAATTTCAATAAAAATTGAGCATGTATGTAAGCATAATATGCGAGGATTTGATAAACGACAAACATTAATATTTCAAGATTTAAAACAACAAGATCGTAATATTGTACGTTGTTTAATATTAAGACATTCATATACCTCAATTGAATACAACTGCCTCTGAGATAAGTTAAGATAGAAAATCATTCACCCTCGGGATCGTCGGTCTAATCATTCAATCTTTTTAAAAATTCTTATAAAAAATACGCCAAAATATGCCTCGATAACAGCTGCCTTTGTTGGGTTCCCAACTCGGTCTAGATCAGAGGTCGTCAACCTTTTTATGCCTAGCGCCCACTTTTGCCTATTTTTCATGGTAAAATTACCCTATCGCCCACCAACCTCGCCATATTTCAATTCAGTATATGGGTGGAAAAAATTCTAGAAGGAATCTAAGAGATTTGAAAATCTACAAAAATCGCCCACCGCCCACCACAAAAGCCCGTATCGCCCACTAGTGGGCGATACGAACCAGGTTGACGATCCGTGGTCTAGACTACATCAAGGGTCGTCAACCTGGTCCGTACCGCCTATTAGTGGGCGATACGGGCTTCCGTGGTGAGCGGTGGGCGCTTTTTGTAGATTTTCAAATCTCAATTTCAATTTCAATTTCAATTTTTATTTATTTTTTCCTTGCAGAAACATTACAAATTTTATCAACTCAATGCATTTCTGAAGTACAATAATAATAAAATAAAAATACAATAGGTAACATAAGTGTGACGATGTTAATTTATTGACACATTTAGTATCACTGACCTCACACTCAGAACTAGCGTCAGGAGACTCAAGATAAATAGTTTGATTTGTAACAACAAAAACCCTGTCATAAGTATTTCAATGATTGACACACAAATAACAAGGCATTATTGTTACAAAATCAAACGTGTAACATTTCACCTCCATAAACACCAGCACTGAATATAAAGCAATATTACACTAAATATGTCAATATCTTCACTCAAGTTGGTTTCAACCACTGTTCACTGCGATTCTTTCGTCTTACACGTATCCAGGGTTGAACGATGGTCCTTTCAGGCCACACTTCAGGCTCCATGAGAGACTCCAAGGAAGTCGCGATGACCCCGACTTTAAAGGAGTTGACAGCGTCCGCCTGCTGACAATCCTCCTGATGGTCATCCAAGAAGAATTGAATGCAGCGGTCGCTGCCAAGAAGCTCTGCAAGTCTTCAGCCGATGTATCTGGGTGAAGATACGCCATCTTCACTCCAGTAACCTTCTTTGAAGGAGCTGCAGAACCACGGATCACAAGACGTGCGGAATGTTGTTGCCTTCCCCCATCAGGAGAGGCGCGACTCAACTTAGAGCGGTGAACTTTCCCGGAAAGATTGCTCGGGGAAGGGAGAGGACATCCACGGAGAAAGCACTCAGGTCCTCCAGTTCCTCGAACGATGATTCGTCCTGGCTAAGAACGGGAGTCCTTGGGAGCCTTGCTCGAAACAGCAGGGGCTCCTTCGATAGTATCTTCCGAGGAGTCCTCTTCGGTGGCCTCACTCGAAGCTGATTCATTTACGGCAGGTTTGGAGTCTCTGCTGTCACAGTTAAGCGACATCGACACAGGAATGTTGACAGCTTTAGCGTAGGTAGCCGGAATTGATTTGCACGCTCGAGGCAAGCGCCTTCTGCGGGAAGTCGGCAGACTTGTTGGGTTGGGTGGAGGGTCCACACCAACGGATGTCAGTGCATCTTCCTTCCCGCATCCAACAGCCTTTAAGAGCCGCTCCAGCAGCAAACGGTGATCGTCTAAGCGACGATTTATTTGCGCGATATCACAATCGCAACGGTGCGCCATCCTGTAGGTAGGATGACTAGACACGTCCGCCCGGTTTGAGTGTCGAGCGACGAATCTTCTACATTCCTTCTAGAATTTTTTCCACCCATATACTGAATTGAAATATAGCGAGGTTGGTGGGCGGTAGCAAAATTTTACCATGAAAATAGGCAAAAGTGGGCGCTAGACATAAAAAGGTTGATGACCCCTGGTCTAAATCGTTGAAGCTATGCATAGTTTATACACGGTGGATCCCTGCGTGCAAAGATGATTTCCGACAATGTAAGGATAATGTCAGCTAACAGAACTGTGTGTCGACTTTTTGTGGTGACCATAAAATATTGTGTGCCACTTTCATATCAAAATGCTTCATTACCTCGCGTGTGGGAATAAAACAACATCAAAGTGTCTTATTATAACGGAAGATTCAAACTCTCTTTTTAATGATGACAAATAATGACTACCCAGCCAACTAATCGACCGGATTCATAATATTATACTTGTGCCTCGGACCGGACCGGCTAAGGTTTCAGTTACCAGAAGGAATGTGTAATTGGCTCTTTACTTCCTCCCGATAATTGGAGATCTGTTCACAGCTATTAAAAGTAACATGTCGTTTTCGGGAAGAACGTTCAAGCAAAAAACACCATATAATCAATATTATTAAACGAGATATCGCATTTTTCCATGCAGTAAATACGTTTTTTTAACATTTAAAGAAAGATAAAAATATCTTTCACCAAAACATAAATTTAACTCAGTGACAACACGACATACTAGTACGCATACGACTTCAGAGTAGAGGCGTCAATGATGGAGTCCGAGTATACACGAGAATCCTCCGACTTCTTTGATTGGTGTTGTCTTAAAAAGACAATAGTTTTCTCAATCTTTCCACAATCTGCACTGCAGTACTCTTCTGACTCGATCAATTTACGGTTTACACTTTTTGTTGAATGCATGTTAACTTTACTTAACGTACGATATATTTGCAATAATACTAAACAGTAAAACAAACAAACTAAACGCTTCAACTCTAGAATACCCTTCCAGTATCTGTTTTTTCTGCTCTATATAATGTAACCCCAACCTATATACAAGCATATTTCCTTCATTTTACTTCTAGTCACTTAAGTTGATAGTATTAGAGCGCACTGGTTTCAATCGGTTGTGTTTTTCTGCACTTTCTTTAAAAAACTTAAGATGTATACAAATGAATTTCATAATTAGAGATTCGTTAATTTAATGAAATTAATACCAAATTATCCACTTATTTTAGTGACATTGTTGTTACACCCTCCAAATATAAAAATAAATAAAAATACACTGGGAGAATATTTATAGACTCATAGTTGCGATAAGTTCCCCAGTGTCTATATTTCTTATCGCTCCATAAAATTGAATAACCTATAAATAAGTCGCGGATCTGAACATTAAGATACGTTTAAAACAACAGAATGAATAAATTGACGTTATTGATGTGCGGCCGTGTATGTACTTATGGACCCATTATTAAAAATGAAAAACCTCCAACTTCCCCTCCGCGTCTGGTCCTCTCGACTATCGGCGATAAGGTCACGTACAGTCGCCGCTGTTAATTTATTCGCCATCACGTGGGTCGATTAAATTGGCATCCTGGCCTAATTATACATCCCTCCGCATCAATCACGAGTCAAGCGATGGAGTGAGAACACTGCACCGTCTGTCCCCTTGCATGTACTATAATATATATTTCGGAAGCGATTTTTTTAAAAACCTAACATCTTTATCCCATACTCTTAATGAAGCACAATTGGTCATAACTCACAACAAATATACTACAGTAAAAAGTCGTATATTTTTAAGGCAATGAAAGCTAGCAGGATCGAATATAAGACGCTATGATTTTTGCTCCTTCACGGCAACCACTTCATTTTGAGGGTAATTTCCACAATCCGAAAAGCATACAAGGTAAATTTTTTAGGGTGAGGAAAAATCAATAATGTTTTTTTCACAAATTAAAAAAATACTACCACCAGATTTTTTTCTACCATTAATATGTTTTTCCAACCAAAAATTGTTTTTCATTCCGACAAAAAATTTACATTAATTCCATCATAAAATTTATTTGATTTCATTTTTGTTTTCTTTATAAATGATTTACGAGTATTTTAAAAAAATGGTTCAAGAGTTAATAATCCAATTTATTATTTAATATTGAAAAAAAATGCAAATAGTTAATGGTTAAAATGGAAGTAAACAACAATACCTATCCGTAAAACATAAAATTGTCTTTTAATATTTCCCTCCAAAGAGCGAATTTTCGTACGTAATGCCTTTTTGTGTTTCGGAAGTAAATATTTGATATTTCATGCAATGACATTTTAAGGCCAATTTGATTATTCAATGTATTAGCCGCATCGCCATTATGTGGGAAAATTAAAAATGGCATTGAAAAATCTACGTCGTTAAACATGCCACGGTTATAATTTGGCTGAATCATAATACATTAATCTTATAAAAAGCGATAAAATGTTTTATGCGAAATTAAAATTCAAACTGAAAATGTTTTGTCATGAATTAATTAATCGGTTTTAAAATTAACGCTGCAAGGAGACCTTGTAGCGTCATTTTATTACACTAGAAAAAATCTAAATTACACACTCGTTTTCCGTTTGCAATAAAGTTCACAACCATTGCGTCAAAACTAGTCCGACGAAACTATAAAACCTCTGTTGAGAGGCCATGAATGATGACTTAATCCAGTAAAAAATAAAACAAATATGCTCTCATAGAAAGTACATAATATTAACTGAGCAATAAAAAATAAAACATCAAAAAATGAAATAATATGATGAATATTAAGAACCACGGACTGTTGGGCTTCATTATAAATAAGAACTATAAAAAAATAATGTCCAATGTTGATCGTAAGAATTGAATGAATTATGTATTTATTTGTATGTGTATACGCACTCACGCTACAAATAAATATTATTTTATTTATTATATAGAAGATGTTACAGATTTTTTAGTTCTACAACTAAGCTTATATATTTCGCCATCACTTTCAAACTAGAAGTTCGGTAATTTCAGTACGATTTATTTACACATTTGAGCATATTCTAATAGTGTATAAAAAATCAAAACGTTCAAATAAATAACAGTATAGGTTAAATAGGAAATAAATTCACTTTTAAAATTTAAATTACTTGTATAACAATACTATACATTGTAGTACAAAGATTATTATAAGATTGTTAATTAAATATTATATTTTTTACCTGTATTAATAGGCATTCAGTGAGATTATCTAACTTGCTGTCAGCATCTGCCACTAATTTCGTACCCAATTTAAATGAGGCACATAATTATTTATAGCGTCGGATTACACTGTATCATAAAACAGTTTTCCGGTATAATGAAGACTAATGATCGATCCTCAAATTAGTGTCGATAAGAAGGGACATAAAGGTAACATTAGAAGGATGACCACCCCAGGAAAGGCATCGTCATCAGATTGTGATCTCCACAAGAGAGGAAGCTGAACACGCGGCAAACAAGTCAACAAGTCGACTCTTTGAGACAGTCGCTCTCAACCGAAGATCTTTCTATGCTGTATTCGCCTCTAATCTAAGTACACAAATGACAATTACAAACACTACAATCAGTATCTCCTTAAAGACATGTTTTTTTTTTTTGTGGACAACAGCCATGGAAAAATCATAATTACAGGAAAAAACAAACAACATTCGTAATTAACGACAGTCGAAATGGCTATGTGCTTTATAAAGAGCGCTAAGGCCAAAATTCAATAACATGTTTAATTAAAAAACGATTGATATTTGTAATAATAATGAATGTCCAATAAACTAACTGAACTTAACTGATAAAATAAAACAAATGGATAAAAAAACGACTATCAAATATCAGTAACAAAGCAGTTTTCATATCATAACAAAAGAGGAACTATAAGCTTAAACGTTTCGAAAATGTTATCAAAAAAGTTTAACGTGATGAATCTAATGCGAATTGATTAAACTGTCATTAAAGTCTAATTCGTGGTGCATTCTGACCTAAATTTTACTTGCGGGGGCACATTCTAAAAAGTATAATACTTTGAGCCCCAAGTAAGTTACAGAGGTTAAAAAAGGATGAGAATTTCGGTGTATCTACGATTCTATTTGAGGTTTTTTAAAACCCTTGGTACAAATAGTGTCTAAGTGATCATTTAATTATACTTCTGGTACTCTTAAGTATGTTTTTTATAACAATATAATGATATTTAAAGCAGTGAGAAAAAATTTACAATAATTAAATGACACAATCTACTGCACAATTCTGCTTATTTGCATTAGTAATTATTATCATATTTGTTGATTGATTTATCGCACGGGGAAACCACAACAATTGTGACAATGTCCATTTATCGTAAACAGGACAAACAGTCTCCGCTGGTGAATCTCTTTGAATAACAAAATGGTTGTTGGTCGCTGTGGTGATGTGTCACCGCGGTGATAAATAGCGGTGTCGCTCTATTAGCCGCGATCAAATAAGCAAGGAATTCGGTCGATTGTTTTTTTTGCGTAAACACACACACGCACAAGAGAATACCGCCACACGGCGACGAAGAGAAAAATCTATGACGCTTGCCATGTTGGGTAAAATTACATTTGAGTGGTCTTAATTTTGATTAGATCATGAATCATCGAATAAATTTAAAAAATGCATGCATACAATTTTTCGATTGCCCATTTTGTGTCTACCCTTTGAGCTCATACATCTTCTAAATCACAATATTGTTAGATATATATTGTGCCAGCACGCCATCTCTTAATGGAAGGTCGCGAAATTGAGGGTCCAACTTTAACCAAAGTGTGCGCTGCGGTTATTTCATGATTTTAACTTTCCTTGCACGATTTCGCTTGAAAATGCGTTATAGTTCAATGGCGTAGTTATACTCGCACAATTCGAATAACGTAGTTAAAAAAAAAACATAACTGCTTTATATGATTGGACATAATAATTGTAAACATTTTTTATAAAAGGAGTAGAAGAGATACTAATATTTAATTAAATATATAGGCAGAAGGATATATAAATATTATAAAAGCCAACCAGGTACTATGCTATAGAAATGACGAGTAAATCTTCTTCTTCTTCTTCTTTGTGTCAGCGACGTCAAATTATTTTTTCCCAATATCTGGCAACATCGATAGCTCATGTTTCCCAGCATTAGGTCCTGAGATGTGCAACTTGTTGGGCACATGGAGCAGGATCTTAGGTGTGAGGCGGTCTGCAGGTCTCCACAGTCGCACAATAGTGTCTCTCCCTGCCGAAGCATTCCCCACCGCTCGAGGTTGACCTTTGTTCTACCAACTCCAGTTCTTAATCTGTTTAGGGATTTCCAGGTCCGCCAGTCAAGGCTCTTGCCAGTTGGGAGGCCTTCCTTAGGAGTAATGAAATCCTCTGGTGCGATTTGTTGCCAGAGTCTTCTTCTTCTTCGTGTCAGCGACGTCAAATTATTTTTTCCCAATATCTGGCAACATCGATAGCTCGTGTGTTGCCAAGCATTAGGTCCTGAGATGTGCAACTTGTTGGGCACATGGAGCAGCATCGTAGGTGTGAGGAGGTTTGAAGGTCTCCACAGTCGCACAATAGTGTCTCTCCCTGCCGAAGCATTCCCCACCGCTCGAGGTTGTCCTTTGTTCTACCAACTCCGGTTCTCAATCTGTTTAGGGATTTCCAGGTCGGCCAGTCAAGGCTCTTGCCAGTTAAGAGGCCTTCCTTTGGAGTAATGAAATCCTCTGGTGCGATTTGTTGCCAGAGTTGGAGTCTCTCATATTCAGGGCCGGATGTGAGAGGTTGTGTGGATTTCAGAAAGCTGCTTCGAGACTTCAATCTTGGTGTTGGGGGTATCTGATTATACAAGCAGTTGGACGGTTGGTTGATTGCTTTACGCATTTCTTCGGCGCATATGACTTTGCGTCTTATGTTCGGTGGTGCGATACCAGCCAAGGGGCATAGTTTAGAAATGGGTGTTGGTTTGAGGCAGCCTGTGACGACTCTGCATGCATCATTCAGGGTAGTATCCACTTGATTACAGTGGGCTGATCGACCCCACACTGGTGCCGCATATTCTCCGGCTGAGAAACAAAGTGCTAAAGCTGAGGTACGAAGAAGGGGTGGTTGGGCTCCCCAGTGGGTGTTGGTCAGTTTGCGGATGAGGTTGTTCCTTGTTGCAACTTTCTGTTTGGTGTTGCTGCAATGACGCCTGAAGGTGAGGGTGGATCTAGAGTGACTCCGAGGTATTTTGGATGGTCGCTATGTTCCAGTACTCTACCTTCCCACGTGACACGAAGCTTTCTGTTAGCTTCCCTGTTTCTAAGGTGGAAACAGCAGACTTGTGTCTTTGATGGGTTAGGTTTGAGATGGTTGGTTTCGTAGTAATAGGACATCTCGTTGAGTCCCTGGCTTAGGATGTCTTCAACTTCATCAAACGTTACTGCTTGTGCTGCCAAACCTAAGTCATCCGCATATATGAAAGACTTTGTGTCTTTAGGGGTGGGTTGGTCGTTTGTATATATATTAAATAGTATAGGAGCAATTACACTGCCTTGTGGTAAGCCGTTCTTTTGGTTACGCCATCGGCTGGTTTTCCCCTGAAAATCCACTGCGAATCTCCTGTTATGCAGCATAGCCGCGATCATCTGCACTAGCGAGAAGTCACCTGTCATTCTGTACAATTTACTGAGGAGTGTGCTGTACGACACTGTATCGTATGCAGCGGTTAAGTCGACGAATACCACTCCGGTAACTTTCCTTAGTTCGAACCCGTTTTCGATATGTTGGGTCAGGTTTAGTATTTGCCCAGTGCATGACTTTCCGGGTCGGAAGCCCGCCTGCTGGGGTATCATTTTAGGTTCGATAAAGGGGGTGATTCGGTTGAGTAGCATTCGTTCGAAGATTTTAAATATATGTCATAGTAAAGATATTGGGCGGTAGCTTTTAGCATCATCAGGGTTTTTCCCCGGCTTTAAAATGGCTATGACCTTGGACTTTCTCCATATTTTTGGGATTTGACTGCCGATCATGCAGGCATCAAACATTTCAAGGAGCCATTGTTTAAGCCTGGGGGCCAAAGTGTTTTATCTGTTCTACGCATATATCATCCAATCCAGCCGCTTTTTTGTCTTTAGCGGCTTTGATAGCACACTCCAGTTCAGCCATTGAGAAGGGTTTTGACAGATCGCTGTGTTCAATTAGACGGTCTCTGTCCAATTTTTGCTTTTTCGTTTTATTGTTCAGCTTCCCGTTGAGGATAGGAGCTGATGAGCAATTTCATTGGCAGTTGTGGCCGCGTGCTTAACAGGAGCTGTTGGATCGTTATCCATTTTTCGCAGGAGTTTCCAGGCCTTGTGGCTATTTGTGGTAAGGTCAAGGCTTTCCACCATCGAAATCCAGCGTTCCCGTCTGCTCTGCTCCACTGCAGCTGACACCTTTTTGCCCAGCTGTATAGTTTCCTCTGCAAATGGACCGGTATCAAAGCAGTCAGTGTATTTCTCGAGCAGGGCTACAGTGTCAGGTTGTAAACCGGGAATATATTTTGTTCGACATCCTCTGGGGATGTGGGCTCTGGACACTTTTTTGATGATGTTTGTAAATGTGTCGTAGTTCTCCGGTGTTGGCTTGACATGTCCGACGGATTCTTCTAGGGCATTTGTGTATGCATCCCAGTCCGATTTAGTGAAATTATATCTTCTACGGAATGGCGTATCTTTTGGCCTGATAGCTGCCATAACGTGGAGAATGAGAGGTCTGTGTTGGGAGTGTGGAATTGGCGTGCCTATTATTTTGGTGCATTGTTGGCTAATTTGGCTGCTGGTAAAGATGAGATCCGTGTTGTATGCCCTCCTCCATCTGCCGCTGTTAAAAGATGCCGGTTGTTTAGCATCATGCACCAAAGATAATCGGTTAGCCTCAAACCACTCTTCGAGGGCTTCTCCATTGGGGTCAGTGTTGTTGTATCCCCAGAGAATGTTGTGGCTGTTGAAGTCGCCCAGGATAAGTTTTATATCTTTGTTTCGGAAATTTGCTGGTTCATGGAAGTGGAAATCTTCATTTGGGGGCTTATAATACGATGTGACGGTGCAGTGGTCCAACTCGACCGTAAGGGTTTCGATGTTATTAACCTCTGTGTGGTCAGTCGAGGTTACCGTCAGGCCATCCCGTACAAAAATTGCACTTTCATATTGCTCGTGAGGTCTTTCCGAGACCAGGCGCATTTCCTCAATGGATGGTCTTTTGCTTTGCATGCCGCGATGGGTCTCCTGCATGCAAAGAACATCGCATTGTATTTGTTTCGTCATGTGGCAAAGTAGTTCTTCTTTGCAGGAAGATAGTCCATGTTGATGGACATGGTGGTGAGAGCTGGTTTGCTGCTTCTCATTTTGTTTTTGTTGTCGCTGGGTTGAAAAGATTGGCCGGAAGAGGATGTCCGAAATTCCGTTTCCAGGGGGCACCGCGTGGAGGTTCTTTTCATGCTCCCCGTTGCCAGAGTTGAAGTCTCTCATTTTCAGGGCCGGATGTGAGAGGTTGTGTGGATTTCAGAAAGCTGCTTCGAGACTTCAATCTTGGTTTTGGGGGTATCTGATTATACAAGCAGTGGGACGTTTGGTGGATTGCCTTACGCATTTCTTCGGCGCATATGACTTTGCGTCTTATGTTTGGCGGTGCGATACCAGCCAAGGGGTATAGTTTAGAAATGGGTGTTGGTTTGAGGCAGCCTGTGACGACTCTGCATGCATCATTCAGGGCAGTATCCACTTGATTACAGTGGGCTGATCGACCCCACACTGGTGCCGCATATTCTCCGGCTGAGAAACAAAGTGCTAAAGCTAAGGTACGAAGAAGGGGTGGTTGAGCTCCCCAGTGAGTGTTGGTCAGTTTGTGGATGAGGTTGTTCCTTATTGCAACTTTCTGTTTGGTGTTGCTGCAACGAGTAAATAACAATAAGTGAAAGTTATATGTTGGTAGGAAATCACTGATGCTATGGTTGCATGAGCGACAGACAACTAATGAAGATTTGGTATTTTTGTATTTGTTGCTTCAAGAGCATTATTTTACAATACACGTAGTATAATATATAGTGATGTTATAATAGTAACATGACCTCTAAATAAATAATAAATCCTGGTCTTTCGAGACGAAATTCATCTGTATTGTACTCGTATGTACCGCATCATACATAAAACCATTGTTTTATAGCATTTATAAGAGAGAAAGAACCCCATAAACATTGTACGAATGTTTATTTTTGTCGCTTTCCACGACTTTCCAGGGCTTCTATATCACGCCACTGTTGTCGCCCCGAACGCTTTGATAAATAATTGGTAAGTTCGCAGTCTCAAACGAGAAAGCAGAGCGCTGTGAAATAATTATTTGTTTGTGTTTACGGAGCAAAACATGTCGCACATAATTCGCTTAATAAAGTAAACACGTCGTATGTTTCGGCCGGAACTTGCGATACTATTTTGAATAACAACCCCGGGCCGGAAGACAATTTGCATAACAATTTCTAATATCACTTCGGGGTGACTTTTATTGCCCGAATTGCGAAAGCCATTACTTAACCGCGGACAAAACAAAGATTCCCGAGACAGTTAAACGTCTCTGGGATGGATAATTTGATGAAACGCTTTAAGCAGATACTTGGACACAAAGCATTATTCTTCGTCAAGAGCTCTCTTTCTTTAACAAACTTGTCAGAATGAGAAAGAACATTTTCTCGGAATTTTCCAGCCATACATGTTTGTTTTTATCCTCTCTTATATTTGAAATTTCGTTAAAATAAAAAGTTTTTACTACTATTTGTTTTTATTAATATTTATTATTAAAGACTATTGTTAATCGATAGAACTCCTCCATAAATTTATCCACTAACCATATTATTATTTTATTTTATTAAAATGTATACAACGCTGATGGAGTATGACAAAATCAATAAGTAAAGAAAATACTATTCAGATTTTATTCCACGTGTTTTTCGAGAATACTCGACAAGTGTCTTTTTGTTAAT
Source organism: Glossosoma conforme (assembly GCA_022606575.1). Lineage (NCBI taxonomy): Eukaryota > Metazoa > Arthropoda > Insecta > Trichoptera > Glossosomatidae > Glossosoma > Glossosoma conforme. The sequence continues at coordinate 4,765,562 of JAGTXR010000100.1, read as the reverse complement.
TTTCAACGTAACATGTTGTTTTTCAAGAAATTTGGAATAAGTTTTACATTCATTAATTGACTCATTGATATTACGAAACTTTACCAAGAAAAATGTTACGGATCATAAAATTGATAGAAAAAGTATAATACGAAACAAACACATCTAATAAAGGTTTATTCAATTATGAAGAAATCTACTAAATGAAATATTAAGAGATGGAAAACCTGTCTGAATTAATTCAGTTTGAATGAGTAATGTTTCTGTAAGGCATGTAAAAAGATAGCAGGTTTGTCAAAAATATAATGGTAAATGGACAGAAACGTGTGAACTTATGTTATACTTTGATATAGCTCTTTTAGGCTGATATCGAAAAGCCTCGAAAAACGATATTTTGTCTCCTATTTTGGTTCGTTTGCATGACATGCACATGTTAGAAGGTTTTTTTAATTTTATGTAAAAATACACGACGTTTGCATACGCCATTTTATTTGTTTTGGCAGTTGCTCCATTTCATGTTGGTTCAACTGTCAACTTTAGTTTCTGAATTAGCCGCGATTATCTTTGAGGTGTTCCATGTTACGGTCGCGTACCCGTATCCGCAGTTCCCGTCCGACCGAGGCTCAAGATACATCATGTTACAGTCGGGAGGGGAAACCGAAGTCTGATATTAAAAATAAATGCGAATTGTGCTTCAGAAAAAGTTCTTTGATTTGCGATCTCCTCCTGCATCATTCCATCACGCGGTCCGATGACGAACCCGCAACTGTTGTCGCCTCTTTAAATCTATGATGGATGTCAACTTATAAAATATTATGAAGAGGAAAAAACTCATAGAAAAACTATAACTGGAAAGTTAGTTCTCAGGCAGGTAAAATCGATATACATCACAGTGCAATTTAAATAATGAATGTATTCGATTGTATGTGATATCTCGACAATCCATCGCCATAACCCGTAATCGCATGACCAGACAAGGATTGTTTAATCCGAACTGAAGTGACCCAGATTTAGTTTATTCACTAATGATACGTATAGTGAAGCGTCCTTGTCTCGTGTTTACCAAACAGCAATCGCGCGTATTGCTGTCTGCATAAACATGAACACTTCGCGGAAGAGCACTGCGCTACAACGTATTTAAGCCCAATGTATCTCAATGACTGAATTAATTATTTAAATTACGAGTGTTTGCAACAACTTGTTAATACGGTTCATAACTTAAGCTTTCACACGAACATAAGTTTTGAAAAAATGTACTAAAAACTTTTGTATTTTTCTATAATAGGCATATACTCTGAATCGGGAGTGAATACGGTAAAGAGAGATAGATAAAACATGAATCAAACAAATATTACAAATTGATTAAATATTCGTCATAAAGTCATATTCTATAATACTCGAATTATTAAACATCCATCTTGTATTAAATTGTAATTGCCAGTATTTGGGCAGCATACCAGCGTCTGTGACGGAAAGGCCTGTCGGGCGTTAGAGCATTCTTGTTCACTCACCGAACTGGGTCAATCAGTTTGATTGATGCCCAAACGTCCTCTGGGACCTGATCCATCAATAACATTACACGCCCACGGAAACAAACAATATGCCTACCTCGCCTAAGTCAATCAATTAATGGATCGTCGAATATCGTCTCGCTAATATGCCACTGTAACTGAGAACCGTGGCCTGCAGAAGGAGCTCGCTTCCTGCCTTGCGAACGCAGGAGCGTCTTTTAATTCGTTGCGCAATATCTAGGACTCGCAGATGTACTCGATCAAAACAAAATGATATAAGCACCTGCATCGTCCCCATTCATCTTTACGGCTACGAATCTTGGCATATCACCAAAAGCCAATGGAGCCGAATAATTAGTTACGAAATCATATGTCTGCGTAGATACTGGGAGTGCGATGGTTTGACTTCGTGAGAAATGACGAGGTGAGAGAGTGGACGAGGCAGCCTTCTATACTACAGTGCGTCAAGAGACGAAGGTGGACCTGGCTGAGGAATTCTACGAATTCCGCAGGAGAGCATTAACAACGGCTGCCTTTTTTAAAGCCCCAGGGATCCGCCGTCTTGGAAAGTCAGCGGAGCTACGGGAGGCGTAGCTGACATGGGATGAGGTGAGGACCAAGGCGGCTGACAGAGCTTTTTGGCGGCTGGTCGTGATGTCCGTATGCTTGTTGAGTAAAGAGTCTGTCTGACAATCAAGAATCCCAAATAATATACAATATACATTATTAAAAGTATAATAAGGTACATATTATTTTTATTAATGAAAACAACAAAAATTTCAAATACATACGTTTATCAATAATTTACTGCAGCGATGTTAGCCGAATTGAAAAAAAAACAAATATTGTAACATAGAACCTCACCAAAAAAAAATAATGTTTTTTTTAAACCGAGAATACGTGGTATAATAAAAAAATGTCATGCTACTTATGAGTCAAGATACATATTCCAAGAGAAAATATGTACAATAATTTTATTTAAAAGAAATACTACGAACAGTTCGAATAACTCATGAATAAGTAACATGCATGTTGACAAAAACAAGAAAATAAAACATTTAAATAATCAATAACACCTACCGCAGAAGGCCTTTGTGGTAAACTTGTTTTCATCGCATTGATTACTTACTACATATTCCCTTGATTGAATCTCCATACAAATATGTTTGTTGTGAAACTCGACCCGTAATGACATTATTGTGAACGCGGTGAAATCGACAAAGCAATCGCAGACTACTTTGTCATCTGAATGCCGTGTAACAAATGGCCGTTAAGATATTAAAAATGTCAAAACAAAAAATGATTAATAAGGCGACCCGGCGAAACATAAAGGTCCATAAATAAGTTCACATTACCGAATGAGCTCGAACGAAAGATTAATGTTCCGAAAAAAAAACAATGAGCGGTCAACTTTAACATTTAAAATATCGTCTGGTTTGCAGAAACAAGGCCGACGTTGCGAAGAAAGTTTAAAACGATTCCGCAGAGTTTTGCTTACTGTGTCAAGGCAGTTAACCACGTATTAATGTACATATCGAATGTAATAATGCAGATATAAATATTAAATCTTTACGTACTGACCAGTGAAATAAAACCAGGTGACGTGATACAAGCAAGTACAAAGTGAGTAAACGCAATAGCAATAATATTTTTATAACTTAGGTAATATTATATACATATGTACTACTTTTAAATGTTAGACATAAAGCCAACGGGTATAGATTGAAAATAGTAAAACAAAATATTGTTCACACACAATAATACATACATACGTACAGAAACTTTAACCCTAAGTGGCTAGCCGATTTGGGGCCTAATCAGTAAGAACTTTTTACCCGCATTTAAATTATCTGACAGGATTAATTTAGTAGCTTTTGGATTGAGTCATTATTAGTAAAACATAAATTTAACTATCAATTTGAATGATAAGCTCAAAGTTTGGGGTGTCCGAGGTTTCTTAAGATTGACAAAAGTACTAAGACAAATCTCATGAATTACCGAAGTTCTCGAAAACCGTTAGTCTTCAAACGAAGAATCGATTATTGTTGCTTCTAACCTAATATAAAACGCTAGCCAAAGTATGAAGAATGATGTAATAAATGTGAATAGAGCAAAGTAACATAATTAATAAAATTACTTAATAAATTGAGTCTAGCGGTCGGTGAAATAAAATAATCCAAAACTGTATAATTATCGCGAAACCAGTAAAAGATAATGCAGCGAATTTTGCATTTCGCCGTATTCAGCAAGCTGGAACAAAAAACGTTCAAATGTATATCCGAGTTAATTCACAACTGTCTAATTGGATCAGCGTATCTTTTCTCTCGGCGTAAAGGAAACTCCGCGAAAACGCGACTCGTCCGCTGAAATAAAGCAATCCGAGTGGTTATTTTTTGGCGCGGTTTTGCGGGAAAAGCTCCCAGGATAAGCGAGAAGAAAGCAATGGCGTATTCAATAGCGTCGATAGTAATAATATTACTACAATTTTCAAAATATGTGGAAAATAAAAAGTTAAGATTCTCGTGTGATTTTGCATGTCAAGTTATTTTGGATATCTGGAAGGCAAGCAAGATTTTTTATTTTATTTTTTCCCACTCTGGAAACGGATATTTTTCTGCTGGTTACAGAAAACATTCCTTACACGTAAAGTTAAAAATATTTATAATATATTTGGATAGAACCATGTGATTTATTCCGAAATTACCTGTCTATCTGTTTGTTTAATTACTTTTCTTATTGATGCAAACTGAGTCTGGATGAAATGAATAATTTTTTTTTTAAAAGTTAAATACATATAAACATCTATATCCGGGCAGCATAGTCCAGTTTTAAAAGCGTTTCTTTGTCGCTCAGACACCGTCGTTTCAAAATCCGACAAAGATTGATTTTTTTTAAATCGATGAAATAAAATCTAAGCACTATACATGCCCCCAGTAAGAGTGACCCATACCTTAAGGACAAAAAAACCTTAATAATTGAATAGGCAAATATTTATCTGGTAAGTTCGCGGACTAATGCCATGAAATCTCCTAGGAATTATCTATGTTCCTATGTGGAGCTCCGGGATACAGGTGTTCTGGGGCAAGGCATAGACAATATGAGCTTACACAACTGTGAAACGAACATCCTTCTTTTTAAACCACGGGGCTGTCAAAGGGCCGTCGTAGAATTTACCGTGTTTCAATGATATTCATATTTTCACTGTTCAATATGCTTGTTAATGAAATACTTTGTTACGCCTCTGTTACCAGAGGCGGCACCGGAAGGAAAGGAGAGGGTAGCGGAAATATTCATTTACACGTTCATTTTTAATCCCGGCACATAATCCCCGCCATGGCAAAATTAAATTCAGCGCGGCTCTGGAAACTTTTATTGAGAAGAGTGAAGAGGCGGGTGACAGCGGCGTACCAACGATAAAATCTACCTTCTGTCACAATTATTTTTATTTAATTCACGGAATTCTGGTTGACGCATTCTTCGAATACCGCTGAAGAGAATAAAGCAGAGCCAGTTTTGCTCAAGTTGACAGCTCCCGTAGTCTTGGTAATCTATTCTGTAAGCATCGGATGTGGGTCTGAGTTGCGACGAGAGACCGAAGAGCGCGAAATTCATGAATTGTGTAAAATAATATATGTTACACCGAATTTGTGAAATTACTTCTTAAATGAAATTGACATTGTTAAGATGGTGTTTTTTATAACTACGACATATTTCGTTGAAATACACACACTAATACTTTTTATTTTGCCGGTAAATATGTTTCAAATAATCCGAAACGATTTGTTAAGGCTCGAATAGGTATTATTATGTTAATTAACCTTTTAAAAAAAATGTTCTTCTAATATCAATTATTTAATAAACATAAAATAAATTTAAAAACTAATTATGCTGATAAATGAATAAAAAAATTCCTACCTTCACTCTAATTTAAAGCTTTGTCATTGTCCTTGTAAGAATTTTGTTTACCTGGAAAGATAAAAACAATAATTGTTAGATTATATTACAGTCAACATTATCATACATGTATTTGGATTGTATGCGTTTACTTATTTTACAGTTTCAATTTTCTTAATTTATCATTCACATGTTAATAAAAATATTATCTAACTTCTTAGGTTTTCATGGCCAGATTTGATATTGTGGCTTTTGGGTTTAGCCGTGTGTGGCGAACTTCCTTCAACCAATATTTCGACCGCCATTGCAGGGATTTCTTCTTCAGGAATGATAATTTATTTAGTTTTGAGTTGGTTTATCAGATTATCTTTTTTTTATACGAGCGTTATTGATTTATATCTCCATGGCAACTACATACTCAGGTTTCATTCCGGAGAATCGTGGGTATGTTCTAAGACTACGGTAGGTATGTTCTAAGAATACGGTAGGTATGTTCTAAGAATTGTTCCTCCACGAACGTCATGTCGGACTGGTGAAGATATAAATCAATAACGCTCGTATAAAAAAGATAACCTCAATAAATTAACTCAAAACTAAATTAAATAAATCGGCAATCCTGAAGAAGACCCCTGCAATGGCGGTCGAAATATTGGTTGAAGGAAGTTAGCAACACACGGCTAAACCCAAAAGCCACAATATCAAGAATATTATCTTTTACATAATACGATATAAGCAATCAAAATATTAAAATAATAAATAATTAAGCATAGGCGTATTGCACTGTAATAACGATGAGAGAGAAGTTACAATTACGTTTCAGAAACGTCAATCTCGTAAACAGTAGCGCCTCTGAAAATTGTACTGAAGCGAGAAGATTTCAGACTTCAGAGTGTTGCGGAAACTCTACACTTAGAGCCGATGGGCATAATTACCTTTTTTGTGCCGGGGCTCCGTTTGTTTCTACTATGTCAAATTTAAATGGCAATTTCGAGTTCAAATATAATAACGCCTGTATTTTGCGACTCTCAGCCTCCAAGTGCCAGTCAATTAAAGAACGAGCGAACGGTTGATTAGGGTCGCAATACCAGCTAGCTTACGCCGGCTTACCGGTAAATAAAAAATACTGACATGTTTTTAATCGTAGAAAATTACTTCGAACGCTTGTTGCGAAATTGGGGGTGTAAATTCTTCAACTGTAGACTCGGGAATCAGACTATCGAATAAAATATCAATGAATTCCCCACAGATATTAACTGTACTGCGGGTTTTACAGTTTACTAAGTGAATAAACCTGATATATTTGTAATACCTCTAAAATTATTTTACGCAGAAATAAAAACCATTTTAATGCTAAATTTTACGATTTTTTCAAACACATGTGAGTTAAGATTCTCACTGTATACCAGTACCTAAATTTTCTTGATTTGAGATTTTTCGTTTGTAAGTATATCATAATTTTATAACTGAAAACAAATCGACGGGTTTCGGCCAGGATCTATGCTTTAATTTATGCATTCACAATGTTTATCGGTATTCGAAGGTTTTGCTAACATAATTTGGCAATATTTAAGTATATATTTTTGTATGAAAAAAAATATCCGGCACATTAATAACTCTGTAAATTCGAAAACCCTACTGAAGATTTCTAAAGTACCTACAGACGCAGAGATAAAGGAACCATTCGACATAAATCACATTCATCAAAAAAAAAAATTGAAACACAAAACGTGACAAGGTTCTTTTTAAACATGTGCGTTTGACTTTTTTTAAATATGTACAATAAATGTTAGTGTTCTATTGGCACATTTTAAAATAAGTATTAATAAAAATAAATATAATCTTAGATCAATGTCATGCAGTTCAACTGTAAAACCTTTGAATACACAAAATCGTGAGTCTCTGATCTCGCAACTAGATTATTGAAGAAGTAAAAAATGTCACGAGTATTGTTTTATATTTAATATTCGATTCATTTTATTTCATTTATTAAATAAAAATTTAAAGCAATAATATTGAATGTCTTTCTACTTTTGTTTTCAATAATTTATTATAACAAAATCGTACTATTAGACGCCAGTGGTTACAGGTAAAATTAAAAGTTTGTTTTTAATTTTCGTAAACAATTATTACACGAATTTTTTTTATTTAAGTTAAATGAAACTTTTTTGTCAAAAAATGAAAAAAATAATAATAAAAATAAAAAATAAACTATTAAAAATGGGCAACCCTGATTCGAACACTAATAAATCTCAAATATAACGCTTTGCTTGTCGAAATAAAATTTAATGATAGAAGAACCGAGCAAACAGATAAATGCCGGCAAAAACCATTAAAAAATTGAATCAGAAATGTTGAATGTCATTATTTGGCAGCTCTATAGCTTTCAGGAGTTCTCCCCTGAAAGCACCCACTCGTTCCCCCTTCAGTCCCGAGCGGTCGCAGTCTGTTCGGGCTCCGAAGGTTCGAATTTTTTCCAACGCGGCAGTCATATTTATAATGCGTTTTTCATACTGGCGGCAATTTCATTTTCCGTGGCTTTGTGAAATAGAGTTCGCCAACGCCAGTATTTTAATTCCGTCTGAGCTGCAGATTTCAGTCGTAAAAACAAATTCACCGCTCAGCCAGGGGGAACAAAATGGGAGTCGTAGAAAGCTCAGGCGTATAGTATTTCTTTAGTTCCGAAACTACAGGTTAAGAAATAAGCCAAAGGACACAAAAAGTAGAAGTCCTTCAATATTCAATACAAACCAGTAGTGATGATTTAGCTCTTAATGTAATTATTTGTTATTAGATTATTAAAGTTTCATACAAATAATACAAATATATCTTATAGAACATTGACTTGAGCATTGAATGAACCATCACTGCAGTTTAAATCTTGCACGCATACTTTTTTTTTCTCTAATTACAAAAAAAAACGAAATTACTTGTAAACTTAAAATATTGATATAATTTGAAGATGAATTTTTATAAACAAAATATGAGCGAAATTATTGTTTTACATTTAATTTAATATATATATATATATATAAAGCATTTTTTATTTTGGTTAATTGTATTTTTCTTGAAATATTTGTGATAAATGTAATCCTTTTAATAATAGATAAAACTATATAAATAAAGGTACTTAAAGCCTTCGCTTTTAAAAACCAGTTTAAAGTTCTTCATCTATTCGTGCCTGCAATATATTATGACATTTATCTTTTCCAAACTGTGTAGAGCGGCTTTCATGTATTGTACGACATATTGTCATATGTTACTAAGCATTAGACTAATTATAAATAAAAAGAAGGATGTTGCAGATTATCAACAGTGAACAGATTTAATTTTCCACACTCAAAAGTTATGTTAAATATAATACAGTGTTTAAGTACTTAATTATGGCCAGGCTTAGGTTGCGCTACTGAACAAGGCGATAGCCGCGGATGATATTTCCATTTTGCGGTAAGCGTAGCAAAATAATAATCCAACTGGGGTATTAATTTAAACTCGGCAATAATAATAGGTCGGGGCGGAATGAAGGGTCGCCGGTGGGGGAGAGGAAAACACATATTCACTAATTGAAAACGTTCAGGCGCTGATGAAAAATTAATGTATTGCTTTCACTTGGCCGGTTTTTACATTCAGGATTGCTTTAATACCGTTAATGGTCACTGGGATTATTATCAAAGTTGCCTCTCGCCGCGGCGGATAATAATCATTAAGCCGAACCTCCACTGATTGAATATTGCCACCAAGTTGTTTTCAGCGACGGCCACTAATGGCACTGAAAGGTTTTTTTTTTGATCAAAGAAACATCCAATTCATTTTGTAATTTGGACGGAAAATATTTTATTTTTTGCAGACAAGTTGGAATGAGATTGTTTTTTATTCGAAGTGGTTTTTTTTCCTACTCATATCCGCTTACTCATCTAGAGGACATGACTCACTCGAAGGTCCAACTGAGAACATATATGATTCTCAACGATCTTAGAAGTCCAGGAATATAAAGAGACTGCAGCTGTAGTATCTAAACTCTAAAGCATATTTTGGTAGATTTATTAATCGCCATTTTTAAGATGGGAAAAATAGTCCGACACACCCAAGTTTAAGATCATTTGTTCCTAAACCAACGCGGTAAGCAACAGGCGACAACTGAGCCAAGTTTTGATCCGTATCCAAAAATGGACCGTGAAATCGGTGTCTAACTAGAACCACGCTTACAATGTATGCTATTGTCGTTGGTGGATGTTAACCTACAAAGTAGTTCTAAGATTGTTTAATTCATGATGATTATTAAATCTGGCTCGTTGGACCCTGTTATCTATAGAGTCCATATCCCCAAAGAAAGATCAATTAGCATATTATTGATAATGACAGTAAAAAAGGTATCCATCCTCTAAAAAAAAGACATGTCAACGCAAATTATTACTGATTCAAATAAAATTTCTGAATGCTAAATTCCTAAATAAAAAATGATCAAATGAAATAATAATTAAATAAAAAATCGGTATACAAATATTTAATGGATTTTATTTAATTAATAGTAGATAATTGAAATCAAAACAATCAATTAACAAATAGTGAAGAAAGAAACAACAGGTCAAATACTTATATTTTTTATGAGCGCAATTCAGTCGTCTATTTGCTCATTTAAATTAAACGTAATAAAACGGATTATTTGCGACGGAGACGTTAAAAAAGTGAATGATACTCAGAGGTTACTCCGAAAACAAATGCTTTGAAAATTCGAATGAATCGACAGCATTGACAAGAAAATGGGTTCGCTTAACGTCGGGGAAAATTTAAATCACAGACGAATTCTTCGGGCGTTTAATCGCATCATGTCAATTACAAAGCTCTGTACCCTCCTGAATGTACGATATTAGAACAATGAGGATTTATGTAGGTACTTAGTATCAGTTGGAATGTTTTTCAGTAGATAATTTCGTGTTACGAATCTAAGTATTATGAAAATATAATTAGTAAAGTCATTAGAATTTTCATACATAAGATACGGTTTGCTAGAATTATTATATTTCAAAGACAAATAACTTGATACTTATCAATGATTAAAATTTACCTGCACGGTAAAGATTCGACTGATATTTTTAGAAAATAAGGGCAGTATAATCCAGCATATTGAAAATTATATTCGAAACGAAGAAAACATACGTTTTAAAATAAACATTCCTATTTATTTATAGTGGGTAAAATATCTTTTATTCACCTTTTAAGGCTATATATTTTAGTTACTATACGAGTACAAAATTCTGAATATATAATTACTTTTAACTTTATAAATATTTATTTATTTTCAATGTTTTGAGCATTCACTTTTATTTTTTATTTTTAATATTATTCTTATATGTCGTATATATAATTTTATACTTATTTATTTATTTAACGGAAACATTTTTTTTTTTTATATTTTTTTTTTTATAAATAATAAATATAAATAAAAATTTATTTATAAATATTTATTTATTTATTTACCTTGTTTTCACATGGATCACGTAACAAAAGTTCTCTATTAGGAGACTGCAGTTTCGACTAACTCGTAGTCTTTCTCAATCCTTCTCTAATTTTAAAATTGTTTCCGTTAAATAAATAAATAAGTATAAAAATTATATATACGACATAAATATTAAAAATAAAAATAAAAATAAATTTATACCTAAACCACTTTTATGTATTTATCTCTTCCTTCATCCTTGCAACACCCTACCTATTTCATGTTAGACACACCCCACCCCTCCCTACAAAAATGTGTTACACCACTTACAAGGCAGCTCAGTTATCTTTTAGTAGACTACGAGTTAGTCGAAACTGCAGTCTCCTAATAGAGAACTTTTGTTACGAATATAAATAAATTAAATTTTAAATTTATTATGGATCTTGAATGCTCAAAACATTGAAAACTTTTAACTTTGTTTATTCATATACTTTAAGACCCCGACTTTGCTTTCAATCAGAGATTCTTCAGCATAAACATAGTATGTACATAAGATTTCCTTCAAAAAATTGTCAACAGGTTTTTATGTTTTAATCCATTTAAAATAAATAAATTACTTTGTTTTATGTCGCTGTTTACAAACGACGCACTGATGAAGGCAAAATCTAGGTAAAAAACATTATACATTTTATATTACTAATGTTTATGTACGAAACCAAAATAAACATTTAGCCAACCAATTCGTTTGAAGGCATCATCTTCGGGACAAAGTTGGTAATATCCCTTTGGCTATCCCACAGAGCACTGAGCGTTAGGGTGAAACACCCCTTTCTGCTCCGGGCCCAGCTCGGGGACAAGTCTTGCGAAAACTTTCCTCCGTCCAGCAACTCTGCAGCAATGTGAGCAGAAGAGATAGGGCCGGTTGAATGGGACGGCTACACAAAGGGACCGAGAGCTGGTTAATACCTGCGCATGTTATTATTATATGAAGGGTGTAACGTTTTATTAGAGCATTATGTAACTGTATTATACGTTAAAATTGTTATGCTATGTTTTGGAGATTCGTAAATATTTATGCAATGATGATATTTGTTTAGAGTTGCAAAATTGTGTACAAAATATACAAGCATATATATTATTACCTTACAAAGTTATTTAAAGTAAAACGCATTGCATTAAAATACATTATTCAGGCGTGATTATGGTGTTTTTACGTCGCTTGATTCTAGATAAATTAAGTATTATATGTTGAAAAGAGCAAAGTAATCACAAAAATCTCAAAAGCTTATCAAAAGGATAAGATTATATCAATCTTCTTTGCAGTAAAAAAACTTGAATTTATTTGTAGCAATAAAATACAGTGGAACCTCGACATACGAGTTTAATTCGTTCCGCAACCTTGCCCGTATTTCCCCATTAAAATTATTGAACTGCCATTATTCCGTTCCAGCCCCCAAAATGTCACCCCAGTTATTTTTGTTACGTTTATAAATCACAAATATTGTACAAAAATATAATAATAGAGAATTTAAAGAAATAAACTAGATTTATAAAGTGTTAAGTTCGTTTAAATTTCGTCACTGCTTTTCTCTTCATTGGTCTTTGCCTTTTTCGTCACGCTTTTTTCACTTTCAGCTGTGGGCCGTTTAAGAAAAACATATCCAAGGAGGTCTGTTTCTTCCTCCCTTTCAGAATGTTCGGAAAATGAGTTAGGCAAGTGTCATTAAATAGCTCCGATGCACGACCAGTTGCGTATTTTTCTGGTTGAAGTACAACTGTAAATGTACAAAAGTCACAAAACGCGAGCACAACTTATCAAAGATGCTTTGACAGCGAGAGCACACTGACAACTGATTCTCTGACCGTGGCCGAGGGATTAACGCGGGAAAGTGTCACGCGCGGTTCGTGTGCAACCAGGCCAACCCACCAAGCCGATTGCTCGTATCTGATAATTTGGTCATTATTTCAAAGCTAAAAATGGATCACCTCAATGGAAAGCAATTTATTTCTTCGAACACTTGTTGCAAATATTATAGCTTACGCTTAGGACATCCTGTCTAATTTGTCACCTCAAATATACATATAATGGTGCCTTGATCGTTATAGATCGATCGTCTTGGCACCCAATATGACCGATCCATCAACATTAGTACTATCGTAAAATAACATATAACAATAGGAAAACATGTGACTACTATGCAGCGTCGTTTTTTATATAAATATACCTTCCTATATTACTATACTATAATGAAATAATCACTATTTAAATGCTTGGTAAATTCTCAAATAATCAACAAACATAATAAACACAGTCGTTACCTGAGTTGGCTTCTTCGTGGCTTTACTTTAGTTCGCGTGTTTATTCGTAATAATTCAAAATACTTGGAAAGAATATCCATTACGACGGTGAACTATGTCAGTCCGAAATAATAATTACACAGATAATCAGAAATGTTGGATTCAACGTTATTGTGAGATGTTTACTCTGGTTTATAAATAAAGCAAGTAGAATGCTCGAGAACTATTGGAACGATTATATCACCAATGTAAGTATGTTATATATAAACAACATTAAATATAACACAATAACAGACTATTAAAGAAAGGAGAACTGAAAACTGGTACACTTGTCATTCTGCTAGGTATATGTACAACTTATTAATACCAAAATTTTACACACAACATGCAAAAAATGGGTACAAATATAACGGAATAGTTAATTTTAACAATCTTCCTCGGGAAATAAAAGCGATCAGTGATATTAAAATATTGATTGAAAAGGTTAAACAGTACTTTAAAAGATTTACGAACAGAACCGACGTGACTGCATAACAAATTGAAATAATGAAATGTACTAAAAATGTATTATTAATTTATATATACTTAAGATTTAATTCTATATATAGTGTCTTAAATTTTTATTTATATAATGTTAGTATTATATCAAAATCATGTAAATGTATAAATGTGTGTATGTAAAATTCTGTATAATTATATAAAACTGTAAAATAACATAGATGAATCCCACGCCACACACAAGATCTTATCTTTAAGTGGTGTGGTAAGCGAATCTAAAAAAAAGAAAAAAAAAAAAAGATTGGAATGTAAATTACTGTGTAAAAAATGTATCTTTTAATATTTGATTAAAAAAAAAAAAAAAAACACCTGCGACGAGTGCACTGGTGTCTACTGTTGTACTCTCCTGCGTGTGTTTACATAAAAAAGGTATAATCCCTTTATATACAAAAAAATTAATGATTATACGCTGAAGAATGCATTTATATGAATGATTAAATTGTGTGACTTGCAACCTATTGCAATTACTTAATGATATTTACTATACATCTATATGTATTCCACGTTAAAATATAATATACAAATAACTTTCTTGGTGAGATATATATGTTATTTATCCTTTTTTTCTATTAACAGTAACTAGATTCAATGGAGATAACAATCGACTTTTATGTAAAATTAAAGAAAAGGTTATTGTATCTGAAAGGTTAAGTACACTGGTACAAGGAGATAATAAGGCAATAAATACTAAATTAAGTGAAGGTTGTTCATTCATTCGACTGTAAGAGAATTATTACGTAATCTAAATCTCATACAAATGATTAATTTAACCCAGATATTGATTCAATGATAAACACACGTACAATTGTGAGTTGCATTATTCATTCGCCATTAACATCATTATCATTCAGTTTGCTTGTTTATCCTAATTACAGTTAATTGTATAAACACAATAATTCCTTCTGAAACGATTGATAAATTCAATTGAATTGAAATACGCGTTTGCTTTGATCAATAAATAACTTTAGTTAAATAACAAATCTATGTACAAAAATAAAATATAAATATATTTAAATGTATTCATACAATTAGTTAACATTATACTAGTTATATACATGTTCCTAGATTCGTATACATATTATACAATTCATAGATATTTAACGGAGTAGATTTTTGTAGATCGTGAACTAAAATAACGTAACATACAGCGAAATAAAATACTAGTAAATTTTTTGTTTCGTGGTTTATTTTGAAGTCATTTTTTGTAAAATATATTGAAATGTAAATCAAATAAAAAATTTTAAGAAAATGTAATAGACGCAATTATGACCACACCGACTAAGAGAAAGAAATAAATTCACCAAAGAAACCAATAAAAAGTAGGTAGTTTAAATATAATTAAAATATTCAATAACGTTCAATTTCAGGTGGAAATCGAGAATCATGAATTGTTATAAGACTTCGTATGTTATTTAATATTTTTAGTTGGCTCTAGAATAATATTTTGGTGTGCGCTTTATAATGAATCTAATGGTTGTTGTCAGCAATTGTAAGAGAAACATTGTAAATAAAGCAGGGCAATACATATCGATCAAATATTTTTATAAATATTAAGTATAAATATTTAATTCCTCATAAAATTTAGAAACATGGCTGCAAAAAAGGACTATAGCAATTACTGAAATTAACATCACACAGACAAAAACATACTTTAAAAGTGCTAATATCTTTTATGTTTAGTGTGGCAATTTACAACGTACACACACACACGATCGCCGAAACAATCAGAATAACATACTGACATAACAACAAATAGTAAAAACAAAGTTGAAGGTAAGAACACACGAAATATCGATAATATCAACTAACCGAGTGGTATGTACCAGGGGTTCAACTCGTTTCGGATCTAAACGATACGATCGTCAATCACGAGGCTTCGGAGAGAACGATGACCGGGGGTCGTGAACCTCAATCCTTGACTTAAACGAAAATAAGCGCACGCATAGTGAGGAGGCCCGAGAGGCTTCGTGGGTCTCTACCGCGGTGTGGAAACAAAAAGTTATTAAAGGGCGTGTTCGAATGCATACAAAACTACAAACTAAACGAAATGATGCAACTTGTATTAAATTCATACTTTTAATCGTTTCAGTTTTCGGTGTTATTGTTAATTACAACGCTTCTTAATGATAAGCGTTTCAGTACAAGTAATCAAAGAAACATAAATTAAATAAAACAGAGGGTCAAAGTGTTATTCGTGATCACCATAAAAAGGGTTTTTTCAAACACATACCGCATTCCTGGGAACATTGATACTGAAAAAAATTTCATCCACACAATTGAACACTTGAAAAAGTTCATTTTATTTTAGCAATGTTTTGATAGTCCTGGTTGGTTAGGTGTTAGTAAAAGTGATTTTATTTATTAAAGTTATCTACAAGCCGTTTATTGATACAAACTTCAGGCCTTATATTTAAAAAGGAATTCATAATTTAATTTGCAAGGCGATAGTAAGTGTGGTCTTGTTAGCCAAAAGCTAACAGGTAACAGGTAATAAACCAAACGAGTTTTCGAAATTAGCGGGATGCACATTTTTATTGCGAATTTCGCACTTTTCGCTGAATAATCTTCCACACTTTTGGGGCAAATTGCACGTTCGAGATGATCTTTATAACTTTATAATATAGCGTTGTGAGAGCTGAGGGCTCCCACCAAATATTCTCCAGACCCACAACATCCGCCGCTCGAGTGGAGTGCAAGTGAATTTAGTGAAATTATCTCGTTAATGTGCACAAATTATTCCAAGAATTGTGAACCTCTACGACGCATAAGAACGCATCATAAAGCAAAAAAATTATAATAATTTTAAATATTATTTTTTAAGACATATTATGCAATACCACCGAAATTTATTAATCGAAAAATTAAAAAAATTAAGTTTGGTCGATGCAACAAAACTATATTTCCTCGTAATATTGTTTGGCATCATAATCACCATCCCTCTGTATTCGTCTACTGTTGAACGTTAGTCTCCCGCATGAGTCTGCCTCCGTTTCTATCCTCTCCTCTCCACATCCAGTCTCTTCTTTATATACTTTTGATAGCGTCAGTCCACTCTCATGAGGTCGAATGATGTAAATGAAATATCTCAAACGAACTGTCAATTCACACCATTTTCCAGAATTTGGAAGCAAGTCTTTCTACGAAAATGAAAATAATTATTTGCAAGATTAAAAAAAAGATGTAATTATTTATGGAAAAGACGATAATACAGGGAGGAGCGGCAAAAAAAGCTGACGGTTTTTCTTCGTTGTTTTGACTTAAAACCGACAATTTTTTTGCCGCTCCCTGTAGAACCCACTACGATATATTTTTATTTTATATTTCAGTAATAATAAGGCAATCAGATCTTGAAAAATGTAATGATTTTATTGGTGCGCTTCAGAAGAGTTCACAATTTAAAAATTGACGTTTTATGGGCGTTAAAATTATGATAATCATAAAAAAAATTGTCACATTTCATTTTTACAGTATTATTTTCTCATTTTTTGAAGATACTATACATGCTAATAATCGAAAAAAGGTAGCATATTTTTTTAACGCGTACTGTGTTGCCAGCGGCTAAATTCAACATCATAACGCATTTACCGAGAAGTGCAAAAAATGTATAATATCGCTACAGGATGTGCCTCAGAGCTGAGATGTTCCCTAACAATGCATACATCAAACATTAACATAATAACTACTACCAACAAACATGTTTTTTCGGCAAAACCTCATGTTTTGCAATCACAAGATCGCGGCCATTGTTTCTCTGCTTGGAATATCTTCAATCAAATTATCTCCCTCTTCTGTAAGACGTGTTAATAGAATCTGTTTTACATATTGTTAAATTAACAAATGCATCGCATACTTGAATTTTCATGAATACCATTTCACAGCATTATCTTTCAATATTGAATCCAAGTCGCAATAACAACTTAAGAAAAGCGTATTTTTAAATGTACGAGTTGATATCAGCTTGATATAGCCATCTTTCGTCTCTTTTTGTTCGCTTGTATGTGTCGCCATATTGGTTTTTTTATAAGTCCGGTCACGGGTGTGTCATCAGTATTGTACGCGGCTGTCTGTCATTGGCGTCCCATTAGTTCTCTAAATCGCCACAGGATGAATTTAGCCGCTGGCTGTCACCGACCACAGGCGCCCGGTGGCCAGTAATCGGTTGTGCGCCGACGGTGACGAGTGGCGTGTTGTGATCGGCCCGGTGCCAGAAAACATATAACTCCGCCCGGACCGAAAGATTGTCAAGTTCATCGAAAATATACGTGCTTCCGAAAAAGTCTGTGTGTCGCTCATCTGGTCCTCATCCGTCCACCACGTGTCCTAATAAGATCCCAGCGACGTGAAGACGTCTTCCTTAAGACGACAAACCTACAATACCATCGCTAAGAATATATTAGGTATTGTGAGGCTGAACATCACTGTATAATATATTTTAAAAAAACTTAATGGAAGCACAAAATAATTTACAAAATCAATTAATTTTATAATTTTAAATAATATTTTTTAATTTGAAGATTATTGGTCCCTATCCGCAATTTTGCAATTAAATTCATGGTTTTGCATCTAAGGACCGACTTTATTATTCTCCTTGATTAATCCGCGTAACGTCCAGGAGTTAAGACAACAATTATGTCTTATTTTAAAAAAAAACTCATTCCCACTAACGTCCATCCTCCCAATTATTGATGTAGAAAAACGCTAAAGTATTTTACTTTGTGTTAAGCTTGAATAAAAACGACAGTGAAATTAAGTATTTGCTTAGTTATATTTGGAATATTTTGAATTCAGAGGACCTTCAGCGGTGACTAGTTGTATTTTTTTCCCTGCAGTTCTAGGAATAATAAAACAGTTGCGGTTTTTTCCTTCTAAACAATACGTTGACGTCTCAACCGAGTGATATTATCACGCTAAATCAATCAATTGATCGGGACTGCGGTGACTGGAATAAACATTAACATTCCCCAGTCGAGATGTCATCATCACTCTTAATAGTTTACACGTTTTAAATCAATTGAATGAAAATAATCGAAATCGAATAATTTAAATTTGAAAATTAAAACCATTATAATCATTGGCTCAAATACTTAATGTACACTTTTGTGTACACGAAATTTTTATGATGAAAGCTCAACTGAATCAAACTTCTGTAATTGTAAACACTTACAAAATGACGAGATCTATTTTTTATAATAACATGGTAAGCTTACGACATGTATTCCAGTGCTGAACTCATCATAATGAAAAAATCAATCAATATCTAGGTATTCAAGAGTAAATTCATATTATAATTACGAGTTTATTATATTCACTACTATACAATAAGTAAATGAAACATATTAAAATATATTTTATAATGTAATATCCTAATTTGTTAGCAAAATAATTTATTATCATAGTTTTTTTGCTCAGAATTATCAATATCATGTTTTCCGCATTGTAAACACTCGCAAGATATGCGAATGGAAATTAGAAAGCCCTAACCAATGCTTAGAACAGTCCAAAAAGCCTATGGCTCAACTATTTTTAAAGGTATCAATAAAATTAACAACTTTTTCGAGGTCAGTGCAATATGTATTAAACGATTTTATCGTATGCGTTTATACCCCTTATATACCGTGTGATGTGTAATGATTACTCCGCAAATTCATCCAATAAAAATATTTTCCAAGAGCAAAGCCTCTAATTGTATTCAATATTCTAAACGAGAGAAAAAAAACAATATTTAATATCACTCAAACAAGCACTAAAAATAAAATAGTAAATAAAATTTATAAATATTATCTACTCGAAGATGTGAAGATATTATGTACGAACATGGAAGCATCACAGCATACAAGAAAACTGGTTAAATAATGCAGCGATCTCCCCCATTGTTCGTCACCTATAAAATTCAAATCCGCTGCAATAAATTGAATACCTTGTATACAGCTCTTTGTGAACTGGAGCAATCGGTGATACGAAGGGGGACCCGACCCGGGCCAACAAGAGGCTAAATAATAACTCTCATTTGCATATCCTCGGAAGATAGAGGAGATAGCTTTAACCCGTCCTGCGGAGCTCTTTAATTGCATTCATTTAGCGTTCTTTGCATACCGAAAGCAGGCGGAGGGTAAATTTCATTAGGCAAATGTAGCCGCTCGACTTCGATGCGGGGATGCAAATGGATATCGTCTGAAGGCTCGGCCCGAATTTAGGTCAGACCGTTGATCGCTGTATAAAGATTGCGCGCCATTCTGCGAATAATGAATGGACTGAAATATTTTCGCTCGTTTGAGATTATTTCTTCCGCGAAAGAAAATTGCGTATTATAAAAAATGTGGAGTGCTTCATATTATGTTAAAAATATAAATGGTTGTATCTGTGTAATAAAAAGGTGGGAGTGATGAAAGTAGGGGGATAAATCGATAAAAGGACATGGCCGCATCAAGATACGTTACAAATACCACATTTAATTGTATAAAATAATAAATAATGCATTGAATGCTATAAATTCATATATGAGTATATTAAATTAAGTATGATTAATTTTTGCAATATTTTTAATTTTTTGAGTCATATGTGAATTTTTAATGTATATTTTTTAATGAACATTATTTAGTACTTAATCGTACTTCAAAAACCTTCAAAAAATTATTTAAAAAACTTAATCAACAATTGAAACACACATATACAACAAATACAAGATTAAATATCTGTGTGAAATTCAAAATAATCAATTCTAAGACTTGATGAGATGGTGAAATGGATCACTTGTTTAATGAAGATTGTAATTTACAGCACAAACTCGCAAGTGCACTGTCTTCCGATCTCATACAGATATAATTCGTTATTTTTCGATCAATAATTCTTGATAAAATTTCATAATATCAAATAAAAATAAAAGGACACGTGGGGTAAGCTTTAGCTGAAATACGTCGTCCTGTTATAAAAAATGTGGAATAATTCCTAAATAATCTTTTATTTCTATTTGATATTAAAGAGAATTATATAATATTTAATGTTTATATACTCGTATTTGTATGAATATCATTAACCAAATAATTATTGTCAGTTACCAAAAATAAATACAACTTCAATTTATTTTGATACTTATACTCGAACATACCCGTACCTTATTATTGAATAACGCCTAGTTCGCGGTCCTGCGAGCCCAGCTTACCTTCTAATATTTACATGGCGTTACAGCAACGGCAGTTTAAATCTTCAGCGGATTGCATACATTACGGCCCGGAGGCTGCGCGCCTCACCTTTGTTCGTGGCCCGGACTCGGATTATTTTATTATCCGGGCCGCGTTAAGTGGGGCACCCGTGACATTATTCTCGCAGTCTCGGTGCGGGCGCATCCCATTGTGGCCGTATCTGATGGCGTGGACCGCCTGAATATTAATACCAGAACGACCCTGCACCATAGACGTACACATTAAGGTAGAAAACACTTCAACCACCTGACATCCCCCGTAAATCAAAGGCGACTTCATGTCGCCAGGATCGTCATCGGAACGCGTGGTGAATGGATGAAGAGCAAAAAAAGTGACTCGGTGGTAGTGACGGTCGTTGCGCTGAGAGGCCACTTGGCACACTATGGCGAACTATGGCGCACTGCATGACAGGACTTGTCAAAACAAACAAAATGGCGCCTGTAACGCCGCGTCTCATAGTTACTTAAATCTTAAACTTAGACTAACATTTTTATATACGGGTGTTAGACGAGCGATCAAAAATAAGAAACAAAAGATCAGATATCGAGGCTTTTCGGCACCAGCCTGCAAAGGCTATATTGAGCTGATAACACACCTTTTTACTGCTTCTTGGCATTTCAACAACCACTACCTAATTGCATGGACCACTTAAGTAGCAATGTCAAAGACTGGGGTAACCCTGCACCAGAGACGTATACATTTCACACAAAACACTACCTTTGCACTGCTTCTCGGCACGAAGTTATTTCTTCTGCCACGGTATCTGATGGCACGGATAACCTGAATATCTAGCAATACCAGAGCTCAGGGTAACCCTACTACACCAGATACGTACACGTTACAAACTGAAAACACTACAATCATCTTTGCGCTGCTTCTTGGCATGAAACAGTTACAATATCCAAAAAATATAGTCGATTTTCTGTCAGTCACATGAAGTTAATATATTACTAAATTTATTATACAGATACGCCACTGTCTGGGCATCTCGCATACAAGGCGATATTATTAATATGCGACGGCATTGTATTCGAATTTAAATTTCGGCGACGATGCTCCGCGGCAAGGAAACTCGGTTAGGCGGGCGCGCTGTATGACACACGGTGATTTATTTATAGCGAAAAATCAATACAAGGAAAACACGGCCCGCGACCCAAGCAGCGCTTAGTCACGCGAATTTGTAATTCCGTCAGTCGGCTGGATCTCCAGCGAAATACACTGCGTAGAAAAAAACAATGCTTCGAGAACATTAGAACATGACGCGTAGACAAATTTTCGCATTCAAATCATCCGTCAATGTTTTGACAAAATATTAAAACGCTGTTCCGTACACAGCTTTTAGCGCCTCTTTACTTTGCATAATTAAACGAAATATATATGTTGACAATAACGAGTAAGCAAAGCTAAAATGAGAAGGTTACTCTATCAATTCTATTATATGTGTGTATTATTATTTATTAACAGAACAGTTTTTTATGTAAACATACACAGGAGAATACCGAGAGACGGTGATGATAAAATCTCATCCATTGATTCTATCACGCTTGCAATATTTATGAATATGTTTAAGTGCTGCATGTACAGTATTGATTCACCAACGTAATTTATACTATAATAACGCATCATCTATTTGTACTAGGACTCACTATGAAAGGGTGGTGTTCAGGAGACAACTTTTGTCTCCCAAAAATTTGTATTATTGTGTCCTGGAAGGCCGTCGGGAACAATACATATAATGTATTTATGGCAATACATTTAATGTATATAGGCGGAGCTACCGGAAGCACAGCTGAGAAGGGATGAGGCGAGGATGATGACGGTTGAAAGAGCTTTGTGGCGAAAGTTCGTTACGATCATATGCTCCAGTTAAGGAAGAGGAATGGAATGATATATTATGATGTATTTAGTATGAGGCTTCAAAAGATGGCATCAATTAAAAAATAATCATGTAAACGTTTATCAGATTGTATTGGTAGCTTTAATTAAAAAGCTGTAGAAATGTTTTTCTAAAAAATTAAGTAAGCTGTTATGTGATGGTAAGCTAGCCATTTTAAAATCTATCAAAGAAAAACATCACATAACCATACAAGAATAGATTCATTAAATATGTGTTTTGACCAACTTTAATTTAACTGATCAAAACATTAAATAATTTGCAAAGTCAACAATTGGTTTGTTTGCAGCTTTCGACATGAGGTCATCACTCAACGGCAGCTAATTTTAATCTTTACTGAAACGACTGAGAATGTTCATTTTAAATTTGCGAATTTTTTAAAGCAAAAGTAACGCAAAGTGAATTTACTTAAATTGTTATTAATTTAACAGAGACTTCTCTTGAAACGGGGCGACCATTATTCCCCGGAATGTTTGCTGCCTATTACAGAGGCTGCGTGTGTTTTAATCTTCCAAACTTGTTTCAGGAAACTACGAGGATCTTAATAAATGCTAATTGAATTTAACGCAGAGCAAAGGGAGCGAGGTAAAAATCTGAGCATTAAAGGAACAGTACGATATTTTCATTAAGTGATACAGATAAAAGTACGAGTGATATATTTTCATTTCCCTTTTTAATCATCATTTCATTAGGATATATTAAGATGAAAACATGATTTTTGGTATATTTAAGTTTCATATAAATACAGACGGATTAAATTGACTCATATAAATCTTAGTAAACTATAATAATTTTAGATTACAGATACTAAACACCGTGATTCATATTTTTTTTCAGCGACTAAGTCTAAATAAACGCATAATGTTTCATCATTATTATCACTGTGTCTGTTCCCCTAACTGGATCATATGGTCGTCACGAAATGTTGTCCGACAACCGCAATTGTCCTTTGTTCTGCATTATGTAGATCTCCTGAGTAAATTATATGTAAGGTTCTTGACGGCCTTTCAGGACGGCGCGAGGGAGGGGGTTTGAAGAAAAAGCCGCTGTACTCCATTTGTTGTAAAATGTTTAGAGTAAACATTACAAAAGCCAGTTTTTTGCGTAATTTTTGCACTGATAGCAATTTAAATTTAGAGTTCATATAATACGCAGGTACGAGATAAGCGAACCAAAAAGGCTGCCCCTCAATTATATTCTAAAAATACATTAAAATATCATGAGTTTACAACAAGCTGTTTTTATACATCCTTTTTTAATTTATTCTTGCATTTACATGCAGCACTAAGACACCATACCTCGTGCGTCCAGAAACAACCTGGGGCAGTGTAAGGCTGGTAGGGTAAATTACCGTGCGTTTAACAGTCGCAAATAAATACGGCTAAATGCGGTTAATGAATGCAAACAAGTACTGTTTGCGGTGCAGCGATAATTGATGATGGGATAATTATTGGGACCAATCCGCTGTTTGCTGTATGCGAGACCCGCAAATAATAATTACTCTTTTACTTGCTTCGGCAGTACATATATGACGTTACCATACACACTGTTTTGGGAATATGTTTACAAATTATATATGAATATGTTTTAATTTTTTTTAAACTAAAAAAAAGATATTGTACAAAAACAATAATTTAATTTACATTAAGTACAATCAAGCAATTTAAACATGAAAAAATATGAATGAAAAAATTATGAATACGGATGCTAATTCTGGTGATTTTAATAAAATAAAATATAGTAAATTTATTTACGCGAATGTGGTATTTTGAAATGTTTTGTATATGCGTTTTTGCAATGAAACTTTGGTCATAAAAAAGCGCTCTATAAATGCTGATATAATAAAAATATGATCGTTATCAATTGCCGGATTACAGTAGAAAGGTATTAATATCTTCACCTCGTCCCAAGTCATCTCTGCACTTGTTTATTTGCATATCTAAGGATATCAGGTGATCATCCCTATAAAAGATCGTTTTCCAAAGTTAGTCAACATATTTACAAAATGTACATACAATAAATTTTGTACGAGTTTATCTGATCTGTTGAATTAAATAAATACAATACAATCGATATTGGATCAACTGCAATATACACACAGGAAATATTGTTTAATGTACCAACTAATAACAAAAAGTTATGCCAATTGCAAATATGCAAATGCGAACATATCGGTACACGTGAAGGTTAAGAGAAAACGAATAGTTATCTTTCAGTTTAATCAAACGGACGCCTTTGTATTTAACAAGTGCATTTACCGAGGCTGTGCAGCATTGGAAAGAGAGAGAATATTTAAAGTGCGAACAAGACAAACTCTGTCTGAGTGAGCCTACAGTATGTACCAAATGGTAGATTAACCTGGTATAGTTCATATTTTTCACTATATTTCAGTAGGGAATAATATTTAGAGATCGATTTCGAATAGGCACGAATAGATTATAACTGTAAATTAATCATCTTTCTTGAAGAGATTCAGATCTCTCGAGGGGAAATGAATATAGAAGAAATCTATGGTAAAACAATTATGGAATAAAACAGAACATAAACCCATTTTATATGCAACGTTCTGTCAGTATTTTTATTATGATTCAAATTAAATTATGCAACTCGAGTTAGTTGTAGTCTATGAGTTTTTATCGTCTTCTTAAATAACACCGATAGGCTTTAGAATACTCTCTTAGCAATGTATTTTCTACACCATAATATATAAATCTATTTAAAAACACTTTTAATACAAACTGAAAATCTCTTTACCGGGTCGCCCAATCGAATTTAATTATTATGAAATAGCCGAAGTATCGTTGGACTAATCACCTATATTACTGAAAAATTCTGATAAACAACGTCTAAAAAACCTCATATACTACGCCTGGAACAAGGCATGGATAATGGCAACTCACAAACTGTACGGCGGTAACTTGTAGTAACCATATACTCCGTACATGGAGCGGATATGAGAAAACGAAAAAAAAAATCTCCAACGAAATATGTGTTTATCTTCTTTCAAATTATGATATAACTTATCATTTATGAGGGCCAAGGTCAATTAGTGAGTGTGATTATTAAAGGAATTGACGTAGGAACAAATATAATTCGTACGAGATAATTGTAGAAGTACGAGAATCAATTTTTAATCAAAGAGCAAAACAGTGCATATATTTCAATGCACCCGCCTACACTAGTCTGATGCAAGACACCGTGCACTTGGCCGTGTGTATGAACAGCTCGAATGCTCACTGACACTGCACTTGCATGCAAATATCTAATACTGCGCCGTGGAAGCAGGTGTGAACATTCTGCCAGTAAGGCCTCAGCATCCCTCCGCTACAGTGAGTGGACCAGTCTCACACCTGTCGGATTATACACCTCACTCATATAAACAACCTCTGTGCTGTAAAATGTATGTTATGTATCAAACAATATAATAATTTTAAAATATAACACTCATCTTTTTATTATCTTTTCGTATCAGGAACATACGTGTATAATAGACACAAATTGCCATCATAAAATTATTTCAGACGTTATAATCTTAGATCTTCCCATGTACAAGTATACAGTAAATTATGTGCATATGTTTTTAGTCCCCGAAAGTTATTCAGTAAAGGAGAACTCGACGGCCTGAAGAAAAGACAGCTGTGGTTTATACTCTCATGTGGATCTGAAGAAAATGTCACAGCCATATTTTCAGTTATTGACTGACTGTATGATGGAAAGGTTTCATTATTTCTAATACTGTACGCAAGCATGCTGTTCTAAGAACCCATCTTACGAATGCATTGAATTACGGGGCACAATTCTAGCATAAAAATTAATTACAATACAACGAAAATAAAAAATTTAATTTAATTTTTAAAATATGTTGATTTTTTCACAGTTAATTAAAGAAGTTATGAATACGAGTATATGCATTGCTGGTGAAATTATTTATTCTTAAAATTATTTCATAACTATGAGCATAAGAAACGTCCGGATACGGGAAGCGTCCCTCATTACTCCAAAAAAAATACAATAAACAACAAGGCTAAAAAATACCTTCTGAAATTCAAACCGCATAAAACCACCAGGACATGAAAGCTCAAACAAAACGAAAGCACAGCTTGCGCGATACCCTCTATGTCAGAACGCGTCAAAGGATTTTTTAATAAGCGCCGCGGACCATCGCCGTAAATCAAAAGCTCCCAAAGCGAACAAACAGGCGGACAAATAACGGACAATCGATAGCCTCTCGTAAAAAGGAACAATGAACAATACCGCCGGGCACACCTGCACAGGCGCGCCCGGGAGCTTTGCCTTCAGAGCTTTCAACCTCTTCGATGCGGAGCTTTTCGCTTTAAAAGCGCATGGCATATCGATTATTTTCGCATTTCGATTACGAGCAATAACTCACTCGGATAATATATTTAATGACAAGCTCGTTTTGGTTATTATTATATTCAAACTCGTATTAATCCGAAATCTATCATTGAAAAAAATTGTTTAAAATCAGAAACAACTATTTTATCATTACTATAATATTCCGAGATTTTTTAAATTATTAATTTTGTTTAATTGCAGTATATATTTATACACTGATTTTTTTTCTTATTTTCAATGGCTTTGGTGTTTTTCGAACAATTATTATTTTTAAATTGTATTAATTTGATAAATAAAAAAGCTTCAAATACTTGGTTTTTTAAGCTGTAACGGAGTTTTAGTGACAAATAAGTCATTTTAAGTTTCATTAAATTTTTATTGCAGGAAGCAATAAGTAGTTAGGTTAATAATACATATTTTTCGTGTGCAAATTATTCCATCCATCTACAGTTTACATTATAACTGTAGTTAAGAAATTTCAATTTTGTGATGAAAATATTTTAATGGGAAAGATATTTTTAATTGGTTAATATATATAGTGTAATTCTATATAATACATTGTATGTCTAAATGATTATATTAGATATAAATATAATATACCAAGTGTGTATCATTGCTGGTAAGACTGATATAAAACACAATAAGTTTTTTTTGTTTTTTAAAAATAAAAAAACGGTGGCAAATTTCTGTTTGTGAAGCCATTACATTTTTTGCTGGAAACGTTTATGGTCTAATGAATCTTAGGGTTGTCGTCATTAGGCATTAATGTCGGGAGATTAATTATAGGACAGTAAACGAGTTTTATGACGAAAAGATTCATCCTTGCGCCCATCTCTTGGGACCTTTATAGCGCTGTAAACGTGTCTTACAAATAGCTTGGTATTCTCAAATTTCATATTTAACGCCACCTACCGGACATTAAAAAATCAACACCCGTTATCTTAAATCCAGATAACTTAGTAGATATGTGAATTATTTATGGTTGGAAGCCCATAAACACATTAAACATAATTATTTTGAAAAAATACAATAAGCACAATATTATTAGAAAAAAATATATTTTTATTGATGATTCGGTGAATATGTACTTCGACTAGAGTATTTGTCTCAGGAAAATATTTACCAAAGCCCAATTTTTTAGGCCCCAGTGTCTCATCATACTAAAGGACTGTCGACTATAGTATGGTAATATTAATTAATGTACAAAAATACATTTTTTTCTGACAGACTGGGTGACTAATCTGTATACTCTTGGGGACTACTCTGTACTATGACTATTTAGTAGGATGAGATTGCCATTCGTTCTTGACTAGGAGCAGTTATAGCATAGAGATTACTTGTATATGCCTATTTGACAAAAACATAACAAAAAAATGACTAAGTTTACATCTATAGATATCACAATTCAATAGTAATTTAAGAAAGAAGCTCGGCAATCAAGATGAAGAACTGTAATTTATATTTATATTATTCTTGCTAATAAATAGGTATATTATGTGATATTCTGTTACATTCTAAATAATTACATATTTTAATTATTACAGAAATCAAACGAACTACCGCAAAGTGATCTTAGATTAAAGATGTCTCTTGTTAAAGTATTAGCAGCAAGTTGAGTTGATGTTATTGATTAGTTTTATAAAATAATATAAATGACGGCGTCTGCAATGTGCCCTTCGTGTAACATATATATTATTATAATAGAAAGTTGTTACAAAAATATATTTTAATAATAACACAACAGGATCCACCATTCGCATGCAAACAATGGGAAAGCCTCGCTCCAGGGCCAGAGCCGGATCGCTATTTATTCATGAGGATTTCCGCAGGCTTTCGAGAGGGCACTTTACGAGCTGCTCCACGCCTTGTGAGACGCCGGGCGTTTATGCCACTGCACTTCAAGTGCGAGCTTTCAGTGAGCTTACATGGTCAGTGTTTACTCAATCCTTCCGGTTTCACTGTGGATTGCTGCTCTGGACTTTTAGGCGCAGCAAAGTGCAGATCTATACCATCTGCGGCGCAGTTGTGCCTCTAGGATCGGAAACATTGTACTCCATTCAAGCACTACTTTAAATCAATAAAGCCTTGAGCAACTGGCCGTTCTTCTTCTTCGTGTCAGCGACGTCAAATTATTTTTTCCCAATATCTGGCAACATCGATAGCTCGTGTGTTGCCCAGCATTAGGTAATAACTGGCCGTTTGGTCGCAAGGTAAAAACAAAGAACATCTTTCACTGAAAGTGCACAACATTTCTGTTCTTTCAGTACATTACTTAGTCTTACTGATAAATGGATATAATTTGATCACTCGTCTAATACATGGTGATATCAGCTCGATATAGCCATTGCAGGCTGGTGCTGAAAACCTCGATATACAATCTTTCGTCTCTTATTTTTGTTCGCTGGACGGACATGCATGTGTCGCCATCCGGTCAAGGGTGTGACGTTAGTTATGTACATGGCTGCTGTGATTGGTGCGCCATTAATCCTATAGATCGCCACTTGCAGCGCTGGGCGACAGCCCACTACGAGGGCTTTCTGGCCAGTAGTTGTCCCCCGACCGCGGCAAGAGTCCGATTGTGGCCGGCCCGGCGCCTGAAAGCTGTAAGTAGGTCCGTATTCAAGGATAGGTCGGATTCGACCTTTATATAGAATAATTTGTTGTTTATCGTTGACATACCGACGTGATCTATATAATACACCTAGTTTTTTGGAAGCGCGACTGGCTGTATACTTAATTGAGTCGTAATATTTGACATTATTCAAGATTGATACTCCAAGGATGTTGATGGAGCTTGCTTTTGTAAGAGAACAACCGTTGAAAGATACAGGATCCATAGCAATCTTCTTGGTGGAGAAAGTGCATTATTGGGTTTTGGAAATGTTGAAACTGACGAGGTTAAAGTCACCCCATCTAGAAACCCTTTCAAGAGACATGTTCATCTTCTCCACCAGAGATTCCCTAGCAGCAGATAATTCCGAATAATTATATTGTATGTAGACAATCACTGCAGTGATTATTTAAAATCGATCTAAAAGTGAATTATAAACATATAAATTACATGCGTCGACTTATAACTTTCTTTTACGTGCATTTTAACATCTTCTTCTGCGTGAACATGTAATCGTGGCTTACTTTCGTTGCACCGGAGGCGAGTCGACTGAATTCACTTGCCTGCGCAGTTAAGATCAAAAGATGAACACGCACGCGCATCATTTCATTTCGCTAACAATAATAATGACTCTGGCAAACATATTCAATAAAAATATGCATTGAAAAGAACGAAACGTATCTTAACAATAAAATCTTGTTTGTACTTTATCCGGAATGAAAAAAACACAGCCAATAATACGCTAACCAGCGCATACCAAACAAACAAAATACTTACTGCGTATATTGTTTGTAGAAGTTCGCGAGAACATATCTGAATCAAATGAGTAATAAATAATATCACGTGGAACATGATTCAAAGGATTTTCGTTGAATACAATATACGAATATCAATATAACTAAAATTAATGATTTTTTTAATTTTTATTAGAATATTATTTTATTATTTCAATATTCTAATCTACTTTTATAGATCATTGACTATATTACAATATTATTATTACTTAAATATACATATACTATACAAAAAATTCTTTTTTCAACGCGTCAATCTAAGCACAAAAATAACGGCAGAAGAGGGATGCGAACCGCGGACCTTGGAAACCAACTATGCCCAGGTATTCATACCGCTCGGCGAACTGCGCCATTACTATGCCCAGACCGACTCGCGTTGAAACTAGTATTTATATCATTGTTATCATCGTACGATAGATGTCGCTAGTATATATTCAAAGTATGTATATTTTTATTATTATTCAATCAGTCTTCATTTATTCACAAGCTTAATATTATTACTTTCCGACAGTCTATTTATTTTTTGAAAAAAGTTTGCGTTGAAAAAAGAATTTTATGTATAGTATATGTATATTTAAGTAATAATAATTTTGTAATATAGTCAATGATCTATAAAAGTAGATTAGAATATTGAAATAATAAAATAATATTCTAATAAAAATTAAAAAAATTCATTAATAATGTCTCCTTGAGACAATATCAAGAAGGTAAAATTATCCATCAGTAACACAGGTAAATGATTGGTTATAAAGTCCGAGTCGGAACTATAAGTGGTCATTTCTCATCCATTCAGTCTATAGTTTGGTTCGAGACCCGAGTGGTACTTACTAAAATAAATAGACTGTCGGAAAGTAATAATATTAAGCTTGTCAATAAATGAAGACTGATTGAATAATAATAAAAATATACATACTTTGAATATATACTAGCGACATCTATCGTTCGATGATAACAATGATATAAATACTAGTTTCAACGCAAGTCGGTCTGGGCATAGTAATGGCGCAGTTCGCCGAGCGGTAACCTGGGCATAGTTGGTTTCCAAGGTCCGCGGTTCGCATCCCGCTTCTGCCGTTATTTTTGCGCTTAGATTGACGCGTTGAAAAAAGAATTTTAAGTATAGTATATGTATATTTAAGTAATAACTAAAATTATTTACATTAACGATAAAAATAATTAAACGAGTCTTCACAGTGACGTTCTGAAATGAAATCAACATGTTTTACCACGTTTTACGTAGTCTTTAAATAATGTACTTCTAGGATTGAGTGTGCCAACTAAAAAAAGTACTGCGTAATTGCATCGTAGAAGCGTTCTGCGATGGGGGTAACAAAAGACGTCTTATTCAGCCAAGTACCAAGGATAGAGGGGTGTCAAACCTCGCGCACGTGTGACGCTAGCTATAATTCAAGCCTGAGATGATGGTCCTTTCAATCGGCAGCTGTATCCATCATGTACTCACTTCAGAGTACACACAATCTACATTACAAATGCTGGGCATCTGGACCTGGTTGTTTGAATGCCAGTACATAATAATAATCACCATTCACCGGCGAGTAAGAAAAAAGAATTGAGGTGGCTTTGGAACACATGGCAGTAATGGATGAAAGGATACGTTTCGCTTCATACGAAAATAAATCATGTGTAGTTTTTTTAGCAGTTAGCGGCGGGTTAGTCAAGGTCAAGAATAAAACTGACAAATTGCTTTTTAAACATCAGTGTGTTGAATATTTTTTAAAATCATTACAATATTTTATCCTCGTACAATATGATTACATTACCACGATATGTTATGCTAAATTTGTGTAGTTGATTATTACGCACATCGCCAAAATATGTGCAAAGACCACACAATATAATTTAATATTGATCACAGTTACTGAGTCCTTCTTCTTCGTAGTATCAATCCGGTGGATTAGTTTGCAGCAACAGAATCTTGCATCTCGATCTCCATTCCTCTCGGTCCTCCGCAAACCTTTTCAGCTCAGCATAAGCGCTACAATTCATGTCCTCGAATACTTGCTGCAAATACTCCCGTCTAGGGCGCCCTCTACAGTTTCTACCCTCAACCATCCCCCCCATCCTGAGTCCTAAGTAAGTAAATATATTTTTTAAGTTTAATTTAAAAAAATAAGGTTTTATACAATTAAATTAATATTGACACTGAATAATATTGTTCCTTTATAGCATTACTGTTAAATTAATATATGTTTGTACATGTTTTAGCTAATTTTGACAGATCCTACTGACGCGGTATACGTATTTTATTAAATCAATTAATTTAACCTAACCCTTTCTAACCTTGTTCTACCGGACAGTAAATTTGCATTAATGAGAACACGAATTATTAAATATGTCAAGATGTTTTTAAAATTAAATTTCTTATAATTCCAAAAAGCAACAACCAAACGCCACGTAAATAAATAGACGAATTTCACTTAGTTACCAATATCCCATATTTTATTTAAAAAATATATTTAAAATATTCACTTATTCCTTGTATTATGAGTAACTAATTATAGTATGTATTAAAAAATGTAATAAAGTAAAAAATATAATTATTTTAATGATAACAGCTTTTCTTTGAAATGTCAATAAAATTTATTTAAAAAATACAGCACCTAGCTGTGGCCAAGACAATTCCGCGAATTTAATTTAATCCGGTTAATTGCCTGTATTAATACCCATAAATGAACAACACAATAATTAATACCCCCAGTCAGTATGACTAATAGTGGTTCCCGGTGGCACATTCCAATTTGCGAACCGCAAGATCCCACACCTTGCCCTTTCTGAGAACATATTCAGCGCAGTCGTAAAATGCGATGAATTAATTAATCGCTATTTGCCCTTCACGAACCTGACAATTTTAAATTATTTTACCTTCAAATAACAATCAATAGTTCAAGGTTTATACATATGTACGAGTATATAAATTTGTAGTTTAGACAATAATTTTAAGTTTTAGCCTTCCAGGACGACGCGAGACCGGGGGTTGAAGAAAAGGAAAGACCATTAATTACTGCTTCTTATTATGTATTTCCTACTCTTCCGCAACCATTCGTTGATAATATGATGGTAGTAAAAAACGTCTTAGAATATATTATTTTTTTCGTTTAAAATACTTTTTACGTGATCGTAGAGCCATTACATACGAATCGAAGATTTTTACCTTAGGATCGAAGTTGAAGACGCACTCTGGCCTCAGCGGACAGTCCAGGCCGCACTTGCACGTGCCCGCGGCCTGCAGGTAATCCTGCACCTGCTGCAGCGAGCCAAGCGCGGCGCCGCTCGGGCTGGAACAAAACACAACATTATTAGACACATGGAAAGATTACGAACTGGATTTTCAATTACACCATTTCAATAAAGAGAACATTCGCTTTCAAACAAAATAGTTTGATTTGAAGCTGATAAGAGAACCGACTGTTGTTAAAACAGCTTCAGGAATGCGCTAGTGTACTTCATCAATATATGAACCTCTTATTTTATATCTTACTTGAGTCATCTCTTCAGTCGAAATTAAAAAAAAAATTGCAGCAACGGATATGAATCAACCATTCGTTATGATTCGAATAGTTGACAATTCGAAAAGAAATAAAAATTAACAGAAACATATTGTTTCGAACAATTTTCCCAGAATAAATCTTAAGTACCTGTTTCAAAAAGTTGGTATTGCATGACTAAAAATAATATAAATTATTCACTTTTCACACATAAAAAACAATAACATAGCTGGAGTTGTCAATTGTAGTGTTTTTAATTTAAATAAGGTATGTACAATTAGTTTTTTTTAAGCATAAACGTTTTTAATTAGACCTATTTTTTCCGGCACCCCTCTTATAACTCATAACACATAAAACTAGTCATAGCCCGTTGAACTTATTTTACACTGTGTAAATCCGAAACAATCAAATTCATTGAATTTGAGACTTTCTTGATGGTTTAAAATATATTTTATAGGGCCATTCTTGATCCGGAAACAGGGCTGAACATCGACCGAAGGGTTCCCCTTTATATGCAGATCGATCGCAACACAACTGGCGAGCTTGATACAAAAGAAACAAACCGTCCAGGGACCGAAGCGATGATTTAAAGGGCCGAGCGAGGCAGAGCAAATTGCTTAACGATGCATCGCAGGCCGGGCTCCCGGGGAGACAACACTTGCATTCTTCAGGAAAGCTCACATAAAAATGAGCTTTAAAAGCTTAAGAAACAAAGGAACAGGAAAAAACTCTTAAAATAAATAATTTATTTTTTTAAATATAATTATTGAAGATAAATTTAGTTTTTAATGATGAATTCAGATTTACATTTTATTCAAATAATTCGCGTTTAAATCCCGGTCGGCTTCTTTACTGACATAAAAATATAAAAATAATTACAGGACTAGAAAGAATATTTAAAGTGATATAACTAAGAGTTTGAGGACATGAATTGTAGCTCTTATGCTGAGCTGAAGAGGGTTGCGGAGGACCGAGAGGAATGGAGATCGAGATGCAAGATTTTGTTGCTGCAAACCAATCCACCGGATTGATACTACGAAGAAGAACTAAGAGTAATTACGTGGATCCATTTTCATCATCATAAATAATTACTGTTTCAATCTAACTGCAGTGGCGAGTTACGAGTATATTTGATTGCATACTCCCGTAAGCTCCATTACCATTATAGGACGTGTCTCAAAGATGTTATGAAACATAGAATTTATCAAATCGCTCGTAGGATTCAATATATATTTATTTTTGTATATTACGTACGTAGATGAGAAACTGTTAATTAATTTAAGTACCTTATGTATCAGATCAATTCAAAGATCATTTCACCTGATAAACAATGGCAACATAACGTCTGATCTTTAATGTAGGGAAAGCACACGTTCAATCACTAGGATGAATCTTACAACAGCGAAATTTTTTACATTTCGATGTAAATTTTTATTTTAAATGTATTATTTTATGATCTCAAAAAAATATTTGCAAACAAAGATTGACTTCCATGATTTTAGCAGAATAACGACTATACGACACTTGACAAAATATGGTGATTACGTATGAAAATATACATTATATGTACTTAAAAAAAACATTAATCTCCTACCATCAGGCAAGGTAATAGGCCATTATAAATGCGGCGAATGTCATAAACAATTATATAACATCATAATACTCTTCTGCCATAACTGTCCAATTAGTTAAATAACAAATTTCATTAATTGAATTGGGTAACTCTTTCCTACGTAGTTAGAAGGTGGCGAGCAAATATGAGTGGGCGAGGAGTAACTTATAATTGTGGCCCAATTAACGGTACACGGAATAACGAGTGCGACGATCAATAACTACTTTCTAAAAGATGGTCGACCTACACGGATGGCCTGATGTAAAACTCAGTAAACCACACCAGATAATATATGGTCAATTGTACAACATTCTATAAATATAAGTGATAAAAATGACGTATGGGGAAAATATTTAATTTGCAGAATCATATGATGAAAAGTGAAATTAAATAAACTAGATTTTTGGCTAAAAATCATATTCTATTATAGTGTCGGCATAAGGCCAACTTCAGCCGAAACTGGTCATAACCCAAAATCACTCAGTACATTAATTTTATTTATTTATTTACAGAAGCTTCAAAATATAACATTACAGAGAATAAACAAATGATAAGCGGCTGAAAATAAAATTATTGAAAAATATCAAATAAAAAATAATACAAGAGAACAAAAATCCTACATAAACGATAATTCAATAATATTTCACATCCTTAAAGATTCGAGTATGTTACAAAAGATAAACAATAAGCAAATTTTAAAATTGAGTTTAAAGATTGAGTTTGATACTTAATACACCTTAAACATATTCTTTTGGGAATAACATTCTTACAAGACATTATTATATGACAATATAGTATTGATAAATTTGCAAAATTTTAGCCCTGTAGTTTAGATTATTTTTAAACGTAAAAATTATTACCTGATAGTTTTACATTACATTATTTCATCAGCAAACATATCGATGCCAGTAAATTTAATAGAGTGCAACTAAAATTTATATTAGAATTTCTCATCTATATACACATACAATGTTTCAATACTTCAAGTTGGTTAATATGTAAAAAGTTAAGCTCTCAATACCTGTTATTATTAAGTAAAAACAAATCTAAAATAATAGTACAAAGTAAAAGTATTTTATTTTTTAATTATTATTATAGTATGTTCTGTCCCCGTGGTGGCTAGCTCTCCGTGCAATATACACATGTATATCTCCTGGAGAGCATTTTTAATGACATTTACATTCACGTTTTCCGAGATTTATAGCGCGGAGTATTTCGAGTCGGGCAGAGCCGCTGAGATCCGACATGAATCATCCGCTTTCGCAGCGTCGAACAAATAATATTATATCAAACAGTGGCGTATCTGCTACCCACTTATTTATGTAAGCTCATACACGGGAATAGAGACATACAGGTGGTGGATAAATCTCATATGTGGATACGCACTCCATTTTAAGGTTGGCTAAGCGCAGTATGTGGAGTTTGATCCGCCAAATTAGGACTACAGACAGTCGGGATTCCACGCATCCTCAGTTTTTATAACTCTTAAAATACTCGTTATGAATGTGTGGTGCTCATGGGGAAGACTTTCGTCTATCACCAATTTTGATTTATGGGCATTGAATCAAAGAAGTATGCTAAATAGCACAAAACCTCTTCAGATTGATGGATGTCATCTACTAATTAATGTGTTGGGATTCACCATTCTCAACATTGCGGAAAAGTGGAAAAGAGATAACATGACCTAACGTATTAAAATTAAGTTTTTGTGCAAACGGACTACACAACCCATATAAGTGGGACTTCCGGTTGTGTCACATTTAACATTATAATCAGTATCATGGATATTATCGGAGCAAATATTATTTCTTTTTTATATAGTGGACTGGTTGCATTGTTCAGGATGAGAAATTTTCTCTAAATGGTTAAAAATAGTAAACTTTAATAATAAATATATAAAATTATGTTAACACTGGTTGCTCTTATCACTTACAAAGTTTGTCGGATACCCACTCGCTTAGTATTATTTGAAATTGATTACAGACATTGTTAGTGAAAGTTCGTAATTTATTATAACTTATTGGTAGCATGTACAATTTGCCCAAAGTTAACCGAGGACAAGAACGTAGAAGGTTGCTCCGCAAGGTGACTTCACGAAGGAACTAATGAAACATTGCCTAGAGTTTTTAACTAGGATTGAAATTTAACTTATTATACTATTGTGTAATTTCCCAAAGACAAAGGACATCTGTATTTTCCGCATAATCTACAACTACACTTTTGTTGAAGTTGTTTGAAATTTTCCAATAGTGTAGGTCACTTCATGAAATTACTTTGCTACGTACCTACCTTAAATTGTGAGGCACTCTGACAAGATTACAGAGCTAGTATTATGGAGACCAACATGTCAGTTTTATGGTCAGTTGTGACTAATATATAAAAACGACAAAATATGATTATCGCATACGAAATATCATATAGATGTAGAAGTTAAGCCGTTCTCGTTTTTCTGGTTGCGCCAGTGACCGGTCGGAAAGTCTAGCTCGTAAAGTGAGGTTGATGTGTTTATAGAAAGCCGGTCCGCTGTACAGGAACGTCGAAAAGCGGCGAGGGCCATTAGAGACCGCCTTTACACGATTCTTCGCGTTTAAAGGTCCATCGCGGAGACGCCGAACGGATATCGAGACTGTAATTCGACCGTTAAGCACTTATCTGATCCAGGGAATATTCTAAACAGCGCTGGAGCACAGCAATAATTGCTTTATTCACGTTAATTGTATTACAATGTATTTCAGTGATATAAAGAAGTTTTTTGAAAACGTATTTACAGTTCTTCAACGAAGCCGAAACAAGTCGTTAACAACAAAACCGTTCAATTAATTATATGCCATTGTTTTTGAAAACAATTGATATTATGAAATGGCACTAAGAATTATAGATCGAAAAAACAATGTATTTGTTAATATATAATTTAAAAATAAAATGATAATAGTAATAAGTATTTTTGATGATTACAAATAATGCATTCGTGTTTTAATAAAATGTGATCTTGGTGTCAATTCAATCTTACGTGATCAATATCAAGCTTTATGCTAACTATATTAATAATATCATTCATTTTCTAAAAATAATACTATAAACTGGTTTATCAATATTTATTTATTCATACATTTGGTTACACAATAAAAAATATAAAAAATCTGCTAAATTAATCAAGATAAAATCAAACGAGTTAAGTTTAGAGTTTGTATTAGCAAATTAATATTATATTTGTTTCGAGTGGTACAAGTCACAAGTTAAGAATCATGTGACGGAAGTATTGACCTTTATATTTATATTCTGATTAATAAATTAATAGTTTACGATTAGCAATGTGAATTAAGATAAGTAATTTGATTATCTGCGTAATTAATAAGCAATGAAATGTTAAATCCATTTGGATTGCGCATATTTTTATATAAATTAAATACTTGCATAATTATTAACTATATCAAATTCTAAATGTATGATAAAATATTTAATTACAATCGTGTTTTAAGTAACTGGTATTTAATTATATATTCTATAACCAGTAGCAAATAACATCATTAGCAAATGCCAAAATGATTCATTCTTCTGTGCCAAAAGCCTGAGTGTTTTAAATGCCACCTGTTTAAAAAAGAGGTGTTTCGGTAATTAGGTATTATGTTGTACAAAATACTTATAATAAACTAAATAATTAGAGAAAAAATCGTTAGTTTTTATTGTATGACCCTGCGGTGGGTAAAGTTATGTGAAGTATTCCACCTCCACAAAGTGGATACACCATCTATTAGTGAGCCGGTTTGTTACGTATTTACATATTTTATTTGTTGACGGGTTGAATATCAAACCCTAGTTAATCGCTATAATAAATCTCGAGATCGATTAGAGACTTCATTATTCCATTGGAATCAATGTCAAGAGCCATAAAATGTGCCCATAAACCAGCGATAAAAATGTAAATACTATTTGAGCGATGCAGACCATCAAAATAGAAAAAAAAATACAATAAGATAACAACATATTAATTGTCAGTACTTTTCCACGCATTTTTGCAACTTACTATTTTATATTCAAAGAATATCAGATAAAATGCATCATAATAATTTTAACAAAGATACATGTATTATTTATACACATACATACTTACAGATCATACCAAATATTCATTTTCTGTATTTTGTTATATTTTCCATGTCGTGTTTTCTATTTTCT
This sequence comes from Glossosoma conforme, assembly GCA_022606575.1. Taxonomy (NCBI): domain Eukaryota; kingdom Metazoa; phylum Arthropoda; class Insecta; order Trichoptera; family Glossosomatidae; genus Glossosoma; species Glossosoma conforme. Next base: position 4,725,740 of record JAGTXR010000100.1, on the reverse strand, counting down.
ACTATCTGTACCATGTCTGTCGTGTTTTCTATTTTATTGTTTGTTATTATTATTATTTGTATTATATCGGTGCATTATAATGACTGTTATTTTGACTTAGTTAAAATATTAATGAATATTGTTAAATTTACTCTCCATGTTAGTCATTTTTCTGTATTCCATTGTTAGTACTCGTATTTTGTTTATTTTTGTATCCACTTTTTCTTTTCTGTCTCTATTCTGTATTATATAACTTATTATTTTATTTCATATTTAAATAATCTTTATATTCTATCGAAATATCTGTTGTGTCATATCTCCATATAACGTTTTAATGTTTGTACTGTACTCCGTTAGTCTCCATTAATTTGTAACATCTGTTCTGTTAAATAAATAAATAATATTATTTGTCATACATAAAATAATTTTATATAAATTCATCAGAGAAATGGAAATGGTGGACTTGCGAATCAAACCGCTGCCAATTGAAAATGCTCACTCAAAAATACATCAACACAGATTTCAGAGGACATATTATTGTAATTCAATTAAAATTGTTAAGTTAAATTTCGCACTTATTTATTTATTTTATTGTTTATGTAAACACATACAGGAGAATAGTGATATTAATTTGAATTAATTGATTGATTTAATGACTAAACGCATTTCATCTCTAAGCAATAAGAGAATCATCGTAGAAAAATGTTTCGTTTATGAATGTATCGATAGGGACGTCTTAATAATTTGACATTTTCAATTAATCATTACTGATTGCGTTAATCCAATGTGGCTACCTGACCGGTTCCAATGGCACGATAAATAGAAAGCTCGTGCACTGGCTCTGATACACATATCAAAGAGAGCATCAGCTAATTGCCAGTGATAAATCCTATCGCGAAGGAAGTACCGCTGTAGCCGCGTCCAGCGCAAGCAGCTCTGAAAGCCAGTTGTAATCTCCGGCTACGAGCGTGTCGGCGAGCCAGGCCAAAGTCAGTACTAACGAAACCACTGGAAACTCGGCACTAGCGAGCTGTCTCATCTACACGCTACCGATTTGTATAACTACATATCTGTCTTTAATATCCTATTATACTTACTTTGCCAATATTACAAAAATAACCAGAATTAAAGGAAGCTAACATCTCCATATTTAAACGTCTCCTATAAATAAACAGCTTTATTTATATTGGCATTATATTTTTTTACAATTTACAGTACACGTCATCCTAACAAGTATTTATATAATTAAATATATTATTTCTATTTGGAGCGTATTATTGTCACAAAAACCACCACTTGTGAATGGTAATCTGCTGCTGGTCACAAACCTTTAACTCTGCTTCATGGAGGAAGACATATGAGTAGGAGTGGATATCACAGTAGGACTTAAATCTAAGCTGCCTTTTCCGTATATCTCAAGCATTTTTCATTTTCTAACATTCGTAATCTGCAGAATATGTTTGGCAAAATAGTGAAGCAAAGAATATGGAACTCTATTAGGTACATCTGCAAACCTAGAAGTTGAATTCTCTAATATTAATTATCTGATGGGTTTATGCTCCATCAGGAGCTTTCACGACTGTGCAGTGTACAAATGAATTCGTTTAGAGCACGGGTCATCAACCTGGTCCGTACCGCCCACTGGTGGGCGATACGGGCATATGTGGTGGGCGGTGGGCGATTTTATACACAAAACATTCCTTCTAGAATTTTTTCCACCCATATACTGAATTGAAATATAGCGAGATTGGTGGGCGGTAGGGAAATTTTACCGTGAAAAATAGGAAAAAGTGGGCGCTAGGCATAAAAAGGTTGACGACCCCTGGTTTAGAGGTACCAGGTCCTCATACATGTTGTTTACAGATACTTCTTCACCTTATCTGAACACGGCATACTAACAAATTAGTGTGAGTGCGGTAGATGCATATCCCCACGTGTATCAGTATTGGAAGTACACATGCTTGCTAGGTTGTAAACCAATCGCTCTCGTACGAGCCGAAGCGGCCGGACTGCGGATTCACTAATAGAATTAGCGGCGTTTGACGGTGATTCAATTAAATGCATCAGCGGCCGGGCTCACGGTTGTAATGGCCGACCAGGTAAATTCCCGAAGGTTGGATTTGCGGCCATCGATCTAATCTGGCGGATATCAATTAGCCGTCAGCAAAGAGAGCTCAGCGAGACGACGATAAAGGGAAAACTAAAAACGTAGTCAACAAATACACACATGCTCCAGTTTGGGAATGGGTGTGGAAAAAAGAATAATATATACCCGGTCACCATAAAAAGTAATAATGTTCTCGAATTTGTAAAGAACTGACTACACGGATTGCATCATAAGCTTTACTGAGAAGAACTCTATTGACTTCATCTATAAGCAATTGTCGAAAAATATTATTTACTTTATTTAAATACACTATGCACTCTCTTTCTCGCTTCCCGTATAAATAAATAGCTATAGCATATAAATAGGGTAAGGCCCCAAGTACATGCTTTTTTAGTGATAACAGTATAAAGCTGTCTGCGATCCACTATAAATTGCGGCAAAGTAAATGCGTTGACCGTGAATCATAGCGGCACAAAAAGCTCGCGATACCCCCATTGTGCTTCCAGATTGGTCCGATACGCGGCAAAAAGCTCCCAGAGCCGAGTCGGTCTGCCCGGCGAGCGGGCGCGATAAAGGTCATAAATAAGGGAGGCCCGGGTGCAATCCCGGAGTGCATTTGTGGCCAAACGAAGCGGTTTTGCGGAAAGCGTTTCATTACTGTATGCAAACGCACGTGTCGCGCACCGCTTTAAGTGCCGCGGCACACGGAAAAACTTTAAACGTAAATAAACAGTGGATTCAGCATGGCATATTAAAGTTTAAATATAGTGCAGTACATTGGTATTCCATTTCAAACAATCCAGGGCCAAACCTGCTTAGGCAAACATTTGTATTAGAAAACAAAAAAAAAATCATGTCAATAGGATTATTAACGAGTATTTAACTCCAAAAATATAATGTAATACAAGTATTTTTTGAAAATCTTTAATTCATAATATTTTTTACTATGTTATAAAAAATCTATAGTAATATATATATAGTAAAATCAAAACCATACTTTTACACTCACTGAGGGCTCTATCAGTCTTTCGTTTCTATACAATTACTACACCTCAAAAGAGGTAAGAGAAAGAAAGCAGAACAAACTGAATTTATGTAATTACTAATAAGTAATAATCCTATTTTTTATCGCTGTGTTACATAAGTAATAATAATATCATTTTTTGCATAGACTTGCTGACCTACCAAACAAAAAGATTGAGAATAATCGTAAAGTCTCACACCATAGTGAGAAACTTTATATTTCTATAAAACAATATATTTAATTGATATTTTATACTCATTTACGATTCATATAAGGTGCTTTTGAACAACGGTGAGTATATTAATTAACTTTGTTAGTGTTAAGTGAGTTCGAATATCTGATACAATAACACTATTGCCAAAGATTTATTGCACCATGTTGTTTTCGCGTATTAGAGAATGTGCAGAATTATTGACATTTCCTTTCACAGTGCACCGTTCAATACAACATTCGTATACTCGTACATGAAATCATCAACAATGGAGAGAAAGTTTTTATATTTAATCACGCCCAGCATTTCTGAGAAATCAAAATAATTCGCCGAGACATTCACACGACCGGCTGAAAATCCGAAGTGAAAGGGCGCCAATACAAGCACTTTATTTTTATTCAATTATCGATAAGTAAGCGTTCTCGGAGGAAAGTTTCATGTTTACGATGCGACAAGATGATTGCGAATCCCAAAAAACGTTTTGAATTACTTACTTAACAGTAAATGATACCAAAAATGTGTAAATTATATATATAATAATGAGTACGATGACGTTTTTAATAAAATTCCGTGAAATTTCAGAGCATAATTGCGCTTGAAACGTTAAACGGTTAATAGTGTAAAAGTTATACAAACTAATAACAAGAATACTCGGCAACATATTTTTTCTTATAATAAAAATATGCATGAAAATAAAGTCGGTTGAAGTCAGTAGGCTCTTTTCATTATCATCATCAACCTGTGTCCGTCCACTGTTGAACGTAGGCCTCCCTCATGAGTCTCCATCCTCATCGATCCTCCGCCTTCCGCATCCAGGTCACTCCCGCTATTCTTCTTATATAGTCAGTCCATCTTGTAGGCGGTCGGCCTATGCTTCGTTTTAATGGAGAGCTTTCAAGTGTATGAAAATGATTTTTTTACGTCTACTGTAAGAAAATTGAAGCACAGATACTACAAGAATATTTCAAAGCCTACCGATGGTATTATTGAAAGAATTTTGTAAACGATGTAATGTTTATCAAAATTGGTAATATTATTTGGATTGATTCGATTTTTTTTAATAGGTTGTTGTAGTACAAAAATGGTAGTAGAAAAAAATATCTAATGGTAGTAGAAAATACAACACATGGTATTGAATTCAATCGATGTGTTGTTGAGCAAAAAGAACAGAGTTTTTATTTCATCACTTATTAATGTTTTTACGTTCTAAATTGCCTGGCTTTTAAAGGTCAATTTATTGAACTTCAATAGCAATCTAAAACAGGAAAAAACAGTACGAAGCTCCGTAATGGGTTTAACCAATTGAATGGTATCAACGTAGTAATTTAGCAAGAACCGAATAATCCATATGTATTTATGTTTTTATGCAATTATTGAATCATTACATAGTTTAATTTGTATGTGGAAATCAACTGCTACATTGGTTATTGTTAACAATACTTCCGGAGCATGTATAATATATAATAATTATTGTTATTCCATTGCACAATTCAATATATGTAATCACAAAAATACAAATTATTATCATTTGAATGACAAGTAAAAATGTAAATTTTTTAAATTGTTTTTTATGGAATTAATTTATTACGTGAACCTTTTTACGTGTTTTAAATTGATGGGTCTCCTGTAATAAATGCAGAAAATAAATAGTTAAAATAGCATATGATTAAAGCATATAATTTAATTCATCAAATTCATATACATTCGTTACGTTCATTCCAATGAATTATAATTAGGGACGGTGGAATGGAACAAAAATCAAAATACATATTTTTGTAGTGTCATTATTTTTAACTCATAAAATAAATCGGCAAACTCCTTGGCGTTTAAGCATTTTTAAAAACGTCTTGAGTTAATAAGGTTGCTTGGAATCAATAAAGCTTACGAATAAGCACGAATGGATAAAACGAATGGAATTTACAATTAGTTGATTTTGATCGCTAACGAGCCAACAGCGTCGCAGATGGATTCTTCATGCGATTCTGGTTACTAGAGTTACATCAAAGCCCCAAGGCTTAATGCCCTCCATCATAATTAGAAGGAAACGTGGCCGATGTTGTAATACAAACTTGGGATTTCTTTCAAACAGTTAACGGAGAGGTTTTTAACCCGTCGGTAAAAAAAAAACAAATACCGAGCAGCTGGTGGCATCTCGAATTCGGATGATTTATCGCAGTGCGTATTGAGTAATTTATCGCAACGGGAAAAAACTTGAACACGTGTATGATAGAGATAAGTAATTAACTCCGCGCAGCCCAGAGCGTGAAATCTGGACCTGGGAGGAAATACGTCGCAGTCCCAGAACGATACGAGAACGTAAAACATTATCCTTACTGATTTATTATTACGTTCCTCACTTGAAACTCAATTACTAATATGAAACACGAGTTTCAATGACGATTGTAAAATATTTTATTAACAACAACAAAAAAATTGCAAGATGTTTTTTTTCTTGGTATTGGGTACAAAGAAAAGTTTACATTAAATTGCGTTGATGATAAAAAATATCCGTTGGACTGAAAACATAACACATATTATTCAACCCGGCGAATGTAAAACAGGAAAGTTATTAATTTTTTAACGTATTTTTTTCTTCGTTAATTTACAAAACGTCACACACTTTGGTGTAGGCGTAATTGCATCGTATTATTTGTCTGCCGGAAAACGAACAGGGAAGAAAACTGGGAAGAGATAAATGTGTCTTATCTCAGTTTTCCGCGCTACATCGTGTAGACGCCCCTAAGAATGCAAATAGACCAGTCCTCGAGAGCTACATATAATAGAGCATACAAAGTTGAGATATTAAAGTAAAAATACCTCTACTTTGAAATAGTATGATGAAACTTCACTAGCAATAGACAGATCGCTGTGGGTTTAAGATATTATATATGATATTATCATTATTAAATTAATCTAATACGATACCGTTCTTTTGAGTTTGTTAAAAACAAAGTTAATCCGGAAAAGTGACTGTTTTTTTAGCTTTTGTTGAGAGCTCATTAAAATGATAAATGGCCAACGCAATTTATTGCATAAACCTCTTTGCGAGCGCAAATTGAGCGAAACCCGAGAGCCGGGACAATTTTATTACAGCACAAAGGATCGTATCGATCGCCTCTGCAGAGAAAACACTCCGGCTGTACACTCGGGCATAAATCCCATCAGAAGCAGACTCCGGGAGACGCAGACGAACGAGAGCGCACGGACACTTCGTGGACCAGGTGCATTGAACGTGTGATTCGCAATACAGGTGGAAAATCTAGATATGACTACATTCTACAATACTACAATCAACTGAACACGTTTTACGAAATTGTTCTCTAAAAACGAATCGCAGTGAACATAAGAGTAGTTTTACATTGAATTTCGACGAATACGCATATCACAAATTTCACTGGCACGACGACAAAGAAAAAGAAAGGCAGTTATCTTTACTGCACACACATTCGTTTTATGAAATATTGATCGTAACCCATGAATGTTTTCTTAGCACTAGGTTACCACAAGGTTATTTGACTGCCAATTATTTGTGAACCTTTAAAATCATAACAGTATTTCTCAATTGTATTGTATTGACAGATTAAGTAAATTTGAAAGCGTCATTCCATACGACTCCCTAGCTGAAGTATGAAATTCCGTCTGCCGACACGGTTTTCGCCTTATACAATTTCAGTTTGGCATCCAAAGCTACGCCGAGAGCATTTTATAAATCGTTAGTGTTAGAATAAGGAACAAATTTATTGTATGCTTTCCTGCGGCATCATGTTCACATATTCATGCATCGTACCTTGACCGACTGCAAGACTGGCGTGTCCGCACCATCACCACGTCATTCCTTACAAAATTAAACCATTTAACCTTAATAATCTACGAAGACACATATTCACAAAATTTAATGGCCTTTGGAAAAATATAAAAGCCACAGAAATAATTAATAACTAAATATTTTTATTTGTTAATAAAAAAACATTAAAATTACTAGTATATTTAACCAAAAGTTATGTTTACATTACCATTCAATATTACACTTCCCTTACTATCACAAAAACGATTCATCAGCAACATAACAGTGAAAACGAAATTCTAGAAAAATGTTTTCCTAGTATTTGCAAGAGATTAGTTTACATTACACTAAGGAAAGTTTGATGAATCACGACTGGGGTCATAGTTTGGTGTCATACCTAGGTCCACCCTCACAAGAAGAATGTTAGCGGCCTCTGGCGCAGACGGTGAATGAATGCCTGTGGACAGAGCTCCCTGTTCGGGCGACAAGCGACGAATTAATCTGCCAATTAGTCGGAGAGTCTGCACAGTGTGCACGTTTACGCTAAGTACACGTATAACGTAAACCGTACAGCGAGGGATCCCTCACAAGTTTGCAGACAGATAGTTAGTGGTGAATAAAGTAATCGAGTTGAGCTGCCCCTTAACATCAGACTCAGAATCAATTTTGACTATTTCATGTTATAAAAACATATTTTTCGTCATTAAACGAATAGCCACATAATATAATATGTTGTTCCTTGATAGTCTGTCACGCATAACGTATCTAACTCGTAATGGATACCTAGCTATAGTTTTGTCAATGCTATACTTAATTTCGCTAAATTTGATTATTCTGTGTAGTTTGTGAGAATAAAAGACTCTTCAATTTCGCCTTTATTGAACTGAGAAGCACTTTTATACATTTAATTAAATGTTGTTTGACTAATACGAAATATATTTTTTTGGGTTTTCTTTTATGTTAAATTATAATATCCAGCATACATTTATTAATGACAAGTTTCTTTCACAAAATATCTACATACGCCGCGTCTGCAGAACTATCAACACAAATATGTGCAAACGGCATATGTAAAGGTAAATCTGGCAATGAACAATACTATTAAGGAACAATACTAAGCAAAAACTAATAATTTAATAATTCCTTTATCGAATATAATTGAAAGGGTTCTATACAATGATTGTATAAAAACAACCCTTTCAACTTAATTTGCTAAAGAAATTCGCTATTGCAGACAATATGGAAACTTCATGGAGCATTTTGAACTCATTCATTTACCAAATAAATTAATAGCAACACGTACTCGCAGGCTCACATATAAAGCAATGCGGAGGAGTAATTTGAATCGCCGTTTCCTTGTTGGGAGCCACTGAGGCTCAGAGGGGCTCCTCTCAATGCCTCACAATCGCCTCGTTTCAGACGCACGGAGAAATTCCAATCGAACTGCGGCAAATTGGAGACTGCCGATTAGAATACACAATCCGCCATTATTTCTGCGATTGTTGTTTGACTTTTGTGTCCAATTGCTGCGTCGTTGTGTAGCGACTATTTGCTCGCATAATTGCGTTTTCTCTTTGTGCCTCTCCTTCGACTGTAGCGTTCAGTTTGCGACATATAAGGAGATACTTCCTGAAGTGATGTAAATCAGACAGGCAACACCTACGATGAATATTTAGATTTTTTTTATTGAGTATTGTTTATTTTTAATAAATAAAATAACTTTAGATAAGAGATCTCCCTGAATTTTGTATATACACACACAGTTATTTATCAATAAGAGTGCCGTTACAGTTATCTTATATGTACGTGGTTTGTTATTACACAATGTGAATAAATTTAGATAATGTTGAGGTTTTATCAATAATATTAAAATACTAGTTAATCTCACACGTCAAATAAACTAACAAGTTGTTTTCAGGTGATAAAAAATATGTAAATACCATAGGAATATCATTACTGCATACACTCATCCAAAGGAATCCCACAAATCATATGTTTGTTTAGGGGATATCTTCAAGGGGTGTGTTTGCATGGCACACTGTCTTACGACCGCCGGGAACTCGGAAGGCTTGTTAGAATACCTGTCGCTTTAAAAAAAATAAACACGGAAAAGGGAAGCGTGTTTGGCCAAGATTTACCTCAAATTTACACAGAGGTGGCTGAGGTGGCTCGTGCGCAAGCTTTAAGACCCAAGTTCAAGGCACGAACAACAAATAATGTTTTTTACTAAGCTTCGCATCCTAATACAATATTGGACTTGCCTGTGTGGGTTTCAGTAAAAAATTTAAGACAGAAAAAATATGTTTTATTTTAACGAGGAGTGTTAGGATGTTTGAACATCTTTTAATATTTTATTCAATATGCAACTAGTAGTCTTAAAAAAACGAAGCGATAAGCTACTACGTTGTGGAATGTATTAAATTCTCCGATAATCATTTCATATAAAAAACATATATAAAAAATAGGATAAGGAAGAGATTCCTCTACTCATTTTACAAAGTTGGTGCTGGAACATCTCTAATCTAGTATCATGAGCTAGTGACTAGAATTATTTAAGGAAATATCAAATCTTGGAAGTTAAATTTAACCCATTTTCCGACATCTAATCAAACTGAAATTTTTCACGTACACGTGACGACAGTGTATTCTTTTTATGACATTCCTAAAGAGGTTAACGTTTGAGAAGTTGGGCTTTTACAAATTTATTTTAAAGCTGCCACCTTCAGTTGTATCTCACAGGTTGTACAATATCTAAAAGAAACGCTTTATTATTTGAAATATTTAAAGGTACTTTGTTGCGCTTTTGTTTTACACGACCTTACATATAAAGGGTTTAAAATAAAAACTACAAAATAAGTAAATCGGTTATTTTTTCATTTCATTCACGAATTTCAATTCTTTGCCAAACTTATACATTGAAAATAAACGCCTTATCACTAAGCATGTAGAGTTAAAAGATGCATTGTTGTTGTTGCATTACACGAGCGATTATTGTAGACGCGTGATCGTTCAGTCGTTCATCGACGATACACGGAGAGCTGATCATAAAAAGTAATAACGCACTGTGGGGCCCGACTTGTACTGTAATGATATGGAACACCACCCAGTCTACAGTTTACATTGTTAATTGCGGCTGCCGTTCGGAGATCATTAGTAAGCGTTTTGTATGAAGACTGGTACATTTCATCAACGCCGCTTCAGACATTTCCGATGACTGCAACATTTTTTTATCTATTGGTCAATTCGACATTGGTCAGATATCAGATGATTAAAATTAAATTACCTTCTTATGAGGGTCTCCCAAATATCCGAAACGCTGGAGTCGTTTATTTACACTAGTTTTTTTCAGCTACACACGATCAAAACAAAGTGCCGTGTAAACAGCGCCTGTTTTACCCCCATCCTTCTTAATGCTACGAGTCTTGACATCTCACCAAAAGGTAATTCAGCCGTATTAGTTTGGAAAACAAGTGTTTGTGTAAAAAACTGAGAGGATGATGCTTAAACTTTGCGAAAAATTACGAAATGAGGAAGGTATACAAGGGATCCTTTCATCCTGCAGTAGGTTAAAATACAGCTACAGGTGGCTTTTATTATTTTTGCAGTCCTGGAAGGCCGCCAAAAACTTTACATATAATGTAATCTGTGGAGCTTGAAGAGTCAGTTCTGACAAGGGATAATAGGACCGTGGCGACTATGTGCATCGTCAGTTTATGAAGACGATATGCTTTTAAACTGAAAAACAGATAAATGATCACATCCCATTTACTAACGGAAAGACGACTTCACGTCGCCGGGATAGTTATCGGATCACGTGGGTCGCAAAGCAATGAACTTTTTCAGAAGCACAATTCGCGTTTATTTCCCATATAAGACTTCGGTTTCCCCACCCGACCGCAACATGATGTATCGCGGGCCTCGGTGGGACGGGAACTGAGCGGTCATGAGCTGCCAGACGGGCACTGTAACATGTAGCGCCCCAAAGATAATCGCAACTAAGTCAGAAACTAAAGTTGAACCAACATAAAAAAGAGTAACTGTCAAAACAAATAAAATGGCGAATGCAAGCGCCGCGTGTTTTTATATAAAATTAAGACTGACATTATTAAACGTGTATGTCAGGCGAGCGAACAGAAGTAAGAGACAAAAGATCGTTTTTCGAGGTTTTTCAAGGTTTTTCGGTATCACCCTAAAAGAGCTATATCAAGCTCATAACAGTATTTATAATAATAATGATACAAAAGTGCGTACCGAAGACAAAATATTTTTAAAAAATACTGCGAAACTGCGTATGATGTAAATGTGATGCTCATATATGTATATGTAATAAAATGTCAGTGCCGAGATGGCCCATTCCGCCTGCGATCGTTTTGTTCAGGTATTGTTCCAAGAGAAAGCACTCAATTTGTACGTCTGCCTACGCACGTTACGTGGACAGTAGTGGAGCCGGGCTTCGGTGTACAATAAAATAATTTAACAAGCGCACTGACACAAATCAAACAGCATGGCGTCCTCAATGTGGCTGACTTTCACATTGTCTCTGACAAAAAATACAACGAGCCGAGTGCAAGACACAATGATAGGTGTTACGACGACTGGGTAACGATATTTTCATGATAATGTATAATTTTCATTGCTTATGCATATTTTGCTGTATCCAGACAATGTGGTGATTAAATTTATCGCACGAATTATTTCTTGGTCACATATAAGATGTGTATAATTTGAAATATGTATATATGTTACACAGATTTTTTATGTTTATGTGTCGCTTTGGTGGTCTTTTTGCAACATACTAAATGACATATGAAGAAACGTCCGTTTGACTAAGTGTTTCAAGAAATACAAAATAAATCGTAAGGTTAGGTTTAATCAATCCAGCGTCAGCAACTTATACATTTTATTACGACTAATTAATTTACCAAAATACTCGTACCTATCGATCCTGTGTCAGCACATATCTGACAGAATGGTAGAAATATGTGAAAAACGCATTTAATTTCTTCAATTTAAAAAATAAAATGATTTTTCTTTTAATTAAAATTTTAAAACGTTTTTCTCCACAAGACAATAAAGTAGGAAAAATGCTTGGATCAAATTATTTTATTTAATGATGCAATGTTTGATATCTTAAGACATAAGTAATCTGTTATCTATATTTCAATAAAAATATGTCCATGCAAATATAATATCACTTACAATAGTAATATTTATTATCTAGATATAAAATTATTCTAGTCTTTAAATATTATTAATATTAAATTTACATTTTCTAATATTTTATTTTAAAAAACATTGCATTCAGGTAAAATGGTTTAATTTTACGTATTTTCGTGATGATCATTACGATTGTGTGTACAAACGGGATATCAGAATCTAAGCGGAAGTGTTAGCAAGCTGGTTGCTTTGTACAATGGAATATAAGTAATTTGTGAACAAAAGCTAACGTCAAATTATTATCTATATTTTATGAACTGGCACTATCATTTCTGGCAGTAATTGCTATATAGTACATACTCGTTATTCGTTCGTGTACTAAACTAACTAAATTCGCTGCTTACTAATATTACAAATCGACCTATTATGTTACTTTTAACTTACCAATGACAACTTTCCGCCATTTGAGAGACATGTTTAAGAGACTTGTCACGGCTAATGAAACGTAATTATTGTAACTTTTTTTTCCTTTTTTTTATTGATGAATTTTTTTATTAAATTTTGTATTGTATGTTATTAACTTTTTTCATAAAACACATAACTAGTATTATATAAAGTAGCATATAGCCAATGTCGCAGTTATCATAATTCGACCTTGATTAATTGAAGGCTTGATTGATTCAATGAATGACGTCTGATCATTACTTCAATGTGTCATTTTAATTTGATATTCCTATCATGCTTACCTAAATACAATTGAATATATTACTAACGTGTGTACCGCACGCACAAGCGAAATTAATAGCTAACACGCACATTAATTCGCATGTTTACACTTATGCGATGATACTACAAGTACATTATACTGTATAAAAAGCTAAAGACCTTCACTATTGCCGGCGGTCATAGCTCAATGGTCAAAGCGTTTGCTTTGTAAGCCAAAGGTCGAGCGTTCGATCCCCGACGGAGATTAAAAAAAAACGATTTTTAATCGATTTATGAGCTCTAAAAAATACCCCAGTTGGTGTGAATTTGATCCATCACCCGTAAAATGTCAGTCATAGCCTATTAATCAAAATTGGTGGTAGACGAAAGTCGTCCCGTGAAGACCACCCATTCATAGTAAATTCCTGTAATAATAAAGGATGATGCGTGAATCTCGGGCTGTAGTCTATGACGTTGGCGGATCAACACTCAACATGCAGCGTTTAGTCATATACTCCATGGTAAGCGTCGTAGAATTACACAGATGAGGCTTCAGAAATTACTATCACCATCTGTCGGTATTCTCCTGTATGTGTTTACATACAAAAATTAAATTAAAAAAACTATAATAATACGAGTACATCAAATTGTAAATATACGCCTAAAAGTATTTTTTTATAAACACATACATAAAAATATCACCAAACGATGATGATGAAAAATATCGTAAGTGGATTCTATGACATATGTTATTTTAAGAATGGCTAAGCGCTGAAAGTGGAAAGTTCTTCTGCCGAATTTGTTTTTATATTGTTGCGTAGTTAAACAACGACATTATAATGAATGATAGATCAATCTCACACCAATCAAAGATATTGATAAAAAAACAATTGAATAAGTTGAATAATATAACGTAATAAATAATAATTTATTTCCATAGCTTTGTTACCTAATGACTTGTTTTGATGCGCTAAAAAAATCTGAACATAAAAATTTTGTAAATAAAAAACCAAAACCGCGCTTGAAAAAAACACGAACTTCACGATAATGATCTTCCTCTCCCGGGGGTATCACTAAATGGCGCAAAAATAATTAGAGGGCAGGCTCGAGATCAGGCAAAGCTCCCTGAAGCTTTCAGTGCATCATTAAGCTCACATTGACTCGGTGAGGCTTGTGGGCGAGTCGCACCCTCGCCTCGGGTTGTACTCTCATTAATCCATATTCAGTTAATCGACTGCTCTCCTGCAGGCAGTACAACGTACAGTACAACGCCTCATGTAGGAGGGTGATCAGCCCGTTGTACCCCGTCGCCTTGAATGCTGAGTTAATAATGACTTATACGCGATAATATCGCATATTCAATATTACGCTCCTTGCGTTGTTTGCGATTCTTGTTTTTCAGACATGTGAAGAATTTATTTATATTTAATATATCGATTTATTAACGAGTTAAACGACTACTCTACTGCAGGCACTGATAAAATATGTGTGGGAGGTTGATCTATCAGAGTTTAAGTGCATATTGATAGAAATATAAACGTTTTTACAGCTTTAGATAAATGACTATCTACTTTTTATAAAAATCATTCCCTTCCACAACAGCTCCGTAGTTTTACAATATTCACCACAAAATGCAAGTATAGAGAAGCTGTGCAGAGTAATAACTGCATACTAGGAGTCTTAATAAGAAGGCATTCGTAGTATCCAAAGCAACTAAATCTGCTTTGCGTTGGCTTAGTTAACCGATCTTTTAAAAAATATCAAATACATAAATATGCCCTGCATTTATAAAAATATTATATAACTTAAAAGATCATATTATTTAACAGGATAACTAGAACACATGGACGCCACAAATTGTCGCCACAGTACTAATACATATTTTGCCTTATCCTTGTCTTGTTCAAAGTCATATCTACCCAGCTGTTTACCTGGAAACCAACGAGACGCTATGGACCACATTCGAGATTTGGCCCTCGACAAATGTAAGTTAAGTTAACTTCGGTGCTCGAACGAGTTTTCAAATTTTAAATATTAAACAATTCATAGTTAAAATGAGAATATGCTCAAAACAGGTTCAGTCGTAGTTTAATTTTATATCGGATATTGAATGCATTGTTACGCGATTGCAACGGCATATTATATTTAACTGTTACTGCAGTTATAAAAGTTAACATTCCAATCTTTGCGAGTATCCCACAAAAGGGGACGCACTTCAAAATTACTGCGAAATTAAATTAAACGATGTTACATCAAATAAGCGTGAAAGCCGAATACGAAACGCCCAGGCAACGTGACGGCTGAAGGCTTTGAGGGCCAATAAAACCTGGCTACGGACACTGTGAGCGAGAAAATAATTAATATAAATATGGCAACACCGCGGCGGTTGCAACAAAGGAACAATATGCACTGTATCTTCTGTAGCGAGAAATGTTTTGTATCCTTTACGATGGCTACCGATAAATTATGTATGTACCTACTCGTGTCGTTATGTATTTGTATAAATGACTTACGAAGTAAGGTGGAAGTTCGTTAAAAAAAAACAATTAGAAAAAATTGATTTAAGTATCTTTATTTTAAAAAAAATGCATCATTAGAAATGTCAGGATCTTCTGATAAAGTGAATCAACTCTTAATAATCAAATGCCTTATGAATATGAAGGTATCAGCAAAAATAATATTAGTAGTATATATTATTGTATACATAGTGAAGCATTAATTAAATCATAACCACCATAATTATACAAGTAATTAATTAAAATTAACCTTGTTTACAATTCATATTAATTAATTTTATGACATAAACGTTGCTCGCCGTCAATACTGAAAAAGTAGTAAACAATCAAGGCTGTACAGAATATAAAATAGTGCATTATGTGATTCCGTCCAGGAACTCGGAACCTAAATTACGCAATAAACAACAAACAAATCATCACAGGCTAATTATTGTGCAACAAAAATATGCGTGCGGGGGCGTTCAGATAATACGATAATGGTTTCATAAGCCATTATTTAATTATAAAAATAAATTAATTGCATGAAAACGTAAATTAATTACATCAACTCATACTTTTTCCGTATGCAAATTGTCGTCTGATATGCGGGCAACGAGCGATTAGAAGAAACACAGAACGTAGTTAAAGATAATGTAAAATAAACAGGTCTGACGAACAACGTGGAGTTGATAAAGAGGGAACAGTGGAATACTCATATTATAAGAGGACCGAGCAGTATTACAACACCTCAGGCATGCGAACACAAGTCTACCTTATGTTCTACTTTTTATTAAGTGTTAGTACGTTATTCATAAAAAATATTCTAAGACTCACAAGGCTCACTTGAATAGGGCGTTACGATAAATAATTAGAAACTAAAAAATAAGTTTTGTGATTTCCATAGTTATATAAACGGTAGGTAGAAGAAATACTAAAATTCTCACAATGTCACAATTATTAGTTTAAGTTTATTGTGCGAGTAGTGAAAAATAAAAAAAAAATATCATTCACTTAACTTCTTAAGAGTACTTTTCAGAGAGCTTTTCCGCTGGATGAAATGTTTGTAATGCTTTGTGGCATGGATCCAAGAGTCTTAAAAGAGTTTGGCGACTTTTTCAGGAAATATCAAGTGAGTGCTAAAGCTCAGCAGAACAAGTAGCCAAGAGAGTGTAATTGGAGAAATAATGCTGAAGGAATGTATTACTTATAAAACATTTTAGCGGCTCACTAAATACACCAATAAATTATAACCCTTCACAATTGACACGCTTATTTCATATGCACACAAAGCATCTAGCTAACACAAGCAGACGTCGTTGCGCCAATTGATAGGTCTAAATATGGTAGTTTAATGTTTCTAAGATAGAACTGGAACATAAAAATATATTATTTTGAGACTCATCGTGATTGTGCATTCCTTTATCGTCGGACGGTCTCTGGTTCGGGGTTGCAGATATCGCCCGAGACCGCGCTGGAGTGCAGGCCGACTGAGAGGGAGACTCCTGAACCAGTGTAAGCAATTAACAAACTCATGAATATTCAGGGCGGCAAGTCTCCAAGAGGCGAACAACCACCCTCGGTCAGAGACGGATTGGAAGCCACCTGAGATCTCAAGAACGACTCTAAATTAAAATAACTAAAAACAATAAAAAAAATGCTGCTAAGAAATGTAAAAAAACTTTAATCAATTTAATTTTTATTCTAATCAATTAGTTGAAGCATAGTGTCCACAAATTTCGAGCATTAAGTTCAGTTGCTACAATCCAGCTACAAGTCACATGTGCAAGAGTCCGAAGGCTTGTTGAAAATGCAATTGAAATTTTGATGAATGTCAAGCTTTCATGAAATAATAATTAAGTGCAATTAATATGTTGAGTGCAGAGATATTGTATGTTAATTACAAACAAGTGTACTGTTGTGACATTCTTATACTTTTAGTATCCATTTTAACCACAATTAATATATTTATTTTTATTATAAGAATGCCTTTTATAGATGTAACTGCACACACAATGCAAAAAATACAAGTTTGTGCGTCTAATATTCGTACAATGAAGATTTAAAAAAACGCAATGTTACTTTTGTACTTATGTAACTAATATGGAATAATGGTTTTGTAACGTAATTGAACTGCGTGTTAGTTACACGTAATTGGTCGGTGGTACTTTGGAGATCGTAAGACGCGCATGTGTTCTTTGTATGTTCGTATGTGATTATTTATTTATATTGTTTGCGATAAAGTTTGCACAATAATTACCTTTGCACGCAACATGGAAGGGACAAAATTTGACATTAGGCATTGTTTATTGAGTTGTTTATAGTTGTGCTTAGCCTTTGTTCACATTCAATTAACCTGTCTATGCTTACATTGCATGCATACCTGTTGATATGTGGAAGGTATTGTATCGAAATATCACAGTCAATAAAATGATATTCATCAATATCATTTTAAATATACAAGGAATTAAATATGTTGTGTTTGTAGAGTAAAGGCGAAATAATGCTAGGAGCATTATTTTAATAATTTTATTAAAGAAAATACTTAACGTGGTCCATATGAATAAATATATAATTTTATCGATTTTAAAATATTATATTAAATATATATTTCAATATTCTAATTTACTTTTATAGATCATTGACTATATTACAATATTATTAGTGATTAAATATACACATAATATACATCAAATTGTTTATACGCATCAATTCATTCAGAAAAAAATATCGGCAGAAGCGGGATGCGAACCGCGAGCCTTGGAACCAACCGTTGCTCTTGTTCATTACACTGGACCACTCGACTATCTCCTGCCCTAACTGATGTAATGAAATATATTCCGTTCAGGGATATACTAAATTATTATGTACAGAGAGACGACATTTTAAGATCGTTATAATAACTAACTTCGTAAATAAGTTGCGAGTAAACTGGGTCGAATCTAACATCTCAGAATCATTAGAATCAACGTAAAGGCAAAATCAACAGTAAACAGAAGCAATGCCTAATATTATTATGACTGTTAATGTTGACCGTAGTCGGCCATCATCAATCACTGGAGATAAGTCATCAGACTATGTACACATGCTCATTATGTGCATGAAATATTAACTCGCGGTAGTTAGCTCATCTCAACGCGTGTTAGTCAATACGCAAGTGGTCCAGATGTGCAAGATTGACGTGAAATTTTCATCTGAAACGTAAAATATGCCAGCTGAATTGTTTTACACACTTGATGATAACGATTTTAGTATTTTCTTAAGTCTACGAAGAGATAAAAATCCGTTCAGTTGTACATATCTTTAGATATATTATATTTATCTAGTTCTACTTAACATACATATTATTTAAAACTGTATACATGATCATAGACTAATCGCTATCGCTGTACTGAAATGCCTTTGATACATATACATAGAAATTACTCAGCGGAGATTTGAAATGCAGAGTAAAAATGAGACAATGCGACAAGACGACACAACTGACATAATTTTACGGCATAAATTTGGGGCGATAAAGTCTCTTTGATGATGAGCTTTTTCAGATTAAGCCCAATGGTAATGCCCTTGAACAATTGTGGTCACTGTACATGTGCTAATGAGAAGAGCTCCAGAAAGATATTAAAATGGCAATCAGAGATAAAAAAAGAGACGAAGAAAAAACACAGTTTTTCTAAAGTCGCGGATATTTTTTAGTAGCCATAAGGTCTGCATGCCCGATTGGACGGAGGCAAGACTGTCTTTGATGAGTGTTGGGGTCTGGGTGTGTAGAGCTCGCCCCTGGTCGTCACCTTTGTTGTTGCCAACAACAAACGCGGCGACGCAATCGCGGAGCAATCCTGCCGCCCGGTTAATTTGCAAAATGCAAATGGATAAACGCTAGCCGGGCAATTATTGCAGGGGGCGGAAAAAGTATCGCTGCAAGGGCTGCGGTCATATTAAAATGGCTCGCACGCGGCTGGCGGTTGTCTCGATCTTTGCCCTACGGTAGTCGTCACAGACTAACCAGTATGATTTATTAAAATTATTATGATTCAGCGTCAACTCTATTATATAAAAATAAATTTACTACATGGTATCGGTGGGAATTTTTAATAACTCGATAGATACTTTTAACTTTGTTATATAAAGGATCACGTTTTGTACATGTGAAGAACGAATGCTAAAAGTATAAATAACATAATATCATTAGGTTTTTAAATATATTTTTGTCAAGGATTAGAATTTGTTTATTAGAGACAGCGCAACAAATGTTAGACAAAAGTAATGTACATATATTATTCGATAGAAGTATTGGGCATATCAAATCTTCAGAAGAAAAAATATATATAAATATGCCGATATATGTCTCATATAGAACAGCAGCATTCTCTTCAAGCTCGCTGGCTCATGTCCAAAGGAAACTTTGCAGAGGCGGAGTACCGCTTGTAGAGATTATTTGAGAAGTTAAAGACAGCTATGTGAATTGTGTGTTATTTTATGGCTACCATATGCTCCAGCTATGTAACTGATATTGAAGAATAAAATGTGACCATACATTTTGTTAATGCATTAGAGTGCTTTGGTCTTCCAGTGGATAAAGCATGGTTAGAAATTATGTGAACCTAAATGTTGTGTGAGATGAAAAAAAAATGTTTATTTAATAACCTGCGCATTTTTAATAAAAATACTTAACACGACTCAAGTCTTACCTACGAGTACGTATTCGTGTAGCGTAATTTAACTTTTATTTATTTAAATAAACATACTTCGTGTACGTTAAGCATTTAAATGTGTAACACAGTAATTACCTGTAACATTGCGATATGAAAGGCGGCTTGAGCGAACGCTCAAGATAAAGAAAATTAATAATAACGTGCAGTTTGTAAACGTTCTCAAAAAATGTAGTAAGAAGTAATAGATATGTGGCACTATCATTTATCGCTGAGCATTATACGAATACGCGTATTGTCAGAAATCCCTTGTTCCTAGCCAAGTTTATAACGCAGTAGCGAATGTGAGAGTACGGGAATATTCGCCATCATTACCATAAGCGATACATAGGTTAGTTCAAGCTTTGCATTTAGTTACACTCGGGCAGACGCGAGCCGTTTTTAATTGCAGATTATGCGTAATGTTCTACGCTATGCCAAGGCTTCTAAATGGAGACCCTTTTACAAACAAGGTAGAACAAAAATTAACATACGGAAATCTTATTTTTGTAGTTACTAAAATATTACTGCTAGTCTAGAGATAACATCCTGAATTTCTAGGCGAAAGTATCCCCATCAAGTGAAACAGTGCTTAAGTGTGATCCATGTTAAAACAAGGTATGAAACACTTATCTATTTAATATTGAAAAAGATCTCAAACTAAATGCTAAACATATAAATATCGAAAATATTCCCGATAGCTATCAAAGTTGAGTGATTATTAATCAAAATTCAGTAGTTTCATAAAAAGTTTCACTTGTTTTACTCTGAAAATATCCCCGTTCAATTACGAAAAAATAATTTAATGCAGCTTAATGAATTTTGTAATATTATTCACTTCATTTGTAAATAATTCATTTTCTTGACCTTGGAATCAAAAAGTCCAGGCCACAGAAGCGTCAAAGAAATGCTGACTAACCAACATCCAAATATACCTTAGAAACAACAGAATCCTCTACATCAAGCCCTCGGGTTCTTGTCGTAGAAGCCCCAATTAGGCAAATATGTACCGATCCACGAGCAGATGTCTTAGAGCGATACAAGGATAATAACGACTGACAAAACATTGTGGTGGCAATTTTTGGAGACCATATGCTCCAGCTACGAAGAGGAATAAGATGCAATTTTCTTTGTCTGTCGATTAGATCTGATGGTTCGTTGAATGATATTACTTATTAGTTTGTTCCCCACACTTCGTGATTGGTCTTCAAGAGTAATAATCAACTTGGTTTATAAACAAATACATACATCATGGCAATTGTGGCATAAATAAGATTAATTATTTATTTTCTTATCTTTAAATGAACTAAAATATTTTCTAAATGTTATATTTAACATTAATAAATTGAATATAGCAATTACTAATGTTCTTTAATATATTATTATTCTTCATCGCATTGACTCGTTAATGTTGCCCTTGAAAGCATCGAGCGAAGACCGATTCTCCGAAGAAGATCCAGGGCAAGCTCGTGACAATTACTGAGACCTTGTTCGATAATAACTGGGCAGCTTAGTTAATGAACGCCCAGCATCTGGTCTTGATAGACTCTGTTCCCCGGCGTAGCGAGAATGCTTGTTACAATGATTGACGAGTCAAGTGGTCTCTCAGCCACTTCAAAACGAAGAGGTTGTAAACAAATTAATTTGTAAGTACTAACAAGACGAAGAAACTGCTTCTGTGCATTTGTATAAAAATAATATTGTTGTACTGTATATAATGTAGTTTATTGCTATATAATATAATAAAATTATACAACAACTTCAAATTAATTGCTGCTCAAAAATACATAGTGAAGGAGAATCAAGGTCAATATTGTTCTTTTTTAAATACCCAATTAAATTGCTGATAAATTAAATTTAAAAAAAAGTTACATTCTGTTATATCAACAAGGATAAACATAAACATATTACAAACATATATTCTAACGCCAGAGCGTTTTGGGATCTGTGTGAATTTTTCAAGAATAATATGACAATGAACTTGATATGTAACTTATAGGGCCAATTTGTCCTACCTGAAGCAAAAACATGGCTATCACCAAATTAACAATTCGCCAGCTATAAGTGGCGCAGAGAACGATGGAACGTAAAGTTAGTTGTCTGTATATGTCACCGAATCAAGGATGCGGAGATTCGGAAGAAGATACGAGTTGCTGACGTAGCGCACGTAGTTGCGCGAATAAAATGAAAATAGATCGGAAATGGATCCAGACAAGAAGATGGCAAGTGGAATATAAAAGTTATGTCAAAGCAACCAGACACATAAACGAAGGCCGATAACCAGAGATATGAGCTGATGATATCAACAATCATGTCAAAAGGTTTGGTTGAGGAAGTCTCAAGACCGTAAAAAAAATCTTAAGGAGACCTTCAGAAAGCAGTGGAGTTGTAAAGCAAGACCTGGTATACAAATATAAATTTATTCAATAAAACAACTCAACCATAACAAATCAAAGAATTCAGTTAAAAAATGTACTATGCAACTTCAAAGATTTGAATGTCATTTTTCCTTGAACATGTGGCCTCAAAGTGAATACGACCGACTGTTAGTAAAGTACCATCACATTATTGAAATCGTCTTTACGATTACTTTAGTAGAGAAAAAACAGTAACGTGGCCTAGAACTGATCATTGAATAAATCCCAAATAATTCTCAGTAATTTAGGTTGCAAGTCTATCATTAAAGCCTTTGTCTAAGATCAGATTGATACATTCTCACAGATACCAAGTGACGTGTCCAATATCACGACGAAACAATGGTTGCTTTGTGTTATTAAGAAGTTTGATAGGTAAGAATATTTTATAATGTTATTCGCGACGTGATTCAATTTGCCGAGGTAAAAAAATGGACCTTGAAATTAATTATCTGTCCAAGTTCGCCAATTCACACCTCAAGACTTTTCAACACTGATATAACAATCATTTGAAATCCCAATGTAATATTAAATAATGGTGATTTCATCATAACTAAATTTAATGGATTATTTTATTAATTAATGTTAGGAAGTGATTTCAGTCATAAAACTCATGATTTCATTTATATTATTATATATTTACACAACAATATAGCGTGAGAATAATTTTTACTGGTTGTGTAGGTGTTGACAATATTTCAATTGCATATTAACACATTCGCATCGCGAAAGGTATTAATACCCGTTACCTCGGCTGACGGTTAATTACGGGAAGGGTATTTTTACTTTTACGCACTCTGATCTTTAAAGTCGGGTAGGGTATTTATACTTGTTTTTTTCTACAAGCATTTGACTTTTTCTTACTTATAAGGTTCGAAATTATCAATTTTACAAAAGTAAACGCATATTTAAGACATAGGGTCACTACAAATTCGTTTCAATTTTTAGAATAAATAATGTTTGTTTATTTTGTAAAATCAACATGTATTTTAAATTTTATTGTATAATCGCTAGTATTTTATGTATATTTTTTGTGATAATACCCTTTATAAGGGTTATTATTACCATGAATATCATACTCTTAATCTTAAAAAATATTTATTACTCTAAAAAACGTACCCTTAAAAGTTTAAATGTGTATTTTCAAGTTGTGGACATAATTTAAAATTATTGTTACATGTTCTACAACTTTTCGATGATTTTGCTGGTGGTGTTATAATTGGTGAGTATCATATTGAAAAAAATATGTAGTTATGTGTCATATTTTAAAAGTTGTGGCAGTTTATGTAGAAATATATTTTTTACGCGCGTCATCGATTTATCGCCCGTATTAAAGTATCAGCCGAGCGCGAATGTCACCGATGGGAATGTGTTAATGTGCTTCAAAAATAAATCTAGACTATAAGTAAAAATGCAAATGCTACGAGAGCATTCCAATGCATACTTAAGGTATGAAATAAGGAGTAGAAGAAACTAATCGTTCGAGCCGACATATATCAACTGTATAGAAATACTAAAAAAGGGTTACACAAGACTATTATTTTTTACTTTTTGATTAACAATCTATTATAATAATCTAGTTATAAAAAAAATGTACGGAATTGATACGTATGACAATGAAGCCAGATAATACAAAGATATAATAGTCAAAATACTCTTAGTGAACTGCCTGAGCGTATGTGCACCATACACTGGAGATCAAACATCAGGGAGGCATTGTTATATGGAGTACCGATTTAAAAAATGATTTTCGAAATTTTGAAATTCGTTGAGTCTATAATTGCAAACCTGCGACAGTGCAAGGTCCCAAATATCCTACCAGTGCAAGCACCGGCGAGAGTGCCAGATGATCTCTTCATAAAGCAGTCCAGCGAACTGCGCCGCGCAGATAAATAATTTACGCGGTCAAAGTGGAATTAAGTGGTCGTAGAAAACGCGGCTTAGAAGCGCTCGCCACCGCCGCCAGGGCACTATACAAATCTCCTACCTCTCTCAGGGCTGGGAGGAGTGAGCGGCGCTGGGGGTGGGCGGAGACGGGAGACGAGAAGATACGTGACGAGAGAATGCAAGACGGGGGGTGCAGTGGCCCTTAATCTCAAAGAATTAAGCGGCAAAACTTTTTAGTGAAACTATCATGTTCTTGAAGATTAGCGAAAATCTGCTGCGCTTTTATTTGGATGCAGCAAACATATTTTCATGATGGAATACATCGTTCATGAAAACATGATGCATATTCTGTGATGTCGTCTAGGAGTTTTTTTGTTGGAAAGCGCAATTTTTGGAAAATACCACCTTAATGAGTGCATAGCAAAAAGAAAATCCATAATCAAAAGTATATTATAGATCAGGGGTAAACCTTTTTATGCCTAGCGCAGACTTTTGCCTATTTTTCATAGTAAAATTTCCCTAGCGCCCACCAACCTCGCTATATTTCAATTCAGTACATATATGGGTGGAAAAAAATCTAGAAGGAATGTGGGAGTTTTGAAAATGTCCACCGCCCACCACGGAAGCCCGTATCGCCCACTAGTGGGCGGTACGGACCAGGTTGACGACCCGTGTTATAGATGAACATGGATGACCTCACATACGTGTTTCACGGATTGATTGTTTAAATTCTAATTGAATTTTATAATCTATGAAAAACATTTAAAAAATCACTTGTACAAACATAGGTTTATTACTTATTTGGTAGAAAAGCGCTGTGAGCAACGAGACGGGAAAATCTGAGTATGGGTTACAGAGACCGTTAATCACAAAAGGAATAGTAAGCTCGAGCTTTTGAAATGAGATTTACGAAATCTGAAAGTTTTGAAAGCATTTGTGTTGGCTTTGTTTAACTAAATTTTGTAGTTGCGCTATAATTATACCAAAAACCTTAAAGAAGGAGTATCATACCTCATGTTAGTAAAGAACTATGTTGATGAAATCTTTATGAAAGATTTGCAGCGACCGTTTTGACCACAAGGAACACAGCTTACCTGTAAGAATAGAAAAAAATACATTGTTAGCTATTTAACATAATTAAAGGTGTTGCATAGACCGGAGATATTTAAAAATATATATAGATTTATACCGAAGGGATAGAGAAACACAGGTTGTGATATTTTTTTTCGTATCGAGTTTTTTACTTTACAACAAATAATAATGTAAACATAAATAAATGTTAAAAATTTATCTTAATGCAAATACTTCCAACATTAATTGGGTTACACTATATGCACTTTAAAGTTTCGCCAAAATATTCGTACATATCCTTTTTTTAATTTTACACGTCAGCTGTAATGAAATGTAAACTGCATATTGGACACGGTAAGCACAATTTTTTTAAATAAAATGTATATATTTTATTTGTGCATTAATGATCTTCTTAAAAATAATTATTAAGCCACATATGTATAAAAAACGTAGAGACGGTGTGTTTTTGTGCATATTATATTTCTTGATACTGTTTGGTAAGGTTACTTTAAGATTTGGTGCAAAATGACATTTTATGTATCACAACTCAATTTTGAAAAAAAATGGACGCACAATATTTGTGAAATAAAAATCGATATTTCAAAAAAAAAAAATATGACATTGTATATACAAGAGGTGCTTATATATTATTATAAAAAAAATATATAATTTTGTTATTGATTGATTACACCGCTTACAGTCCACTTACAACGCTTCAATACACGTTTCGAAATTACATTATTTATAATAATAACATGTACAGCAAATAAAATACCAAAGATACTTCTCTCTCCGTTTAACAGTGCATAATTTTATATATTATAATATGCAACGTACGTTTCCCAAGCAAAATGGGAAATTCGAATTGCACTGGCCTCGTTAAATTTATTTATTATCAATTACGGACTACAACAGGAGCCGGTCGCTTCTACCCCATAATTGAAGGATAATTAAAACTGCATCGAACCTGCAGCAATACCGGTCACTGATCGAACAAGTCAGGATACTTACAAAAGGCCTGCACTTTCGACACTAATAAGTATCCCGCTCTTTCACACATATATCATAGTATAGCTATCACTTACCTGTATTTATTTATGGAGCAAAGACGTGAAATGTAACAGCAGGGCTTTCTCAAAAAATAACTCCGCTCAATGTGTCATGGTGAGATTCATTCTCGGAGTGTCTCTTAAAGTTAATTAATCCGAAACAAGACGCTACTAAAAGAAAAGTCAAACTCGAGTGGCAATTCGCAGAAGAATTCTGCTGAAAAGATGATGATCAATGGGGAAGAAAATTGGGGCAGCGCCGAAGAATTGGCAAACAGAGTGTTAGCCGAACCCCTGGAAAATGACTGACGATATCAGATGAAAACCGATTTATTAATTGATAAAAAAATACATTAATACTTGAAGGCAATGTATGTTTATAAAACACGAGGAGGACGCTTCAAATTAATGGAACCCATTACCTCTACCGAGCTCCTCAATTATGTTCATTTATATAAAACCACAATAATTGAAATAAAATAATAAATTCCAAATTATTAAGTATTATGTTATATTTCATTGAATAATGCCGCTATGAGCTAAAATCAACCTTTAAGTAAATTACTAATTATTAATAATGGCGAGTAACTATAGCTGTGTAAATGCGAAAGCACTTAAATTTTAACGGTCTTTTCTTAAACAAAACGCCTGAATTGTTCAAATTAATAATTTATTACATTAGTCACTCCATGGACCCAAAGGATTCACATAAAAATAAGAAGAAAAAGATAAAAATAAATTAGATACAATGTTTCCCTCCGTGAAATACGAGACCTGCGTTCAGAGCTCACTGGGGACCTGAAAAGACAAACGGCCCCGGTAATTGGTTTTGATGCGCCAAATCGAATTTCATCTTCACAAAAACGCACCTGTCACAACACGGGGGGGATATAATGAGGTAACTGGGAAACAGTTATCAGGCATAACGTTTAATCGATACTCGAATAGGGTAGATGTAGTACGGAAATACATTATAATAGTAATATAATTATAATATGCAGATTCATGTGCACCAGGCAGTACTGACGATGAAGGAATAACTATATACATATAATGTACTCGGCGATGTTCCGGGGGGCTGAGGTAAATTGAGATATGGCAAGAACCATGACGGCAGTTCGTGACGACCCTATGCTACAGCTAGGTATCGGTTATAGAATATGAAATTGATTTTTATATATATATTTTAAGTTTCGCCTGAATTCGAACCACGGACTTCTCAAATCTCAGTAGGATACCATATAAATTAATACTTTGAATCTTTATTGATTATTCATTCATAATAATTTATTAAAAAATATTATCAAAATCAAATAAAAGCACAATTGACGCTACTTAAATCCACACAATTTAATAAATTTTACCTTTGCACTGTAATATTAGAAAATATGTGGTAAATATGATTAGTAGCCACGGAATTAATATACGATATGGTGCTGCGTACGCCCTGATACTCGTACACTGCATTAATTAAAGGGGATCAAATATGCATGGGTTGGAAGCGCTGATTTAAATACATCACTTTACAATAGTGGACACAAAATTATTCGGAATTGAATCAACAGCACTCAACAAATTGGTCTAATAGATGTTTACATGACAAAGTTATAAACGATTTACCTACATAGAGATATATGAAACATATGTCGCCTGTAGCCTGTACATGAAAATGTACTTGGGACCGTTATAGAGAAAAAAGTCCTTTATACGGTGACCTGTATGAACTGTCGAACGTTACATGTGTTATAGACACTTTTTATAGTTGAAATAGACGACAGGCACTAAGGTTAATTGGGATCGTGAAATTAAACGCAATTATTTCAGGAGACGATCATATTTACATTTAATTAAGTAAATAAGAACATCATTTAAAACATCACTAAAAACATTCTAATGGACATAAAAACAAGAAGAAAAAAATTTAGTATTTAAATTTGTTAAGATATATTTACTCAAGTACTGTAAGAAATAAGATAAAATATTTCTTTGAAGAAGAATTATTATAAAAGCCTCCGTTTAATAATTTCCACACAGAGCCTTGAGACAAATAAAAAAAAGCCTTTCAGTGAGAAGAAAATTCTAAATAGCAGCCGAACTACTGAAAAGCGCTTTTCAGTTTTTCATTTTCGCTCAGGAGAGCAAGCAATGTCAAAAGCCTTATCAGAGGCGGATAATTGTCCCATAACCCTAAAAACGACAAATTTAAATACAAAATAATATATTTACAAGAAAAGGTGTTACTTTGTACAAAACATCAAATTTTAATGGTAAGATTTTGAAATAAAATAACCAATTTATTTAGTATCATTTCACTACTTATACGTTCCTTTAATATATATTTTTTTAGAGAATACGGGCGACATACTTCTCTGAAGAAGACACACGAACTCTATGCATTAACCGTAATTGGACGTTGTAGTTATATTGAAATGAATGCGTAAAAATAATTCAAATATTTAATTCATATTGCCCCGCGAGGAATGAGAGGGTTACATCTTACATCGTATACAAAATTGCGAGCGCGAAAATAAGTGGCCGTCCGTTATATTGTACATTTCATGCGGAAGAAAACAATCTGGGAGCGCGGGCCATTACAAGAAATAAAGGAAACGTTTTCCTTGAATTATATTCAATTGAAAAATAAAACAATGCCAAGAGCTCCGGGCCGTAAGCCGGCCAAAAAGCACTTTGCTCGGCCGACTGAACGACCCGAGTACAGTTTTGCGGTGTTGCGGGACTAAGGATATGTTGTACATATGTTTTGCTCACTGTGCGGTACAGTAACGATTTGGAGAATTCATCGAAGGCAATGCGCCAATAATGTAAATCTATCGATAGCTTTATGTTTGAGTGATTTTTGATATAAATAACGCATCCACAACATTGTGAATGATTACGCTCTTCAAATTGTTATATACATATAATATGTATAATACATACCGTGCGGTCTATACAATAATTCCGATTTGAATCTTCCATTTCTGTACAATGCTATAAGGTATATTAAAATATAATTATTTACCGAACTATTTAATTAAATGCATAAAAAATTGAGCACAAATGGAAGCCTTCCACATACAAATGAACCCCTGATGTCACGCAACATTTTCTTGCAACATCCTTTACATGCATTACGCCTGTAAAATAAGTAAGGTATACCAATACATGAACACAATGCGACGATAATAAACTTGTCCTCGGTGTGACTCGCAACAAAAATCGTAATGTCACTGCGTAAATATTGTTCAAAGGGACTCCAGTAATATCTCGTCCCTTGCATTGTCCAGCAATTGGCGTGCGCCTCCATTGGCAGGGAACTGTTCATCATCCTTTCCGACTGCCCACCTTGTCTTTGTCCTGCATCATTTACGAGCTCCAAGTGTCCGAGCTGACCTCTGTGCAGAGGAAACATATAGCGACATGGGAGTAAGAATTATAAAATAATTTGATCAAGTAAGAGAAATACTCGCCCACTTGCAAGCATTCACTTAAAATGCGTACAGCATACATGAAGATCAATTTTCACACAATGATTTAGCATTACGATATTCCAAAAAAAGTTAGTAGAAAATATTGTGTACCTTAGATGAAAATCGTTCTTATTTTTTTTGTCAAATTCAATCAAATTTATTTTCAATGTTTTGAGCATTCACTTTGAAATCCATAATAAATTATAAATATTTATTTATTTATTTACCTTGTTTTCACATGGATCACGTAACAAAAGTTCTCTATTAGGAGACTGCAGTTTCGACTAACTCGTAGTCTTTCTCAATCCTTCTCTAGTTAAGTGATAACTGAGCTTAATAAGTTGTTGAGCTGATAAGTACAACGCAGCTCAGTTATCTCTTAACTAGAGAAGGATTGAGAAAGACTACGAGTTAGTCGAAACTGCAGTCTCCTAATAGAGAACTTTTGTTACGTGATCCATGTGAAAACAAGGTAAATAAATAAATAAATATTTATCAATCAAATTTGTTTTGATATTCCAAGTAATTCGAAATGATTGTTATATTACACGGTGTATGATGTAAATGTCTGAATCTAAAAGAGTCATTAACATCAACTTTTATCAATTTTTCGTTTAGCAATAATGAATCTGAGAACGAATAAAACAATTATCACATAAATATATGTACTTCTTGTATAAAATCCTGCAAATGAGGCTAATTTAATTATGAATGTTTAGCATCTGGTTACTCGACATTACGTAACCGATGCTTACGATCTACAATGTAGTCATGTTATAAATTATAAAGTAATCCAGCAAGAGCTAAAAAATATACGTGATAGTGGAAGAAAGTATTATACTTATCTACCAACTACTAGAATCTAGGTTAAGATGTCAATATTATATACCTTCGTGCGCATCGCTGTACTACGGGAAACGAAAAAGCAGATGAGCTGGCCAAAACGGACGAATATTAACCACAACACTTCATTACAACTGTTTTCTGCTTAATTCGCAATAGCTGATTAAGTAAGGGATTTTCACTTTAGATGCTTTATACCAGGAATCGTCGACCTTCAGAGGATTCAACATTCAAGTCTTTCTCTACGTCCATCGAGCACATCTTGAATGGAAAAAATAAAACTAATTTTACTGCCGTCTTATTGAACACCACGCTCATTGGACACGATTTTTTTCAAGGAGTTCTTCTAGCGATTTGGCATATCTTCTATTGACTCATTACCGTGCCAACTTGAAAACAGCAAACTGCAAGAAATACTCTGATAGATTGCATAATTCACGAACCAAGGCGAAGCATTTTATTGAGTCTACGCCATCTTTTGGGGAAATCTCCCTGAACTGCTGCTTAGTCTTGACAGACCCTTGTTCTTGAGCTTGATCAAAAACATATGCGGAATCACCCGCGAGGCGGTTAAGAAGAATGAAATGGAATAAAATGTCGCTTTTCCTTTATTGTTAACCTAGCTTAGTTAAACCTAATATATATAATTTGCAACCCACGCAACTTATTTTTGACAAACAAAAACTGCGTTATAAAAAGCTAAAATATTTTTGTACTTTCCATACAACCTCTTCATCACAATGAATTGGTTAAATGTTAACCTGAACTAGTGCCTTAAAACACGTCGGTCAAATCATTCAATGGACGTGGTTTTCAAGCAGGTGAACGGTGAAAAATGTAAGGTTTTTCCTTAGTTTCCAAGCTCACGTGGATTAAAGTGGCGCTGACCCTCTCCCGGTTCACACGTCTCCCAGGAGTGCAGTATGACTGCAGCGGTGAATTATTGATTAGCTCACAAAGCCGGTGTGACGGGCAATCCCTCCCCCCGGCCCGCTCGCCCCTGCGCGCGCGGTTGATGCGCGATACCTGTTTTAAACAAAGTGCTCCTTAACCCGCCCGAGACCGGAGAAGGCGGCCGAAAAGCTGGTGCACCTCCTGCACTCGACCCCGAAAGCTCCAGCGAGTCGGTCATACTAAATTGGTCGTCGATGTTTTTCTGATGAAAACATGCATTCACTTATGAACGTCTAATTTTACTGACATTTATTCTTATTGAATTAGCCCTCATTCTGATCCCCTTATATCAATAACGAGTTAAATTAATAATTTTTTGTAAAAGTTTAACGTTCTCTAGCGGCGAAGGCGTTAAATAAAACTTAGGATTAACAACCAAAGTTGGTAGAATAAAGGACAACTTCGAGCGGTAGAGAATGCTTCGGCAGGGAGATTCAGTGTTGTGCGACTGTAGACCTGCAGACCGCCTAAGATCCTGCCCCATGAGGCCAACTAGCTACACATCCCAATACCAAATTCTGGGCAACACACACCCGGGTCATCGACGTTGCCAGATATTGGGGAAAACAATTTAACGAAGATGACACGAAGAAGAAAAAGCCGTTCATCAGACAACAAAACTTTTAAACATAAATTGTTACAAATTTTACATTGGTTATTTTTGTACTGAAACAATTTTCTGCAAAAGGGCAAACTATATATATTTTTTATTATTTGTATGCACTATAGTGAATACACGACGCTCCCGCCTATTGGCACATTGAGAAGACTATTGAACTATTATAATGTAATTATTCTATGTTATCAAGACATTAAGATTCCACGATTTTCTATTGTTGCTTCCATCAAGTCCCCGTGTAGGACTTTGTCATACAGCGTTGGGCAGCGTAGCGACCACGGCCGAAGCTCCTGCTTTATTTTATTACGCCAATAATAAAACAAATGCACATTTACGAGGCAGCCCGCAATGAAATAAAAATCACGAGATATTTTTTTTTTCGTTTATCATCTGGCACGCCTAGTGAACGCAAACAAAAACACTTCAAACGCAAGGGAACGAAAAATAAAAGGGCGGCTTCAAAAAAGATTTCCCGGGCCGCCCACGGCAGTGCAACGGAAAACTGCACCCGGGCAAGCAAGAGGATAGGAGGTGGGTGAAAGTGCATACAGCGAGCAGGTTCGAATGCACTTAGGAGATCCACTAATGGCGCTCGGGCGACCATCCGCTTATGCACATCCTCTTTCACCCCGTCCGCTTTTCCGTTACCGCCTTAGAGAGATCACTGGCGGAACGAAATAGTACAGTAACCCCCACATGCCTACCGCTATAACAGAATCGTTAATCAACAGCAATGATAACTTCTTAGGTTTTCACGGCCAGATTTGATATTGTGGCTTTTGAGTTTAGCCGTGTGTGGCGAACTTCCTTCAACCAATATTTCGACCGCCTTTGCAGGGGTCTTCTTCAGGATTGATGATTTATTTAGTTGTGAGTTGGTGTCAGATCATCTTTTTTACGAGCGTTAACGCTCGGGAAACACCAACTCACAACTAAATAAATCATCAATCCTGAAGACCCCTGCGATGACGGTCGAAATATTGGTTAAAGGAAGTTCGCCACACACGGCTAATCCCAAAAGCCACAATAACAGCAATGATGTTTATAATATATTCTAGACACAAGTTTTTGCATCGATTGTTTGAAGACATGAACTGAGCTGGAGAGAGCTGCGGAGGATAAGGCGATAGAAGAACGCGATGTAAAATTTTGTTGCTACAAAAAAATACTCAGGATTGATACTGCTGAGAAAATAAAATACTTGTATATTCAATGCAATAGCGTCTTACTTACGTGTGGTAGGTAATCTCACTAATGCGCAACGCTCCTAGTTTTTTATGAAAAGCCAAAGGAGGTGATAAGGAGGCAAATAGAGGGATATTAATAAAAATATAATTACGTGCATCCGAAAATTGTGTAACTTTTTATGTCACAGCACAAAAAAAACGTATATTTAACTCCTTCTAAATATATCTCCGGCTTTTTTATAAAATTTCTAACAAAATTGCGTGGCTCAATTTAATCTCCGGAAAAAAGAAAGAAACGCCATTTTAATTGCAACATATGAGACAGTTCGTAAAATTTATTTCATATATAACAATGGAAAATTGGCCACACAAGTTTAATCGGTTAAAATATCGGTGGATTTATTATTACCAGACTCTTCACGAGAGTTCCATTTTCAATTGTATTCTAGAATCCTGTCTTGTTAAATTGGGTAGCAATTTTGTTCGACGCCATTCTGAAATAATCTTAGACAAGAGGCTTTGTTGAGCATTCATTTAGAAATCAAGTAAGCAAATGAATAATTATCATAAGTAAATAAAAATATAAAATTAAAATAAGCTTTAAAAAATACGCAGATAGATGTTAACAATATAACAATAAGTATACCCTCATCAATCATAATCGCAAAGTCCAATAGACGTCGACAGACACAATGATTCAATAACAAGATTCATATTTTATCACATTATAAATTGATTTTATTATTTATGTAGCAACTAATAAAAACGTACCTCCACTTGTAGGTATAACCTTTAATGAAGTGCTTCAGCCGGTCTTGCCGTAAATAGTTACGCCACTGTCGGGGCACTAACTTCCTTCTTTTTTGTCTGGAGCGGACGGCTCCTTCTTCTGTTCGCCTTCCGCGCAACGTGAAAGGAAATAAATGGGAGCTCCTACGTGAACGTTGTTACGTTCTTCTTGGGCGGTTTTTCTTGCTCAGTTTGTGCGGGAATCTTGGAACATAAATGCGGTAATACTCTCTCGAAGCGTAGCACCTCAAAGGAAAACGTAGTATTTTTCGCATTACGTAAAAAATATTTTAAAAAACAGTCTTAAAAATATTCTAGAGCCAGGCATGAATACTATTATTATTTGTAAATCATATTTTCATCTACATATTTCAAAATGCAAGTTGTACAAATGTTTCATGAAAATACATATGATATACTTTAAACTTTATTTTAATCATCGTTCTCCTCAGTATTGAAGATAGTCTCTACTAACATTGCAATCCTAGTAGATGACTTTCATAATCTTAGAAGGTCCTGAAGTTGGTTGTCAGGAGAGCTATTGAATTATAAGTAATATACGAGTACATATACTCATTTTATATTACGTATATTAGAGCCGAGAAAATCTTTCAAACTCCTAAATGTTGATTTGCAAACGCACAAATATACCTACAATGCTAAAGAACTATTATCTTTAATGCACGGGCTGGCATCCATGCAAAGTATAATTTTTATAAATTTGGCATTCACTTTGACATCCCTTTCATTTAATTCATTTCATTGAGGGCAAAAATGCGGTCTTCAAGCAAGTGATTAAAAAGTGATTATTGTGATCCATAATATTTCGTACTCAACGGAATTCCGGGTGCAGAGAGGTATGATAATAATATATATGTGTAACAGAAATTTGTGGTGACCGTATTATCTTCAACAACAAGTGTCCGAATATGAACTACGTTTTTAAAGTTGAAAGACTAAATAATTTAACTTTAAAATCGGTTTTAGCACTGTTACTCGTCAAATGAATTAAAACTCGTACGCTTACATATCAATTACGTGATTATTAGTACATCGTCACATTGATAAAAGTACTCATTTAATAAATTAATTATAATATCTGACTAATTGATGCGATAAATAATGAATTCAGAACAAAACGATAAACATATTATTTATTGTATTTTTCCGCGGAGCCCGAGCCTCGCGACAGCACATGAGCGAGATTCTCATGAATCCACAGTGAAACTTTATAGACACGAGTGCGCAGTATGGATATCACAAGACCCATAAATATTGTGCAATAATGACTTTTGTGCCAGTTATACGTAATTATATTTTATTACTTGCAATAAAAACCATGCGATTTGCAAATAAAAGTACCCGACATAACTATTTACATAAATTATGAATAGTATTCTTTGAGGAGAGCGTGGCATAAAAACGGAAAACAATAGTAGTCAAGTGCAAATCATAACCGAGTATTGATTTATGTTCGTTATGTCACAGCAACATAAATTATTTATTATGTCTTTGAAAGTAGGTATCATAATTTGTTATTATGTTATAATGAGTTATTATTTTTTAATGTCATATTTTTTTAAATCTGTAATGAAATGCAATCGTTGAGTCAAGAGATGGTGATCACAAGGTTAAAAGATGTAAGCAAATGTACAAATCGTTATTAAAGCTTAATTTAAGTCTTTAAAAGATCAATCCAAAAACCAGATACATTACCGTTCTTCTAACGCGTTATAGAGCCGAATAGAAAATATGCAATATGCCGTCAATCAACGTTTCTCTAGGCGCGTTATCTTGACTTGATTGCAGTAAATTTAATACATGAAATTTAATTTAATACCACCAGTGATCAGGAATTATAGAATTTAGAAGTGAGTCTAAAATGTCCGGGAATAACAGATAGTTTGTTCTTCCTTATATAGAAGATGTCCAACTCTTTTGCTATGCAGTCAAAAGGGCTGTAGCGTAAGAACTATTCATAACATTTATTTGATGGAGATTCAGGTGCAAAGATGGCAAAGATCATAGCAGCTAACATAACTAGGCAGACATAATATGTGACACATTCTCCTGATAAGAAGCTGATGTGGAATAATATATGGAAGAATATACTCGTATATACTGAGTATAGGAGTTGCGTAAGAGTCACAGCTTTCCCTTGTCGACCGTCTGATTGAATAAGGTCGGACATCACAATGTTAAATTTAAATGAACATCAGGTGGTGTCCCTTCCCGAGTCTCCTGCGTATCGATCACTCGGGGATGGCCACCAGTTGGGATTTGAAGAGTCATCGCGGGCCAGTCGTAAACAAGATCCATTCAGCCGTCAGGTCGAGGATCTGACACGTGGGACGGCAGAAACATCTCAACACGCCGCATGCATAAAACATCTCCTGGGCAGCGGCCGCCCGGAGCCGGGAACCATGTTTATTAATCGATCCTGTGCTAGAAGGATGTCTTCAATATCCGGAGGATCGCATTGATTGTCTTACATATTGAAGGATGCTTTGATGTGGGTATCGATTTATGATTTAAATTACGAAGATATACGTAAAAGTCAATCAAAAATAATTACGGTGTATTTAACGTTGGTTTCCGTTGATCAAGTCATGGGGAGCGTTGATCTAGTCGGGCGTTTTTTAAAACCTGGTTTAAATTCATGTCTCAGGTACTTCTTCCCAGTATCAATCCTAAAGATTGGTTTGCAACAACTTGATGTTGCTACCCGTTTTCCACTGCGCTCTATTCTCTATAATTCTCTTCAGTTCAGGGTATGAGGTGCAGTTCATATACTCAAGTACTAATTCCAAATACTCTCGTCTAAAGCGCCTTCTGTAATTTATTCGCTCAAATATCCCTTCTTATATGTCGTGAAAAAAAACCGTCATGACGCATATCTCCTCTACCTCGAATACTATAGCTGCCTAAAATATAATAAACCTTACATCAATTATCCTGCATCAATTTAATGATGACTTTTTTATTTTCAATGGTATTAGTCATCGATTCGGTTAAATTTTCATTGAATACATATTTACATTAAAACCCAAAATGGGAAATTATATATTGATTTTTATTGCATAAATAAACGAGTAACTTAATTATTACTTCAATGTTGAAAATTCTTCCTCGCCGTTTGGCGAGTACATACCCAATAAAATTTCTCACGCAATAAATTACTGATTATTAATGAGCCATTTCAGAAATGTAAAATTAGATTAATCAAGTATTTTTGAAGTTATATTTGTTACTAATTTAACTTAAAAGGAAATGCATTATTACTTACACCATGGGAAAGAGTTGAGCCTTGTAAACATACTAAAAAAATAACGATTTCTAAGCCATTTAACGCTTAGAGGCAACACATGTACGTGACCAAAAAAAGAATCATACAATAGTATCTATCTATGCTGTAGTATAATCTGGGGCGAGAGACCGATAGCTTTCAAGCAGTCATAAAAGGCAGTCAGACAATGCGAACTATGCAATTCCAGTGTAGCAAATCACCGAAATAAAGAAAGTGACCCACAATTGAGTCGTAAACCTTGTGTTCGGGGTCCACGAAAGATTCATGCGGACTTTTATGGCAGGGTCAGATGTTGGAGAGAGAACAAAAAACACATCGACCATCGGTTGATTTACAAAAGTCATAACGAGCGAACCCGTAATGATGTCCCGCCAGCTTGTAAAATTTTATGGACCTCCTAGAAAAGAGTATTATCTCTTCCGTTCAAAGACCCCCAGCACGCTTAACGGGAAAACAAAAGGGGCAAAAAAAATCACAGCAGGTTGGGGAAAAAAACAAGGGATGCATGCCACGAACCGACTCTAGCCATAGACGTGGTTGAGAAACTTTTTTTATGAAGTAGTCAAATTATTTATACTACTTTTCTGTCAATTCACGGTAGATGTAGAATATTTATTTCATAGTAACAATATATGGTTGAAATCTCACCACATTACTTTTCCAAAAGACCACCAATCGAATAAAACTATGAGACTTGTATAATCATACCAAGTTATTGGTACCAAGGCACTCAGATAGGAGCACAGATAGTAAAGAAAGACAGAAAGTCCACATCGTGAAAATTAACAAATTGCGCAGATTATAGTGGACTTAACCGCTCCTGGGTGATACACAGTTAGGTCGACTGCTATTATGCTTTCGAGATTACCTATTCATAAACGTTGCGCACCCTATAAGTGATCGTACGAGAAACCATGTTTTAAAAATTTGTGATCATTGGTATTTTTTTTAATTACCGTAATATATTTAAATGGTTAATATTCACTGAAGTCGGTAGTAGGTACACCGCTCTTACAATACCGGGATAGATTTCAAGTCTTTTGCGTGAAATTCTTGGTATTGTTTGGGTAGGGGGCAGTCTCCCCGAGTATCCGGAGCGCAGAAAGGCAAGGCGGGCGCCAGACACCCCGGACAGCCTCGAGTTGCAACAATCGGATGCACCGAGGGAGCGTTTAGCGGCTGAAAAAGGTCCACCGTATCGGGTTCACCTTCGTGACGAGCATCACGCCAATCTCTTTGCGGGTTAACGTAACACATTCCTAAAGAAGATACTTACTAAATTTGATCAATCTTTAACGATTTATTTTCAAGAGGCTAAACAACCCGTGTTTTTTTTTTAAATCTAACTAAAATAGGAGTACACCATTATTAGTATGTTTTGGTCCCCTATAAAAGAGTTTGTCTCATACGTAAAACTCCGAAAAAGTATGAGACTTCCTCGTATTCTCTTTGTTTCGTCAAATAGATTTAGCGCAGTATCTGGTAACATCGATAGCGTATAAGTCCGCTGTCCAACATAAGTTCCTTGAAACAGTATGAAAAGAACATGAAAAGCCCTTTAGAAAAGTTACTATTCCAGCCAAATACGAAAACTAACTCGTAAACTGTACATAAATAATTATATATTTTACGGTTTACGGCCAATCTTCTCCATCCATGAATATAAAAACTGATCCCAGCTGTTTATAATAAATGACGTTCAGCAAAACATAAATCATTGCATATACTAAAGGATTGAACTAGATCAAACGGTATTGCATCTTGGGCAGCATCCAATTGAGTAATTATTCCGGTGACTATGGGTGCTCTTTCAAATTTGCTCGGTGTGAACGGCAAATCCGTACTCTATCGTTGCTCAATCTGCCTAAGCTGCAAAATTCTTCTCAATTAAGTAAAAATATCGGAAATTTGACAAGTTGAAATAAAACTGTTCTCAAAATGAGATTCTTGGTAATAGTTTATTTCCTTTGTTCGTTTAATTTGCATGCATCCCTATCCTTATACTAACCAAACTAATAAATTAATCAAAAATTATTTGACACAGTGAATAGGCCGTCTGTAAAAGTATCAGGCAAAAAGGATTCCAGTACGGTTGGTAGG
This sequence comes from Glossosoma conforme, assembly GCA_022606575.1. Lineage (NCBI taxonomy): Eukaryota > Metazoa > Arthropoda > Insecta > Trichoptera > Glossosomatidae > Glossosoma > Glossosoma conforme. The sequence continues at coordinate 4,685,900 of JAGTXR010000100.1, read as the reverse complement.
ACGACGTGGACCCGAAGATCGCAACAATAGAATGGGCCAAGGGAGCGTTCGGCGCTGGAAGACATCAGGAGTATCGGATTTGGCTTCGTGGCGGCCGGGCACGCTACTCCCTTCGAGGGTCGACTGATTTGCTGCCGTGAGGTTCGTGCCAGGAACGTAGAATGCGACCATCACGAGAGCAAACGAAGTCAAAGACATAGTCAAGGCCACAGCTTTTGGAGCACTAAGGAGCACAACATCTCACTGTTATCCTGTCTTTTGTGTGCAAACCTGAATTATTTTACTATTGTTTCTTTTTTAACAGTAGATTCACTAAACTTTATTTAACACTTCTTGACACTTAACCTGCCTCAGACCCGCATAACACGTGAGCGCTCATTCAGATTATGATTATTTAAGTCCAGTGGGAGTCCCATCTGAACAATTTTTGGCCACTGCAAAAAGGTGCTTAAGAGAAAGAACTTGTGAAAGAAATTAGAAACGCAGTCAAATGTTAAAAGAATATAGAGATGAAAGCTAGATATTACCGAAAATGCGAAATAAATCGGTATAAACGCTTTTTTTTTTTAAGTACCCAAAAAGTTCTTTTTTTAACTACTATCATAGTCACAGTTTTTAATTGATTCTATTTACAAACATGAAACCTTTTCCGAACACCTTAAGCAACAAGGTTGACATACCATATAGACTCCGAAAAAACTTCTTTAATATCACAGGAAGCTTTGGAAAATTCTCCCAGTATATTAATTTCAACCTACATACAATTGGAATCTCTATAAGGCAGCGGTCGGGGAACTTTTTTAACCATTACCCCAAAATATTTTTGCGTAAGTCGATATTACCCCTTACCCCCATGTTGAAAAGAAAACAATCAATGTATATTTATTAAACATTATTAGTTGAATTAATTTACACGGAAAATAACAAAAATGTTACATGAAAATAGTAAGTTTTATGAAATAGCGAACTAAAAAAATCTTTATTACCCCAGAAAACATATTTTTACCCCATTTGGGGTAATTTACCCCGGTTCCCCGACCGCTGCTATAAGGGAATAAATAAACATCATCAATCGCCAATCGAATATGTACACGTACACAACTGCCTCTCCAGTTAAATTTTATGGTAGGTAGCTGATTTTGACATGAAACCGTCTTAAGTACATACATCTAATTCTTATATCGGAACAGAATATCAGAAGACTATCTTTAAATATCATATTTTAACTCCATAGTCTCCGAAATATTTACTGCCACTAAAAGTGAATTATTTAATAATTTTAGTAGAAATGAGCTAACTTGACGAGCCTCGTAGGTGATGAACGATGACAATTGGCGTTTTGCAAAGCAAAGTATTAGCCAGGATGTTACGTTTGATGTTAATAGAGCATGAGTTAGAAAATGTAATTCGAATTCATAAGTGGCAGCTATCTGCTCGATCTGTGGACATTATTTATGCTCCGGCATGTGCACAAATAGTGATTTCGTATATTACCCGGGCAGCGGGCTTGGATCCTTTCCAGCAACAAGACTCGCGAGCGTCAGCGGAGTAAGCGACGAATTCTGATACTGAGGCGAGATACGCTGCAAAACTGATGGAGACATCAAACTAAAATTAATACGCTTCCAGCAAATCTTAAACAAATACATCTCAAAAGAAAGTCCTCTCATCTTCACGCTTTTAAAGGTTTTGACAGAATAAAATATTCGCGATTTTTTTACACGTTCTATCAGATAATTGTCAATTGGAACACCTCAAAATTATAAACTGCTTCTCGTTAGTCCATTTGAAATAATGGATAAAAATGCATAGATTTTAAGGAAAACTTAAGACTCGGATAATAAGCTATGTACAATATATTAGTACGAAATCATGAAACAAATATTATGATGCATACCTACTCATTCTTGAAAAATATTCAAACTGGAAGAAAAATAATCAAATCACACTTAAATGCTGACCATAAAATATGTTAATTTTTATTTTTAGGGTTTAACTCTGGCAACCACGTCGTGAGCGTAGCGTATTATAATAATAGTTAAAGTGTTAAAATGACACTACCCCATTACATTGTATCAAGACGAGGTCGGTCTATATCAGTGGACTGAGGGAACGTTTTGGGATATTCGCCATTATTTTCGGTCGGATATGGTAAGACCGGCGACTTGGCCCCACCCACAGCCTCTCTCTGGACTCTTGAACCTGGTGAGGCAGGATACAAGTTGCTTTGCATGGTCGACGCATCGAAATTAAAAAAATAACAATAATTAGGTTGCTTACAATTATTATGAACTAGGATCTTCACCCAACCATTTTTACCTAATGGATATAGGAATGAAAAAAATATCCAACATATGTTTCTCTAGAAAATAAATTAATAACAATGTGACAGTTCGTCATGGAGCTAGATTGAATCAAACGTTGTTAGTAAGCTAAAGCTGTTCAAAAAAAGCTGACGGTTTTAAATCAAAACATTAACGAAAACCGTCAGCTTTTTGCCACTCCCTGTACAATAATACTATTTATTATTTTTACAGTGCATCTAGGTCTACATTCTTCAAGACAATTATGAAGAATTTTAGAGCTTATTAATTAATTCATATTTCTTTTATTCATGAGCTTCGCAAAGATCATAATCGTGATTGCTCATATAGTTGTCGAGCTTTTTTTTTTTTGGGGGCCTAAGGCCCCCGAGCCGGTCGTTTTGTACCTGCGCTCCTTGGGAGCACTTACCAAGGCATTGTTTTCAGAGTACTTTCTCGTTATACAAGTAACGGGTTTTGGTGAGCAACACCAAACGTGGGTGTAAAAGTTAGTAGTTCAGACGTTTCATTTATTTTATTCATTAGCTTCGCAAAGATCATAATCGTGATTGCTCATATAGTTGTCGAACAATGAAGAATACAGTACATATGTACTCTTCAAAGATGGGCAATCTTACAAATAATATAAGATCATAAATTTATCATTAACCATTTAACCATATTTACAATCTATAAATCAACCAATCATCAATATGTGTAAACACATTCGTGTTTCGAAAAAATAGTGATTTTGAACTCTTTAAAAAGAGCGCGGGAATTCCAAATGAAATCACAAAAAGCCGTGCACATTTTGTTGCATTATATTCATAGAAAAAGTGTATAAATAAAGAGATAGCGCCGCCAAAGAAATGCCCCTCGTCGCATTCCAAGCCCACGCGCTCTCTGTAGTCCACAAATAATACGCCGGTCTCTTGAGAAATCACCAATTAGAGTTGTATGAGCATAATTGCATAATTCGAACTGAATGCTCGCCGACTGGAAAGCTAATGTTATCTACTCATATAACCCTGTCAGGTTGAAACAAAGAAAACAATACAAGCTGTAAGGTGTAGTGACATACAAAATGAAATATTATTATGAAGTTCTTTTGTCATTGATAATGGAAATCTCTTTGCATTTTAAGGAAGCAATACTTACGATATAACACACCTTATAGTTATTATATACGAGTATACATTTTTAACACAAGATATCATTTAAGCTAGTTTTGCAATCACAAGACTTATATATAAGAATTTATATATTTCTTGAAGAACACATGTAGAATAACCTCTGTTTGATCCAAACATAGATCAGAATATACGACTTTAAACAATTCAATATATCTTTATTCTGTCATAAGAAATTAAAGTAAAAAATAGCAACATTAATGCCGAAAAATGCGAAATTGCATAAAAATAGATCGCGTCGAAGCCTTATACTCAAATTCGTTTAGAAACGAACACAAAACAAACCTTAAATCTCTCAATGAATTTCAAGTTCGGTCTCTATGCATCCTCTTCTGTTCGAAGCTTAATAGGCCACCGTTTTGGGTATACCGTGATTGTTGAAGCGGCCAGGTGATTATGTGGGACAGTTGAAAAATATCATTAATCTGAGTTCCTGACTCACACGCCTGAACACCTGTGCCCGGCCTACGGTGGGCACATAATTCAATTAGGAGTGCGAAAACATACCGGCAACACAATGGGCCTGATAAATGATACGTTCGACGTCTCGGGCATTAGGAAGGCAGGCGCGCCACGAGATGCGAGAGGCCGAGGTTGCGTCACGCCCATACAGAAATAGCTGTCATAACCTCAATTCGGGTTATTGAATGCTCCACTGTTCGGGCCTTGGATCGGACATGACTACTATGAGTGAAGCCGATCTGGCCTGTCGATCTGGGAACGAGAGCCTCGCACAAAAATGCAGTATCTTTTAAACCATCAAAACCTTCAAAAACAATTTATGAAATATATTTTTTATGGACCCAGTCGAGTTCGAATGCATAAAATCCAGATAAGCCGAGTAAACTTGAAATAATTTGACATTACTGTATATTGAACGCTAAGTGTAGAAATCACATGATTTAAGTTAGTTAGGTTTCCCCACACTTTTAGATTGCATAAACTGGAATTCTTCGTATGATAATGAAACTTTGCAATTAAACTTTAAATTAAAAAATATATATTCAAGAACTAAGGGAGTTATGGAATTAAATTTGTTACGATAGTTTTCTCTTTACGTTTATAATATTTGAAATAAATCATCGTAGCGAAAATTAAAATTGTGTATTAATAAAATGTATTGGTATGTTATGGCGTAAGGCAGTCTTTCAACGTGAGTGGCAAATACTCAATAACAGTTTATTCTACGCAGTTTGTCATGTACTCTGTAGCATGTAACGTATTTCAAAATAAATAATTATCCACCGATATTTCCATTCGTTTGAAATGTTATCGTATTTACTTTTACACATTCATCTTACAAGTCCTGACTTAAATGTGAAAATACAACTGCGGCAAATGTGGTTATAATTATTATAAATTTAGCTAATTTTAGAAATAGGTGTACAGTCCATTGAAATAAAAAATCTTAATCAAATACATAAACATAATGATACCTGATTTTCAAATAAATGAGGTTCTCAATGTGTCTCGTGTTTTTATACAATGTTTAAAACAAGCATCTTGAATGAGTAGAGAGGATAAGTGTAATGGGAGACTCGAAAGTCAGGTGTATAACATATAATGAAAGGTGTATAATATACAAACGTTACACAATGTTAATAATGATTGGGAGAATAACATTTAATAAAAATATCATAATTGAATTATGATTATTAAGGAAACAGAAATAGAATCATGAATATATTTTCTGACATAAAAAGTTTCTTACGTTTGTATTATTTGATGATAAATTCGAAGTGACGTTTTAATATAAAACTCATTAACAACATAATGGCCGTCTACACAAAAAGTCGCTACTCGAGAATAGAAAGAACTCTGTATTAATAATGCCTTTGAAGTTACGAAAATGTAACATAAATATTTAATAGGTTTGTGTAAAGACGTAAAGAAAGAACGGGCATAATACAGGGGACCGGTGTAGCTTTTTTACTGCGTCTCCTAGGCGCAATAAAACCCCCCATTAAGCGAAACTTTACACGCAGTAAAACGTCGTGTTCCTGCTTGATATAAAATTAAAGTGTTCGCCGCACTATCTCGGCTTAAAAATGTCACCAAAAATAAAATGCAATAAAACAGTCAAAATGTTGTGAAACGTTAATTATCGGAGAATGTATTTTCATGCCGTTTTCATACGCATGCATTTATAACATTATAAATGCGGCTTATATGTAGCTACCGAATATCAGTCAATAATATAATATACTATACTATATGCTATCTATGGTACGAACGTGTATACTTTTGTATTATCTAGTTTTATTTTGTTTGATAAAGAAAGTTAAGCAATGGATATGGTTTAAAAAATATCGGCAGCATACAACGAGTTTACTTTATATATTTTATGATAGAAGAGTGTTAGCAATGCAAATAATATTACTTATAATTTATTAATGCATATATCAATGTTCTCTGTGTTTTATAATTGGATAACATAAATTAAGTTAATGTAAAGTTCAGTGATAAATGGCAATAATCGTGGTATGATGTACCTGTACTCACGTGGACTTTTAATCTTAAATTATCTTATAACTAGAATAATGCTTAATTTGGCAAGAAATATTAACTTCCAGTTTTTTAAAGTTGCTCTGGCACACATAACTGTCCAGTAGATTTATGTTTTTTACTAATATTAAGCGATAATATTATATTTTTTTCATTCTAGTAGATTAGACTATTGTTTTTTCTCAATTATTTGTCATCAATGGCAACATGACCCCATATGTACCAAGAAAATTTGAGTTGTTAGATTTTCGCCCTGTCCAAAGTCAATTTTACACACTTGAATTCATGGCTGCTTAAAGCTGTTGTTGTGGACACATCATACGAGAGATCGGGTGATTTACCTGACGATCATTCCACCGAGCCCATGGTCCCACCCAATAATATCGATTACATTGGTCATTAGAAGAAATAAATCTCAATAATAAAATATTCAATGAATAAAAGGTCAAAATTTTAATTTAAGTATCATTCCTTATCAAAAAAAACTTCAAAATATATTCAAGGAGCCCCAAATTAATTACTGACTTGATCCCTACACGGCCAAATACAAATTCGTTTGGTAATGACCGTATTCGCGAAACCACGATAATTGACGCGAAATCCGTTCATAGGTCGTGAGCGATCTTCTCGCCGGCAAGGCGGAAGCTGACCCCAGGTGCCCATAAAGCCTCACGGGGTTTAATCTGCTCTCGGAGTAAGAAAGCACCGATCGCCGGACCGATCGCTACGTTCGTGGCGAAATGCAGCAATTAGCAGACTTTTACTCGAGCTTTGATGCTTGGCTCACTCACACGAATGCCGTTTGAGCATTCACGGCTGATGGATATACTCTTAAAAAGTAATTAATACTTAAGCGATAATGCAATAAAAATAAAACAAGTACAGACAGTTGTAGGAAACAACTGGGTTTTAATTAACAATCACTTTACCGGCTTCGTTGCCACAAAAAACTTTTTTACGAACATACAAATTTATACTTATTTTATTCAGTAAATCATCTATGGAGAGGACAATCGATCTGAATGCTCGAAGTAATCTTCCAACGCAGCATAAAAAAAATAATGACAGGAATAAATCGAAGCGTCTCTCGAGCATCTGGAGATGGCCGTTCGCTCCCGCTCGTCATTCCTGCGGGTCAACGCATCGCATCGCGGCCCGGTAATTATAACGACGCGCAGCTGTCCGACAGGTTTGCGGGAACGCCGAAAGCGAGGCGGCCGGCCGGGCGCGGGCGGGACGAAGCATTGTGTGATGCAACCGGACGAACCCGTCCCCGGCACCGACATTAAAGGACGAAAAAACGAGCGCAGGATATCGCGAAATTTGTCAGCCAGCAAAGGCACGGAAACACGTGCATGCAAGTGAATTTTGATAATTTATTAGAATAATATTACAGAAACCTGCAATATTAACTAAACTACAAAATGACCGAAGACATGATTAACTAAAAACATGAGTGGAGTTTTGGGGTCTGGATTATAGGAAGGGGTCTATGTAAGCTAATAAACATTAACTTAACTCCACTCATGTACCTAGCCTTTAGTGAAACTCTTTCTTTATTAGTAAATATTCATTTATAAATCATTAAGTTTGTGTACTTTAGAACTGATGAAGCCTTCATAGATAGCCAAACTGCATATTCTTCTTTCTTCATCAAGTGAAACAGTGCTCAATGTAATCCATGTTACAACAAACAATGTATGAAATTATTATCTAATAAAATGAATCTCAAAGTGAAAGGTACAAATATTAATAATATAATTGATTAAGTCGTCAAATTTATGAAGCAACCGCGAGGTGCAAATTTTGCAAAGTATTATTGGTTCCAAGCGAATATTATGAGATACGAGATGCCTGGACTAGTGTATGTACATTCAAACTATAATTATAGTTATAGTAATTAAGCTCTGTGAAAAATATGAGAGCGACCAGAGGTGAAACTCTTCGTATGAAAGAAAGGAACCAATGCGCAGTTTACTATGTACTTACTAAATCAATAATGTATCGCAATTTTTTTATAAATGTTCAACAAAACTGTTAATATCAGTAAAAGCCAATAATTGTTGTATCGTTCAATGTACTCAAATTTTAGTTAACTTAGTAACAAAAAGCGCGCTTTGGTTTCACGAGAACGCTGCCGTTCAGTTCAATGCATCTCTGCATTCGATTCGAGAGATGAATTTTTGCGACGGCAAAAACTGCAATCTTAAATCATAAATTTGTCAGGCGGAGCATGTCCACGAGGCGACATCTCCAGTCCGCGCCGAGCCTCTCGCCGTCTCAGGTATTATTTTGGTCTTTTGACGATCGATATCTAGAAGTCCATGCGCTACAGAGGATAAATCAAATTACTTATGTCAGCAATCAAGACAGAACGGTCCGCAGACTCGAGCATTTAAATGATATCTGTACCGCAGATCCAAAACGTCCTTATTCATACGATATATCTTATACATTAAGGACATTCTTGCTCTTTGGCACAGGTTATGTATTAACATTAGAGCATTCGCGGAAAGGTTTTTCGTCGCATAAAATATGTTTGCAAATTAATGGACGATTTATAGAGTTGCTTTCACGTGTAATATCAACTCAAGTGAGATTATTACATCTTATATCATAACTTTGCGTAACATTAAATTACAGCAAAACAAGATAAATATATCATTTAAGAGATATCAAAACAACATCTTATTTTCTACAAAGTGCATTTTTATTTTTAAAATACACATTTTATATTATCGTACATAAAGGTATATTTTTACATAAAACGAACATGAGTGAGGGTTGTTTCTTTGGCACTCATGATTAAAAAATGAAAGTGAGACAATCAGAGTGGATAGTCGAAATTTCTCGCATTCTTGCACATTTTCTTCACCGAGTGCCCGAATAACTATCTCAGTTCCTAGGAGGACGAAAAAAGATTAAATAGAGCGACATACCGACAAACTTTCAGTCTGCATACCGAGTTGGATCAAATAGAATTAAAAGACAGACTGGAATACAAGGGATCTAAAGAATCGCTTTCTCACGCTGAAACAAAATAAGATTCAGATCAAGTCATGACTTCACACCGCCTTCTATCCAGATGTCGCTTGAGTAAGCTGTTTTTTTAAGAAATCTATTTTTTAATAAGTCTATCTTGCAACAAATGATACATCGACGTTTACTCATATCCTTCTTCTTTTATATTAAATCATTTATATCCGCTATAAAGTAAATATAAAATATGACGATTCCTGATTAACACAAAACCTACTGATCTCTAACATCTAACGATTGCTACTTCGTAAAATGACGACTTTCAGTCTTCTGTTTTATTTCAGATTAGCTATAGCGCTGCCGGATGGTTTAATTTTGTGAGGAATATCGAGATAAGTGAGCAGACACGGCAAAAAAAATTCCATCCTATAGCTATGCAAGAGAAGGACGTGGAACTGTCCGGAACATATTCTCCGAATGCCGTAGGAGAGCATTAACTACAGATCCTTATATTCAGGTCCCGGGTTCTTGCTGCTCTTTATACTGGCCAGGAACAATACACATACTATTTATACTACTGACAAATTTATGATAACCGCTCTAGCTAGGAAGAGAAAAAATGTAAATTTATGGAATACATCGTCAGGTGTTCGCTAGTCTGTAGTAATACATATTCACATCGATGGTTTATCATCAAATGAATGTGCAAGTCTTTAAGGCCTGTGCGGAGAGTAGATGTGTCAGAGAAACACCACATGCTGTCTTGTAGTTGCATTATTTCCCGATAGTAGAAGTGACGTTGCGGAGCGTGTAATACAAGGGGATCATAAAGCAAGCACGACCGGCCGAGGCTCGCCGCGGGTGGAACACGACCGCCTCGCCCGCCGTTGCTCGAGAGGCATGAGAGGACGCCTTCCTACTTTCTCGTGCCCTGATAACTGGCATCAATAACTCGCGCTGGTCGCACACTCAACGCCTTTGATAATCTTCCAGCACTGATCGTTCCTTTAGAACGGTGATACATTCCCGTTCGCTTCCAGCATTAAAACAACTTTGCTGAAACGGTAACAAATCGTACTTTAAATTAATATAATGTTACGTCTTTCAATATTATTACCTCCCATATCAACTCTGTCATTCAGAGCTCCGTCAAGTATTGTACATTTTATCTAGTTTCCATAAAACGTCCTGAAGAAAAAAGAACTATTGTTTGTACTCTCCTACAGCATCCTAAGAATATGTCTCAGTCATCTTGACTGACAGTAGAATGTAAAGCTGCCATGTCCGCTCATTTCTTAGAAAGTGAATCTACTATTCCCACAATATTATATGCAGATACTGGTTCTCAAAATAAATTATAAGTCTAATGATGAGGTGATGCTGCCTTGTAAAAGGATGCAGGAGATGTGTATATAGGCAGCATTATGTATAGGTAACGAGTATTGCTGGGAGTCCCAGATATTGCGCATGGATGTAAAATACACTCCAGCGTTCTCAAGGCAGATAACCAGCTGACACTTCACGCCACCGCTCTCAGTGAATTCACGATCGACAATCTCACATCAGACTCACAATACTTTTTTTTTAATTTAATAATAAAATAAACTTAGCTTTTAGCAGTTAACGATTTCGAGCGAAAATATCATATTTATGGTATAATTTCAAATCATACAAAAATCCGCAGACTAATTACAGTGGATATGTAATCTAAATTATTCCATAAAAGCATTCAGCCCTATTCAGTCTCTACAAGCAGACATTTGTATTTTCAACACGCAATTATGTTCATTGTATACAATATAACTGCTATATTCACATAGAATATGTGTAAGTACACTAAAAGGCTTTATTACGTCCGTTATCTATCTATTTACTGATGAGTAATACAATATCATTAATTACACTCTCATTCTGATTAAAAACACACAGCGACTAACACTTTTTACTGCACTTCATTTATTTAATAGAACTTCATTCTACGTAATTATGTATCCATCTCCCTGGAACCCGCACGACAAAATTTAACATTTAGTTACTGTCTGTCACATAACAGACTTAAGTTCTTAGTACAGCTATTACTATCCGGTAAGGAATAAATAATGTTTAAGAAATGGATGAATTGAGGCAAAACGTATCATTTTCTTTTTCTTAACATATTTAATACTTGAAGTAATAAAATTTTGGAAAGTTTTTTGGCACAGTATTTTTTATCGACATTTTTTTGTATAAATAAGTTAGATACGCAAAATGGACGCATTTTTTTCACTAAATTTGTAATAGGTAAATTATCTTCTGAATGGAGAAATAGAACAAATACGTTTGGGAGCCACTGATATTTAAAACGGATCTGCTATTTAGTTGAACTAAAAAAAAACTCCACAAGAACTGAACTCACAACTAAATTTCCTAACAAAAGACATTTTGTTTTCAGCAAAGTCGTAATTAATTCCGTCGTCGCTTTTATGATTGCTAAATTAATAGTTTTATATTATCATTTTGAAAATCTTAACTACGATATTTTCCCATCATATTGCGAATTTGATGTTGGAACTTTTTGGTGAATTTTTCATAATTTGTAAGAAGTCAGGGCAATTCTCTGATAAAAACAATGTCTCTTAATTTATAGGAGCACCAAAGCAAGTTAAATGTTTATACAACAACGGTGTAGTAGTGTGAGTCAACAATTTTGCGATCCCTTACTCTCTCCGTGGCACAATTTATTCTGCGCATATTAGGTATATCTGAACATCGTCGTAGTTTGTCTAGAGGTCGAAAAGTTATTTGTACTGCGACGTATCCAGTTATATTTTTCTCTGCGTAATTCGTGACTAACTCGCGCGTTTCTAAATAAGTATTTCTATATAAATTTAATTTATATTCAGTTATAGTAGACATACTTTAATTTGGTTGAATATACTTAGCTACTTTTTGGCAAACCTTGGTCTCTAGCGTCGTTGAAAACCTTTGACTGCAGAAAATATTCGGTGGGGACTAAGGTATTGGCTGTAACAGGCCTTTGGTGGTCGATTGTGGAGGAAATATAATAAAAAATGCAAAGGAATGTGGCATACTTTATTTAATTTTGTAATTTAATATTATTGTAACATACTTTAGATATTAACATTTACAAATGAATGTTGATAGAAGTTGTTTGTGCTTTGTTGTGTATTTATATTTAATAAGGGGTGAATATAAAACGATGTGTATCAATGCCTCTTGACGCTACTGGATCACTGGATAACGAATCGAATATTCTTACAATATCCACGATTTTTATACTTTTGTGGCAATTACAATTTACAATATAAAAGATGATAATATTTTTAAACTTTACAGAATTTTGATTCCTAAGCCAAGCACACGGTATGTTGAACACATATTTTATGGGAGTTCACCAGTATTCTACACGTTACAAAGGAATTTCCGATTTACAAGCGAGCATACTGTATAATGCACCACATAATAAAAGTGTAATTAGTTAAGATATAAATAAATTATGTCACTCAATAAGCGTTTATCTGAAGTAAACATATTTTGGATGTGCCCTGCAGGGTGCAACAGTATCAGTGTCTACACCCTGTCTAATTATTCAATTGGCTCAAATAGGGGTCGGCATCGCGGAGCGACTGCTCACTTATTCATGATTCGATTCCAGTTTAGGGTTAAATTATATTCCTTTGTGGGATTTCAGCCCCGTCCCGTGCGCGAAACTGGCATGGCAATAATTTATTAGCGGAATTCGCGGCCCGGGTATATTAGATGTAAATTAAGCAGCGGAGTAAGTCTTTCGTTTTTATTAATGGCTTGCGGCTGCTTCGGAGATGACAAACTTCGCGAAAAGAAAAGCGTGAAGGTCCTCAGAATCTACTTAATAAAATTGATATAGCTATTTTTGTTGTTTCTTATAAAAGGCTAAAATAATTCAAGTGGTATACTTAATGCCTGTCACGGCTATCAATTAAAACAAATTATCTGAATAAATTATTTTGGGGTCGTGAACCTAGTTACGTACGGTATCACTCAAAGTGATCTTGTATGAATATTTGAATCTCCTTCTCTTAATTTTTTTCTCTAGATTAGTAATGGATGAATGTGAATTTCTTCCACACCACTGCAGCACATACTTGGGTATTGTTTGGGTGAGTATCGTAAAAAATACATCATTTATCTGGGAATGAATGGTGTCAAACATTAGTTAAAGATTACTGGTACAATTATATTGTATGAGTATACTCATATATGACTACTTGAAAGATATGCCTAGTTCAATTATATTTTATACATATAGTATCAATTTTATTGAATAATATTACGTTGTACAAGGTGATTACGTACTGCACATGTTTTATATGTCGAGGTACTGTAAAATTTGTGCAATATATCTGATCCTCTAGAGCAGGCTTAGTAATGTAATCATGACACACAGCCAACATTATAGTTTTTTATATTAAAAACCGATGTTAAAAAAAAACATTATAAAATGATCAAGTATTCTTTCATATCCGCTATCAAACAGTAGCCAAAAAACGACATCACACAGTTCTGTCAGCTGCCTCCTGGGTAGAACCCAGGTGCTTCACGAGAATGCAGTTGTATGTGTACATTTGTGCATTTATTGATAAGAATATTTAAGAAAACCGTGTGATAATCCGGGCGTTTTTTTATAATTGCTTTTTGTGTAATTTTGATTACTGCACTATCAAAATAAGCTTTGGTGTTATTATCATTAAAATACGCTAATACGATTAAATTAATTACAAACGCCTGAAATGCAATACATAATCAATAAGGCTGTACCTAATATTAATTAGGTTTACGATGGTTAATATTCGCAAATAATGTGACGTGTGGGAGTGTTGTCATGCGAATGCACATAACAGGATTATTTTTAACAAAGGTAATGAGAAAGGTGTGAATATGTGATCCTGCCGTCATGCATTTAACAGATCAATTAACACCAAATCAAATTTACGAGCTTTGTAGACTAATAAACAAAAATTAAACATTTCCATACAAAATACAGGAAACGATATATTCATGAGCAATACATTAATAAATTGACTAAATTATAATAAATTATTAGTGACTTTTATATTTATAAATATACTAGCAAAATTATGTATAAATTACTTTTTAGTTCAATGCAATCATTTTTCTGCGCTTCATCGTGCGCGTTGTTTTATTAGTATGTATAATTGCATTAAATATTTATTCCTACATACACTTTATCTACAAATGGTATGTTTTTATAAATCTAAAAAACAAAAGATTATACGAATGAAATAAACCTAAGATAGCTATTCTATCCCAGAATCTGAGTGGGTATTATGAAAATAAATATAATATACTACATATATAATACATTTTTCATAGACATTAAAAAAATATTCAGCTATCCCAGTGCTCATTGAATGAATAGCTAACGCTATCCCTGAAATATTCCCAGTAAATATTCCGATATTTTATTATCAGTGTACCGCCTACACTCTCTTTATAAATACATAGTCAAAGAATTCAGTGTATGACTTGGGCGTATCATATTACAAGTATGATTGACCATAAATGTATGTTTGTACGATAATTCTTTGTATCCATATATATATATAAGACATGAATTTGTTTGGCATTGTTTATGAACAAATGCAGAGAGACTTAGAATATCGAATATCAATTAAATAATATGTATAGTTTTAATCTATTAAAGTCATAATTAGATAGGATGCAAATAAATTAATAATTTAAAAATTCCGACATTCAAGTATCTGCGACAGCTTCTATGCGGCTTATCATTAAGCCAATCAAATAAACAAAAAAAAAATTTTTTTATTTTATTTTTAATTTTACCATATCCGTTACTTATTTGGAGCATATGGACACTCTAAATTTCCGTTTGATAGTTCAGTAAGCTCAGATTGTCTATTCCTTGTCCCAGAACACCTGTATACCCGTAAGTCCACGTCCTCCAAGGCAAAAGTCAGCGAACTTGCATAGACTGCGGCTGTAGTACCAGATACATATTTGGGCGTTAAATGATTAGGGTTTTTAAGGAGATCGGATGATCAACCCGACGCTCCTGAAGTCTGAATATTTTTTTATTTTGTCCTTAAGGAGTGGCTCAACCCTAAAATATATATTTTAATATACTCGTAGATAATGATTTTACCTTATTGAGATGGATCACATAAATCTTTATACCTATATTGTTAATAACTTACATTAAGACCACAGTTTTACACTAACTCAGGCCTATGTTTAAAACAATTATGATACTCGTATATAAAATCATTAATTGCTTACAATCGGAAGACTGAAGAACCTCAGTGGGCGCGAAACCCTGGTTGTCAATTATGGCATTAACAGTTTGCAGATCCATGTTTTGAAACAAGGTAAAACTCATTTTCTATTAAATAATTGAAATGAATCTTAAATTGAATGTTAAAAATATATATCACTCATATAATAAATTATATTTTATCTTTATGTATGTACCGATTGATAGTACCCGGTTGATATCATCTTATTTTGTTCAATATCAAGGGTTCAGTATAAAAATGACCTTTGAAGGCAGTTAATTCTGTTACAGAAATAGTTATACGATCTGAGAAAAGCAGAAAGGAAAGATTTATCGAAACGTGGGAGTTTTCACTGAGCCTTTCTCGTCGAACTAAAGACGTCATTCCAAGTCTGTGGGGGTGAAAAGGGTGCTAATGAACGCTATGGAGTAGACCGCGAGGATTTCATTCGATTCTATCAAAGGCGTGGCATCTGCGGTCAGAAAAATGACAAGTTTCAAAGTACCTAAAAATATACAGTAAAGAAGTTATCAAATCGTCGGAACATGTGTATTATTAGAATAAAGTATTGTATCAACCAATTCACAAGCAAGTCTTTCTCATGCCACTGATTTTCCTCAACGAATGACAATTCTAGATTGACAGAGCAAAAACATCCTGACGAGGACGCATAATTTTCTCTGTGTGTGAAATGGAATACATTGACAGAAAATTATCCTTGATATTGTTTGCGGGAGACGTATTACTACGTTTTTTTTAGTGTGGTGCTCAAATGCGGGAAACGTTGTAATACGTTTTTTACTCTCTGGTGGTGGACGTCGGGTAACGTAATAATACATGTTACGTAATAACGGATTTTTTTGCTAAATCGTATATCTTACTTCAAACTACACATTTCACTCATTAATTTGTATTTATTATGCTTTGGTTTTAATTTATTAATAAATTATCAAAAGAAAAAAAAATGTCTACAAATTACCAATTTTTTGTGTGCTCGAAGAAACCTTGACGCAGATCCCGTTGGCTTGATTTTTTTTTTTGACCTTCAATGCGCAATATGTAATTGTTTTCAACTTGTACGGAGAACTGGGGTTTTTTCTACCTGACGAAGGGATTAATGATAGAAAAGTTTTGTTCATATTTCTACAAAATATTTGTGTTTAAGTGAAGTGTTACTTTAAAGGACGTTTTTTTTGTGTTTGTTTGCCATCATTATATCATTGCTGCACAATAAGGTAAACTACATTTAAAATTTCACTAAATTATCGCAAATATTTCAAAAGTTATAGACTTTTAAAAAATATATTTAAAAAATCGCGCGCGAACCCAAAAATCGCCCGCGCCAGGCTGCAATCAGCATAAAACAATGCCCGCAAACAATGTGTTAATATGCACATTGAAAAATTAAGTCAAGGGGTAGCTACGCCAGTGCAAGGGCGGCGATTGTCGCGGGCGGCCGCCGCCCAAGGCCCGGGCCGCGGGGCAATCAATAACGCGGCCTGTGTTTTACTCACAACCGCGGGCGGCGATGGGCGACTAAGTCAGAGATCGCCCAGACACTACCCCTCTAAGATATATCCACTTCCTCCCGCATAGATTCTCCCAGCTGATGTGAGAGCACCATAAAGCAATTACAATCTTCTAACAATGATACATGATGAATGATCTAAAAAAGAAACCTATACATCCTCCCAGTATTGACTTATGGCGTAGAGATGTGAAATCTATCAAAAAGTCTTATCCATAAAATAAAGTTCACCCAACGTGCCATGGATAGATCCATGCTCGAAGTGTCTCTAAAAGAATCCGAAACGAAGATATCCGAAGAAGAACTCAAGTAGTGGAGGCTACTCAACGAATGGGCACACTGAAGTGGCAATAGGCAGGTCATATTGGTCGAGGAGACGATGGTCAATGGGAAAGAAGTGTGGTAATGGCGTTCAAGAACTGGCAAATGAAGCATTAACCGACACCCTACTAAATGGACTGACGACATCAGAAGAATAGTGTGAGTAGCCTAGATGCGAAAGGCAGAGGGTCGAAGAGGATGGAGACTCATGCCTACGTTCAGCAGTGAACGGATACGGGCTGAAGGTGATGATGAACACACGCAAGAGTACGTTCGGGCCTCCTCGGTCTTCTACAGACTCTATGACGTTCAAACAGGTCAGCTGGACGCTGCGTGAGGAAAGAATGTGAGGTGGTTGTGTTCGGTATTGAGGGTAAAAAAGGTGTTAAAAAATAAGGTGTTCGTCTTGATTCAACTCAAATCAGCAGTGTACGGGTGTATATTTCACCTTTTAGGTAACTTCGCATTTATTAAAGCTACATTTGTAATAAAAAAAAAAACAAAATTCAAGCTCTTTGGTACTTTTTTATGACAATAATAATTTTAAAAGGGAGTAACAGTATCCCTTAAAATAATTTAGGTAATTTTATTATCATGCATAGTTTTGAAATGTTAAAGCTTTTATGTTTCATATGAAGTATCGTAAATGTTTGAATAGAAAATATAAAATTGTTTTTATAATCGACCAATTTAAGGTGCTTTAATATTACAATAAAAATAAAAAGCTCCCTTGGATAAAATAAATCATTTATGTTATTTTGCTATCCATTACAAACTCGAAGCATGAAATTGACGTAGTTTAATTTTTTTTAAAATATTTTCAAGAAGGTACTGATTAATAATCCACAAAAATACAAGTGGGCTATGTTTTATGTTTCACGAAAGAGTGTGTTAATAAACAATATCAATTTAAAAAACGTTTACGAACATAATAATTACAGATATGTATTTCATATGACTGGTCCGGGTATTCGTTGGAAAACATTATCTTGATGGTAGTGCTTTTGCATACATTTGCTTAGTAATGCTCTTGAAACATACAGAAAACCTTCTCAACCTTGCACACTCCTGTAAATTTCATTGAAATTGGTTAAATGGAATAGAAGCGTACATGTCCCGTTCCCATTTTTTTTACAGAAAACCCTTATACATATATTCTGCGCTGGATAAAGCCGTCAAATCATAAAATATCAACACTGTACTCATGACATATTTAACAAATAATAATACAAAATTCATGACAGATTCCACTTCACCATAAAACGACGAATTAAAAGTAAACAAATCAATTCGTGAAATACCTATACACAGCGAAGGCTTTCACTCGAAAGTGGGTCGAAGAAAACGTTCATATAACTACTCTAATATGAACATTATATGTGAGAAGTGCTATAGCTTTATGTAAACACAAAGGAAATATCTACCAGAAAGTGAAATGAGATTTCATTTGTCAAGACGTAAGTCATTTTTAGTGTAGCTTTAAGTTTATGTGGAATCTTGCTAATTCTTGTCCCTAGTTGAAGCATACGGTCGCCATAAATTTCCGCCATAAAGTTCTGTCAGCCGCCACGGTCCTCGCCCCGTCCCAAGTTAGCTCTGCATTACAAAGCCACTCCAAGTATATTATACGTGTAGACCCTAACGGGAGGTTTGAAA
The DNA here is from genome assembly GCA_022606575.1 of Glossosoma conforme. NCBI lineage: Eukaryota > Metazoa > Arthropoda > Insecta > Trichoptera > Glossosomatidae > Glossosoma > Glossosoma conforme. The sequence goes on along the minus strand of JAGTXR010000100.1, from coordinate 4,667,125 downwards.
AAAGATGGTTGCTATCCGACTATAAACGTATTTTTTTTCAGTTTTTTTTAATTGATTAAATCAGACGAAATCTTAGAAAATAAATGATTGTACAATATGTAAGTTATTAGGATAGTAACCGCTTAGGTATATATACTACGTGTTGTTGGTTCGGCTGAGCCATCCCTTTACATTCATCCAATATTCATAAAACAAATTTACTCGACGGTGCTCGGAGAGCAGAGATAGCATCTAGCAGATCTGTGTGGCGGCAATATGTAGCGACAATCTGCTTTGCCTATGTAACGAATATTGAAAAAAAATATATTTCACACAGAGAGTATCAAGGAATTGTTTTTAATTTTATAAATTATATATGTCGTACAGTCTGCCTTCAATGTAAATCTATTCGAATGTTTGATGGTCGACAATACTACCAAATTGACAAATGTAATGTAGAAACGAAAGAATATTTAACATGGTTTAAAAATATTACTATTCTATTTATATTATTTAACTTCGTATTTGTTATCATTGAATTATTATACAAATTGTAAAAAGTATTTAATGCTTGTTATAATAAATAAATAATGAGTTAATAGCTATTAACCCTCGCCTTACTATGTTAAAAACTTCCGCGCGTTCCGATGGTGTGTACTCGTTACACATTCTGATTTAAAGTGAATAAAATGAGTAGAAATTCGAAAAGATGAAAATATTCAAAGATATCGCTTAATTTTATAATAGTTGATGTCAATAAGCAGTAATAATTGACATCTAATAGCTAAAAACATGAAAAATATCAGACGAAGACCTCAAACGGCCAGACGCACCTTGGCGCGTGAACTTCCGAGAGCTACTAACACTACTTAGCCTGTCGACATATCGATGAACCGACGCGCATCGATATCATTTCGATCTAGCCGACCAACTGAGGTTTCCCGTCTCGCTCACTCATATTAGTACGTCAGCGAGAGTGAGGAGTATAGATGCCGACGCATCTGGGTATTTTTTAATTTTATTTTTGCACACGCTTCCGACAGGTCGAATGAATTCATGACAGTTGACGCGTCTTGAGTGTAGTGGTGAATTTATTCCGGATTTTAGAAAAATATTTCCTGCTCCCGATGAGTGCCTATTATTATAAATATTTTTTTTTTAAGGAGGAATACCTAAAATCTGAACCCTGTGTGTATTATATTTACAGAGATATTTAAGTTATTACAAGCAATGTGTAGTCGATAGACATCACCGGGGAGGAGATGTTAAGAAATATTTCGTTGTCGTAATTTTGAACCGCCTTGACACAAAGTTTGCGATGGTTGGTAAAATACTCACCTTGGTATAAAAGCACTTGCTTGGGGTAAAGCTAGAGAAATAAATTTTTACACTAATTGTACCGAAATTAAGAAAATACTACAATATAATTATTTGTAGAATAGATAGCGTAAAAATAACACTAAAATAATGTCTTGCATGAGACACAATAGGATAAAAGACTGAAAAAAAACAATAAAAAGGGTAGAACATCAAGCTATTTATAGCAGTGCTGGTCGATATATTTTTATAATTTTAATGGGTTCTGAGGGACCAGCATTATGGAGTAGGTAAAAAAGGTATGCAAACAGTTATAATTATATAAATGATAATATATAAAAATAATCTGCCATACTTTTAAAAAAATTAATTTATTAAATATTATTTTACTTAGTTGATAACGGGTTGCGTTTTCTCTTCCTCAGGGGCCAGAACTGGTCGATTGACCAGCACTTGAGTAAAGCTGACGTATAAAATGTCTTATAATAATCTGAATAACCAATAGTAACAACATTAATAATAAAACACATCAATGGAGAAAGACAAGGAACAATGTTTACTGAGTCAAGATATTTACAATAAAATCGGAAATAATTAACAAAAAGTAAGATAACATTCTCTCAAGAAAGATTGAGTAGATCTTTGGGAGCACATGTGGTGTGGCAAAGTCGGAGACCGCTCTGGGCGGCAAACAGTCTAGTTGCGCTACTGTACTACTTATATTGACTTAAGGATAAAATGTCAATGTAAGCTGAAAAAATCATTTTAAAAATATGTAATAAAATGGAAGTGTATTTTTATTAGTTTGTATGTAAAGTCATTCAGGAGAGAGTTTTGGCCTCCAGCGAAAACTTCTACAGGGTGACTGGACTCTGCATGTCGGAAGAATGTATAGCGGTTGTATGCAAGTAAACTGCAATATCATTAATAAACATTGAACTTCTTCTTGAAGGCATTCTAGGAGGAAAAAATGGAGATGCTAGAAGAACATTGTAAAGAGTCCCCGTAGTGTTGAAGAATATGCTAGATAACTGCTTGTCTTTAGTCAATACATGTCCACTGTGTAGCGATGCTCAGAGAGGATTCCACAAATCCAACTGTGATGAATACATCAATTCTGGAATTCATTGAGAAAATTCTGAGCAGTGTTCAGTGGCATGCCTGCAATGGATCTGATAAGGCTGCAATTTGTTGGTATCTATGTGGTGAAAGCAAAATAGATGAAATAAATCAAATTAAAATATTTTGACCTATGAGTTTCCCTATCAAACATACAAATAATGATTACAATAATCCATCATCGAGAATGGATAAATCCAGGAGATATTTAAAAAAAATAAACATAATGAAATTGAACTAACCTCATGTAGATGACGCCGCTGTCTCCGACGATCCTATTCCATCCATAAGGAATCACAACCACTTGTGTTTCATTTTGCGGCTGCACTTGTCTGCTGTCGACCTGAGCGACCGCCTGCACCACATTAGCCGATGCACTATGCACTCCGTTCACAACACCCACACTTGCACTAGAACCCACTGCACTGTGCTTGGCCGGCACCACGCCCAGCACCAGCCCGCCGGGCGTCCTCACCACCTGGTGCGGCAGATTGTTCACTATCACTATCTCGCCCTCCATCCCCACCGGCAGCCCGGCACGCACGACACCTTCGGAAACAACTCCTCCGGCGCCCGCATTGTCAAAAGCCATCCGAATCTGATTCCCCGCGACTTCACCCTGCCGGCTCTGGACCTCACAACTGTCCATAGAACTTCCATGTCCGTTTCTGTTTGCGATGAACTGCTGATTCACTATGCTTATGCTCTGGTTCACTATCGACTGCTGAGCAATGTTGTGCTCCAACAGTTGAAAGTTAGGAATCACACTCTGCCCGCCCTGGCTGCAGTTATCCATCTGATGCGATAACACCCCAGTAGAATTACCCGGAATTACTAAATTCCCCGGGGTTCGGTTGTGATTCAAAACGGCGTGATTCTGATTGAGAACGATCTGGTTTTGGTTGAGGATCTGCTGGCCGTGCAGCGAGGGAGGCATCTGGCCGGGGAGAATCAAGATGTTTCCGGAGCAATCGTTTGGACCGTTTTCAGAATTCATGCCGGAGCGAGACTCCGTTTCAGAGAGAACCGACTCGTTCCGGGAAAGAGTCACGACACCCCTTGCGGACTGCTCTCGATTCAACTCGATGAAGCCGTTGCCGCACAGACCGGCGGAGATCATTTGATTTCCAGTCTTGTCGTCTGTCTTCGATAGTGAGTTGAAAATATCACGTTGCAAGATTCTGTTTCCTTGAACGTTTTGAATCCCGATAGAGAAATTGTTTACAGAGGGGTTATCGGGGTTCCCGGTTTCTGGTTTGCAAACAAAGACCGGCGCAACGGCTGGAGGGCCGTCTACGGCAGAGGGATCCTTGTGAAGAGCGATGCCATTCGGGAAGGTCTGGTAGGGGAGGCCCCTCGGGGAGTCTCTGTGAGGCTTGCCGGGGGGCGACACGTAGAGCAACAGGTTGTGCAGCGGCGCCCCGGGCGGGTCAGCCTTGCCCGACATGCTGCAGAGCGTCACGCCATCCCGCCCAGCACTCACCACCACAGCTCACCGGGTATATCACCTGCAACCACAAATAAGACCGTCAGTTTGATCATTGAAAAATAAATTTGATCAATTCATTTTTTTTATTTTTTTTAAATATTTAAACTTTGTGAAACTTATATTTTAAAAAAGGCATTATCTCTAATGTCACAATTTGATGCCAAAACTTTATATTTTTATTCATGTACACACTGTTTATTTAAATGATATATTTTATGCTTTATGTTAGTTTAAGAACCAGTAAACTGATTTATTAAATATTAAAAAATATTTTTGGATATTATATGCTGAAAATTAACAGACAACCAACTAAGTCACAAGCCAGTCAACAAGCCTTGATTTATAATTTCGAAAAAACATTTAGTTAATTCCAGCTAGTAAATTACTTATCAGATTTAAAGTGAATCCTCCTTACATGTTTAGTTTAAATAATATTATTATTTTGACAGGTTTATTTGAATCGCATTTAAAACTAGGTATTTTTCAAGCAAGGTAACTTTAATGTAAAATTTTAAAAATAAAACAGTAGCTTTTCAATTTTTTTTTTTTTATATAACATTTATATGGATGAGAAGTAATCATGCAATTCACTAAGAATTGACAGTTCATAAATGAAACATTGTTAAGATTTAGTGTCTTCTGAGAAAATTTATTATGTCAATAAAATAATCATAATAAATACTTGCTAACCTACTGAAATGGGGCACAAAAACAACCTAGACTATATGGCCATAATAACAGGGCCTAACTTATTGTGCATTTTTATGACCCTCACTAATGAACGAAGCAATAATGTTTTATGAGGGACCACTGTAAACATTACACTATTTAGGTTATCCGTACCTGATCGGTGACACATCGAGCAGCCGGGTCGCTCTCTCTTCACAGACTTCTACATCTCCTCAGAAGTCGCAGTTTGACTTATTACTTATCAAAGTTTGCCGAACGGCAATAACCACATAAACATTCACCGAGATCCCGCACCTGGCATCCTCACATCACTCCGACATGGGAATATCGCGCGTTTTCGTGCCGCGAGAGACGCGCGTTCACTGTCCACTTCTCGGCGGATTCTGAGCGATTGTTTATGAAATTCACATTTTTTAAATTTTTTAAAAATACAATGTACACAAAACGCAACCACTCCCGTCAACACACCTGAAAATATGGTTGCGTCTCGGCATTTGAGCGAGACGGCTTTCATTATTGTATGATATAGAGTGGAAAGATAGCGAGAACGAGCGAGATGCACTATCCAGTGTGCGACCCTGGCGGCCACGGCAAGAGACACAGCTAACTTCTACAAGCAGCGAAGAGATCTGTACCTGAGCGAACTTTTTGTGTTACTACACAGAGGCTAGCCTTATTTAATTGATTTTTTTTCTGCATAACAATAAATATAATATAAACTGTTAATATTCCTAATACGTATATTAGATTTCTTACATTTTAACCTCCTTAAAAAAAAAAAACATTTCACAGCGATTGAAACACTACAGACTTTTACCGGAGAAGAGATCTGTAGCGTTGCGAATTTTTGTGACCGTACATAGAGGACAGCATTCTTTTGTCTTATTGAAACATCTATTAAATTTAGTTTATTATATTTTACATGTTCCTCAATTGATAGTTTTACAGAATTTATTTTATTTAACTATCCTCACACCAAGACACACAATTTTTTGCATTTATACACATAAAAACGGCCATGGTGATATGTTTAAATCGTATACATATCATAATATGCATTATAAATTTCATTTCCAAAAAAAATATTCAGAAAGTTCGTTAAGCAATTAATTTTACACAATAGTTTAACCCTTTCGCATTGGTTGTCGGCATATGCCGTCATAAGATTCTCCGACCGTTGACATCGGTTGACGTGATATATCGTTTTGCTACTTTCTTAGAATAGTTTTTTATGCATCGTCTGATAGCTAAAAGATACAAGAACAAATGTGATATATGAAAATAGACCAGATAAGTACATTTATGCTTCAAATACTAGTTTTATAATTGACAGTATAATTTGTATTCAAACCGAGCCGTAATGAAAAGGTTAAATATATTTAATTAACATTTTTATCTATTTTATATTATTTGATTATTAAAATTTTATCCAAATTATTTTTGAACTTTGATTCAAGTTAACTTTTGAAGCAAATTTTTACTTTAAATATAAGTTATGAATGTTTTTCACAAAGGGCTTTTATTAGCAAATGCTTTTGAAGGTTTTTTTTTGCGAATAAAAATTTTTGGAAACGTTTTTTTTTTTGTTTGCATTTTGTAAATATTATATTATTATATTTCATGTATTATTTTTATTTACGATTTTATGGTAGAAGTAATCTTAAGGTGGAAATATTTTAAAACTTTCATTTTGGGGGAAAAAATGCATTTGGGGAAATCTTAAAAATATAGTCTGGCAACTTGTAATAGTCCCTCATGTCTCTCAATATATCATAACCTTAACACGTTATATTTATTGTAATCTGAAAATTGTTTTCTTTATTAAAATAATAATAGTCATGAACTTATTATGATAAGATTTTTTATTCATTCATGAAATAATAGATAAAATGGCGTCTGTCACTAAAATACAAAAAATTAACGAAGAAGCAAAGTAAGCAAATTTATTATATTATAGTTTATAATATGTTTAAATTAATTAAATTAACTTACAATGTGACAAAAAATATTCAATTGAATACTTTAAATGCCTTTTTCACGGCAATCAAGCGAGTATAAATTCAAAGTCCAACGTGAAGGTCCATGTTTTTGACAGTTACAGTACAATACATACTAATTAAATTCCGATTTTAAGAAATGTAACGATGAATATGAAGCTTTCCGATATATATTATCGATATACATTGATCATTTACGTTTCTTAACATTATTTCGAAAAATTCTTTATCTTAAACAAAAAATTAAATTATTTCAAGAATCACTATAAAGTGAGAATTATTAATGATAGCAACTTCCAAAAGTAGATTTTTTTACATTTATACTTTTTAAAGACCGTTGATATTGGTTATAAATACATTTCAATGATTGTTATTACTTCCTAAGCAGAAATGTCTTGTAAAATGTGTATTTTTAACTATATATAATCTTTTAGATTATCTAGGCTGCTGTTCAGTGATGCCGATGGCTTAATAGAAAAATTTACTGGACCTATCAAGGAAGAACCCGAAGAAGATGTTAATGTTGTCCGCCGGGAACCCCGGAAATCCAAAGACAGGCAGGAGTCAGCTGCTTGGCATGATGAAGATGATGATATCCAAGTTGGATCTGCATTAGGCATTCAGGGCAGGCAGTTTCCGCGCGGAGGTATCAATGACTATTCAGGACAGTATGCCAACCTTATTGAAAACAAATACAAACTTCTTGTTGGAACCCCTGAATGGGCCCAACTGGACAGAAAATTTGAAGAAGATAGCGATGATGATGTCCTGCAAAGTGTTGGTCATATATCTAAGGTGACATCATTATTTTTGCCTAAAGGAAAACTCGAATGCAAAAGATTGAAGTACTTAAATTGCGACACGGGTAATGAAGGCCCTATTATTAATGTCATTGAGTTTCATCCGACTTCCAGCGTGGCCCTTGTCGCCGGCGCATCAGGAATTGCATCCTTAGTAACAGTCAATGGAGGCAAAAACCAAAAGTTGCACTCTATTAAGTTTAACAAGTTTCCTATACATTGTGCACGGTTTACAAAAAATGGCAACGAAGCATATCTAGGATCAACATTCCCTTACTTCTACATGTACGATCTGATGAACGCTAAAGCTCTAAGAGTTCCCTTGCCGACTGATGTAACAAAGATGACCATGTTTGAACTGTCGTTGTGTGGAAAATACATCGCTATTGCTGGAAGATTTGGCGAGATTCATTTGATCTGTGCCAAGTCTAGAGAATTATTGAAAACTTTGAAACAAGGTACTTTTGTGATGGCTATGACTTTTAGCATTGATAGTGCTTACTTATTTGCGCACGGTACAGAAGGTTATGTGACTGTTTGGAACCTTTCTTCACTAAAAGTTGTTCATAAATGGGCTGATGAAGGCTGCATATCTGGCTCTTGTTTAACGGTTAGTCCATCTGGACAATACTTGGCTACAGGTAGCGCCCAAGGCGTAGTGAATATATATGAACTGAAAGATGTTCTAACTTCCAAGGATCCAAAGCCAAAAAAAGCTTTTCTTAATCTTACTACAAAGATAACAGATTTGAAATTCAGTCCCGGTTCTGAAATATTGGCATTCCTGTCTTCGCACGCGAAAGACTCCATTAGGCTAGCCCATATTCCATCATTTCAGGTTTTCTCTAACTTCCCTGGCTTGAAACCGAATATGGGTTTCTGTTCTGTGGTTAACTTTTCACCTCACACAGGTTATATGTCTGTTGGAAATAATAAAAAATTGGCTTACCTTTACCGTCTGTCTCATTATAAAAATTATTGAAAATGTTGTTTCTAAAATAAAACTTTCTTACAATTTTGTACTTTTTTTATTTCTACATAGGGACCTTGACTGGAGAGTTTTTTAAAAATATAATTATAGATATGAGCCATCTCTTGATTGTTTGTTACAAATCGAGAGCTTAAATTTTGGTTAATAAGCTTGCTTCAGAACCTCCGAAATAGATTATTGGCATTACAATTATGTTTTAATAGAGAAAATTGCTTTAACGTATGATTTATTTTAAGTATGAGATTTTCTATGGACGGTATTATTCTCATAATTTAAGGATACCACTGTATTTATAACAAAAATTCTGCTGACTATAGGTATATCCTAATAACACAAAGTATTTACAAAAAATACATATTAAGAATTATATTATTATATTAAAATATATATTTGTAACTTCATATCAAAAGTTGTCATCACATTACTATATTTATACTTAATACAAGCAAATAAAAGTAATAAGGAATTTATAAATATGTTTGTGTTAGTATGAATTTATTAACGATTCATACTTAACATTCATACATACAATTCATTTAGTACATAACCCCTTCTACTGAAATCCGTATCCGGTAAACAGGAACTACATTCCTACCAAACAGTATAAATATATACTATTTTTGTCATCAATTATTTTTCTTTAATTTTAAAATTAAAAAACAATGCTATACCATTATTCTACGTATTTCAATACTTAAACAGTAGTGAAATCATAAAAACGGTCATTTAATTTTGACAGATGCACATGCATTTGATGGTGAACGTTGCAAAATAAGTGGAGTAAGTATGCAAGTCGAAACGTGCGCTTCCCTCAGTTGTTGGTTACTCCTGCAATTCATTTATGTTTTTTCTGCTTTTGTTTAATTTTTTATACTTGAAAATATATATACCCTTCTAATAATTTTAAATTTATTTGTGTTTTCCCTCTACTAATTTCACGCTTCCTTCCGTAGTTGTACATATAACCAACCAAAAAAATCATTGAAATAAACTAAAAGGATATAAAGTAATAATTATTTTACTAAAACACGATTATGCAAACAATTAATTCTTGTACAAAATAATATTGAAAAGTTTAATTATAGTTGAAGGGATTAAGAAGTTTTGTTGAGTAGTTTGTAACAAAAAAATAATGAGCCATACTTGATGTTTGGTTTTTGTAGTTGTCTCCAATTTGTATTGAATATTTATATCTGCACTTTTTTTTAATTGATAATATTTGCGATATAACATAATTCAATGGATGTTATTAAACAAGTATTAATAAATGGTTTTAAGATTTTATCAGGAAATGTCGTGTTTTTAATTTGCTCTTAAGTAATTATAACACTTTATGATGACTTTTTATTGAAGTCATGTCATTTGGCATAATTCTGAAATGTATTTTTCATAGTTGATTTATATACTTGCATGCAATATACAACATATTATGTTGAACATGCACTTGAAAGAAAATGAGGAGAAAAGTAAAATAAAACACATTTATCATGGATTGTCTATTAGTTTATTCCTTCATACCCAAACATTGACAACAATGAAATGAAAATCATGGTTTTAATTGATATATTTCAAATAATTTATTGCAGGTATATTCAGATAAATAAATTTTAGTTTAATACATATTACTAACACAAATGAGGTAGATAATAAAACATACCACACTTTATGTCAAGTAAAAAAATAAACTAATAATAAGAATTCATTCATATGATGCTTAGAACGTCAATTCAATTTCCAATTTAAGAAGTTAATAAATTTACTGAATTAAAATTCTAACTAATACATTGACGCTCCAGCAATTCTTGTGATTTAAGACGGGTGGACGTATTACTTTCAGAAATCACGCAAGACCATTTTTGAATTTAAGTAAATAAAGAATAATTTGGGTTGGGTAATTGCTAACCTGTCGACAGGAATGTAACGCATTATACATAAAATTATATTACAAACAATATCTTTCAATTATTCCTTTTGGAGGTTTTTTGATACTATTATAAAGGATTAATATGACTAATGGCTGAAGCCGAAGGATTATTAAATTGAACTATTTAACGTCCTAAACAATATTCGATTGCAGCAATCATTTGAACTAATTAATACAAAGTAAAAAAAAAAACTATGCAAAGCCTGGTCTCAGAAGTGCTATAAAGATATTTTGTGAAAGTTAAGCTCACCTTAAGTTAAATTTATTTAAATTAGTGCAGAAAACTAGCTATCAAGTCATCACATACTAAGCATAAAAAAAATCATCTCTTTACTAATAATTAATTCCCTATGCATTCCATTATATTTCTTAGAGGTAAGTGATGCCGTATTTATTGTCATCTTACGTTAAATTTGCTCGGGTGTTCGGGATTCTTTTAATCACATACACATGTTATTTAATAAGCAAATTCCAAAGAGAAAATATTTTTGTCAGTATGACTGCCATGAAAACTGTAATGAAAGTGGATGATCGTTTCGTATTCTAGAAACATTTAAACATACATGCAAAATTATATGATTGTATAATTTTCAAAAGGTGTCAAATAGTTTTTGTCAGTTTTGAAATATGTCTGCATAAGTAAATTGTACATCGGGGAAAGGATACATACATTTAAAGGAGCAATTGAAGTGTAAGGGGAAATATTTCCCTCAATTTATATAGACCATGGGCGCACATTGTTCAGCCGTGAATAATATGAATACCACAAAAGAATGTAAGTAATAAAAATAGCACATTTTGATAAAAAAAATTGTTACATGTCCAACACTTCAAGGCGTTATATTAACTAAATTAACTTGTTTTATCCCACCAATGTGATGTTTTTAATCAGAGATATTTAGATTACTAATGTGATATCATATTTAACTAGGAAAGTTTTTTCTTTTATTGCACTTAGTGTTATTTGAAATTAATCAAGGCTTTCAATAGATGCAGTTCCATGTCATTTAATATTTTCACAAGGAGACCGATAATATAGAAATGCAAATAATTACTGAAAGTATCAAATCTCCTGTACGATGAATACAATGCTTACAGAATAGCCCCTTAACCAGTTTAGGAATAAATTATATTGACTTAATTTGCCTCAAAAGTGACCTCTTGACAAACACATCAAAAACATCTGAAAAGTTGAAGCTGTGTTCCTGCACGGTTTTTTTAGTGGGAGCCAGCTCTGAGACGGTACAACAGATGGACTACTCTCTAGCTGGTGGCGCATTGCACCCTGTTGGGACCGTGGCCACCGCCGCCTTCCTCGTCTTCATCGTAAGCGTTGCGATGATTGCGGTTCGTGGACTCTTTGGTAGGATCCATGTCGATGAGCATGCACTCTTCATGACACTCTGGAATGTTAATCTGGAAAATAAAAGGAAATATATGAAGCTTCGATCATATTGTTTATACATCTTTGAAAATATAGTAAATATACTTTGAAACATATCAGAAAATAGTTAATTGGATAATTTTGAACACATTACGGGTGTGCCATTATCAAAATGTTATTAAATTAAGAGCATTTTGTTCCCACCATAGAATTCTTTAACAGCATAGACCTCACTGATGTTTTCCTCATTATGATACTACATTTTCCTCTATGGAGTGGTTGCCAGTAAAATAAAAATCATAGTTGCCTTCCATTGAAATCTCTTACTTCTCATCATCCTAAAAGGATGTCTACTACAGATGATCTGATATTGTTTCTGTGGTAGCTATATTTTTGTTCTTTGCAGTAGACATAGCAAAGAAGGAATCTTATACAAATAAGCTATATAGCAAAATAAAAAATCATATATTTAATGATGTAATATACTGGAAATGCATCGTGTTTATGAAATGTATTTCATTCAAATTGTTACTACAATTTTCTTCTATTATTCTCGCCATTTCATATTTATAAGTCTGATATCACAAAAATTCATCACAACTATTAGAAATGGTTTAATGTACAAAATTAATCATCAAAAATACACCTAATGGTAACATTCGGTGTGTACTATTGTCTATATATAAATGTAATATTCACCTGTGGTCTAGGGGGAAGACAGCTCTCCAGCATTGGGACAACATCCGGAGAAATTTGCAGAGGGAATATCACAAGGAACTGGATAATCAATTGCCCCTTTTCAAATGGATTTTTGTACTCCGGCATACCTGCAAATGACAAATAAAATATATATACTTACTTTAAATGATACATTACTGATCTCCTGATTAGTCACATCACACTCAGTGAACTATTATTACGATGCATTGTCAATATCTAGTTTGAAAAATTGTTGGGAAATTGAATGCAAAAACTTGTTACAAAACAGAGAATCACGTATTTGTATTTAAAAGTAAGGCAATTATAATAATACACACCTTCATTAAGAACACATTTAACATCACTGTGTTTAGTCACTTCTCCAGGAAGTGTGGTTATAACTAAGTCTCGGTTGTCGAGGGTCCGGATTACTTTCTGGAAGCCGCACAGCGCCTCCACAAGTTGAATGTTCATTCGCAGAAACAGATCATTATCTTTCCGGATAAATACCTAAAAAAGAGTAAATATTTATAATATACATTTAACCTTTTTGCTCTATTCTGATACCTTAAACAATAATGACTCAACAAATATAATCAATTCGGCCTTTAGATTCAGAACCGACAAACCCGTGTTACACTTGCCGAACATCCATACATGGATAATGAGGTATTTAGTTATGAATATTTATATTTTACTGATTTAAAATCAATCTCTTTACAGTGCGTAGTTATTACACAGCACCAAGTGTGGATTTTTTGTGCACAGTAAGAGAAATGTTAAAATATTTACGTATCAAGGTAGGAAATAGTAAACGTATAAGGGAAAAAAGTATTTAACAACTGAAGTAGAAAATTGATATGGAAAAAGAGAAAAGATGACTAAAAAAAATATTGTTTTAATGATTACTTACATCGTGTGGCTTTTCATCGAGAGTGATGACAATGTCGCCAGGCTCAAGGTCAGGTTCTTGATCACCCTCGCCAGCGAAGGTGATCTTTTGGTCGCCCCTCATTCCTTTGTCCACGTGCACTTCGAGAATCTTTCGATCCCGCACTGTCTTGTTGCCCTTTAAAAAACATTTTATTTTCAATTTAAAACAAACATAATATAATTATTCAGTAGGAGTATTCTTTCACTTTTTTCTTTCAAGTAAACATCGGTACTTTTAAATTTTCTATTATTTTATTAATACAAGCTTTTCCTCTTTTCTGTCTTCCTTATTAATACAAGCTTTTCCTCTTTTCTGTCTTCCTTATAGTGTTCCATGAACAATAAGAGTTTTTAAAGACCTTTTTATTAATCAAAAAAATTAAAAGAATATTATTGAGAAAATTAAGAGCTTAAACCCTCCCTGCCTGCTATATTGCCCAGCACTCGTAAATAATATAGTGAAACATTGGGCTTCTGCAATCCATGCGTATTTCTGATTTTTTCCTGTCCACAACAATACCTCAGACTTGCATTGTTCGACAGTTTTCTCTGACATATGGAGAAGTATTATTTTTTAATGAGGAACGTCGCCAACCATTTTCTTATACATTGGAGTATTCATAAATATTGTTTATATATTATCATATATAATTATCACCTGGCAGTTTTTGCAGCGGTCCTTGGGGTTGATGTTCCCCCCCGACCCCATGCAGTGCGGGCAGACAGACTGTATCTGCTGGATCATGCCGGGAGCAAACTGCTCGATCTCGATGTGAATGCCAGAGCCCCTGCAGTTGGCGCATGGCCCCACGGCGCCTTTCTTTCCTCCCCGACCCTCACACTTATCACAGATAACGTTCTTCTGCAACGCCAACTTTCTGACTGTACCCTGCAATATTTAAAGAAACATTAAACACAGAAGAATTTTAAACCACAAAAATTTTGAATGACAAGGCTGAAATTTATAATTGTCAGTATTTGAAGCTTTCAACAGCATTTAAATTGATCAACTTTGTCACTATACGGATTTCAAGATAGTTGAAACACTCCATTATTTCTAAATATATGTTGATCAAAGATTAGTGTTTGATTCTTAAAGATAAGCAGCCATTTTGGGTAAGGACGCTTGTGTATATGGATATAATGTAACCTTTATTGTTTTGTAGTTTAAGAAGCAGAATAAGGCAAACAAGTTATTTTTAAATGCCTCAGCTGGTAATCTTGTACAATTATAGAGCACTCTCTTGTTATTTATCAATTTATATCAATAATATAAAATAGTTTTACAAACTCAATTTTATTAAATGATATCAATACATATTTAAGACAATTAAACATGTATGAAAACAGGATATAAGTAGTATTAATTAAATAACCATTTTATAATGATGGTTATTAAAGGATAAAACAAGAAACTAATATTTAAATATATAAATTAAATGATACGTAATATTAGCCATTTCAATGCATCGTAAAAAATGCTTTATCATTGCGACCTTAGTCATTAATATTTATGGATGCACAGTAAATATATTGTATCTATTAACTAATTGTTGAAGTCTGCTCATAGTAATATGAAAATGCAATGCTATTGTAAAGGTCAAGGAATAATAGTTTGGTGTTCAACAGGATCCTTATATGAAGCAAAAAAATCTTCACATCTGTCAATTTTAGAAAGAGTCAGCGATGCATTGTAAGTGTAACAAGTTTTTTAGCTGGTAAAGTGGCTGTAAAGTAAATGTATGATGTTAAAATTGTAATACATAACTAAGCAAATATGAATATACCTTATAAAGTTCTTCGAGGGTAACACTGAGCTGATGGATGACATCCTTGCCCCGCCTCCGCCCGCCCCCGCGGCCACCAGCAAAACCGCCCCCAAAGAACATGTTAAACAAGTCCATGGGACTGCTAAAACCACCGCCTCCTGAGCCACCCTCTTTTAGTGCTTGCTCACCACCTGAAAATAAAAGTCTTTGTAATCAGACACTATCCATAAAAAATAATCATGGTTAGGATAAATAATGTAAAAAGTGTTTCAAAAACGAAATTTGTGCTCTGATTCAAAAGATATGATACAATTACAATACATATAGAGTCATTTCATACCCTGATCGTAGATCTTCTTTTTGTCAGGGTTGGACAGCACCTCGTATGCCTGGGAGATCTGCTTGAAGCGGTCGCCCTCATTGGGATTCTTGTCAGGATGATATTTGAGGGCGAGCTTCCTGTAGGCCTTCTTCAGCTCATCTGGTGTGCAGCCGGGCTTCACTCCCAACACGTCATAATATGTGGTTTCTTTTACCATTGTGACTGTTCACTGTCACCTGGAATCAAAAATTCAATTACAGTGATAACGTTTTTTATAAACAATATTCCAATATGTGTACAACGAAAAACAATAATTCAAATAAATAATCATAATTGACTTTACATATTATGTTTTTATGCAGTGCAAACTTTTTTAATGGCATATAAGTATGTTAGGAGAAAAAGGTACAAGTAATGTTCTCACACAGATGAATTGTTAGTATTTAGCGTGATCCATTTTTTCAAATTGTAAGTTCCTTTTTGTCTCCTTCGCACACCAAAATATGCTCACAAAATGCACCTGGATAAACGAGTGCCTTTTTACAATAAGCAATTGAAATATTAAATTGACACATTATTAGGAGACTGTTATGTACTTAGTATGACAAGTATGTACAGACATATGATTATGGTACATTTTGCAATTGTATTACACTGATTGCAAATTGAATACAAAATTTTGTAATAAAAATATGAATAATAGCTCACATTTTGATAATGCTTTATATTTTACCCAAATAGAACAACATGTTGATACATACTTAATTTATTAAAAGCTACAGGAGGGAATATTTTGTTAAAAAAACTTGAGCAGTAAGCTACTTCTATTTAAAAGTTTCATCAACCCAGGATTGCATTGGACTTTCTATTTAGTAAATTTAGAAAGAATGAATTTTCATTTGAAACAAAATGATGGACACAGCTTGGGCTCAAAATAATAAATGACTCATTATCGAATATTTGAAAATATCTACAGATGATTACATGGACTATGGTTCAAAAAGAATGTATGGATTTTATACATGTAATTTATGAATACATGTAAAATGTATCAAATACATATTTAACAGAAGAAGTTTAATGTATAAATTGGTAATGGATAGTATGCCACACTATTCAAATTGCTATGTAACACCTCCAAGACCAAAAATATTTAATGTTTTTCATTCATTATTTCTTCACATGGATAATAAAATATGATAGCAAAAATACAAATTAAGAATAAGCAACATTATTTAATACAAAGATCATTTAAAATCTGTAAATAAAATAACAAATCGGAGTTTCACAAATTCAATTGTGACTAAATTGCTAGTTTCATATAGGAAAGAAAACAAATTTTGTACAAAGGTGATGAGAAAATTTGAGTGACCACTAAAAACTAATGCATGGATTTTATGCTTGCCATGTTTAGAATAAGCAATGATGATTCACTAACATTATATGGGTAAATTTAAGATTACATGCATAGTCCACAGAACACTACCAACTACCAAGACCAATAATCTTTTTTCTCCGAGTTTCATGTAGTTTTATTGATATATTACGACAGGCATTTTAAGGACGAGGATCAGTCTGACCACTACTAAGATATTTATAGATATATTAAATATCATCTAATTATTAACTGATAAATTTAATAAAACGGCTCATCACAAGTTCAACCCGATATGCTCGTATGACAGTTAAATACTTTTTTAAAGAGCCACACACGCACACTTAACGCATAAATTTATAAAATAGGTTGACTAATCATAAAACGTGGGAAATTTTAAACGGGAATTGTTCGCGATTGATGACGGATAATTTACTCGGCAAAAATGTATTCGATGGACACCTTAAAATTATTTTTAAAAATGCGCTTTGATCGAGTATTCGTGATGGTGAGTGATGCAGTTAACTGCGTTATATAGTATTCTCACATACATAATTTTCTGGAACCTTGACAGTCTTCCGGGTGGCATAAGAAATCGGGGCTGGACTTTGATGGATAATGTCGGAATAAACGTGGCCGGTGCGGGAGGTTGGACGCGTTGTGAATTTAGACAAGGATTTTCGGCTTGGTACAAACCTGTGCTCAGCAAGATATAAGAAATCCCGAAGCGCAAACGACGTGAAAGAGAGTTGGCGAGGACGGGCAATGTCTGCTTTGTTACTGACGTGAATGTAGCAACAAGGAGAAATCCAGAAAGTAATAATTGAGCGGATTTCTAGAACGTTCGACAAAGAAACCACAGACCACGTGGTTTCTTGTCTATAGCATAAAAATATATTTACCTACTCTCTATTTATCATTATACAATTGTTAAGATATTTTTATTTGTTCTTCAAAAAAATAATTAAACACAAGATCATTACTATGCTTATTATAAATTTATAATTTATTTATTTACTTTAATTATGAGAAGCGCTCATTTATATTACATTTAGATATTTTCTGCAAAATTATTTTATAGGTATTATGATAATAATATTTTTAGAATTAATTTTAATTAAAAAATAAAAAATATTTAGTTTTGATTCACAATTTATTTTAATGATTTCATGTTTCGGCCTTCCTGAAGACCATCTTCAATAATCTATATATTATATATTGTGAATCAAAACTAATTATTTTGATTTTTTTTTTTTAATTACAATTAATCCTAAAATTATAATTATGCAGTTTCACCAAGTATTGTCAGTTGATAACCTTAATATATTATGACAAATCAAATAATAAAAAATGCTAAATAAACCTAAAAATAATTAATAAAATTATATTTTTTAAGTATTATTTTACAGATTTTATATATTTAAAACTTAAGGAATGAAACTGTTTAAGACGTTTTTGTTTTTATAGTTGGGCCAACTTAAACGTCCTGAATATGTTTTTTGTATTGATAATGTCCAATGGACAAATCAATTTATTACATAATTGTATGTAATTTCTTGATTCTTGTACATTAATATAAGTCCTCGACAAACGCACTAGCAATTAATTGTCCATTCATTTATTAAAAATAATTGAGTTAGATAAGGTGCCTCATCTAACCAGACCTAAATTATTTTATTAGTTTTACAAATATAATATTAGTTTTTATCAGCCATAGTCAAGCGCACGTTTTTTATTTGTCATATCAAGGATATTGCGATGAACGGTATGCATGACAAAAGCAATACAATTGATTTATCATAATTATTTATAGGAAATCGATTAGAACGCAAGTAATCCAAAAATCATTCGAAGGGTCTTATTGTAATATGTATATGTTTGACATTTGATTTGGGCGCTTTTTTGAACATGACAATAATGGAAGTGCAATCTGTCACTGCATGTTTAGAATGTTATTTGTTTTCATTACGGAAATCAATTCGTTGAATTTAACACAATCAATTGAAACAATCCGGGGTTAAAAACATTGTCAACCCTTAAGATAAAATTTGGTTACAAAAGTCCCCCTTTTTACCTTCAACAACAATAAGTATATATATATATATATTTTTTTTAGTATTTAAGGCCTCTAATACTGCTAGGCCTGGGGCAATAATCCTTCCCAGTGCCGATTTTAGGGGGTGGCGCAGTGGGTCGGTGGCCCAGGACGTCGAATGAGCTAGGGGCGCCGCGGGAAATCTATCTCACATATATATTTTTAAATACATACAATATGGGGCGCTAGAATTTTATTTTCCCTAGGGCGCCGCAGGGTCTAGAGCTGACACTGATCCTTCCTACTTCGTGTGAACGACCCTGAGAACACGTATATTTTTACCAACCAGTATTAAGTGGCGTACTATACGAGTACTTGAGTTTTTATCAATAGCCAATACGCGGCGCTGTAAAACTCCAAACAATAAATGTAAATGATCTAATCTGAGGAAATTTATAGAAAAGGTGTTGAAAAAATTAATCTAAATATCATGATAAAATTAATAACTTATTTCCATGACATCTCTTCTTTCTGACATCTTGCATGTAATAACTGTTCCAGTGCTAAATACATAATAAATAAAAGAGCGACTTTATGAAAGTGCCTCACACAAATAAAGAAGAAATTGAGTAATTTATTGTTATTGCTAAATGTAATTACACATAACGTGCAAGAAAAACAATGCCCTTCAAGAGGTATGAGACATTTTATTTTAATTATGGTATGTTAATTCCTTCGTCGCTTTTAGGGTACGAGTATTATAATGGTTGTTCTTGAGTAGTGCCACTGAATAGATCGGTAAACATGCGATGGCATGGGAGGGATATTCACAATACTTTTCTTTAGTACAGATATACATATATGCCGGGCGGCATAGTCCAGTGGTTAAAGTGTTTGTATCTCACTCAGTCGCCGTCGGTTAGCATCCCGATCAAGATTGATTTTATTAAATTGATTTAATTAAATCTAAGCACTATTCATGCCCCCGGTAGGATTGAGTCGCCCTTTAAGGCCAAAACGAAAATCGTCCAGGCCTCGGGAGCGTCGGACTGATCATCCGATCTCCTTAAAAACGCTGATATTTGAACGCCCAAATATATTCTCTGGTACTACAGTTCGCAGCCTATGCAAGTTCGCAAACTCTTGCCCTAAAGGCTCTAGGGAACCATCTATGTTCCCATGTGGAACTCCGGGTATACAGGTGTTCTGGGTCAAGTCATAGACAATATGAGGTTACAGAAGTATGAAACGGAAATTTGCGATGTCCTTATTTTCCAAATATGCAGCAGATATGGTAAAAAAAATACAATGAAGAGATTCGTATATTCGTGTTTTAAGTCTTACGATATTATTGGTGCCGAAATAGTCACAAGCGACAGGGCCCAGTTGTCCATTGTTAAGACCTATTAAATATCATTTCGTTATTTAAAAATATATTAAATGATTAATCTAATATCTTTCGAGTAACTAGGTTTGTGAGTACTATTATCTCAAAAATGACATTTAACATATTACATTTACAAATATTTTTATTTATTTTAATAATAATAATTTAAAAAGCTATATTGAAAGCACTGAGTAAAGAGTATTTTATGTAATGTTTCGAATAAATATTCTGAAGTCATTAAATATTATCTAAGCCATGACATATCTAATAAAAAAATATTTAAATTCAAACAGGTACTAAACATAAAAGGATTTGAAAAGTTCCTTTGAAAATGGTTTTAAAAATTCTTTTCACGTTTTAAATTTGCATTCTAGGCAAACGCCAAAAAAGCACTATCACTGACTGAAAAATGGCTTTACACCCTTTAATTTTTAGCATATGGACGCAGAGAAAAGTAATCTACATGTTATTTGGTTGATGGCATCTAGGGTTCAACGCTGAGATGTTTGTATGTAGGTATAGTCGGGACTGTCCTGATTGCGTCACACGCAGGCGCCGAGAGTAGGAGGGCCGAGGCTTCAAGTGACTCGGTCAGACCGTCCTACGAAGCCTTCCTAGAAGGCTGTATGTCAGTGTCAAACAACGAGCGGGCCGCATACAAATAGGTCACAGTTTTACTGCATTTTCGCTACTCCTGAAAGAATTTTCGTACAGTTTTCCGTGGCCGAGAATTGCGGACGAGATCTCCTGAGAAGCTGATAGCCTCCCGGGCAGGGTGAGTTAGAACTTGCTTCGGTGAAACTTTTAAACTTTTTTAATACAAGTTTCAAGCAAAACTGTTTCGTATTTTTTTCGTCGCATGTTTATGACGTTTATGTTATAATTTTATGTTTTATTTTGGGAAGCTTAAATGTACGTTTATTACGACTCATATTTTATAAATAAGTTTACTAGGGTAATATTGAAAAACTTAAATATATATGTAATAGATTCACATTATTTTTGCCAAATAGTTTTTTATGTACGAGAAGGGAATTTCAAATGAAATATATTATTTATTAGGAAGTATACTCGTACACTCGTTTAAGTATACTTGTAATTTATTTTAAAAGAAAATACGCTAATATTAGAGTAATTATTAAGAACTGTATAAAAACAATATTCAAATATATATATACTTAATTTTAATTTATAAAATTTTATGAAATGCTCATTAAGCTTAATTATAAAACATAAAAGTTCAATTATATACGATTAATAAACCGAAAGTGCACATTGATTAACTTTTTATCTTCGTTGATGCTCGATTTTTTACTGTTATGGAATCCTATACATTTTGACGATGTCTTATTCTATATAATATTTGAAATTGACATAATTTGTAAATATAATACGAACAGGCTACGAGTACACATTTGATTTGGAGTAATTTCTGACTTACAGATAGCTTACCTTTTCAGATATTTTTTATGGGTTTACCATATGCTATGAAATGATAATACAAAATACCGTTACTTTTATTCAATTTTTATTATTTTCTCTCTTCTTTTAAATCCGCTTCCCAGCATACAATTTGCCGCCATTAAGTTATCTTAGCTATCAAGATCTTAGCCTCTTTCCATGTAACACCCAAATATTAGTCGACAATATTATATGTAAATTCCTTATGGTCCTACAGGATGACGAGAACCTGGGGCTAGAAGAAAAGGTTGCTGTAGTGTCCGATGCATATTTAGGATTTTGTCAATCATCTTTTCTTAAACAATTCCGGTGACCGTCGCTTACACAGTTTTAATAATTTGGTCCTAAGAGATGCCTTATTTTGAGTTTTTATGTACAGGGAGCGGCAAAAAAAGCTGACGGTCTAATTAGTAAACAAGTTATCAAGCCGTCAGTTTTTTTGCCGTTCTGTGTAATATACATGAGATTTTGGTGTTTTGGAAACACAAATATACAAAGAAATAAAATTTACGACAACAGCAAAAAACGTATATTTAATTGTAAAACACAACAATAATTTTATAGACGCTCATTTTGTATTTTGATTAAAGAAGTATTAACGTAATGGAGTAGAAAAATAATGAACTATTTTTTAAATGTTTCATTGTCACGAAATTTTATGGTATAATTATGTAATAACAGGTTGTGAAACCTTTACTTTCATATTTCTTAAGTGAAATTCTTTTTAGTACGCATGTTACGAAAATCCACCTAAACATAGAAAATAATTAAAAAATATTTTACAAAGTTATGCGTCATTAGTTGGTAGTACAAAAATATATCAATAAAATGTAAATCATTTACTTTTATGCTTTCATTTAAGTATTTGACTATGCATTATCACAAGGTCTAATTTTTTCTTGCTATAGTCATTTTCTTGCAATAAAAACATATTAAGCTTTTATGGTTTGTGTTATACAAATTAATAAACTATTTATTGAATTCAAATAACCAAAGAAGATAAAGCAACATAAACATTAGAAAACCATTAATAAATATATATTTTGTTGAATAAACTAAATATAACATAAATATTTTACAGTTTGACTGCGACTACTAAAATTGTGATTATTATGTTTTCTATATCCTATCAAAATATAAATTTATATTTAATTTATTTACAACTGGAATTCTACCAAAAAAAAATTTTCTTGACAAGAATAGTAAAATATTAGTGATATGTTTTAATTTTTTTGAAAGTCTATATCCAATGAAATTAGGAATGATTTTTCAGGTAGATAAAAAATAATAATTCAAAAATAGAAAAAATGTATTCATAAATTCATAAACTCTTATTTATTACCTATGGTTGTTCCAGCTCTCTAGGTCTATTGTAACAATGATAGATATTTTCACAGAACATTAATTTATACAAATTAGATTCTTTATAATCTAAAGCAGAGGTGTAAATATTTAAGCTTAGCCATAAAGGTAAAAGAAACACGTCAAAGTCACAGTATTTGCCTTGAGGAGGACTAATTGAGAAGTATAATTACTTAAAATAAACTGATTGAAAGTAGGAATAGAGTATTGATGGACAGGAATTTTCTCTAAAATGATGATAACATCACACCTTTGAGAAGTATTATAATGAAGAGCCGGTTTTGATAGCACTACTTGAGCATATTCCCGTTCTCAGAATTGAAACAAAAGGGAATGGTAGTAGTAGAAACGAAGTAGCTGAAGTGTGTTTAGTAATATATATTATTTATTGTATGTCGTATTTTTTTTTTGACTTAATAATTATTTATAACATTCTCATTTCATACATTTGTACAAACTCAAATTTGTATCCCTATTATTATTGAAATTTAGGTCAATACGAAAAACTAATACATTAATAACTATTGTACTAACTAATTATATTATATAGTACAAGACAAGTTTTTATATCATTGAACATTTTCATGTTAATACCTTCATTCATAATACCGTAGTACCTTTTATAAACAAAAAGAAATGTTATATCCTCACCCACAATATAATTTGTAACAGTTGATTTTTGTTGTAAGTGTAAGTAAAGAGTTTTATTATGAAAAGCTCTAGGGAAATGCTTGGAGTGAGTGAAAAATAATCGTGAAAAGGGAATAGTTTCCAGACTAAGCGGAGAAAGATTTTCATGTTATTATAATGAAAGTGGTAAGGTAATAGCTATGGAGAGTGGATTGGATTTTTTTAACACAAAAAGCATTATAAATAAACTAATTTAACGATTCATTTCAGCTCCTTGTTAAAATAGCGTTAATTTTTCAAAATGTAAGCATTCAATATAAGATCTATTTAAATATAGCATTGTTAATATACATATAAAAATCATTATATTTGTAATACTATCAACCGCAAAAGTTTCGATACGTTTCGAAGCTACTGATACGCCGATATCAAACATTTATCAGTATTAATTGACGTATCTATAATATTTTCATTACATTTATTGAAATATTTGTGTATAGTATAATTCATTAATAATCTAAATTATTTCATTCGAAAAAGTTTTTAAAAAAAATATATATTGCAGGTAATTTTTTTATGATTTTTCAGTACGTTCCATTTCTAGTAAATGGGTCATGACACAGTATTTGACCTATGTGATGTACTCTCATTTTTCCTGTGCACTCGATTAGGTCCATACCATTTTCCGTTGGCAAAATACTGTTTGAATTCAATTTAATGACGAAAAAAAAATAACGTTGACGCTTCATTCATCAATGAACAATGGAAATATAAAAAATCGAAATATTATAAAACAAAACATACTTTAAATGTATTTACACCAAATAATATAAAGGAATTACACATTACAGAGTACATATTATTGTTTACACCGTATTTTTGTATTTGCGCGATATATCGCACAATATAGCTATGCATATAAAAGGCATTAATAGAAATATAATGATGATGATTTTTTTGAATATATAATGTGATCAAATGTGATTAAAAACGCTCACAACATAATAACGAAAACGCTGAATTGCAAAAAACTACGAGTATACTATAAATGTAGCAGCCAAATACCCCTTTAAATAATAACCCAATCTTTTGAACTCCTTAATAAAGAAGTATCTGAGCGTAAAATAAATCATAATAAAGAATTAAACTCCATTCTTATTCGCATATTTGTTACACATCGGTAGCATAAGCACCTCCAAAGCAGAAGCAATAGAACTTGAAGCGACAGCAGTTGCAGTAAGCATGGCATATCTCTTAATCACGAAATTTAAGGATATCGGATAACTGTCCCGACCCTCCTGAGGCCTCGACTATTTGGTCCTACGGGAGACCTAACCCTTAAATTATTTCCTATAGTTATATAAAAACCATATCTTCTTATTTATATAAATAGAAAAAAATTAAGAACAGTGTGGTCAAAATTATAACTCAAAGTTATATACATACATACAAAATACTATAAGGATGTTTGTTTAATTTTTATTTTATCCGATGTAGCTTTATTTTAATTTAATATTTTTATCCGCGTGACATTTTTTTTACTCTGATGGGGTCTGGTATTTATCATTCAGTCTTTTAAGTTTGTACCTTAAAGTAGCTATTACTTTTTTTGCCTTAAATGATCGCATAAATGGGTTACGTGAAGATTTTCAAAGCCACTAAAGTTACTTGTTTGAATATTTTTATTCAACACGTACCACGCAGACACAAAAGGATTGCGGTTCCAGCCGTCAAAATAAATGGACATGAAATAATAGATCACTCAACCGGGTCTTGGAAAAATTGCGTATATTAATTTTAATAATATGACAAGTCGCCATTTTATGCTGAACGAGATATTCTACTTTGCCGTGTGAGGCAAACACCAAGTATACGTTTGTGAATGTTGAAAAAAAGAGTAGACTTTAATTTTAAAATGAAATTATGTCTTAATCCATGGCACGTCACCCAACGAATTTCAACGAAAATTTCCCCAGGGTGCTTTCAAGAATTTTAACCATTCCTGGAATAGATATCTATACCAACGTAAGTTAGATTGACAAGTTCAACACGGGCATCTGAAAAAAACAAAAACAATTTATTATTTCAAGAAGTTTGTTGAGTGATTATTTTTATTTTATATGTCATAAAGGAAAATAATTTTATATTTAAAGTTTTATATATCTAAAAGGCATTATAATCTAATTATTCAAAAATAAAAAATAAATGTTTTTTTGGTAAATAAATATATGACCATAAAAATTACATCAATAGCTCACTTTTAAGGTATGTGTATTTTAAGAAATACTAATTTTCATTTTTTATTTGAGACGTCCAATTTTGTTCTTTTGTAACTATGTTTTTAATTTTCATGGATAGAAAAATAGATGTAATATTTAATAAACTTATTTTTTAAAATACAAATATGATAGCACAAGCAGAAAAATTTGCTCGTTCCATGGACTGTAAGATGCTATGTAGAATATGAAGTGATTGTGTACGAGTAGTATTACATAGAAGAAATGGCAAGTCTTATAAATCTGCTACTTGAAGAGGAAGAAAACATACTGGGAGAGTCTTCCAAAGCCTGTGCTGTTAATGAAAAAGCTCTTCGTTTCGAGTCGACAGACGTAAGACAGAGGGAAGCTTTATTGGATTACAATAACTTCAGTCTGTTGATATTTATTATAATAATGATTATTTAAATTATATATTCTCATATTTTAACAGTTTTTAAGAGATCACTTTTATTCATAAAGCGTGTCTAAACTCTCTTGTGGGCTCTACGAAGCTCAACAGGACATTAGGTTGCTACATACGCCAAGGATGTGTAATGTTTTTGTAAGGGTTAGGGGGATAATAACAGTATATTGATTTATTGAATATATCTAGATATTATGTGTCTTGAAACACCAATATAGCATGACATCAAAAATTATTGAATGTCGGTCAATATTACAGCATTTGGTCGCATTTTAATATTTTTTTAATAATAAATAACTATTAAAAAACAAAAAAATATATATGTTAAAGTGGGTACATATAATTTTTACTATTTCTTCCGCTGTATATATTTGTATTTTTATAGTGTTTCATCGTCTCACTTTTTAAATGAATTAATGAGAAATGTATCAGAATGACGAATATGTAATTAAGATTTGCGATTTTGTATTATCTTCCCGAGGTGCGGATATATTTTTACGGCTTATTCTTTTATTTGATTTGGAGTGACAGAAATCTCATTTCGAGGAAAACTTTTTCACTTTCGTTTTGGTTATAAACGGAAAATTATTTAGTATATTCTTCATCTTATTCGTACGCTACATAAACATAATTAACTTTTTAATTAGAAAATTAATATAACCTACTTATTGTTCACTACTATATGTACCTTATCTTGATTTTTGACCTAGATGGGAATTATTGAGTATATTGTATATATATATACATATATATATATATATATATATACAAAATGGATATATATTTAACCAAAACTTTTTGGTTCTTCCACTAAAAAATACTATATTTATTGTTTATTTTTTAAAGGGATAATTATTTCATACAAAGAAGTGGCTGAATCATTTATTTACCCAAGGATAGTTACTTATTTTTACTTAGAAGTATGTTCTTATGCGATATTACAAACAAATTTTTGCATCATTTACAATACTTTGGCTTAGAAGCTCGAATGCGGCGAATGTGAAACACTTGTAAAGGTATTATTTATTGCATTATTCTTTTTATTTATACAGTAATTTGTGTACATAAAAAATACTATTTTTCTACATTCGCTTCCAGCCAAAGCATGTGGCCGTTATAAATTTTCACTACAATGTTTTGAAAATTGCCTCTTCACAAGTCATCTCGGTATCTGGAGTTATGCCGAGCACATACCATGAAAACTTCCCGATGGAAAGAAACCCGCTGGAGTTTCCGAGTCACTATTGAGCAATTAGATAAATCTAAAGTTCGTAACGCTTTGACCAGGTGGTCTAAGAGGCTGCTCAACATTACAAAATATTCCGTTTTATAAATTATACGTTTAGTTATAGTGAAACGGAATTAAATAATTTATAAAAGAGTTCATTTTGTTGTAAAAAAAGTTTATGTTATGGCTTTAACAACACCTGTATATCGACATCATATCTTTGAAATTTGTATACGTTCTTATATTTTAGATTCTGATGAAAAATTTATTAACTTAGGTTATATAATTTACCTAAAAAACCTAAGAAGTTATTTATAATAGCATATATTTACGAAAATGTTTTTTTTTACAAAATTAAAAAAACATTTCGAGAATAATAATTGCAAATAAAATATGCTGTGAAAAAAGTGGCAGATTATTTTTTAATTACTTTTGAATATCGTTACCGAGCAACACCAAGTATGAACTTCGGTATATAATTAGTAAAATGAAATTATCATATTCTCTAGCTATCTACAATATTATAGTAGAAATGAGTTTATTTATAAGATACTAGCTGACCCGGTGAACTTTGTTTCACCCGAAAGGCAATAAATGAGCAGATTTTGGATTTTATTAAGTTGAATTTTTCGGTACATATGATATCATATATTTGGTCCATTCCAATTTTTTTACAAATATTTAGAAACATATATTTAGAATAGTATACATAAATATACAATAAATAGAGAAAATAATAAAAAATAAAAATAACACAATAGAATAAGAAGATGCCTTTCCATTTGCTTTTTGTTATAACATTTTTAACAAATAAAAGATTAAACTGCTATTTTCACTAATATTTATTTTGTTTTTGTCTTTTTTTTCCTGCCTTTTGTTTTTCTTTTTTTGTTTCAAAATATTCCGTACCTTACGTAGGTACCTACTTACAATACCTACTATTGCGTCATTTTTAGTTATGTTGCTGGCCTATGGCGCCACCGTCTCAACTGACAGCTGTCAAGTTACAATAGTCTTGTATGAAAACATGTTTACGTAAATGTTCAATATTTTTTCTTAATCAAACCAATTTTGAGTATCCCATGGACGTTTTTGGGTTCTAAGCTACCTTTCCACCAATTTTCAGCCAAGTCGGTTTGGCCGTTCTTGAGTTATAAAAACAAATATAACCCGACTTTCTTTTATATATATAGATATACAGAATCGAAATTCCAATTTTTTTACAAATATTTAGAAACATATATTTAGAATAGTATACATAATTATACAATAAATAGAGAAAATAATAAAAAATAAAAATAACACAATAGAATAAGAAGATGCCTTTCTATTTTCTTTTTGTTATAACATTTTTAACAAATAAAAGATTAAACTGATATTTTCACTAATATTTATTTTGTTTTTGTTTTTTTTTCCTGCCTTTTGTTTTTCTTTTTGTTTCAAAATATTCCGTACCTTACGTAGGTACCTACTTACAATACCTACTATTGCGTCATTTTTAGTTATGTTGCTGACTATGGCAACACCGTCTTATCTGACAGCTGTCAAGTTACAATG
The DNA here is from genome assembly GCA_022606575.1 of Glossosoma conforme. Taxonomy (NCBI): domain Eukaryota; kingdom Metazoa; phylum Arthropoda; class Insecta; order Trichoptera; family Glossosomatidae; genus Glossosoma; species Glossosoma conforme. The sequence goes on along the minus strand of JAGTXR010000100.1, from coordinate 4,637,995 downwards.
GTCTTGTATGAAAACATGTTTACGTAAATGTTCAATATTTTTTCTTAATCAAATCAATTTTGAGTATACCATGGACGTTTTTGGGTTCTAAGCTACCTTTCCACCAATTTTCAGCCAAGTCGGTTTGGCCGTTCTTGAGTTATAAAAACAAATATAACCCGACTTTCTTTTATATATATAGATATACAGAATCGAAATTCCAATTTTTTTACAAATATTTAGAAACATATATTTAGAATAGTATACATAATTATACAATAAATAGAGAAAATAATAAAAGATAAAAATAACACAATAGAATAAGAAGATGCCTTTCTATTTTCTTTTTGTTATAACATTTTTAACAAATAAAAGATTAAACTGATATTTTCACTAATATTTATTTTGTTTTTGTCTTTTTTTTTCCTGCCTTTTGTTTTCTTTTTTGTTTCAAAATATTCCGTACCTTACGTAGGTACCTACTTACAATACCTACTATTGCGTCATTTTTAGTTATGTTGCTGGCCTATGGCGCCACCGTCTCAACTGACAGCTGTCAAGTTACAATAGTCTTGTATGAAAACATGTTTACGTAAATGTTCAATATTTTTTCTTATTCAAATCAATTTTGAGTATCCCATGGACGTTTTTGGGTTCTAAGCTACCTTTCCACCAATTTTCAGCCAAGTCGGTTAGGCCGTTCTTGAGTTATAAAAACAAATATAACCCGACTTTCTTTTATATATATAGATATATTTTTTTCTAATATTTTCCGATGATCATTTCATCGTATCGCGTCAATATCATCACTATTTGTCTTTATCTAATACGTAGTCGGAGCATATTGTCGTCACGAATTGCCGCCATCTGCGCCACGTTATATGTCAGCACTGCTTTCTAGATGTTCATCTAGTACATTTTGTGAAAGCTGTAGCTTATGTTCCTGTGCGGCGTCCACAAAAACATATCGAAATGCTGTGTTCGCGCCCCCAATGCGTCCTTTTTCACAAAGTCAAACCATCGAACTTCTAATATTATACGCAGATACCTATTCTCAAAGCTCACTTTACGGCTGCTATATTAAGATGCTGGGTTTCACAATCGTATAAAATAATGGGAGTAATACAAGCTTTACAAATACGCTTTATAGGCGACATTTTCTTTCGATCGCCGAAGTTAAGCAATATTGGAAACGGACCATACTTATAGATAAACTTATCGCAGTGGAACCGCTTCTTAGGACCAAACGGTTTTGGCTTCGAGAGCGTCGCGAAAATCTACGGATATCCGTATAGATATTCGATTAACAAAATATGTTGCGGATACAGCTTCCGTCAGGTTTTCGGAGCAGAGATGCCATGAGACAGGGCGTGGACAGTGGTAACTGTCAGAACTTCTTCTTTGTAGTATCAATCCGGTGGATTGGTTTGCAGCAACAGAATCTTGCATCTCGATCTTCATTCCTCTCGGTCCTCCGCAAAACTCTTCGGCTTAGCATAAGAGCTACAACTCATGTCCTCGAACACTTGCTGCAAATACTCCCGTCTAGGACGCCCTCTACAGTTTCTGCCATCAACCATCCCTTCCACAATGTTGTGAAGAAAACCATCGTGGTGCATGATCCATCGGGCTCGCCTCTCTGAGATGGTTCTTATTAGGTGCCTATCTTCCTTGTTTATCCTGAGAACCTCATTGTTCGTGACGTGGTCTCTCCAGGAAATTCCGAGAATTCCGAGAATTCAGAACTAAGTGGCGACAATTTGTGGAGATCATAAGTTCCAGAACGGAATGCATATATAGTAAGAATTGATTTTTTTTCACACGTTTTGTTTAAGCAGCATTGTTGATAATTTAAGTAGTAAACTTTGTGTAGCAACAATAATTTCAGACCTCTAGACATTCTAGAGGCTGTATTTTCATCTGTTTTCGATTATTTTACCGTTGGATAGAATTGTTAAATTCCAGTCACTAATTCTTTATTTAGTCTTGTAATTCCGAAGCTTAGGCCATTTATTAAGTACATTGATACGTAAGCTCTAGGTAAAGAATATTTTATGTAAAGGTTTAATTGAATTCATTGATGGGATTGATAAGTTCTCAGAAAGTGTAGGACGAAGCCTTTATGCAAATCTGTACTTAATTGAAGGCGGGAGAATTAATTCAATTTTAATTTTTCTTAAATGCTCAGCAACATAGAAATGCAAATTACACTAATTGATAAAAATCGTTAATGGCATTTTTCATTAGGATGGTTTTTAACATTGCAAATAAAAAATATCATTAATAATATAAATCCTTTAATTCATACTTAATTTTTTCTATTTGCTGTTCAAAAGTACATTTTAAAATATTTGAAAAATACTCAGAAATATATATTGAATACCGAATATATGAACTCATTGACAGGCAGCAGAGTTATAGAATATATTCCTAGTACGTTTTTTACCCGTACTATGGGGTATCTTCGTATGTAAGTTATTTTACAGAAAGCAACGTTGATTAAACGAATATAACCCGAGAAGAGAAATTCCACTCCAGAGAAATTTATTACGTGAGTTTGATTTGAGTCTTTCTATTGAGTCTTCTTTATATATACTCGTACTAACATTTATATAAACTCACAAATTTATAAGAACGATAATTTAATGCTTGTATAGATAATTTTTTGGGGTTAATGGTGCAGGCTTTGGAATCGTTGGGCTAATAACGCTATATTTTTTATAAAAAAAATAACAATTGCCTAAATATTTTTTTGCCACTACATGCTTATTTTTTACACCCGAGGTTTTTGTCATCCTGAATGGCCGTCGGGAACTATGCACATAAGGTACTCGGCGAAGCTCCGAATGGCAGACCTATCATAAGATGAAGAACCAAGGCGGTTGTTTGCGTCGACCATATGATCCAGTTACGGGTGTGATAATTAAACGATGAATGATGATGTAGTTATATACCTATGTGAGATTGTATGAAAACGTGTTTACTTTAATTTAAGTCTCGTTTATAATTTAAATTTCCAAAAAAATATTAAATGTACAAGTTAATTGTTTTTATTATATTCAAATATTAATTAGAGTTATTAAATTTATCAATTAACTAATTGATTTTACGCTGATATTTAATTTACAAACTGTTTAATAATATTCTGATTCAAATAACCTCGTGTAAGTTAATTTTGCAAGAATATTGTGATAATTTTCCAAATTCATCCTTTTCGTAATTTTTTGTTGATCTATTGAAAAGGGGTTTTATACCACATTTTACTAAGCATAAAAATATATTTTATTATGACTCCAATTACGGATACCAAAAATTATTACATAATGATAGTAATTATTACATAGTTATCATTCATGTCAATATAAGTAATGAAAATTTTCAAAACATAGAAAATAGATGACGAAGGGTGAAACAGTTACATTAAGAACCTTCTAGAGGTCGACTGGTGTTAGTTGAAGGTTGATTGATGGAAAGGTAATCACATTACGTTGAGAGATGCATGTAATTGTAAACTAACTGAATAAATCATCTTCAGCGTATTTTTTGTTGTTGTAATTTAATGTTTTTTTGTATAAGAGATTAATACTTTCATAATTTATTTCATCGTTAGTTAAATTATATATCGTTCAAATAACGTTATATCGACTTATGTCGGTTCTGAGACTAATAATATATATTAAAGAAAATCTATCAATATAAACAGAGAGCAAATCAGTAACATCACGTTATAGTCATTGAATAATCATGTTTGTCAATCTAATAATATATTGTCGTTGAAATACAAATAAAGTATTTAATTATTCATATTTTAAGCATTTATACATGTCATAATACAACCGAAAAGTGATATTTATACGATTAAATTGCTCTCGCCATCCATCGAGCTTGATGCATAACGCCACGAGGAGGAATCTTAAATCTACTCTATACTCGTATGTCCGCCAAGAAATATTATTGAAAGCCTTATTAATTCTCGAGACTCGTATTTCATAAATACAAAATATAAAAAGCTTAACACTGTGAGAATAACTAAGAACTGTATGTGGAATGTTGATTCACTATTATCGTTATACAGTACCCCAGTATTTGTGCATCATACCAAAATAATATGACCTGTTCATAAGGCTGTTTCTATTAATTGTGAAAGTGGAGCTCACAGTTAATAGAACAGTCACAGATTGTAATTAATAGTTTATGATAGGCATTTTACGATTCAGAAATCAGTCTAATACTCTATGATGATTGGTTAGGGTTTTTAAAATTTTAATCTTTAATTTCGATGTAGTTTTGATTGTTTCATCAACTTTAATCAATGTCTCACTTTAGAACTGCGTGACCTAAGTGGATGTTATCAGGTGGGTCGTCTCACGGCTGAAGGAGCACAGCGGGAAGTCCAATGTAGTGTAAAGCCTCGCATGGATACAAACCCGGCGTATGTTGCTAAAAGGCTTTGAATCAAATTGTTTACGCTGGATTGCTTACGACGGAAAACTTTTATAAATAGCTTCTTCGTTCTAACCAGTATATATTGAATAAATTTGATAAAATGTTGAAGTTTGTTATTATTATTTTTTTTAATGAATCTTGTATGTCAAAATTCAGTCATTTAAATTTTCAGTTTTTTTTTATGATATTACAAGAAATGTTTTCTTGTTATGATTTATATTTAATGCTGCATATTTTATGATTTTATTCTTTCTCATATCCGTTCCATATCTGGAACATGATGTCACTACAAACTGCCACCACTTAGTTCAGTTATCACTGTTATTCTTAATTCTAAGAATCTGCACCTGAAGGTCCACTTGGGAACATTTATGGTTTCTTACAACCTACAGAGCAGAAGTCTGAGTGAAAGTAATGTTGTTACAGAATAAGTTCAATCTCAGTAGAATGCTGCGAATCAAATATTTTTCAGAGCGCTAAATCTTATTTTGTTGACCCAGATAAGTAACTCAATGAATCCTGAGATGTAATTCTCATGGCTGTGTGTTTTTCAGATGGACTTTAGAGTTCAGGAAAACTTTAATTGCCTACAAGTTTTAAAATAAATAGATCAAAACGACGTGATGGACTGCTCAATTTATAAATGTTCACATATAAAAAGGACTTAATACAATTATTTTACAGTAAGCCGTGAATTAATATTTAGTTGTAGCTTTGTTTAAAATTATACTTCACATTGATTTTGTAGAAAAATAAGAAAAAATCGCACTGGTGGATTGTTTGACGCATGCCATTTAAAAGATGGCTAACTTATGTGGAGTGTTTATTTAATAACCCCATAACAGCCCTGCTATCTTGCATCGTTCATTTCTACTAAGATTCACTGTGAATGGATGGTGTTCAAGGGAAGACTGTCGGTTTCCATGTATAATACTCGTATATTTTTTAATTAACCTATGAAAGACTTTTTACGCGTGAAGTATAGTTTTACACCTACCAGGAGTATTTGTATATATTTGAATAATAATATGAGTTAAAAAGTTTATCTATGTATTTTTATTTTAAGCTTCTTGGGGATTACGCCATTTATATCTAACACTGAAAACGAACCCTTTATCTCTAGGCCCTTTTCTGATAAGAGAAGTATATTAAATTGCAAATATTTGAATAGTTTTCAAAAAGTAAAGGTTACGGAAAATGATATTATTTTTGACATGTCGTTCTCGCTAAGATCGACGTTAGAAAACTTACGTGTTAATACGAGCTGCTATTTTGCTTGTATTTTGTATAGTTCTGTATGTAAATAATAAATTACTCTTGAGCGGAACATCAAAAGTTCCCCAAGGAAATGTGTTGCCTCGTACACACTTACACACAGCAGCTACTCGTTGACTTTGAGAATTTGGAGGGAAGTACCAAGAAATACTTAATTATGCTCAAACCTTACCTGGACGTTAAAATTGGTAGACCTTATTTTAAATTAATTATTATATTCACTCGGGTTTTATAGCAACTATAAAGTCCCTAGAGGACTGATGTAAAGAGTGTGGTTCTAGCCTAAAATTTAGTCTAGCTCCTTTTAAAGTTACATACGTCAAGTTACGTAATAAAAAACCGTTAACTCAAATTAAAGTAATATCCATCATTTAAAAATAAATTACAAATAGTTATATTATAATTATTACAATCGTTCTAATCAAAAAGTTTTGATTTTTTTTATCCAAGTATGTACGTTCGTCGTCTATTACTGTTAAGCTTCTGTGATCGAACGAGAACCAATATTTCAACATACTCAGTATTATATAATGGAAATAATTAAAATATCAACAAATTTAAAAATACGAGGGTATATAATTACAATTAGCATTATTAATAAAAATATTTCGGAAAAAGTTATAATGGGTTTTGTGAAACCGCAATTCAATTATGAAGCTGTATAAAGTAAATATCCAGGAAAATGACAAAGGTTTCATGAAAATGCGAGCTGTTTACCATTTCAAATACAAAGAAAGCCACGTAACATCTTTTGCTTTGTTAAAAAATCTCGATTGAAATGGATAGTGCTTAATACATTTTTTCTTCAATATTATCCATTTCTATATCATTTTGACACGTTTTCTAAAAATAATTATTCTATGTTTTAAAAAATGAAACTATTTAATTTATAACAGTAACTTCCAAATTGATTGAGATAAAGAAGTTCAAGTGAGGTGGGAATGGTGTTTCAAATCATCGAGAGCGATATATTTGCTAATAAATTAAATCCAATAAGGGGTGATAATGTTTTTGTGGTAGAAATTATCTTCTGAGAAGTGTTGACGTCGCTGATACGAAGAAGAAGACTAGGCAGCCGATGGTATTTTAAATTGAAATAATATTTTTTTAATCAATTGACAGCTTTAATTATAGCACATTTCACAAATCACATTATGTTATATCATATAGTATGAAATGTAAAATAATACTTTATATTAATAATGTTGCTAAGATGACATGACGATAAATATAGGGTCCGCTATCTAACTTTTTTTTTTCAACTAGTGCTTATTTCGTGAATGGTAACACTTAGCTTATGTCTGGTTTGACAGATAATTATTTTTATCTTTCCGCTAAATGAATATGGTTGTTTATACGCTTAAACAATGCTGAAAAATATTGCGACATTACTTTGAAAATCATGCTATTGTCCACCATCTAACGTTTTTTTTTTCAACTAGTGCTTATTTCATGAATGGTAACATTTAACTCATGTCTGATTTGACAAATAATTCGTTTTATTTTTCCGCTAGACGAATATGGTTGTGTATACGCTTGAACAACGCTGGAAAATATTGCGACATTACTTTTAAAATCAGGCCATTTTTCTTCAAAAATGAGCAAAGAGTGGCCGTTACAGTCAATGGCGATCGTTATCTGGCCATTTTTGTTCACAAAAATTTAAGAAGAGGATATTGGCAATAATAGGTTTCAACAAGACGGCGCTACGTGCCACACAGCCGAAGCTACACTCGATGTTTTGCGCCCCATTTTCAAAAAAAAAAGTTATTTGGCGGACCCGTTATATACTGCGGCTATGGGAGGCATTATAATTTATCTGAAAGCTCAAAGAAATATATCCTCGTATATCTGAATTCGGAGAAGTGGATTTGGTAAGTTGATATTCAGGCTCCCTAGAATTTCATGAAAAAATATTTGGTGTCAGATATCACAAAATTGACGTATGAGAATTTCCATGCCAAATTTAATATTCTCGTACAATAATATTAAATTGATGTTTCCTACATACGATATAATAATAAAAAAAAACCTTCTTAATCGAAAAAGGGGTACTTGAAATTGAGCCAATTAAAAAAAAAATTATTAAACTTTACGTAATATTTATATGCGTTTTATTGAACTTAAATTATAAAAGCACTCTGAAAAGTATGTTAGTAATATGAATTACAAAAAACATTTACCCATAAATTTCAAGGATTAAAGTTAAAACATAAATTGAATACTTGCAGTTGATTCGGAGATTACTTCATCATTTATTAATTAATTTCTTTCACTCTGTTTTTTAGCTGAAATATATGGTGCATACGTATTACCGCTTTATATTTTTGACAGCTGCCATTATGCTGCATTGTCTTATTTCATTTCTGGACCCGAAGCAGATCGTATAGCCACAATTTCTGACAGTCTCTAAAACAAGAGCCTAGGGTTGAAGAGAAGGCAGTTTATTTTTTATTTTTATGTAAGCACATACAGGAGAATACCGACAGATGGTGATAGTAATTCTAAAGTCTCATCTGTGGAATTCTATGATGCTTTCTATGGTGTATATGGCTAAACGCTGCAAAGTTATAGTATCCATGGCATATATTACTCAGTCTTTTTAAAAATGTAACGAACTTTCAAGGTTTTGGGAGCTTGAATTAATCATTATGGAAAGTATATTAAAGCTCTCGATGACGATGATTACAAACAGTTATAATAATTTTAATTAAAATTATTAAATAAAAGAATAAATTATATAACATAGCTTCTGCAGAAAACTATTTAATACCTATACATAACGTACTCGTAGTATGTATGAATGATAAAACCAGTTATACACTCGGACGAGCATTAATACTTACGTAGATAGGTACTTCTTACTTTGTTTCATGTTCCAATATTACTTTATGTATTTTACCGTTATATTGTGTGTTAAAAGCATATATAGAACAAGAAAAGACATTTCTAGATATTTTTTCAGAAGATTTTTTTCCATTGGTACTGAAACAGTCGAACTTTTTTTGGTCTTATGACGTCACAAAGCTCTTTCGAGTGTAACACCGGATTACCGAGGATTTGAAAGCTTTTTGTTGATACTGTGTCTCAAATCATTGCATTCGTTATATTTCAATGCGATAACAACGTGAAAAAATGTTGATCACTACACGTGTATTACGGCATTTTCTATTTTATATTATGTAATTTATTTCTACAGCAAATAATAAAAATGAACGTATTTTAAAAGGTCATAATGTTTTTGTTGTTGTTGATAAAATATGATATTTTTAATATAATTCAGATATACAAAAAAGTACATTGTTTAGGAGAAAAAATATCATCCTATGAAAAAATAAATATTTGGAAGCCTAATTTATGTGATAAAATTTAAAAATAGACAGATAAAATAAGATACATAGGAAAAATAATAAACGTATCTTTTGTTAACCAGTTCAACATACTTTTTTGTTGTATTTTAAAAATGGGATATATGGAAGCTATTATCTTTTAAAATTTCTCGTTCAGCTTTACGACGCCATGTTTTAATATTGCACTCTCAGTTCAAATAAAACTCATTCTTAAAGGAATACAAAAAGTTTATTAAAACTGTTTTTCTTCCATTTTACAACTTTGGTCTTTTTATATCTTACCATTTAGCTGGAGATATGAAGCTCCTTCATGGTTTTATTCTAGTTAAACTATGTTTGATTATTCTTTTAAAAAATCCTGGTTATCTTATAATAAGAGACACAATCTTGTTTTTATTATTTTTAATGCAATTATTTTTTATTAAGCATCCGAGACTCTTGTCCTTAGCCTATGTGTTAGCGCAATATAGCACCGTAGGGAATTTATTATAACTCTCTAACGCCTACGAATTACCTTATATGATAAGCATGTCTTTACCATCTAAGCTATCCTATTGTTACAAGAAAAATAGTGTACACGTGGAAATAAACTTCCATTTTCATCAATATTTAAACGAATTTGTATAAAATGAGCAATGTTATCTTTGTAGAACATTTCTATCACGAGATTTTAATTTATGTTTAAATGATAATTGAACTAACAATTGAAACATAATCTAATTGTATGTTTTAAAAATATCCTTTTTAGGGCTTTAACTAAAATACCTCTTATTATAAAAAATATAAATCTAACTTAGTATTTATTTTTCCATAACTATCATATTTGCTTAATACATTCATACACGTCACGATTGTTCACATTTTAATACGAAAACCATCTCTAGGCATTCATCGATGCGTTAAATTTAAATTTTATTAGAACATTAAATTTTATCAGGTAGTTATTGACAGGGTTTGTTAATAGATAATAAAAAAAAACATATTAGAATTTAAACAATTTTGGAATCTATGAGTAGGTTATTTATATAATCACAATCAAGTCTACGATATAATAAAATGTAATAGAGGCTTAACCCTTTTTAAATAAATTTTAAATAAAATATTACATTTATATTGAAAATTAAATATTTTATAGCATTTCTATATTCCTGGAAAACAAAGACTCGAAGAATTCATATCTTACAGTTTAAGACGTAATTTAATAATTTTTATAAATGAAGAAAGCTTAGCGATAATTAATGCATTTTTAAAAAGATATTGGATTAGTTATATATTATTTCACGAGAGTGTCACACTAATGAATACGCAGGGGATTATTCTATGCTCCAAGAACTCGCATTTCAAAAGTAGATAAAGAGCGTTATCCATTTTCAGGCTTGCGGTTGTGATTATTAAGGTGTTCGCATTCCTTTGATACAGGAGCACACCAAAAGTTTGCGGAACTTCGGTCTTTAATGAGTTCCGCCACTTTACCTAGTGATGTCTTACAAGTACAAATTTAGTCGCCCAATTAATTACAAACATGGTAGTCATTCAATGCACTTCAGAGGTCTGTATTACTTCTACAATTATCTTCTTTTTGGCTAAACAAATCGTAACATTTCAATGTTTGAGCTAAAATACAACTATCACGCACTGTATCTATTAAGCTTTTAATGTATAATACATAAAAATGATTTGGGTCTCAAAGCCACAATAAATTAATGTTAAAACAGTTACAGTAAAAAAAGGTTATGGTTTTTAAAAAAAAAACAGTACAAGTATGTAATCATTGGGCGAAACTGAAATCAAAATAAGTGACGGTTGTGGCACAAATATTTATAAAATAACGTCAAATTATTCAGTTATATGCCATAAATATTTGCTTTAACCAAAAAAAATAAAGTCTGTATTATTATACAATTTATTATTACATTTATTAATATATAAATTGTATTTAATTCTATAATTTTATTTATTTATTTATTTCAACATAACAGATGTTACAAATTTATGAAGTACAGTACAAACAATAATACATTATACATGGATTTGACAAAATTGTATTATATACATCGAAAAAGATGTTTTTCATTCTGAGAATGAATTCAATATGGATATTGCTTTGTTTTAGATACGTACGTCAGTATTTTATAGATGATATAGCTTGCAAGAAAATAATAAATTGCGTTTCCTTATTTATTCACAGTGAATTTCAATTAAAGATCGTTTACATTATACAGAACTTGATAACAAGGTAGGAAATTGAATTAAATTTGAGAAAAAATTGTTTGATTTTTTATAATATTTTATGTTTTGTTACACCGTACTGAAATTATTATTGAAAAAAATAACAATGTATACTTTTTTTCTTAAAAAATCGTTAACAATTCTTCATTTGACATTCGTTCATTGTACTCGGTATAATAATTTTACTGAGGAAGTGATGTATTTTTTCTTGTTATACTGAAAGAGCATTGTCGCTGTATGTTTCTACTAATATTGTATGTGCTTTTGTCTTTCGGTGGAATTAATGTAAAATGAATTACCCGCAAAAAAAGTTTTGTAGGCACGAACTCAGCCATGTTTAAAATTTCGGATAAAAAAGTCTTTACACTCCGGCAGTTGAAATTGGACTGATGTTTGCAGCCTAGGGTTGTAGCTTTTTTCAGCTCGATCGGATATATACCTGCCGAATTATGAGTCTCGATAATAAACGCTAATTTTCAATACATACTCCTCATCCTTATAATATAAATACAGCGAAATCACCGAAACTATGATGTATACAAATATCTCATGCTCTGAAACAAGGTTGAAAATTGATTTGTTTTCTCCGAAATGACGCTTTTATCAAAAACAATTAATTTTCAGTAACTGAAAACAGAAATTGTGTTATTTAATAAGCCAAAATTCCAAATGTTTATCTTCTCTTAATTTGACACTTTAAAAATTATTTTAATATTGACAACTCAGATATTATTGATCATATTTTTAGTATATTAAAAACGATATAAACTATATAATCTGAGCAGGTAGATATAAAAAAAAACGAGACAACGGACTACTGCAGTGTGAAAGGTGTTGGAATCTTACCACTCTTTTTTTCAGAGAGAACGTAATTAAGTAACGTAATTAGAAGATGACATTACTAGTATAAATACGAGGTCATCGGCGCCATAGAGTTCAGTTCTGTTCAACACGACTAGTAGGAAAAAAAATCATACAGAGAGTGTCATTCTTTTTATGTTATTATTATATTAAGTGTTTTATCAATATTACTGACAATGATCAGTTCGTATTGGACACATTTTCAAGTTATTATAAGGTTAAAAAGCAGACTGTCACTGCATTATTATAAACCTCAGTGTATTATGCTTTGTCAATTAAAATTGTAACAAATGTATGTTGAGATATAAGTACGTGTATGTACAATAAAAAAAATCTACTGATTTTTCTCTCTTTGTTATGTTACTAATTCTTTTAAATAAGTGAGAATTGTTATATTATTTAGAAGATTATATAATTATTTTATCCGTAACCGCAAGCTGGTATCCTTAGATGGTGTATTTATTAGTTCCTCACAATCCTCGCCACTGAAATGTAATTATCTATAGCAAACGTTAAATTTCCTATTCAATGCACAGGCGCATAACGGTTCGACAATAACACGCTGATAGTGAGCCAAGACAAATAGTGCCTAACTAGATAGACAAACTCCAACAATTATGGGCTTTGAACAATATTTCGCTCGCAATATTGGCAGCAACATTATATGGTACTGTAATTGTTCTGTAAAGTTGTGAATACAATGGTGATTACATAATATATCCGATAACATAGAATATATCCGATCAACATATAGTCAATGATCTATAAAAGTAAATTAGAATATTGAAATAATAAAAATAATATTCTAATGTATAGAATATTGTTTTGCTTATTACATAATATAATATTGGTGAGCTTTTTTGTTTGCTTTTTCAAAGTCACGAAAAAATAAGACATTAATAAAATACGTATGATAAAATTTGATGCTTTATAATTGAAAATTTCATTATTGTTTATTTTTATGTGCACCTGATTTCGTGGGAAATAGAAAATTCCAAAAGTTTTCAACCTCGCTTTCATACAATTTAAATAAAACATATTTTTTAGCAATGGTGAGATACTTTATTCGTTACTTTTAAAATTATATATAAATTATATTGTACTCCTAAAAAATCATTTATATTATAATATATTTTTACTGAATTTATCTTGTTGGCTGAAATTAATCCCCTGGGATTCTAAATCCTGACAGAACTGAATAGCGGTAATTTGTGGAGTCCATATGAAGTGGCGAATATGTAAGGAGAGAATATTCAAATATAGATATGGAGTTTATAGTTAGTTCCAAATAAAATATAGCAATTCCGTTCCAAATGAACCACTCAAATACTTGATACAATTTAAAATTTGAAACTTGTACATTGTAAATATCACGATTTTTTGTGATACATTGGTACGTAAAAACATAAATATATTTTATCCCCGTTTTGCCAAAACAAATGTTTTTAAGCACAGGTCATAACGTATAAAAGGAAATTAAAATTACAAATTGAAGGATACGTCAAAATCCTATGAGTAAAACGAAGAAAATAAATAAGAATAATACCTTTGGCTTTTGCACTTGAGTATTACTATCTATTTATTTATTTAGCCATTACGATACTATATTTTATTTATATTTGCTGTTTTGCATGGCAATGTCTATTACACAACGAGTTTTTTTTTTCATATTATAAAAGAGTTATAAAATAAATATTTTTTATGACGAGTTTTGCCAGCGTCGTAATTTTTTAACGATTGATTGACTCTGATTTTATGTGACGCTTCTATTTTGTACTCGCTTAAAGTGCATTTATACCAAACAAATACAGACATAACTATGATATATAAAACATTTAATAAAACAGAATAGTACAATAACACGTGCAAGTGTGTTCATTAATTGTAAACGTTTTGTTTTAACCTGCCAAGCCTGCAATGTTTGTACAAAAAAATCTGAAATTTGTAGCGAGGTAGATAGATTCTTCAAAAATTAAATAAGCACATATTTTGATTTCTAATACTATATAATATTAAATGTGACTTTATTCCATTTAATTTATTGATTTGTGTTATATTCACTCAGTAAAGTATTCAAGCATAGCAGTTAGTCCCATAAGTAGCTTAATACCAATTGCTTTGTTGCTGAACGCCTCTGGCATACTTCAGGATGATAAAACTTGGATTGCTTTTGTGGTTTCTGAAATTAGCGAGTACCTTCTAACAAACGCACGTATTATACCTATACAACGGATACTGTCACGAAAGGAAGCCGTAGAATAATACAGTATAAACTATTCACTAATGTCAGCCTGTGAATTAGCAACAATACACATATTTACGCATGTATTACTAATTATGATATGTAAAATTTTTTTTTTTGAAACAAAGCAGATTTTCTTTAACTCTATCTCTCTGGTGTCTTTTTTTTATAAATATAATTTGAAAAAATCCCTTTGTCTCTAAATTTCAAATGGGCCTTGATTTGCGACTAAAAATATATACTTAAATCTTATGAAGATATTAACGAGATGATTGGGTTACACAAAGATCCTTGTTTATATGAAGACACATTGTCAATTTGATTGTTTTTCTGGTTTCTTTCCAGCGCAAGGATTTCTAAGAACAATCTACTGACAATTGTCTTTGGAAAGATTTTTCTGTTATACAGCGCACGTGTTTATAAGGAAGTGACCGTTTGATGATCAAACACACACAGTCTGTAAGTTAATAAAAAATACCCTTGTAATGTTGTCTTAGTATTATCGTAAGCTCCATTTTTTAATCGATTACACGAGTGAAGGAATTTGATGTTGGTTTACTGAAATTCATGTTATGTTCTTCCAAATCCAATATATTCTGTAACTAATGTACACATTTTTTTTCTAAGATATAATATTGGTTATATATTAATAATTTTAATACTTAAATTAATATTATGCATCTTTGCTCCATACCTGAAGCGTCCGGTCATCACAAGCTCTCGCAACAAAGATCTCTTAGCTATAACGATCCTCGCTTCAATCCATGTTATCTCTACCTATCAAAGCTCCGCCGAGTACATTCTACGCTAATTTTTGGCTGTTTTCCGAGGGAGCAAGAGCTCGGAAGCCTTATAAAAAGTCACAGTAGTTTATGTGGAGTACTACAAACATGTCCCAGACAGGTCAATTATCGTCTCTTGGCTGACTGAAGGATGATAGGCTATCGCGTCCGCTCCCCCGCAACGTTATTCCTCACAAAGTCAAACCATTGTACCTCAAGATCACCACCTGTTCTTAAAAATATTATATTTCTGCATATTCGCAGGTTGTAGATTATGCAAAGGGGCAGTATTATGTTAATAAATATATAAAACTAATAATAAATAAAAAATTCCAGTGCCAGCACATACAACTATATTTACTTTTGTAATACTAGTATATATATTTTTCTCGGACATATTTAAATTTTTTATAGATAATTTCTCGAATTATATTCATATCAGTGAAGCATAGTAGGCAGTCCTATAAGTAGTGTAATTTCAAGAGTTTTGTTTCAGGATGCCCACAGTATCCTTCAGGTTGATAAAGTTTACTACCTGAATCATGTGAAATATTCCGCGCTTTGGGATTCTGAAAAAAAGTAACCGGCTGACATTGTCTGGGTGAATAATGAAACGAACCGGAGGCGTCTTGGGAGTCCCAGAGATGCTTACTGTTGACGGATGAAAGGAGAGCTTCCACTGATGAGCTTTGTAATACCCACCAAAGCTTTTTATCATGCTTAAATGTTTTGCGAAAAGTTAAACTCCGTGAAGAAAATACTTTTGTTTTCAAGACGATTGAAATATAAAGACTTAGTTGAAAAATAAATATTATTTAAGCATAATATTATGTGTCTAGATTTTTTGCAGCCGTGTCGCTAATAACTCGGCATTATTACATCACAGGTCTTGTATGAGTAAGGAAGTCTATCTTTTTCGCTTTGTTGGTTATCTCTTATACACAAGTGAACTGAGCTTTCAACTTCTTCCACACCACATTAGTTTATTGACTAGTTAATTATACATGTATCCACGAACCTTTTAAAGCAGCGTTAACTGTAACACATATCATTGGACGGACTACACTGCAGTTATTTCGATGTTTTCTGGATTAACTTACAATGTAAATTTACGTACAAATAAATCAAGCATCATTTTTATTATTACTCAATTTTAAAAGTAGCAGTTAATTTTTCAAAGTGAAATGTTGCCATTTTGAAAGAAACTTAAATTTTAATCAGTTATAAGTATGTGAAGCTTTAGATTGACCTTTTCATACCAAAACGCCATTGCGCTGGAGTTTATCGTGTGATCTTTAGACGTAACAAATGGTAAAAACGCATAATGTCATTCTTATATTAATGGAAGTTTTTTCGATTTTAGGTATTTTTAAATGTTAGCATTTTGGCGATAAAGTCTTGACATGATTTGATTGCATGTACACGAAACAAAAAAATGCAATTTTAATTAATTAAAAATGACAGAATACCAAAAAAAATATATTAATAATTTCGTCATAAACATTATTTTAATCTAAAAAGAATACAGTTTTTGTGTTTTAAATATTATTCATTGTTTTTTATGTAACTGTACCCTCACAGAACGAAAATTTTATTATTAGAACTTTTTTAATTTAGTACGCTTAGGCAATATTATTTTCATCATTATCAAAGAAGAGTTAAGTTTATTAAATCTTTAAATAGTTAGATAAAATTATCCTTAAATCATAATACTTATTAGCCAGTTTTTTTTCTTTTCTTGTAAGTTTTGGAACAAATTATAATTACATTTTTTAATTTTTGTAAAAGTTTCAAGTAACGATTACACCGAATAACAAGATCGTAACATAAACCCACGCCAATTTATATGGTAAAGTAGGAAAAGTGTTGGAACATAATTTTAAAATCCAAGCGAAAAAAATATTGAAAATAGAACGTGGTACGACCAATGAATTTGTAATATTTAGAAAGTTTTTTCAAGTCTGAAAAACTTGTATGAGTTTGTATTCAGTTAGCTTTTACAAAAATTGCTCATTCGAGAAAAACTTTTAAGTAGGTACGCATGTTTTTTATTCTCCATTACTATATAAACATACTTTTTTAATAATTAAATATACATATACTATACATAAAATTCTTTTTTCAACGCGTCAATCCAAACACAAAAATAACGGCAGAAGCGGGATGCGAACCGCGGACCTTGGAAACCAACTATGCCCAGGTATTCATACCGCTCAGCCGACTGGGCTATCACCGTGCCTGGACCGACTCACGTTGAAACTAGTATTCATGTCATTGTTATCATCGTATGATAGATGTCGCTATAGTATATATTCAAAGTATGTATATTTTTATTTTTTATTATTCAATCAGTCTTCATTTATTCACAAGCTTAATATTATTACTTTTTTTTCATACTAACGAAGTAAATGTTTACGTAAATGTCTCTTCCTAAACCTCACTTCATATTCTCTAGAAAATAATTTAAGCGGTTAAATACTGTGTTTATAATACATTATAAAATGTTATTATCAAAAAATAATAGTAATTAACTCATTAAATTAATATTTCTAATCAATTACTCGCAAAAATCAAGTTAAAATATTTTTATTCTGTTTCTTACAAGCTTTATTATTCAGGAATAATCGACAAAGAACGATGTAAAGCGACTTTTAAATTGATAAATCTGAAGTCAAATGTTTTTTCTCTATTTCATAAAATTCATTAATAAGATTAAAAATAATTAGTTTCTAAATTACCTTCTTACTGAGAAAAATGTCTTTGGACTTATATATAACAAAAATATGACAATCTTTTGAGAAAATTTATACATTTGATGGTGATTTTAGCAAAGTTGATTGCTCTCATTTCTTTGAACATCTTTTGTCTATTTTTTTACTGGGCATTCGCTTAATACAAACGACTTCATAACTTATTTATATGCCAGGTGGTAACTTATAAGGAAAAGGGACATAAAAAAAAAATCTCGTAAGAGAATCACAAATAAGTAATAAAGACTACTTTAAATTATTAATTAAAAAAGAACTTCAAGTTTATATGAAATCAAGATAGTTTTTGATAATACATTTTTAAATAAATTTTAAATAATATCGGCATACTTAAATGCTTTTGGTAAACGAGCGTAGCTTATTGTATACCTAATAAAGGCTTAATCAAATGTTTATGGTATATATTTGATTCAATACGTTTTATTTTAAACAGTAGTATATTTGATAGTTCGTCCTTTGTGGATGTATAAAATTATGGCGACTAATTATTTTGTCAGTATTTAATTTAATTAATGACCTGTAAATATTTAAGAAATGGTGATTAATAAAAATAGAAAAAAGTCAGTCAAAATGAATTGGCAGCACAAAAATTTAAAGTGGTATTAAAAAAAAATTGCAGTAAATAATTAATGGATGATAATTAATAATAGTAAAGGTGAGTTTTCTATTTTATGTTCTAATTATTCATAGATCTTGTCATAAATTTGCATGTTCCGACCATCTGACTCACTAGCTGTCAAGCTACAACTAGTTATTTATTTTTATAAAATTATCATTTAATTTTAATATCGACTATTTTACATTAAAATTACTGGCAGTATTGATAATATAACTGGCATTTTTATTTCATAACTGACCACATTCGCACTGATTCATTGGATACTGCCAATTTATTTAATCTGCTGCCAGTTTATTTTATTTACTGCCGATTCATTCAATTTACAGCCAAAACCTTTAATTAGTTACTGAAAAAATAAATAAAGGCCTAAAATTATTATGTATAAATTAATTTAAGTTTTTTTTATTCTACAATTTTATTTATGAATACATATAAGGTTTCATTGGGAAATCATTATCAAAGTCTTTCACTAATTAAAAGTTAAAATGATATTTCATTGTCATTACTTATCAATAAGTTATTATTTAACGATGCGTTTTAAGAACTGAGTAATAATGTGAACAATCTCTCTTTGCAATGGAATAATAAATTATTTAATTTCAAGCAATGTTCAGTATGATACAATGCTTAGTCTGTATTATGTATTGTAACAAGCAAAGAATTTATTTTAAGACGTATGTATTATTTTTCAAGCAATTCTTTTATATTCTTGTACTCAAGTCTTTGCACGAATAACTTGTAATCTTAAGCTTAAAAGGTTTTCGACGAGATATATTCAATAGGTTTATTTATAGAGTTCTGCGATAGAAAGAGCTCGTTATATTGGCCCGCATTAAAAATATATTGACTGGAATTTCATACGGCTATACATTTCATACGAGACTTTTATGTAGAATTGTAGCATATTTGAAATACGATAATACCCGGAGACGCAATCTTATTGATCAAACAATGTTACTAAATAACTGTTGACTATTATAAAAATAAATATATTAAAGTTTTAAAATGTTGAAAGGAAATTAGTCAGCCAAACTTTTAGAGATTCTGAAGATAATAACTGTTTTGCGATTCGATTAAGATTACCGATGGCTTCATAGCTTTGATAAAATTTCATTCATCGTTGACTTAACATTAAATATATATATATGGTATACCATTTTTATATTTAAAATAAGCGTTTTATTATTGTTTGTCATGTTTTACATAATTCAACCAATTAAATAACTGTTAAAATATAATTCAAAATTGCGTCGTGGAGAGCATACAGTATTTGAAACGGTTTTTCTATTTACGTCAGTATCCAAGGAAATATGCTAATACAAAAAATATTTTCCTAGAAATGCCCTTACATGTGTTCATTTTAATTTAATTTTCATTTAAATGATTGTTTATTTTGTGTAACGTTAAATGAAGAAGCTTATAAAATATTTTTAGCTACATAAAGCCACACACGAAATTGAATAAAATATAAAGCAGGTAAAATTATGGATGAAATTTCATTAAAGTAAACTTGATGCCACGCGGAGTTCTCGAATTGAGTCAAATCTCATAAATATTTATTATGCCCCCACTTTGATGTATGTAAATACGTAAAATGAGGAGTGTGTCGCCTGAGGAAGGCTGATGAAGACTCTCGGCAAATAGACGGCTCCTGATATTTCTTTGCGTAAATATGTTGAATCAAAAAACATCCCTGAAATTCACGACGGTCGCAAAAAATAATATCCTTTTCATGGTCCGCGATAATGTTCTCAGACACTAGTGCTGAAAGCTCGGCTTTTATCGAGTCGGATTTGGTATCCAGTGTTACGGAACTTCCGGCGGGTATTAAAGGAGCTTTTGCAAATATTGAATTTATTAAGAAGGGATATTTCTTAAAGAAAACAAGAAAGCTAATAGCTTTTTTATTATATTTATCGTAGATCTGGTTTTATACGCACAATGAATAATTTGATAAAATACAAATCGCTTGAATATAATACCGATAAAAATATAAACTTTAGTTTTTTTTATGAGTAAAGAAACTGATACATTAGAACATTCTAATTCGTTCCATATCTACTCCTTTTTAGAGCTTTGTGCCGGTTGTTTTTGACGACCATATGGTTAAGAGGAGCGGATAAATATTCATAGATATAATGATGGTGATTACAATGACTTAATAATTTGATTTTTAAAATTATTTTTTACATTTATACAATTCTCTCATATTTCTTATACTCCAATATTATAAGAGGATCAAATACATAAAATAATGTATCTTCATCTTAAAAGAAACTTCAACTTCTATTACAAATGAATTAAATACTGTCGATGGTTTTGACAAATGAAACACTTACACATAATTACTAACCTAAAATGGTTGCTTGTTGGTAAACTCCACGGTTGAACGAAAGTAACACAATTATAAAATTATATTATTCATAAGTCACAGTTGTATTTTTTAAGCTCTAATTGAAGGTTATTGAAATATAAAGTTTGATATGAGAAATTGAATGAAGCAATGATAATGGCAGCTGACAGAACTATGTAGTAGGACTATATGCTCTTAATTATATTGACTTAAAATTAAATGAAATATTGCTTTTTAAAAATAAGACCTAATGTCAATTTTAATAACATCTTACAGAAAATTCTCAGTTATTTATCCAAGTATATATATTTATAGAAATATATGTATGTGTTAAGAATTTAATAAATAATGTGATTTGTAAATGTATTATTGTTAGTAATTTATATATCCATTAGTTATGTATTACTTTATAAACTAATTCTTTGTTTGAATTAAAATAATTTTAATGTTTGATAGGAGTTACCGGCTTAAAGTGAGGACCGATTAGTTTCACAAAGGGTACGTGTTATAATCCAGGGTAAATGTGAAAGGTTACACTTCGATGATTACGTATTCGACATTTAAGTAATATAAATTATATAAATGATCAAATACATTGTTAAGTTTATGTTTAATACTTTGTTTCCACTAGATAAACGCTTAATGTTAGATTACTTAATTCCCTAACTTCTAAAATATATAATTTGGTTTCTATGGAATAAAGACTTTCAATGGATTAACTAACCTTTTTTTTATTGTTACGTATTATTCGCTTTTACTCTTTCTCAATTGATACCGGATGGAGCTTTTCAAATATATTAACGGCATAATGGTATAAATATTTCTTATTATTATTGTCATATATATAGTAGATCCAGGACGAACAGCTTTTCCAACTCCCTTTGCTAGGCTCTGGAATACTCTCCTGGTATTCGTGTTATTTACAACATACAATTTGAATATCTCCAACAAGCAAACTATTAAACACTTGCAATGTTATCAATCCCTAAACATGAACAAGGACTACGCATTTGACCCGATCGATCGTTTTAGAGTTTGTTACTTGATTACGATACCATTTGTTGCTTGTTAAAACAGTATTTTGAATTTTATTTAAAACTAATATATTACATAATAATTTGACCAGCCAATTATATGTTAAATATGAATACCTAATTTAAGTGGAAAATATCAATTATTTTATAAACTGTCACTATGGGATCAAATAGTGCATTATTGTGTACCCATCTTCGTCATAATTTTAATGGATTCCAAATTAAATAACTTCTTAGGTTATCACGGCCAGATTTGATATTGTGGATTTTGGGTTTAGCCGTGTGTGGCGAATTACTTTTTTCCAATACTTTGACCTCCATTGCTGGGGTCATCAACCCTGAAGAAGACCACTGCAATGGCGGTCGAAGTATTGGAAAATAGTAATTCGCCACACACGGCTAAACCCAAAAGATACAATAAAGGATTCCAAATTATTTCATTAAATTGCACACGTCATTTTTCACTGTATAACAGTAAAAACCACTAATTATTTTAGGTATCTTTAAGCTGTTTTTGGTCCGTGAATAGATCTGTCCCTCTCAAGATCTTCATTATGTAGGCTCTATTCCTGACCCACCCGCCCAACTAACAAAACTGTTCGCTCTTCTACTAAGAGTGAAGGGGCTGACTGGGAGGGTGATGTAGGAGGTAAGTGTGCGGTGAGCGTAGGCGGAAAGTCTCAGGCGACCGCTGCCAAGAATATATTCAGTCTGTATGGAGATGCACATTAAAACTTGTACATAATGACGTCACCAAAAACGTTAGGTAAAATATTCTGCCAGAATAATAATGTTTCTTACTAAATGCTGATTGCATTTTGATAATATCGTTGAAGATTTTTGGTACATATATTTGCCAAGAAGGAACCGACTTAAATATTACGAGTATCAAGTGTACTGTCAGATTGTGTACGTAGTTCCAAAAATTGATTTTTTTTTTTTAATAATTTTTTTATCCTGTGTAAGTAACAGTCACACTTATCAGTATCTTTTGTATGTCGACCATAGATTTGCGTACATCACAAGATCAGTTTTTAAAGGCCGAGTAAGATCATATAATTTTGTGATGAGTTATACATATTGAGTTATAATGTATTTATCTAATGTATCGAATATTATATATTTTCATATCTTCACCCTGCTTGCATTGTACAAGACAAGAGTATTTTTGCATATCTATATATACTCTTTAACAGTCGAAACGCACTAAATAAGTCTGTAAAGCTTACGGACTTACATAACTGTCAATAGAGAAGAGGTTAAATAAAAGTTATAAACACTTTCAAATCAGATAACTCTTCACATAATTCTTTTGCGTATTAGTGTTTGGAATGACCGACGTGACAAATATTAATCTGATTGATGTAAGTACGTTAAATTTGCCATTTTAAAGCTGAAGTTGAAAATAAAATTCATGTTTAAATAACGAAAGTAAGATTTTTTTAAGTGACAATAACTATCTTACTTATCGTAAGTTTTACCATTTTAATGCTGGGTTCTGTAATCTTGAATAAGTCACCTCTGTTAGCGGTTAATTCTTTACATTGACTCATTTGCGCATCGTATATATTTTGTATTTAATGAAAGACATCCTTCCTGGTATCAGGCAATCAGAAACCAGATTACAGGCAGCCATGCTTTGTATTCTGTTAAGTCGGTTCTAAGTATGAGGCTATTAAAATTCGGAGTACTTACTCAATCATGAGACGTGTATTTAAAAGCCAGATGAATAGCCAGGCAGTCAAGGTACATTATAGAGAACTCTAATATAATTTGTATTCCACTTTCTTATTCTCTATATGC
The DNA here is from genome assembly GCA_022606575.1 of Glossosoma conforme. Classification (NCBI taxonomy): domain Eukaryota; kingdom Metazoa; phylum Arthropoda; class Insecta; order Trichoptera; family Glossosomatidae; genus Glossosoma; species Glossosoma conforme. Next base: position 4,614,254 of record JAGTXR010000100.1, on the reverse strand, counting down.
TATTTTTTGTTTTTTTGGCATTGGTTTTCGATTTCCGCATTACTTCTCTATGAGTTGAGAAATTTATGATATTGTTATACACATATCCGTAGAGACCCAAAAATGTCGCATTGATTTGCCAAAAGCGCTGTAATTTATGGCAGAAACTGTACAATTGTAATGAAACAAAAATAAAAACAGTGTATTCACTGCTTACTATATACTACCCATTTCCCGAGTGATGTAAAATAATGAGAAATACATAAACGTAGAAAAAGTAGAAAGGGAATTATAGGATATAAATATTATATACATAAAAATTCTTCTATTAAATCAGTACAGAAGGTTTTTATTGTATACTTATTTATAAACAAAATTTTAAATAGTTTATATTTGAAAATAAGTTAAAAATTTGCATTCTTTTTTTCGAAATATCTCCTAGAAATGATATATATAAGGATAATTTTACGTTATTGACAAATTTGTATTTTTTTAAAGTTATTCCAATACCTTACACAAATATTTAAAAAATGTAATAAATTAAGATTTAAAATAAACAAATAAAATTTAATATATAGCGTATATAAAAACTACAATATATAGCGATACTTAAAAGAGTAATTTTTTGCTTATTTAATTGAAATAAAAATAATAATGAGGTACTTGTTATGAAAAGGATAGTGATATCGACCATATTCAGAGTAAGGCAGTATGTATTTATACTGCTTGATTACGTCCATATTACGAGAAATTATGGACTCTCTCAGAGATAAAGGGTGTTAATGGATAGCAATAAAAGCAACGTTACGACGATTCAACCTGTATACAGCGGGATGGGAAGAAAACATGCTTTAGAACTCTCGGTGCTAAATCTCCAGAATGTCTGCGGGAAACGTTGAAAAATCCTCGTAACAATTTCGGTGTTGTCAGTGTCGAGTTGGAATTTTTATTGCTATTTAAAAAAAAACACGTACCAATTTACAAACAATTTGTTACATTTTTTCTTTGCCATCTTATTGATCAATGTTAAGCAATGAAAATGCTAGTCTTATGGAATGTTGTTTTTTCTAATATCTTTAAAATAGTAAAAAAGTCAGCTTACATTCGTCTCATTACGTTTAATGAATTTGGGTTGATCAGACTCTTTCGACTGGATGGCTTAGGCATAGAAAGCATCAGTATAATCAACCAATCTCCTTAAAAACTAATTATCAAATGCTCAAATATCCCTCCGACCCTACAGCTCTCTTCTCGCTTAAAGCTCCTAAGAGCCGTCAGGATCTTATATTTATATACATAATACATAGCACGTACTCGGCGGATCTACGAGTGCAAGTACGGCTTGACCCGTGGATAATTTGTGGAGGCCATATGCTACAACTAAAGCGAGGATATAACGAAGAAAAATATAAACTTGAAACACCACAAAATTTAATATTTTATTAAGTAAATTTATAATTATATTACACGTACTGAAATAAGTAATAATATAAAAACAACTGATAATTTCATTTAATTATACAGCACTTCACATAGAAAACGGTAATCAAAATATTTGTAAGAAATACTGTGAAATTTTCTTGCGTTAAAAATAAACATTTAATTTTTGTAAAATAATATACTTTAAGAAAATAATGGTGCCTATTTTATAAGGAGCATAACAGAAAAAAAATGTCGTACTAAATAGCGTAAAAATATTTGTATTTATAACAAACGATTAATCGTTTTTGAAATGTCAGAGTACTTTAAACTCTGGTGCGCTGTTATTGTAAATAGTTCATTTCCAGAGGAAATTAACTGCAGAGGGAGAATTTTAAATCCGTAAAAGGAAAAAGTATTTTTGCAGCGAAGTTTCCACCATCTTGCTGGCAAGCTACAGTGGTACAGAATGTTTGCTTTTCTGGAAGATCCATTGTTATAGCAAAACCCTGAACAAATACTGTGATAGAGGAGTTGCTAGCTTCTTCGATAAAACTGACCACAATATATTACGTGTAAGATAAATCAAACCAAAATAGATTACATGTAAGAAAATATCGTAACGCTGAGGTATATGTAAACTTTTCTGTTAACTAATATTAAACTTTATGTAGGTATTCTCTATTTCATTTGAACATTGGAAAAGGCATTTTATTCAATTTGATTCAAGAAAGGAACTATGAGGGATAAACAATTTATTTTAAATATCGTTTTGATAAAAGTTAGGTCGTTAATGTTGTTGCATTAACATCTTGTTTTCATTGGTCAAATCTCAGTAGGTCATTAAAACTCATAACCATTTTGTATTGTATCCAAAGTAGGTAGCTCAGATATCTTACTACCGGAAAGGCTGTTGCAGGGTAATTTATAGAGCATCGCGATATTATACGTTGATTTCCGTACTAAAAAGCATCGTTTATTAAATACATAATATTAACGTTATACGATCCGAGTATTTTTCATTTTTTACGAGGGGTATAAAATGCGTTTGTTAGTTTTATGCTAAATGCATAGTAAAAATGTTCAAAGTTTATCGTATAAGCATATCTCTAAAATATATAGTACAAAAATAAATTAATACACGAGTACACTGACATCAGCTTTATATAGCCCTTGCAGGCTGCTGCCGAAAAGCCTCGATATACGATCTTTCGTTTCTTATTTTTAAGGCTTTATCGAGATTAAGTCAACACGTATAAGTGATTCAATTATTTTTAAGAACTCCAATGTTTTAATAAATTATCATTATCATTTTACACCCGCTACCCAGCAGGAACATATGGTCATGGCAAGTTGTCGCATATACATTTCCAGAGTCTGGGAGCCTGGATAAAGTCATTGTTTTAAATTCTTGTTTTTTTTTCTTTGCTTCTAACAATTAATGGTGGATGGACATAGCATATATGAAATAATTATATATTATTAATTTCTGACAGTCTATTTATTTAGTAAGTACCACTCGGGTCTCGAACCGAACTATAGATTGAATGGATGAGAAACAACTTCTTGTAGGTTATATTCGGACTTTACAACCAGTCATTTACCTGTGTTACTGATGAACAATATTACCATCTTGATATTGTCTCAAAGTGACATTATTACATGGATTTTTAAATTTTTATTAGAACATTTTTACAATTTCCTAATCTTATTTAATAGATCATTGACTATATTTCAATATTATTAGTAATTAAATATATACATACAATTATACACCACATTTTATACGCATCAATTCATTCAGAAAAAATAATATAATTAAATATAATTTTTCGCAATAATTATAACTAACACGAGATGATATATATAAATATGTATTTCTTACTAAAGTGACTAAAGGACGTGAAACATAGATCCTACAGCTAAAAACGTATTTTAAAGAAAATGCATTTAAAAACATGTTTTCACGAGCGTACATCATAATCCCAGCTTGTTCCTCAAGCACCTGTTAAACAGTTTACACGTCAATGCTGCAAATTGTACAAACGAGCATCACAACACAAAGTAAGCTCGTCAAATTCCCGACGAGGATTTTGCGGTTTGGGGCGGCGGGCGCTAACGCCCGGGGCGCCCTCCTTCCTGCTCCCTCCCTGCCCCGAGAAGCCCCGGGCCGCGCCCCCTTGCAACCGCCCACGCTAGCGACGTTCCTCCTTGCGTCACAGAGCAAACTGCGTACTAGAAAACCACGTTCAGCTCTCCATAAGAAAAAGCTTTTTCCATTTGTATACGTGTTTTGACATATCATTTTAGTAAAATTGTATCAAATTTGTTTGATTATACATACAAATAAACGTATTATATTTAAATTCTTTAATAATGTTATATTTTTACCTGTTTTTTAAATATTTGTAGACTTTTATGATTAGCGAAGTGCCAAGATAAAGTTAAAAAATTAAGACTTTTTAATGATGAGAATGGATGTCAAAGCGAATTCATGAATATGAAGAATTAATTTACAGTTTCCACAATATCAGACAGGACTTTATTATTAATGAGATAACTATCGCTATATGTGAAAATTAAATACAGCTTATACTGCTTACACATCGAGTATAATTTAAGTGTATGTACATCGATTTAACGGCATATATCATCATCATCATCATCATCATCCTGTACCCGTCCATTGTTGAACGTAAGCCTCCCGCATGAGTCTCATCCTCTTCGATCCTCTGCCTTCCGCATACAGGGTACTCCCACTATTCTTCTTATGTCGTCAGTCCATCTTGCAGGGGTCAGCCAATGCTTCGTTTGCCAGATCTTGGGCGTCACTCTAATACTTTTCTTTCCTATCGACCATCGTCTCTTCGACACATATGTCCTGCCCATTGCCACATGAGCCAAGCGGCATATAATATGCTTTTATATTAAGTCGTAATTGGTTAAAACATAATCGTAGATATGTATATTTACAATAATGTTAAATACACTTATTGCTTAGATTTATATAATGTTCTGCTAAGAGATTAAAAATATTATGATCGGTATTCCCTTTGCGTTTTTATTTTTTTGTGTTATTTAACCATAATTATGAATCGTATTGGATTAAAAATCCTTGAAACCCGTACGATACGGAAAAACAATTCTTCGAAAGTATTGTCGAGCTCCGTCATTTTACGAGTATTTCTGCTATTCATGGACTGCGCGTGGAAGCCAGCCTTTTGTATGATAAGCGTGGGTGAGACAGAAATAAGCTGCTGCATTGGGTGTGTTTATAAAAATTTTAAAGAAAAACATTGGGCTGAAACCACGGCCAATATGTGTATTCTGTAACGTATTTTGTAGAATTTCCTGACTTGGTTTATAAAATTACGTGCGATGCCAAAATGCTTTATTTACCCTTTCGTATTTTGTTTTATTTTATTTAAGGTTAAGCATTTAAGCGATAAACTAATATAAAAGGTACGCAATTTAATATTAAAAAATGAAATTTTGTTTGCATTTAAATAAATATTGAGTTAAATTCTCGGTGGGGTAGGAAAGTACTTTGAAAGGTTAATTGTTTGTGCGTCGGTATTTATTTAAATATTATGTAGATGAAGAGGTAATCATTTTTGGCGAAGATGAGAGTTAGAGAGCTATGGATTGCTTACGAGTGTGAAATGTTAATGAGTCGAAGAAAGGTTGCAATTAAAAATTCCTAACCTTAAGAAGAAAACGAGGAATACACTTTATGTAAATAATTTAATGAATTTTTAAAATTAAATTATTTTTAAGAAATTAATCGTCTCGTCAATTTTTAAAGCTTACAAATACTTTTACATAAGCTTTATTCATTATAAGACATCCATATTATCCAATGTATTGACAGATTGATAGATGTAATCGGATAGTTTCATTAAAATTTAAAGTTTTCAGAAAGAACGCTGACTTGCAGCGTTGTTCCCCATAACAAAAATGAAATGCTAGAAAACTCACGTAATAAATAATATTACTGACGCAATATGATGAAATATTGTAGATTATTTATTTTCTGTGCCTGCACTACAATTCAAACCTTACATATTTCATTGAAGTGATTGGTACCGGTAGCTTCATAGCAGTAAGGATGAGAATAAAAAAGCTTGTATTTTATGATTTTTAACCTAAAATTTTAAATTACGGTTATTTAAATGAAGTATGTTATAAGGGACGATAAAGAGCTATAATTATAAGCTGAAAAAGAGATAAATGTATCTTATCGTCATTATACAAGATGAACAGTGGGCAGTTCTGCGGCAATTTTGGTAAAACATAAATTAGTGCGTAACGCCAAAGTAACTTCTTTCATTACTTCGTAGGCTGCCCAATTTATTTACGAGCTTTTTAGTATGTATTATTCATTCAGTAAATAAAAACACTTTATGCCACGACCCTTCGAAAGCTCACGGAGCGAAATAAACTATGAAGACCAGTAACAAAGGCAATGCAGAAGTTTCTACTCCTGAAAACTGATCTCTGAAATTTCTGAAATATTTACTACTTTATTTCAATTTTTCAATTTCAATTTTATTTATTTTTTCCTTGCAGAAACATTACAAATTTTATGTGCGATCGCCAAACTCTTCAATATGATTTAAAGTTTTTTTAACTCTGAAACGGTGAATTATTAAGAACAAATTATATGTACTAGCTACAAAGCGTGCTTTGTTTTAATATATAAATACAATACATAAAAAACGCTCCCAATCGGCCTTTTATAATGTTCATAAAGAAAAGTTTGTAATTTTTATAAACTATTGCATTACAATTTTTATATCAGAAACATGTGATAGTTTTTACATAAACATATATACTTCATTATGTGACTCAATTTGTGTATCGTTTTAAAATATTTTAGATTAATATAACTAAACTCACTTCAATGTCCATTTTAATGACGTATTTAAAGCTACTAAAATAAAACAGACGCGCAGTTAAGAGTCCACTCTAGTCCGTACGAAAAAACAAGCTTTTGAAATGGCATACATTTACTGAAATGTTGAACCGTTTTTTTAGAAACTTCACGAGCAAAATGCAACGTAGATGTCTTATAAATTTGTTCTCGTGCAAAGTAAAAAAAAATAATTAACGTAAACATTAAAAGTATTTTTTTTGCTGAATTTCATTGGCATATCATAATAAATGTAACTGTAGTACAATAAAATAATGATTTTTATATGTGTTCCCGGTTTCGTCAGCCTGAAAGACACACAACATTATGTATTCAGCAAGAATTTTTAGTTTGACATAACATGAGATGAGTTGACGGATTGATAGAGTTTCTTAGCGACAATAATTTATGGTGTCTATTATACTTACCAAGTGGACTTTCAGGTGCAGATATGTCCTAGGACAACAAATGAACTGTGGCAGCTGACAGAACTAAGTGGCAGCAATTTGTGGTAACCATCTGTTCCATGTATGGAACGGATATGAAAAGAAAAACTATATACTTTTTGAACCGGCGATGTGTACGCCATAGATAAAGGAATTATATGACGAAAACAGTTGTAATATCAAAGTTAATTAAATGTTTTATCACAAGCCTTTTGTGATACTCTATAATAATCATATTTAAATAATACATCGAACTGTTAGTTTGGTAAATTTTAAGGGTGTTTTGTAAATAAATTGAGGATCGGATTCAGTGGTCAAACAAAACTGACGTGAATCGCTATAATTTTCCTTATAGGTAACAAAACAGATCAAATATTGTTTTGTTGTATAATTTACCACTTCTAACATTTTAAGCACATACGAGTATATTTAGGAAATTTTAGCAATATTTTAGCGATTTAAATAAAGTAAATTATAACTGATACAAAGTTACAAAACATAGTGTAATCTTGTGTAAAATTTGTGAAGTAGAAACGTTGAAATGTGATACCAAAGTGTTTTAATAATTTAATTCATACTTCAAACTTCTGTGTGAAATTCAATCACTATACAATGGTAGTGTGTAATATTAGTTCCATTAAATTTACACGGTTAATTAATCTTAACCGCTTAACGTATCCACTCATAATATGTTACGTAAGCTTCGACGTCTTAAACCACGTGGGAATTTCAAGAAGTTTGTTGTATGGTTCAAAGTTCCGAACTTGTGCCTTTTTCAAATATCGAACGGACCAAATTTAATTAGTATAATATAGAAAATAGTATAAAAGCATAATATAATAAAACAGCAATTTCCTGTTAAAATAATGTAAGATTGATTGTGTAATATGGTTTTATACATCTGGTTTTAACTAATGAATTAATTTTTATAGTTTTCATTATTCTGAGATACTCGTAGATTACATTTTGTGCCATTATTATACGCTTCTATTTACGTTTGAATATTATGGTCACTATATTAATTATTGTTGCACGATTAATGTGTTTTTCATTTACATTTAATAGAGTGCATCATTCATGAGAATAGGTGAAGTATTTTATGTTGTCATCTGGGACTTCGTTTTTTTAATGGGAAAACCTTCTTCAAGTGTTCACTTCAATTGAGTTTATTTTAAACCGTCTTTGGTTGTTGAAATACATTTAAGACATTGTCAGGATGACGTGCGCAGTTAATGTGGTTGAAATGTTTTTTTTAATGTTTTTAGCATTCAGTTTGAGAACCATTATAAATAATATATATTTATTTATTTACCTTGTTCTTACATGAATCATGTAAGATATGGCTTCTGTTCAGGAGACCTTCTTGCAACCATCCTTGGAACCCTACCTGTCTCCCTCTCTTACCATTCTCTGATAGACACACCCCGTACCCCCTCTTCTACATAAAATGGGTTCGACAACTTATGAAGTACTATGCAGCTTAGTTGTCTCTCGAAAGTAATCGATTGAGGAAGGCTACTAGTTAGTTGAAACTGCAGTCTCCTAAGCAGAGGCCGTATCTTACGTTATCCATGTAAAAACAAGATAAATTAATTAATTTTTATTATTAATTTATTTTTGGTCGTATCAATATTTTTTTACAAAATATAATAAAAAAAACACAACAAATTGGGTCTGAGTTTTTCACGATTTGAAAAATCATTCACAATTGTATGTTTCATAAGCTCATTTTTCCAAATAAATAAATCTCAATATTTTTCTATTTTCAGGATTGCACAGCATGGTTTGCTACCTGTCGTTGATATTGGCGACAGCCTGGGTAATGGTTGCACATCGCAGCTTCGTCAATCCAGCAGCACTACCTCAAGTTCCAGCTGTTGATAATGGTAAGTTGCTAATATATTTTTGACTATATTTGTATAGTAATAGATATAAGAGTTAATTACAAATCCATTCTTCCATATACGCTAAGTACAAAGGTTTTTGATGGTCTTCAGGACGGCCATTCATAGCCCATTAATCAAAACTGGTAGTACATGAAGGCTCCTGTAAGCATCATCTAGGTATAACACCTATTTATAGTGAGTGTCCGTAAAAATAGACAATGCGTGAATACCGGGCTCTCTTCTTCGTGTCAGCGACGTCAAATTATTTTTTCCCAATATCTGGCAACATCGATAGCTCGTGTGTTGCCCAGCATTAGGTCCTGAGATGTGCAACTTGTTGGGCACATGGAGCAGCATCGTAGGTGTGAGGCGGTCTGCAGGTCTCCACAGTCGCACAATAGTGTCTCTCCCTGCCGAAGCATTCCCCACCGCTCGAGGTTGTCCTTTGTTCTACCAACTCCGGTTCTTAATCAAGGCTCTTGCCAGTTGGGAGGCCTTCCTTTGGAGTAATGAAATCCTCTGGTGCGATTTGTTGCCAGAGTTGGAGTCTCTCATTTTCAGGGCCGGATGTGAGAGGTTGTGTGGATTTCAGAAAGCTGCTTCGAGACTTCAATCTTGGTGTTGGGGGTATCTGATTATACAAGCAGTGGGACGGTTGGTTGATTGCCTTACGCATTTCTTCGGCGCATATGACTTTGCGTCTTATGTTCGGTGGTGCGATACCAGCCAAGGGGTATAGTTTAGAAATGGGTGTTGGTTTGAGGCAGCCTGTGCGGGGAGCATGAAAAGAACCTCCACGCGGTGCCCCCTGGAAACGGAATCTCGGACTTCCTCTTCCGGCCAATCTTTTCAACCCAGCGACAACAAAAAATACCGGGCTGTAGTCAAATGATATCGGTGGTTCGACTATTCACATGCGGATTTAAACCATCCTGTAAAAAAATGTACAATGAAATTTATCAATCAATTTTTGTCAGTATTTTCCTGTATGTGCTTACAAAAAAAAAACGCGATCGGAAAAAATCGGTGTTTTCAACATGGTACTCGTAAAATCATTGTTTAATTTCACGATAACTCACCATCCAGAATAAATTTGATTTAAATTTTAATCTTATTTATTGATAAAAATCCTCATTCGAAATAAAATTAAATATTAGACTCGAAATAAAAATATTTATTGTAATAGCATATTTCGCAAATACTTAATAAATATCATACATAGATCTTTCCCTATACTAAGATGATTTGGATTAAAAAGAAAAATACTGAAAAAAAATTCAAAGCAGTTTAATTGTCTGTAAGCGATTCGTTGTGATATAGGATTGGATTTAAAGATACTGCGAGGAATTTACGATAATGGCTTTTTTCACAAAATTGAACATAATTTGGATATAAATATTAATGATTATCTGCCAATGCTAAAGAATAAAAGGCATAATATAAGCATTGTGTTGGAAATTTTTCATTTGTTGCGTATATTCTTTATTTTTATATGTCATTTGTAATACGAAAATAAATCGAAGGATTTTTGTAGGGTTTCAATGCCTAGACTACAATACAATACCAATAAAGATTCTAACAACAAAGTAGCGTAATACTCTTAGTAATAACCATTTAAGAACCGGTCCACATTTTTCCGTAGCAGAAAACGGTAATAGCATGCAATTCTCAATGAAAAACGGGATTAAATATTGTACACTTAAGATATTGCCTAAAGTACGTTGATAAAGTCTATAGATTTTTAATAAAATTTAAAAATATTATTTAAACAACTTGATATTATTTCATTTTATTTTTTTCTGTCTACATATTGGATTCATCTGTTGCTATGCTTTATTTATTTTAAGATCCATGGAATGTACGAGTTTGTATTATTTTAAATATATTTGGCTAACATTATCATTATGTTCTTGTGATAATTTTGTCACTCAATATTTTTTTACGTGAAAACAATTATTAAATATTGGTTGCTATATAATATGAGGTGGAAAAGAGAGTATTTCTGTACCTTTTATATGCGTAGCCTCGCTCATAACGTAAAATCTGTTGCAAAGTGGAAGCCATAAAATATACCTTGTTTATTAGGCTTGTCATTAAAGCGAGGCAGGCTGTAGGTCAACCTTTACACTGGGTTGTTGATATTACATAAAGGTGGTAAAGGGCATAAAGTTACTGAAATTATATAATTTCGCTGGATACGTATCTCCCATGAGCTCCGGCTTTACCACCCAACAAACATTAGTACATTTATTACAACCCTGTAGCTTGCCACTAGCATGGAATATTCCATGAAATATCTTATTTCAACATGGATTTCCCATAGACTCCATTGTTCAAATATAAATTAATTTCTATTGTACAAGTATATAATAATGCATATAATATTACATATTATAAATTGTTCGAATAGTATTTTTATTATTAACATTAATTAATAATAATTAAAAGCATATCATATATATTATGCTCATAACTGGAGCATATGGTCGTCACGAACTACCGCCAAAAAGTTTTCCTAGCTTCCAGTCTCGCCTTATTATATATGAGATCTGCCTCCGCATCTCCTTCGAGTACATTATATGTACAGTATTACTATTAGTAATTTAACTAATAATAAAATGTAGATGCATTGTGTAAGGATTTGTATCTGCATACACAAGAGTTCATAATACCAATACTTATAATATCCTAAGAACGACGACGTTTTTTTCTATTATAACTAAAAAATCTTATATTAGATTTACTATTTTAAGGCTTTAAAATTCATGACGTATTATTTTTTCATTACCAAGCATGTGTAAAATAAATCTAAGAACGTCAATCAAAAAAATATAATTTTGAAATATTTAATTTTAATGTCAAGTAATTACATTTTAAATTATTATTTTCATATTTAGAGTATGGTAAGTATGGAAAATATATATTTAACTTCAGTAATAGTAAAGCTTTTGGTAAGCTCAACCCAACCTATCAAATATACATATAGTACATATTATTAATATAAATCTACATCAATATTAAGGCTATTGGGATGAGACAAGTCAAACCACTAAGTAATGGTTGGTAATAGGAGGATATGGCTTGTATCAATTGATTCAATTACCAAACAGAGTGACGAAAGCCATTAAATTCGATCAACCCACAATTACGACGATAGCAGATAAGCCTGAATGCCAAATTAAAGTCGTTTGTGAGGCGCCAATATTGATGAAAGCCATGTATAAATTACTTAATTTAATTTTTTATGTATAAGTAGTTGAGTATTATTCCACATCATTTTGTTAACTTATAAATACTAGAATTTAATTTCAATTTTCAATTTTTTATTTTATTTATTTTATTTATTTTTTTCCTTGCAGAAACATTACAAATTTTATCAATTCAATGCATTTCTGAAGTACAATAATATAAATACAATTATATAATATAAAATATAAATACAATAGGTAACATAAATGTGGTGATGTAAATTTATTGACACATTTAGTATCACTGACCTCACACTCAGAACTAGCGTCAGGAGACTCAAGATAAACAGTTTGACTTGTAACAACAAAACCCTGTCATAAGTATATCATGATTGACTCACAAATAACAAGGCATTATTGTCACAAAATAAAACGTGTAACATTTCGCCTCCATAAACACCAGTACTGAATTTAAAGCAATATAACACTAAATATCTCAATATCTTCACTCAAGTTGGTTTCAACCACTGTTCACTGCGATTCTTTCGTCTTATGCGTATCCAGGGTTGAACAATGGTCCTTTCAGGCCACACTTGAGGCTCCATGAGAGACTCCAGCGAAGTCGCGATGACCCCGACTTTAAAAGAAGTTGACAGCGTCCGCCTGCTGACAATCCTCCTGATGGTCACCCAAGAAAGATTGAATGCAGCGGTCGCTGCCAAGAAGCTCTGCAAGTCCTCAGCCGATGTATCTGGGTGAAGGCCCTTGGCGTGAAGATACGCCATCTTCACTCCAGTAACGTTTTTTGAAGGAGCTGCAGAACCACGGATCATCAGACGTGCTGAATGTTGTTGCCTTTCCCCATGCGGAGAGGCGCGACTCAACTTAGAACGTTGAACTTCTCCGGAAAGATTGCTCGGGGGAGGGAGAGGACATCCACGGAGAAAGCACTCAGGTCCTCCAGTTCCTCGAACGATGATTCGTCCCGGCTGAGAACGGGAGTCCTTGGGAGCCTTGCTCGAAACAGCGGGGGCTCCTTCGATAGTATCGTCCGAGGAGTCCTCTTCGGTGGCCTCACTCGAAGCGGATTCTTTGACGGCAGGTTCGGAGTCTCTGCTGTCACAGTTAAGCGACATCGACACAGGAATGTTGACAGCTTCAGCGTAGGTAGCCGGAATTGATTTGCACGCTCGAGGTAAGCGCCTTCTGCGGGAAGTCGGCAGACTTGTCGGGTTGGGTGGAGAGTCCACACCAACGGATAATAAAATGCTAATGCAATTTTTAAATTACATTCTACGAATGTTTGCGTAGTATTTTTAAAAGTACGATTTTATGACTGAAGTTGAATAACGTAAGAGAGACAAAGTAGGTGTTTTCCATCCTCTCTTCTTCGTAGTATCAATCCGGTGGATTGGTTTGCAGCAACAGAATCTTGCATCTCGATCTCCATTCCTCTCGGTCCTCCGCAACCCTTTTCAGCTCAGCATAAGCGCTACAATTCATGTCCTCGAATACTTGCTGTAAATACTCCCGTCTAGGGCGCCCTCTACAGTTTCTACCCTCAACCATCCCCTCCACAATATCGTGAAGAAGACCATCGTGGCGCATGATGTGACCAATCCATCGGGCTCGCCTCTCTGAGATGGTTCTTATTAGGTGCCTATCTTCCTTGATTATCCTGAGAACCTCATTGTTCGTGACGTGGTCTCTCCAGGAAATTCCGAGAATTCTTCTGTACGACCACATCTCAAAGGCCTCTAGTCTTTTTTATCACTTTCAGATAAGCACCATGTCTCACAGCCGTACATTAAGATGCTCCAAACAAGTGTTTTGGCAAGTTGCTTGCGGAGCCCTAAAGTAATATTCTTTTGACTCAAGAATTTTGGCTTTTTATTGAAAGCTAGCCTTGCTTGATGTATTCGACTGTTGACTTCTCTTTTGTTCTGGCATCCCAGGTAATCGTACTTCCAAGGTATACAAATTCTTTTGCATCTTTTAGGGTACTCCTAGCATTGATATGTTAATTTTCTGCTGCTCATTGCGGCTTACTCTCATGACTTTGGTTTTTGTGCTGTTTATCTTCATATTGTAGTTGGAATTAAATATGTTTTCCATGGATGTCAGCGCTTCAGTGAGTTCATCTTCAGTTTCAGCAATCAGAGCAATGTCGTCAGCAAACCTTATCATATCAATCTTTTGGCCATGTATTTTAATCCCCTCTCTATGGCCCATTTTTTCCCTGATGTTATTGATTGCATTTTGTATGTATACGTTGAAGAGTACAGGCGACAGAGAGCATCCTTGTCTCACCCCTTGACGTATTTTTGCTTCCTTTTGGACATTTCCAAGTGATATTATATCCATCCTATAGTAGGCCAAAAGACGAAGATAAAACTGGGTTGTGATATGTTGTCTAGATGCCGTAGGAGAGTATAAATTACAGTTGCCTTTTATTTAAGCCTCCGTTCTCTCGCTGTCTTGGAAGTACGTAGGAAGAAATACACTCCGCGGAGTTTTGAGATACAGAACTGACTTCGTCAGAAAATTGACGAGGACTGATATGGAAGAAGAGTAAAATTCAGTTGTAATATGGATTACACCAGCTTTATTGAATGATGTCAAACATTATTAATTAATTTAAGATTAAATAAAATACTTCTTTATTATGCATTGTTTGATTTTAGTTTATATTAAATCATTATATTTTACACCCGTGATTGGACTTAGATAATTTAACAGTACTGTATGAATTTGGTCGATATTGTTGGTCGATACAAATTTATGTAATGATGTTCAGACATATTGTCATATTAGTTAACTGGAGTATGAGTAATTTGATACGGCTTAGTAAAATAAAGGTCAATTAACATCAAACAAATAGTTTTTAACAGATTTGAATGGCATTTCAATTTTCACTGACATAACCATATTATACAATTTATATTTTAAATAATTATTTAAAATTTACTTGCTTGTTAAAACTAATTTAATCAATTATATTTAAGCAGTCTGCTTAATTTCAAATTTTTATGAAATTCATAAATAACTTTTAATACATTGTTAGAAGTAAGCAGTATCAAACGTATTATTTAAACACATTTTAAGGACAAACCCAATACAAATTTATAATCCTAAACGTATTTTGTTAATTACTTTAAAGTCTGCAATAAACGTATTGTATTTTAAAAATAATAATATCCTATTTTATTAAATATTTCATCTAGAAGTTAATTTATTTGATTGCCCCGGATTGATATTGCTTTTACTATTATTTCATTGTATATGATATAAAAATTTAAAAAAGGATTCAGTATTTGGTTGATGGACGAGATCTTGCTAACAAAATGGCTTCAATTCGAATTAATGGCTCGTGATAACATTTCTTTAGCCTTAGAATAATAAATTGATCCCTTGACGATTTATATAATCGCCAGAAAGAATACTAATCTTAAGTAATATCGGTTAAGTCAACTGGATGTGACCCATTATAGGATGACTTATATTTGCTTTCTACGAGTATCTTAAAACCAACTTATTACATAGTACCCTTTAAAGCCATCCACTTTGATCACAATTTTTCCTAATCTTATTTATATTTTTGCATATTCGATCTCTAGTATAAATAAATATCAATCGAGTTGTTCGTGACGTTCATATTAATAGAAAATAAAAGCAGTTGATATCAGCTTGATATAGCTCTCTTAGGCTGATGCTGAAAGGCCTCGAAAAACGATCTCTCGTCTCTTATTTTTGTTCGCTCGCCTGACATACACATCTAATAATGTTAGTTTTAATTTTATACAAAAATGTACGGTGTTTGCATACGCTATTTTATTTGTTTTGACAGTTGCTTAATTTAATGTTGGTTCAAATGTCAACTTTAATTTGTGTCTTAGCCGCGATTATCTTTAGGGCGCTACATGTCACAGTGCCCCGTCTGTCGTCGGCTCGCGCCCGCGCGAGTTCTCGCCCGACCGAGGACGACGATACAACATATGGAACAAATGGTCGCCAAAATACAGTTGTATAATTCTGTTAACGGACATATCTCTGGATTTGAATGTCCGTCTGGGAACACATATGGTTAACGATGATTCCAGGGCGAGAGCCCAGGGACTCTTGCGACGACAGCTTAAGTATCCGAGCAATATTTGGGTTTTTGTTAATCAGAATTCGGTCCTAGGGAACGGCTCTAAAGAAAATATAATACTATATGTTCAAGATTATCATCCGTACAACTTACTAGGTCTATTGGATTTGATGGTTCAACATGAAACATAATATACTCTTCTTTTATCAAAAAAAAAACCTTTTGACGAAGACCAAAAAATAGGATCGACTTTAGTTGTTTACAAAAATGTTTCGTAAACACACTTTTACAGATTCAAATTATTTTCATCTCTGTTTTGTAACGGCATTCTTTGTTTGTATGGATATTTATTTCCGTCGACCATTGCTTTGCCGCTATTATTTAATCCAGTACCGCCCACGCGACGCCATTATTGGGTAGTATCCGAAAAACGGTTCGAGATACAAACGGAGTTTCAAAATATATCTGAAATCATTTTGATTCTAATCCTCTGCAATCAGAGAGATTTTTTAATTAAAAAGAAATTTGGGTTATAGATGGATATAAATAATAACGGTCTATTATATTTCGTAGACTAAATGTATTTGACAGGCTTTTATTAAAAATAGCCGCGAGCTGGACAGCCTCAAAAGATAGTTGAAACCTTTCAGTGGACTATGACTCTGTAGATGGATGCTTTATACATTAAATTCAAATAATAATTTTAAAAATTAATTTGCGTTCTAACTTTGAAAATTGCTTGTTTTTGGTCGACAGACATTAAATATGTGTTTTCAGCAAGTATGCGACGCTTCTTGGATGTGGGTGGGTGCAGGGGGTTTTAATTCTTTGAGTTGCAAAAAGCATCGACCGTGATGTAGCGCGCTTCAGTTATATGGGTTCAGGGTATTTATTACATTACATAAATCAAAAACATGAAGCTATGAGACTTCCAATAGCAAGCGTTATACGAGTATGTTTTACACACATTTATTGTTTCATTTCCTTACAATGTTTTAAATAATGCGTTATATTTAAAGTTGGTATTAATAATAAGCTGGTATTTATAAAGTTTATTTGAGTGTACAAATTGATGTATTTAACGAAATATTATTTTTCGTGACCGCTGCGTCAAATTGATTCAGCCCAATGCCTGTCCAGTGTCCGTCACATCAAGTATAACGGCTAGTCGGGGACATGGGGCAGAATCAATGTGATAATGGAGATTTCTGTAGTCGGACAACAGTTAGTCTAATTATTTCAGCACTCCCAATCGGTTCTAGTGTTCTACCGACTCTGGTCCTTAGTTTGTTTATTGACTTTCAAGTAAGCCAGCTTAAGTTTTGCCAGTATAGAACTCAGAGAGGAAATGCAATCTTATAAAACGATTCGCTAAAAGTTTCAGTCTATCAGTCTAAGGGGTGTGTGATGTGAGATGTTCCGTAGAACTAAAAAATCTGCTTAGATACTTCAGCCTGCGTTTTGAGAGAAGTTGTTTATACAGGCAGAGAGACGGTCGGTCTATTTAACGAATTATTATATTAATGTTACATGGTATACAAAATATTAAACATATTATCAAAGTGTTCTATGATAAAGGTGTGTTTTTCTTAAAGTATTATTAATTTTATGTTTATTTTAACATTTTTATAGTCCAGAGAAGAAAAAGTGTTCCTAAGTGTTATATTTTTCTGATCATTTTCAGGATATTTTTCTTCGCGAAATGAAAAAGTTTTCAACTCGTCTCAGCATGAAGTTTTGTCGGAAATAAAACAGTTAATTTAAACTTTCTTTTTGTAGAAACCAGCATAAAAAGTATGATAAGATGAAACGTATACATTTTCGTAAAATTACTACAAAAACAAGAAAGATGTTATTTGTCACAAAAAATAAACCATTATGATTTTTTAATTTAATAATATTCTCTCTTAATTTATTCACGAAGTATTGGAAAAATAATTGGAAGTTTAAGGGACGTACTGATAATAACAAACGTGTTCTTGTAATATGATCTAATAAAATACTTTTAAATGAATATAATTAACAATCCTCTCTCATACATTTCCATAATGACATTACATTTAAGCAAACCTTGTATGATAACGAGAGCCCGCAGTAAGAAAAGAAAGCATTAACATTCCATATCCGCTCCTCTAACTGGAGCATAAGGTCGTCAAAAACTGTTGCCATAGAGGTCTGCCGCCACGATGCTCACCTTATTCCACGTCAGCTTTGCCTCATGTAGCTCCGTCAAGTGAAATCTATGCATAGTTTTCGACTGCCTTCCACGATGGTGAGATCTTGAGAAGTAAAGAAAAATAGCTTTTTTGTGGTATCCGAAATATGAATGTTCCCGCCAGATTCATTTTCCTATCTTGGCAGCTATCCGTAGAAATAAAAGCAACCATTTGAATATTGTATTATAAGTAAGTACTTATTTATTTGTGTACAAAATATATATACTATCTTTCTATAACATTCTACGCAAGCAAGGACGTTGGAAAAAGGCGAGAAACTCATCTAATTGTCGGATTAAATTTCTTTTTAGGCTGCAAACTGAATTTGAAAAGCTTTTATACAAAAAATAATGTTTTTTAAATTGTGAAACAGATTATATTTTTTGTATTATTACCCTTTTCAGTATAAAAGTAGTATGAATAAACGAAAAAAAATATCGAGAAAACATAAGACATTATAATATATTTTTTGTTAAATCTGTAACTTTCGTCTGGATAGTTTCATGATAACTTGTTTGGAATTCATCAGAAGAAATCAGGCATCAAAAAGTAAATATATGTATATACTAACTCAATATAAAAATGCGTAAATTAAATATCTTAATAATAGTCGCATGTGTAAATAATTAAACAGTAAGTTACAAACTAATTATAATTAATGTTAACGATCTTCAGGTTGAATGTACTTAATTAAATATCATCTGTAATGTGGACTTATAAAAGCTCTAATTATTATGACATTTTTATTTCATTTCTGATATTTTGTGATAAAATTCAAGTAAGAAATAAATATTTGTTGTGTATACATATTCTATATGGACTGAAATTTAACTAACTGCGTATATATTTAATACGATCGGGCGGGCATTGTACTAATTTATTTGGCACGTGGACGACGAAATGACGTGATTATCACGTCACGTGTATGTTATAGCCTGTTCAGCTATGGATTAGTGTAGCATACTTTTCTATTGAACCATTCTATTATACAGTTAAGTTGTCGTTAGTGATATAATCCGAGATAATGATACTATTGTTACGAAATCGCTGAAAGAAAAAATAATTATAACGTTTTTTTTTTCGAATACAATTTCGAATATTGAATATTAAAAAATATCATTTCAATTCATAAAATTATCAGTGTGTATCGTGGAAGCAAATCAATAATATGTCTCAATTGTTTAGACTCTTTTATAAAACTGGCAAATCTTGTGTTGGCAACTACCACAAATATTGAAAAGATGGAAAATTAATATACCTGTCAGTAAAAATCTCACATGAATTTCACGCCATTCAAATAACTAATTGTTAAAACTTCTATCTAATTTATATCAATATAAGTTATGGTTTTTACCACATTTGGTTCATATTTAGAGCACATACGCAAACTTCTCTGCAAGCTCATATTATCTATGCCTTGTCTCAGAAGACCTACATCCCGGAGGTCAACATGGGAACAACCACAAGCAAAAAGATGTATGAATATAAAATCATAAAATAAAACTTGTAATTGCACAAATTATCGTTCGAAGTGATTATACTTGTGCTTAGTTTCCATTCCAAATGGGAATATATTTTGTCAACTCTCGCTTTTTTCTTTCAAGTACTGAAAGATAATAAGGTGGCTGTCACAATCGTTAGCTGGAATATATTTAACGATTCAAAAACCGGTGCGCCAGATGTGCCACCCGCTTTATCATTTTATGTCTTTATCCTGTGTGACGTTAGCCAAGATGGATATAATTCTATCCGCCGCGCCACTTTTAAGCGAAACTTCTTTATGGTTCGCTCGCTACTTACGAGACTACATGCTTCATAAAGTCAATATCTCTAGTGAGGTTTATACCTACACATTTTAAAGAAATACTTATACCATACCATGACATTGTATAACTTCGTCTGAAAAACAAAGACACTATTTTTACTAAAATCACGGTAAATGCTCTTTCGGACTTCCTCAAAGATTTCTGGCTGCACACACACATCGCCAGGATGAACCATTTCCGAGCATTCCTAAACGGTTGACATTATGATCTTTACTTAGGATATATGCACAATAGTTTCTGCAGTTCACCAAAAAAATATTAGAATGGTGAAAAATGCTCGCAACTACAGTACACGCACAGAAATGTTACACATCCATTTTACAGTCAGCGTCCAGTCGAGAGTCTATTGTCCAACAAGGTCAAACACCCAGCTGCATTTTGTCTTGTGTGCTCAAATAAAAAAAACCTACAAAAACCTAAAAACTCTTCTCAGAGTATCCTTGTCGTCTGACAGAACATTTGCATAGTCAAAAATCGTGTCTTTTTTTAATTCTCTGTAATATGGACGTTTTTGTATGTATTTTCATTTATTTTTCATAATCTATGCACATTAATTATTAACAAACAGGTTCGTTACTCGGTTAGGGTCCTATAATCTAAATGGTCTGGTTAAGTCTTATCTAAATCAGACAAGTTCCACTTAATTAATTTTTGCTCTGTTTAAAATGATTGGTAAAATTATCACATTTAAAACTCTATAGGGTTAATTAATGACTTTGTGAGTCAAAAGTCATAAACCTTGAAAAAAACACCTGCAATAGCGGTTGAAATATTGCAAGAAAATAATTCCCCAAACGCGGCTAAGCCCAAAAGTCACAATACCAAAGCAAAAATAGTGAGTCGAAACTGCAGTCTCCTAAACAGAGGCCGTACCTAACGTGATACATGTAAAAATAAGGTAAATAAATAAATATTTATTATTTATAATGGATCTCAAAGTAAATGGTGATAGAATTGAAAAAATTAAAACAAAACTACCTGTGGTATCTGGATACATTGTTGTGCGGACGCACCTTAAGAGTTCTGGCATGTGATTAAACTGTAGGTTTATTTCACATCATACCAGTTTATTTAAATTAAATGATTTTGTTTATCTTTTGAAATAACTTCCATTCAACAAGGTGTGAGCAGAAAAGTTCTACTTGCTCATCATCAAACCGGGTCAAAGGGAAGTTATATAAACAAATTCCTCTCGTCGGAAATGTCTACTTTAAATGATTATTTACTTAAAAATAAGTACATTAAAACAAATCTAATTCAACTGTATTATACGTTGTAGGTTAATGTAGTATGTGAGTGTGTTAAAATGTTTGAAAAATCGGCAAAATGGCTTTTATTTAATCAATGAAATTAAATCATACAAATAATTTTTATTAAGAGAGCTCTTCATTTTGTAAGCAATGTTTAATATTTAAAAATTAAAAAAAGACAAAAAAAATCCATTATAATGACATTTTTCAATTTTTTTATCAATTTCTCGATTAATTCTAGGTGTAAGAGTAATTCAATAATATCAAATAAAATAAAAATATTATGTATAATTATTTTACACTTTTTTATTAGGTGACAACATGTTCCGAATATGTCACAAGTAGCCATGTCTTGACTGCAACATTTATAGTAAATAAACACCATGAGTTAGTTCTTAAAACTAATACGGTTTTCACCACATTTCCTTTGACACAAAACGGATTTTGTTGGGATATATTTTACTGGCTGGTGTCACATGCCATAGCTAGGAATTGGTCACACGAGAACATAGATATAGCAATTCTGCATTTTTTTCGAGCCAGTGTAATCAAGACATACTGAAAGATCTTCAAAGACATAAAATGATTGTGAAAAATATAAATAATGACAGTTTTTTATTCTTACGACTCGAGTAGAATATTTAATAAAACATTCAAGAACCAAAACATTCATGTACGAGTATTTATTAGATTAAATAATACTTGAATTTCTTCTGCAGTATGAATGAGAGAAACTTATATATATAAGAGAGAGTGAGAAGAAAATTATTCACCTCCAGGAAAATGAAAGATGAACAATGTTATTAAACATGAATGGAACCTTGCTTCCGTGAAGAGACAAGAGACGTAATTTTATCTACGAAAATGTTGAGATGTCCCAAAGGAACTAGTGGACATATTAATATAATATATTTGAAAATATATTTTTATTCCTTTGCTTTACCTTCAAATATGTGGTTGAAATGGTTTGAAATAAATATGATAAAACTATTTTTTTTATTCGTAATTTTTTTATTTTATTATAATGGCATTTCTTTCGACATACAAATTTAGACCTTAATTTTTTGTATGTATTTTTACACATATTTTTTATCTAGGTGGGAAAATACTGAGCTCAGTGAAATATTAAATGAAAAATCGTATTACGAGGTTTTGTAGTAGATCAAATAAAAAGGTGAATCATAAAATTCTGATACCCTATCACAAAATAAACATGACAAAAGTTTAATTAAAAATTAAAATGTACAAAATACGAGAATTTAATTGAATTTATATGAATTGGAAAAACATAAAAGAGTCAATTATGATTAAATTGTCGTTATAATTTAATAAAACTTTTGGATTGAATAAAATTTAACTTGTTGTCAGAAAAAATACTAACGGTCTTAATAAAATTGTTATGGTCATAATAAAATGATTAATGATCATAGTTAACAAAATATTTTTATTAGGTCATTTTACGTTAGGTAAAGTCTGTTAAAATAAAATTGACTAGATAATATAAAATACGAGCGGTTATATTTAAAATTTTGACGTAATATTATTTATTTCGACCTATATTTTGACCGTTTTATTGTAACCATTTAATAAAAATTCTGTCAAAAATCTGTCTAAAATAACCTTCTATGCGATTAAGATGCGGTTAAAGTGACAACTTTCAGTGAGTTTTTGTTGGACAATGCTTTCAGAAGTCCTGCTTTAAGAAGCTTAAAAGTAAAATACATTTATACCAACGGCTCATGTATCTGATATTTTAATTTCAACTACCTGAATGTTTATATTTTAACACTATAAAGGCTTGTAAAAAAGTGTATGTTTCATAGGCGTACTACGATACGGATTATTTTTCATATTTACGTATAATAAAAATAATTATTCTAACTAAAAGTAATATATTGCATTTATTTTCATTTCGGGTTTTTCGTGAATTAATTTCAGAGAAAATATATTATTTTTCGTAATAAGCGAATATATATTTTGTATATATTTATATTGACAATAAAAAGCACAAAGCTAATTTTCGAATCAGAATTCAAAAAAATGAACCCGTATTTGAATTGCTTCATCAAGTTCTCATCATTTATTCGTTTCTCAATATTCCGTTCGGTAATTTGAATTTAACTCACGTCTATAAAATAATTATATCGATTTTCAGTCTACACGTTACTTTTACATTATAATTTAACATTATTACGTAACTTTGCGCTTACGTGAAATTCACATATGCAGTAAATTTTATCAAATAAACAGCTGAAGTAATATTTTTAATAGAGTTTAGGGCGATAGTAAGTGTAAATGATACATTCACCAGTCACACTTGTGAATATTTTTGTTTTTTTTATCAATTGATGGTGTAATTAAGGTGTAATTAAAAGTGAAATTCCATAGTATAAATGTAAGTAAATTATCACCAAAGTATATGGTTTCATAATGAAAATGTGATGTTGAATACATCCGAAAAATTTCTTTTATGTACTCAAATCAGAGTATAAGAATATGTTTGTTCTACGGATTGGTACTTAAAAATGAAAAATAGATCTACTTGAATAAATATTTTAAAATACCCGTCATGAATAACTTTTCGTAAGTGTTAAATTTTTTCTAGGCCGACTTTTGTAATATATTCCCATAATTTAAATTTATATTGCTTTTACTGAAACGTGGATCAAACGTGAAACACTAAGTAAAGAATTCATATCAAGCAGATGCTTTATTACTTCGTTGTTTTCTTATTTATTCGATTCAATGAAATAATATTAACAGTAATCGAAATAAGCAAATACTGTATTGAAGTAGGTATTACCGATTTTAATTAAGTACAAGAGTTTTTCAATACTTCAAACACATTGAAAGATGACGGTTAATTAATTTTTGAAATTATTTGCGTTAAATATATACATTTTTTCGTATCAATAAATTTATTTTGCTTTTAAATACACTAAAGATAATTAGTCTTATTGAGAGGTTACTCGTAGATAATAAACTCAAATATTGTAGAATGAACTCCCTTTCAACATATTTCTTTTCATTTTTCAAAAAGATTAGAAAAAAATAAGATAAATTCATTAATATTTATATTTACATCAATTATATATCCAATATACAATAAGACTAACATTCAAGCAAAATATTAGCACATTTTTTTTTTACAACCAAACACTTAATTTAATAGTCTCTTATAGGAGTAACTACCCGTATTAAAACTGCTAGAGCTATGCGTCATACCAATCTATCCATTTCAAGTAACCTTGAAATGGATAGATTGTTAAAGTTTGTACTAAAGTTTTATAATAATATTTGAAAAACTTTTTTTATTATAATTCGCTTTCAATTTCAAATAAAACATTTGATTTCCACAGTTGTGAAAAATATAACATATTTTAAAATCATATTTCATTATTATGTAGATCATTATATAAACATTATCAAGGAATTGTTGCAGACTTACGTAGATATTTTATAACGTCTGCGTATCGAGAGTCTATTTTGTAATATTGAAGGGATTATATAATTGCCCACGTCTCGATTGAATCAAATGTGTTTTCGTAATCCATAAAGAGAAGGCAGAATAAGTTATTATATTGTTCGGGTCTCTATATGAATTTTCGTGGTATTGAAAAAGGTACTAAAGCTTTTCCTAAGCGAAGCCTATTCTTGAAGTTGAAATTCGTCAAATCGGTACAATAGCCAAGAAGTAAAAAATCTTTAGAATACAGTAGAAATAGTCAGTAAATCTTTAACTTTTGTTTGTATTTATTTAAAAAGTATTACCGGATTTACTCTAAATTATTTTATCACGAGTTTTTGAAGCTCTTTACACGGACAAATTTCATCTACTTTTAGAAACTCTGATGTGATATCGTAATTTCCTGGAGATTATTATGTTTTCGATTTTTTTGATGACCGGTTCAAATAAATATATACTTATGCTTGAAATGTTTTGGACCAGTCCTTTGGAAGAGTAGCTCTTCACAGAATGGTTATTATTGTGGATCGAAATACTAATTTATTAAAAATATAAATGAGTTTATTTAAAATAACTTCTTAGGTTTACACGGCCAGATTTGATATTGTGGCTTTTGAGTTTAGCCGTGTGTGGGGAATTTCTGTCAACCAATATTTCGACCGCCATTGCAGGGGTCTTCTTCAGGGTTGATTATTTATTTGTGATTGAGTTGTGAGTTTATTTTACTACAAGGAAAATTTAATAAGTCAAATTAAAAAAACAGCCTTAATCATTTATTCAATATTTAAGCGAGTTGTTTCACTTAACTGTGAGTACATTAAAATAATGATTAGTATTATTTAATTATTATTATATTAATTATTGATTAGTTTGTGGTCAGTGTCATATTGTATAAATAATTTTAAGCATGAATTATTTTATTGCACATTTTTTCAACATTATTTATTTGTCCTGGCTTTAAGCTGACGTTATAACGAAATAAGTGCGAAAAATAATATTTTGATATCACGTAATTATAAATAGATTCATACGAAAACTTACTATTTAATTAGCTCTAAGTAAATTCATACGAAGTCCTACATATATATGTAAGACATAAAAAAACTAAAACATGATATAACCCTATACAAGATAAAAAATCTCATCATCATTAAACTAATCAGTGAATGAGTGACAAGGGTGTTTATTTAAGCATAATATGAATATCGTGAAGTTTCTCCATTATTCAGAAGTACTCGTACCTTTTTACCCCACCTATCGAGCGGACCCAATGTATAATATTTACAATACGCCAAATTCTAAGCAATAAACGTTGGAAAATTTGCATACGTAACGCAAAAAAGAAAATTTAAATATCACTGAATTTTTTTATTGCGTCACGAAATAAATATAAACATGAGCCGGGTACGCATCTCTACCTTATGTTTATCACGTACAAAATATATTTACGATGGGTTTGCTGAAAATAGAACGTGGGCACTTCGGTCCTATTTTTAGTTGCGGCAACGTCAGAGAAAATATATAAGTAACAAAATTTGTAATTTAGTAGCTATATTTTTTGTCAGACGTATCACCATTTATCTCTAGCAACGACATATAAATTACTACATCGTGGCAGCTTATCGATACATCCAACTAATATAATAGATTAACAAATACAACATTATCTAAATAATATATATTTGTAAATACACGATAGACAATTATTACCCGATAGAATTTTTTAATTACACGATAGAATTATGTGTCAATTTTCATATAAAAGGTTTTATATTTTGACTTAAATTATAATATTATTTAAATAATATTAAAGGTTTTATTCTCTACCATTTTTATTTTTCGGTCAAATATGTTAAGTAGTAAAATAAAAATAGTTTTATGGTTCTTACGCAATAATGAAAATAAATTAACGTTCATTAAATATAGTTATGTTTATCAAAACGAAAAAAAATCTCATCGCTCATTTAAAGTTATAAAATTAACTATTTTTATATATAGCTCTTACCTGATTGTGCCTAAAATACAAGCTTTCTACAATTATATAACGTGTTCACTACTGAGTTGTCTTACACAAAGGGACAATTATATAAAATGCAGAGGTATATCCAGACTCCTACAGTAATTGGGACCTGAATTAAATTAAGATAAGGTTTAGCCACCCTGAAAAAACAAATTATCCCGTACTCGAGATAGCGACAGAATTCAACAGAATTCCTTTGAAAAAAAGCTGATTAAAAATGACCAAATGTGCTTCGGATACTTCAGAAGCCTTCTTTTTTAGCTCATTTGCTTTTTAATATTATAAGTATGTTAACATAAATAAGAGAGCGACTGTAGAGTTTTTTGCCTTCTATTAATTTCCATGACGCTTAGCCGTGTCAGTTAGACGCTGTTTGTGAAAATAGTATATAACATTTATGTACAAGTAAAATATATGTTTTCAACGGTCTGAACCTAATCCTAATTCATGAATTTATTATGTATTTATATATCTTAAAGTATTTGATAAAGTAATAAATAAAATAATGTATATTTCTAACATACCATCGTTGCAAAACAAATTAACAATGCTTTAAAAGTTGTCAAATTAATACAATTTTAATTTTTTTTTTTTTCCTTCAATAACATTACAAATTTTAAAAATTCAATTCGTTACTGAAGTACAATCAAAATTAATAATAAAATAAATAAAAAATATAAACATAAAGGTACTTATGATTAAGCACTAAGAACAAAGCAATAAAGACAAGCAACAGAAGGTACCAATGCTCATCAAACAGACGACTCCAACAAATCAGTCCCCCAAAGAAACTCGCGGAGTTCATGCCTGAATTGTGCCTCCCTTACGTGAAATATATCAACATCCGAGGCGATTTCGTTGAATGTCTCAATCTAGTCCTGCGAAACATGTACTAGTATACGTATTTAGTAGAAAAGTGTTGTTTGTACTCGTATATTATCCGTTTGTAAATATTGTTAAAAGAGTTCGTTATGCAGTTGTAGTTCATTATCATGGAAACTCTGATAAAAAAGCACCGAAAAATCATTAAACATTACAAGAAATTATTAACGAATAATTAAAATTATACTTTAATTGTTAATTAAATATGGACTACTATTTTTTAAGGAGTTTTTAATTCAATTAATGAGCAGTAATTATTTAGTTAACGTTTAGTTATAAATACCTAAAAAGGTAAGTAAAAAATAATCATTTATCAGTAGAAAAATATCAATCGGCAGTAGAAAAATAATAAATTCTCAGAAAATAATTAATGTATGGCAATTAATAATATGTTAGGTAAGGTTAGGTTTCTTTTTAATGGGTTAATTATTCATTCATTTAGTATACTTACCAGAACCTTGAAGTAGTTACTGAATAAAGAAATACAGGCCTTGAATATGTATGTGTTTTGAAGGTAGATTAATTTGACTATTAAATTATTAAATACATTTAAAAATAAAATATTATGTTAATAAAATAGTTACGAGTATGTATATTTGAAAAATAATAAAATTAAGAAGTATGTGAGATCAATCGATTAATTGTTGTCTATTGTATTATAAAATATTATATTTTTGCCGTTTTAATATAGTTTATAGCCATTAATTTCACAATCATAATGTTAAGTTTGTTTTGAATTTCATTTGAGTTATGAAGTAAGATGAGCTAATGGACCTTTTCAAGAAGTTAACAAGTAGCAATAAAATCAAACATAGTAAAAGCGTAAAACAATTTCAACGTTCTTTGACGGAAAATTTAAACAAGTAATTATTATAATGTAATTTATAAGAAGGAGGAAGTTATAAAGTAACCTTCAATTAATGCGTTTGATCAAATTATAACGAAAAATAAAATATTTAAATTCAATTTATTTTGAAAATATGTCCATTTTTAAATATGTATATACAAACAAAAATTATAATCTGAATAATTGGATCTCAATAAATAAACTCTTTTCTCGTAAAGACATTTCATAAGTTTCATTCTATCATTTAAATTACTTAATTTTGACGAGTAATTATCCAAAACGGTGAACATAGCGATGAGAAGAAGTGAGTAACTACTCGGTTAATTTAATTGTTTCAGTTAAAATTTACTGCTATTATTGTACCTTAAGAATAAAGTTCAATTAATGGTAATTCATTTTAAACTTTACTCAATACTGTATTTAATGTAATTTATTTTATTTTCAGGAGGAATGGTTGGACACCACGCAGTCGGCGGCCATGTTATCGAACCGATTTTGCCAAAGGTAATTGAATCTTAAGAATACTTTTCTTAATCTTCTTAATATTTATAAAGGAACGAATAGTATTTTTCGCGGCAAACACCATAGTTACCCTGTTGTGTGGCCCATTTCATCTTGAGATCTAAACGAGGCGTAAACATCCGTGGGCCGATCTCATCTCGCCCAACAAATAATGGAAAATATCCACATTTATTGGCATAATTAAAAACGTCGGTATTATTGACAAGAGGAAATGAGACGAAGGTCTCCACTGCGATGCGATGATGGAAATTTAATTACCTTGAAGATTCTATTAAAAAAACATTTCCAGGGAGGCTGAATTCTTTCCGAGGTCGCCTTCAAGTTCAATGTGGTGGTTATAAATTAAATTCCCCTTCAGTGCGCAGAGATTCTAACCAAATGGTGAAGGTGGATGAGTTGGGAGAACGCGATAATTTGGTTACCGCGGAGGACGAGGTCTATCGCCCGGTTGAGATGATTTCATACGCAAGAAAGCGTTTCACACGTTCCTCGCAATCGTAGAAATTAAGGAGCATGAAGCGCTTTAAATTAAGCTAATACAATCAGTTAATTACGCTGAGAAATTTTCCGTAAACATTATTTATGAATGTAATTATACTTATCATTGTTATAATATTTAACTTAAAATCTCTTCGTGTGAAGTAAGCTACGGCAAATCTCGACATTTAAATATTGTTCCGGTGAAGTTTTCAGAGATTAAAGAAGGTACTTCAGTATATTTCATTCAAAGTGATACAAAGAAAACTCTTTAAATAAATAATGAGCTGATTTAACCATATTTACTAAGCTTATTTTCTTTCACTGGCATAAATTAATATGTTATATTATTGCTTGTTATATTTGGTCTTTCGCCGCAATGGTCGCCAAAACCTTCCATCAATTCGTGTTGCTCATGACTAAGCGTTGTGTCATGAATGATTCCGCTTCCTAGTTTTAGCTGCACTTTTGAAAAAGTAGTGTGGTATAATGCTAAATTATTTCACAACGCAGTAGTCCACTAAATTGTTTTGACTATTAAACCCTGTTTCCATGTATATACGTAGTTTTAGAATTAGAATAGAAGTAAAACGGCTTCTTAAAATAATCATATTTTAATATTGTGAACCACACTGAAATACATAATTTATTTAATATTTATAAAATAAAAACCTTTTAATTGTTTCTTATGCATTTTTGTTTAACGTAAGATCGTAACACGACGCTATTTTGAAAGCATTACCCCCTCTCATGACTGCCTATTACTATAAATTAAAATAAATTAGTTCTTAAAAATTAAAAAAAAAAATTGAATTACTATGAATTGTGTAGATATTAACAAGTGACTTCAAATACAAAAGTACAATCATATTGTATTTTGTAAACTTCTCAGTAAATATTATGTACACTGCTATGGAGTAACTTTATAAGGATTTAATATTACGGTACTGGCTAAACATCCCTATTATATAATAAAGACAATAGACGAAATATGATAATGACGATAAGGGCAGAAGTAGAGTTCCCATATTATTGTGCTAGAATTATTGCAGCCATAACATTAAAACTGTAAAGCTGCATTGCGACATTAAGGAAGGAAACTCAAGTGGTGAAAAAAAAGTAAATCCTGTACATCAAAACATATAAGGAGCTAAAGACGTAGTACATTGGAATATGTATTTCAAACATTTGAGAGTAGAAACAAACTTAACAAAAATATTGTTTCGCCTCTAATAATGAAGATTGTGTTTCATTTTCGCCTTGACTTCATAATTTCTTGCTCAATTGGCAAGTATTTCTCTTAACAGTGCTCTTGTTATCATTTTGGTAAATAATTAATCATTTATGAGGCTCAGTAAAATACACACCTAATCCGTTCTCGCAATTTATGCAAGTCTTAATTCTAGTTGGATATATATTTTATAAATTATACTAAATATTTTTAGTCAATGTCTTTATAATTAATTACTTAAGTTTATTAGATGAGATTGCTGTACATATTTATAATACACAACATTTAAAAAAATCAGTTATATTTGCTACAAAAAATGGTTTATTTGAAAGATTCATTTATTTTTCTAGAATTTAAGTAAATGAACCACAAAAAATAAATATAAACGTTACCCTACATAAAACCATCAATGTGAATGTAAAATTAATCATTTGAATATTTTTTAACACGTATTTTTGAATCAACTAATACAGTTTAAGTATTAATAATTAAATAACATTGTTGTATTATTCTATAAATGCGTATCGTTTGAAACGTATTACAAACGCTTAATCTATAAATGACGCCTAACTGAAATGAAGAGCACATTAATTTCCGCAGAAATAAGTTTTCTGAAATTGCCCAATCGAAATTTATTTTCCCGCCGTGTAATAATTGGTTCATTACGTGTGCTGTTCCTGTTCATTGATTGCAAACAGAGACGTCAGCAAGGAGATATATGATATTTGCTTTATACTTTTTGCCAATCGTTCGGCTGTAAACGACAAAATCCGCTTTCAAACGACTGACATAGATTGAAAAAAAAAACCGTCTCGGCAGTAAAAAACGATATAAAATCTGGGTATTCTATCGATGCTCTCGATTTGATTTAAATATTTGTATTTAAAGGTTGAAACCCAAATACAACATTCAACTTTAATACTTCTGTAAAATTGCCTTGTTTGCCAAGGTTTTATCTATGTTTTTAAGCAGATTACGAAACAAAAAGTTTTTTCCAAAAGCGAGGATGGAAATAAAAAAATATATTTTGAGTTTCAAAACACAATTGTAAAATATCCCAGCCGTTCATTTTTAAACATAAAGAAAAATAAAATACCGTCTTATAATAACATTTTACGAACCAATATTGGCTTAAATTCCATCAATATAATCATGGATTTTATGTGTATTTTATAACTTTCATTATTTTCAAACAATAAAAATGTAATGAAAGGTTCGTTGATTAACTATTCTGAAAGCTATTTGATGTTTAATATGTACATTAAAAATTACACTATATAATTTATTACAAACAAAAAAAGTTAAATATAGTCTCGAAATGAAGTTTGCACGGTAAAAAATATTGGTGGTATAAATCATTATTGATAAAATTATTTTCATATTGTTACTGTGCTCGTATATGCATTTATTCACATTCAACTTATTACACAAAATTAAACGTAGCTGAACACTGTAAATTATTGCTGTGAATAATTATGTTATGCAGTTTGCGAGGCTATGGAACTAACAGCTAGTCCACTTCCTACCTGCATTGTAAAATAATCTAGTTAGTCCCATCGTCCTGCTTCCGGCCTGACAACCATCAAAGGCCCGGAGCTTTGTGTATTTGCCTGGAGTGACCGAGTTTGAAATGAAAAATATCCATTTAGAAATGCTGCAGTGGAATTTAAGGAACTTGAAATTAAATAATAACTTAAATTAGCTTTTATTGCCAGTCTCTTAAGACTCTGTTAAAGTATTTCCATATATAATTTTTTGACTATTACTTCTTGGGTGTTTGATATTTTTTAAGGCGTAGTCAGAAATTATTGATACATTTTTCTTCCCATATAAGTTCCATATCTGGAATATATAGTCACTACGAATTGTTACCTCTCAATCTGTCAGTTGCCATTGTCTTTGCGTTTTCCGAAGACAACTTCACCCGCCGATGGTCCAACTCGGAAAATATATGTTTCCCGATGACCTCCAGAGCAGTATCCGGGATTTGATGAGACAATAAGTGTAGGGGGCACATTTTGGGTGATAGTTTAATCGGAATTTTTAAGAAGATCACAACGCAATACATAACGTGAAATACAAACAGCACAATACAGGTAAATGTATAAAATACGTATATTTTTAATTTCATAATTAATATAAAAGTAAAACATTTTGTTCTGTATAATAATCGTCTGACATTTATGATACATTCTAATAAAATTGTTTTGGAAAAAGTCTTTCAGATTGTGATTAAATCCAAAAGTCTATTCAAATAGATTACTTGGTGACAACTCCTCAGTGAATCAGATATTTAGTAAGCAGTTATATGCGCGGCGTAAATTTTTATATATACGGTACAATTTTCATAGAGAAAAAGTCTATAAAATTCTACTATTACTTCTAATAAAGCAATATAACTTGTTAATATATATTTAAAAATACTTATTATACGTTGTTTGGAAATATAATGTACCAGATTCTTAGGAAGACATCGATGAAAAGTGAAAAATGTATTTTTCATTAATACGTATAATCCGTTATTAATTTATTAGATATATGAAAGCAAAATTGATGTTCTTGGCAAATCTGATAAGTATACCTGTGAGTAAACATAGACACCATTAAATGATAATATAAAATATGTACACACAAGGATAATTTATTAATTTCTTACATAAATTTGATATAATACAGAATAATAATATGTAAGTACAAAAATAAATATGTCCTTAAAACCGGATCGAGATAACTGGTACGTTTACATAAATATTTTGCATGAAATGCATCGGAACGGTAAGCAATGATAAATGATATAAATCACAAAGGATTCTTCTAAAGCTACTCAAATGATGACAAAAACAACTTATGCGAATAAACGTGCAAGTGAAGCTCAAAGGACAAAGAAGAGTGGAAAGTCAAAGGAACCTTTCATCCAGCATTGAGTAGATGGAACTTTTAACCCATAAATTTTAATGCAAATAAAAACATTATTCATAACTGTTTTAAATAATTAATCGCAAATAAATATTTTAATAAGTAATGTAAATAAAACGTCTGAATAATAAGACTAAATGTATAGATTGTGTAGTTTACAGGTGATTTTGGAACGTAGATGGAATACGAGTATTTACTGTGTGTTTGTACATTGTATCAACAAATATGATCGTATTAGATTTTTCCATTATTTCTAATTGATTATTTTAGTATATATTTAATCGCATTACAATATAACAATCAGTAAGGTGTGTACAAATATATAACTACATTTTTTTTTGTTTTAGGATGCTGAAGTTCAAGAATTAGAGAGCCTTAAACAACCAGCAAACGAAGGTAATTATGATGTATTTAATGTAAGTAATATCGCCAGATTTATGTAATAATGTAATGTTGTTCATGTCGTTATAAGTTATTGATATGTTTGATAATATTTTTCAATAAGCCAACTACTTTTCCACTTAAAAAGTTTGTCGTAAAAGTCTGTCTACGTTTTTTGACATGCGAATAATATTTAAATATATATTATATGTTAAGGGTGGGATTTGAAGCTCAGTAAAAATATTTTTGTGACAAAGTTTGACGAAATATTTTACATTTGTATGCTCTTATATGTAAATACTAAGACCCGATTCATAAAAAAACTATGTGAACTATCGTTATTTA
Source organism: Glossosoma conforme (assembly GCA_022606575.1). Lineage (NCBI taxonomy): Eukaryota > Metazoa > Arthropoda > Insecta > Trichoptera > Glossosomatidae > Glossosoma > Glossosoma conforme. The sequence continues at coordinate 4,579,955 of JAGTXR010000100.1, read as the reverse complement.
AAAAAATATAAATACAATATTGAATGAAATATATAATTAGCCTCACACAAACCATGCGACTTTTCCTGAACGTTTTAGCACTTCTGCGGAGTCTGCTGATTCAGCTAGTCTTTGAATTTGGAAAATATGTGTATTGGTTGGGTGCGTGAAAAATGAAGAGCTATTACGTAATTTATATTTTTTTCTTCTTGAAGAGATCCACGGAATATGAGGGGAAATACAAATATCAAGCCGTTGTGTAAATATTAAAGCAGTCGTACAGGCTTTTTTGTTGAACATCGAATTAACAGGAATATTTTTCATATTTGTACCTTTCATTACTCTGGGGTTTAAAGCTCTATTAATTAAAAGAGGTTTTGTAATGCGTAACTCTATTTTTAGCAATTTTAAAACCACCGGACGTTTTTTCAGTTTTTGATATAAATGGTCTACTGAGATCTCTAACGTATGAGGTACATTTATAACTAATAAGGGATCCGAAGGCGACACTTCTTCTAATAGTTATTTAGATTTTTCAATTGTACGGAAATTCATTCATTCCATAAGTTTTTGCAAGAGATGTAAAACTTTCACCTTTCTGGAGGGAATCCAGAATTCAAAACTTCATATATTATATTTACATAGATCAAATACCATGCTACAGGCCGTTCAGCCTCAATGTTTAAAATTAAGCTTGGAAATGATTTGAAAGCGTAATGTAATAAATTCTTAAAATAATATAAAGGTTGAAACGAATTAAAACTCGGAGACATTAGAAAAATTTTCCTCAATTTTATTATAATATTTCCATCGAATTTCTTTGCAGATTTGTATTTATATTCATTGTCGTATAACGTCACGCCAGAAACACGGTTTTTCCATTGGCGTGGGGGGAAATTTCGTGTTAACGCTATTTCCCAATACTTATTAATGCCATGTAATGAATAGGGCGTTTGCAATCAAATATTAATATACAATATCATAAATAGAACATTATTTTACTAGATTTTTATTACATGATTACGTACTTACGAGTGTCACGTGTACAATTATCACTTGAATAATATTCCAATCGTTCCTTCAATATTCACATGCAAAAAGTACTATGTAATCTCTATTTAAGGAGCATAATTCGCACCAATATCTTACTCGTTTATTTATTTATTTAACAGAGCACAAGCTCCAATACAATATACATAAAGTTATAAAGATACACTTAGCAGACGAATAAAAAATGATTACAGAAGTAGAAATAGTGTCAGAACTTTTATCAAGGAATTACAAAATATATTTTTTTAGTTTAATCTGTATACATCCACTACAATGTGAAGGTATTTTTTTTTATATACTAATTAAATTATAGCTCAATACTGCTTGTGACAGCCATATATGAGTTAATTTAATCCATATTTTGAAAGAAAAAAAAAAGAATTATATAATATTAATGAATATGTTCTTGCGGAGCAAATAATAATGTCTAAAGCAAGAAATTATTTTTGTTTTTATTCAGGACAATCGGTACATGTGGTGAAAACTGAATCCAGTTCAATGCACGACCAAAACGGGAATCACAATGAACGTCACTTTGTCAAAGAGCTTAGTAAGTAGAATATTGCTAACATTGTTTTTTTTATGTAATCGCATGCAGGAGAGCACAACCGGTCGATACCAGTGCACTCTATGACGCTCAGCCAGGGAGGCTGGACGCTAGATGCAGTAACCGTGTGTTGTGTTCTTGTTTATGTGTAGATTGGGATGATTGCAAGTGTATATTCATATATTTATTGAAGAGATCCAGATTGTAGGAAGGAGGATACACATACGCTGGAAGAGCATTCCAAAGCTTGCCGGTGGCATTGAGGAAGGAACTTTGGAAACTGCCAGTTCTTGGTCGATACACATTAACCGTGTATGGATGTTCGACATGTGTTAGACAACTTTGTCGGTTGTTGGTGGGTGCAGAAGTAATTAGTTCTTTAAGTTCCGAAGAGCTGCGACGATGGTAATAACGGTAGAAAAGACTAAGTGAACCAATCTTACGCCAGTGTTCCATTGATTGCAGGTTAGACGTAAGAGTGTTTTTGTTTAGAAAAGTTTAAGCATGAAACTATATTTTTACTATAGTCGTTGAATAAAAGTAACTAGTTTCAGGACTATTTGTGCACTTAGGAAGATGTTATCTAAGTTGATCCATTATTTACTGTTTTTATTATAACACTTGGATTGGGTCAAAGCTCTTTAAATATCTAAGAAATAAAATAATTTCAATATTGATGTAATTTAATATTTCTAATCGAGATGTAAATGTAAAATATTTTCTGAATATTTAAGTTAATGAAACAAAAACGCTTTGATAACTTTATTATTGTTTAGAAATAACAGCCAGAGAGCTAGAGGGTCGTTAGAGCTTTTATATAAAATGTAATTAACGTAATTCTAGCTTTAGTGTACTCGTTGTAAAGTAAGTGTGATTAAACACAACTGTCTTTTATATATTTACACACAATAATAATATATAATGAATTTTAAAATATTCACAACTTTATATTAAAAGGAAGAAAGAAGGCGCCAAGAGTTATAATAAAGTGAAGACGTTAATCGCATTTTGAATAGGAAAAAAATCTCTTCAGGAAATTCATAAGCCAAAGTTATATTATGCTTCAAAGAAATATTTTTCTTTGTGATATTTTTTGCATACAGCGAACTCGTGTCGAATAATAATTATATAATACAAAAGTTGCCTTGAATATAATGTGTGGATATTAAAATATCAATGGACTTTGAGGATGTAATTTTACCTTTGGTTTTGAAACAGATATATATTTAAAAAATTCAGTAATGTTTTCGCAATGTAATTCATATAAGTTATCATAAAAGACAAAAATAATCTAGCAATAGAATAAAATATCAAGTATTGTAATATTGTTGAAAAAACTACTTTTTTATGATAAAGTGTACTGTTTCAGTACTGAAAAACGAATGTTTATTGTACTAAAACTTAATGAAAAAAAAAATCATTACGAGTATATTTACCTAAATAAAAAGCTTTGCATGGCATTAAATGGTAATGGATGAGCTTAAATGTACATTATTTTTCATCATATCCGCTCAAAATTTGGAGCATATAGACACCGTAAATTGCACTTTCAGTGTTCTGTAAGCTCATCTTGTCTATGCCTCAGAACACCCGTATACCCGGAGGTTCACATGGGAACAGAGATGATTCTTGGTACTTTACATAGACTAGGGCTGTAGTACCAGAGAAATATTTGAGGGTTCAATAATCAGCATTTTATTTAAGGATATCAGATGATGTGTCCGACGCTCCCGTAACACATACAGCGCAGTTGAAAACTTCCGTTTTTCACGTTTAGGTGACGAGAACGGGGATGTAGTGGCTCGTATTCATCAGCATTCGGAGACTTCTGAGTTTCCCGGACAAGAGCCGCACGAGACAAGCACCCTGGAGCTGGACATCCCAGGAGAGGGAATCCACAAGGTCATCCATGACTCCGCGACAGATGGTCAAAAGGAAGCTGGAAAGGTATGACAAAAAAGTTTCATATTTTTACATATATGTAAGCATTTTTGCTATATCTCATAGTTCACAAAAGATTTAAATATCTTTAATTTTTTTTTTTTACATTTTGTATATGAAACACGGAAATCATAATTCTGAGCAATAATTTTTATTTATTGTAATTTTCGAAATGGATTTCAAAGTAAATGATATAATAGTAGTAAATAGTGTTGCCCTTTCGGCGATCACTTTCTATATATCAATGACATATTTAGTGAATGGGTCAAATATGATCATAAACACTATTTATCGACCACTGATAATTAGCAACACCTAACAACACCTAACCAAAAATTAATGAGATCACTAATCCAACATATGGTGCCAATATGGCTTAGAAAGCTTTTGTTGTTTTCGATATAGGCGAGTGCTATCAAACACATCATTTAAAAATATATATGTTTAATAATATATAATGTGCTTACCCAAATAATCCTGTATTGTTCAAAATATAATTTATATGTAATATTATTATGGGTATATTATAAATCAGTACACTTCAACCTTATATGTTACATTGACCCAAAAAAATAATGAGGAGGTAAATTCTTTCTCTTAAAATAATGATGAGTTATACTAAGCATGCGACTATTTTGTCTTGTTGTAAAATTTCGTAAGACCGAGTACACATTGTATTGAACAGCAGTGTTCGGTCGGAAGCCGCTACTTTAGACATTGTGTACTTTCAGGGTAAATTAATATAAATGCAGCTTTACTGTAATATTAAATACATTTTTCTGTATATATTTTACTATAATATTCTACCTGTATTTCCCAGGCATTCCCTGGAGCCGCGCGGCTGATGCAGTCGGCCGGGGAACCGGTCTCCCCGCCGCTTCCTGTGTTCCCGGTACTCACGGAAAATGGAAACCGAAGAGCCTTCCATGCGGAAATAGCCCAAGAAGAAAACAACAACGTTAGTGCTAAAACGTGTACTTATTTGAACGATACATTTTTAAAGGTCAAAATGCATTCAGTTCACTTGTTAACCTGGATTTTCGAGAGTATTTCAATCCATCTCCATTCATTTGAAGTAGAAAATATACGCTTAATTATATTGTAAAATAAACAAGTATCTGTACGTAACAATATAAAATAATGAATTATTGATTGCTTACCGTTGATAATGTGAATGACATATCGTCATAGTCATACCAACTACAATAGTATGCTTCGATAAGAGATATGCTCTAGTTTTAACCACTGACCTAGTTTCGGTCATTTCAAAATTAACGTCTAATTACGCGAGTTCGAGTATTTCGATGTGAGATGGCCAATAGTATATTTACCTTACCGATTTTATATTTCATAAACGACATTACTGAATAATTTTTATCTGCAAAAAAGCCGATTTTTCTTCTCATATTATGGCGTTGTATTAATCATTTGATATGAGACGAGTAAATTTGTATTTTGTTGAAAATATTCCACTATTCATATTACACTTAGGTTATGATCCGTCTTAACCGCCTAGATCTCTTTAACTCTATCAAGCATTTTTATGAAACTAAATGCAAGGCTTACTGTACGAATTATATGTTAGATTAACCTTTTTTTAAATTATTTAGATGCGCGCATTGATCTGTTCTGATGATACTCATATCGTTAATCAAAATCCGCGAAAAGTAAGGAATTATATTATATTTAATATTTTTTTCCAGATGGACCATTATTCGTCATATTCGGGTGTTCAGTACTCTCCCCTTGATATGGCCGAGTATGTCTTTTGGACAGGCGATGAAAAGGGAGTGACTCTTGCCATAGAGGAATTTCTTCAGGAAGGATTGGTAATATTAATATATATATAATCGTGTCGGAAACAACAGGGTCAGATCCTGTCTGCCCAGAAGTGGGCGACGTCGATGGCGTTACTTCTGGCCATCATCAGGTCTTCCTGGGTGCAGCTATTCGGGCACAGCGCACACTCCAGAAGGTGTGACAGGGTCTGCTCCACGCCGCAGTCACATTCAGTCGGTCCGCTGTAAAACTGCCAGGCCCTCATTTTTGTCCTCGTATTGCATACTCCGGTCCGAAGTCTGTTAAGGGACCTCCATATATTCCACCCCTGGTCATGTCCAGGGGCTAGGTCCTCTTTCGGGGCAATCCAAGTATTCCCCTCAGTTGCGCCTCTCCACATGTTCAGCCGCAGGGTGGCCTTAGGCATCACCAGTTCTGTTGTCGACTGTAGGAAACTTCTTCTTGATTTGAGCCGTGTGGTTATCTTTTGGTACCCAAACATAGGGTGGAGTGCGTCGTGGGTTGCTTTGGTGAGCTCCTTCTTGGTAGTAACTTTTCGCCGTATGTTTGGTAATATTAATGATATAATTTTACAAAATATTGCTAATCTACTTATCTACGAGTATTTAAAAATGTATTTGCATTTCTTCTAGCACATAATTTATACATTTTCGTGCATGCAGGAGAGCTCCAAGTGGGAAACTGGACAGTTGGACACCGTGCATGGAAAGGATATTAATTATGTTGTTAGCAGTTGTTTGTTAACTTATAACAAAAGTCTCTTTGTCTATTTATAATGTTCCGAAGAACGGACGAGATTTTATATCACTAATCAAATTTACGCAATTATTATATTGAGTAAAACGAGGGGAAAAACGTGTTTCTTTGCCGTGTTTTAAAAAAAGGGGTGCCCAGAAATTGATATTGATACATGGCGCTCAAGCCGGTACTTTATTAGTTCATAATACATTAAATACTGCATGCGAAGGGTGGAGGATCGAGAAGGGTGGAGATGCATGCGGGAGGCCTACGTTTAACAATGGACGGACACATACTGATGATGATGACGTAAAATGTAAATGAATCCAACTTTACGAATCCAAATTTATTATTAATTGTTGTGCTTACGCATTTAAACGTTGTTTTTCAGATGACACGTGAAGAGGCAATTTCTTTCCTCCAGGAGATTAAATACAACATTGACTATCTGCAGACGCATTACGCTCAACAACGACTGAAGACCACCGCTGAAGACAGGCTGCAGGACAAGCAGATACAAGACATCCAGATGGAGTTTAACAAAGTAGGTCAAAATCATTTTTTTCACATTTGTTGTTTAAATATTTTAACACAATTGAACTTCAGGAAATTAGGTTAGAAACTTCATGTACGTCAATTCAAAGCATTCAGATATTAGCTAGCATAATAAAAATTGAAATAAATTATGGAGTGAAAATAATTTAATTTTATATTATTATTATTCTAACAAGTATACAAGACGTTATTTGAAATTCAAATATTAATTAGATTGACAACGAATATGCTAATATATTTAAGAATTCTTTTTAAATGAAAATGCATATTATAATAACCAAATGTTACAAAATATAAATTTAAGCAAAAAAATAACTATTTTATCAGTATTTTTTGATTGACCAGCTACAGGCTTCAGGAGAGGGAGGGAGAGTGGAAATGTTTGGGCTTCGAAAAAGGCTTGATTTTGGGGTTCTATGAATTGTGAGACTTCTAGGAAGGCATTTAAGGATGCCAAAATTTTGAAGGTCGAATCGTTTTACAAAGTTCTCAGTTTCATGATAATATGGCATAACTTTCTGAGCATCTATAGTTAAAGAATAAGTCAAGATAAATGTACAAATTATTACATTTATTCATATCCAAAGAAAAATAATAAAAAGATTTTCTTTAATAATGTTAAATTTAAATTAATGTTTAAAGTAACGTAATTAAAGTATGCAAACTATTTTATTTATTTTCAGAATCAAAACAATCAACAACAAGGTTATGACATGGACAGCCAAAGGGTGCCGGCAATTTCTCCATTGCGAAAATTCAACCATGATAATATCTTAAAGGCAATAACCGCCGGTGCTTATGAAAGGAACAATGATTTGTCCATGGGAGCAAACGCTCCTCAGATGCCCATCAGCCTGCCTGACTTCAGACAGCATCTGTACAAGAAGAGCGTCCAGGACAATTTGGTGCAGAATAATAACTTCAAGTATACAGGGAGCAACAGTGAGTATTATCAATAAATATATGATATACAAGTACATGTAGCGTGACACTATACAACAAAATATAGGCAGCAAAAAAATGCTTTGAAATAAATTTATTTTGTAATAATGTTAGTGCAGGAATATACGAGGACTGATGATTAATAATCTTACCATATTCGCTGACTGACTTTTGCCAAACTTGTAGAAAAAAGTGTCTACAAAAAGTGAAATAAACTTTATGTACGTTTTGTAAACGAAATTGTGCTATTTGGCACATACAACTGATAAACATAATTTTAATAAATTGTTTTATAAATATATTTTTTAGTACCAAACGAGCAATATGAACGCGAAAACCCCACATCAATATCCGAAGAAGAGTATGAAGAGTTATTGGAGAGGTTGAGAGTAGCAGACTTTCTGTACACTGAATATTCACTTGAAGAAGTAATCTATCAACTTGCCAAGGTTTGCAAAATTATATAAATTACATAATCTAAAAATACGTTTTGCGCGTCGGGATAGTTTTCCGACCTTAAGTCCTTGAGCTTCTCTCTTTGGGGTCGTCGGGAACCATAAATGTTTCATGGTAGACTTTTGATAAGGCATGGACAGTAGCAGCTGCAGAAGTAATTGGCAGCAATTTGCAGTGAATGTATATGGAAATACAAAATGGATTATCTATCATTAAAATATTGTAATGCGATACTACCATATAAGGGATAAAAACATTATTTTAATACAAGGTTATATTGTGAGACGGAAACAAAGTATTGCATAAGCATTTTTAATTTCACTGTGAATTTTGGGTGCGCATTATAATATTTAATTCCTAATGATATTTTACAAAAAAACTAATAAAACGATATTTCGAAATAATTTGAATGTTCAGATATATTAATTATATATGAGCCTCTGTTTATACGAGTGGACAGAAATTTCAGCTAGAGAACTAAACATTATTTTATTTCAGGTAATGTTTTCTCAATCTCTGGCCCGAGGCTCCTCTGAAGCTCAGGGAGCACTGCAAAAGTTCACAAACTTCTTGGAAGCAGAAGCCGAACAAGGACACATTTCTCGGGCACTGGAGAAGAAAGTTTTAGGTACGAGTATTAAACTAATTATATTTAACAGAAACAACATTTTAATCAATAACTATTATGTGGACCTCTAGTGATATACGTGTTCTCGGACAAGGCATGGATAATCTGAGCCTTCAGAACTGTGAAACGAAAATTTGCGGTGTCCATATGCTCCAAAAATGAAGTGGATATGGTAAAATAATATAATACATTAATTAAATTATTCCAACCTCATAGGACAACCGAAAAAAGAATTATCTACAAATTCAAGTCAATGTTTCTAAAGGAATAGTTGATAAATTTAATTTAATGTAAATAAGATTTTAAATTCATAAACTTCAATTTATCCAGGTTTCATAGCGTAATGTTTTTACAAGAAACATAAACCTTACTTAAAATTAGATTAAACTACAATATAATGAACACATTTTCGTTATTTCATTGAGTGGAGGTGTGGCAATTGTTATAGCGAAAGAATATTAATTTACTACGTAAGGCAAAGTTATAAAATTTCTGTTATATTTACTATTATTACAAAATGATTTCAATGGTCCAGAGTCCAGATCATTCATACACAAGTCAAATGAAAGCTTTCAAATATTCATAAACTTCGATTGTAATCTGAAGTATCAATAAATAGATGCAATATTACTTCATCCAATTTCAAAGGGAGTAGATAAATATTCTGAGAGAAATAAAATAATTGACTTATTTAAGTATTGTTTATTTTCAGATGTTTTGATTGAATCACTCACAGATACATTAACCGAGCATCCCGAACTGGTGTCTGCAGCCAGAGTTGGACTTGGTGGTGGAAATACCTTACCGTCTGGAAATAAGTAAGATTTTTTCAACATAATCGAAAAAATCCCATATTCCTATGGACTGCAACACCCTTCTAAATTATGAAATTTTATTTACATATATTGTATTTAAAAGGTTGGTTTTGACTTTAAAAAAACCAAAAAAAATGTTGAATGCTTATAAGTAAGCATACACAACCAAACCACAGCTAACCAAATAGAAAACCATTTTATTTTATTATGTTATGACCAAGTTGCTCTGCAGTAAGATTAACAGCACAATAGATATTAAATAATCATGAAAAAAAATACTTTATTTTTATGGTAATATTTTAGGCTGCTGCGTCAACTTTTGGAATTGGGACCAACTGAACACACTGGCAAGGAAGGTATGATTGCTGCTTACAAGGAAGAAATGGCAAAGGCACAGAAGACCCAGAATAATGTAAGGAAAATTAAAAACTTTTATATTTTAAGCTGACAGATAAAACTAAATCAATGCATAGAATTTAAGTAAAATATGTTCCTGGACTAGATTCACATTTATTTTTTTCAAAAATAAATAGTTATCTTAACAGTAGACAGAGAGTTAAACTTGACAATTAAATTTAAATTACATATTGCTTATATTAAAGGCTTTTAAATATTTATTTATTTTCAAGAATCTTAGAATTTGATAAAAAATAATTTAAAAAAAAATATATGTATTTTTGGGATATAATAATAATAATGAAAAATTGAAGTAACTCTGTGTTTGTTAAAAAATAAATTATAATGTTGAAAATAATTGTGTTATTTTAGCAGCAGCCCCACTGGCCAAAGTCCCGGGAGCACTCCGTGGGAGAGAACCAGTCGGGACCCCTCCTGATGCAGCCACTGAAGCGTTTCAAGATGTCCGCTTAAGAATATATTTATTCATCAAATAGATTAATCAACTAGTAGCTCTCTAGTCAACTAGTCAATAACATTGTTTAGTAATGATCTCAGAAATTTGTCCGTCTGCATGATCTGGTATATTAATTCTCTAGGTTGAGGACCAAAGTAGAGAAATTATTTATAATAATGTGTGTACGTAGCAAACAGTATTCTAGTGGAGCTAATCCATAAGCGCACACATCCATTATCATCAGAACAAATGTAGACATATCTGTTGAGGAAGCATCTTTGATACTTTATATGATTTCTTAAAACACATTTTTTGTGTATTGTGCATTATTTCAGTACTTTATGATAATGGATTGAAATGTAAATACACAGATTATATTGATGTAAACAAAATATAAATCAAAGATCCTTTTATCTACGTAGAATAGAATACCAAATAAAACTATATTTATGTTATCAAATAATATTATATTTGTATTAATTAAAAACATATTTATTATAAGACGTTTACAATTCTCGGAATAAAATTGTTCCATTTAGTTTTTGAATGTACAAAAATAAATATCGTATGAATTAATTGAAGCTATTCAAAAATTATGGTGGTCCTTCATGTAATCGATCAGGCTGTATTAAAAATAATTTTCTTACGATAATGTGCTTATGCTCGGGAAAGGGTTTTGTTTGCTGACAACTACTTTTCTGTGTTGGAATGAAATGTAACCTTTGATTTTCCCGTCATAAATAAGATTGGCCACAATGCACTGAGTTTCATCTAATCCCACGTCTCCTTGTCCCGTGAACTCCAACGCTACCTGCAGGGAACTGACAGGAATCTGATGAGTGTTCTCCAACAGGTACACTTTTCTAAAGAGATTACGGTAAGCAAGGATTTTAATTTTTTCTACTATGAGATAAATTCCAGCCTTAATGAAGAAAGATTCGTGTTTTTCCATCACGGCATCGATCTGCTTCAGATTGCCTTGCTTAACGGCCTCTACTAATTCCCAAAACTGTAATAGATCATACTTTTCTAATACTTTCTTGGATGGCATAAAGCCAAGAAGCATTTTTACCGGTACGAGATAAATAAGAATTAATCTCTTGTTCTTTAGACTCTTCTTGTGGCAGTTTTCAAAAGCGTACGTTAAATATTCATCAGCAGATTTGTAATCTGAATCGAACATGGCTTTCCTGCCGACATAATATCGGTAAGTTATTTGTTGGGAGAGAGAGAACTGATCTTTGAAAGCTGAAGACTCGATGGCTCTGATAAGTGGTTTGCACAGATGAAGCTTATTGATCTGGAAGTAAACTTTAAACAGTTGATTCACTAAAGTCAGCATTCCCAGTCTCTTGGTCTCAGCGTCTGAGGAGCGGTTATCAGCAGCGCACACTCTGAAGCAAGCCATGAGGCACTCGGCAGACTTTTCCAAAATAGTTCCAGGAGTTTGTGAAGGACCTGTAAAAAGATAGACGGTTTGAAAAAAAAAATGATTTTTATTTTTAGCAAGTCTCATAAATTAAAAAAAAAGTATTATAAATAATAAATATTATTAAACATTTTTTAAGAAATGACAATTAAATAATGATTATACAGACCTAAGCACTTCTCCGCTTGCTGGGCTATCAATCTTAAATCCAAGCCTACAGTATACATCAGAGGCAGTGTCCAGTTTTCTTCCTTCTGCAACTGTAATAGTTTTGTGACAGACGTGATGCAGGCACTCTGATGCTTGTAAGCTTCTGTGAAATCCCTATCGTAAAGGGCCTAAAAATAATTAATATCATCATCGGTATTTTTCTATTTATTGTTGGATGAAGACATTCCAAATCTTGTTAAACTTTTCTCATTCGAGTAGAAATACTTAGATTACGCATAAATGATCATGGAACTAATAATTCCTAAAAGTTCTTCATTCTTTGCAACAATTAGCAATCATATAGTTTCATTTTGATGTTCTATTCAGGATTTTTTGGAGAGTTAGTTTAATCACCAGGTCTTCACACTTTATCCAATACACCTATCCCCCGATTTACACGGTACTTGTTTTACACGTTTTCGCTTTTACACGGTTTTCCAAATAAGTTATTTTTTTGTTTTTATCGCACTCTACTAAATGCTACTGTGTTTGAACACGTGCGTTGTGTACACATCTCACGGGGAATCCCGAGCTAGTTGTGCTGACTTGCTGCACACGCACACTGTGTCTGTATTTCTTCGCATAAAATTAAAGTTTTATCTACGGAAAATTGTATTTGAGTGAAAGTTTCACAGTTTCAGAAAGATTTAGTTTTCCATATTCGTAAATTACAAGTAAGTGCATAATTTAGATTATTATAAATTAACATAAATAAAAAAAAATTATAGGCTTATAATGTCGAAAGAAGTTCAAAGAAAAGTTATTTCTTTAGAAACTAAAATCGAAATTTTGGATCGCTTACGAAAGGGAGATAGAGTAGTAGATGTTGCAAAATCATATAGCATGAACGAAGCTACAATAAGAACTATTAGAACAAATGAAAACACAATTAGAAAGAGTGTTGCAGCTGGCAATACCACGAGTATGGGCACAACATCATACACTAGAAATATCGCAATGGAAAAAATGGAGAAAGCGTTAATGCTTTGGATAGAAGATCAAACACAAAAAAGAGTACCCATTGATAAGGCCGCTATAACAAATAAAGCATTACGAATTAACGAAAAAATTGTAGAGCAATTACCATCTTCTTCTTCAACTGAAAAGAAGCCAATTTTTTTGGCAAGTCATGGCTGGTTTGAAAGATTTAAAATAAGACATTCTTTACACAGCTTAAAATTAAAAGGTGAACTGGCTTCTGGCGACGTAGATGCAGCCCAAGAATATCCAGCAAATTTTGCAGAAATTATTAACGACAATTCATACACCCCTGATCGGGTTTTCAATGCTGATGAGTCAGGGTTATTCTGGAAAAAAATGCCTGAAAGGACTTATGTCTCAAAATTTTATAAATCGGCTAGTGGTCATAAAGCAGCAAAAGATCGCATAACAATTCTTTTCTGTAGCAATGCTTTAGGAGATTATATTATGAAAGCATTAGTGATTAACAAATCAAAAATGCCCCGTGCCTTTAAAGGAGTAAACATCAATAATCTTCCCGTTTATTGGAGGGCTAATAAGAAAGCGTGGATTACTGCTGCAGTGTTTACTGAATGCTTTCATGAATGTTTTATCCCAGATGCCATAAAATATTTAAGTTCAAAGGGATTGCCTTTTAAAGTGCTTTTGTTAATTGACAATGCGCCGGGTCACCCACAAGACCAAGAATATGAGAACGTTGAAGTAAAATTTTTACCAAAAAATACAACTTCATTATTACAACCATTGGACCAAGGCATAATTTCTACTTTTAAAGCTTTGTACATAAAACGAGCCTTTACATATATTTTGGAACAAATGGAGAACAATGAATCTTTAACAGTTATTAGTGCTTGGAAAAATTTTACAATATTAGACTGTGTGAAGCATATCGCCTTATCATACACTGCGATTAAGCAAACAACGCTCAATAGCTGTTGGAAAAAATTGTGGCCAAATGTAGTCAAAAATGAACATTCCATTTCAACGTTAAATGATGAATATTCGCAGATAGTACAGATGGCGCATTCATTGGACGGAGAAGGTTTTGATGATTTTACTGATGATGATATCGCAGAGTTAATGGCTGATAAAGAACTAAGTGAGGATGATTTAGTTAACTTAGTTTGCGAAAGTGAGTCTGACAAATCTGATGAAGAGGAATTAGTACCAGTAACATTCACTGCTAAAGTCATCCAGAAGTTTACAAAGATCGTACAAAAAATTCGAAGCAATTGTTAATAACTGATTTTATTACCACCTCTCAGAATGTAAATATTTCTGCTTCAAACATCGAATCGGCACAAATAACTTCGAGTGATGAAAGTGAATTCCAACCTTCGATTCCGAAAAAAAAGAATGAGAGTAATTTCTGATAGTGATGAAGGATAATAAAACACCTTTGGTTTTATTTTTTGTTCTTCTGTTTAATGTATGTATGTACACCTAAAAATATTGAAAAAAATCACAACTGTTAAATAGCAAAATTATGAATTTTCTGCAAGCTTTTCGATTTACACGGTTTTGACTTGAAAATTTTTAATTTTCGACTTACACGTTTTTCTCAGGAACGTATCTACTGTGTAAATCGGGGGATAGGTGTAATTGTAAATATATAGTAAAATTCATTAGTTAAAGTAAGATACATAATGTACATATCTCTTTCTTTAATGCAAGCCACTGAGGTCCCTTCCTAGAATATTACAGCTTTAGACAGCTATTCCGAGAATAAACATCTCGGTGCTTAGAGCATAGTTATACAGTAAGTAGCCAGGAACCGTAACCATACCAAAGAACAAGGAAAGTATAGATGCTAAAGGCAAAACTATTTTACACTTTTTATGATGTCTTTGGTGGTAAAAAATACCTAATAACCCAACGATAGCCGTAAGCGCACCCGTGGGCGCTTCGCAATATTCGAATGTATTTCAAAATTAATTCCAATTTTATCACAACGATATCTAGGAATATTTTAGAATATTAACAAACCAAAAAGGATCGATGTTTTTGATAGTTTGGGAGATATTCATGAGATGGTTTCAAGGGCTGGCACTGAATAAAATTAGAAATATATATATTTTTTTTTCAGAAAACAATTATCAATTATATAGTATATATATCTTAAATATTTACAACAAACGTGAGGTACATACGATGTAGGGAGACAGTTATGAAATATATCTTAGAAATATACCTGCAGCTAGGGCGGTTAAATTATCGAGTATTTGATCTATAATCTATTTTGTGGCAGCCCTAGTGAAAAAAAAGTGTTTTTTTTTCATGAAAATTTTAGTTCAATCGATTGCAGCTCACCAATAATGTAAGTTAAAAATATTAAAATAATTTTGTCATTAGTAAAAGTATTGTTTTTATTTGTCTACAAACATGTAGTGATGAAGTGGTTATTGAGATAAATTCCGTAAAAAGGATGTTTTTACAACTCTAAAAGGAGTTTTTTGAGTTGGGTTAGATTAGATTCAAAGTAACCAGCACAGTGACCGATTTTTCCAAAATAATAGATTATCATGTGTGAAAAATTATGCAGGAAATGTGTGAAAAATTGTATTTTTACCGATGGAATAGTAAATCTAATTGATAAGAAATGAAACTCATCACCATAATCCGCCAGTTTACCATTGTTTTGATTGTATAAAGCATGTACTGGTTTTTTTAATATTTAGGCCTTGATTCTGTGAACTGACAGCTTTATATTTTCTCTTAAATTATTGATAAATAATATCTCAAATAATAGCAAAATAGTTTAGTTAGGTTAAGATCCATGAATATCCTATTTAATGTTTGTTATCATAAAGTTTTCATGCATTTACTCCATAATTTCCAATTCAAGTCTTACCTTTACAGTATTGAAGTGAGTAATGAGAATTTCATCCAAAGGGCTGGAGAAAGCATCTGCTATGATATCTTCTACATCTGCTTTGAGAAAGATATTGGATGATATGTGTTCGTCTCTTAGGGATACGAGTCTGGATAGTCGATTACCCTCACAAGACCGAAATGCTCTCTCGAACTGTTGCAAATATTGATGGAGTTCCATTCTAGATTATTTTTATAATAGCAATAATTATTTATGTATTTAATAAGATAACCTGAAAAAATGAAAATGCATAACTTTATAAAATGGGATACGAAAACATAGGGTAAAGAGATAATTTATAAATCACTATAATTCATATAATATAGTTTGTATAATTTATATGATGTGCTTACATTTTTCTTATTATGCTGTCGGCACATTAAACATTTACAAACGTCAAACATCAAGCAACCGCAATAGTATTGCCAATGTTAAAAACATATGAAAATGTTCAAACGATTGCTGATTCAAATGTTGCATGTAGTCAATAACATTGGGAGAATATAGATAAAGTAATATTGATGAATGAAATGAATATATTCACATAATTAGAAATAAAACTAATTAATAACCTTAAAAATATACTATGAATGCAAAATAAAATATATATGTATTTACCTATGTATGTGAATCACAAAAAAGTATTGTACTTCATATTTTTTATTTTTGTTTTATATATTTTTAATAATTAATACAATACAAGAAGAATTATTATTCATCCATTAACGTAAGCTGACGAATACCGCAGAGGCGATAAGTGCAATGGGTAGGCTAATTATAATCTCGCTCATCGGCAGCTCGAACGGAAAAGATAATAAAGAAGTGACCTTGCATTAGTTGACATGTTTTGTTTTCGCTGCAGACTGAATTTTTTAATTTTATCATTTTCTTTGAATTATTTCGTGACGAAATAAATACTGTAGATAATAATTTAAAATAATTTTTACTTAAGGAGGTAATGCGATTATGTTGGCTCTGTGATCGCGAGCGATGTACTGCTGGGGCGAGTGCCATGGGGAGGAGGCCGAGGCCCCGCGGACCGAGCAGGTAACCCAAATCCGCGTATCAGAGCACCGCGAATACATTTTGACTGTCTTCACAGAGTGACAAGACCACATTTTCAACATTCGCCGCAATTTGGAACCACTTGTCAGTTGACAGTATTCTTTGACACTAGATAACTATATTTTCAGTATATAAGGCATTTCTGTTTTAGACGACCACTATCGATAAATTATGTAATTCCATAGATAATACTACTGGTATGCAATCCAAGAATCTGAGTTTACTCAGCCATACAATGTGTTTTTCGTCAAGAAACATTACGCTTTGCCAAGTAATAAACGTCTTTCTCAGATGAAGTGTCTTGCCGATCTGACCGAACAACTTAGAGTTCACTGAAGAGCCAAAACCATCCGTTGCCCTAGGACGAGCAGTAATATTATTTAGTAGCATATCTCATTATCAGGTTTTCTATTTTTCTATAAAAAATGCAGTCTTCAAGAAAACAGACTTCAAAGAATACATACAAATGAGCTAATGTTCGTATATAAGTGTTTTTTCAAATCCAAAATTACTTTCTTTAGAAAGATTACATTAGTGTAGGTTCAATTAAATCAGATATGTTCTTCAAAAATATTTGCTTAAAGAGATTAAAAGTATTTTATGGTACTATACATTTTTTTTTTGGATTCTTCCAAGTACATATTTAGTGAGCGAGAGTGTATGTAATAATACAAACATGTTCAAGAACTCTCCAAGGTGATATTTGTGTGATCTAGGGGCTACCAGGGTTGTCACAATGGAGCGGTGGGGCGCAGGTGGCTGGCGTTTCTCTGGGATCATGGCACACGTTGCTCGTGACCGAGGATGGGCGACTCTTCTCTTGTGGCGACAACCAGCAGGGCCAGTTAGGCCACGACCGTCCCGGCACACGGCCTCGTAAGTAACCGTGCTATTAGTAGGCGGATAGGAACATAAACAAAAAAGATCATTATTCTCACAGTGGTCAATTATTTTTATAGTCATCATCATCGTCCCATGTCTTCTCCTAGTTGTACATACGGTTGACACAAATTGGTGTTATAAATTTCTGTCAGCCGTCATGGTCTTCGTCTCATTCTGTATCTCGTCTGCGTCCTGGAGTTCCGCCAAGAACATTCTATCTATAGTTCCCGATGGTTTTTCAGGATGACAAATATCCGAGGATTAGAGTAAAGATAGCTGTAGGTTATGGTCTCATTTTATTAGGTCCTTATTTATCTCTCGCCTGATAGGATAGACGACTGCCGTGTTCGCTCACAAAATCAACAAATCTTTTTTTTCTTTTCCTCTCACAAAGCCCATTTAGTGTGTGATATTTTCAAAAATTAAATGAAAAAATGTTCAAAGAAATATAAAATTGGCTACCCTTAGAATTACACTTTATGTTATAACCAAGTGTGGGAAACAAAAAAAAAATCAATTCCATTACAGCTTTAACTGTGCAGTTAATCTTGATGATATCCGGGTAGACCGTCAAGAGCAGCAGATCAGGTTCTTCATGAGAGATGCACAAGTCTCAGAAGACAACACAAAATACATCTCTAATTTTCGTTGACGATTCATTCCATCACATAATGTTATAGTTGATTTGATGTCGAATGCTAGGATCATAGGAGAGATGCCACACCGGTTTTAAGACTCCATAAATATTTCGTGCCTAAGTATAAGAGTGCTGAAAATGGAGGCATCCTTCAGAGGCAGACTTACAACCCACCTTTTTACTCAAAGATGCAAAGTAGCGCTTTTGGAATGACCATTTAATCATATATACTAATAATATCTTGCCGGGCGTCATAGTCCAGTGGTAATAAGCAATTGTCATTCAGACACTATCGATTCAAATCCCAATTAATCTTGATTTTTAAAAACTTAGTCTATTAAATTTAAGCTCTATACATGCTCCTGGTAGGGTTGAGCCATCCTTTAAGGAAAAAAAAATTGTCCAGGCATCGGTAGCGTCAAGCTGATCATCTCATTCTCCTTAAAAACTCTGATTACTGAACACCCAAATATTTCCTGGTACAAGTTCAGGGCTCTTGCCCTGGAGACTCTTGCTCTGGAGGTTCCCGGGAACCATCTATGTTGCCATGTGAACCTCAGAGTATACAGATGTTCTGGGACAAAGCACATATAACCTGATCTAACAGAACTATGATACGACAATTTGTGGTGTCCATATGCTCCAAATATGGTAAAAAATAATAATAATATAGAGTCCGAGTTGGATGGGAAACTGAAAAGTTTACTTTTTTCATTTGTAGTCATTGGAGGGAAAGAAACTTGGCAATTCCGTAGTCAGTTTGTGATTGTATTGTGTGTTGTTGCAGAGTTAGTGAGTGCGTTGTCGGCGTACTTGGTGCGGCTGGCAGCGTGTGGCGCAGCGCATTCGTTAGCCGTGAGCGAGTGGGGAGAAGTGTTCACCTGGGGCTGTGACTCCACTGGTCAACTGGGGCTGGGGGCTGGATTGCCGCCGCTGCAGCGCACCCCCAAGACTGTCCGCGCCCTGGCGACCCGCCACGTGGTACAAGTGGCTGCAGGGCGCTCGCACTCCCTCGCACTGACTGCAGGTGATGGGTGATCAGCAAGGGATCCTTCTTACTTCCATGTTTGCTCCATTGCCAGAGTATATGGGAATAACATTCTATTTCATGTTATCCGGAGTACACATACAGGAGAATACCGACAGATGGTCACCATCTGTGATATATAGTGATTCTGAACTTTTCATCTACCACCAATTTTAATTAATAGAAAACTATAAGTTTTAATGAAATTTGGTGTACTTGGAACTTTCTTTCTGTTTATAAATAATTAATGTATTTTTTTTTTCATAAAGTAAAAAATATAAGATTTGTTAAATTAAAAAATAAACTAAAATACGGCGTAAGAAATATAAAACAAAGTTGTGATATGTAATACATAAATGAGACAAGGAGGAGTTGAAAACCAAAAAAGACATTGAAATATTCAATAATCCTTTGATGATTGAACGTCTTTTTGGTAGATTTTTCAATTGAGATTTCAGCAAATTATATGTGCTGTAATATATTTTCTAGTAAAAAAATATATCAGATATCGCTTATAGTTTTTAATTGCAATCCAATATATTTTATAATCAGTTATTGTCATCATTATTTGAGATTACAATTTCCATGTAAAGCTCATGACCGCTATAGATGTCATACGCAGTAAATTGGTTAATCATTTTAATTCAGGATATTAATTCTTTTGACGGAAAAAAGGGTTTTTGATTTTAAAGAGCTGTAAATGTATCCATTGTATCAGGAAAAAAAATTAACCATTTATCATTGAAAACATGATATGGCAGAGAATTTGGGTGTGTCTGAAATGCATACACAGTATGATAATGTGTTGTGTGTATCAGATGGCGGTCTGTACGCGTGGGGCGACAACTCTCATGGTCAGCTGGGGCTGGGCCGCGTGGGGGCGCCTGAGTTGCTGCCGTGTCTGGTGGAGTCCCTGGAGGGCGTGCCGCTGGCCAAAATTGCCTGTGGTGGTAACTACACCTTCGTTGTCAGCAAGTTAGTCACACTTTACTTATTGTTTTTATTTAGGTTTAAACCTCAGTCCACTTGTTATATTACAGCATGCGGTTTTTACTTTTAGCCTCATTTAACTCTGTCTTATTAATAGATTAATACGTTAAATTGCCGTGCAATAGAAGCTCGAAGAACACCAAAAAAAATTTGTGTTGGTGTCCTGTAAGGGTGTTGTCAAGGGTTTGCTTGAAATTGAACTCTATGGTATTGAAAGACCTTATCTCTTGATATCAGCTCGATATAGCCCTTGCAGACTGGTGCCGAAAAACTTCGATATCTGATATTTTGTCTTTTATTTTTGCTCGCTCGTCTGACACGCACACAAAAATGTTTTAGATTTAAGTAACTATGAGACTCAACGTTACAGGTGCCATTTTGTTTGTTTTGACAAGTCTTATCATGTGGATCACCATAGTTCGTCAAGTGGCCACTATGCGTGTTAGGCGCAATGACTCCCTACAACGGCCCAGTCGCTGCCCGGATGTAGTGGAATAAACTGAGTGTGTTCGTCGTGTAAAATGGAGTGTTCTGTCCCTGGCAGCGGCTACCAAATTTTGTCATTCTTCTTTTACCTAAAATAAACACCAATGTGCTTGTCGACAAGTTCTTTGCTTTGTGACCTTCTCCTCATAAGTCCATCCATGCATCCCGATTATGATTCTGGCGAAGTTAACTTTAACTTTTGAAAATATGATGTTGGTACCTTAAATGCTGCCTTATGGATGAGGTATCTTGAGGCCCGGTGTAATAGTATTGATGTTGTTGCAGGTCGGGAGCCGTGTATGGCTGGGGCTGCAACTCCCAGGGGCAGCTGGGCCTCAATGACACCGAGTCCCGCTGCTTTCCCACGCATCTCAAGAGTATGCGATCTATCAAGGTGACTTTTGGAAACATTTATATATAAAGAACCAGATTCACATATTTACTGCACGCTGTAGTGAACCTCGCCTCTTTATAAGTCAGCTCTATATTTTAAAACTCTGTTAAGTATATCCTTTGTGTAGTGAAAAAAGATTTTTAATTAATGATCTCCTGTGGCAGCTGTAAAACATGTCTCAGGCAGGTGGGCTTCATCTTTTGACCGATTGTGATATTAAGTTTTGACGCAGTTCCAAATTAAAGCCAGCATCCGAGGTTCAAAACGTTGAGAGATGGACGAGTAATTACAAAAACTTACAAAAAGTCCAGCACGATGAACATTTCAGGGTCGCTCCAGATAGTCAGAGTAGCGTCTCCTTCAAGCGTCACCAACCGAATGGGGCGAGACAACTGTCGATTCTCTGCACTATTGTGTGAGTCAGTGGTGGGGGTATGTTGCCAGCTAGCCGAAAACGACATCTATACTCGCTCGGTTAGGTATCCGCTCCAATGAAGTCTAGATGACAGAACATTTGTCGCATTTTTTTAGTGTGAGCCTGAAGGAACCATATCATGTCAATATCAGTATATAACATAAGGTGTGTATGGTTTTCAGGTTTGCCGGATCTCGTGTGGAGAAGAGTTTACGGCCTTCTTGACGCTGGATGGAGGCGTGTTTACATGCGGAGCTGGACAGAACGGCCAGTTGGGACACGGAGGCACTCGTCATGAGACTCTACCTAGGAAGGTCGGTCCTCCTTATGTATCTTTTGACAGAACTGATCTTGGGATTCAGCACATATCAATTAAAGTGACTAACTATGTAGATAAGAATTTAATATCTTGTTTTAATATGGATAGCATTGACCACACTTTCATTTAATGGAAGACTGCAGTTTCGCCATTTACGAGAGCTTCATCAGTTCCAATGTGCACAAACGTACTATAAAACACACATTCTAACAGATGAAGCTTTCATAGATCGTGAAACTGCAGTCTTCCATCAAGTGAAACAGTGCTCAGTGTGATTCATATTAAAACAAGGTATGAAATTCTTATTCATTTAATATTAAAATGGATTTCAAAGTGAATGCTGAAAATATAAATATCAAATAAAAATACGTTGACTTGGAAATATGATGGATTGAAAAAATGTAATATTTGTCAGTTATAAAGTTTCCTTTCCTTTTTCCTTTTCTTTTTTTTTAACACTATCCAGTTATTACTTGGAGCCTGTTTTTGCGACATGGGCGCCCAGTTGTCATGCCATCCTTTATGTGATCTTTCTTGAAGCCAGAAGGTATCTCGACAGCTGCTATTCAAACTACTCTTCCAGGTCATATATTATTCCCACCTGATCTCTCGAGTATCGTTTTCTTGAGTTTTCTCATTGGCCTTATGTAATAGTGTAATCATGGTACAGGTGAGCGAGTTGATGGGCACGGCTGTGGTGCAGGCCGTGTGCGGGGCGCGCTGTCTGCTGGTGGTGACACGTGACGGCCGCGTGCACAACTGTGGCAAGGGCACCGGCCCTCTTGGGACTGACTGCTGCGTGCCACAGAGAGTGCCCGACTTCTGGAAGGTAACCATATGTATTCAAATATTATCTTACGCTTTCAAATACCTTCACATAGGATGTATAAAACTTTTTAATGAACTTAATACTCAAAAAGCATAAAGAAGAGCAATGCTTCTGATAAAAATAATTAAACACTAAGCCTGATCTTTAATCAATCAGTTCAATCGATTGATTAAGCCTTTATATTGCTACTTTTATAGACATTGCCTTTCTTAAATTCTCCCAATTAATCCTTCTAAGTAATCTCTTCGTATTCTTTGTATGTCAAATTTGTTGTACTTATGATTCAATTCATTCAATTATTCAATTATTTATTTATTTCCTTCAATAACATTGCAAAATAATTTGACATCTTAATTCATTATTGAAGTATTATAGTGGTGTTATTGTCACAAATCCTAACTGTTGGCATCCGTCTTGTCTTCATTTCTACTGCATCTGAGGTCGTTGACACTAAATATCTCAATGAAGCATCCGTATTATTATAGACACAAAAACTAATGTTTTATGTGCCCCAGCATAATTGCTATTGTTATTTGTAGTCTTTTAAGTAATTTATAAAAGTATTAAATTAAAAAAATTACATGTTTTTAAAGAAAAATAAATAAAGAAAGTATCTCAACGATCTATTTTATCAACGTCACATCCATGGAACCTTTTCTGAACATCCATACACGATTGACATTTTGATCCATGTTAAACAGCCTCTTCAGTTCTTTCTTTGACATCATTAAATAGGCATTGGAATGCTTTCTTTTTATCTGTGTTTCTTTCCTCTTACAATCTGAATTTCTTTGACAAGCAAATTAATATTAACACTCTCTGCTGGTGCTCTCTTGTGTATGTATAAAAAAGAGTCCGGTTTAATATAGGATCTTGTAGCAATTTAAAATGAATATGAAAAAAATCATAAAGATGCAAAAAAGAAATTAGTGCCAAAAAAGAAGCAAAACAAGGCCTGTGGGGCGATCACCACGTGAGCCCCATTGTGCTTAGAAGACTTTATGAAGGTGTATTTTAAAGTTTGTCGGTGGAGAGGAGCGCGTGTGGCGGGTTTTTGCCGGTGGAGAGCGAGTGCTGACCATCGTGCGCGGCTCCCCCATGGCCGACCTGCCGCTGGACCAGCGCCGCCCCGAACCCGGGCAGCAGATCCTCGCCATCGAACTGCCCAAGATTGTCTTCTGCCAGACCTTCGAGGACGGCGACCAAGTGGATCAGGTACAGGTTTTCAGATGTACACGCCTTCTTCTTTATCCTAGCCATTTCCCATCATCTGGGGTCGGCTCTCCTTGTGCACATTCTCCATGTCTGTCTGTCCTGCGTTGCATTCTCGGTCAAACCCAGGATTTTCAGATCCTTGCTTACAGTTGCAGTCCAGATTGCCTGTGGTCTTCCAGGTCTTGTTCTCAGCGTGGGTATGTTGAGGGCTCTCTTAACAATGTGATGCTCATCTCTCCATGTCACATGCCCATACCATCTTAGGCAGTTTTCCCTTATCTTTTCAAGTTTGGGGGCCACCCGAAATGAACCCCGAATATGCTCATTTCGAACTCTGTCCACTATAGTCACACCGCCCGCCCACCTCAGCATCTTCATCTCTGCCACATGAATCCTATCCAAGTCACATTTCAGGGGGGTCCAACACTCTGATCAGTAGAGCATAGCTGGCCTTAAAGCAGCTTTGTAGATTTTGCCTTTGATCCTAACTGGAATCTTGTTGTCACACAAAACCCCAGAGAGAGACCTCCATTTCAGCCATCCTGTGTTTATTCTATGCTCCACGTCAGATTCAGTTTTGGCATCTAAGGATATCACAGAGATGTTCACGCCGAAGATATGAAATGCCAACGTTGAATTAAAATAATATGCAAAAAAAGACGTATCTTTGTAGAGTGGAATTTGGAGATACATTTGAATTGAATGAATTTTTAAATGATCGAAGAACTCAGATAGGGCAGATTATATTAGGTACAGTGAAAACTTGTTATTTAATTTTTCAACCTTTCAGGACACTAAAAAAATAATTAGTTCGGGAAACTAAAAAAGTGAGAACCATTCAAATACTTAATAATAATAAAAAATCATACAAAAACATTTATCTATAAATTTTTATAATATTTACAAAAAAGTATTGAAAATTTGTATTGAAGATGTAAAATTTAATGAAATTCCTCATTAATTGATGATGTGTTGCTGATTATATGCTTGCATGCTCTTTGTATTGATTTCAGGACACCCTGTGTTATTTGGAGACGGTGTTTAAGTCGGCGGCTTGCTTGAACGCGTCGTTCCTCACCAAAGGAGACTCGCACTATTGCTGCGGCTCGCGCTGCTGCGGCGTGGACCTGACCGCAGCCCAGGCCGGCCTGGAGGCGCTGGGGCGAGTCAATAATTCCACAATCAAAGATGTGGTGCGTATTCACAAACTAAGACGGTTTTGGATAATATTATATCTCTTAACAAAAGTGATAATTTTTTATCATCACTGAAATGTCGAAAATTGTCTATTACTCAACAAAGCTCTACACTCCAATGTTTTGCCTTCCTTAGCTTACCGGCGGGTAAAGCTAAGTGGTAAATCTTTTGCTTGCCAAACCGAAGGTCATGGGTACGATCCCCGACGGAAATAAAAAAGAGTATTTAATAGATTTCAAAGCTCTATAAATACCGCCGGTTGGTGTAAATTGTATCCCTCACCCGTAAAATGCCAGTCATAGCCTATTAGTCAAAATTGGTTGTAGCAAAAGCAATATTTAGGAATATTCACATTTTTCCGGTTTTTAAATGTCATTTTCATATGGCGTAGAAAAGAAACACATGGTGTAGGTTTCTACCATACAGGTAGTGTCTATTTAGGTTCAGGTATTATTTTATTATTCTCTATCATCGGTGGTGTGGATCTCAAGAACATTGGCTGACAGGACACGTGTTGCAGGTGGCCGGAGGTGTGTCTGCCGTGCTGGGCAGCCTGCGAGCCTCGCCCCCGGACGCCGAGGCGCTGCGCCTGCTGCTGTGGCTGCCCATGTACTCCGAGCTGCAGCGCGAGAGTAGCGCCTGTCGCCTGCAGCTGCTGCTGGCCGCGGTGCTGGCGCGCCTGACCGTGGTGCCGCTGCGGCTGCTGGGCAGCTGGTACGCGGCTCTGCCCAGCCACTACTTTTGCTCTCTGGTGGATATATTCAAGGGCATGGTTGTGCGCCACTTTGAGAACTCGTCCTTGCAACATACTCAGGTAAAACAATCACATATTTCAACTGTCATCTTTAATTTTTAGATGCAATTTATTTAAACTTTTATTTCTTAAATGTGCACAAATTTACATTTTAAATTAAAGAGCTCTATTTATTTTAATTCACAGGGCATTTGAGGTGAATGCACAGGTGGCCCATAGATGAAACCATACTGAAGCTTGAGAATTTAAACAGAAATAAACTTAAAATTATGTACTTCTGCTACAATCACTCTAGAAAAGCGCAGTTGTTTTCAATAAACAACACTACATCAAATATATATGACATTTCTCTCGACAAATTTGAAGATAAAGAAATAACAGACACTGAGGTTTGAACCACAAACTTTGCACCTTAGTTGTTGTATTCTATACACAGCGCAATCAACAACGGCTAATTCTTCCGCCTGAAGAATCATTTTTTTTAGACAAATTTGATGAATTTTGAAGAATTAGTCCTGGTCAATTGCACTGTGCATAGAATAAAACTATATTGCATAATTCAAGGTTTGAATCACAAAGTCTGCCATTTCTTTTTCTCTGAAATTGACGAGAGAAATGTCATAAAATATTATATTTGATGTAGTATTAGTATGCGTGTGTCAATTTATTAAAATATTGGTATAGATCAATTATCTATGAAAGATAAGAGTATTATTCCTTTTTCATAGAAATCAAATTTCTGATGTAAACGCATTTGAATTACATGGCATTCGAAGCAACCTTCTGCAGATCTACTGTGAATGTGGGAATCGACTTACATGGGATATTTTTCATAAAATATTTGTTTAAGCAGCGTCTGGAGCTGCCAGGGGACATGGTTCTGGTCCTGGATACTCTCGAGCGACTCAGCAAGATGAACTTGTCACGGACTGTGGATGCTCGTCTGCCGCCAGAAGCCTTCCACGTGCCGCGCCTAGCCGAGCTTGTTGACATTCCCCAGGACTACATGAACTGGCTCAGAGATAGACAGGTAACCCTGGTGCGGTACTGGACGATAGTTTTTATATATCTATTGCTTTCAATATCTAAGATTGTATATATATATTTTGTTATTTTAGTTTCGTTTTGCCCAACGCATTGTTTCCTTTACTATACAAAAACTGGCACTCTAGACAAAAGTGTTTGCATCTCGTATGCTTAGGTGAATAGAGCTGTAAAGGATATAGCAGAGTGGAAAGTCAAAGACACAATTTTATTGCTGCGAATTGTTCCGCAGAAATGATAATTTTGAAGATAGTCATGTTTGTCATTTGATAGTCTATTGTTTTTTTTTTCTATTTATATTTTCTTTTTTAAATTTATCTTTTCTCTATTTTATTTTTAGCATTTACTTTGAGATCCAATTCAATATTAAATGGATAATTATTTAGTATTTTGTTTTAACATGTGATCACTTTGAGCACTGTTTTACTTGCTGAAAGACTGCAGTTTCGCAATCTATAAAGGCTTCATCAGTTCCAACGTGCACAAATATACGTAAAATGTAAGTTTATACACGGAACTGATGATACGTATGAGTACTTTTGTATATGTTGGAGCTGATTGAAGCTTTCAAAGATCGCGAAACTGCAGTCTTCCATCAATTGAAACAGTGCTCACTGTGATCCATGTTAAAACAAGGCATGAAATACTTATCTATTGAATTATCTCTTCTCAAACAAAGTAATTTAGAGCCTGCAGAGTGAAAAACTTTCGTTGAATGAGGAAAAATTTATTCCACTTTAATTTTATAATTTAAAAAAGCACACGTTGTGGATATAATTTTTGTGAAGACCTACAGATGAATACCGACAGAATGTATAAATCCCATCTGTGGATTCTATGTCTCTTACCATTTTCAAAGCCATACTCACTGCTATCAGAATTATAATAAGCAGTTGTGAATAAATGTTGATGAATATTTATTTTTATCAGATGAGCAAGTTCTACCTGTGCAACTACCCGTTCCTCTTTGATGCCGTGTGCAAGACCAGCCTACTGGAGACGGATCAGTGGATGCAGATGAACGCAGCCGTGAATGAGGCCACCTCGCGCACTCTGACCGAGCTGCTGCTGCGCGGCCGCGCTGCCGTGCAGCAGCAGTTTGTGGTGCTGGCCGTGGGGCGACACCACATTGTAGCTGACACTCTGCGGGAACTCTCGCAGTACGGCATCAGCGACCTCAAAAAGCCTCTCAAGGTCACTTATGCTGATATTTACCCCCTTTTTTTTACCATATCCACTTCATAGTTTGAGTAAATAGACACCATAAATTGTCATTTCACAGTTCTATAAACTTAGATTCTCTATGTCTTGTTTCGGAATACCTGTATACCTGGAGATCCATCCTCCAGGGCTAGAGCCTGCGAACTTGTATAAACTGTGGCTGTATCAGAGAATTTTTGGGTGTTCAATAATCAGCGTTTCTATGAAGATCAGACGATAAGCCCGATGCTCCCTAGGCCTGGACAATTTTTTTTGTCCTTAAGAGGTGGCTCAACCCTACCGTGGCATGTATAGAGCTTAGATTTGATGAAATTTAAAAAAAAAATCAAGCTTGGTCAGGATTTGAACCAGTGTCTGAATGACAAACAAACGTTTTTACCACTGAACTATGCCGCTCGGAAAACTTTATTAACATTACTTTCTTACCGTCTCTTAATCATTAACTAATTATATCTTTGTTTTATTTTTGTATTTTTAATATCAGAAATCGCTCAACACAAATGTCTTGTTTTGCATGGCGGTATTTGTATATTTCCTTCCGGAATGATTTTTACCTGCTAATGTTTATGTTTTGTCTCGGACTGCCTTATTTTTTCAAAGATTAAGGCATAAGATTATGCGCTGGTTTTTTCTTAGAATTTTAGTGAATAACTGATTGAATTCTAAATTATTATTTAATTTCAGGTAAAATTCCACGACGAAGAGGCCGAGGATGCGGGTGGCGTGCGCAAGGAATTCTTCATGTTACTAATGCGCGAGATCCTGGACCCCAAGTACGGCATGTTCCACCATTATCCCGACACCCACTGCATCTGGTTCGCAGAGGAGTCCTTCGAGGAGGAGGACATGTACCTGCTCATCGGTGAGATTGCTATCGTTATCACTGAACTGGACTTCCAAGTCAAAATGGTTCAACAGACAGAAGTCTACTGCAGTTCTTTTTAAGTGACCATGGCCATTGTATAGAAGGATCAACAAATTTCATCAAGTTGTCAGCAATAAAGATTTATAATGTACATCATACAGGTATATGATCTCAAAATCAAAATATGAGTTTGGATATTTTATTTTTTGATGTTCATATTTTTTTATTGGCAAATATAGTTTTTATTGATTAAATTTTTATTTGCTTAATCTGAAGTATGAACTGTTTGGAATGAACATTATTTTTATTTTTACAATCTAGCGTAAAAAAGATAAAAATTATGTTAAATTTTTAAAGTACTAAAAAATGCTTTAAAATCGCTTCGTTTTTTTTGCAAGTTCGCTAAGAAAATTCTTAGTAACCAAAGAGTTAAATGTTCTCCCAGTCGCTTCTGAACACGTACGAGGTCAAAGCCTTGGTGAGTTTTTGTCAGTACTCATCCATCTCTCAAGATTTTGACCCTCTTGATACTGGCTTGTAATTGAACCTGTGTCAATATATGAAGTTATATTGTTGTTTGATGTGTTTCGTTATAGGAGTAATATGCGGGTTGGCCATCTACAACTTTACGATCATCAACCTGCCGTTCCCGCTGGCACTGTACAAGAAGCTGCTGCGGGTCCCGGTGGGGCTGCCCGACCTGGCGGATCTCAACCCCGGCCTGGCGCAGGGGCTGCAGAACTTGCTGGACTATGAAGGCAGTGACGCTGAGGAGGTATCATCATGCTTTATAAGGCAGACTATTTGTGCTTCCCCTAATGATCCTACAAATGTCTATGGTAAAAATATGAAGCGTCTGGTTAACAGTCACATTCTCTGAAACATGAAGTGATTATGTTTTCACCACAACAGCCTCAGATCCCATGAACATTTTTCTAGTGTATTATTCAGTTATAGCCGGGCGGCATAGTCCAGTGGTAAAAGCGTTTGTTTTTCATTCAGATGCTGTCGTGTTTCAAATTCCTACCAAGCTTGTTTTTTTTTTTAAATCAAATTTAAGCTCTATAAATGCTCCTAGTAGGGTTGAACGACCCTTAAGGAAAAAACAAAATTATCCAGGCCTCGGGGGCGTCGAGCTGATCTCCTTAAAAACTCTTTTTTCAACACCCAAATATTTTTCTTGTATTACGGCCGCAGTTTATGCAAGTTCGCGGGCTCTTGGCTTGGATGCTCCCGGAAACCATCTATGTTCCCATATGGACCTCCAGATATACAGGTTTTCTGGGACAAAACATAGACAATCTGAGCTTACAGAACTGTGATATGACAATTTGTGGTGTTCATATGCTCCAAATATTGAGCGGATATGGTAAAAAATGAATAATAAATCCAGATTGTAGTAAATATAATTTTTTAATTAAGTAGCTGTTGACAAGAAACCACACCGCTAAGCTTCCTTTTCTTCACTTTTGCCACCGTAAAAGAATTATGTCATTGAATCTTATTTGGTTCTATTTTAGTGTGCAAAGCTGCTCGGAGGAATTTCTGGCTACTGACAGATTCTCGTTGAAAACTTATGGTCGGTTTATCCTCCAAACTTCAAGTGGATTTATTATATAGAGAGAATACATATTGCACATTGAGGTATATGAAAATAAATAATTGGATTCCCTTTTTTGTATATAACTCTCCGATGTTGAAACGAGTGAATGTCTTACAGGTGTTTAGCCTAAACTTTGAGATATCTCGTGAGATGTGTGGCGAGGTGCGGATTCACCAGCTGCTGGAGGGAGGCTCGGAAATGGCAGTCACTAGTGCCAACAAGGCGCAGTACGTCGACCTTTACGTGGACTTCATCTTCAACGCTTCCATTGAGAAGAAGTTCAACGCCTTCCGGGAAGGCTTCTATAAGGTGCACACAATTTATTTGAAAGAGTGTCAGGCCAATCAGGCTTTGATTGATTATGTTTCAATCAGCAGTCTTTGATAAATCAGATGTTTTGTTCCCCGTAATATATAAACATATTTAATGGAATTTTTTAATACACAATTGTCTTAAGAATAAGTAAAATTAACTGGTAGTTGGTAAAATTACCTTTGTAGATTATTCTTTTCTACTTCATATTGGGAAGAGATATGTAAGCAAATTTTATTTTATGATAACCTTTTTGTCACAAAATCATCCTAATATTCTGTACAGACACTTGTTCTCGAAATCCATTATACAGCTGAATTGGCTTTTAGTAAAACCTGACCTCATGTTTTAGATTGGCTGGTTCGTCCCATACAAAGATCTGAGAGTAAGGGACCGTGGATTTTTCATGATTCTGAAAGATAATAACTTGTCAACAATAGTGCCTCTTGGAAGAGTGATCGTTCACTTCGATTACTTCATATACCTAAAAGTGAATGTTTATTTATAGTCTGCCAAGAGAAGGGCACTTTCTACAATTTTATGTGAAGAACATTTTTTTATTTTTTTACTAATTATTTTACTGCTTATTTTTTTTACAACGTTTTTTTAACTATTTCGTCCGGTAAATATTATAAGCCCATCTTCATTGTGAAATTTGTTAATATTCTAGGTGTGCGGGGGTCGTGTGCTGGAGTTGTTTGAGCCACACGAGCTGATGGCACTAGTGGTCGGCAATGAGGAGTACGACTGGGAGGCGCTGGAATCTGTGGCCGAGTACCGCGGCGGCTACTTGCCCAACAGCCCCGAGATTCGAAATTTCTGGGCCGTGCTGCATGAGCTGTCGACAGACGACCAGCGGCGCTTCCTACTCTTCCTCACAGGCAGTGACCGCATCCCTATCCGGGGCATGAAGGCCATCCATGTCAGTACAACAACTCCTCACTCGCACATCATTCAGCATAATATAACCTTTGTTTTTTTTTATGAAATCACGTGTAGGATCGCACAAACGGTGGAGACCAGACCACTTTACGACGTTCAGCCAAGGAGGCTGGACGCTGCATGCGAAAAACTTGTGTTATGTTTGTGTTTTTGTGTGAGTTGGGGTGATTGCAATTGTATATTTATCAGTTTCTTAAAGAGATTCAGATTGTAGGAAGGAAGAAGCACAGATGCTGGAAAAGAATTTCAAAGTAGTTGCATTTAGGAAGGAGCTTTGGATACTGCCAGTTCTTGGTCGACACACATTAATTGTGTATGGATGTTAGGCAAGTGTAAGACGAGTAATAACAGTAGAAAATACTAAGTGAATCAATCATACGCCTGTGTTCCATTGATTGTAGGTTGTTACCGATGGTGTTTTTACCCTCCCCTCATATTTTTGCAATATTCCCTTAATATATTTAAATATAGATTTATATAAAAAACAATTATATTATACAGGGTGGGGCAGGGATGTATCCCTACTTTTGAGATGGCGTTGTGAGTAGTGATGACGTGTTAGAGGAGTAGGGGTAAGCTCGAATGACGTTGTGGCCATGGAACTTTCTGTTATATTAAATTTGTTATTTATTAATTTACCTTCAAAATTAAGGATACTACCCTGCTCCACCCTGTAATATAAAGGTATATATCTACATAAACCCTCCCCTAACTGCGAAAACATCTGTGAGCTCCGATGATATGTATTTTCTACACCATATAAAAATGTGAATATTCCTAAATATTGCTTTGATTGACTAGGGTTACAAAAAAATACAAAAATTCTGAGCTCAGTATCTATTGTATTTGATGATATAAATATTCTCATTATTTGAATCGAGTTGTAGTAAATACATATCATCGTAAAACAAGGGCTTAAGTCAAAAGTGCCCTACAAATTGACAAGGCATGATAATTGATCTCTTTAGAGTTAAGGTGTCCATATTTAACCGGGTTAGGTTAGGTTGTTGGATAATGCTGAAGAAACTTTATTTATGTATGTTTATGTGTCATTACAGATCATCATCCAACCGACCAATGACGACCGCTTTCTGCCAGTGGCGCACACCTGCTTTAACCTATTGGATCTGCCTCGCTACGCCACCAAGGAGCGCCTGCGCTACAAACTGCTGCAGGCCATCCAGTACACTGAAGGGTTCTCCCTAGTCTAATATCTGATAATGATAGTAATACACCTGCTTCGACCTGCTGGACCTGCCACATTATGCTTCAAACTGCTGCATGTCATTCAGTACACCGAGTGGTTATGCCTATAAAATCTGACAAAACCCCCATAAGTACTCTGTCGTATGTCAAAATTCTATATTTTCCAGGAAAGTAAAAATAATTTTGATCCATGCTAATAAACAGAATTTAATAATACATTGGTATTTCAAAATTATTTTATTATTGCATTATTTAAAAAAAAAGATAGAAGAAAGAGCACTGTGGGTTATCCTCATTTTTTTGTTTGAGCTACTAAAGTGTTTTCTTTATGTGGTGCATGTCTACTATGAAGACAGACTCCAGATAATGGCCAAATGCAAGGTGAAAGAAAGTGGCATCGGTGTTCTCCTAGGATAGAGGTAAAGAAATGTGCTTTAAGTGCATTTGTAACTCAAAACTCTTAAATTCAAACTTATGATAGTTTACGTCTGGGGGTCGATAACATTATTTTTGTAAATTCCGCAATCTCCATTTAAGTGAAACTGAACAATGATCAGTTGGAACCATGTTTTCCTTAAAGACTAAAAAATCGGTCGTAAGAAAAGTTATGCCGAAAATCATACCATAAAATTAAGATGGACACATGCCAAGCATGAAGAAGGAATTAGGCTAGTTGATATATCTCTTATTTATGGAAATTGTATTTTTTTTTTGCAATAAATTTCTTAATCCACAAACCAATTTGCAAACTAAATTATGTTTAACTGCGGTGTAAGGTTTCATTTAATTACATATCACTACATTACACATCCTTTTTATTAAAACTTGTTACATTTATCTGGGAACCTTTCATCTTTTTTATTTTTTAACATTAGATCAAAAGAATCAATAATAGAATAAAAATCAAATTTCAAAGCAGCAAAATTATATGAATATTATACCAATGTCAAATATAAGACCTCCAATTTATACTCATATATGTATAAATTGAAGGACCTGTACTCTGAAATAAGTATATATATATATATAAATTGATTTGTGGCTTTCGTCACACAAGGTTGTGGTTAAGATGAGCAATTATTATACATTTCAGCGTAAATATATATTTTTGTATTTAATTTTAAAATCAAAGGGGTTTGAGGTGGCTATATGCTCAAACTAGGGAGCAAATAAGGAAAATGATAGAAGTGTAGGTGTCCAAATTTTTTAAATTTTTTTGTAAATTGTTTGATTTTTTTGAAGATCAGTTATTTAAGTTATATAATATATTCCTTAACCGCTTGCCGGGCACACCCGAGTATACTCGGGTATTGAAAGTTGACAAAATCGGACACCATGAGATAACTCGGGCAAACTTCATACATAAAAAACAATTGATTATTTTATTAAATATGAATGTTTTATAAATGTTACACATGTGTTTGGTGTTGGCTGCTCTTTACCAGCGGCGGCTCTTGAAAAATATATCACATATCATGTAAATAAAAATGATCAGAATATTTGCATTGCTTTTCATTGATTTCTTCCCTAACAAAGAAGAAAAAAAGATAAAAAATATGTGATCCTTTTTGGAACATTTGTTTAAATCAATTGGACCGGCAAGGTGGTTAAAGGCTGCCTGAATCACAGTTTGTATCAATTATTTTCTGCCGTAATTGTAATGAAAGTGAGAGAGGTATACCGGAGAGTTGTACGTCATGAAAAAACTGGGATTCATACGTTGATAGAAATCAACAGACAAATGTTATTATGCCTCTATTGTTTTACTGACAATTGCTGTAGACAGTAATTAATGCAACCACTCTAGATGTTTATTAGTTCTTGCAAATAGCCCTTTAGGTTGCTATAATTTAATAAATCGAAATTATTTTCATTGATTTCACATTTGTTTTAGGTTTCAACATTCATTGCCTTCCAACTAGTCATATAAATATTTATTTGTTACATAATATTATAATGATACAGTTTTACAAAAATAATAATTGTTAAATAAAAACATTGAGGTGTTATTTGTAACTCTCACATTATTTATTTTTAATGATTGCCGGAAAAAAATGTTTTTATTGTTTTAGTGTTCACAAAGATATTTGTGTCTTGTAGTTTATGGGCATGTTTTTTTTGGTTTACTAGAATTTACACTATACCAATGTTGTACTTTCAGATGGGCATTCAAATGCCATAGTTAATGATGGTATTTTTACACACAAGGGATCGGTGTTACAACAATTGGGTGTTTTTGTAGATATTTTGTAAACATTTCACAGCTTGTAAATTTATTAAAAATCACTTTTTTATTAAGTTTTGCTGGGATTCAAACCTACGTCCTCTTGCATTAGAGTCAAGCGCTTTAATTTACCAACCATACTTCATTAAAAAATATTAAAGAAAATGTTTTTTCTTTTAAAAGATTCCATATATATTTTATTTATAGTTATTTATAAGTACGATGTGATACAAAATTATACTGATTATGACAAATAAGAAACGTTAATGTAAAAATTGTTAAATTAGTTTTATTTTTTAAATTTCATACGTGTGCCTCCATGCACTCCAAATAATGAGCGGTTCACCAATGGAGAAGGAGAACTTAAATAATGGTTATTTTTTTCAAGCTCAGGCTCTAGTTATCCTGAAGTACGGCCGATTACAAAAAGTGCTCAATTGAATTTTGGGATGCTGGGCAGACTTGGGACAAATAATGAAGACAGTAACAGGTTACCTAGCAGTGTTTCCCTGTGGCTTGTGTGGCCATGTGTTCCAAATTGGGATATGATATAGCTTAGAGAATATTTTATTAGTAACAGTTTTATTGTGATTCCCATTGCTAACTGCACTTCCCACAGCCTGGGGTGAAGTGTGCAATAAAATATGAAAAGCTGGTTGTTTTAATAATGTTTATGAAACACGTTTTTATGATTATTGTTATTTAATTAATGTGTATTCTGTATTTTTGTTTGCTTTAAAAGATGTCAGATCGTTAAAGACATTCCACACGAGCGATAAAAATTGGATATTGCCTCAATTATCGAAAAGGGACTGTTGAGGCCATTATTCCTAAGTAGTTGTCTATCTTTCGAATACTTCGTATCACTCATATGGACATGTTTTAATAATG
Source organism: Glossosoma conforme (assembly GCA_022606575.1). NCBI lineage: Eukaryota > Metazoa > Arthropoda > Insecta > Trichoptera > Glossosomatidae > Glossosoma > Glossosoma conforme. The sequence continues at coordinate 4,543,641 of JAGTXR010000100.1, read as the reverse complement.
TAACATAATATATAATTATTTAATTAATAACAAAGCATTATATTCAATGCCATAATATGTAATACTGACAATGTTGTTTCATGTCCCTTTCCCAGTTGTAATGCCAAAAACTGACTGAAAAAATAAAATAATGATACTTTTACCATTTATTTTAAATTCCATTTAGAATACATTAATCTTCCTTTCATTGTTACACACGATGTAATTTTTTTTCTACCATTTATATGAGTCATATAATAAATAATAAAAATATTGAAATGCTAATGTGTAATAATTTTTTTGGTCTCACTCAAATAGCTAAGCATGCAGTTTTCTCAATACTCATCAAATGGCTGTATTAGTTGATTAGCAATAATCATATTATCTGTACCTAATTATATTAAAAAGAGGGAAAGGGTGTGGATCTGTTTTTTTTATTATTGTTTGCACTTTTTTATTATGCGTGAGAATAATAAATTTTATTTGATACTCTTAATACCAATTATTTTATTTTAAATTCCTCTTTCTTATATTTATCTATTTTTTCTTTTAGTTACTGTCAAATCACAGAGTTGATTAGTTTATAAAAATGTTCCTTTTAGTTTTCGATGTTTTTTATTTCATAAATAACAAATTACACAATGATCACATTAAATTATCTTTATAGACTATTTTTTATATAAACTAACATTGGACAACATTTTTGAAAAGCATATTTTTCATTGAAAGCGTCTCTCAGGACCCCCGTTAGAGACCTTATTACATACCGTCAAACGGAATTCTTTCAACAAATGTATAGCGGGCCAAAATAAAACTTAACACAAGAGATTTTTATTCTCGGCTCCCGATTCGGGAGCATATTGCCACCACATACAAACACCAATAACCGTGCCAGATCTTTTGTGTCTCCTGCAATCAATCTTTATTTGGAGCATATAGTCTCCACAATGAGCTGATTGCAATCAAGGCTGTGATGTGTTTGCTGTGATGGGATCATAATAATTTTTTTTAAAGAGGTACGTTTTACGTTTATAAACGTTACTCTCCTTTTTTTTAGTCGTTTTTTTAAATTATTTTTTGTATAAAAATATAATACGTTGATCGGATACAATCCGATCTGATCTCCAGTGGATCTTCAACACTTGAGTGATAAGTGTTGTACTTGGTGCACCTGCTTACTTCTATCCCAATCCTGACATCTTTTACTAACATCACATCGGTATCTAAGTTCACTGGGTTTACTTTTTCAGTGACGTATTACTTCTATTTGAAATACATGTTCACCTCAAAATCACCCAGCAATATACTTGAAAAAAATACAGTAATATTTTATTTTTTAATTTGCAGCACATTGCAATCTAGTTTAGATTATAGGTGGAGTATCACGATAGAAGTAGGCAGGTATTAGGCCCGGTGTGTGTTGACCTAGAACTGGCTTTCGCCGCCATTGTCATCAAAGTGCTGAGTGCCTGGGGGCGCGCGGTAGCCGGGGTAGTTGTGGGGCAACGCGTTCTGGGCAAAGAAGCGACTGTAGTCCTTCTTAACCTGGAAAACACAACACGGCTGTTAGTCTGCTGGTACTTAATGGAGATTTGATGCGTTTCTAATATGCAAGTAACCTCAGAGCATATACTAAACTTAACATCAGTTAAGATATCAATAAGGATATTTATTTAAAGCTCTCATCACCGGAAGTCATTTTATTATGAAAAGTTCTAAAACTGATTTAATTTAAACATATTACGTTGTATATAATTATTTCAAATAATTTTAATTTTCATATTATACATATAGTTCTAAAATTAAATTTTCAAATATTCAATTTGTTCCCCTTTTTTGCTTGTGACATCTTTTGTTCTCCATGAAAACAACTTCAGTAAAAAGTAGTTTTGTAGAACTTCTTATCTAGATATACGTAGTTTGTTGTTTGAAGATCATTTCACAGAGACGTCCATCTCAAAAAATATATATTGTGAAAAAAAAACTTATTAAATTATGTAGCAAAGGTAAATATTAATTATAAAATTTATGTAATTATCAAAACAATTAAAGGATATTTGATAATTCTGATTGCCTTTATGAGTCCCTTCTATATATTTCGAGTAAGCAAGGATTGTGGGTACAAAAGAGAATTCGAATACTTGTGTGAGTGAATGTCTGAATATATCACCTCATGTTAAATTCAATTCATCTTTATATTGATTGACTAATTAGATATTGTTGTACCTTGCGCGGGCGGCAGGCCGGGCCCTTGGCCAGAGACACGCGAGCATCGTTCTCAGCCTCCACGGCTTGCTTCACGGTCTCTGGCGGCCATTTCTGGTCTCCCCGCATGTTAACTCCTCCTGTAAGAATGTTGTTATAAGTATCAATACTAGCAAATGAGGTGGCACCATCGTTACCAAAACCACCATTTAAATATTTCCTGTTGTTTTCACTTCAACATTCCTCAAAATATTTATTAAAACTATACTTTAATAATTGGTTTCTATCAATTTGAATTCATGGAACTTCTCCTTCGTTCAATATCTTGGTTCAATTATAAAAATCGTTTGATACAAGTTCAAAGTATGTACCTCAAGCAATTATAGTTTGTGCATTTAATATACCTGTAGGTATACATATAGTCTCATCTTAATACATCTGAATATTTAGTTAATTTGGAGCAAGTAGGTAATTCAAATATTTTTTAAATAATTCCTGTAATTAATTTATAATACCGGACACTAAAATATTAAGTGTGTTAGTAATTCTGATGTGTCATCTGTGGAATTGTATGACGCTTACCATGGTGCATATGGCTAAGCGCTGCATATGGAGTGTTGATCCGCCACTATCATAGACTACAGCCTGAGATTCACGCATCATCCTTATTATTATAGGAATATACTATGAATGGGTGGTGTTCACGGGTCGACTTTCGTCTACCACCAATTTTAATAAATAAGCTATGACTGGCATTTTACGGGTGAGGGATCAAATTCACACCAACTGGGGGTATTTTAGAGCTCAGATTTTTAATCGATAGATTAAAAATCCTTTTTTTTAATCCCCGACGGGGATCGAACCTACGGCCTTTGGTTTGCAAAGAAAACGCTTTGACCATTGTGTTGTACCCGCTGGCAAAATTAATATTTATTGTGATTTTTAATAGAATTTACATTTCTCATTAACTTTTACTACCATTTCAAATCCCATGTCTATCACGATTTTTTCTTGCCTTAGTGGCGACTGGCAAGAAATGTGCCTTATTAGTAATGCCATATCTGATAGTTTATTAGTATTTGTATCTGCAGTTACCTCTGAAGGTGTTCGTGGCGGGTTGACTGGTTACCACTGGCGGGGGAAGCTGGTGGATGGGTGCTGCGGGACGCAGGGCGATGATCGATGGCGGGGGCTCCACGAACTGCAACAGGCTCTATCTTCACTGGCCGTGTCACACCACACAACACTTCATATAACAGACTAACAGCATTGATCTATCACACCATACTCTAATTCATATAGCAAGACTACAACTTCACTTATCGTATCTCACCACATCATGAGACATACTATTAAACATACTGAATGTATTCCACCACACATTACTTCATACCGCATGCTCTAACATCACTGAATGTGCCCCATCTTACATTACTTCATATAACAGCAATGATTATTTTCATAATACAAATATTTATTCACTATACACCACTTCATGTGACATTTTTTTCTTTACATATCCATTCCACATATGGAACATATGGTCACCACAAATTTCCGTCTCTTAGTTCTGTCAGCTACAACTGTCCATTTCTCATTATAGGCAATATCTGCATATGAAGGTCTACTCGGGAACATATATGGCTCCCAACACCCTCCCGAGCAAAAGTCCGAGTACTTTAAGAAAGAGTATCTGTTGTATCCGAGGCATATTTTCATGATTTGTTAATTGTTTTTTTTTTAAAGGAAATGGAGTGATTAGCCCTACGTTCGCGAGGCCTGAACTATTTTGTATATTGAGTACTAACGACTTCATACAATATGACCAATCCGAATCTCTTCAAGAAGCAAATAATTAATTAATGCATTAACACAATCAATTATACATCCTTTCCATATTCGTTTTTTAGTCGACGTCTGCGTCAATAGACCGACTTAAATGGGACGGCGTGAAGTTGATATGAAAAATGTACATAATACACCATTCAAAAATTCTCAAACCTTTAATTCCACACAAACAACACACATCCTTTCTTCGTGCAGCGTCAAAGTACAGCCAAATCGTTTCGAAAATAAATAATCCATAACTCTCTGTCGGTAATCTTATGTATGTGGATGATATGTCCAGGAGAAATAAGGGCTTATTTAATATTTTATAGAATTTGAATATTGTTACAAATTTCAATACTACAGCCACTAAGTTCTATATACTGATATACACTATGGAAAGTGATTATGGGTAGAAGTTAAAATTAGAAAAATATTAACGCTTAAACTATTTGCATCAATAATTTATTTAAAAACGTGTAGGTATTATCAATAAGCATAAAAGTTGAATGAGAACTAAAATTATTTAAAAAGTGAAGTTGGAAAAGTGCTTTTCTGAAGAATTATAATGTTATAACCCCTTTTTTCTCCTGTATCTTTTATGTGAACTACATAAATATATGAAAATACTAAAAGCTTAAAGTTTACATATACCTACTACGATTCTTGTAAGGAATAATCGTCAGTGGAACCACCTATGATGGATTACGTGGTGTGTTTATCTGTTTTGTGTTTTGACAGATTTTTTTTTTTAATAAAGCTTCTGGTATTATTGTTATCGTGCTTAGCGACAGCTCAACAGTTTATTGTTATTAAATATATATATATATATCAAAGATGTTGTAAGCTCAAAATTTAATTAAAATAATGCAAATGAAAATACTGTTCAATCCATCTGATTCGAGGTATCTTTTCGATTGTTGATAGAAAGAAAATATTTTCGAGTATTGAGCAGAAATTTATTATCTGTTTAGCTTGTTATAACTTACAAACACCCGATATTCTGTAGGCAAAAGGAAAAAGATGTTTAATTCAATAAATCTTATATTAAAATTATTTTCAAATTGTTTTTATATGAAATATATATTTGATATAATTTAGAAAGTAAAAATTATATTTACTTAACCATGATCGATTTTAACTCGCTTTTACAGTTGGCGCAAGGTTGTTATTTTTAAATTTTCGACAGTTACTTTAAGATACTTTTTATATTTAATAATTCTATAAATTTAGTAATTTTTAACCTTTTTTGAGTCACGTAGTACTTTTAATACGAATATACATACTAAGTCAGTTCATATTGGATAATTTATTATGTATTTGTAAATTTAAATAAAGCGCCGCAAAATTAAAAGCAACTTTTTTGTTGAAGCACTGGGAACATTCTGATGGATCACCAATTTTCTGCAAATTGTTACTGTTTAATGTGCAGTAAAATTTAATCATGCAGGTCATGGATTTGTATACACCACAAGATTCATCGACCTGATGTATTAAACATATGTGTCTGTTTTTAACTCAATGTCTTTAGTCAAATAACAAATGAGTATATTTTCATCATGCATATTGGCAAGGCAACTAAAACCAACGTATTATAATATAAATAAGACAAATAAAAAGGGCATAAATGCAAAAAAAAGTTTTTTTAGAGGTATGTTTTTATAAAATTAATCCAAAAAGATAAAATTATACCCTTTTGTATATCTAGTATTTATTCGTATGTTACTCGTAATTAGAAAGCTTAAGCGTTGTTTTATTCGGTGTTAGCATCATGAAAAATAATGGTAAATCAGGTTTCTCACTGTTTAATTATCTGAATGTTTAAGTTCTTTAATGCCTTTATTTAAATTTTTAAGGGTACTCTCAGTTACTAAATTTATACGTGTAATAATATATTCACTAGCATACGGCTTGAAATTGAAATACGTATTATTTTAGTCAATGTCGAGATTTTTTTTAAGCAATAGTATTTTTTTTTGAAAAGATAAAATTGTGGTTCATGTGAAACCAAGGTTTTATAAAGCTACTAGCAAGAGTACTACTTCTACATTTATTTATTATAAGTCTTTTACTGAGTACCCCATTGCGTCTTTCTAATTTGGACAGATTGCTTTATTTTTATTTTTAATAAAGTTGGGTTGACTATTTCTATACGTTTGTTGTTTATTTGACCTAAACTATAAGTTTTTTTTCGTAAGCTTTGTTAAAAAATAGATTCGATTGAATGTTTATGTTGGTAGTTACTAAAAACATTAGAATGATTATGATTGCACAACATCATTTACTATCTAAGAAAAATAAATTAAATACGTATTATTTACTGCTGTTAGTGAAAAATATTTTGAAACAATTAATTATTTATTGCACTATAAAACTGCTTAATTAAATAAAATTAATAACGACATAGACTTTTGTTACGAGAACAGAAAAATGAAATTTAAAATTACATATCTTAAATTTCGTGATTTTAGATTTATTGGTCGATTAATGGCAATGAGAGTATTGTTTAGACTCGGTCAGTCAAATGAGACTCAATAAAGTTGTGTATATAAGCAATCATAGAAATGTTATTCATTATATAAAAATAATTTATTTATTTATTTGATTTGGGATTAGTATTTATAATGAGACATAATCCCATATAAGCAGTAATATCGATGCCTGGCATATTGTTTCTTTATACTTGAGGGATTTTCGATTTAACAAACGGCAACCACTTTAGACGGTTAATTTTTGTTATTACTTAAATCATTGGAAATATACTCATAATTATGATTTAAAAAAAATCTATGTGATTTTCAAATTAGAAATAAATTCAATTCTGAGAATGCGACTGTTTAAAAATCGAAAGGAAAGAGAAAATTCAGAAAAAAGGAGATGTTACAACTTAACAAAATTCAGAATGAGGAACACGTAAACAAACTCTATAAGGTAGGAACACCAAGTATATCAGCTTATATCTAGGATAATATACGAGAAAAACTTCTTCAACTATAATTATATAGTTCATAATGTACATAAACATACCTCAAAGACACAAATACTTTTTATAATTCCGTCTCCTCGAAAAAAAAAAATGCCTCTTACAGTGGTTGCCCTTAAATTCGATCCTTGCAAGCCAAAGTCAAATGTCAATAGTTTTTGTTATGTATCGTTGTATCGTATTGAATGCTTAGAAAATTTAATATTATTGATATTTTGTATTTAATAATAAATTGAGTTTAAGTGAAAGTGGTGCTCTTTGGAGGTACATAAGAACACGCAATCCACACCGTATTGTTGTTACTGCAGGCGGTAGAATGAGACTCTTGACTGCACTTGTCTGTCGGAGGCTCTTGTCTGAGAAACGGCGCATACCTGTGGCTGCACGGGGGCCACCAGCCCAGTGGGTGACACGGGGGCCCAGCGAGGACTAGGCGGAGCCTGCTGCGGCGCCAGCGAGCGGGGCACCACCGGACCAAAGGCGGACTGCTGGGGTGGAGGGAAGGTTTGCACAGGCGGGGAGAAGGCCTGCACGGATGGGGAGAAGGCCTGCACGGACGGGGAGAAGGACTGCACTGGTGGGGAGAAGGTCTGCAGGGGAGACAGAGGAGAGCGTGGGGCCGCAGATGGGGACACCGGGGCGTAGCCCGTAGCGGGGAAGGGCGGCGGGAAGGTCTGCGTCGGCGGAGTCTGCGGTGACAGCGGCTCGCGCTGCACCGGGATGAACCGCGTGACCGGGCCCGGAGGGGCGCGCTGAGGGGAGCTGGGCTCCTGCTGGCGGCCCGGGGGCACCGGCGAGTAGATCTTGGCCTGGGGCGGAGCGTGCTCGCGCCTGTCGGGCACGAGGCGCGTGAGGGCCGGGGACTGGAGGGCCGGGGCGGGGACGGCGGGCGAGGAGTAAGAGGGGACTTGCGAGTGGGGCGCCTGCAATGCCACCGACAATCGTTAAAACCTCACGCCGGTTCCGTAACTTCTTGACACTCAAAGAAAAGCAATAATTCAAAGTAAAGCGATGCTCATAAGTTGACAGCCCGTATCATTTTCAATGCTGTTCTTCAAAGATAATATACTAATATTACGAATAACTTACCACCCGTTTGAAGATATGTTTTTTTTAATTTTAGTTCTATCGAGAACTGAGGCTTCCTCTATTCAATTCTTATAAAGGAAAGTAGCTTTTATAGGCTGGCTACCTTAAAAAATCTATACGGGTGTCAGTCTTCAAAACTAAAAAATAGGTACGATAAAATTCGTATATAACTTCATTTATCAAAAGCTGTCAACTTATGCCCATCGAAATAATTTATATTAACAATATTGTGCTCTACTTTGATAGTTATTAAAGTTTGTAGAATGACTACAATCGCATCCCTATGGAGGTTTTTTCGTCGAAAAGTCACGGAAAGGGCGGCCTATAATTTTAATTCATAAAATCCATTAGTGAGAAGACATTGAGATAAAATTATTATACTAATGAGAAACTGTTTGACAGTGGATTTATTTAATTTGAAATATTGAATTTAAGTAAAGATATATTACTGTAGACGACACAACATTGCAAGGGATTTTTGTATGAATTCCTCAATAACCAAAGATGAGTTTAATAAGAAAATTACAAAGCTTTCATAAATATTATTTGTTTATAAATAGGCAGAAAAAAGAAAGGTATGGTATACGAAAACGATAACGTATTATCGGGGTTCTAACAAAGTTATTGTTATCTTTCAGACTAAAATTAAATGTCGAAGCTGACAATTAATTATCATGCCAGGAAGAAATCATCGGCTTCTGGTTTATATTTACAGCGTGTTGTTGTTAGTCTCAGACCCGTTATGTAAAACATTAGCCGGGCGGGCGCGATGCAATATTTCTGCCGATTTACAATTATTTTACCAGATACAATAATTTACCTTAACACACGTAAAACAAATGAGGTTTTCTTAATGCGAATGAAATTAATGATAAATTCATTGGAAAAGGGGAGATATATTACACCGAGTGTACCCAATTAAATAAATACAAGTTAACCATCACCACGAACCTTACAAAGGTAGTGCTAGTAAATTCCACCGACTTACCTAGTAAAATCTAATTCTAAATCATATAATTGTCATAGAAGGTAAAAATAAACAACTGAATTTTTTTATGAGACCGAACAAATTTTCTGACATTAATCTTCTGACGAAAAATCCACACGAATAATTTTTATCAGTGTATTTTTTTAACTAATCGTGTCTACTACCAGTAACACCATCCGTCTTATTTCGTTATGTTGGTCAATTATTTTTTATGACGAAGATAAAATATAATATTTGAATAAATAAATACCGTTTTATACATTGGTACTTTTTTGTGTTCATTATTCATTTAACATTAATCATTATTTTTTCAAAGACTGACGATCAAATTGTCCCGTAATAACTTTTATTTCTACCATATTCTCGTTATTACGTTTATCTTTCTGTAAGTTCGTATTCTTTAAGTCAACATTGATACTAAACATCCAAAAGTGTGATTACCGCGATGAAATATTTGATTCATGCAAGCAGTGGCACAATTAAATGACTTTGAATCTACGGTGTTTTCAGTCCTTAAATGTCCTTTTTGATTCAAAATGAATTATCTGTAAATGCCTTTTGATGACTTAAGTCAATCTTCTAGTTTATTTTTTGTTTGAATGATGAATGTTTATTCAACCAATATTTTTGGAGACTATGGATCATTCTCATACTACCTTAATTTATAGTTATTTATGTTCTAATGTAAAGCTTGATGAAATTTATATAAATTTTAAGCTACGTTGTCGCTAATTCTAAAATACAGGACTGGTTGCATGATAATTAAGCGCATTTATCTCATTCATACGCTTTGCCACGAAGGAGAAATACATTTTCACTTGACAGAATATTCTAGCAATGTGATTTGTTGTTTTGGGATGTTTCAGTTTTGGTGCTTCTTTGGGTGTCTGCAGGTGTTCCTCCCGGGGCTGCTGGGTGCTTTACCTGTCTTTGTGCGGGTGCGGATTGGGCGATCTCCTGTTCGTCTCCTTCCTCTGCTGGTGGTGGCCAAGCCACTCGTTTTGTACCTTCAACAATAGCGCTCATTATAAATCTGTATCGCATTCTTAGTAGTGTATCACAAATGTAGGTTATAAATCCGATTTTAATAATTTTAGAATTAAAAATAGCAAAACGTAATGTTACTAAACGTCATTCAGTACCGGATGTTTATCTCTTTGTCTCACACAAACTGTCACCAAGAATATTGTTTAGCTGCTAGATTCACCTCTTCGTCCCAATTAACCCCAAATATTATCATACATTTTCTAGAACACGGCACCAAAGAGAAGAAAGGTATGGTGAATGCACAAGATGGAGGCAATCAGGTGATTTTCAAATTGTTTGTGTGTCTCCAGGTAATTTTATAACAAAACTGATTTTGATGATCTTATAGGGGATTATATTGAAAATTTATGATTTATCGCATATTTATAACATAATGCAATAATATTGATTAGGAATCTAAGAAACCTGGCGATAATAAGGTTGGAATATGTAGTTTTACAATTAAGAAAAAACTTCCAGGTACTGATGGTGTTGAATTAGTAATAATCTCAAAAAACGAAATCATATGTTTCCGTTTCAGCGATGGTTGTATTTAATATCAATGAAATAACACCAAATAAAAAACATAAAAAACACAAATCTAAAGCAATGTATTAATATTAGTTGAATGATATTAAAATATGACTTGTTATTCTGAGATAAAGACAAGCATTTCAGTTGATGTTAAATCTTAAAACTATAATGTGTTTTTATTATTAATTATATTTATAATTTCCTAGAGATTTTTGTATTATTTTTATATATAACAGATTAACTACGAGTCATTATGGAGTTTAAAGGTTTTTTTGGCATTACCTATATATTATTTATTACATTTTATAATTTGTCTCAATTGTTGTACAAGTATAACACTCCATCCACTAAATGGTATTTTTATTTCATTTTACTACTTTATGTAATTGTTATTAATTTAATATTGTTTCTTGGTTTTTAATGGCCTAATTTATATTAATCTTTTGTGACAATTATATTGTCGATTTGACTAAGAAGCTTTGATCTTTGAGTCTTTTATTTCAGTCCGAATACTCTCGTTGGACTACAAAGGTCTGTCGATAACTTATTTAATATTTTTGACGCGTTATTGACCATTTGAATAATGTTTAGCTAATCAATTTATATTGAACACTTTATTAAGTAATTGATAATTAAAGGAGATTTTTAGGTCAATTTTATGATTATTGACATTTGACAACCAAATGGCACTATTAATCACACATCACACACAATTTGCGTCGACAACAATATACGTATACATTTTTTTGATTATTTTTAGACATAATATGTATTTTTACTTATTATCAAATGCTTTCATTTCATCACTAGATATAACTTATTTATATATTTTTTTATCGATTTTCTTCGAGGAGTTTTTCAATTACTTTAAAATGGTAATCGTAATATCACGTGTGAATTACACGATTTTATTAAAAAAAAAATAAATATATATTTTGATAGAGGCCAAGAAAGTAAATTATAAATGTTAAATGTGGACACTCTTACTGTTAGTAATGTAACGCCTGTTAATCTGTAACGCAATTTAAAACATTAGATGAAAATTATCGGATGCTTTTCTCATTTGTTACATCTACCGCCGCACGCATGTGCCTACGCCGATACAATTGGGTTAGGTCAGGTTAGATTAGTTTATTTGTGTAAATTTGCATAAAAATGTAAATATATTAAAAAAATCCTGATAACGAAATTACCTAAAATATGTCTAAATTATTATAGCATTTGTCTTTTTAGGACTTTTGGAACTACACATGTTCCAAGTTAAGCCTCCGGGTGCACAGATATCTTGGGACAAGTATGGACATGCTTTAAAAACACCCTCCTTATCCCATCCTGTATTTGAAGTCCCAGACGGGGACACATCACTGTCAAGGCATGGGCAGTGGAAGATCTGTGTGTTGGCAATTTGTGGTGACCATATGCTCCAAAAAGAACAGATATGGGAAGTAAAATTTCAATGACCTAGCCTAACCCAATTGTTTATTTACATAATTAAGTAACGGTTTCGTGCGAGTTCATTAACTTGGCGACTTCTACTAAAACGGAAGATTGAGTATCAATCGATAGTCGTTTTTAAAAGCTTCAATCACAAGAACCATTAAACATCTAAATTGCAAATGCTCAAGCGAGCTTTTCACTTTTCATACCGAGTGATATAAGATTTAATGATGCGCGCGCGAGTGCAAGTGGGCGGCTTATTGCGAGCGCCCGAGATGCTGACCGTTGAGTGTTCGAGAGGCTGGCGAGTGGTCAGAGACTGGGCCGCTTGGTCCCTGCGGACCTCGGCACGCGGCACGGGCACGGGCACGGGCACGAGGCCCGCCGCAGGTATTAGATGGCGTGTATAAGGCAACGCATCAAAATAAAGTTATGCGTGGCTTATTAGCGGGGTAATATTTCGGGATTCAGCGTCACCGCGAACCCGGCCGTGCGATGCGCCGGTATTTCTGAAGCGAGGACGCCGCCAGGTTCTCTTGATCCAGGCAAGAGCGAGACGCATCTTAACGATGCATATCATTGATTGTTATCGTGGAAATGTGACGATGTCTTTTTAAATTTAGAAAATAGCGAATACCTGGTTGCGAGAATTAAAAAAATGTAATCGCCACAAAAAAATAGCTGTACAACATGAATACTTTAACAATCTGCTAGAAAGACAGATTATAAAGTATCGAATACACGTTTTTGCGATGATTCATTTCATTGATTGATTTCATCGTGATACGATATGATTTGTTAATCAAAAAATAAAATACCTAATAACTTAATGCTTTTTTTTTATAAATCCATTGTGTAAGAAAATATTGCTAGATAATATTGCATAAAAGGTTTAAGATTGAAGAATTGGATTTAAAAACACTCACAATGATTAATAATATACTCGTATATATAATTTTTAACAACCGCTCAAATAATACTACGCTGAAATAATAATTTGTTATATCGATTAGTCAATTTGTGATTTGAATTGTCTTTTACTGCATTTTATAATAACCACCGACTTTAATTATTTTTAAACAATACACAAGATGCTCACATGCCGATATTTTATATAACCTGTCGTTACGGTATTTTTTTATCAATGGTAAGGTGTAACCGTCACAGTGATTTTTAAAAACATAAAATCTAATGACTGTGTACGAAAAGTATGTGTAATGTTGGTTGGAAGATTGCTTGCGATTTGGTCTGTTTTAGAAAAGATTCAGATTATATATTGAAAAAGAGGAAACAGTTTCTGAAAAAACATTGAATATTGAGGTTTAGGAATCAATTTATAAGACGGTTTTTCTTCTGTTGACATATGAAGGTGTGAAAAGTAAGATAGCGATGGATTTAGATTTTTATTATTTTGTAGACAAAATTTCAGTAGAAAAATCTTCAAAGTGGTTCCTGAAGTAATAGAAAAATAAAAGATAATCATGGCTGAATGTATGTTAAAACTGAAAGTATGAATTACTTTTTTGCAATCTTCCTGAGTGAATCTAATTTTTATAGCATTTTATACGAAAGTGAATAAACCGATTCAAAGGACATTCCATGTAATTTCTCTTGGTAATAATGATACTCATATTAATTTAATAATATTTATAAATTTATTAAGATTAATTACTGAAATCATAATTTTCGCCGAGAGTATTCACGTCAAAAAAACAAACAAATTTGTAAGAACGATTCTGCAACTGAAAATAAAAATACGCATTGGTTAATATTTTTTCGACCAGATAATCCGTAGTCTGGTTTAAAAATATGGTTATTTCCCCACCGCCACCTGTATGATATTATTCTAGTAGTGTACAACTGTACATGGTATGACGATTGTTTTTTCGTCTTACAATAAATGTAATTTTTCGTACCTCCTTTATCCAACTTTCCTTTGTATCGAATTTCACCACCATTAGTTGCATGCAATGATGATAGTGTTGACTTTTATCTTTGATAATTTTTAAGTTGTGTTGAGACTGCAGTACCGAGATGATTCCAAATTCATGCGAACTATGTAAATCGAGTTATATCATCGAATATTGCAATCGATTGCCACTAATCACTAACAACAAGTCACTAGCCACTAACCATTAGTATCTTAGCTACATAATAAAATACTAGAACAGTTGAACCAATTTAAATAAACGTTCATTTCGCAAATTCGTCAGTTTTCACATGTATCGGTTTTTAATTATTGTACATGAATTTCAAGTATTATGTACTCGGAAACGAGCTGATTTATTTACTATTAAAGCCAGCTACTCCGTATATAACTGTGATTAAATTAATAATGAGCATTCCTTCCGTCATGTTGAACGGAGTGTTTATAGCGTCAGTGATGATCGCGTCAGTGATGATCGGCGAACACAAATTACAATAGAACCTTCATTAACCGAACTATTTTAGGACCAACATTGTCCGTATAACGTTTTTTTTAATACAACATTACATACTTACTTACGTTACGTATTAAGTCATACATAAAATAATAAGCCTGAATAATAAACATTGTACATCCCATTTCGAACAAAAATGAGAGTTTTTCATTAATTACGTTACAATCTTTGACATCGGCGTAATATTTCATATTTTAGGCCTCGTGTGTACACTTTTAAAGTAATATATATAGATTTATTTTATTTATTTTTTAGTTTGTATAATCAATGTACGGATAACGAAGGTTCTACTGTATTAGCAAGTGATACCTGAGTTTCGAGGTGTAAAGAATTTAGCTGAGTAAGGAGCTCTGTCCCTTGGGTCTCCTTCCCGGTGGTTCTTGGGAGGCCAGTCGATAAAACGGTCGATTCGTCTGACGCTCGGATCGCTGCGCCCGTCACCGCGCCCTTCACAACACCATCAATTAATAACTATTTGTTTATAAGCATTCAATTAATTTATTATTAAAATTGTCGAATAATATCGAAAGTAGTATATAGTATTTAATTTGTAGATGATTAATGACGTTTTGATTAAATTATTTGAGGGTAAAACTATATACTTGTAGACCGTTCATATTTCCAAAGAGTAAGACTAACGTGTCAAGGATGATGCCTTCTGGGAGATTTTCACTGTTTTCAAGCACATGTGATGAATATTAATAAAGTAAACGTAGTTGTGATATAATAAATATAAAGTATCTTTCTAAATTTGAAGTATTTTCAAAGACTTAAACGATATTTTGAAATATTTATTACTTTTTGTGGAAATATTTCTTTTTGTTGTTTTGTTTTTAAATACGTATTCGTCCAATGTATGTTGTTCGATTTATCTCATTCAATTATTTTAATTTTTTGTGTATTTTTATGATAATTGGTAGAAAAATTTCAATTTACGATTGCTTAAAACTACATACGTGTACTAATATTGTTTTTTTTTATTACTCGCGAATACGATTTTTCCGGTAAATTAATGACAAAAATATGAAAATCCAGAAAAAAAAACAATAATTCTTCTGAATTGTCGAAAAGTCTAGACAAGTAACTTTTTTGCTATTTCATTTATTGAAAAAATATAAATGATGAGAAATTTTATTATAAATATTTTTTATGAACAATGGCAGATATTAGACGATATTTATGGTTTATTTTCGTTAGATATATAGAATAACTTTAATTAATCTTTATTTTTTAATTAATAAAAAATACATAGGTTATAGTTATTTATTTCTATTAAATTAAATTTAAAAATATTAAACATTAATATTATATTGTGAGTAATTTATTTATTTTATTATCTGTCAGCATCTTTAATGCAAAAAAGCATCTTGTCATAAGTAAATATTTATTTTTGAGTTTTTAAATACTTAACGTCAAAACTTTATAACAATTTGAGTGATGAAAAAAGGAGCATCTCTGTTTAAAAAAACGTAAACGTCATGGACGAAGAGTCTGGACAAAAGGCGTAAAATAAAATAATGACATAATAATAATACAATAATGCAATGAATCATTTTTGATTGAGCAATAGGCAAATCAATTTTAGAACTGGTCGCTCAGCTGACACTAATTAGTTCAATGATGCATTTGTAATATCATGAGCCGTGATATTGGAATTTATGTTAACTGTTCTAAAAGTAACTTTTTAAGAAATATATTTAGACATATTTATAGAAGATATATTGAATTAAATATACAATGGATATTTCCGTAAATTTTACTTTATTTCGTCGTAATACAAAGTGAGGGATTTGTGTTATTTTTTTGTTATTTTATCGAACAGAGAACTTTAGTATTAGCGAAGCTCAACATTAAATAAAGCAATATTATAAAATTTGTGAGCCATAGTTATTAAAGGATGACACGCAAAACGAGGTTGATAAAACGGGGCCTAGAAGTTTGTGAAATATTTTCAAACAACATGGATGACACTTGAAATGGAAAATACTGAATACTCAGAGTTGCAATAAGTTTCGATGAAAGCAACTAGACAAAAGTTAAAGAAAGAAAAAAATCTTGCGTTTCTACAATTCTGCACGAGTTACAAAATGACGCTTAGGTTGTATAAATGCTTCCATCGAAATGTAGTTGAAAAAATTAAAGAATTATAAAAACATGAAAATAAAGTTTCTAAATTTGTACGGTAATTTTTAGTGCAAAAATTACCAAATGGTTAAAAAAAAACAATGTGGATCGAAACTAGGTAGACCAAGTCATTCACAACGTAACCCATTAAATTTATAGACTAATCAAATGACACTGGGGCAGAAAATGATATGATTGGGGGACATAATTATTCCATGGAAAGTCAATTCTAGGTTGTGGAAAAATCTTGGGCTAAAGTTGAAAAAATCTGGGAAAGTAGAGAAGTTGTTAGAAGATGTCCGTCGTTAGGCGTCACCTCTGTCAACCTCGCTGCGTGTCTGCCGTGTTAGATGTCAGACATTAGTGTCATCGCTTAACAGGTTGTGTTGTACTCACTGGCTGCTTGTCCGCTGCGCTGTCGCTGCTCTTCTTCTTCGAGCATGCGCAGCACTGCGGAGTTCGCCAGGTTTGCCGGCTTGGAGTTCACAGGATTATTGAAGTCGATTCTGAGGAAATTAAAAAAAAAAGTCCAATTTAATACATTTATATTGGAAAAAAAGTAATTTTCGGCCTTTTTACGCAGAGATGTATAGAACAAGCAAGTTATAAAATATGTATTGGACTTCTGGTAAGTCATGAAACGAGATATTTAAAGCTTGGGTTAATCGTATAGTGGGCTTTAAGAGAATGATCGATTTTTACAATTATAATTTAAAGTTAATTTTAAATGAACAAATTTAATTTTTGGTTCTAATTCACATTATTTTATTTTTTGGGGTTTTAGTAGCAACTTTCAGATCAATTAATTTTTTTGCCTATTTAACAGATTTTCATACCTTTAAATAATATTAATAAATACAAATGTTTGAATACATAGAGATAAATATCTTTTAAGAGCTTGATATTATCAGGAAAATAACTTATGAATATCATTTTTGACTATTTTACAAACTACATAATTGTACGTTTTGATAGTGTTTTAAAATTACATTAGTCTACTGTTTTAGCAGTCATTACCTCAGAGCATATACTAAGCTTAACAACAGTTAAGATATCAATAATGATATTTTTTTTATAGTTCTCATCACAGGTAGACGCAATATTTTTTAACAAATTATAATTGTTGTTTAATCTAATATTATGTAATTTCGTTATATATAACTTTTATGAAGCGTAAGGTTTCTGAAAGTATTTGATATCAGTTTTAGAATATGAATACCTTCGGTAATGAATTCTTATTTTCAATTAGTTATGAGAGAGTGCCCGCAATGCTCCGACAGCCGTTAAACAGCTTTCGATAAATTGTCGCGATTCAATTTCACTGTTTCGCTTTCGCTGCTGTCGGCGATGCGAGTGATGGTAACAAGTAACAGGCAGAGTAGGGCAGACAATCGGTAATTCCTTGATCAACGAAGTTTGATTTTTGTTACTCGATTATCTTTTTAGTTTATCTCAAAAACTATTAACAGTCTCATTACTTGTGATAAATTCCAGTCACTTAAATGATTTTATAACCTCCGTAAGAATGTAAAATATATATATTTTGCTTTCAGTGTGTTAATGAGTCTATAATAATTGTTTTTTCAACAAATTTAATGTATAATTATTTAATTGGGTTGTGTTTACGGCATTTTGTGTATCAGCTGGATTGCTTAATAACTTTGGTATACATTGTCAGTAATCATTCAAATGAAGTATTTATGTATAATTATTTGCAACATTCGAGTATTTTACTATAATAAAAACAAAAAAATATTCAAGAGAGAGTAGAACCTGTCTAATTATTTTGGATTTACATAAATACATACTAAACAATATTTTCGACGTACTGAACTGATTATATGAACGAGTAGACATGAATGTGAGAGTTTTATTCAGAAGTAAATGGATAAATCTGATTAGAATAATAATTCAATTAATCTTTTTCTTCGGCTTTCAATTAGTTATATTAACATAATCAATTAAAAACTATGCATAAAAAAAGAACAATTTACAAGTCTCATAATATATTATAAGCCGAAAATATGTTTATTTTTTAATATAAATTCTTAGGCATTGCACAAACATATGAGTTGTTGACAAACATCATCGTCTGTTCACAACAATACGACCGAAGCTTTCTCATTCGCGTCAAAGCAACATGTACTCGTATGACACGTTTTCATTGTCAGTGCTCTGTTCCATCTCGTAACAACGTGCGACTTGCAAGCTGCTTTTTGCCAACTATCATTAAAGAACAACAAGTTTATCTTAACCATTTATACCACTCAAAACACAAACGAGACTGGGAAACGTCAATTTTAATTAGTGCTCTCAAGGGAAAGTAATATTAATGAAATACACGTACTTATATCAATTCACTATTTACATAATATATATGAGCTATAAGTTACATACAATATGTAAATATGCACAGAAAGTAGGATGCATACCATATGTTGGTATTCTCCTGCAAGTATTGGCTTACAACATTTTATCTATGTTTTATCTTTCGATTCACATTAGCGAGTTTATAATCGCAGTAATTGATAAATGAAGGAGCACGTTCCATGACAGTTGCCTACAAAATAGTGTGTTTTTAGTAGCTCTGTAAAAAACGGAATAACTCCACTAATTACGTTTCGGACATTCCATTCATCTGATCTGGATAGAGTTTGCCAATCTAAGATTTCTAATTGAATGTTACAAGGCTAGTTTGCTTGACGTGTATGGCAACTAAACGCTTATAGCCAAATATGGCTACTCGTTAGAATGGTTTGTTAAATGTTTATGTTTTTATGTCTATAAATTGTAAATTCATATTATAATTGTGGCACAATAGCAATCTGGAATATAGTAGATTTTTTTTATACATATAAATAAATTAATATTTGTCAAAATAATTATTATATAAAATGTTGAAATTATTTATCAACATGTATGCTGTATATTTTAAAATATATAAATAGTTTTAACTCAAAAGTTAATATTTTTCATCCTTTACTTATAGCTAATAGAATAGTTAAATAAAATATAATAAGTTAAATGGCGATCGGCTTGAGATTATTGGGTTTTATGAAAGTTTGTTGCATTTTACTCAAGATTAATATATGGATAGAAACAGGTAAGTTCATTTTGTGTCCTTTAAATGGGTTCTTTGAGATTCTATAATTACAAATACAACCATACTATTTAAGCAGTCGTCATGTTTCGAAATGTTCAATAGAACAATATTTATCGGCATACAAGCTTCTTATCCCATTGACGAACGCTCTTGTCGGGTCGGTCACATTGCGTAACATAGCAATAATAGTCTGGCTGGATTGAACTTTTCCCTCCACAAGAGGACAGGGAAGTGCCCTTGAGGATATACTGGGATATATTAATGTTACTGAAACTCATGATATATCACCCCTTTTGACGATAAAAGCTATGCAATTACAACGTAAAGGTATGTCGTAAATTTAATAATTGAATTTCTATTTTTTAATTATTGCTATCCTAAAATATGAGGTCAAATAACGAAAGCGCCTTCGTCCTTCAATATATAACAAGACCTTGCAGCAGCCTCACATACAGAAAAAACATTAAAGTGATCGTGATTTACTACATTATAATATTAAATCAGTAACCAAATGCTGCTGGAAGTTGCCTGGGTATAAGAGGATGCTTTTATTATACGAGTATATTATACAGGTATGTATAATAGTTTGCACATCTAATACGTTGCCTCGTTTGTCTCCTTATTTTATTATAAGAACATTTATATCAACTTATGTTTCGTAAATTAACTCCAGTGTTGGTAAATTACTTTTATCTAATCAGGAAATTTACTTGTAAAATAAATAAAACGTGATCAGTAAATATCACAGAGATAACGTTAATGCTTATAATATGACTATTTTTAAAAGCTTTTTAAAATGATTTACACCTCGATAACCGTTAGTGTGTAAAATTTCGCAGAAGACAGAACATTTTAAAGCTTTATTTTACAAATCGAAATCCCACCTTATAAAACGTTACAAAAACCATCTTACCGTTGATTCATCACAACACTCGCCATTGCACCGGCCGATGATTGAATACACCACGTTTAAATATCAGTAAGGATCAAGCAACTGTGATAACCGACGAATCGAAGACCAAAGAACCGACGGGATGCGATCACGGGACCGATCGTAACGGCGCCGCGAAACAGAATGATTTCGCGAGAAGGCGGACCGGTCGTAGCTAGTAACTTATCAGGCTGTCAGTCTCCCGTCCAGCAACGGTGCACCAATGCACTTACTGCCCCTTTGCAGACTGAAGCCCGACCAGCGGCCGCCCCGGGACAGATAGCGAGGTGAAGCATACTTGCTCGTTACCTTCCTTTTCGCTCCTGAAGACTTTTGCGGCACGCACGCTTCTAGAGGTTCAAATATAAATATGACTTGCAATTCTATAATTTCCGGACCGGTTCTGAGAGCGTGACCCTTCGGCCTAATTTATCCTCCACGCACCGCTGCGTGTCACCGTAAAAAGAGAAGTTTGATTGATTGACATCGGCTTTTAAGCTAAATTTATGGTTACTTATGCAATACAAGTGTGTACGTCTTATCAAGTATGTCGACATGTGTGGGTACGTCTTATCAAGTATGTTGACATGTGTGGGTACAAATATTTCAAGACCCGTTGATAAAACACTTGAACTAATAGATGTGGATCAATGACTAAGTTTGATTGGTTCAGCTTGCTTTTATGTATATCGTGCTTGAAATATGCTAGAAAATGTAGTTTTAAAAATTTAAAAAAACATACTCTCATAATCTTCTTCGTGCGTTAATTCATCCAAGACTGAACTACATAGTTTTTCGTTGATTTGAAACTTATTAAAATTGAGTGGGTTTCTTCGCCTTCGATGATTGTATAAAATGTATATTCTACAATTTACAGTGAGAAAAAAGTATTTTAAGTTTCAATTAAAGAAGTAGATTAATTCGGTTATTAAGTTCGGCTCCCAGAGTTAATAAGCGTTTTTTCGCTTTTTGTAATAAAAAAATTATATACACGATGTGTTATCTAATAAGTTTTCGTTTTCAAACCTTGAGAGGTGTTAAAAAGAGGAATAAGGTATAAAATATTATATCCCCGTCTATATTCGCCGCCTCACTAAAGACGGATGTAAGTGTGGCTGTGTGATGTCAACTGTTGGAATGTTCTGCAGACTGCAGGAGCTATTCTGAGAGCGACCGCGCGCCGCCTGGAGCACCAGCAGGTGGCGCATTCCTCCGCCACTATTCCAAGAGAATTCCTGCCATATTAATCAATAAAGCGAAAATAAAAAAGGAATTGAAAATGTTATGATCAAGTAAAAAAGTCTAAATCTAAATTGTTGAATGCGGTCACTGCAAATCCACTTTAGCTGCTAGATCCGTCACCTCATTCCAAGTAAATCATTTTATAGTAAATGGTTTAAGGTTCTGCATGATAAAGAGATAAATGCTTGAATAAATGTCTGTTACGGTATTGAGTCATGTTTTTTTATTACATATAAACACATGCAAGCTGTTTCTGAAATGGAATTTGATTCTCTAGTCACTGTGGACTCTATGATGTTCAGCCTTCTCAGACGATGCTTGTGTATAAGAAAACGTTTACGATCATGTGATAATTGTGGATTTTTTAGTATTTATTGATCTGTTTTCTTAAAGAGACTTATATTATATAACAGGGGTAATATATAATGTTCGAATACTCTCTAAATGGATAGTTTAGGCATTGTATTCCGTGGAATATTTTCAATAAGGTTTATTATTAGTTACATTATGTACTAAAATAGAAACCATATTTTTAAATAATTCTCTTTTCACCGTTCTTATTACTATATTTTACCGTTACTTTATGCAAAGGTATAAAAAAGTAGGTGGTTTATAATTACTGGACAAATCGAAGAAAGAAAATTAAAAATGTTGGAAGTAAATTGACTATCAATCTCAGAAACATTCGGAATGGCACACAACAGTTGCAGCTTGAAAAAAATTATCTGCAATGTTTAAAATGTTGTTCAACCATCGGCTTCATCTTTAATGAACAGAAAATAAGAGGAATCATATTCAATGTATTAATCTAATTGCTAAACTAAATATTTAATTCAAAGCCGCTTGTTGAATCACACGCGTTCAATTTCTCACCGTTGAAAAATATCACGACTCATCGCAGTATGAATTACAAATTTCAATGAGTCATCCTGAGTCGAGTGGGCGGCAAAAATCCTCCTAAAAATCTGGCAAAACAAACAATGGGCGGCTGATATTAGTCATGGTGCACTTATTTAATATTAAAGTTGCTGCCAAACTTAGGTGATGACTGACCGGCAGTATTTTAAAGTTTTGATCCCAGCTTAGAATTAGCCGCAATGAGTCATGCGGCGTCGAGACGCCAGCCACTAAAGATATCATCTTATATGCAAACATGTGTATGCAGAATTTGATTTGAGAATTGTGGACCTGCAGTAGACGCTGCAAGACGCTGTATGCAGAAAAGCTGTTTACTGTTTTTTTACTGTAATCTCTTTTACTGTAATATGAAAATAATATTTTGAAATGGTCATTAAGAATTTTGACTTTTTTAAGCGATCTGCTGCATTTCTAGTGTTGATCCATCAACATTATCAAACTTAAGCCGGATATTCACGCTTTATCTAAAATGACAACGTTTTGTTCAGCAAGAGACCCATTGTAAATATGTGGTGTTTACGACATGATTTGTGGCAACCACGTGTATGGTTTTATTAATAGTTTATGTCACACATTTTCAAGGATAAAAGATGAGTCTCTAACCAGTATTATAAAGACATTTGTAAGCAATTTTGTGCAATTATATATTTTTAAATATTGAAAAACGATTCGTGGGGGATTGAACTTGGACTGTTCGCATGACAATTTATCATTTTCAAGCTCCCCCGGGACCTCTCTGCAAAAGAGTTCTTCATAAAATTGAAATTAAAAATGATTTGCAACTCAGATTAGAATTAATCATGCTGAAGCAATAAGTACCTAGGTGTAAGAGTGAGCTACCAATTATCTTCTACAGATGGCAGGTCTTATTATAAATAATTACCTTAATAAATTGGGTGTGCATCGCTAATCCTTGCGAAAAAATATTAATGAATGACGAAATTACGCTAATAAATAATTGATTGAATAAAATGAACCAAATTCAAAGTATTCTAATTCTAATATCTAAACATAATTTAAAATGATTACTATTGGAACAATGATGAGTAAATATCAATATTACGCCAGAGTTTAGTTAATTATCTTTTTAATATGTTGCGATACAATATAGAGCAAAAAAATTAAGAAATCTTTAAACCCAATTACTATATTTTAATTGTTTATGTAATTAAGGTGAATAGTATTAAAAAAAATTGGAACCAAAATTAAATGTAATTGTTTTTTTTCAGGTAATAATGACGATATCCGGAAAATATTTATTATAAACATGTTTTATGAAAATATGAAATGTTTTATTGACTACCAAGTTACTTATTGAGACTTAAACTTAGTAAAATATCTGACGACAAATGTATCTGCTACAAATTTAAAATTCACGATTTAGGTACATTTTAGTTTAAACTATAATAAGAATACAGAAGGCCATAAAAATTGTGAAAATATTGATTCCTAAATTAGGGAAGTCTTAAAATGAGGCAAAAACTCCCGAACGATATCACATTATTTTATGGTCTCCTAAGCACACTAACGAACAGTAAAGTCTCTTTCATAATATGTTAACGTATATTTTGTTCATCGGATTGATACTTTTTGAAGTTCAACTGTGGTCACGTTAGCTCAATGTGGCCAATGCATAAAAGTTGCGAGTATAACGATTTGGCAGCCGCTGGAGGTCCGTGGTTTTGTTTGGTGGTGGGCATATGGCACAACTTACCCTACTGCACCATTGTTGAGCAGCTGACTCTGCTTGCTGAGAGTGTCCTGGATGTTGCGCTGTGAGTACAGGCCAATAGGGGTGTTAAACTGTTTGTTCACGAGCCGGGGTCCGGTCGCCATCTTCAATTATTATCCTTTCTCCTTGTCGTTTCGATTATCTGGAATTAAATAATTTATAATATAATTTATTATAACAATGTAAACCAAATATATCAATTATTAGGATTCGGGTAAAATGATTTGGGTTGATGATCCAGGCTTCGAGAGCGGCGGATTAATCATACGATCCACTAAAACAATCATATTGAAAAATCACCCAAAATCTGCTATTGTCTCTCAAAGTTCATGGGCTCTTGTCGTGAAAGTTGTCGTCCATGTGGGAACATAAGACATTTTTCTTGGGACAAGGCATGGAAAGTGGCGACTAAAAAGCTACACGGTGACAATTTGTGGTGATCATATGTTACAGAAATGAAAAGCAGAAAAGATTATACTGAATTATCCAGAGTTAACGCGCTTGTCGATTTTCGGAGAAAACAAAGATGTAGTAAAATAATAATCTTATTGTTAAAGTAATTAAAAAGTCCATATTTACTACATCACTATATATAGTTACAATTCCGAAATATATTTTATTGTAAAACTTTAAATTGTGTAGTTACCTAAAAAAAACTCGTGGGATGATTTTTTAATAGTATGAAATTTTATTATATTTTAGTGGATTTTTAGTAAGGCGATCACATGAGGCGAGAAAATATTATGGCCGATAGAAATACTTGGTAATAGTGGTTGGTAGTCGTGTTCACTTAATTTTTTGCAAATAAGATAAGTAAAAATAGAGATTGCATGAGAAAGTAAATGAAAAGTGAATGCATATACTTGGAAAGCAATGCAGCTATTGATTATATATTTAATATTATAAAGGGGCCTAAGAATATCATAACTGTCACCGCGGTAAAATATGTATAACAATTTTAAATATATCACCACATTCTTTACGACTCCCTTTTCTTAACATGAAAATGAAATTACGAAAATGAGTTTTGTATAATCATATTTCTGTTTGTTTTTTTTTGTTTTTTTGCTGAGTTATGTTCTCAGGTTGGACTCCGTTGATGCGCGGGGGAGGCTAATCTCCCACGGGAGTCTATACTTATTCCCGGTAAATGCGCACTTGGCGGGAACGCTAAGATCAAATTACATAACACGCTTAGAAAAACCACCTTATCATGTATTACCATTGTTGATAAATTATAACCGATCTGCATTTCCTCCTGTAGCGCACGTTAAAGATTTTTTACAATTGGAAAAGCGCACATCAATAAACTGTTACGCGAATGTTTTACATTTAGTATGTTGAATCGGTCGCCATTATTTTATGATCAGTCAAATAATTTTGTGGTAATATTATGTTTATAAATTTTATTCGTCCAAAAGTCATCAATCATTAATATTGCCTTTAAAATCTATGCGCAAACGTATTGTAAGCATTTAAGCCAGTAATTTTAACATTACAGGTTTTGTCCAAATAAATTGACTTTTTAATATTCCTAAAAATAACTTTAAAATGATCACGCATCCTATAATAAGGATGTCCCTAATGTACTAATACAAAGTAAAGTGTAACTTAAAGTCTTAAATATATTTAATTATAACTAATACTATGATTTTAATTACTTGGAAATAATAATGTGAAAACTTGGCTCGCACCGCCTCTTAATATTTAATAGTCCAGACTTCATTAATAAAAAGTAATTAAAATTAGAGTTACCTATTACTATACAAAAAATTTAATGTATTCAATAGAGCTTTGGAATTAAGACCTGACTACTAGAGACTATGGTACACGATTAAACTTTATATCGGCTATTGTTTACTATATCAGAGACTATATATTTACTCTAGCTGTGTATTGGATACAGAAGAAGCAGAATAAATACAAAAATTAAATAATGTAATAATAAATATTTACTAATAAGTTGGGAAAGGATTGCAAACATGAAATATTTAGAATATAATTTGCAGTCCATTTAAAAAGCTTGGACACATTTTTGGTGGATACCAAGGATATTCCAGAAGACGTCGATTCTTATCAACCAACACTAAAGAATAGAACGATATATTTTGTTTCGATGGTTTCGCTGTTTTCGATGTTTTTTCGCTCCCGTTGATCACCTGACAAAGCCGCTGGCTCAAGTCGCATCACGCGGCTATTTTCATTGAATGAGAAAATAAAATAAAATATCGTTACAAATTATTTATTAAGAAGAACACTGCCAAAATACGTTTTTATAAGACGCAATAAATCCGAAGGTTATCATTATTATTTATAAATTAATCTCATAATAAATTATTACGTTGCAGAGACGTTGCAGACATTGTGAAGTAAGTGTAACTTCATTACAAGTTTTTAAAATATAATTATGAAACTTTGTACTATCATATTTGACGAGACTAAAAACATTATAATTTACTGTATAATTTTTACAACATTAAAATTTACTTTAGATTCTTACATACTTCATAGTATTACAGTGAGTAGGAGATACTCAAGTGATAAAAAAGGTTCATATGAGCTTTATTTTCACTGAAACTTTGCAGTCTTTATGTAAGCGTCGCCATGGAAACCTTGGTAGGAAATAGCAAAAAAATAAAAACATAAAATAAAGAAAAAAACTATTTCATTATAACAGGAGCTGTCAATGTCACCTTTGTGATCAATGGTCCTCTTTGTTTCTTAATCACAGAGGTTTTCTTATTTCATTATAGCGACTCGACAGCTGATTAATGACACGACGACCTATTTTATTAAAATGATCTCAAGTGAGAAGCATCATTTAACGAGAGTATTTCTATAACGTTTTTCAGTATGAAGTTCAAGGCTCGTATGAGTGTTATATTTTAATGATAGCACGCAGAAAAATGCAACTATAGGGTGAAGAATAAATATAATAATTGTTGTCGTGTATGCAATAGTGTTATCATGAGATTTACGGTTGTAATGTTAAAAATAAGCTGAATATATAATCTAGAACATATCCACATGAAAAGCATCGCATACAAAAAGGTAGGGACTTGAAAACTAGATATCATATATTTTTAGGCTTGTCTGAATTTTTATTTGAGGTTTTCAAATATTATTTCAACGTTAAAATTACAAAGCCAAACAAATAAGGTACTCAATCAAAATTATTATGAAATAAAAATATTTTTTCGTTCACACAGAAAAATACTGCTTTATTGAAATATGTGTATGACGCTTGGAATTTTTTATTATTATTGTATTTTTATACCACTGCAATGCTAAGATTGCCAAGAATGAGATTGCGGTGAATATAAAGAGAAGTTATTGCATTTTAGTTTTTGACTTTCTTGTTGTAGAGTTTTTTTTTGTCTACTTCTTTCAACAACCGAATTGTGCCACTAATTTATAATATTTTGGCTTACAAGAGGATCATTTCAGGAAAGCGACGAAAGAGTAAAGTAGACTGATGTGCGATAAGAAGAAAAAATAAACATTTTATGTAAAATCTCACAGACGTTTCAAATGAGTAACCTGCTTTTTTCTTGAGACGTTCATCTAAATTCTTGGAAGTCTATTTTCGTTGAAATAATAATAACGAAGATTTCGCTTTCTCAGAAATAACTCGACACAAATAGTTTTGCTTACTCAAAGTAATTATTCTTTGTTACCAAATTATTTCAAGAAGGTACTAATCAATGTAGGATTATGTATTTTTTAATAAAAATAATTATGTTTTTTGTTATTAATAATGTTACTATATATATAATATCAAGTTTTTTTATATTCATTGATATGTTATATTATACATACTATAATAAAGCAATGAATTTTACAATATAATTATTGGGTTTCATAATTTTTTGTGTCATGTCTATACGTAATTTGAAGCATATGGCCATCAAAAACTGTAACTAATACACATCATCTTCCATATTTTCACTCTTTCTGCTCATTTTTTCAATAATCTTCAGGGATGCGTTGAAGCAAATGGAGTTTTACTTCAATTTACAGTACCCGATACTCTCCACTTATGATTTTTTTTAACATTCTTAAAAAGTTATGCCAACCAAATCTAAAGTATGTAGTTTTGCATACACTGCATGCATCATTCGTTTTTTGTGGTAAAATATCCGTAAAATAGGTATAAATGTATTTTTAATATTTTTCTTTAAGAATGTCGAAATTTGAGACTCTCCACTCGCTCTGTGGGGCATCAGAATATTTATATCTTCAAATCTCAGTGCGGTCCGCTTAATGCTGCACGAGAGGCAAATAAGTTCGCTGATATTTATTACATACATTAACCGTTACATTGCATCGTTGATGTTCATGCAGCTTCTTATACTAGTGAGAACAACAACGAATGAGATATAGCTGATAAAATTAGGTCGTTACTAGTTAAAGAAACTACTCGTATATATATTCAAGGCGATAATTAAAACATATGCTTATCCGTCTTATTATAAATTAAATAAAATCTTAGATAAAAAGTAAAAATATTTCTTTAATTATAATAAAATACAGAAAATTTACGTCACGGTTTGGTTTTAGGTTAAATTTATGAGTTTACAAAACATTCATAAAAATATGATTATTGTTTGAAATAAAATGTGAATTAGGGATTAGCGCAAGAGTAACATTGTTGATACGTAATATCATAACAGTAAATGTTACGGAAATATCTTATGTATTTTTAGTAAAAATAATTTGGGAACCTGTTATTTTATAGGCCTATAATATATATTTTATAATATATATTATAGGCATTTAAAAAAACACTAATTTGTAATTCCTGCCGGATTAAATTCAATAAAATAAGTGATCCCACATGTCGCACAAATTAAAAGTATGTTGAATTATAAGAAATAACCTGATGATTTTAATTAAATTTGTACGATTCATATTTTTCTATAATTCAGAATGAAAATAATTCTCAAAATCACAATTAATCAGTATAAATCGTAAACATTTATTAAAAAATGCTAACATGCAAATCAAAGAACTCCAATGTGACTTTATTTTTGGACCACATAATCTCACTTCAGTCATCAGATTAGTTTGCCATAGCTACATATGAATGATATGAAATGGTTTTTAAATGCATTTAAGTATCTTATGGCCATATTATAAGTTCACTTTTGATATAAATCACAACCAGAAAAAAAATACTCCACAAAAAAAGTAGAATATATTTATTAAATATCTGTAACGTTGATTCACAGAAGTAAAAGCGTAGATGAAGAACAATAGTAACTACTAGAACTTAGGTATATGTGGAACACATCTCTAGAGAAAATTAAATTATTTAAAGTAAATTAACATCGTGTGTCATGGGAAAATATTGCGATGTTGTCGAGTTTTTGTAGATGTCAAGTTTATCATATATAATATATAACTCTGAGAGATAAAAGCGGTTTGACGAAGTCAGCTTTGTTTAGTTTGAATGCAAGTTTTAAAGGTGCATAGGAATCTATATTTTGATGATAAGTGTAAATTGCTTTAAAGGTATCATATCTGTTAGAATCAAGTAAATTATGTCATACGAGAGAAAATGGGGTTGACAAAGTTAAATTAATTTAGTTTGTATGTAAGTTTTGAAGGTGCCTATCTTTTAATGATAAGTGTAAGTCCTTTTAGGGATATCCTACCTGTTTGTTCGCTCTCGATGCGGGCGGTGGTGTCTGGGGGCGGGCGGGCTACTGCGGGCAGAGCGCCGATCGCCGCCCAGTCGCCGCCGCCCGCGCCCGCGCTGCTCCCGCAGCCGCCCACGACAGGCGTCATCCTACAGGTGTGCAGATTTGTTAGCCGTCTGCAAAACTCCTACAGCATGTTGGATTACTCTCAAGAGCTTTACTTTACATTGTTGAATGCAATACTAAATACGTTCAATTTAAGTAATCACTCTTCCGATTAGTCAACAATTATTATTACAGTTTTTAATACAATAATGCTGATAATGTTAGCAGTTTTCACGGTCATAAAGAATGGTGCTTCGCATCTCGGCTGTGAAATGCTTGACATGCGTTGCACCAAAAAGGTTAGTAGTTCTAAGAAAAAAACAAGTATTACTTTATTTACTCTTTACGAACTGAAAAGGGGTCATAACATTATAAAATGATAAAAAAATCTTTTGAAATGACATGATAACGACATAATAACGGTATTCTTTTGTACGTATATTTATTTACACCATTATCACATTACATCTGATAAACGTCCAGCGGGTCTCCCAGTATAACAATAATGTTTGTAAAATCAATCCTGAGGAGATAGTAAAATTTTCCCGAATAAAACTGTATACAAGTTCGTTAGAATGTATATTTATTTATCTACTCCTAGTAGCCAGTAGTACCATAGGACGAAAATCTGAAAATCTTTCGAAAAAAATCAGTAAAAAATGCTGGGCTAAGCATACATACCGCATACCAGCATACGACTAATTTTTTTTCAACTTTGTAGGACGACATATTGATCAATGTAGAACTATTATATGTTACGAAAATAAGTATATCACCATTTCATTCAAATGGCAGTTAAACGGTAAAATGATATTCTTATCGGCTTTGTACGTTTACTTTACTTAAATCAATTGTAATAAATATATAAACTACCTGCACCACTGCTTTAATACAACCATTCATGGTCCCGCAGTATCTTTCTTCTTCCCTAATACAATATTTAACTCTTTAATAAGCAGAATTTATTTAAAAACTTTCACTTAATTACAACGCATCCTTCCTTAATGCAGTGTAAAATTGGTTTCAAATAAAAATAAGATAATACAATATTTAGAATAATTATACAATTGGGAATAAATCTAAAAAATATTTTATTATTATTTGATATCATGGAATTCCACCAAGAATTATTGATAAAAAAATAATGATCTGAATAAAAGGCGGAAGAGCCAAAATACTCACGAAGAAATCTAGACTGAATATTTATAGCTACACACCTACATCGCACCTCAAACAGTATGTCTCTTTGAAAATGATCCTGAACAAATCATTTTCACATGTTATCTTATTAAAGCATAATCCCGTCTCTATGATTGTGACCGATTTCTTTCTATATTTAAAGTATTTGTCTATAGAGAGATGTTTGATGTGTCCATTGTTTATCCTACGGTGTTCTTAGAGTTTGGTTTTGAATGAAAACAAAAACCTGCAAATAAAAGAGTGGCCTGACTGTTGGCTAGACGTTAAGGTTATTAGCCGATGGCTGTTATGAAATGCGAGACCAGCTGTCGCGTCGTTATAATAGTGTATCGGTGATGATCGCTGCGCTACCTTGGGACCACAGTAATGCAGGTTGGGGTCAGTGCGAGGCCGAGTGTTGCAAGAGCTCTCCAGATAGCTGACAATGTGTCATGGCGGTCGCGAACTCACCGTCATTCTTTTGGCAGACATATGTAAGACATTGGTATTTTATTAAACATATAACTAAGTGCTTCACCCTAGCTACTACACATCCAGAAAATTCCATCTGGGTCACGCGATGGAAAAAACAAAAGAAACAGGAAATATGTCTTGGTTTTTTTAAACTAATAACATTATGACAGTATTTTCAGCACATGTAAATATTTCAAATACGATAATAAATTGATTGCATATTTTATCAGGTACCTTATCTTCCGGAGAAATAATATTACAAGATTAATAAGTAATGCAAGGGAGTACACCTGTTGTAACCGGTGAGCTCTAAGACGCCAAGGCGGTTGGACGCTTTAGCGGAAAATATGTGCTGTGCTTGCGTTCGGATTGGGAGATATGTGTACTCGTAAATTGATATGTTACTTGATGATATCCTGATTGTAAGAAGGAGGGAACACAGATACTGGAAGATCATTCCAATGTTTACCGGTGGTATTTAGGCAAAGATTTTGAAAAGTGAAAGTTCTTGGTTAACATACAACATACTCGTACATTAACCATGAATGGATTTGTAGCAAGCGTGGGACATTGTTGAATGTCTAATATTAATTGTTTTCTACCTAGTAATTTTTGGGTTTAACTAGATTTTTTATATGAGATTTTTATATATTATGTAATAACACATTATTTTTGATCATTCTTCATCTCACCGGCGGTCATAGCTCAATGGTAAAGCGTTTGCTTTCCAAGCCAAAGGTCGTGGGTTCGATCCCCGACGGAGATAAAAAAAAATGGATTTTTAATCGATTTCTGAGCTCTTAAATACCCCGGTTGGTGTGAATTTGACCCATCACCCGTAAAATGTCAGTCATAGCCTATCAATTAAAATTGGTGGTAGACGAAAGTCGTCCCGTGAAGACCACCCATTCATAGTAGATTCCTGTAATAATAAAGGATGATGCGTGAATCTCGGGCTGTAGTCTATGACGTTGGCGGATCAACATTCCACATGCAGCGTTTAGCCATATACACCATGGTAAGCGTCATTGAATTCCACAGATGAGACTTCAAAAAAAAAAATTACTATCACCATCTGTCGGTATTCTCCTGTATGTGCTTACATAAAAAAAAAAATCTTATATATATTTTTTTAATAACATAAAAGATAAAATTACATCCTTCTTCTTACTCAATATTGAACCACTGTATTAATTATTCAAGGCAGGACAACTAATAAGATAATTTGGGAGACTTCAAGGCAAGGACCATCACTTTTTACATCAGTTCTATTTAAGATAAAAAATAATTCGGTTTATTGTTTTTAAATGGGTCATTGACGCTCTGCATTAATTTGAGTATTTTTTGTGAAATTTACTTTTTGGCACGGCGCACCGGGATTATCCTAACTAGCAATCAGATGGAATAATGGATCTATTCATTAAAAAGGTTACGTCACTTTGTTCTCTCTCACTCATTTGAACGACTTATCGGCCGAGATGATATTATTCATGAAAGCAAACAAACTGTTGCTGACGATCACAGACCCGACCGTAACCTCAAGCAGCACCTTCTCAACAACTGTACCTTGGCACACTGCGACTGAACGAACACTGCACACCTGTCGCAGTACCTTCTTTTTATTGATTGACTATAACTGGATTTATAACGTTTTTTACTTTTAAGTTTCAGGATCACTCTTATATTAACAGCATGCACTGTACTTTTTTACTATTCTAGAGCGTCGGGTAATCAAAGGCCTCCCATAACGACTCTTACTAATATAATCCTTCGAACCTGGTTGGAATATGTTTTCACTCGTTTTAAGTCATAAAATTTTTATAATACAAAAGGATGATAATGACTTGAGATGGCATATGCTCTTAATGGTAGCAGATATAAATACACATGCATTACCATATTCATTTCCACTAACTTATCTGGAGTATATGGTCATCACAAACTGCCACCATAAAGCTTTGTCAGCCACCATAGTTGTTGCTTCGTTCCATGTCAGCTTTGTCATTTTTATCAAATTAACTTTCAGTCATGTCATTTATTCAGATATATTAACTACACAAAATAAGACGGTACTAAGAATCTGGAAAAGGTCCCTAGCGACGGCTCGGGGTAGCTATATGCAAAATATTGAAATCGAATATCGATATATTTATTATAATAAATGTAATAATATGTATAAACTGATAATTTTAATAAAATATTTTTTTGTTTGTTTGTTTATGTTAAATATAATGGTAAATAATTCACAAAGTAATTTAATGTGAATTTTGAAAATAAAAATTTTGACGTCAGGACAGACAATTTTAAAATGTGGAAGATATTGAGAGTTCTTTATTTAGAATGTTTGGAAAATTTCAGTCATTTATCATGAAGTTTATATGTCTTCCGTAAGATTCTAAGGTCATGTTTCTATTTAAATAATAAATATTTCGAAAATACAAATAATCCATTAATTATATGTTTTCTTTTCATAAAAAATTAAGTTAATTATATGATTTATTACTGTCCAATCTCGGACACTTAAAGTCCGAACCATGATTTAAAGAATAATACAAAAACTTGGAATTTAGATGCAGTTATAAAATATGAATTGTATTATTAGTCATCGATATTGCCAGTACAGAAAATAATACTTAAATAAATGTATAATCTAACCTACAATATATGTACAGCGCCACTATCGTCTCCATTTTTCTAAATGGATGCAAATCTTGGCATCTCACCAAAAACAAATACTGATGTATAATAAGGGTTTGAAAACAGATTCTTGTAAACAATGCTTTTATTTAATTAAAAACGAAATGATTTGTAGGTTCTTAAGTACGAGTATATTGAGAGTTTATCCAATCAAAATATGCTTATATTATTGCAATAAAATACATTTTTAACTTGAACAAAATTAATAGGTAAGTATTATTGCTTTGCACGGAGTATTACATGAATTTATTTAGAAAATAATTTGTTTTCGCGTTGTAAGCACATTGCTACATAATTTGCGAGCATATCATTGAATTTTAGCGTAGCGAAATATTGCGTATCATCAAAAATTAAAATAATATTTTGTCCTCAGTGAAGGAGGATCACAGAAATAAACCAGGGCTAGTGTTTGAGCTGACATCACTACCGGGGCGGGTCAATGACAACTTGAATAATGATTCCTCAGAGTATCATCCCATCAACGTCTAATAATAATCTTAGAGGAATATTTCATGTCTCGCACTTTTTATAAGCTCAGATTTGAATTAATTTCAAAGCTCTTCCTTGAGCTTTTCAGCCCCCGCGAGTTTCGCCTCCGCATCGAGCTTACGATTGACGATGAGCGTGCGGTAGAAATTTCCAATATATTTTTTTATAATGTAAACACTGTAAGAGAATCTTATAAGAAGTGTAAATGTGAAACGATTGATGAAATATTTTGAAGATTTGTTTTTTACCGATTTATTTACAGAAATTAAAAAAATATATCGATGATAAAGATTAAACAAATATGGAATATAAACAAATAATGATCGGTCTTGATTTAAATAATTGAATAATTAGAAAATAGAAAAAAGCACACACGTTTTTTTTTTAACTAAACAGAAAACGCATCTGTGTATGTAACAGGATTGCATAAAAAAGATTTGGTGATTTCGAATCTGGGAATTATCATTGAAGTCAATTGCATCAAGTGTACTGCAAGCAATTCAATAACTTAATTAATATAAAAAGTTCTAGAAAATGGCAGTAATGTCCTCGTCTAAGAATCAATTTTACTTTTTGCAGACTTTTTATCATTCGCTAAAGCGGACCAAAAATTCATGATTTCAATAAATATATTGAACGTTTGGTTATTATTATTATTAGTTTTTCAGGCAAGCGAAGCGTTGGCATACCCCTTGAAAGATGGACTGACGACATCAGTAAAATAGTGGGAGTACCCTGGATGCGGAAGGATCGAAGAGGGTGGACACTCATGAGGAAGGCCTACTTTCAACATTGGACGGACACAAGATGATGATGATGATTATTATTTTTAAATTAAGTTAATCGGTGTTTTTTTTATCATACATTTGTCTTAGATACGACATTGAAGTTAGAGCCGACTAATCGACGCTGTGGTTCTTTTGAGATAACCTAGATGCGGTGATTGAATTCAACATTAAGAAAAATGAGCGATCCTTAAATTAAATTGAGCTCTCACTGTCATACTGTGTGATGCCGGTGATTGTCTTGAAAAGTCCAGTCTGCACGTTGACTCTCCTGTGGTATCCCTTGCCGGCACGCGTGGGCGGACGAGCTATTTCCAGAACATTCCTCGCCACGGCCGCCTTACGGACGCACCTCGCGGCTCGTTATGCCGCCGACGAAAACACTCAAATAATTAGTATCTCAACAGGTAAATAATATTCAATAGATAGTTACATCTCGCAACCTCGGAACATCACAGCTTTTACTGAGAGCTTTTACGTAACGAGAGTTATGTGTGTTATGCAATGGGCTCATTGAGAAATCACATAAAAATGATATCATCCTGAAAAGTAAACATTACCTATGTGCATTTGTTTGTATGCAACAAGATTTTCTTTGCCAATTCCAACAGCAAGTTAGCCAACACCAGTTATGTCCCTATATTCTAGATATGGTAAGGGATGTTTTATGGCAAAGAGGCTGCGCAGCGCCAAAGAACAGGATAAATATACTGTATAAGGTTTAAACCCTACGCACATTGTTTATTTTTTGTGATTAACCAATTAAATGAATATCTAATAAATTGGCATTATTTGTATATTTGCGGGTGTATTGATATCATTTATACAAATAATCAATGGTTTATTTGGTAGAATTATTATTATACATGTTTGAAAAACATTCCTACAATAATTTGAAATTTGGTGAATAAACTTTGTCGCAGTATTGAGAATACCGCAAATTGTAAACATGCACTTATGTAATATCTACTTATATATTTATTTATTTTAAAAAATCACCAACAACCAATATCATAGAGAGAGCCAACTATTTGATTCTGAGTAAAAAATATAAAATGAAATTTACTTACATCTTATAAACATACGGTTAAAACAGAAAATACAACCTAAGAATTAAATGTATTCGCGTCTAAGCACACAAGAAAGAATACCGCCAGAAGACGAGAATACTTTCCTTTTATATATTTTTTGTTGCCTAAAATTTGGCCAAATACTACACTCGGCAACAGGTGTATGAGTTGACTGATTTTGTGAGGTAGTTGAAGAAGACATTCAAAGAGTTTAAGGAGCAAACCCAGCAGCCTTCTATTCTTGAGTCACATAAAAGTTGACGTTGAAGCTGGTTGGGTATATTCTTTCTCACCGTCTTAAATGAACGCCATGAATAATAAACAAAAAGTACTAGTATAAAAAATAAGCTTTATGAGAGTTGAACTCAGGATTACTCGCGTGACAGTCGAGCTCAATACAACTGTGCCATCCCTCTGAATATGAGTTTTTATTCGAGTGTGTATATGTACATAATATGTGTAGATTTGCCTACTTCTCGTTTATAAAACATGTAAAAAAATGTTATTCATATATTTATAAAAAAAATGTTAAATGCCATCTGTTGTACAATGTGAGGAATTCTGCTCATTTTTTATTTCAGAAAACTGTGTCAGAGCTTAAAAGTACTCTCGTTGGTAGTCCCATACAACTAAAGCTAGATAGCAGCTGAGAACGGTTGGTAGTCCCATACAACTAAAGCTAGATGGCAGCTGAGAAAATGATTGATATTATTTTTTTGTTCCTTATTTTGTTTTAAATTTTAATAAAGATGAAAATACGCTGGTAGAAAGATATCCTCTGGACTGGACTTTATTTGCAAGGATATTTAAAAGCTTTGCTGTTGATGGAATTCAGAGTATTTTTTTCCAACATCGTATTTTAAGGTATCTTTCTTTTCATATTCAGTGTCCACATTTTCTTACCATATATTATTCTAGCGGGAGTAGTCTAGATGCGGAAGGCGGAGGATTGAAGAACATGGAGACTCGTTGGAGGCTGGATGAATACTGTTCTAGAGAATATTAAAGTACTTATGTAAATATATCGGCTACTCCATTGCTTTGTATTCACCATACTTCTTAGAATTTCAGATCTTCCGACTTCAAAAATGAAGACGCCCAAAAAACGTATTATGAAATTTCTTAAAATAATTTTAGGTAATTATTTGTTATAGTTCTAAGTTATTTAATTAACCGAGATGATGGATTTCTGTTTCCAATTATCGAATATTTCAGATGTAACTTATATATGAAGCAAATCATAAGAGTATATTTGAATTGATATTTAGTTTTAGTTTTTACTCAAAATCGTTATAGTGTAATAAAAATATATAAATTGGAATCTAACGCTTTTCAAAATAAAATTTTCTCTACACTCAAATGTATGGTGTTCTATTCTGTAAATTTTTGGTGAAAGTCGATGATTATAATTGCAATTAATTTTACGCAAAAAACAAAATAAATTAAATTCTATTATACTTCACTTTTAATTTAAAAGAATATGCGTGTATCACCTCCTCACAAGGCATTATTAGCTTTTGATTATGCAGAAAATATTATTTTAAGAAGTAAGAGAAAATATTTTTCAAGAGAAAATAAGCTGTTTACGCTATTTTACCGTTCACCACGTGATGTAACTAATTTTGTATACATACAGAAGCTAACGCTGTGAGAGCACTCCCGAGAGTAGTCAAAATAAACATTTCTTACAGTCGATGCTCTATGGCCCAGTGGCCCAGTGAGCATAGTTTATCGTGAAAGTCAAGGATTCGTAACTGGTGACTAGCGAACGTTATATAAGTTTGAAAATAACTTTTGTATACAGTCCCACGCGGAGCGGCGTGGGACTATTATAGCAACTTTATTTCAGTGTTATACAAGTTTTAATGTATATGTGCTTTACATATCTTTGAACCAAATTACCGATCAATTTGCTTTGAAAGTAGATAATTTAGCTTTATTTACATGTAATTTACGTGTAAATAAAATTCAGAAAAATATTAATGTTAATTTTATCAATTTGGTCCTTAGAACTATTATATTACCTGGCATAACTATTCATAGATATTTGCATTATTTTGCATTCGTCGCTTTTAGTGCATGTACTTCTTCGTAGTATCAATCAGGTCAATTAGTTTCCAACAACAAAATCATGCATCTCGATCTCCACTCTTGTACTGGTATTTACTAATCTAATAGTATTTCTTTCTGATAATATAAAGCTTTGTTTCTTTCGCTTGTAATAAAATTTGTATAAAAAATGGGTCGCGTTTTTTCTCTGCGTTCACATGTTTTCTTCTCCAATATGCTAATATTATATACGAGTATGTGGCGTTAGATTTTACGCTCAACCTTATAAAGGGTCCGCCAAATAACTTTTTTTTTTTGAAAATGGGGCGCAAAACATCGAGTGTAGCTTCGGCTGTGTGGCACGTAGCGCCGTCCTGTTGAAACCAAATGTTGCCAATATCCTCCTCTTCAATTTTTGTGAACAAAAATGGCCCGATAACGATCGCCATTGACTGTAACGGCCACTCCTTGCTCATTTTTGAAGAAAAATGGCCTGATTTTCAAAGTAATGTCGCAATATTTCCCAGCGTTGTTCAAGCGTATACACAACCATATTTGTTTAGCGGAAGGATAAAACTAATTATCTGTTAAATCAGACATGAGCTAAATGTTACCATTCACGAAATAAGCACTAGTTGAAAAAAAAACGTTATATGGCGGACCCTATATTAAATATTGTAATTTGCGAGATAATTTTAATGTAATTAATTGTTTATTATAGATGTATTTGATAAACAATATTATTATAAATATTTGTTTTTGTATAATGTAGATAATGAAATTTATGAAAGTACATTTATCGTTTTTTTATTAATAGCCATAAAAATAAATGTTTCCAGATACAACAAATGTAAAATAAAAATCCCAATATTTTTTTGATACTCTCTTTCTACTGAATAATTTACTACTATACATTAATACTTTATAATTTTCCACATAGGAAAATACATTTTATATATATGTTATATTTGGTACAATCCATAGCTAGTGATATAATAAATTCGTAATGTTTAATTGAATCAACTTACTTAACGTAAATGCTAGTGAAAATAATATTACATAATATTTTGATATTGGTAACTCAAACAAAGTTAAACATTCTTGTGTTTTATATAATTATAAAGTATCGATAAAAGTGATGACTTTATTTTGAACAACTGTTATGTGACTGATTAATTCTATCCATGTTATAAATATGTCTTTTCTATATCCTTGAGTATTTGGAGCATATAGCCACTATAACCTTCTCCAGAAATCTGTCTCCATTAAGATAGCTTTCATCACGAATGTCATACAATATATTATTGAAATATTGTGCAATGAAAATAGTTACTCAAACTTTTTCCATGATATAACTTAATCAATAAAAAATAAAAATAAAACATTCAAAAAGAATAATTTGTTTTTAAATTCAAACTTGAGAAAAATACACCTCGACTGCAAAAGCACATTGCTTATTCGACCAAGACATTTCTACAAATGACGGTGGTACAAACAAAAAATTCCATGGTCATAGCGTTATTTCAGTTTCCCCTTATTCCTTCAATACGTCACCACTACTCACAACACGCTATCTCAAAAGTAGGGATACTTCCCTGCGTCACCCTGTACAATTAAGTTGTTTTTTTATACTTTAATGTATATTTGGATTACAAATATCCACGATTTTCTTTTTTTGTAACATAAAAAAATCTTCTTGAAATTTATTGTTTACCGATACTTCATAAAGTAATATTTGAACCTTTGCTGTTTTCATAGCAAGATGTTACTATTATCATATAAATATTGATTAAGTCCAAATAAGCTTCAGCCGTAACTCCCTACTTCTAATTTTTCTAGGGCTAGTCGCATATAATATTTATGAAACAGTAATTCGGCGGCTGATAGATTGCCTGCCTAAGAATATGACGTTTGGATACTTATTAAAAACTCATTTTATCGGCGCATTTATATTTGAAAATTAACGACTTTCTCGAGATACTTTTATATTTATTTGTGAGTATTCTGGAGAATCAAGTTTAACGTGGCCTTAATAAAAATGTACATTGGTTATATCTTTATTATCCTTCATGCATGCTTTCATAATAATATCGACCTAGAATCATGTTTGAATGCGTAATTATACTGTGATGAAGTGAAAGATCTGGCAGTTGACAGATGTTCCTGATGGTAGCTTATGGTGATTATATACCTCAATTGAGATTCAAATATAGTATTTTTATATATTTGAATTAGAAATGGCGTATATTTAAATAAAATAACATGCTTACGTTATTAAAAGAGTTTTTTATCATTTTCAATAGGTGCAGTTTTTTATTGTGCCATCCAGTGCCGGTTTAAGGGGGTGGCGAAGTGGGTGGTACCCCGGGGCATCGAATAAGCTGGGGGCGCTGAGGGTAATCTAAATATTGATTACACTTTTTTTTACATATGAACAATATGGGGCGCCATAACAAAATGCTCTAGATCGCCACAGGGTCTTAAGCCGGAACTGGTGCCATCATAGTAATATAATTTTTAAATTGTAATTTCGAATATTTATTTTGGTTGGAAAATAAACAACTAGTAATTGAATACAAACGACTATGTATAATTATTTTACCTACAATCTTTTTTTTTTTAAAAATCAATATTTTTGGTGACATAGAATTGAACAAACATATTAATGTAAAGAAATGAAAATGATAAAATCTGATAATAAAAATGAATAAATAATTTAGTTTATTTATTTTAATCATAATTCATAGTACAATAATTCTAAAAATATTGTTTTAATTGCGGACAAATTTCAATGGCAAATAATAATAAGTTGTACACACTTCGAGGTTGAAGATATTTGTGTTATGTGATATCAGCTCAAGCTTAGTTCATAATTAGATAAAATTACAATATATTTTTTCAATATCAAACGAATACGTATAATTCTTATTTAAAAATTCAATTTAAACAATTTTTTTTTTCAAGGAATCACGGATTTATCTTTAGTTGGCGATATTGCCAACTCCAGCCACAGATATATCCAATGATAAGTTTGTACAACTAAATAATAAAAACACATATCGTAAATACTCGTACCATATTAATGAGGATGATCGTCATCTTTTCTAATGAAAAACCACGTAGAAAATACGCCAAATAGGGAAAATTATGGTCCTAACTAGAACCTACATACATAGTTAGCAAATATAATCAGGAACTAATATAAGTAAAGGAAATTTTAGTTAATAAATACAAATTGGAATTCTTATATGTAGTTCAGAAATTATATTATTCTCGACAGACATTATTACGAACTGAGTAATCTATATAAAAAACAATATTTCAATAAAGAAATCATTTTAAATGAAATATTGATAAGGACATTATATTAATATAACACAATAGAATATACTTTAACGTTATCATGAAAGGATAGTCATCAGAAAAGTTTTTTTTTAATAATTGATATTTTAACTAGTCAAAGTATTCATAAGTCCCAGTTGAAATTCGCAACATTTGACATATATACTAAAGAGACAGTCATGACTGTACTTTGATAGATAGCCAGTAACGTCACTTGTATGAGGGTAAGATAATAAAACGGTATCGTTTATGAGATACTAAATAATACACGTCGTAATAAATTGCTTATAAATAATATGATACTCGTACGTCAATTTCTGTCATCGATCGGAATGCGCTAAATTATTTTTATCCCCGTATTTATTACAATAATAATGAATGGCATAAAAGAAAAATTAACTAGTGGGGCGGTTAATATTGCCAGGCGACGGCTAATACAAGTTACTCCGCTGTTCAATATCATAGATTTTTGATAGTATAAATGATAATTTAATATTATGATAATTATATATATATATGTCAACATTTGGGTGTGTGCTAAATTATTTTTACATCATCATAATTGTTACAAAAAATATTCGAAAGGAATGACGAAAGTAAGGTTCCTCGCGGTTCGATGGAGATCGCCGGGCGTCCGACCGCATATAAGCCTGACACTAGCCGCCCGGCCGCCCGCGCTTTTAGATTCCTATTACTGCATTACTCTTCGGTATCTCCATCAAGTTCAGCGGCTGCCCTGTAGTCTCTCTCGGCTTGCTGAAAACAAAGCAAAACAAACACAATATCAATATACTATACATTACCACTGACTTTAATGAATATTGTAACTTTGAGAATCGTGAATTAATGAATTATGTAGGTGACAGAAATAATATTTACCTCGTATGGCAACATAAACATATCCGACCGCCGGCCGAAGCGAAGCCGCATGGATGGGGTTCGGGTGTCTTTCCTCAGAGAGTCATCAAATGATTGATCCTGAAAGTGCCAAGCTGCCGTTAGTTACGAGTGTTAAGAACATACTTAGGTACGAGAACATGTATGTTAGTCGCTTTCCAATTCTGACTATAAATGGTATTGCAGTTAAGCATATTCACATTAATGTAGGTAAACATTAAAATTAATCAACTGGCTGCAAGTGTTCTGTAATAAAACACACGCATGAGATAGCATTAAAAGTGGCTTTGACGATCAAGAATACATCTCTTATCAAAAATATTTACTGATTAAAGATATTATTAGAGATACTTTTTTATCAGAATAGACAATTCGTGAATGTTAGGATGTAA
Source organism: Glossosoma conforme (assembly GCA_022606575.1). Lineage (NCBI taxonomy): Eukaryota > Metazoa > Arthropoda > Insecta > Trichoptera > Glossosomatidae > Glossosoma > Glossosoma conforme. The sequence goes on along the minus strand of JAGTXR010000100.1, from coordinate 4,499,961 downwards.
AATAATGTCATTAGATAATTGACATTGCATATACGGTACTAAGCCAATACAAAAATTGGTTACTGTCATAGAATTTACAGATTGATTCTCCATATTATATGAGTGGCATTCTTTTGGATGTGTTTACAAAAAATGGTAGTCACTCGTAATTTAGTATAATTATTTTGCATTCTTTAGTGAATTCTCTGAATTTTATATAATATGGATTTAACTTAACTACCAATTAAATAATATAAAATTTCTATAATCTTGTATCGTTATAATTATGTCAGTCACGTGACAACTACGTCGGTCTCATCTGGCTGCAGAAAATACTTTAATGAGCTGGAAATACCTTTGTCATGAAAAACTGTACGATCTGATTCCAGAGTTATTCAGCGTCTTATTATTACACGCGCGGAGTTTCTCGAGCAAATATTTAATACGAGTACTGTAAACTTTTTTTGTAATCGACAGTTATAATGTGCTTTATAGAAGATATATAAAAGAAAATGAGTTATGGAATACAATAAAAATATACGCTGTATAAATAATCGAAGCTTCTGTAATGCTCTGTTTTTATTATGATTAGTTATACGGGACAATTAACTGTTATTGTACAGTAAGAATCTCTAGGTTGTGAGCGAACTAACTGATGTTTCTGGCCTATTCTAGTTGAGAAGTTGGTAAAAAAAGGACGAAGTTATTGAAATGGTGTTCAGGAACCGATGAATAAGTTGTTTCGGCTGACGTTGGACGATATAGGGCATACAGAAAAAGAATGTCAGAGGATTGATGTTATAGAGGAATAACTGCACTCGAGAAATCATAGCAAGCTTGCTGATGATAGTTTGCACAAATTATCCCGATGCAATGTTGTAGGGAAGCTTAGTAACTTTCTTAATTTTATGAACATTAATTAAACCCTCAATTTTGAATACTATTGTAAATAAAAAAAAAAAAATAAAAAAAATGCATAAACTTGAACATGTATTTTTAGGAATAAATTCATACAATAATCGTAATTAAGTTTTTTTATAATAATCAAAAAAATATTTGTAATAAGTAATTTAAATTATAATGATTTTTATTCTACGAATATTAAATCATACTCGTTTTACATTTATTTCAAATACGATTATTAAATGTAAGTAAGCATGAAAACTCTGGGCTTGACCGAGAACGCAGCGCAGAGAGAGCCGACCACATATGATGGGAAATGACGAAGCTAAAGAAGAACGTAAGTATACCTTCATCTCTTTAAAGCAAAATAATGCAACTTTCAAAGAGATCATGCTATAAATTAGCAAGTTGTATCATTATAACTGACAAACTAGTGCCTAGGTTCTCAACGTGGGTGTTAAAGCTCCTTGTGGGCATTTAAGACTTTCAGAGGTACAGGTGAAGACTCTTAGAAAATTAGAGGGCGTTGAGATGGCACATTAAGGGCGTGGGCAGATAAAAAAAAGGGCAGGCATTAGACCCTAGTGTAGAAAAATATTCTCAATGTGGGTGGTGGGAAGGGCTGAAAACTTAGACTCTTATTACTATGTATTACGTCTGTGTGTTATGGCATATGAGAGTAGTAAGTAGAATGATGGTCTTACAGGCATGGGCAGGATGTGCGGAACCGCAGTCTCCGCTGAGCGGCGGCCAAAGCGCATGCGTACTGGGGCGCGTAGTTGGCGGCTCTGCATCAGCTCTGACAAGTCGGATCCCAAGGGCTCCAGGGGGTTCATCTCTCCCAGAGCGTTCAGTGCTGACAGCGCGGCTAGCTCGCGAGCCTCGGACAGCGGCTGCAACGATATAGATGCTGATATTTTGTATATGAGAACTTAGAGCAAAGTATATCTACGAGAATACGATGCTGTAATACGCCTTCTGGTATACGGCACGTACTAACCACTTTCAAACGTACTTTGGTCTATATTGGCTCAGTGGTGGTGCTGTTAAAGGTTGGCATTGAATCAATATCGAATATCATATTTAGTGCAATAGGTTTTGTAAAGACCATTTTTTATTTTTTTTTCATGTTCCTCCTTAAATAATAGTTTATTTAATTTAATACTCGTAGTCCTGACGATTTTTATGATGTAGTTCAATAGCCAAGGATCGTCAGCAGCAATTTAAGAAGATCAGCTTAGGAAAATACGGCGTAAAACCTCACATGACAACAGGAAATTCATCTCCTACTCTCCTGGACGATGTAGTCCATCAGTTAATAATTATTTTTTATTTGTCAGCATCACATGGACAGGCATCATCAGAAGACAAATCAAACAGCATGAAGAATACTCTAAATATGAAAAGCCCATTCAACGCCTGAGTAAGCCGAGATTCAAGGAGTTTTCTTCCATTTCAAGATATGTTCGATGGAAGGAAATATTTTTTTGTTGATTTTTCTGGGGGTTGACTCTCTGTATGTAGCATTCCAGGTGGGTAATACTTTTTTATTTGTGTGCCAGCATCAAAAAATGAAAAAAAAAAAAACCTACTTACCTACAGTGGGCTTTCTCCATTAAATATGTCCCACAAAACATAACCACCTATTCTTAACACTCTCATTAGATTGTCCCTTAATGCAAATTGACAATATTTATATGTGATGAACTTCATAAATGTAAGAATGAAAAATGATTACCGGTTCTGGAGGCATAAGAGGATCGGAGCGTCGGCCGAATCGAAGGCGTCTTGAAGGAGATCTTGCGGACTTGCGGGCCATCTGATGGGCGGCCTCCAGGGCGCCGTGCCGGGCCAGCAGTTCCCACACACCAGGGAGGCTGTCTGCAATACAGAGAGACAAATGTCATCAGGCAACGATGATGGACACTTGGTACTCATAACACTCTTCATTATTTGCAGTTCCTCTTGTTCTAAAAATTCTAAGGAACTATTCAACATTAGAACCATACGTCTTATCAATGAGGAACTGAAAGCTTTGTAGGGTTATCCAAATTTGTTTAAGGAATTAATTATGTGAGTTGGACTTGGAATGATACAATTTGTCAGACACTTGCTTATCATAACCCTGAACATATGTTGTGTTTTCAAGTATTTATTTTTACACGTATATTCTTTATCAATTTTTGTTGTATGAATTTTTTGTTGAAAGTGTTTGAAAGAAGTCTTGTTATTTATAGTTTTAGCATTCACTTTGAGATCCATGTTAATTGAATACATGAATCCCACTGAGTACGATTAAACGTTGTACGTTTGTGCACGTTGCAACTAATGAAGGTTGTATAGATCGTGAAACTGCAGTCTTCCATCAATTGAAACAGTGGACACTCGGTGTGATTTATGTCAAAACCAGGTATGAAATTCCTATCTATTTAATTTTTTTAGTATATGTTTATTTGTTTAATTTATTTTTATTTTTATCTGATTGCTTATGTAAATTTTTGTATTGTATTTGCTAGAAGCATTTGTTATATTTACAAATAAATAAATACGTAAAAAACTTTTTTCTTGTACACACTTTCACCCAATGTCGGACTTTACTTTTTACATTATAATGGAAAATAATAATAGTTTGACATTTACGCTTTTAAAATAAGTATTTCAGGGGTCAATTTCGATAAGTAAATAGCATGATAAAAGAATATACACTTCATCATTTAATTCCTAAATTTGACCTTAGAACTACCGTTGTCTGTTAAATGCTAAAATATTATTCACTTGATAATATTAAACACGATTAATAATGAAAACAATTATTTTATTTCGACTAATGATTAACTTTATTATATAGTTTAAATAATAAATTAATATTAAAAACACAAGCACCTGATTTAGATGATGCGCCAGGTGGGGACGGTTAAGTAATTATAAAGCGATCTCGTTTATTATAATTCAATTAAAACGGCGGCTGACGATGAAAGTCTTATAAAAAAGGCTGGAGGCGGATGTCAGGTAATCAGCTTGAAGATTAAATAACTACTATTTTACTGGGTGACAATTTACATTAGATAACACTTTTTAAAATTTAATTGAACATATTTCATTACAGATTTTTGACAAAAAAACATTATTAAGATCATTAACAACAACAAAATAATTAGTAATTTATCTGGGATCGCGAGATCGGAAACCCTTGTATTAATTATATTTATTTATTGTGATTCACAAACATAAATATAGTTAATTCAACTTCATTAAAATATAATGAAATCGCAATAATTGGTTACGAACTATATGGCAAAAAACATTAAAACACTTTCATTGGAAATTCGTGAGTTTTGCATTAATATATTATCTTAATTATACCAATATATTAATAATAAATTCGATTTTTAATGTCAAATTATAATATTAATATAAATACACACTGTCAGTACTACTAGAAGAGTGTAACTTCGGAACCTTTTATTTGGAATATTAGATTATTTTTAGTATTATGTTTATTGTTGATGACTATTTTTAGAAGACGAGGCTCTAATTATAACGATTGATTATGTTACAAATGTAAACCAAAATTACATGAACAGTTATATATGAGATTCATTAATATCTTGAAGTAGTTGATATTATTGACAAGATAAATATCCCGACCATCTGTTACGAAGCATTATCTAACAAGTGCACGTTCATTAAGTGTCACTGCATTGCAGCAGAGGAAGGGTAGTTTTATGTCTTCCTCTTGGCTTGTTCTTGAGTGGCTGCGGTTGGCGCAAGGAGGAACTGCTGTGGACAGCGGACAACTCTGACATGACCTGAGACAGACTGCACTTACGCAACACTCGATGCAAGCCTTGTCCGAGGGTGTGGCGCAATGGTAAGATGCTAAAATGACATGCAAAGAATACCGGGTTCTATTGTAAAAATCTATACCTCATCCAAAATTAACACGATACATTAGTTCTACAATTTTTTATATAATTCAATGCATGGGATTCAACAATCAAAATATAACTTTAAAAAGTAACTACCAACAACGAGTAAAACGTATAAAAAAGTAACGATACAATAGAAAGAATCGCGTACAAAAAGACTTGTTGTATCAACTTCAGAAATATATTTTTGTTTAAATTTATCTAGGAGAATTTTTTGATCTAAATATTTGAGAAGAATTTTGTAATACGACTATTTTTTTTATTTTTTTTGTTAAGACCTAAGTTTCTTAATTATTGCTAAAGTGAGATTTATGTACGCTTCTATGATTAAGGAAAATGAAATATAATCTGAATAATTAATAACTCAAAAATCCAAAGCTATTTACGCACTTCTCGACAGGTATGGCTTAAAAACACTTGTTTAATATACAATAGGTAACGGGTTCAAACCCCGACGGAGCCGTAAACGTTCCTAATTTGGGACTTATAACCATCGCAATTCACTTTTCTTTTAAAACTCGTTCAAAATTATTTGATAATGATTCATCGTATACATTAAAGAGTAAAGGGAATGCTTTCGTTTTTATATTTCTCCGTAGTGCGCGCTCAAAAGTTCTTATAGTTTTCGATATTAATTATTTTGCTTACAAAGCATGCGTTTTGCAAAGCAACGTATAGACATAAAATATAGAATTAAAATTTACCGACTTTGTGTAATGCTTTTGAAAGTTTATGATTGTTATAATGGTTTCTCGAAATTCGTCGGAATTATTTATTCAATAAATAATATTTAAAAAGTCCGACGAGCGAATTCGTGAAATTTTCAGCCGCCAGGAATGAAATATTTTTGAATAAATTACTTGATTATCACCCCTAATGACGCCAATCAAATAAAAGAAAAATTGGTCATTCGTTAAGGGATTCTGTCGGGCAGTGACAATTGAAAAGAATTTTCACAAATTATCAGCCGCAGCTATGTTCAGCATCGGTCTAGGTGACAAACTTATAAAGTATGTTCTAGCTAAGCCTGGTACCATTAAAACGTACGTAATACCTTTTTATAGCAAGTACCGTTAAACGGCGCTAAAATATTATATATAAATATATATAAGTACTATTTTCATTAAATATATAAGTTTTTTTCTTAATGTAATATATATCGTGTTGAGTAATCTTTAAATTTAAGACGCTTATAATATCCACGCAACCATTTTCTCATTTATTTAACTCACCATAATTCATATTAAATCCAAGTAGATATTATTACTTTATCTTTGAAGAGAAATCAAATTTGTACAGTCTACTCGTTTGATATTTGTACTAAATTATATCTAAAATATTCATGTAACCAATAAAAATAAATGGCAATGAAATCAATTATATGAATAAAACCTACATATTTTCAAATAGTTTGCCCTATTTTATAAACGGTGTGTTAATGCCAGGATTCAGTTAAAGAAAATGGTGAATAAACAGTTAACGGCTATCAAAATCCTGGTGGTAGTAGATGCATGTTTCTGTATGTTTCAAATTGGAAGAAAACATGTCATATTGTTTTATTGTAAGTCGACGAAATGAAGTGGAGTGATTGTAAAGTACTGTTTTCATAAGACAACTTGCTCATATTTATCATAATTCCCTAACTTGAAACATTCACCTGACTGTTGCAACTTATTTCATAATGTGATCAACTTTGACCAGCCGCTACACAGTCTAGTAACTGGTGGCATCAGCTTGCAATTGCTAAGCTCTTAAAGTATTTATCTAAACTTTGATAAAAATATGTTATTTTGCGAAAATATAGTCATAGAAACTTACAAGCCAAAAGAGGTATATAAAGAATGGTTCAATAAGTATCTTTATTAGGGACGATAGTAATATATTTTTAATCATAAACTTCTCCGAAATTCTTAGATATATTGTAATGTCATCAAATATATAGTCACCATGTTTAGGTCGATAGTACCACTTTCGTTTTATTTAAAAAAAAAAGTTAGTTTTTATTGCTTAATGACAATACCTGGTAAGATTGAGAGAGAAAAAATAACCCAAAAAAGTCTGTCAGATATATTTTTTAAAGTTTCCTAAACACAATCAATTTTTTCAAGCTTCATAAGTTTTTACAACACGGCGATCTGCTTTACAAACCAACATTTTTCCATGGAATGATACTCGTATTTGAATTAGAGAACGGTATTTATTTGTTCTTATTTTTTATTTATTGTATTACTTCTGACCATTTTATTTTCATTCATATTTTCTAACATTTGCTTACGTCCTTCGTAAGCCTGAACTATATGTGTGTTGCTTTAAAAGAGGACAAAGTAACTTAAATTGTTACGTAAGTCATTTAGTGGTGGATATAATAAATGTTTGTAGATAAAAATTTACACGCGTTCCTTGGTCAATCTCTTAGTTAAAATGCTTAAGCGCGACGCTTACGTTGGAGATTAAATGCTTCTCGGGGGTGTTTATCCGCTATTGTGCAGCATATTGGCAGTAAAGGTGCAGCAAACAAATATAGACGCGCATTATTTAAACGTGTATTTCGTAGCTAAAGGACAGGTTTGCTGCAATTATAGTTTTAGCATATAAAGTCACAGGCATATACAACGTAGAATGCCATTTTTTAATGCCACATCAGATCTTAAAGAAATATAGCCACTGATAACTCTGTTAACTGCCATATTACATGCTCATTCCCTAGTCAGCTAATCATATTCAAGTGCATTTTTTAAAAATAAATAACTATAAATTATTAAGTAGATAAATAGTTTATATCTTGTTTTAACATGGATAACACTGATCACTGTTTCACTCGCTAGAAGACTGCAGTTTCGCGATTAATGAAGACTTCATCAGGTCCAACGTGCACAAGCGTACTGAGTGAAACATTGCTCAGTGTGATCCATGTTAAAACAAGGTATGAAATACTTATCTATTTAATATTAAAATGGGTCTAAAAGTTAATGCTAAAACTATAAATAACGACTATTGTATACTATAGGGTCCGCCATCTAACGTTTTTTTCAACTAGTGCTTATTTCGTGAATGGTAACACTTAGCTCATGTCTGATTTGACAAATAATTAGTTTTATCTTTCCGCTAAACGAATATGGTTGTGTATACGCTTGAACAATGCTGGGAAATATTGCGACATTACTTTGAAAATCATGCTATTGTCCGCCATCTAACGTTTTTTTTTTCAACTAGTGCTTATTTCGTGAATGGTAACACTTAGCTCATGTCTGATTTAACAGGTAATTAGTTTTATCCTTTCGCTAAACGAATATGGTTGTGTATATGCTTAAACAACGCTGAAAAATATTGCCACATTACTTTGAAAATCAGGCCATTTTTTTAGAAAATGAGCAAGGAGTGGCCGTTACGGTCAATGGCAATCGTTATCGGGCCATTTTTGTTCACAAAAATTGAAGAAGAGGATATTGGCAACAATTGGTTTCAACAAGACGGCGCTACGTGCCACACAGCCGAAGCTACACTCGATGTTTTGCGCCCCATTTTCAAAAAAAAAAAATTTGGCGGACCCTTTAGTATATTGCTTAGCGCCAAGAATGAGGTGTTATAGGCAAGCCTGCTTACACTTTACACTGGGGCTATGAAAGACAAGAGTTTATGATTGTTTCTCACTAAGTTAGTGTTATTTTATCATATAAATTACTTACTCTCATTATTTTTTAAATATGCTCCACCATGTACTCTCAATTATCATTAATACGTATATATTCCGAAGAAAGAAAAAATCGCAGGTGCTAAGTAGCAGCGCATTATTGTTTTATTACATTTAAAATACATTATGCATTATCTTTTCCAATTACGTAGGCGAGTTAATTTAGTTGTTTTTTATTACGTTACATTCAATTAGTTTACATAAAAGATGAATTATTACTAGTTGAAAATTTAAAGCTGATTCCAAATGTACTCAAACCACAGAATCTGTAAATATGTCCTCGCCGCCGATGATCCGATATAAATATTTATGTTCACTTTGAAGTCGCAGATTAGCGCCGCAGTCGCTTGGCCTTTATCTTTCACTGGAAATGATGAAAACAACATTTTTTTTTACAACTCGATGAAACCGATAAAAAATCAAATAAACTTTTTCAAAGCGCATTAAATCCGAGTTGCCTACCAGAGTATTTGTTAGCTTTTGATGTCCTTCGGTAATAGTTAAGTCGATTTCAGGGAAAATTGTGACAACACTTCATTAGATGTCTCAACGTAAACACCACTTCTTATACTGAAACCGTTAAGTGTAAGGAATATAGAATTTAATTTATTTCCTTGGGCAACAATATTTCTGCGACATTGGTAGTTATATGATAGTTGCCTTCTGCGAATGGTTATGAGTAGCTAAGACTTTTATTAATAAAATGCTATCATTATTGTGAATATTGTGACGTAAATTCTGGGATATACAGTATTAAAGTTGGCGGATGAACACTGCATTAAGTGGAGGTATTTCATTATTTATACGCCCAACAGATGGACTCACAGTAACAGGTGGGGATGAATACATCATGAGGTGAATGATATGGTTCTAGATCCAGCTGATAGTAACATAGGTCGAAAAGCAACAGTGCAATAGCACTGTAGAGTAATAATTTTATACTCTAATACCAGTGGTTCTTAACTTGTGAAAAAATATTTCGCGTTGGTGACTTTTCTAAAGGAAAAACCATTTCAAGAAAGTGTCAAATACGTATCCAAGTTTCGATATAATTTGCTATACTCGTACTCAGTATAATATAAACTGCAATAAAGCACATTTTTACAGGGATTACAAAATTTTTGAAAACAGAAAAATGTGTGAAAATTTTTTAAATAAAATCTCATTAAAAATGAGAGCAATAAAATATCTGGCCGTCGATTTCCTGCTAGAAACAGATTCGAGAGAACAATGTCATTTCGAAACTGTTTCGGGATACTAGTGTGAAAACCGCTGTACCTGAGAGCGAGTGTTCTGTTTGAGATTACCTTAAGCCAATTTACATAAATCTATATTCCGATAGTGTTTTTTAGCTATCCTAACTAGATATATTTGATCTAGTAAACTACGTATATATTTGATCTAGTAAAATACGTATACATTGTCTGCTGCTATCGGATCGGCTGAAGAAAAATTTTTAAGCACCATTGGTATCGTCCTAATCTCGTACCGATAGTAGTTAAAATGAGTTGCTAAAAAGGGAGAAGAACCCTGTACATATTCTATCTGCACCCTTTAATGGTATTATTATGAATGTGTCTACACTATACAGAGCCAGGTTGAATACGTCACAAGGGGAATGCTACGCTACAGTCCAGCACCAGCGTGGTACAACACCTCTCTCATTTCCATTACAAATGTACGCGGTCGCAGATTGCTGCAAGCACATCACGCGCCGTCTGCCTCTGATATATCATAATAATCAGGCTAATCACATTACAACTCTGACTAACAGGTATTGTCACCGAAATATTCATACCATCGACCATACGAGGCATACAATACAAGAGAACCAGATAATGAATTGCGACGATGTGTTAGTTTTTTATTAAAAATTTAAAAGCTTTGAAATTTAAAACAAATACGTATTGTTTCGCCCCTCTTAAATTAACTAACATATCTTAGCTTAGGAAGAAATTAAAGTTTTTTTTTAATTTCAGAATGGAAGAAGGAAAAGATTTAATGTTAATTATACTGAAATAAAAATTACAGAAATTTAAAACTATTTTCTTCTACCAATCAGAGTAAATGTTCACCACAATTTTTCATCACATAGTTTTGTCATTCGCTTAAAAGTATTTGTCATGTGCGTACCGGTATGAAGAGCTCTGATAGGTTATTCAATGTATATTTCTTGGTAGATTTAGGATCTGAAATGAGTTGTAGTACCCGTGGTACGTCGGTCTTTTGGTAAACAGTGTTTTTCAGGAAAACTGATAATAAATGAAAAATACCTATATTTATTAATAGCCTCACTGTAAATAAGTGAATATTACGGGATAATTTTTGTCTACTGTAAAGTTTCATTAATATACCACGGTTGTGAGTATATTTACGGATAAAGGAACAAGTTTTTTTTTTAAGCGGGATTGTATAGATAATTGTGAAATAAATAAGACTTATTTTAGTATGTCATATTTTTAAGCTTAGCCGGAATTCAAACTGGTGACATGTAGTAAAACCGTCGGGTACTTTAACTCACAGCAATTTATCTCAGGATTGTGCAGGGTTTACAGGTGAGCCTAAGAAGGTAAACAATCTTAGGCACAACAGGCTTGAAGTTAGGCCAGGTGTAAGGAGCTCTCTCTATTCATAGTAACTATTCATGTTCATAACGACAAGTACTGGAGTTTTGTATCAAGAAAAACATATTTGTACAAACATGTACACACTTTTTAGTAATTTCTACATTGTATTAAATTTTTTAGATCATGTGAAAAAGATAAAGTATTTATAGTAAAAAAAAAAAAAAAAAACACAAATAAAGTATGTTAATATAGGTTTATTGAGAAGCGTAGCGATACAAAACTTGTTTTTTTTTTTTTTTTTTTTTTTTAAATTAAATATAAAAACATACATTTTTTACACAGTTATATTCCAATGTTTTTTTTTTTTTTTTAGATTCGCTTACCACACCACTTTAAGATAAGATCTTGTGTGTGGCGTGGGAGATATTAAGACACCTTTTGTTTGAGAATTGTAACCTTAGCTTAAGAAAATTTGGGAATATCATATTATTTCATAAAAAGCCAATAAGGTCTAGAAAATATTTATTAAAAACCTAAAATTTATTGAAAATCACAAAATTATTTTATTGAACCGCACATACGAATTATTATAATAGCTGTCTTGTAAAATTAAATTTTCTGATTTTTTATTTCATACATCATACACAATCAATACGAGTATATATTAAATTGAAATGGAGTTTGTTTTCTTGCTTATTAATGTATGTTTGTGTGTAAAGCCGGTACGAATAAAGGTAGGAATAACAAGAAGGTGAATATTTTTGATAGCAATCTAATTCACCAAAAGTATAAATTCAATTCGAATAACGAATTAAAATTACTGTTGACTTTCTTTACAATAGGAATAATAGTGGTATTACTTTATAGCCTTCGAAGAGAGAAGTACGAGCGAAGCAAGGTAGCATTACTAGTAATACTTGTACATATATTTAAACGATAAAAATAAATCAAAAGAAAACTCAAAAAAGACATTATGACGCTAAACTATGTCAGTTAAACGCTACGTGTTGGTTTGGGTATTAGTTGTATGCGTGTATGGACTGAAGATATTGCTGGAATGCAAACGGCCGTGTTTTCTGAAAGGATTCACATTTAATGAGAAATGATAAGAGAGTATTTCAGTCTCCTGTTATCAATAAAGCAACTGGAGGAACAGTTCGTCGCAAATTGACATATTTCAACGTTTTAGGATGTGCGTAAATAGCTCAATATAAAATAATTATTTATGCTTTTAAAAAATATGTTTTTTTCGAGATTAAAATTCTGAGTAAGACTAGAGAATGACGTTTAAACATGGGATATTAAATAAGAATATTAATACTCAATCAACGAAGCGTATATCTGATGACAATATAATGATGAATATATGCAAATCTCATCGAATCGAAATGAGCTTGTCCATTTATACTTTATGCTAATGGAACTGCATTCAATTTTAATTCAGAATGACCACAAAGTTAGATTATCGGAAATTTTAAGTAGATATTTTAAATCAGTGCAGACTCACAGAGTAATTATCTACTTAAAATTAACATACATGTTCTATTCAAATGACATCATTAATATTCTGCAGATTCAATGAAATCAACTGTAATTTATTTATTTGAATTTTGTATTTTATGATATTAAATAAAGATTTAACCGTCATCACATGTACAGTAATGTTTTCATTCATGTAGTTGTTTTGTCTCGAGCAGTCTCCACCCGGAGATCCAATTGGGGGACTATTTTATCTCCGGAAAATTTGACTTGAGATGCATTCATTTTTGCTGATATATGGGATGTCTTTTAGACCTTTAATGTGGTATTTTCCTCTTTATTTCCATATCCTAATGCCGTTGACCATAAAGGTTCATCCGCCTTTTGAGAGCATTTGCTACCTCCATGACTATAGAGTGCCCTATCCAGCTTGACCTGATGAGGTTAGCTGAATGTTGGCTTATTCCGGCCAACATTCGGTCCCTCTATATTCGCCGATTGTCTATATCATGTAGTTATGTAATAATATTTTATGAAAATCATTGAATACTCTGTCTCTCAGTCTTGCTAAAAACTGAACAAGTTATGTGACAGATGCATATGTATGACTATGCATACTTAAAATATGCTTATTTATTATATTGTCACTACAGTTGAATCTGTGATATACTCTCCCTAGTTTTAGCAAAATCTCCCATGCAATGTTTAGCTAGTTTAACTAGCTAAACATGAAAAACTCTCAAATTTCAATAAATCTTATTATACCTAAAAGATGTAGTGCACATTATTAAATTTACTAGTTTTTTGGATAGAAATTACTTGAATGAAGGTCAAAGATATGGTAACTAACAGGGTAACTGGTCGGTAGTGAATATTTATGGTGAGCTTTTTTGATATTTTTTTTGTTATATTTATTTAAAAATAAAATAAACATAAGAATGTTGAAATTAAATCATTCATAAGTGAGATTAAAACAATAACAGCAGCACGAAAAACTACAGGTTTAATTAAAAAATTAACACGTTAAAAATGAATCAAAAAAATATTAATCAAAAAATGAGTTATCTGAGACGTTTTAAAAAAAAAGTTATTTTTATTTTATTCAATTAAACAATAAAAAGAAATCAATACATTTCCCGTCAATGAAAATCTCTTCTCTTGACTGAAAGATGCTATAAATAAAATATTGAAAATTCTCATCTTGCAATTCGCGTTTTTAATGAATCTGAACATATGCCTGTATATACGTAACTTGTGTGATGTTTATTAAAATTCTCGAAAACTATGAAAAAATTTACATGTTAAGCGGAAATCAAATGTTTTTTATCATATTCGTATCGCGTCGTCACTATAAGCCACGCTTGGTTAGGCGTTTGATGGCATATCCCTCGGACGTCACTCATAATATTCATAACGACGCTGAGTTTCCTCCCGATTGACTAAACTTTGAGGGTCTAATGAAGTGGTGAGGAAAGTTGCCCGCAAGTTTGTCCATTTCATTGAGTAGCCGGAGCCTCGCCATCACCTGCTCATATACCTGCACGACACAAGATCACTGATAAAACATCAATACTGATTAGATAACTAACTTTAAGAGTAATCGAATGTTTTTGAAGACCGAGAGATCCTGTGAAAGTATCGTATGACCTTATATATAATGAGGAAATTTAATTAATGAAGCATTTACTGGATTACGTATTTATATTTGTTTCGGTTGCAAATAAGCAATACACAATAAATATAATATTATTTAAATAAATGTTTTTAATTTTAAGATTGTAATATAATAATATAATTAATAAATATCTTGTAATAATAAGGATGATGCGTGAATGTCGGGCTATAGTTTATGACGTTGGCGGATCAAAACTCCGCATGCAGCGCTTAGCTATATGCAGCATGCTAAGTGTCATAGAATTCCATAGATGAGACACTTCGAAATCACAATCACCATCTGTCGTATTTTCCTGTATGTGTTTACACATAATAAGATAAAAAATAACCATTATTTATGCTGTAGTAGCCAACATTTTAAAACATGGATTTTTATCATCATCATCATCATCATCAGCCTGTGTCCGTCCACTATTGAACGTAGACCTCCCGCATTAGTCTCCATCCTCTTCGATCCTCCGCCTTCCGGATTTTTATAAACACAGCTTAATCTGGATTAATTTTTAAATCTGCATTCTTATTTTCCACCTTTTTAATAAGAACATTGGCTTCATTTTATCTTACGCTGTTAAATACAAACACAAAATAAAATTACTTATGTTTTTCTAAATAAATTTGACTTATGAAAAATATGCCTGTACTTCTAAGAATACCAGCATCGTACTCTTATTATTTTACTCTTGAAAGGTTTACGCCATAAAACTGGATTAAAAAAGGATACTTTTTCCTTAATATCAAAGAAAACTTACCTTCATATATGTCTACATACTCATACAGGATAATTATAGAAATTTTCATTATTGCGTAATATTTTTTCATAAAAATACAATATTTAATTTTAGTTTTGATATGTGTCTAAATTTTTATTTCGTAAATTTTAAGTAATGTGTGTAATTACGAGTAAAGTATCTTAAATCGCAAATCATATACAATATAACGAAATAAATTTAATATTCTCAAAAAAGGAAAACGTTAAATATGCCTATTATTGAACAAATATGTGAAATGAATTGTTCATAGATTTTTCTTCCCTGCTTTAGTAATTATTCATATGTCACAACGGCGCCTAGCCACAAAATATCTCTAAAGCCTGTTCGCTGTCAAGTCCGAAAGAAATGTTCTCGAAATGAGGAAAAAAACTTCACGGTATCATTCCAACTTTGATCCGAAAATTCATAAATAAAATTACATTCTCGTTTTACCTGACGTTAATCGAAGGATCTTCTCAGTCCTCTCGTGAGGTCGGATTAGTTGACGCGCGTGAGTTATGTGATAACGAAATTATGTTTTTGCGTGTCTTGGCAATGTTTATGTTCGTTCGTGATGTGTTTATCCCTCTGCGCCATCGCGGAAGCCCACTTTTTTATAATATTACAAGACTTTCGCCATTTTTCTCTCGTACCCTTCTAACTGGTCAGATGAAACTTATTATTACGAAGAAAACAGTATTTTAAAGCTTATATTTAAAGCGTGTTTCTAGAACCTAAAACGATCAAATACCAGAAACTTTATTATTACAAGAAAAAGATAAATTAAAAATTAGTTGTTGATATTGTGGCTTTTGGGTTTAGCCGTGTGTGGCGAATTTCTTCTCTCCAATATTTTGACCGCCATTGCAGGGGTCTTCTTCAGGGTTGATGACTTTGTTGTGAGTTGGTGTCAGGAGGTAGTTTAGCCGTCAGCCTAACGTACCTCCCCGAGCGTCATGTCGGGTAATCGTGTACGGTGGATATGTTCTAAGAAGAGTACCTCCACGAACGTCATGTCGGACTGTGGTTGTCTTTTTTTGTATTTCTATGCTTTTGAGTATGTGCTAGAGGCGGAAGCCATACTGTTTTGAGAATCAAGCCGTCATCCCTGTTGATGTTGATGGGATGTCTTTTGATTTCAATGGCTTCCCTTACTAGGAGTGCATGTTTTCCTTGTGTTCGAGCCATGATTTCGGGTTCAAATGAAAACTTATGTCCCGTGTCAGCCAGATGCTCTGCCAGTGCTGACGCCATTGTGGGTGGCCTAGTCTGCATGACAAGTTTCCTTTAGAGAGCGATGGAATTTACAAATTACAGTGTAAAGCTTGCCCCACGGTAAACATCGGACAATCATCACGAACCATTGCGAAAAGAGTAAGTGAACATGAGAGATCATGCAGACTAGGCCACCCAATGGCGTCAGCACTGGCAGAGCATCTGGCTGACACGGGATATAAGTTTTCATTCGAACCCGAAATCGTGGCTCGAACACAAGGAAAACATGCACGCCTAGTAAGGGAAGCCGTTGAAATCAAAAGACATCCCATCAACATCAAGAGGGATGACGGCTTGATTCTCAAAACAGCATGGCTTCCGCCTCTAGCACATACTCAAAATCATAGACATACAAGAAAGGACAACCACAGTCCGACATGACGTTCGTGGACACTTCTTGTGGTACTCTTCTTAGAACATATCCACCGTACACGATTACCCGACATGACGCTCGGGGAGGTACGTTAGGCTGACGGCTAAACTACCTCCTGACACCAACTCACAACAAAGTCATCAACCCCGAAGAAGACCCCTTCAATGGCGGTCGAAATATCGGAGAGAAAAAATTCGCCACACACGGCTAAACCCAAAAGCCACAATATCAAATCTGGCCGTGAAAACCTAAGAAGTTATTTAAATGAGTTGTTATTTTTTTTTAATTATGTGATTCTCAGTGTTTTCGTTTCCATTTTAAGAGAAGCAAGGGAAGAGGTAGAGATCAACGAATAAATCTCCTTAAATTTGTACTTTGGAGTTATTCAACACATATATATTGTAAAATAAAATAATTTCCGAGTAAATGATTCTTAAATTATGGAAAACTTAAGTATTTTTATTTCATTTGCTATATTTTTATGATGTGTTGTGTCGATAAAAATTCAGTCCTTCAACTACATTTATGACTTACAAGTAACCTCATAAAACACTGAAGTGTAAACGGCAGAAACTTCAAATAAGAAAGGGTTTAACCATCTTGTAAATTTTTACTATGGGTCTTTCTTTTATAACTGACTCTTAGAAATTCTATAATAAACTCTGAAAGATTCAAAGAAATTCACTCACGTGTGCCTTGTCGGTTGGTCACTCGGCGTGGAAATACCAATATCTGGACACTTCAAACTGGCTTTATAATCCCGAACTTTTAGTATTCGGGGCTCGAAATCTATCACCGATACCTACAGTATTGTTCTCATTTTTCTCTCCTGGTGTACTTTATTTTACGTGTTGATAATATAAAAGTAAATTGATATTCAAGTTCTTTGATTCAACCCTATCATCGCAATTATCCAAAGAGATAGCAAGTTAAAAAATATTCTCTTTTACAGGCTTATTCATCCTGGTGAACGAGATCGTTATCATAGCAAGATTATGATAGAAACAAATCATAATACGAAGTGTCGAAAATGCAAACTTTTCTCACTGCACTTTGGGTTATCTTCTTCGTAGTATCAATCCGGTGGATTGGTTTGCAGCAACAGAATCTTGCATCTCGATCTCCATTCCTCTCGGACCTCCGCAACCCTTTTCAGCTCAGCATAAGCGCTACAGTTCATGTCCTCGAATATTTGCTGCAAATACTCCCGTCTAGGGCGCCCTCTACAGTTTCTACCCTCAACCATCCCCCCCACAATATCGGGGAGAAGACCATCGTGGCGCATGATGTGGCCGATCCATCGGGCTCGCCTCTCTGAGATGGTTCTTATTAGTTGCCTATCTTCCTTGATTATTCTGAGAACCTTATTGTTCGTGACGTGGTCTCTCCAGGAAATTCCGAGAATTCTTCTGTACGACCACATCTCAAAGGCCTCTAGTCTTTTTTTATCACTTTCAGATAAGCACCATGTCTCACAGCCGTACATTAAGATGCTCCAAACAAGTGTTTTGGCAAGTTGCTTGCGGAACCCTAAAGAAATATTCCTTGACTCAAGAATTTTGGCTTTTTATTGAAAGCTAGCCTTGCTTGATGTATTCGACTGTTGAGTTCTCTTTTTGTTCTGCCATCCCAGGTGATCGTACTTCCAAGGTATTTAAATTCTTTTGCATCTTTTAGGGGTACTCCTAGCATTGATATGTTAATTTTCTGCTGCTCATTGCGGCTTACTCTCATGACTTTGGTTTTTGTGCTGTTTATAACAGATCTTTAATTCTTGGTGGAATTTCATATTGAAAATATCTAAGTGAAAGAAGTTTTAAAATTTAAAATTCCACATTTTTATTTACGATGATATATTTCGGCTTCCAAACGAAGTGAAACAGAAGCTAAGCGTCATAAATTGATATTTTATCTTTTAAACAATGAATAAATACACTTAATTGTATATTTTATTGATCAACTAGTTTCAAAGTTCTTCAGGACATACTTAATACTGTTTTAAGTTTGTCTTAATGAAGAAGGGTTGTCCCCAAAACTGGTTGACTAATACAACATTCATTATTTAATATGACAAACCAACAATTTACTGCGTTGTATGGTTATGTATTTTTTTATCTACACTAAAATTATATTGTAGTTTTAGACAAAAAATATTTTTTTTGCAACTTTTATAGGTTTTTACTTTTTTACGTCGTAATCGTTGTATTTTGATTAAGTTTTTAAAGGCATATATTGTACTCACTGTGCAGGTAGTTGTTTTGTGGTGCCTCTGGCGGGGCCGGCGGCGCGGGTGCTGGCGCCGCAGACAAGCACGCCCCCAGAGCCAGCAGCGCCCCCGCTATCACCACGGCGTGCGATATCATCCTAAACAACACAAACAACGTGTAAACCGAGATAAAAACATGTGGATATTTACATTGAGGAATTTTTATTTCGATCAGTCCTTAAAGGTACTATTTCCCAAATTGTTTCATCCAAAATGAGGCGGTTTGCTCTACTTTGCGTGTAAGAGTAGCTATAGGAGCAGCCAGTGAGTGAACAGTGAGAGATATATAATAAAAAAAACAATTATATTTTCCTAAAAGTATGTAACTATCAAAGTGAAATGTCGATGAGTAAGTGGCTTATAGACAATCAAATGTCTTGTCCGATGGTCATGAGATTTAACTACTTATTTAAAAAATGATAGTTTGTGCAATTTATAAAATATTTTTATGTTTTGGTTGTGCTGTTTTGTATTTCATCTTTGTAATTATATGCTTATTCCGGTGGTCTTTGAATTTCAAACACGTATTGAAAAATTAAAAAAATATATATACTTTTAATAATCTAACTTTTTTGAAATATTTCAGTTACAATATAAATTTTTGTTCCATTTTTTATGCACCAGTTTTGTAGAAATAATTATCTTTGAAAAATTGTTGTGTCGATCGCTAATATGATGGATTTTACATATAAATAATAAAATTAAAATGTGATTCCGGTCGCTTTGACAATTTCCAATATTCCATAAATGTATGCAAAAAAGGCTTTTTTCAACGCATTTTTTATCCGTATTCA
Source organism: Glossosoma conforme (assembly GCA_022606575.1). Lineage (NCBI taxonomy): Eukaryota > Metazoa > Arthropoda > Insecta > Trichoptera > Glossosomatidae > Glossosoma > Glossosoma conforme. The sequence goes on along the minus strand of JAGTXR010000100.1, from coordinate 4,480,282 downwards.
AAAAAACTCTCACCCGTGCAGTGTTGATCGACAGCTTAATAACGCATGTTTATAAAAGGTTTTACCATGATGTAAGGTCTATTAGTAGCGCACTTGATTGCATGCAATCAACCGTGGCTAGATACAACTTTAATGAACAACAAAAATGATTATTATAACGAGTTTCATTTAAATTTGTCCACGTGAGGAAAATAAATACAATTTGAATTATTTTAACGACTTAAATATGCATAATATTTGGTGTAAGTTTTCCTGTAGAACCTGTCTTCTAATTGGCATATGCCCTTCAAAATCTTAACAAATCACCTAATTGCATGTTGTGTTGATTTTTTTTTGTGATGTGCTTAAATAAAAAAATACAAAATCGCTTGTGGACAGACAGCAGTAGGGTAGTGGCGTCCATAGGTCACCATTATTTTAATGCTCATCAACCTTATCGAAATGCTCTGAAAATGTTTTAATTTGTAAAATTCAATAATTTTTCGCACGACTAACACATTTTATCAATAGAAGACCTCTTGTGGAGACATTATGCAGGGAACGGCAAAAGAATATAACGGTTTTTGTGTTGTTTTGTTTTAAAAACCGTCCGATCTTTTTACCGCTCCCTGCATAATAGAACTAAATATATAACTAAAGATAGTAGATGACCATGTCATTTTCTACCAATCTTCATTACCTAGAAATAAAATAAGTTAAAATATTTATTGTTTATTTTATTTATTAGATAGTGATGAATGAAATCATATTGTTTACAAAAACATCATAGCATAAGATGCTTGAAAAATTTATGTTTAAATGTCGCGCCTCGTTTAAGCGATTACTGCATTTATGCCCAGAGGCGACAAGGCACAAAACCGTTTAATCTATGTAAATTTACGATTGTGTTAAAAAAACTAAAACGTTAGTTAAATTAACATTTTAATTAAATATGACACATAATAGGTCATTTCTGCCAGTTAGCACTATCCATGCCTTATACCAAGACAGCTTTTTACCTGTAGGTTCACCTGAGAGCAGATATGGTTCACGCCGACTTCCATGATAGGAGTCCGGGGTATTAAAGAAATGTAAATTGGCGAATAAAAATCTAAAAATCATCCCGCTTGGTGTAAGACTGACATTTGCACCCGATATCGCAGTATGCCATTAATCTAGGTGGTAAACAACTGTTATCTCATGAAACACTATCATACAATATCTCACGATGCTTGGGATGCCAAGCTGAAGTCTAATGATGTTAGGAGATCAATACTCCTATGGGTAATTTGATATCAATTATTACAATACCCAAACAGAGACATCTACCATAGCATTGTTAAAAAACAATATATTTTTTAACCATTATAATTATTGTGATGCTGGGATATTTCTTATTTATTCATCTAGGAATACAGGCACACAATATATACGCTCTCCTAACATGACTGCTATCATACATAAATAAACAAATCTAATTTTTATAATACCTAGATGGTTTTTTTGTAAATTAAAGAAGCAATGTTATTTCCTCGAGATACATGAGGTTAAGCCAAGAAGCGATGTTGGGCGAAGCATCCAGTATTTGTAAGGTTTAATTCGCTATATATATATAATCGTGTCGGAAACAACAGGGTCAGATCCTGTCTGCCCAGAAGTGGGTGACGTCGATGGCGTTACTTCTGGCCATCATCAGGTCTTCCTGGGTGCAGCTATTCGGGCACAGCGCACACTCCAGAAGGTGTGACAGGGTCTGCTCCACGCTGTGTTGATGTTGTTTCCGTAGTAGAAGGATTGGCCGGCATTGTACATAACCGTTTCCAGGGGCACCACGCGGAGGTTCCTTCTTTGCTCCCCTTTTAATTCGCTGATAATATTTCATCTCTCTGTATCTTCGTCGTTCAAAATTTTCGACATCAGACAGAGATTTTATTGAAAATTTTACAACCGTTCTAAAAAATGATAAAAATGTAACCTACGTTCTCAGAGAAGTTTATAAAATAAATGGCCATATTTGTGTGTACATATTGGATCCAATCGGTACATGAGATATTTTTTATACTACCAATATCATAAAAGAACCATTTCCTTTGAAGTTTACTATGCCCGAACCTTTCTTGTTCAAACAATAAACTATTATTTATTTCTTGTAGATAACTTCTGTTGAATTTTTTACTGAAATTTAAGTTGTCTGTATTTTAATACTTCCTACTTTCAAATTGTTAATGCGTGACTTTTTTCTCTCTGAGTAAGTAAGTATAAGACGTATGGAACCAAACGAGTAAATTGTCCTATGATTATAAATATTTTACGAAAAAAATATATGTATATTATACAATATGATATATAGATTATAAAATATCGAAGTCGAAAAGTGCTGCGTTTGTTTTGCCACTTTAAGCGTCAACTAATATTAATGTACAATCAAACTATTATTAAATAAGCCTATTGTATATTACATATTGTCTCACATTATTTCTACAAATAGCATTCAGCCGAAGTAAGAGCTCACTAGTGACTTTATGGTAACAATCTATTTTTGGTACCCTTCTGCATGTCTTTACAAAAAAAAACTCATCAAAAATCTGTAAGCCCTTGTCATTATTTGAGGAATACGACATTACCGACGAGAAAATCTTTGCCTCCAAACGTTTACGAGCAAAGTTAAAACTGCCGTTGTGCTTTCTTTATTACTTTTCTTCCGTGAAACAGGTGAATGATATTGATATAATATGTAAATTTACATAAAATCAAATTTATCACTTACACATGGTAATTCAAATTTGTTCGTTATTAAAATGTGAATATGTGCTTTAAAAAAACTATTGATAGCGAGAGGTTCAAAGAATTTGACTGAATAGATATTTTACTCTAAGCGCAGGATGTGACCGTATTTGATAACAGTCTATGTACATGAACGGTGGTGTTTCAAAATATTACAGTCCGTTAGTGTTACCTGATGCTTTTTAACCTAGCAGTTCGGTATTTCGAGTGTCCGTCTGATTGAATATATTTTAGCTAATCGGACGAAAAAATTACTATTTTATTTAAATTAAATGATAAAAATAAAAAAGCGCATATCTTATATGACTTTTTTCCAGTCCAATCTAAGTAACGGCATACACAAAAAACTGACGTTTGTTTTTCTTACCAAACCTTCTAGGTAAAAAAGGGGTTTGTTTTTGTGTTTATCAAAACTTGAGCGCGAAACGGGTGCGTTAATTTTAGTGATGAAAACTTTGGAAGTAAAATCGTTCTTCTATTAATAAACTAACAATACAAATAACAACTATAAATATCACCACCATCAAAATCACAGTATTTTGTACATGAATTGTTAGAAATATTCTAACTCGAAATGTATATTAGATTCACAATTACTGTCAACAGTAAGATTATCATTTTTTAGGGTATTAGAAATAACTTTGTGAGCCTAACGTACTTTAATGATAAATTTCAACCTTTTATCATTAAAATTAATTGATTTATATGAATTGTTGTGAAATATTTTTCTAAGACCTGATCCAGTATTAGTAAATATAAAAATATGAAAAATACCTTAATGATATTCAACACGTCAGCGTTTGCTACATCAGATTCGCATATAAGTCCACGGGAACTTCCTAAAGGCTGTCCGATCGATATATTAAGTACCTCGATGGCGCTCAGAGGTGAGCCTCTCGTATGAGGGAACGCGCCTGCGACTTCAAAGGCTATGTCGCTGCTCCGACCGAGAGCGACGAGACCGCGGCTTCCATCGCTGCTTGGCCCAAGCCAGGTATTCTAGTGACCCTGTTAAGCCGAAGTGTGTGACGATCTAAGCTAGGTAACTTTCGTTGGCTGAATCTCGAGTTTTTATTGCTGACTTATTGTTCAACATTTAGAAATATTTGTATGAAACGTGCAAAATAACTATATCTCCTAATTGGAACACGACATCCATATAACCACAACGAATAGCCATTAAGAACTTCATATTTTTCTTATTTAATTATGAATTTATAATCTCCACAGTAAACATTTGCAAATGGTGGTTCTTATATCGATAGTTAAAGTTAATGTTCTTCAAGCTACTTGTGTCTATATAATAAATAGCATACATATTGTAAATCTGTAGATTGGAGATGAATTTTACGGCATGATTGTGTATAAAATCCACTGCTTTTCTTTGAAATAAATATATGAAATTAGAAAAGTAATTTGGAACTCCATTGCAAAAGTGACTGACTACCTTATTCGAGTTGTAATTGTACAGTCAAAAACGGATTCTTTAAGAATAAAACCTTGTTTTGTTTAAATATTTGTTCTACCTTTGATTTGATCGAATATGTAATCAGATCGTCACTTATGGAATGTAGATGGAGCTCTTATTAGTATTTTTGTATTCGTTGAATGTTACATCAGTTAAGACTATACTCTTGTGATGTTCCAGTTTAAGCAAATTTTTGGCGTATAATTTGACTCTAACATCTTTAATTGTATATTCTAAGATAAACTTTCTTCAGAAATTTTACAGGAACACATTCGAGTTAAAGGCGGCACGTTAAATTTAACAATTTGTATTACAACCATTAATGTTTATTGTAGCTGTTATTGTGGGAGTACTCAAAGGTTCAATATCATTTTGAGAACATTCAAATACCATTATATTCTTAGGCGGATAATATTATTATAGTCACGTAAAACAACACACAAGTTTGAGAACACTGTGTCCAATTAAATGTTTTGTAATTATTAAGTACTCGTAATTAGCAAGTTGTTTACTTACAACATTACGTGAAATTGCATATTTTACTATTCTTACATCTGGATTCATACACGCGGGACAGTTAAAGCATTGTTTTAATTTATTATGTATGGACAATGGGACTTATAAGAGAATATCCACACAGTGATGAGGAAAACTCATAAGTGGATTCTATGACCCTTAGCATTTTTAAAGACGTTTAAAAGCTACACGCGTTGTGATATCCGCCTACGCTATTATATTGCAATTGGCTATTCATGCATTGTGTATTTTTAAAGGGATTTGGGACGTGAATGGGTTGTGTTCACGAGAATGTGTGATACAAATAGTCATCCCAGTTTAATTAACAGGCAACTTTACAGTTGAATAATTATTTTCACAACAAACAAGATTTTATAATTGTTTTTTTATTTTTATTTATTGATCATTTGTACATAATTATATTTATTTAGTGTCTTTAAATTAGGTTATAACCTTCAATTTTTTCTAATACTTTAAAAGCGATATTCTATAACATTTTTTTTTATACAATAAAATTCCAAACGCATATGAGAAATTACTGTGACCAAATGTTGAATTTCCTTTTAGTTTAATTTGTAAGAGAAAATTGTAAATGAAATCTTAATGATATCGGCTTTACGTTCCATATAGATATACATATCCGTGTCCTATAAAAGCATTTTTGTACCATAGCCGCTCCATATTTGTGGTGCATATGGACACCGTATATATAACTTTTTAGTTTCATTTCTTTTAGCTCAGATTGTATATACCTTGTCCCAAAACAGCTGTATACCTGGAGGTTCAAATGGGAACATACATGATTCCAGGAGCCTTCAAGGCAAGAGCCCGCGAACTTGCAAAGTCTGCGGCTGTAGTACCATCTGGGTGTTCAATGATCTGGAGATCATTGAAGAGATCTTTTTTTAAGGACATCGGATGATCAGCCTTACGCTCTTGAAGACATTTTTTGTCCTTAAAGAGTGGCCCCTATAGGGGGCATGTACATAGCTTAGATTTTTTTTTAAAGTTAGTTTTTTTGGGTTTTGAACTGACAGCGACTGAATGACAAACAAACGCTCTTACCACTAAACTATGCCACCCGGTTATAATAATATACATTACCTCATATTTTTTTTTGGTATTCCTATTTTTTATATGAGTTTTGGTACAACTAAAGTATATAAAAGAATTCAAATTTTAAATCTCCCGACGCTCTTAAATTAATATAAAAGCGAGTAAAATATTTTTTTCCGATCGCTCCCAGCAAATTGACACAAATTATTGACACAAAAACATCAACTGGTAATTAGCTTTTGGATGATTTCCTGATGGGTTAATTAAAAGTTTACGTTTAATATCAGAAATATTGATATTCTCTTAAGAAATTTATTCATTTTGCAAAAATAATATCAACAAAAATAATAAAAAAAAATATTCATGCTTTTTTCGGTTGTTTTATATGTAATTCTTACAAAGTCTATTTTTGATATCTTACAGTATTTAAATGACATAAATTAATTATTTTTAGCAGTTCCTTTGATATACGTTTTACGTTTTCAAGTCAAGATTTAAATGTTAATTATGTGCAAATTACGTCGCTAATTTACACTTATCCAAAAAAAAAAAATGGTGCACAAGACCTTTTTGGATTACGCACCTTTCTGAAAACGAGCAGGGTACTTAAATTATTTAATTATCAAAGTTTTAAATATTTTTCAAAATGTATTTTTCAGTGAAAATTGTTTGCGTACTATGGTGAAGACCTATTTGTTAAATGCCCCGTTTATTTACCGACGTTCCACTCAATTCATAGATATGGGTAGAAAATACTAGTTTATGAGAAAAAATAAATGGAAAATAAAAACATCCAAAAATTGCCGACGAGTATGGTTTAGCGGTTAAAGCATTTGCTTTTCAAATCAAAAGTCGTGAGTTTAATCCCTGACGGATATTAAAAAAAATATTTTTGATCGATTTCTAAGCTATAAATACTCACGGTTGATGCGAATATGGTTCTTTACTCGAAAATGCCAGTCATAGACTATTAATTAAAATTGGTGGTAGACGAAAGTCATCCCATAGACACCTCCCATTCATAGTAAATTTCTGTAATAAATGGATATTTCACATGCGTAGCGCTTAGCCATATGTAACATTATTAGCGTCATAGAATTTACAGATGAGATTTCAGCAACACTACTACCATCTGTCGATATTCTGCTCTATATGCTTCCATAAAAAAAAAGTGCCTCACCGTTTCCCAGATCAGCTGCTCTAAATAAATTATTTTTATCACTGTCATTGGTTTTTGTGTACATTTAAATAAAAAATATTTGTGAAATTTCATTGCAGCCAAGGCCATTTTAAATATAGAACACCAAACATTACCGAACACCAACCTCAGTACCAATTATTAAAACGCGGATAATTCTCTCTGGAGCTGTAGCATTCGTCACCCACTTGCCTTTGCAAGGGACAGAGATCCCTCAGTGAGCATATTACTCTACTGAGTACCTTATTATTTCCCTACTTTAGAATACAAGTTGATTTATTAAGTGTTGTATCGTAACAATTATAATCTTATTCTAATTATTTTTTACGAATGACGTCATAGATTTCATTAATTTGCGACTTAAAAAAAATACAGAAATAGTAGGGAATAAAAAATGTGTGACATTAGAAATCCCCAATATGGGAGCGAAGCTTTTAGGCATTTTTCAGTGAAAATATTTAAATGACTATTTATATAAATATATTTTAGTAAAATTTATGTAATGTTATATGCCAGGCGGCATAGTCTAGTCGTAAAGCATTTTTTTGTCATTCAGACGCCGTCGGTTCAAAACCATATTTAATTAAATGTAAGCTCTGTATAAGTCACTAATAGGGTTGAGCTACTACAAAAGGACTAAAAAATGTCCAGGTCTTGGTAGCGTCGGGCTCATAACGATCTCCTTAAAAAACGCTGATTATTGAACAACCAAATATATCTCTAAGTTTATGCAAGTGTGAAACTGTAATTATCGATATACATATGCTCCAAATATGGAGTAGGTATAGTTAATAAAAATATATTTTATCGAATGTATATACTTTTATTCTTCTTTGTTTCTATGTTTTAAAATATTATTATTATAAGTAAAGAACACATGAGAAATAATCGCTTAAATATTTTTTTCGCGGCAAAAACAAAACTCCGAAATACAGAGATATTTATCAAAATAATTCATATTTAGCACACTGAAACAGCCGTCGATCCAGAAACGGAGCGAATTTTCTCGTGTTAATGTTGTACATCATTCTTTCGGGAAGTATTCCTTCCGACACATGCGGTCTCAAGGGTCCTCGTCCCGGCTCCCGCGCTCTTGTGAAGGACCCGGTCGAGAGAGGGCAGTCGGGCCACACAACAGAACTGGCTACAGGAGCGCGAGAACCGACAAGACCGACGCTAGCGAATCGTCAGGCGAGCGAGGGTAGGAAGCCCTGGCACTAGCTCGGCCCGGTCTTCCGTTGAGACGCGCACTTCAGTCGCAACGTGAGTCGCCCCTCTTTATTTCCGTCGCGATGAAAATAAATTTGTCTCTTTGTTTGCCTGCATTTAAAAAACGTTTAGTTCTACCGTGAACGACAAAGAAAAATAAATAGAAGCGCCTGCCTAGAAATTCTTGTTTATAAGATACATCGATGATGGACAATGAAATGAATAATCGAATTGAAAAATACGCTGCCTCACAATAAATATTTTGAATTTAATACTCATGATCACAAAAATGTTTTATCGTGCTCTTTGAAAACATAAATTGGATACGTTAAAATAATGGAATTTATTGCTTTTGAGAAAATTAACGTTAAAAAAATAATGAATTGTCCACAACTCAATGTGGCTCAGCAATAGGATGTATAAAATAAAACATTGTATAATGTATATAATATTCCATAAAACTATTTCATAAAACAGAATACTAAGTATCATTTGAGTAAAGATACGAAGAACAACATTACTTCATCTGCTACTTGATTCCTAAAGACTTTTATCAATTCAAATATTTTCATTGTAATTTCAAATGTTTCAAAAGGTTATCTGAAAGTTTTCTTCGCATCTCGTTATAAAAGTATTGAAGTAACTCAACATCTATGTTTATCGCAGTGCAATTTTGCGTGGACGAAGCAAGCAACATTTAGCCTTGCAAACTTTTAGTTTTTCACAAACGATTTCTGGGGTGAATTCAATTACGGAAACTTTTACAAAGCTGTATATATTTAAAGAGAAAAAAGAGAAAAATTATTATTAATCTTAAATAATCACATTTAAATTGTTGTTGTAAAACACCTTTTGCTGTATTTGCTTCTCAAGCTGTATAAAGCCTTAAGAACCTTAATAAACTTCCAGATCCTTCACCTCTGCCCTAAGTCAGCATTCCGAATTTCATATGAATATATTATGTTCGTAAAATTTCGTTAGCTGGGAATCAACGCAATACCAACAATATATTTATAGTTTTCAACTCTTTTGTATACGAGTATCAAATGACTATCACTTGAAAACGTTAAAAATACCTTTTTCTTTAAAACTACTGTAGAGAAATGGTCTATAAACATTTCTTGTATATTTAAAATATTTTTCATCCTTGGATTTTATATATTTTAAATAAATCACATATTGCTTTTAGTGATACGGAAAAGCTATTTTATGTGTTTTATTGGACCTTCAGGTGCAATAAATATTCTTCGCAGGATATCGCACTTTAAAAATCTAGTTTGCTTATATTATATAATATGAATAACCTTATTTTACATCAATACCTCGCTGTTATAAATATATCGTTGATACGGATGGACTCGTATGGTCACCATAAATTGAAGTCAAATGTTCGCTTGATCATTAGTTTGCCAAATCTTCTCTACATTCTAAATTTCTGGCCAATAGTGTATATTATGGCTTAAAGTCTCCTGGTTTGACGATAATCCGATGTGCTGAAAACGGTTCAAATAATTCAATTTTGGAGCACAAGACTATCAACTCACTGCTATTTGGCAAAATATCGCAACCGTTTTCTCGTAGCGGATATGATGATCATTAAAATATATTTTTAGCATTAACTTTGACATCCATTTCCATCTTTAAAAGATAATGTTTCGTACTTTGTTTTAACATGGATTAAACTTAGCATTGCTTTATGACGTGCTGGAAGACCGCAGCTTCACTGATTTTATTTAAAAACCACATTAAAATAACTGAATTAATGTTTAACGAGGGGTTCACCCCTAATCACTTTGTGGCTTAATTTTCTACTATACTCGTATATAATTATCATTCCGCATTTTTGAGGCTTTGAACAGCGTTAGATAATGGTTAACAGTTTAAATAAAATATTGTTAGTACGATAAATATGTTGGTACATTACACATTACATCCCCATGAAAAATATTATTTTGTTGTGTTAATGAAAAACATTGATATATTTTAATAAATTGTGAAATAAAATTATTTTTGTAAAGAAGCTATCCTTACTCGTTGCACATTACGATTTTCATGTTTTCATTTTCAGGCAAGGAGAGACTCTAATACTAACAATATATTATTATAACTGTTAGCCTGCAGCTAGTAATCCTATTACGTTCATGGTTCCGAATGAAAACGCTTATTTCATTTTTAAAACATACATTTAGGATGTTCACATTGAAAATAAACACAGCGATATTGTTCGTACCTCGCCTCGAACTGAAAGGGAATAAAAAAGCTTGAAACTCTTGCGATCTGAGAGGTTTCCCTTTACTTACAAGGCGTCTTGAATACTGATACTACATTATGGCAATTGCATTGTAAAAATATTTTTATTACACATATGCAACAACCATATCATTATCCCCAAAATGGTTGTTTTCCAAATTTTGGCATCTAAACAAAATCCAGCCCTACAAAGTGTTTGAGAATAGGTGCTTGCGAAGAGTATTGGTGTGGTTGTGTGATGGTGATTTTATGTAAATGACGAGGTTAGAGGAAAAATAAAGTGCAGTTTTCTATCCTACAATCGCACAACAGGAAAAATAATTAAATACCGCAGGAGAGCATAAAATAACGCCACATTTTATTCGTGTTCCTGGGATCTCACTTCTGAAAAACTGTCGAACATAATATAATGAATGTACTCTGAGAGGCGGTTTTGATATGGGATGAAAAGCGAGGACAATCACGGCTGATTCAACTTTATGGCGGCAGTTTATGGCGCCTATCGTTATTATTATTAGTGTGACTATGTGCGACTCTGTGTGACTCTGTGTGACTCTGTGTGACTCTGTTTGACTCTGTGTGACTCTGATGCTTTAAATACAATAAAATATTTATTGGATCATATACATTAATAATATTTACAAAATGTACAAAAATCCTCAAACCTTTTTATAAATTGTATTTTTCTGCTAATGTTCACCTGCCCTGGTTTATTGCGCTACATCTATTGTGGAAAATATCCAACAACCGGAAAAATAATATTAATTTACCTTTGATTTTTATTCGATCAAAACAATCATACAAAACGAAGAAACCCTATGATTAACACAAGCATAGGAAGTCTGAAAAATATGCCCGCCTTTTATTTGTATTTATTGAATTGAATTATCAAATAAAACAACACAAGACGAATAAAAAAATACTTTAAACGTTCACATTATTATTTTTTAAATACAAACAAAGGGTTTTGGTTTTCCAGTGGATTTAAGGGCCTTAGACCAGGTCAGTGATACCATATGATCAATTCGATGCTTAGCCTACTAATGGCATCAACTACAGCAATGATGATTGTTGTGTTGCTATGCAGGCTGTATATAAAACATTATCAACTTAGTAGGAATATTTGAAAAAAAACATTAGTTGATCATAAATATGATTAATATGTTTACACAAAAACAGGGATTATCTTTGTGACTTTGGTCGTAAATTAAATATTTAACTTATTCATATTTAAAACTTTGGTCAAAATTTAACACGTATATGTAATAGTATATGTTTTCGGTGTTTTATTTTACCATGAATATACATGATAAAATGTTATTATTTCGTTACAAAAATATCTGATACCTTATTTTAAAATAAAAGTAATCGTGGCGAACACGTTTTCATACAAATATTCAAATAAGTTCTTTAGCGGCTCTCAGCCTTTGCAGTCCCTTATGCAAAATTATTTTCCAGTGCAATTTGACGCTTCGTATCTTCGAACAATAAATTAAAAAATAGCTTTGATCATTGCATATTTAAAATTAACCCTTTACCGACCTTCCACATTCGGTTTCACACTTGAGCATAGCATGTCTCTTCAATCAAAGGGAGAAAAATGCCTATTTATAAAAGCAGACTTACATTATCCTTGTCCAGTTTTACATATTTAATGCCTTGTTAGTTGCTTATACTAGTACTGAAAGTTAATAAAACATTTTTGTTCTTGACAAATATACGCTCGGTCTAGGGAGCTGGTATCGTAGACAAAGAAATAAATTATTTACCTTTTTTTAAATGTAAACAAAAATTTACAATATTCAAAATTAAAGAACCTTGGGTCTTTTCTTATATTCTTTCTTTGTTGGAAAGATTAACACTAATTGAATGTAAATAAAAAATAATTTCCATATACAAAGAGGCTCCTCGGTTAAAACGACTTTAAAATTTAAGAACGATTTTTTTTTTTAAAAACAAGAACACAGCCGACACCATTCAAATGCTGCAATAACAATGTCCTTTGCCTAATTTTTTCATAAACGGTTTTTTCAAAAGTAATGACTTTTCTGGTATAATTATTTTATCGACGAAATATTTTGATAAATATCTTTGATAAATACGAGTATACTTTAGGGCTTCAGTTATTATAATATTTTTAACTCTCGACAAATTATGCGAATATGTATGTATTCGTAATCGTACAAGTAGCCAATAACTTACACTTATTAGTGGTTATGGTTGAATATTGGCTATTGGGAGGAATGACGACAGTAGGAAACGTACCTAGCAAATAATATTAGGAGAGAACTGATGAAAGTAAATCTGAAATATGTTCTATAATGGAATAGGAGAGCACAAACTTTCGTTTTAGATTAGATTGTAGGACAAAACAAACAATTCACAAATAAGTCGCGGTATGAAAAGTGCGTTGTTCGAAGCGCTTTTTATTAGATGCCTCTTTCTTAGTTGTACAATAATTTTTTTTAAATAAATTTATTTCATTAAGACTCAATAGTTTAGAGATATACCATGATTAGTTCATCGTATAACGCATTAAACTATGAAGTATATCGTATAAGTAAACAATTTTCTCGATTTTTCAAACTCACTTGCATTCCAATAGTGCTTTTTTAAATATATTTTTTATATTTATAATATATAAATAATTCGGAAAATTGAGACATTTGTTTACTTTTACGATTAAATTAGTACCACGTCGTCTTTGTCATTAGAGACACGACTAAAGAAGAAGTGTGTCGATATAAACTTAGCATGTTTATATTAAACGAATGGATATCTGCATCGCTTGGCAAAAGTAAGTTAATACATTCGATACAAGATAAGTTCTAAAAGCCGGCGACTCCCCGCGAGATAATCCACCCGATAATGCCGGGATGCTCTAACACAAAGATCGTTAATCTAATGAGACATTCGAACAGTCTTTTGCCGCTACTCTTAGTGCTTTACTTCACCTAGGATACTTAGGTGAAGTAAAACCTCGATACAGGTAATAAAACAATAAAATATTTTCTGAAAACAAAAAGGTTATATTGTTATTTTTACTACTGATTTTGACACTGCACCTGTTTACTGAACTCATCCAAAATTGAAAGATTTATCGCAAGCATGCTGTACATCCATTAAAAATTGATGAATTGTTCGATTGAACGCTTCATATATAGAGTGTTACGATCGAGAGTATATATTTTTTTCAAAATTCTTTCATAGACCTTGACTTTGATTGCGTTGCGACTCTGATATCAGTTATAAATAAAAAAGTCTGCTTCATCACATGCATTCCTAGACCAGGAGAAATTGTCAGTTTGAAGTAAAATTAATTAGATTCATTAAATGAGTCATGAGCAGCTGAACCCCTACTATGAAATATACCTGCACGATATTATACAGGGAGCGGCAAAAAAGCTGACGGTTTTCGTCGTTGATTTGATTTACAACCGTCAGTTTTTATTTGCCGCTCCCTGTACTAAAGTATCGTTCTCAGACTAATATTAGTTGTGTTCAATTATTGTGTTTTTTGTAAAATATAAATTTCATTTAATTTTTTGTTTTGAGAACTTTGTGAATAAGCTTTACCAGATATGAAACCTAGACTGTTTGTATGAAAGTCTATCGCGTTACGAGGTTCCATTGCACCTCGGTAAGCAGCTGGCGGCGTCTTGTCTTTCTCTGTCGCAAGGGAATTTCACTTGATCGGTTTCATCGCGGCAGCTGTATGGAAATCTCGGTCTCTTCTTGCGTGTGTAAGTCCCTCTTGAAACGTTTCTGAAATGAACAGTCGATCCAAAAGAAAGGCGGCTACTCTGCAAAAACGTTATGTTCCTACAATCTATGTAATTTATTGATATTTACATATTTATTTCATAGCTGGAGCATATGGCTACCACAAATTTCATTTCCCATGATTCTTTCCTGGTACAAAGCCATCTCGGAACTCATGAACGCATTTAATCGCACGTATGGTTCTTTACACTCCTTTAGAATTAAAGCTGAGAGGAAGAAAAGGAGCTGTAGAACATGGCGAATATTTATGCGTTTGTGTTCAAATTTTGAATATTATCGCTTAATTATCCCTATGATTCTGAGACCTGGTTATTTGATCTTCAGGGGAATCTAAACTCAACTCAGTAGTAAAGTTTCTTTATGCGTTTTGTTATGGGTTATCAGCCAAGAGCTGTAAGTAGAATGTTTATCCGAACCAGCAATCATTAAAAATAGCCCGATATTTCCAGCTTACCGACCAGTACTTGATAAATTATATAATAAAATACGATGTGATTATATATTTTAAATTTCTGTGTAGATAAAAATATGTATTGTCACCGATGAAAAGAGTCGTTTTAAAAAACACACCACGTTCTTGAATATTATTTTTGCTAATGCCATTAGGCACTTAATTCACGCTGAAAAAAGTACTTCGCAAATATTTAAAATTGGCACTCAGAATGTTTGTAGGTCTGTGGAGAGCTTCGCCTTGCATCACAAACACCCGGCCAGGACACAGATCGATGAGTGACCGAAAATACGATGGGAAGACAAGAAGCCACAGAGATAATAAACCGATATTAATACATATTAACGTTTGTCTATTTTTAGTGTTAGTCATTACAAAAATCATTGTATATTACTTATTATAAATGTAGATATTCGAAAGTACATGACATGTTAATAAGCGTGAAGTTTTTTCTTTTGTACATTGGATACTAAATTTGTATATGCTGCCAATTCATTTTGGAAATCTTCTTTTGCACATATATGCCACTGACAAATGTTTAATATCATCAACTCTCTGAATTTGTGTCACAACTAGTATTATATACATCGTATAAAGGGTTAATATTTATATCGAAAAAGTATCGCCACACAAATCTGTTGAGCGTCACCTTTATCGTCTTAAATTTCAGCAACAAATAGTTGAAAGTTTTTAAATTTATGAGCTTTCGTGATCAAATATTTGTTGCAGAAGCTTTTAATTGCCCGCTTAAAATATTTCCGAGGAAATTGAAGTAATTACAAAAGTTGGTTTCGATTGTAGCGCGTATTAAAGCTCCTCGGTACTCTAAGTATTGTTTCGCGAGAAATGTATTGCTTCGTTTTGTGCAGCAAATACGAGACAACAGACTTATAGCAGACCTACCTATCAGGTGTTTTGGTCCAATGGAAGCGCTATAGACTGTCATAACGGTGTCAGTAAAAATATTTGTTAACGTAAAATAACATCTCAATACACATATTCAATTATTAATTTCAGTGTTAACCTCATAATTAATTCGGCACGTCAAATTTTGACAAAACGTGCGGAAGTTGGTGTTGCCAATAATGAAAATACATATTCATTTAAGAATTGAGAACCATAACATGAATAATTTTATAATATTTATGATAACATAGTATACAAATTGATTTATTAATAATTGAAATATTTTAATGCGTACCTGCAATCTTGAAAATACAAAAAACTTGAAGAAAACTAAATTGATCGTTAAATACTGGGAGACGATATATTATTTTAAGACTTTAGTAAAGGCAAACCCATCGGAAGCTTTATGTAAAAATAATATATGTTTTTTCAATTTATTTACTGTATTGAAAATCGTTGCAAATATATTAAAAACCAAGTGAAGAAATATAATCAGTCACTTAAAACGAACGGTGATTCAGATTTCCCAGAGATTTGCATCCAAAATATTGATTTCATCGCATAAAGCCGCAAATGGCTTTGTAATTAAAAGAACGTTTTGTCCCGATGACGATCCCGTTGATTTAGAGTCGTCTTTTATTAGACGAGGGATGTCAATATAAAGTTGATATTATAATTATCAGTACCAGGATAATTCAGGTGTTATGCAAAACCGCAAGACATAGTTTGATCGGTATGTAATGCACGTTTTTTTTCCACAAGAATTTAATTCTTGGTTTAAGGATAGGCCTTTTATGTAAACTGGGTTTTTATTTTTTTTATCTACAAATTGGAATATTTTTCTCTACTTATTAATTAACTATCTCTACAAATTGGTAGTATGTAGTTGATGGAGATAGTTCAAAATAAATATTTCAAACTACACTATAAACCACTATACGAGAATTGATTAGACTAGTTACGTTTTTCTAAATATTTTGAATTATCGCTAGTGTTTGGATGCAAAATCAACACGAATTGAGGACCCATACTTCAAAAACCCTCCGCTTATATAAGTGCAAATAAAATAACCCGCCGTAGTCATTCAAAATATTATTGAAAACCAATTATACTCTCTGTTGATGTTTTTATTTGCTTTTGGATAACTGCGTATTGAATTTCACTACAGGCGTTAACAACGATATGAATGCGCTCACATAATACACTATTATACTTACTAAAAGTATAAAATATAAGTCCGCATTTTTTTAACGAATATTAATCCAAATTAATGAGCTTTGGCATAAAATAAATGATTTTAAAAAATTGATCAAATTACGATGTTTTAATTATCGGACGCAATTTTTTTTGGATAAACGAACGTTTTTGGCTTTTTACTCATACATCCAATTATTATTTACATCAAACAATAACTGTCCCCTTTTATTTAAATGAAAAAAAACTCTCACAAACGGTTGACAACTCTTCTGAAATTGTAGTTAGCCATAATCTCGAATCAAGAGATCATTAGTCACAGAAGAGCATAAACGAGAGCATTTTTATTCATAATTTCCAATATTTATTTATTGCGAAATATCCTCAATTGTTTATAGTCAATGAGTAGAGACTCGTATTTTTAGCATCTATTTTTTCATTTTTAGCGTTTCGGAGCATTTAATATTTTATAGTTTAGCATTTTGGAGCGATTAAAGCTGATTTTAGCGTTTTGGAGAATTTAAAGGTGATTTTAGAATCTATATAATATCTTTTAAGTATCATTTTTATAAGATAAAAATAATTAATAATTCCAATACATTTTTCTTAATTTATTTAAACAAAACACTTACAAATATTCATAATTAACATATTAAACAAAATAATCTTAAAATAGGGCAATTATAAAAATATTTTGTAAATTTAATTATTCAGGAATCGTCTAAGTTACAGCTACAAAGTTCATTTTCAGAAAAAATGAGGAAAAACCTAACCAGCCATAATAAAGTAAAATTAAGTTGACTAATCAGTCAACATAGTTACACTTAATGAAAATTTATTTTAAAAAACATAAAATATTGCAAATAATTATGATTTTAGCATCTAATTACATTTTTTCTGAAATTCGCATTTATTAGCATCTACAATTCCGAATTTAAGCATCTATTTTCATCTATCATAAAATACTAATCATACGAGTCTCTATCAATGAGTCTTCAGTTTTTTGTTTCATAAAAATTTGCAAAAACAAAAGTAAAAGTTGATGTTTATGATGATCGATACTGGGAGCTATTTTTGTCAAAAAAAGAATTATTGTTGGCTTTGTAGAAATTTTGACCACATACTTTTTGTGTATGTTATTTATTTTTATGTAAAACTATGAGAATTCGTACTCAAGGGTTGCAGTAATAAAAGCAATAATTTACAAGCAATAATAAATATTTAGCTGTAAAATAAAATTGAGTAAAAAAAGGTTACTCTTTTTAAAGCCTTACTTAATCATAGATGAGCCATGTGACGTCTAGGTGACATGTCACATCCATGATTAGAGTGGAGAATTATGGAGATGTCATTGACATCAAGAAATAAAGGAAGATCCAGGATAGGAAGGAATAGTGACCACTGTTGGAGGAATCCAAGGCCCACAACAGAATAATAATGATAATAATATGTGAATAGTTATGTTTTTAAAGTAAGTAAATAAAAATTAATTAAAACTATATATACAGGTATATTTAAGTTAAGTGTTAGGGTTAAGCTCAAATATTTATTTTGACTTTTATACCATTCAATTTTATTTAATTTTTAAATATCCATAGTTAACACAAAGCAAATTATCGCGAAGTCTATAGAATTGTTAAATCTGTGACAAAGTCAACTTCCGCCTGTGAGCGCATTTCCAGTTCTTAAAGTTAAAAGTGAGAAGCTCTTCAAACACCAAAACTCAAGAGGACCGGCTCGGATGTTTGCGCGCCTAATGAAAGTATTGTCAAACACTCTCGACTAATTATAACATTATATCTCGCCGGACACTACCCGGATAGGTCACATGTTACATATTAGTTTGTCAAAAAAAATATTATTATCGATTATAAAAGTTAAATATAATCAGCTCAAATATAATAAAAAAAATAGTTGGTATGGAAAAACAATTATAAAAATCATGAACATCGGTTTTAATTTTACGTACAAAAACATTTGAATGGGTCATTTGTTATTTTTTTTTTTAAAGCTGCAGTTCTATCATAACATAATGCAATATATTTATACCTAATTAAATTAATTTTAAAATGTAAATCCATCAAGAGTGGCCTGTGAACTTTTTGACTATTTCGTATATAAGATGGGTAGACATAATGTGTGGTATTTGTGTTAGAATTGAGAAATTCAGGGGTATATTAATCTTGGATTTTATGAAGTAAAAATAATGAAAAAAAAACTAAAAGATACAGGTGTTATTAATGGATGGACTTTTTATAATTACTTGTTCGTTGTCGAAAATATCAACCGAACATAAGTAATTATTAATAAGTATTTTGAGGATGTATTGAGGTACCTGCAGGAGAGATGGATAGTGTCGGAAAGACATGAAAACGAGATAAAGATGGTGTCCAAAATCTTAGAAGGTTAAATACAAGTAAAGGTTGGAATAAGTCAAAAAGGACACCAATTTTTCATTTACTCTGAATTATGAAAATGCAGCATACAATTCGGAGTGGTCGATTTTCAGCAGTCATGATTCTCAATTATCAAAATGATAAGACAAGGTTTTTCTTGTAAGATAGTATGTCTTTTCTACGTCTGTAAAAATATAAAAGCCGCGGGAGAAAGTAACCCTGGCCTTTCTGAACAAACCGATTATGATACTAAGAATGTAAAATTGACAAATATTAAAATAAATGATGACATTAAGATGATTTTCACAGCATAAAAATTCGTTAATCGTAATGGTAATTCATGATAGGAACAATTTTGATAAAAAAAACGTAATTGCGTTATTATTAATATAGTAGAAATAAGATTTATTATACGAGTATAGCTTAAATAATCAAAGGATAATATCATTCCACTGTACGCATATAAAAAATCAATACTTATAAAAATCAATAGACCTTTACGCATGCCTCCAAATAGTTCGGCCCTTATTATTAATTATTACAATAATAATTACGTGTTTATCTATCGATTTGTATATTAGTCTGTCAGGTATTACAACCTGCCGGGTGTTGCTGATTGCCGGGTATTAATACTCACCTTAGGAATGTCTTATGATAATTCATTAAGAGTGGGTGGACAAGAGCCACCCGCACAATAAGAAATAAATTTACGAAATATCAACTCTTTCGATGATTTATACGTAGTGATTGCTGGTCGACTGTCATGCAAGCAGCTTTTTGTTAGATTTACGATAAATTCTAACAATAATAAAGGTATGTTGCAAATGAAATTGAGTGAATATATTATTGATACAAGTATATTTTTGTCAACCATGAATGTGGAATAGTACAAGGCGGTGAACGATCGTCATCAACCATCGCAAAGCTTTACTAATTAGACTAACGTTTCGTATATAAGCGAGAATTTTGGGATCATTATCGCAAATATATATTATTATTCCTAATTTTATGCTACTTACGTATTTTATGTATACATTACTCAGATTATAGCTATTTACAATTTTTGGTGAATATTTAAGCCTCTTCTCGTTGTTTTTAAAAGCTCTTAATAAAGTGGTATGTTTTATTTTCTCAATATAAATTAAATGCATTTCTAGCTGTGCTTACAATGGTATGTGCTTTTAAATCCTAACAAAAAAAAACTCTCTATTCTATGTCGGTATTTTTTGTATGTCTTACATAAGTAAGGGCGGTAGTATTTATCATCACGAGAATTGCGTCACCGAGGCTTTATTTTAGTTGTCCAAGCAGCGAGGCCTCTCCCGCTTGATAATTGTTTTCAGAGGTCCTAAAAAAATATTTGTATTGAGGTTTTATTCATTAGGGAGGATGTTGTAGCTAGGTCAGCCAGCAGAGTGATAGTCGATGGTGTTTAATAGTTTTCGAACAATCGATAATCCCACGTTACATATTTATTTTAAGTCCCCATTTATTTCAATGTTTGTTTGAAATAGTCACGTCACTTTATTAATGCTTGCTATCTTAAGATATAATATATACTTGTTGACAAAACGCAAAAACTAAACATTATCTTCTGCCATACACACGATTCTATCATATTTTTCAGCTGAATATTTTTCGTAATCAAAAACCCCTCTTTATTTACAAGGCGTGACAAAAGGCTCGATGAAAAAAATATTTTACTAAATGTTTTTCTATGACAAATGCTCCAGTCTAGGTAACTTCATCACTTATCAGAAATATTCCAAAGTCTATAATTTTAGAGCCTACTGTGGTTAGTACAAAAATAATTTATGTATAATAGACTGGGTAATACCAGTGATATTATTTTAAATATAGGATTGTATGAACTCTTGAAAGTGTTATAGTGTATAGACTATAGAGAGTGGTTATTTGCTTCTAAGTGGAAACGGAAATATTGTTTAATAAAATAATACAAAACGTATGTATTAATTTAATAAATAAAATATTCTGATGATTTCCACGGAAGCTGAAACATGCAATAGTTTAAAATAAATGTGAATCAAAAACAAATACTTTTAATTTGTTGATTTCTTAATTAAAATTAATTTAAAATTATATATGTATTTATTAACACTCGATTCTCATTCCAACATTGTTCTGAATAAACCTTCCACGAGATATCGCACCGATCAGTTCTGTGTTCGATGAACCTTAAAACCACTGAGCCATTTAATTGATTACTTTGAATATCATTCGTCAGGAGAGAAACCCTTAGAACATTGTAGGCAACTAGGCTAGTGGATTTTAGTCTATTTTTGTTTGTTTTTTCAAAAGAATATAAATAATATGATTATTTTACAAGTACAAGAAGAAGAACAAAGGAAAATATCCATATATAATGAAATATTGAAAAACGTGACGTAGGAAAACAATATCAACCACAGATATATACTATAAAACGTTGTTTAAATTTGGATAAAATGTTTTCATAGACATAACTGAGGTATAGTATAATACAAATATTCTATATTGACGATTACTATTATGTAAATATTTAATATTTATGAAATATGTATTTATATACTAAGGAGGTAGCTATATATAAAATATATCTATAGTCTTATGTCCTATGGTTTTTTATTGTTCTTGAGTATGTAGAAAAAAACACAAACTTGTGCGATAATATGACCTTTGCATTGAGAAAATTTATACTATACAGGTCCAAATATATAAAAAAAATTTTTTTTAAGAATTTCATAAATACCTTAAATTAAATTTTAAAAAATGTTTTCATATAAATTTCACTTTAAAACAGTATAATATAATAACTTTCTTTTTAATTAAAGCTCGTGAGCTTATGTTGTGTAGTGAAAATATGTCATATAAGCAATAAGTAATAAATATTTACAATGGCACTACTCATAGATAAAATATTTTATTTTATTATTGTGCGTAGGCATTAAAATATTTTTGCATACAAATAAAACGAAGGCGTTAATTATTTTTGTAATTCTAGGGTCGTAAATAATAAAGTTTGGAGGCATTGGATAAATAACCTAGCCTCCTAAAAAATATTTATTATGTACTAACTGCAGCAGACTCTAAACGAGTGGGTTCTTAAACTTTTTGAATACACAGAATATTCATTATTATAAAGACGTATATAGTAGATTTTCGACATACCAAGCTGTCTTTAATCCAGAAAAAATATCAAGTAGTGACAAATATCTATAAAAATGGGTGTATGGTTGTTATTAACTGCACCTTTGGAGCAGTTGTTGCAGGACAAAAACTGAATTCAGAATAATAAAAATATAAAACATCTAAAAGATTTACTTAAAGGTTAAGAGTGATATCTACAAGCTTGAAACTGGTAGCAAATATAACCTTGCATTGATTTTCTTTTTTTTAAAGTTGTAGAAATGATGTGGGAAGAATCTAATTTTTTACAAAAATGCATTTAATGTAATGTTTGCATTTTCCTGTGGTCTTGTGCTTAAATAAGAACCAAATTGGCAAAATGATATAAAATAATAACAACAGCAAATGAGATACAAAACTTAAGCATAAAACTTGAAAATTGAATTTGAATATTTAGAAAAATGTCACGAGAAAAAATATATAAAATTAATGCTTGAACAGAATATCTTTCATCAAGGTGAGCATCCGCTCAAAAAAGAATTCAACGAAATTATCAAAATGGCTCATTAAGCGTTATTTAATATTAAAATTTTTAAAAATAAATTCCTGAAACGGCCATATCAAATGATTACGTGCCACTTGTTAAAATCTTGAAAATATTATTTTTGAAACTCTTCATTTATCCATGTCATATCCGCTTCAATTTTGATCAAACAACCATATTAAATTGCAGGTTGTGAATATGTTGCTAGCATTCAAAAAAGTGATCTATCCTAAGTTCTAGATTTGTGTTTTCATTTATAAAAAAATCATCTGTCGGTTTTTGCTCAACGCTGGACACTATAACGTTGAGATGTGTTGAATAGTATGTATAGTCAGTGAAAGTATAAAGTTAAACATGGCTGCATATCTTTCGGAGGCAGAAGGAGATCATAGACTACTGTTGTGTCTTCAATCCTTCGAACTCGTGCCGTCCTGGAAGATCGTCAAGAACCATGCATAATATGTAATCGGTGGAGCTGCGGTAGTCAGAGCTGACATGAAATTATGGTGGCTGACAGAAATTTGTATATGCTCATTAACAGACATGGTACTATGATTATCATGTGGGATTTATTATCATACAATCTGGATCTTTTCAAAAAATAGATCAATAAACAATTACAATCTCCCCAATCAACACAAAAATATAGCACAAGTTTTTATATTATTGTATTTGTATACAGCATTTTGCCGTCTTGATCCATCGTCATAAATCCCATTAATTTCAAACGGTTAGGCTCTACAGCATGCGTTATCTTAAAAAAAACAATATTCGAAGTCATTCGCGGTTATACTTTAATACGCCTTACAATGAGGTGTGTATGTTACTTAAAATATGGTTTTGAAGAATTTCAAATATTTGCTGTTGATATGTCATAATGAAAAAATGTCAAAAAACTCTGTTTCACAAAAAAAAAATGTATCTCCGTGAAAAAGAGCCATTTAACACGATGGCTTATCAGTTCCAATCATAACTCTCGCATGGACGGCTACGGAACGTCTTTTATCTTAAAATAACGAGTCATTCCTAATGATAATATACGGCACATGGTTTGTTGTGTCCTCCCACGTATTTTACAAGATAAAATGTTTCATGTTCAGCCAACAAATGCTTATACCTCAAAATATTGATTTATCATTATCGGCAATTAAAAAAACTCGAAAATACGACGCGGTTTGATAATAATCAATGATATTCCATTCATTTTCTTAGAAATATAAAATTAATGTGTTTGTAATATTAAATTCAAAATTACCACCAACAGTTATTACTATTTACTCATTCATTTGAATATAATACAGAATCCTGAATATTTAGAGCATATTTCAAATAAAGTTACAATATGATCAGACAATAAATATTATTCACCCTATTGGCATGGTATTTACAGATGTTCCGAATTTGTGAAGAACAGTACAAGCATTAAATCATTATATGTAGATACTTTATGACATAACAGGTAATTAAAAATATAAAGAATATATAAATATAAGATGAAATAACAGGTAATAATATATGGTGTTATGGTGAAACGAAATTATTAAGTTAAAGAAACCATATGTTTAAGTTATGTTTTAGGACAATAAATCAAATTTTAATAAAAATATTAATATTTTAGCGTTAGACTGATTACACGTCGATACAAGATTTTCTTAGATTATTCATAAAAAAATGTGGTGGATAAGATTAATTTCGTGAAAATCAACCTTCACATTATAATGAAAAAAAATCATTCTTTCGTGAACTTTTGGCATTTGTGATTTAATCGAGCTGTTTAATTAATAGTTAATTTTCAACACGTACATCCTGAATGGTGTAAGAATAAAGGGAAAACGCCTGCTAAATCAGTTGTTTGCAATCCGCCTTACATTTTAACTACTCAAAGACGGTTAAAATAATTATCTTCTAATTATCTTATGACTAATATATATAATTTATAAAGCATTTAAGGTTTGTCAATTTTTCAGTTTGTTATTCACATTAATTCTTTCTAATTGGTGAACATAATTCTTCGTTTTAAATATTCACTGTTTAGCTGGAGCACTCTGGGATACAGTACAGTTACTGGCCGTTTTCGAATAAAATTTGAATAAGATGGAATAAAAAAATATAAACAACGTTTCCAATAGTAATTTTGCACGAAAAATTTCCAGTTCAATGTGATAAAGGACAAACAAAAGCACTACAGCAATTGGAGGAAGCAAACAATTATAAATTATAAGAATAATTTACCATATTAATCAAGTTTATAGTTAAAATGAATTGAATCACGTTTTAAGTTGAAAGACATTTGGTTAGAATACACAGTAAAAATAAAACAAACACTTTAATAATTTCTTTAAAAGCCTTTTTTGTTTTAATGTTTGCAATATACATATGTAATGTATATTTAGCAGTAAAAAGTATTCTTTTGAGGACAAATAAGTAAAGTCTTGTAGGAAAATAAATCAGAAAAAATAAAGACTGGAAGGCAGCTTTTATATTTCTAGATGTAATTGAAAAAATTACAAAAGAATAAATGTATAATTATACAAGATCGTTAGTTTTTTTAATATTTTATCACATTTTTTAGTTTTGAACTTTATGAAGACGAAGAGAGAGCTTAAAGGTCTATTATCATGTAAAACTATGTATTTAATAACGAGTATTGTAAATATATTTATTTTACTTCATATTTTGTATAAATGTATAAAAAAAAACATATTTTCACAAAAAAAAAATAGACAATTTCTGATATAACATGTGAAAATCCCAAAAAAACACAATATGTTGAATCACGAAAACATTAAATGACATTTAGTAATGAACCGTGGACTAGAAATCAAACGAATGACTACAGATCAGAGGAATAGGCATTAAATCATTTAAAAAAAACTGAAATTAAATATATATTTGAATTTCATACATTTGTTAAACAAAAATAAAAAATATATAATATTAATCATATCAAAAATACGTTATATCGTACTAAGAAAGTTTGGTTACATCTAATAAAAATGATTGAAAATGAAGATTTAATAAAACAAAGTAAAACAATTATTTATATATTTTATTATCACATTTCTGAGTGAATTTTTCCTTTTTTCTATTTCTCAAATATACGCCCAAAAAACAACACATATCTTTTTTACGTGTAACTACTATGTTCTTGGTTAAACATTTTATACTTGTTATATAACTAACTTATTGGTAGCTAAAATGATCTTTTCATTTTCTCTTTTGAGTAATCTATGATGAAATGTTGTCTGTTCGTGAATTTCACTACAGTGCATAACAAACATTAAAGAAACGGATAAAAAACATTGTAATATGTCGGTGGAATATTGATACTAAAAATATTGTGACACGAAAAATGTTTATTCGATTATATTTTGATTGCTGCTATAATAATATGTTTGCGTGAATATAATATTTTATATTACAATGTGTAGAAAAACATCTCCGAAGAATCATTTTCCATATTTATGCAGAAATAATTATGTTGGGAAGACGGTAACATGTTACAATGTTATTTTTATTTCATGTACCAACTTATAGACCCATGAATATATTTCAATTTGATAGAGACCCGGCGCCACAATGGGTTGAAAAAATAACCGAAAATCGTGATGGTGGTTCTTTCTGAGAACATACTCGTATTTGTAAAATGAATAAAACCCTAAACGCTCGTACATTTTATTCTTTAAGAGACCTTTTTGTGATCAAAATCAAATTACGGAAACCAGTGAATATACGAGTATGTTGTATACATATACGAGTATATGTGTCAGCTTAATTGTCCTGTCTCCTCAAAAGAATAAATTAATTATGTCATCACCACAGAAGTCTAGTAAACTATGTTATCACTATATAAATCATTTATTTCAACGAGAAAAATATGAACTAACTTTCAAGATGTATTGCTACGGTTATAAGTAGATATTCAAATAATTATTTCAACGATTTATTAGCAAAATTGAAAAAAAAGTCAAAATTTAAAAAATAATTAAAATACATTTAAAACTACTCTTTTATTATATAAGATTAAAATAATACTAACGGTTTTTTATTTATGAAAATAATGTTTTTCATTATGTTATTATCTCATTTGTGATTTACTTTTCCAAAGATATAATCCCATATTTGCCTCTTAAATTATTCCTTTTGTGCTACTTTTGCTAACCACCTGATCCTGCTGCGTAGTAAATCCGTGATAGTACCAGTATAATACCCCCCATGTTGTTTCTATTATTGAGTTGAGGAATATTCGTGGAGGTAGAGAGATGCTAAGATTAAAATAACTCCAATTAAATCGACTTGACGAAACGTGTACAAGTATACCTGAGAGCCATAAACACTTAGAGTGACCTTTAGTACAAGCTAGAAATGTATATAAATATTATTACTGACACATTACACTTGTAGCTCTTTTGGTTGTATGAACGCCGTAAAAATCATAACACAAATGTAGATAATCCGTTTTCGTAAAAAAAAAACATATACTTTTTGTTTTCACAGATATTTGTCGTGTTTCTTTGATACGCGAATCTTCAGAGCAAGCAAAAATCTGAAAATTTACGCATTTCAAATGTAGTACAATAGTATAAACGTTCCACGACCGTCTCAACGCAGGAACTCGCACGTCTTAAAGCAAAGCTAAAAATGAGAAGTTACCTGATCATAATGTCTTATCTACGACACTTTCAATTTACTAAACAAATTCCACGTATGAAAAAACGTATTGGAATATCTGATCATCAGCGAAGTGAACGACATAAAGATGAGTTTTAATACGCTTGGCGAGTCAAATAAAATACGGATAATGTACTGCATTACATACTGAATTACCGTTCACCTTGCTGACTTGGTAAAATAGTGTAAATAATTAGTTATCTACCATTGATGCTACAATACTCAGTGGTTCTTGAGTGACAAGAATCTGTTAGTCGAAAATCTCGTCATTCTTTTGTCGACAGAAAAATATATTTTAGTAAATTAGATTTTAATTTAATTTACGTGTGTCGGTTTGCTGTACAGATCTTTTCATTACTTACACTCACAAATTTACGCAATTTGTGGACTAGCCGCCGAATCAACTCTCACGTTCGGCTTTTTTATAAACGGAATAAGTAAAAGCTATTTGGAACTGGATAAATTGGTTTAAATCCAACAAATGCAGCTTTTTAACATTTATTCGTGATGAGTATTTTCATTAACTTAACAAATATAAGCACTCAAATCATTAAGATACTTATCATAACGAATATTTACCCATAAAAATTACGACACAATTCTTCACACTTTGTCTACAGAATATGGATATTTTTCAATAAATTTCACTTCATTTCTGAGGATGGAGGCTTTTTAACATTTCACACATTTATATGCCATCAACCTTTTAGTTCGACACTTAGGATCGTCGAGAACTCTTCAATCAACACTCGAAACGAACTTAATTTAAGTCTTTAACTATAATTAATTCATGCCTCCTTAATATATAATACGAGATATTATAGAGCCATTAGCCAATGCACTTAGCGATGCAAGATATCCTTAAAATCTTCGAAGAAATATTTTCTTACTCTTTTTATATACGAGTCCACCCAATCCATTTAAAATAAGTAAAGTTTCAAATCAAGCGCAATCAGCTTTACACTGTTTTTTTTGGTAAATTTACTTGAACAATAATTTATACAACTATTTTTATAGAGATTATTGTGTGTATACTTAACCAATACCAGGAATATACCAATTAAGTTTTTTCATCAACGACTTACAAATGAATAAGTTTCATGGTAAAACATGGATTTTTGAGTTACGCAGTAATAATTAAAGATTTAAAATAAACCAATGATGATTTTATTTTAATATAATTAATTTACAATGCATATTTTTTCAAATAAAATTCTTAATCAATAATTTAATTTTTCAAAACTGATTACATTTTTTGGCTACCATACGTCATAACAAATACGGTTTGTGAAAAAATAATCCATCGTTTTTTTTATAAAATATATATCCACAAAGAATTTAAAGAAAAATTGTTGAGAAAAAATTCAACTAGCTGGAATTGACTATTTATTAAAAATTGGTTCATTTCACTTTCATTTTGAGTCACTCAATTTGTAATGAATTTTCAATCTCAAATCATTGATTTATTGCAAAGTCTACGGACAATAAATTTAAGAACAGTAATTTTACTGCTGCCTAGAAACAATTACGAGGGGCTTCAATTATTGCAATTATTAAATATGAAATCGAAAACAATATTTTGGATTGTTTTTGAGAATCTACATTAATTATTTATCAATTAGATATTCCCTCAGTAGAGTATTTTCTGTAAGTAATTAAAATTGTCGATATTGGAATTCAAATAGAAAGATTATTAAAATATTTTTATCTATATATATTTTATTATTATCATATTGTTGTCATAGGGCTGTTGTTTTGGTTGAGCTATCCATTTGGACCAAATGATCCATCACGCAATCTTTTTTAAAAGGTTCGTAAAAACATACTATTTTGCTTCGGACAATGAAGACTATGGACTGAACATTAGTAGACTTTGACTATTGAATAGAAAAAAAGTATTCTTTGTTTTATTCTCTTATAATTCGAAAAAACGAACATTTGAATATTATCATAAAAGAGGAAAAACTACCTAGATTAAAATTATAACGCAGATGAATTAAAATAAAATACACTTTAAATTTTAAACGAAAATACTTTACTTAACTTACCCGAAAAATATTACACGACTTTTAATCTATGTAAATATTTTTTTTCGAAATATGAGTTATAATGAGAGATAAAGAATGGTACTTTTATATTATTTAAATTAAACAGTTTCACCAAATCAAAAACTTAACGTCAACATATAGACTTGTTTTAATAATCAAGATATAATTATTTATTACGCAGAATTCAAACGTTAAAGTAATTAAATTTGGTTTTTACATTAAATATAAGCACGTAATTTTTAATTTGTATAAAAAAAATCTGCTCCTTAGTTAAGGCATATGGTTGCCACAAAATTTCACCACACAATACTATATGGTACAATTATCTTTGCCTTTTCTGGGACATTATCCAGTACATACTTTTCAATATTCCCGACGGCCTCAGGATGTGAGTCTGAGAATTTGTGTAAAAGGCAACTGTTAAATACAAGGTATAATTGGGAGCTTATTATTCACGTGTTAAGGAGACCTGATTATTTTGAAAAATTTGGTCAAAATAAATGGTTTGCTCCTAAGCAATACTAATGGAATTTGATTATCATTTTGCAGAACTCCATGCTTTATTTTAAATATTTTAAACAAAACTAAAAGTTGAGTAAGCCAAACGATTATGTATTTTAATGTTTTATGATGTTAATAATTTCAGTATTGTAGTGGTTTTGTCATAATAATGAAAAGCTATAAATTTTTATGGCTTTAAGTAAATGTCATAAAGTATGATGTGTTGTAGTATAAATATTGAAAATATTAAAATGCGATAGGGAAATTTTATCATCAAAAAATAAATAATATTATATTAAGGTTTTAACTTGTAAAAACATATTGAACATATATGAAACATTCTTATAAATATGGAATATAAGAGTATATAAATGAAATCATTAAAAAAATATAAGAATACGTTTTTTTTAAACATTATTTTTACGTTCTAAGAACTAAAATAATTTGAAAGCGATTATTGATATTATTTTGATCCTTTTTTAAATTATCCTACCAGACCACGGTGAAAATAATTTATTCAAAATAATAACGTAAAACAGAGTTAAGGTTTTTCGTATAAAATTCTACTTAATCCAAGAAAATATACTAGATGTCTTGAAAAGCTCATAAATGATCACGTCAAGATTTAGCAATGATTAACGAAAAAACAGTATTTAATGTGTTTACTTAGGAAATAAAGTATGTTTTTGCTGTGGAAAGAAGTGTTTTTTTTTAATAAATCCAATAATTATCTCTTTGATGCTCACGGAAATTCTACAAGGCAGGTAAAAATAAAAGTTGAAGAATTTTTCTTACTTGTAAGTAGAGTTGTTTGTTTCGCTGGAAAGGTGAGTTGCAGGCTTTGTTGCTCTTGGATTATCCGGTAGACGACCGTTGGGTTCACCGGGTAGTCGAGATCAACAGGCCTCGCAGCTCGGGCGCAGGTTTTATAGGGGCCGCGGGGCGCGAGGGGCGCTCACGGGAACACCGGGGAGGCTGCAGGCTGTGTACACCCCACGCAAAACGATCACACTTGCAGTGGTACGCACATTTTCAGGAATTGAAAGCTCCTCTCTCTAACACTGACTAACTGAAAAACCAAGACGCACTTTGTAAGTGATCTTAAATATGAAAATCACGTAAGTAAACATAATATGTATATGTGTATTTAACTTAATAATTGCTAATTATTATTCTTTTTAATTTATTACATGTTTGTCTGTTAAATCACTAAAACGTTTTACCCACTTTAAGTGATATCAATAATGTTAACTAATGTATAAGCTTGGATTTGAGGATGTGTACATTATTTAGTTTAATAGTCACGGAGCATGCTAATTTATCTTGAGTATTGTATACCAATTGTTTTTCCTTTTCATACCAACATTTTTATGCACAATTTTTTACTCTTAAAAGTTCTTTTGTTCTAAAACTTATATTTTCTTGAAAAACGCTTTTATTTTTATATCATAAATATATATAAGAATGGTGCATTGCTTAAAAGCATTCGTAGCAACTTGTAAATTAATATAAAAATTTGTTTATTTACAGATTTAGAGACATAAAATTTACAAATGAGATAATGAATTAAGCCTTTGGCAGTTCTACATGTATGTACTTACGAAATGTAAAATATAATATAATAATTTATAAATAATATAATATATATTTAACACGCAAACTCAATGTAATGATCTCACCCGCACATTACTTTTACCTGCGGTGAACGTTACTTTTAGATATTCAGGAATGTTTGATGAAAGACAGAATACTTTATATTAGGATTTACTCCAAAAATAACACAATAGAAAAAATTGTATTTCAAAAGACCTTGAAAATTTAATTTCATATTTTAATATATGAAATTTAAAAAATGATAATTGACTAAGAAAATATTTTTTTGATCTATTGTCAGTTGTCGCTTACGATTTTAATTTAAGCAATAAAACATTTCTTGATTTTAATATAATATTACAATAATAATTTTTAACCATATTCTTCATAGTAATTTACTTTGGTTGTATAATTTAATATATCCTGTAGATATGAACATTATTAATTCAATCACCGCAATGTAACAAAAACAGTACCAACTGTATGAATTTGGTTTACACAGATTCAAAATACATTGTTTCCACGACGTTTTGGCATGAATTAAATCATTTTCAACAATTATGCGTGTAATGAATATGGATAATTTCCTCTATGTAATAGTCTCTACATAATAAAATACAAAATGCAATTAATACCATCAGGGAAAAATGGGCCATAGAGAGGGAATTAAAATACATGGCCAAAAGATTGATATGATAAGGTTTGCTGATGACATTGCTCTGATCGCTGAAACTGAAGATGAACTCACGGAAGCGCTGACATCCATGGAAAACATATTTAATTCCAACTACAATATGAAGATAAACAGCACAAAAACCAAAGTCGTGAGAGTAAGCCGCAATGAGCAGCAGAAAATTAACATATCAATACTAGGAGTACCCCTAAAAGATGCAAAAGAATTTGTATACCTTGGAAGTACGATCACCTGGGATGGCAGAACAAAAAGAGAAGTCAACAGTCGAATACATCAAGCAAGGCCAGCTTTCAATAAAAAAGCCAAAATTCGTGAGTCAAGGAATATTTCTTTAGGGCTCCGCAAGCAACTTGCCAAAACACTTGCTTGGAGCATCTTAATGTACGGCTGTGAGACATGGTGCTTATCTGAAAGTGATAAAAAAAGACTAGAGGCCTTTGAGATGTGGTCGTACAGAAGAATTCTCGGAATTTCCTGGAGAGACCACGTCACGAACAATGAGGTTCTCAGAATAATCAAGGAAGATAGGCAACTAATAAGAACCATCTCAGAGAGGCGAGCCCGATGGATGGGCCACATCATGCGCCACGCTGGTCTTCTTCACGATATTGTGGAGGGGATGGTTGAGGGTAGAAACTGTAGAGGGCGCCCTAGACGGGAGTATTGCAGCAAGTATTCGAGTACATGAACTGTAGCGCTTATGCTGAGCTGAAAAGGGTTGCGGAGGACCGAGAGGAATGGAGATCGAGATGCAAGATTCTGTTGCTGCAAACCAATCCACCGGATTGATACTACGAAGAAGAAGACAATAAATTTGACATATTATTTTCCACTTTAATCATTTTTTAGAGAAGTTACATTTTTTGAAAGAATTTACAATAAATACCGAAAATGTTCTTCATAAACTCATTTTACTTACTTAAAATAAAAGTCCCAATTCAATAGTTTTTGTAAATACAAAATATGCCATTACATGGTCAATGGTCTTCTAGAATGACTATAAGGATTGAATGAATGAACTATTAAACTTGAAGAAATGTTGTCTTCGGTTTATGTTCTCCTTCGGTAACTGTTCTCCAGCTGAAGATATGAAATTGGAGAAAATTAAATTACTACTGAGACATTTAATTAATATTAATATTTTTGTTTGGTGTTTTTTTAATTAATTAAATTATATATAAATACATATTTTTTTCATGGTAAATAGCTTGTTTCATATCGTTTATTAAGAGATATGGTAACCATCCAAGTCAATACTCACTTTTATTAACTCTCACCTGTATAGACGTACATCGATCTCCTCTGCGACAGGTATCTAAGGTTGTAAATACTTTAATCGATCACTGAGAGCCGAGGAGTTTACACCAACGGTAGTGCAGTCTACTATCATGCGAACATTTCTGGGTTTAACTCTCAGGGATTAAAGTTGATTTTTGAAACTCTTCGATCAAAACTCAACGTAAAGTTACGATAAAATGTGTAAATAATTGTAATAAATAGTTGTAAATTTAATATGTTGGTGAGAATTGTGTATTCCATTTGACAGTATTATCCTATTTACACAGATGAAATTTATTTAAATAAACAAAAGTAGTCAAATATATATTATTTAATTAAGAAATAATTTATTAAACGGAAATTCTGTATATTATTTAATATACTCGACTTTTTTTTACTTCTCAACGATTTTCCAGAACGGTGAAAGCCTAGGGCCCTGAAAAAAAAGGCTTCTGTAGCTTATGCTTTCTTGTGGCATTCAAAAACATGTATAGAAGGTGATATTTAGGTAGATCTAGAATTTAATACCCTTAGTATAATCATCATCATCATCAGCCTGTGTCCGTCCACTGTTGAACGTAGGCCTCCCGCATGAGTCTCCATCCTCTTCGATCCTCCGCCTTCCGCATCCAGGTCACTCCCGCTATTCTTTTTATATCGTCAGTCCATCTTGTAGGGGGTCGGCCAATGCTTCGTTTGCCAGTTCTTGGGCGCCATTCCAATACTTTTTTTCCCCATCGACCGTCGTCTCTTCGACAGATATGACCTGCCCATTGCCACTTGAGTGTGCCTATTCGTTGGGTAGCATCCACTACTTGAGTTCTTCTGCGTATTTCCTCGTTTCGGATTCTATCTTTTAGCGACACTCCGAGCATGGATCTCTCCATAGCACGCTGGGTGACTTTTATTTTATGGGTAAGACTTGCTATCAGATTCCACGTCTCTGCGCCATAAGTTAATACAGGGAGGACGCATTGGTTAAACGCCTTAGTTTTAAGGTATTGCGGAATTTTCGCTTTGCGAAATTTTCGCTTAATATAATAACATTAACATAACTGAATTGAATATTTTTTATATTCTCATCTCACATAAAACACCTTCAAAAGTTTATATATATAATTTTTTGATAATAATTTAATAATTATTTCATTTACTTGAATTTAATTGTAGAATGACACAAAGAAATATTGATTGCAAGACTTAAAAATATTGTTGACGCACTCGTATTTACGACGAATGAAGTAGCCCCTATTCCTGAAAGTTTCCCGACAGTCTGTAAGTAATCTCGCAGGTACCCACCACATAATGAGACTTGGATGAGCAATGTTTTCACTTCAAGAGAGCATTCCAAAAATAAAGCTTATACTCAGCTGATAAAATTCTCATACTATGTGTACGAACATATACAAGTACGTTGTATAATTTTTCATTGAATAATGAAAAACTCTGTTACACATATTAAAAAAATGTTTTTTTTTGCATGCTAAATATTTGAAGTATATTTGAAGATTTATTTCTTCTAGACACGGAACGGATTTAAAGCAGAAAAGCAGCAATTTATTTAATGGTTTTAAATTATTATATTTCAATTTTATTTATTATTCATATGTAAGAAATATATTGAATTACAACAATTTTTACTATTAAGCCAATTACTTGTAAAATTCGATTATTAATTATTAATAACATTTAAAAAATGTGATGTTGTTTGCTAAAAGAGATTAAAAACCATAAAAAGCTGTAAGACGTAAAAAATCAACAACATTTATTGATGAGAACTCGTTTTTTGGTATGAGGAAAATGTATTTGTAGACTTTTTCATATAAACGAGTAAGTATAATTTAATTACTTCTTAGTACTATATGACGTGTATTTGAAATACTTTACCCGTTGAAATAGTCATCACATTTCATAAATAAATGAATAATTCAGATTCTTTGAAAAACCACTTTCCTAGTGTATTACCACTTTACCAAGAATATACAAAAATTCATTCTTCCACATCCGTTTCCTAAATAAAGTTTATAGACATCACTAATTGCCACCATAAGTTACGTGAGCTGCCATGCTCTTCATTTCATCCCATGCCAGCGCTGTCTGTAGTGAACGTATCCCAAGCAGGTAGATCCTTGGCTCTTAATCGACTGTATGATGAAACATACATGAAATAAAATATACGTAACATGAAAATGAAATCGATCAAAAAGAAAATCAATAAATGTTTTTTTTTTATTTAGAGCAAAAGCCATTAAAATTTATTTTCCCTTCTTGTTCCCGAGCATTGTTGCTGGAACGTTTTAATTAAAAATCTAATCTCTTAATACTTCATTCTGTAAAAACTCGTCCACACAGTAAAATTATTATTTTTTCTCATATGAACCTTCCACGTGAGAAAAAATAAAATAAAAACTAATCAACGACAATATGTAAATTCAATCAGCGTGGGGAGAAACCTTATGTAGATTGAACAAGTATTTTCAAGGAAAAGGTCCTCTTATCAGCTTCAAACGCTAAAAAAAAAGTAAAATGTATATTTATCAATTGAGGGATTGCCTTCCTTTTTGTCAAGTGTGACAATCCACCACTCTTAATCATTAATCTCAAAATTATTAGTAAATTATATGCTTAACCTGCAACTGCATCATACTTAATAAATTGAAATTGTTTGTAATCCATCCATTCACATCGGGCGATTAGCCTACTGAACCATTTGACCCTAAGAAGCGACTCACGTTATCTCAAATTCTAATATGTAATTTGTTTTTATATTGCGGCATTCAGGGAACATTTAAAGAAAATATTTCCGTATTATCTTTAAACAGATAAATGTAAAATAATATTATTAAGGAATGTTTTCTTCCTAAACTTTTTTGTAAACAAAATGGCAGTTAGTTTTACTTTTATATGCTGCGAAAAATGTCACTCTCAATTTAGAAACGTATTATAATGTAAATTGAATTTTTATTGATGTGCCGGATATATTTTTTGTTTCCATTCAGAAATTCAATAGCTAGGAAACTGGTTGAGTTATGGTTTGTTTTGAATTTTTCCTTTTTATTTGTTTGCCACACCAATTATATATATTAAAGCCAAGCCATATTTAAGCGTATGTCAATCAGCATTTTAAGAAGATCGGATGTGTAATCCGACACTCCTAAGCGTGAACCATTTTGTTGTAAGGGGCAGCTTAAATTAATAAATGACATGCGGTGTTTCCAGATGGTTACCTATCCAAGTTTAATCTACCCACATTGTTTTTTAATTTCAGAGATTCGCAAAAACCGGTGTTTGAACATAGTATGGTAAGAAGAATTTATGTTGAATGATTCATCATCGTAGTCTTCACGTTAAATACTTAGTATTTTGCCATAAATTTTTCGTAAGATGTTTCATTTGAAAGAATACTTGATATAAACTCTAAGAAGAAAAATCACATTTAATTTTATTTGCGTCGCTATGGTAGATTTATATGACTCTCTTGAGCGTGCTGATAAGGAAGAGAAGAGCAAAGAAATCCCGTCTAATTCAACACAATTAGAGTACGGGGCTCCAGCCTTGTAATGCACACCTGCTAGCTCAAGTTACTAAGGGGTGTGGCCGACAGTTAAGGTGCTAAGTTTTATGAAAAGCCACGATTCGATCCACGTATTATTATTAAAATTTCTGTCAAATATCTATAAATACTCCTGGTGTGACACTGATCTCTTACATGCCTGCCATAGCCGCTAATTAAAATTGATGGTTTATGAATGTTACCTGTCAATATCACCATTCACAGTGAAACCTTTAAAGTTGTAGGATATCTGAATGTCAGGGTTTAGTTAAATTCTATTGGTTACATTAATACTTTTTATAAGACGCTTAGTTATTGAAAGAAATGGCAAACGAGAGTCCAGAAGTGAGATTTCTTCATCATTTTGTACTAGTATTCTCCTGTGATTTTCATGTGCAATAAAGGTTGCACCCTTACAAGCGTACGGCTTGTCTTAGGATTACCCTAAACAATCAGTTATATTGAACAAAACTTTGTTGTGCTTATGCTCAGTTACGAGTGTTAAACATAAATGATAAATTAATTATATTAATAATGTCATATATTGCTAATGCATTGTATGGCCTGCAGTATGATTACTTTAGGCATTTCAGAGTAATAGGCAAACCTTGAATTTTGTGCGATGTAACTGTTCATCTTGAGCTCGCCTAAGAACAAGAAGAAAATAAGCATTTCAATTGTTGAGACGGGAAATTTTTCTCTTTTCTGGTCTTTTATTGTTCTATAAACTTATTTGCAATAAAAATAATGTTTACGCATAAATTATTAAATAAACTCTCTTTACATAGAACGGCTGAAATTGAATACAATATTTCATATTTTTTAGAGAAGGGTTAAAAAAATAATTTAACTCGTTTTGTTTACCGAGTCTTTTGTTTGAAAATGAGATTAATAACTAATTGTTTTATAAATAAAAAATATTACTTCGTAGAAAAGAGATAGAATGTGTTGCTGTTTCTTCATTTTTCATATCTGCTTTATTTCTGAAACATATGGTCGCCACAAATCACCGCCATATTATTTCAGCAACCTTTTTCTCGTCCTACATTGAACTAAGAAATATTTGCCTAATTATATGGATGTCTTCATAATATGTTTGATCCTATATCCTTACGTTTGTCTGTTTTACAAATTGAATCGAAATGATATCCTAAATTAAAAATCCAGCATATGATAATATTGATGATAAATCTCTCAACCAAAAGGTATGTTTCTTATAAAACACCACTATTTATGCGAATATATCTCTATAAAATTATATTCAAAATCCAAAACATAGCCCAAAAAATATTTTACTCCATAATTTATCGAAGACTTTAAAATGCTTCAATGTAAGTCACCGAATTAATTGTTTCTTATTTTAGCGTAAAATCTATGAGGAGTTTATGCAAAAAAAGCAATAATATATAGGAGTATAAAAACATACAAAGGTTTCAAATTTCACTTGGTAAAATTAAAAAATATGTATTTAATCGTCAAAAATATGTACGTACTGTCGGAAGAATCGTTTTATATGAATAGAAAAATAAATTAAATCCAAGATCGAACAATACGAAATGACTACAAAAAGATTTCAGCATCGGTTTTTATGTTGCCTTAAAGGGTCATGTCAGTGGTTTTTAACCAGTGCTGCGTGGAACACTGCTTACCACGCAAAAAAAAAATGTAAAATTATAAAAATAATATAAAAATATGTATAATATAAACCGTTTTCTAACCATAAACCTGTCGAAAATATTAATGAATCATATTTCATTTATCTTTTCCGGTTCAGACCATTAATAGGGTTGAGAGCTTCAGATACCTCAACGTACATTCACTAACAACGATGGCCTGCAGAAAGAGTTCGCATCACACCTTTTAAAATCCTCCTAAAAAAAGAATTCTCCTCTCTTCAGGATTATTTTTTAAATTTTAATTTGTAAACAGTCACGTGCTCCGACTTTCATCCGTAATGTACTCAAATGAAGGATTTCAAAGAACCTTGCTGGCATAATGTTGGATATATTTACTAATGATGTAAGTAATAAATATATTTTTTAGCTGTCTAATGTGGTTGCCCCCCTTAATTAATAATGATTTTAGAGAAATGTATCATAACTTAAAATGAAAGTCTATATATTTAACGGTAGTTTTATAACCCAATTGATGACTTTGTTGCTACGTGACCTCCAAAAGTTTAAGTACCACTAGTCTGCGCTTATGAAAGAATTCCTGAAAGTAAAATTTCATTGTGTTTGCGAATCGCTCGAGAATCGAAGAACTTTATTTGTAGTAGTTTTGTGTAGACGTGTCCCTTCCTTTCCCTCGGAACGATTCTTATTTAACTCGCTCGTTGAACCCTCGAGTGTGGAGTTCGGTTCGGTATCACCAATAGTACGGTTCACTGTAGAGAGACTATTGCGCCACCGTATTAGAATAAATCTTTTCGTGAGAATATTATCAAAATTAATATTTTGGAAAACTTTTAAATTTCCGAATAGTTTGGCCAACTGATGTGCTGAACTCTACGAAAGTTTTTTGTATTTTATTTCATGCTGATTGATTTAAATATTTATAATGCGTTAAAATTTTCATGTTTAATATATAAATATATAATGAATGAGGTAGTGTACAATTATTATGATTAAATACGCGATTTTAACCATTTACAGTCGTAACATTTTAGTCTTCCATTTTGAAGTCTACTATTGACTCAGGTAAACCTAATAGTGCTGCCTTAGCATCGGTATTTGTCCTCTCATATATCTTTTCAAGAAGTATATAAATAGATGTTTGCATCCTTCCCACAAACAACTTTCAACCGACCCAGTTAAGTATTGTCATAGAGTCTACTAAAAGACCAAAACCCTCTTGCAATGCTCTCTTGTGGGTGTTTTTTGTTAAAACATAAAATGAAAAACATTCAGTTGAGGATGTAAACAGTTAATAATTGGCACCAGTTTGTTACTGGCGTCTAGTGGTTTACCAGTACATCATACAGTATTGTACAGTACATTGTACAGTACATTGCAGAAAAAGATTTTCTTTAATAATAGGTTTTTTCAATGCGCATTATTTTGAAAGATTCAAAAATATCGTCAATTTTTATATTATTAAATTTATAATTAAGCTTTTGCATGATTTTAGGTATCTATTATTCGACACATTTTTTTTAGTAATTGTACGCTTATTTTGATCATAAAATTTTAATTACGTATGAAACGCTAATAAAATGACAATTTTATTTTTGGGAACGTTTATTCGAGTTCTTGAGACATTTTTAGATATTATTTATTATTGATAACTAGATCTGATTTCAAATATTGTTATCATTTAAAAAA
The DNA here is from genome assembly GCA_022606575.1 of Glossosoma conforme. Taxonomy (NCBI): domain Eukaryota; kingdom Metazoa; phylum Arthropoda; class Insecta; order Trichoptera; family Glossosomatidae; genus Glossosoma; species Glossosoma conforme. Next base: position 4,439,761 of record JAGTXR010000100.1, on the reverse strand, counting down.
ATATGATTGACATACGACATAAAGTCAAGATCCATGATGGCATGGGTCATGCCATCAGCAAAAAGCTCATCAAACATAATGTTGAAATATTTCTAGCACCGAAATTAATGTAAGCCTCATTTAAATAGTTATTCCTAAATTGTAAATTTATTGCTTGACAAGGTTTCTACAAAAATGAAACATGTAACACGTCTTTAATAATAATTCTGCGATAAATTGAATCGATGCAAAAAATATATAATATATGATATTTTACATACGAGTACTTTAAATCACATTCATTTTTATTTTAGCGACATAAAGAAAAATATCAGCCGTGGTGTCAGGTTTATAAAACATGTAACTGTTGAACGTAAGACGTTAAATACTGTCGTTGTACACTGTAATACACGAATACCGTGAACGTGATACGATGCACCTGAAAAATAAAGAAATGGAACTCGATTAAAAGTTGTCGGTTCTTCCCTCACGAGGTTCTGAGATTAATCATTTATGCCGCAAGAGTATCCAACACAACTATCTGACACAAGTATCCGACACAAGCGCCGGTAATTTTTCAGCTTCGTAACTTATACAATGAATAAATTACAAATTTCTCTGAACCCCCTTGTGAAACTGTGCAGCTTAGTTAAGTATAATTTAACAAAAATTTACTATGTAAATAATTTAATCAAAAAAAGTATTTATTATTAGTGTTATTAAAATTAATTTATCAAAAATTATGTTCACTTGACCAATGATGCGTGTGGTGAAATGGATGAGAAACCATGTTAATAGTCATAAAAATATTATTTTGTAATTGAAAAAAGCACACTCACCACAAGTCTGTCAAGTAAATCCCTGAAAATCATTTATTCACAAAGATGCATGATTCTCCTACAATACTAGTATTTATATGCGTAATTTAACTACCCCACACTATGTACTTGTATGGTGACTTCAGATTTTAATTTCATGCCTTCGCGATACTGAAATCACTGTAGCTACTACATCTTAACATAAATACCTGCGTCTGTAAAGTCGGTCATTCTGATTTCAGGAAATACGCAACCTAATTATATTTTGCCATGCGTTAGTTCACTGTTTTTTTTTAATAGCTTTAAGGCAAACTTAAACATTTTTCAACCTTTGAAAGTTAATTAAGTAATAAAATAATCTTAAGTTTGAATGTTTCAGGTGCGACCGTGTTTTCTTTGCAGGCTGGGGTCGACAGGTGGGCTGTCGGTACACCACGCTGCGGCGTGTCATCGCCCTTAGGGTCACTCTCGGGTATCCTAGAGGGTTAAGTATCGGAGTATCAAGGACTGAAATCTTCCACCAAAGACCCTTATCTTATTCTACCTACACACATATTTATTTTTGTATCAATACAACAGCGGACCCGAGTTGACCCCTTTTTATTTATTATATTTTGTACACAAATATATTAAAATAAATAAGTGATTTTATGTTATTGTCACCATTACCCATTTTGCCAAAACACTTGCTTGGAGCATCTTAATGTACGGCTGTGAGATATGGTGCTTATCTGAAAGTGATAAAAAAAGACTAGAGGCCTTTGAGATGTGGTCGTACAGAAGAATTCTCGGAATTTCCTGGAGAGACCACGTCACGAACAATGAGGTTCTCAGAATAATCAAGGAAGATAGGCAACTAATAAGAACCATCTCAGAGAGGCGAGCCCGATGGATGGGCCACATCATGCGCCACGCTGGTCTTCTTCACGATATTGTGGAGGGGATGGTTGAGGGTAGAAACTGTAGAGGGCGCCCTAGACGGGAGTATTGCAGCAAGTATTCGAGGATAGGAACTGTAGCGCTTATGCTGAGCTGAAAAGGGTTGCGGGGGACCGAGAGGAATGGAGATCGAGATGCAAGATTCTGTTGCTGCAAACCAATCCACCGGATTGATACTACGAAGAAGACCCATTTATTTGTTTTACTACCAATGGTAGTTATATTACGAAATGCTTATAGTAAATGAATTTTATTTTTAAATTTATCTAAATACATAGTAAAATATATAAGCGAAATAATACATCATGTACCTATTGGATATTCCATAGATTATAAGTGGAATCGAAAGTGACTAATTTATGCATTTGCTAGACAGTTCCTAATATACGATGCAGTCTTAACTTGGATGTCGTTATTTATGAGTCGTTGAACTTCTATGATAAATAAATTAGGTACGAGTACTTAAGTTCAATGCTTTACAACTTACAGGTAACTCCGGTGGAGAGGCGCCAAGTGAGTGCTTTCGAGAGATTTTATCGAATCAATCAAACCAAGGGTAATGTAAAACTCATGGAATATTATTAAATTTTATTACATTACACACCACTTTTGCAGTCATTCTTGTGATATGAAAATATTGTTTTTACTAAATATGCTGGTTTTATCAAATCAAATAGTGTAGTTGTCTTCTTTTACCTTGCACACTGCGATGCTCGATTGTATCCTTTGTAATTCACATACATTTCTTGATGTTTTATTACACTATACAATATTATTTTTGCTTCACGGTAAAACAATCTTCATGGACTACCTAATAATCATACCACATTCACTCCAATTTAGCGACCAAAACTCACAATTAATAACCTCTGCAAACCTTTAAATCATAGTCCCAAGTCAGCTCTCCTAACTAAAATTTTCCTTAAGCATCCTTTTATAATTGCAACCCAAGTGGTGATTATACAGTCCACAAATTCACTCCATTAAGTTGACAAGATACTCTGTCTAAGGACTCATGAAACTCGTCGGAAAGTCATATCATCGCGCGAAGGTTGCCGAATACATTCCATGTATTGTAGTTTCCTTAGATCTAATATCAGTTTTCCAAAATGTAGCTGAGGTATTTGAGGATATTTGATCGACTCTTCATCAAAATTATTTTCAATGAGTTCAGATGATTATGTAGACGCTTTTGAAGCTCTTAATATTTCATCATAAGCATCCATTAAAAGCAAATTATAAAGTATTTTAAAATAACCTGCCTGCTTCAAAATTTATTTAATTTTCTTTTATATAAAAATCATATTTATATTTATATTGAACTCTCGATGCTTCTGCCATATTCAATAATGTCTGACTTTATTTGTAGGACTTCGCGGGAAGCCTTCATATTCCGATGCAGATTCAAATGAAAAATAGTCTATGAAGATCTTCTTTAAAGAGTTTCGTACCTATATTACTTTTCCCGATTGATATCCGAATGTACTAAATAGTGCTTACCATACTTCTTATAGAAGGATACTGAAAGACTGAGCTCTATTCAAAAGTAAAAGTGCTGTTATTAGATATTATTTATTATAAAAGTATTTCTGTATACTCGTATTTGTTAGGCAGGGAATAATATAAAATTACATTTCCTTAAATTCTGATTAATATTTATGATTAATCTCATTATAATAAATAAATAAATAGACGTAATGAAATGACAAACGAAAAAATTTAACATAAACCAATATTAAAATCTAACAGAAATAAAATTCTAGTCTACGGTAAATTACCTAAATACTGTAATACGTTCTCACATTATGGTAACTCCATGGTATTCTGGGCAGCGATTTTCGCAGGTAACTTTTTCAATATTCAAAGGTCTTTCTTAAAACTATTTTTTTAATCCAACCATTAACAAGGTAAAAAAATCTTGCTTCTCTTATTAAGTATTTGATAAGATAATTAGGTTTTTGTAGAATTTAAAAAAAAATAAAACCATATTTCATGAAGAATTGTATTAATATTATTTTTTCAGTAATATTGATAAATCATATCAAGCCTATTTTAAATGCCATACATATTACGTAAACGTTTTATTTAAGCGCTTTCCAACAACCGAGAGCGAAGGCTAGATTACTTCAAGAATATTCATTTATGTATGTAGGACATATCGCACTTCCGCAACTGAACTGACACATGTCAAAGTATCCCATCTTAAGAAAATCGATTAGAAGAGTAATTCTGTAAGGTTCACATCTGTTTTGAAAATAACTAAAAGTGAATATTTTAAACTAATGACCATACCTAACCGTAGAAAAACTTGCTTTCATTTCCCTTCTTTCTACATGAAGTGTCATTATTCGCGGACACCCATAGTTGACTGACTATGATAGCACAGATAACCAGTCATTCAAAAATCTACATCGATGATTACGCGGACACCAAATACCATGGTCTCTTAATAAAAGCACATATTATGTACATTTATGCTACTCTATACACATCGCATTATTAACTTCTTTCGAACCCATCCTTCTTTATTCAGTGAATCAGCTATTAATATTGTACAAACAAACGTCTATCGCGGAGTACCTGGAAAATTAGACATTAAAGAATCTGAGATCAAGAAAAAAAATCATTAAAATCAGTAAAGGTGTTGGGAGGTCACGGAATAAGGCGAAAAAGTAAAATAACTTTCTACTTGTTTTTGAATTGTAGCACTCTAGTCGCCGTGGAGCGTTACAAGCAAGGCTGTAAGCATGCTGCGGCGTAGAACAAGCTGCTAGGCTATAACGGTTAATTCCATTGTGTAATGTCTAACGTGTAAAGTTTTTTATGGCTTCGAATTTGATTTCCTGCCACCGGCGGGAAAGAGGCAGCGTTCACACCTCCGGCGATTAAAAGGCGACGAGTTTGCATGCGACGCGATCTCGAGGCAGTAATTAACCACTCGCGGGGCGACAATTCTCCCCCAGCGGTCCCTAGTGCCGCCACCTGTTGACAAGTGTTCGCCTGAGTGCGGGGCACATCGCCGCTTCGGCAACTTTAATGCGGGATATTATTAGTGATACGATCACTGGCGCACGTAGCACAAATAAAATGGACAGCTTAATTTAAGTTTTACGATTGTATAAATTCAGTTTTTGAAATAATAATCGTTACTTTTTCAAGTCATGTGTTTACTGAATAAGGATCTAATTTGTGAAGAGATTTGTCACAATTAACGTAGAATTTATTTGTCTTGCTTAAAAGGTTTTGACAGAACACTTTGTTGCGAGATGGATATTGCTGTATATTTCGCTGTATATGGAGGGATTATAATAATAAGTGTAATAAATTGATATGTTATTTTGCATTATTTCTCGATTAAGTCGAATTAAAAAAAAACATGGAATGGTCAATTGCCGTGATAAGCTATTATAATCGATGCAACAGTTTTATTTTTGACACAAAAAATATAAACTTATATATTAAATTATATTACTGATAAATTTATTGTAATCATGTTGTAATGTATATAAGCATATCCCAACTACCGAAATTTACCTTACTTCATTAAATATTCATTAAATATTGATCAGCAAATATTCTCACTTTATCTAATTTGTACCTCTTATTGTAAATGATAAGTATTTATAAATATGACAGATTGTATGGCTACGGTTTGAGTTCACAATATGCTCCAAAGCTGAGAGTGTATCACTTCATTTTTAAACCTGTAAATTTGGTAATATGGTAGCACGACCAACAATACATCATTTATTGTTGAATTTTTTAAAAATGTTTACTTGCATTATTTATTTCAGTTTGCTGATCTAAGCAATAAATAAAAAAGGTTAGGTTTAAAGCAATTTTATAGAAAGAATTTTGAATCATTTTATAATTCAATGTCATCACAGAAATATACCTATCGGAATAACTGAGCCTACAAGCTGAAAGGATTTAATTTATTAAATCATTAATAATGGAAAAAATCACGAGAAAACACCACTGATCTCATACCTCCCGATTGTTAAAAATATTATATGATTCCGTGTACGTACGAGTATATTCCCGATGCAGTTTATTGTGGGTGGCTGTCTGCTTGGAGAGGTCTTCAGCCTCCTCTTTCCTTTCAGCATCAGAACCTCCCTTCCCCGCCCATCTAAGCACATACCCCCTTATCGACAACTCCCCCTCGCTCACAAAGATACCCGCAAACAAAGTTTTGCGTTTAAGCGATACTATGATTTCCCTAGCTGCAAAACTTGCAATAATTGCTATATATTCCTTACTAAGCATATTAAATATTTTTAAACGACTATATAAAGTGTAAACTATACTCATTATGATTTTTTCACAACAAAATTATGTTATAAACATTTTAAATTAAAACGAAAAAAAAGGATACTTGGCAAAATTGAAGGTAGACGTTACTGAAGAAGATTGCATATCCAGCATTGAAGTAAAGATGAAAAATACATATTTATTATGGACGCTTATTTTTTTCAATAAAAAAGAAACTGAAGTTGAGGTAACAAAACCGCTTTTTCAAGTCAGGTAAGCATCTTAATGTTTCACGACAGGCTGGATGAAAATGAAGGCATGGTAAAATAATATACACTAAAGCTTCATCATGACCACTGCGTGGTTCAGCATTTTCATGAAATATTCTGAACAAAGTCAATAATTATTCCGTATACTCTTGTGCGAACCAATATTATTTGACATAGTTTCAATATGTTAATAGAAAGAGGAGTCCTTTTCGATGCAGTTCAAGGGAATCGCCTCGGCCTTATCGGGCATGCAGACTTTGTGGCCACTAAAAAAAATTTCCACGCACTTACAATCTTATCTCGTATTTTAGGTGAGAGAATCTATCTTCCATCTCCATCTCTTTACAACCCATGAATGTGATTCTAATCTTTTTCACGGAATCTTTCTTTTAGCACTTCTGTGCAGTGGCCACAATTGTTCAGAGGGGACTCCTACTGGACTTATCAGTTGCTAACTGATCATAATCTGAATTAGCGCGTCATCAAGGAGACTTAACTGTCCTCCTGTGTGATGTGGGTGTGAGGCGGGTAAAGTCCAATCCAGTTTAAATATGTATTATTTTATTTATTAAAAATTAGTTTCTAAAGTTGAATATTACATATAATTTTCAATAATTGAGGGTAATTTTTTAATTCACGGTTTCTTCTTCTTTATGAAACCATTGAAATTAAATTGCAATGATAAAAGATTTTAGAATTATACATAAATATTAGCTTGAATTTCAAATTTCAAGATGAATTTCGTAAATGTATGAAAAAACTTTCAAATTCTATTTTATTAATCGGTTTTCAATGAAAGCTTATTTTTTTTTTAAATATTCAAATGATTGTTTGTAAATTTATAAACAAAACAGCAATTACCAATTCCACAAATAAACACAATATATGCGATCCACTTGCCGCGCTCGCTGTCGCGACTAGAAGTGAAGTGGGTATTATTCATTACACATGATTATTTTGTTTGCCATTGCTCCTCCTGCCGTCCTGGTGCTATCACGGCCGTTACTCATTAATCATGTCGGTACTTCCCGGCACATCCTACACACCACAGACAGCTTCCGGTGACCCCCACACCAGCGCCGATATATCGGTTTCAACTCGACTGATCTCCAATGGGAATTTCATTAGATAAGTAACTCAATCAACTGACTGAGTCTGATTAATGTTACACGTATTTTTATTTTTCTTTAAATAATGAAAAACTTAAACAAAATGCTCAAATTATATAATATTATTGTATTATTATTATGTTTTTGGGCCCCTTTCAGAAGCTAGACTTTTACGTTTATGAAATTATATTTTTTTATTGAATTTAATTTTTGAAACTATGAAAAGAGAGTAAAAACCATATAAAATTAATTCACTGAAGCAAAAACACCTAAGGTATAATTTTGAAATGGCATCTGATTGAAAATCATATAAAATATATTAAAAAAAAAAACATTCAAAAATCAACCCAAGAAATCATTTTTAGTATGTTCGAGTACATTGGGGGTGGTGATGGTATGACTTTGTAAGAAATAATATAAAAGTTAAGAAGACCGACAACCTTACATTCATCAAAAAACGATGGTGCGTATTTTTTTTTCAGATGCCGCAGGAGATTGTGATACTCCAGCCGTCTTTTTTCAAGCCTTCTAATTTTGTCCTGTAAGTAAGTCACATATAGAATGTACTCATTGAAACTCAGGGTACAGAGCTGACATAGCAGCAAATATAACTTTATCTTTCAAAATTAAGACTTGCATATACACTAGAAGAGAGAATCTAAGTAGATTAAGATGGGGCAGATTCTTTACACATCTATATAAAAAAAATCGTTGTCACTAAGAGACTAAATCATTTTGTAGGACTACCCACTGTGGCCGAATCTGCGTAAGTCTCTCATTTTATTCTTTAAAAAAGCGTCATTTTCACTTAGTACTTTGACAATGGCGAAAAAAATATAGTCTGCTCTGTCAAAGTCATGCAAACAACTTAAAGCCGTCACTTGAGCTGCGAGCGTGGCGAACAGTCGCGTGAGCTGAGGCTTTAATAACAAACTTTCCCGGCGACCGTTAGTTTGTCCGAATTGTGGCCAACACGCAACAACACACAACAGTGAGCGACAACCAATGCTCTGAAAAAATATTACTAGAGAGAATGTATGATTTCCCCCTTGAGGAATCCTCTTTGTAATTCACGGTTTTTGGTTCAGCAGTGTAGAGCAAATCGTTTTAAAGATATTTTGATCTACGTCAGCCTGTGTACTCGTATATCCACTTAAACGTAAGTTTCTCGTATGAGTCCTCTTCGATTCCCTGCCTTCTGCATTTTAGATACAGATGTCATCATCAAATGAGATATATTTTATGAAAGCACACCGTTATATTTTATTTTATTTTTCATCGTACATCCTAAATTGTTATGTGAAAGTTTTTCTAAATGAAGACACGAATCACAAGAAAAACGAAATCAAAAGTTCAAAGAGCTGCAAAACCACCTTTTTGAACTCATTTTTTTGGAGTGTTTTTTCTGTAGTGTCTTTTTTCTTCTCTAGTCAAATTGCACATAACGAAACACATTTTGAAAGAAATTATCATGACTATTTGGTCCTAATGGAGCTCAACTATTTTGCCAACGTATTTTAATTCCTTTTTTTTTTTTTATGTAAACGCATGGAGGAGAGCACAACCGGTCAAGACCAGTGCACTCTATGACGCTCAGCCAGGGAGGCTGGACGCTGCATGCGGGAAACGTATGTTGTGTTCGTGTTTGTGTGAGGGTTGGGGAGATTGCAAGTGTATATTTATCTGTTTCTTGAAGAGATAAATAGAGATATCCTGTATGTACTCATATCTCTTTATGCGACTATGCCCACATTACAAAAAAAATACATATCATGAGGAGGTGCAGAACCTCAAATTCCTTCGAAAAACCCGCATGTTGTGCCAGTATCACGGTCTATCAGCTATTTACCTCTACTTACCTACTTACAATCTCTGTAATGGTGGTTAAAAAATCTTAGAAAAAACTATTTCGCGCACGGATATACCCAAAGGATATGATTTCCAAATATAGCCATTAAAGCGTACTGAAATACATCATCTTTTTTTCAGAGAGTGAAGCCTCCGCTACTGGCGAAATTTCATATATTAATAAAAAAAACATTACATTATTGTGTAGATTCATTTTGATCCGCGGTTAACGAGATGTTTGCGACCGCTGCGCAATAACACTGATTTTCGCGAATTTTCTACCTACGCAAGTATTGTCGGCCGCCATAAGCGATTGCTTCATTACAAATAGAGTTACAATAAAAAAGTTTCTTTTTATTTGCGGTATTCTTTTGTAATATAAATCAATAAATATTAATTGAACACTTATATTAATCACTCCGCTATTAAAATTATATCAAAAAGGGTAAAGGTGGGGTAATATTCTACTTTTTGGGTGGAAGAAAAAATAAACAATGGGCAAACGGGAAATATTTTAAAATAAGAATGTAGGATAGAGTTTGAAGGATCTTGGAAATGTCTCTTTCTCTCTCTCTCTCTCTCTCTCTCTCTCTCTCTCTCTTCTTCTCTCTCTCTCACTCTCAGTCAGCTCCGTATTTCCATGACAGCAATTTCTGTTGACCAAGTGTTTCAACTACGAATCGAATATGGCTGAAGATGAACAATATTTTGACCTTTATTTTTACATTTAATTGGCAATAGCATAACAAATTTCAATAATTTATCCAATTGGACTTTTCATGGATCAGCAGGTCCATACAAATTTCTGAGCTGTAAAATAAGTCATTTGAATCATAAGCTATAAAATCTTCGCAGAATTTTGGCCGAGATATATTTATTATATTTAGATATTGAGCGAAGGATCTAGAAGTTTTGCAGGCCTTCCACGAGTCCTAATTCGACACTGTTTATACTCATGTTTAACATAGATGAGCGGGTAGAGTTAGGGGAGTGCGGAATAAATCTTATGGTCGTTCCGTGCAAAAGAATTAGTATAATGTGTTGGCCAATCCTTTCTTAACGAACATATGATAATTACAATCGCTCTGAAATATTAAGCATATTCTACAAATTTATATGGGGAGATTATGTTTATTATATAAATATTAAATTACTGGTGGATATATATTTTTAAGACGATTAATAACTTATGGGAGCAGACTCAACGAATGGTATTTCGTCTTCGTAGAACATTTTTTGAATGCATGCTAATTTTTGAGATCAGGCATTATTTTAAGGTTCGAAATTTTGTAGATTACCAGGAAACATTTTTTTGTAAACTAAAATTTCTGGGAAACGAAAAAATTGTGGCGGCCATCTAGGCGGCAAGCACCTTGGTTAGGCCACAATTTGCAATTGATGTGATAATGACACTCAGACATATTGAATTATTCCAGGTTTCCAGCTGCTAATGTTCACCTCATCGATAACATGACCGCGCTCTTTCTAGGTGATTAAAGCCTGGTCAGGTAAAATTTACTGAAATAAAAACCTCTCCAAGACCTTCTAAAGCCCAGTAACAAAAATAGTTTCCGGGTTCATCGGATCCCATATGTCCAATGAATCTCAAAACTCTATGGACCATATTGAGGAAAAAATACTTTTAACAATAAATATCAATTTTACTTATTATATGTCGACTAAGGAAATTGGCTTTGTGACCGCAACAAAAAGTGCTATGAACAAGACATGGGTATACTAACTACGTTCGAATCCTCACTTCAACCTTATTTTTTTCGTTTATGAAAAAAATACTTAAATTATGGTATTTGCTGTATATTTCTTTTTATGTTATGAAAAATCATTTGAAGATGAACGTTGTATGTACGAGTATATATCGATTAACGGTAGATTATACTGTTGAATAATTACAGTATTAAGTCCGCCTGTGTGAGCTCGTTACGCAATGGAGGGTTCATAATTCTGTTAAGTGAAATGATAATATTTCCTTCTCTTGTGTTTGACTTGTTTGCGTTTCATATTAGAATATTAATAGTTAAATGTTAGCATAAATGATGTAAACATTGTTACATGCCCGTGTCGCTGATGAACATATTGTGAAGAAGCAGACATTTTCCTAACTGAGCCTAGAGGCAACAATCAGCATGACTCGGCGAAATACTGTACAAGTGTGTGAGGCGGTAAGAAGTGTAAATGTGAGCCATGGTCTATGAACTTGAATCTGAACTGAAGTTTATTTATTTTATACAGAAAATATGCAGTTATATATTATTTTAATTGGGGATTTAAATGTGTGATTATCATCTTAATTAATAATAAAAATACTCACCCCTCTCCTTTTAAGTTGGCCGAAAACTCAATTCAAATACATGTATTTAAAATTATAAATAAATAAAATAATTCCATTCTTCTTAAATTTATTGTTACGTATATTTATAATTACAATTAAAAAGAATGTATTTGTTTTAATTTTCTAAGAAAATAAAACTTTTACGACTTCATTTAAAACAATATACTATTATAAATATTTATTTATGGGTTGAAATTATCTACGTAGGAATATAATATTCATGAAGTTACACTAGTAGATATTACACTGACAACGGCCTCGGGGTTGAATGTATCTCTTCACATAGTAATGTACGACTCTTTAAGGCAGGATTCAATATTTTATATTCGATTTTTTAACTCACATATCTTTTCAGTAGTTTTACAATTTTAGTTGTGCAGAAGTCATTTTAAATTCCATATCTCCTTTCTGTTTGGTGCGCTTTGTCACAACGAATGTCCGCAATAAGTTCTTCAGATATTAAATTTTTCACCTGGACTCACTCAGGTCGGCTAAGCATTTTAAAGTTTCATGACAATGACTTTACATATATTTGTACTTTATACGTGCATGGATTTATTTTCTATTCCGTCTGGATTCTTCCGTATGTGTTTCCGTAAAAAGTGCATAGAGCTGCATGGGCAAGCTGGTGATATTTCTAAATTGTACAATCTACGTGACAGCTCGTGTGACGCAAACAAACTTGACCTTTGTGGTTACGTTAAAAAATATATTTTTGTCAGATGTCTTAAGAAAAAAACATATTTTCGATATACCAAGTTTATTTTAATTAAACAAAAATGTCCCAAGTTGAACTTTACTATCGTGAAAGTAATATTTAAAATAAATTACTAGTAGCTTTCATCCTAACCTTGGAAGATAGTAAAGTTTAACTTGGGACATTTTTGTTAAATTAAAATAACCTTGGTATATCGAAAATATGTTTTTTTCTTAAGACATCTGACAAAAATATATTTTTTAACGTAACCACAAACGTCAAGTTTGTTTGCGTCACACGAGCTGTCACGTATATTGTACAATTTAGAAATATCACCACCTTGCCCATGCAGCTCTATGCACTTTTTACGAAAACATATACGGAAGAATCCGGACGGAATAGAAAATAAATCCATGCACGTATACAGTACAAATATATGTAAAGTCATTGTCATGAAACTTTAAAATGCTTAGCCGACCTGAGTGAGTCCAGGTAAAAAATTTAATATCTGAAGAACTTATTGCGGACATTCGTTGTGACAAAGCGCACCAAACAGAAAGGAGATATGGAATTTAAAATGACTTCTGCACAACTAAAATTGTAAAACTACTGAAAAGATATGTGAGTTAAAAAATCGAATATAAAATATTGAATCCTGCCTTAAAGAGTCGTACATTACTATGTGAAAAGACACATTCAACCCCGAGGCCGTTGTTAGTGTAATATCTACTAGTGTAACTTCATGAATATTATATTCCTACGTAGATAATTTCAACCCATAAACCCAACCCCGCATCAGCGATGGGGAAAATCGGTGAAGGTTTTTGTCATTTTAGAACCCATTAGTATTATATTATTATAACTATGAATTATTCTATCTTCTTACCCATATACCCAACCACCCACATACATTTCTACTCGCCTACTGACATACCAACCCAGATAAACTCATACCTATTTATCCTTACCTAGTCACACTCTAATGCTTTTTCACAGTCGACCTTTCTCCAAGGTATATTTATAGGTATTGAGATGACACACTGACTGTACTAATCATACTCGCATATACGTGGAAACAATATAGAGCTTATAATTTGATAAACACCTCGAGATTGAAACCTATACTTTTGCTTGGTAGAAGAGCGTTTTATATCTTTATAATTCCAGATGAGATGAGACTTCAGAATCACTATCACCAACTGTCGGTATTCTCCTGTATGTGTTTGTATTTGTAAAATTAAATATACTTGAATGAATATAAATTGTATTGCTTATAAAATGGGATGTCGTATCATGATAAACATGTATATTCACTAAATATTTAATTGTATAGCCGTATTATCGAAAATTAAAACACGAATTTTGAAAAAAAACATTTAAATACCAACCGTAAGACAATTATTAAGATTAGCCCATTGTGAGCTTATAGTACTATATAACTTTTTTATGGGATTACCTAGATCTGATATATCTTCAAAATAGATTATATATTCGATTAATAGAACCCGAATCAAATAACTGTGTTGATCGTGTTACCACTGGACTACAAACGTTAGCAGAATTCTTGCAGAAACTTGTCATTGCGCTTAAAAGAAAACGTCTTCTTTCCGCTGATTGTCTTGTTTTCTTCCACCACGGTCGATTCACTTTCTTCCAACCGCCCTCGATGGAGCAGACTTTATTTCTAGTATGCAACAACTATAGCAATCTACCATTCAAAATTCTTTACTACTGCGCTTTATTTTATTCATTATGTATGTTTCAACTGACAAATTTCATTTTTAATTTTAAAACACATTTAATGTTTTTTTGAATAACAAAAGGTTAATTATCTTCTCAAGAATTATATAATATATTTGTACCAGAGATTCTTTGTATGAAATAATTAAAATAATTGGTATATGGTCTTCGAAGTATACCTGCTTATTAAGAATGGTTACTCCTAGAAAACATTTTTTTTTCTAGTACCCTTTATTAACATACACTAATTTCTAGTGTTCCGCCAATCTTCATAGTTTTTTTTCTTTTATCAACCGTTTTTACTTTTGTGCAAACACCAGACAAAAGTATATATTTTGGCTTTAGCTAGAGGACTCGTTCTGACAGCAACCTTTATACTACGAGTATATGCATACTTGTATCACGCATGGTTCTCGATGACTTCTAGAACAACATACCAGGAAACGAAGGCAGCTACGACACATGTTTGGGTGTTTTTTACTCATCAAATGACTACTTCAACGCTCTCTGATGATTGGGTTTTTAGATGTGACTCAATCCATGGACATACAGTTGATGAATACCCACATGAAATTAATTACTTCCATATTTGTGAAGAGTTTTTTCAGTCCTTGAAAAGTTTTAGTCACAGATAAAACTTTTGTTGTATACCAATATTTTTTTGTTTATTTTTAAAATATAAATTTAGCTGAGAATGAGTTCAGAAGATAGTATTTTAATTAAGATACACAAAGCTTTTTGAACAAATAAAAAAAAACATTCTTATGTAATTTTGTATTATTTTTTAACCTTTTGCCAATTGAGTTTGTTTACACAATAATTAATAATGACTTTCTTATTTTGTTTATTCTCATTTAAAAATATTGTCAAATTCATTCACATTTACGTCGGAAAATTTATTAATACCCGTTACCTCGACTGGCGGTTAATTTCGGGAAGGGTATTTTTACGTTGTACGTACTCTGAACTTTAAAGTCGGGTAGGGTTTTTAAACTTGTTTTTTTCTACAAGCATTTGACTTTTTCTTACTTATAAGGTTCGACATTATCAGTTTTACAAAAGTAAACGCATATTTAAGACACAGGGTCACTACAAATTTGTTTAAATTTTTAGAATAAATAATTTAGTTTATTTTGTAAAATCAACATATTATTTTAATTTTATTCCATAATCGCTAGCATATAAGGTTCGATACGACTTAGATTTACAAAAATAAACGCGCACTATTTTTTTGTTTTATTTTGTTACAGGATGTTGCATATGTTTTGATTTGTAATTTTAATTATATTTATATAAATACAATATTTTATTCGTGAATATGCATACATTTTGCAGCTTATTTGATTTTTAATTGGTTTTACAAGAAAAAAAAAATATTTTCATGATACACGGCCCAAAGTTTTGAGAAATTAAAAAAAACGAATTTCTTTATATAGATTTACCCTCCCAAACATAACAAAAAAATAATTATTAAGGTAGCTTATACAGTATCGAATGTACATCAATTTAACTGAAGTCCTTAACTTCAGTTAAATTGTTTTTTTTTTGCAAAATCTTCCGGCCGGGAATGTGTTGTCACTTCTTATAAATACCCTTCATAAGGGTTATTGTTACCATAATTATCATACTCTTAATTTAAAAAAATATTTATTACTCTAAAAAACCCTTAAAAGTTTTAATAATTATTTTCAAATTGTGGACATAATTAAAAACTATTGTTAGAAGTTCTACAACTTTTCGATAATTTTGCTGGTAGTCCTATAATTACTGATATAGTGGAAAAAATGTTATTATGTTGGATATTTGAAAAGTTATGCCATTTTTCGTAAATACGTATTTTTTTCGCGTGACATCGACTTTTCGCCCGCATTAGGGTATCAGCGGTGCGCGAATCTACGCGAAGTTAATCTTAGAAATATAGAATCAATGAAAATCATCCAACATTGTCAAAGATATTTCAATCCATTAACTTATATATATTTATTTGATTTCTTTATTAGTTGTTTAAGCATGTTTAAATGCATTGTAGTATGTGTTAAATGTTTCATTGCATAAAAAATTAAACGCGTATACATTTTGAAATATGAAAACATATTTGATTGCAATTGTTTTTCAATTCAATTTAATTAACTCTGTTAGCGCGCCATTGCCTATTACTGAATTTAAAAGTATTTTATGTCATTGATATTAATTATATGTGAGCGCGTTGAACATACGAGTATATTTTTAAATGTTGGCATTCATATTTTTCAACTGAAAGACATAAATTTATATTTTTAATATTGCGATACTCGTAATTGGGTCGCTATTACAAGCAATCTGCAACGCGATACTCTAGTTCTAGTACTGGCTGCTATTGCCTCAAGGACAGAAGGACTTATTCAGAGAGTGGGCGAAGAAAGCTTCACCCACTCTTTCGCTTTCTCTCCAAGAAGTGGCACATAATCGGTGTTCCGCGTAGGACATCTGCAAAGATGCTACTTGAAATTTCACGTCACAGGTGAAAAATACAACATAATTATATTGTGTTAGGTGATAAATTATCATTGAACGATATAATCCATCGATGATTGTCTTCTTTAAAAATAAAAGTTATTTTCAATAATTTGACGAGTTGGCCAACATTTAGCAGTAAATTTAATATTATATAGTAACTAGCTGTCCCGGCAGACTTCGTACTGCCTCAATCGATAAATAAAAGACCTAAACTTTTGTATAAAATAATCTTAAAACAAACAAATCGAATCAGTATTTAATAAAAAAGCATTTTTTGAATGAAGTATGAAGTTTTATTATTATTTTCGACACATCATGTTGCTTACAGAGTTTTCCTTAAATACTGGCTATTTATAAGGTTTAAATTTGATATTGACAGACACACTCTGTTATGATACAGTCTGTTAATCAATTTAAGGCTTTCTCATAAACTATATTTTTGTTTTGTTTTGTTTTGTGGTGCGTAAATAAACAAAGAAGACGGTTTTCCAACGCGCGAACACGCGACGTATAATTGTCCATGCACGAAACAGGGAAACTCCAAGTTTATTCCGCAAACTTCTAACGACTGTCCTTGCGAATTATTTATGGTCATCGCAAAAGCCAGACGTACTGGAAATCGTAAGCGTTTAAAATAGAATGGTAAATCCGTTGGAATCATCGGTATCCGCTGGATCAAGACATCCTCTCCTTTGTATTTTCCTTTTATGATTGTTGCCTCAATGACGTTATTCATCAGCTTTTTCACAGCCAGTCTTGTTCCATTGCACAGTCGAGGTTGATTAATGCGCAGCATGATGACAACTGATCCTACTTTTAACTGCAAATTGAGAGGTGGTAATCCAGACAATTCCAGTGAATTTAAAAACTCCGTGGGATAGTTGACTACGTCATCCTGGTTCATAGCGGTGTCGACTGATTTGAAGGAAACCAATGTCCTGGAAGAAAATTCTAAATGGTCGTATTGAGATCCTCGACATCTTTATTTTTCGCGGCCATATTACTCGTTCGTTGAACCATGCAAATGATATATTTGTCCTTGTATCTGTAATGGCAAACAATCATTTGTTAAAGAATACGGTGTGACTTCTGATCGTGTGATGGTGTAGTGTGTGGTGTATGTGTAGTTGTTATGTGTTGCAAGTTTTTTTTGTGTTTTTGATTGGTGTGAGTGATTGGTTGTGTGTGTTGTATCTTTTACCTTGCAAGTCGGCATGAAGCCGCCTTCTCGAATGATATTAGCTCCAAAGGAAGTCATGCGAAAGCAGTTATTGTATTCAAGGATGCGTTGAAGAAAATGGTTGGAATCGGGATCAGTTCCATCGAACAATGGTTTCAGTGGCTGTGGTGGTGTAAGTAATGGATCCAGTTTGACTTTTCCACTTGCGCAGCACAATCCAGCCGTTTCTCTTTTGAACTTTAACGCATTGCAATATCGGCATACAGTCGTCATTGGTCCAATATCTAAATTGTCATCATCACTGAAGTTTGCAGTGGGATCATAATGGAATGCCAAGCGATTGTATGATACCAATGATCTTAGTGTGCTCACGCGTTGTCTCAATCTGGCATTTTCTCTTATTATATTTTGTCTTTCTTCGCTTAAGTTCTGTGAATACACTTTTTGCTGGCTTGCATGTCTAGTGCGACGGCCGATGTTCGCACGTCGTCCTCTCGGCAT
Organism: Glossosoma conforme; assembly: GCA_022606575.1. Taxonomy (NCBI): domain Eukaryota; kingdom Metazoa; phylum Arthropoda; class Insecta; order Trichoptera; family Glossosomatidae; genus Glossosoma; species Glossosoma conforme. The sequence goes on along the minus strand of JAGTXR010000100.1, from coordinate 4,421,581 downwards.
CTTGGACTACGGACAGACTGGTGAATTTAACCTCAAATGCACGATCCACATAATTTACACAGTTCAACTTACCACCTTAAGGACAAAATGCCTGCTTTGCACAATACGCGTGGTTGATTTGATGGTTTCCAATTGAACTGTTAGGAAACGAATAACTTTAACCTCAATTTCACAAAATTATGTGGATCGTGCATTTGAGGTTAAATTCACCTTAACCTCAATTTCACAATTTCGCGTTTGAAAGAACGTGCGCATAATAAATGTCACATGAAATTCACTAAGCAGAGTACAAAGCGTAGCTGTCAAACAATGTATCACGCACCGGCGCCATCTTAGAAGTCACACACCACGCTACTACTTGCCTCGTTATAGTACATGCTATGTATCAGAGATGGCGCTGTGTGTGAAAAAATGATTTTCCCTGTTTTCCTGCTTTTCTCTTAATTTTTTTCCTAATTTTTTTTTGCTATAAATCTTATGGAGCGCAATACCTTTCGAACGAATGCAAAACCGTGGAAATCGGTTTATGCGTTCTGGAGTTATAGCGTCAGGAAGGAAAACCCGACTTATTTTTATATAATAGATTACTTTTATCATTAAGACAAATTCACGAGAATTAACCATTATGATTTTTTCTTCATATAAATCATGAAGCAGAATTTAATTTTATCTGAAGAATATCAGGAAAATATTATTAAAAACTTCTAAGAAATTATAATACTGTTTATTTTCTCCAAATAAATTAAAAATCATTATCCTTAACACGACATTATAACTAAATAGATTCAGAGATGTGGTAAATATATTCATATTATACTAATAACAGACTTCCACTCTGATACTGATGACAAATGCAGAAAACTCATAGATTCAGCTTGGACAGCCTTTCACAAAACGTTTTATCATGAAAAATATCAAAAACCCTCAAAGCCAGTAGAAAGCGATTAGATTCATTTGAAATGTTATCCCTAACACTAGGGATCTTGAAAAACACTGAACTAATAAAGGTACAGGAGTTCTTGAATACTATCAATATCAAGTGTCGAATATGGATAAATAAATATAAGCTCTTACATTTAATAATTCAAGAAAATATAAATGGTCAGATTGGTGTTGACAGGACATTCGTGATTGCTCTGGTATAAATAAATTGCTTCGAGCTGGGCAGGAAAAATAATTCTCTCTCGAGTGATGATGAATATTGAGAACAGATTATATGGCACTAGATTAAGACGATAGTTCTTGTAGTCAAAATATTGCTATATAAAAGACAATACAATTGAAATATATCAGTTTCCCAAAATAAAAACACTTTTCCATTAAACTACATCTGAGTCATGGTAATCAAAAGTCCTTCCCAGTACCAATATGGTTCAGCACCACTGCTCCAAGTAGAGTAAACAGTGGAATAAGGGAGATGTAGGTGTAGGTGTAGAGTGGTAGTAATGACGCTTACCTATAGCAAAATTTTCTGTCCATTACACGTACTTTTTATACAAACAAATACAGGAGAATAGTTTCAGAGGAAAATTATTTTATTTACGAGTATCTGTAGAATCTAAAGCACTGAAAATCATTTTATGAGTAATTTTATACTGGTGAATTCAATAAGAATAGAACATACGGAAGTGGATTAAATTATTCTTGTTTGCATAGTTCTGTAATTTTTTTTACCTTTTTTCGATACGTTTAGTTATAAAAGCATGTATTTATTTAAGAACAAAATATTTCCACAAATACTTGATTTTGAAAAGTGTATATTTCTTATAACTTATTAAAGATATAATTAACTTTTCATCTCTAATATTTTTATTTCTCATAAATATATTTTGTTCAATTAAATACATTTACACCCACCACGTGATCCATGGATAAACATGGAACTTTCAATGAAATTACTGAAATAACTTTTGTTTGATTTCATTTTTTTATTTATTAAATTTGACAGGGTATTGTGAAGGATATTGTGATATCAACAAGAAATGTATAATTATGTTGCATTATTAATTTAGAGCTGCATGTATTATTTTGCGTGTTAAAGATGCTTATTTTACACTCACTTTAGTCCCAAATATGTGCACCCTTGCCTGAATAGAGAACATAACAAATATTGTAATTTAAAAATAAACTGCTTATAAAAATAGTACTTAGAATAACATAGAAGCATGTTACCATATAACTAGTCCGATGCTCAATTATTAAATGTTTCTGTTAACTTGTTATTTATTTAAATAGCATAATAACAACATGACATTGTGTAATGACATCAAAGTGATCAATTGAGGTATGATCTTGGCTCAGCTACTTTAATGAATGGCGGCACGAAAGAATTAAACATGACAACTGTTTGGTTAAAATAATACATGTTTGAAAATCTAAAGTAGAGTCTACATTTTAATATGAAAATATTAGCAGCTCTAAGATATGAAATACTATATGTGCTTGATAAAAATATTTTTTACATTGAATTACTTTCTCGTTCTACAAAAATTATTTTAGTAAGAAGTTATTAAAACTGTAAATCTAATTCTGTAATTGATAAATAACTCGAATATACTTTTTTTCAGCCGATAACTTTTATTATTGCTTTTATTCAGCCCGATCGGATATAAACCTGCCGAATTATGAGTCTTAATACAAAACGCACATTTTTAATGCATACTTTTTTTATTTTATAATTATTTTGAATTAATAATGTATAAATATTTTACTCCATGAATTTAAAACCATAGTTCATAAATAAATTAATACACATGAAAAAAAAAATTGGCAATAATTCAAAACGACTAAACTAAAAGAACGAGTATTGTTTATATTATGGTAATAAAGGTTACATTTGGATTCACCAATCTTCCAATAAGAGTTTGGCGAAAACACTGAAGTTATAGATTGCCAATTAGGATTTTTTATGTCATATTCTGCGTGTATTTAATATTTGCGATTACGTAAATTATATGGCGAGCTTATATTATACGAGTACGTTGCAGTTACTATACGAGTTTATATATTGTACTTTTAGAAATCATCGACGTGAAAAAATATGTACAGTACTTCATATTTTATATATACGAGTATAATCAAATAGAGACGTCAGATAAACTGCATTTGCAACTGAAGACTGCAACGACAACCTGATGTCGCATACCAATAAGTGATCTATTTATTTTATTGGTTTATTTTTTAAGATAGCTACGTCTCAATATTTTTTAATTTATTTTTTATTCATGGTGAAGCTGTTAAAGTGGCATTGTAAATAAGATAAATAGTTCAGTTTATTGAGCATACGTCATAAGAAAATAGCAAAGTGGATTTGAAAGGCGGTGGGCATCTAATAGATGAAAAATTCGTGCAAAAGAGGCATTTATGTGAAATAAAATGTATAAACATAAATATAATGAAAACCTACGTTGTTTTCACAAGAATTGTCAATTCGGTTACCTGATGTAGTGAGGTTTTGTTGTTAAAATAAAGCTTTACCTTGTTACCAGCTCCAACAGTCGCATTGTAGTTTTTGCATCGTCGAGTAGCTTGGCGCACGCGGTCAAGTGTGATGGATGATCCCCGAGAGCGCCACTCTTATTGCAGCCCCTCCACTTCACACCCCTGACGTAAATGACAAATGCAATCACACTACACCCAGTAAGACAAACAAGAATCTGTTTTCTGAAATTCCACAAGCCATAGAATTTTCTAAATAAGTTAACCCACGTACAAATTTATATCAAATACCATATATTAAAGGACACATCTTGCACCATTTAATTATTAAAGATAAAAATAATCTGTGGTCAAATAAGATTTGAGCCATTAAATACCTATGTTCGTTTATTTCACTCGGCGCTGACCGGTGAACCAGTTCACTACCCCATTGAATCGAGAAATTAATACACAATTGTAATAATGAAGACATAAATAAAAATAATGTTAAATGTGTATTTCTTTATTTAAAGCACTTATAACAATAAATTATAAGATAATATTTTTGCAACAAAATTTGCTTTATATCTCTGTTAAATTAACAGGACATGGGTCTGCGTACGATGTTATATTAAAATATTACTCAATTATATAACGTGATAAAAAATATTATTATTATTATTATAACAATAAAATGCAGTTATGTTTAAATATTGTTACGGTAATTTGAAGCCTCAGGTTAATAAAGTAATTATTATTTTATTGTTTTTGTTAGTAATGATATATCTCTACAACTATTAATCGGTCAGGTATATTTTGCCATGTTTCAGTTTGAGCCACGTACGGTAAATTGTTGTTTTTAATGTTATCATCAGAGTGTGATGAGAATTTAGGTCACTATGTAGGAAAGCTGCCGTCTTAGTTACCCATAATATAATTAACTAGAAAACTCTAAGAAAAAAGAACGAAAAATAATGGATCAGATGAAAAAAAACATTAACAGCCCTCAAATAAATTTCTTGATATTCTGATTAATATTCCTGTAATGTTTTGTTCCTAAAACCGTCTCTTCCAAATCTTAACTTAATTCAATGGATAGTACAAGAAATCTTTTTTTAGTCCTGGACCATTTGGTCCTTAAAAGCAGATCAATTTAAATGAAGATGCGTGGTAAGCAACAGGCGGTAAGTCTTCTGAGATTTGGTCCCCATCGAATGTTGCTTAATGTCGGAAATTTAACAAGAATCGTGCAAATAAGGTGCTATTGCGTTTGGTATTTATGTTCACGAATTGATACAAATATAACATTTTATTCATTTAAAAATACATTTTTAATTAAATACACTTAAAAAGTTGTTTCGAATTTGTGTTTACATAATATGATTTATAAGAAAATGTTTTAAAAATAAAAAATCGAAAACAATAATTTACACGCAAAATTAAATTTAAAACGACAATAAAATTCTTAAAATAATTTTACATCTTTCCTGTTCATTTATTTAAAGGTCACGTTGTTGTTAGGTGGCACATTGTGATTTGGGATGTTATATAATAAAAAAACCTCATGTAAATAATATGACACCGCCATCGATGTCATTTCAAGAGCGTATATTTGAAGCCCAAAAATAACAATACGATCATTTTTTCTTAGAAGATAGAATCTCCCGCTCTCTCTTCAGGTTGTTACATTATGGCGTAAGAAAACATTCAAATCCTCTCTTCAAATATTTTTGCAACAATAGAAAGCGAAAGCATGTGGGAGAAAATTGCTTCGGTTTTATTTACCTTAAAAATAAAATATAGAATCTTCCGAAACCTTTTAACTAAATTTTCTTCAGTTCATTTCAAAGTCGCCAGTAGTTATATAGTTCTGAACATTTTTAAATAGCTTTATGGGTCACTAGGTTCCATACGGCGGTCATTTTGTGCATGTGTTACTTAGACGCATTTTGGTATTTGAAATAATGAGCTTTGGTGAGAAACAACAAATGTGGATTTATATCTTATAATCATAATAAGAGATGACGTATATTGATTACACTTTAATTTCTTTATGTTTTTTGATTTGTTGAATTCCATTATTACAATGTTCGAATGAGTGCTTTATGCATAAATGTAACAATTTTATTATAATAAATACTAGAAAATGGCTTCTCGACAAAGCCGAATCCGTAAATGATAAATTTTTAGATTTTATACTAGTATCGACTTTTTATTTACTTACAACATTGAAATTGGACTTTTTTCGCTAAAGATCACCGCAAACATTGGAAAGGAGTTATAGTTGAGACGAGGTCTACATATACACCATTACAGTTTTCGGTTGGATTACGTTGAAGAACCTTTCTCTGATCGAATTAAATTTTTGTGAATGCCACAGAACGTGTTTACAGACCTGAATATACTCGTAACATTGAATTTGCCGTAACCTGTATTTTTTAATATCCCATTATTGAGATTTTATTATAATCCATGTTCTTTTTCCATGTTTCAATGGCGCTAAATTGATTCAACTGAGTATGGCAATATTACAAACCGTACGTTTCAATATTACAGACGATTTTTGAAAACTTGTATAAACTTGGGTAAGGTTGCTAGGATCATGGGTGTGATGTGGTTTTATTTATTCCGTAGTACACAGCAGTGACACTCTCTGTTACAACAATTTCCATTACCTCAGGTTGTTTCGTATTTTTCCGACTTCTGTCGTCACTCATATACATATAAATTTCTTCAGTTATTTATATAATTCAAATGAAATCTCGTTTTTGGGACATTTTTTCATCTTTCTTCAAAAATCTTTGATTATTTTACCCCGGCTTTACTCAGATTCTGTATACTGTATCAAATTGGAATACCTACTTATAAAGGTATCAGGTATAAAATACGATATTATTATATTACTCAAGAATAACGACATAAGTACGAGTATGTACATATATTTTGTGTATTTTGTACACAATGAATCATTGTTTGAATATGAATAGACATAATTATTATAAGTAACATGTAGTAATTATTGCAGTGCCTAATACTCATGTATAAATGGGTGAAATAGCAAATATATATAAATTACTTATGTGTTCTGTACTCATATCAACTTATATGGAGTTAGCACACACGAATCTACACGCAAGAGATTTGCTGTTAGTACTTAGATATTATGTGATGATAAATTGTTTGTTTACATTCATTTTTTTATTCACAGCAATAATGAGCGTAGCAACATTCCCTCTCTTGAATATCTGGTCACTAGCCAGAGCATATGTTAGAGAAAAAGCATTTATGAAGGTAACAAAGTTAATTGTCAGAATTAAAATCAATTTCTGATGAGAAATAAATCAACTTTTGGGCAGAATAAAAGACAAATTATTATTTTAAGCATTAATAAGGTTAGTTGGCTTAGGTAAGGTTGAGTTGGGTTAATAAAGCTATGTAAAACATGTTAAATAATGTAAAATAATAACAATTTTATTTCATATTCTGACCAAAGAAATATTTATTTTTGACCAGAAAATATAAGTAATTTATTTATATGCTAGAGATTGAAGGTTTAATAAATAAAATTTTAAAAATATGACATTTTAAAAATATTTATAACCACATGGTTTACAATTTATTGTCTACTTATTTTGATAGCACTTTTAGCATCTTCTAGTGTCCTAGTCCCAAAAATAAATAAATTGAGTTTTATCATTAACAAAATGGCCTTCTGAGAGTCGATATTATTCAAATTTAAAACTAAAAAATATCAACATAAAAAATACGAGTAACAAAAAAGTATATTATGTACATAATCTATATTTCTTAATCTTTTTTGTCAAGTGTAGTAAGAAAAACTCAAATTTTATTCATTCATTGCTCACTTGTCAACAGTAAGAAACATTGAAGTACGAGTAATAATGTTTATTACTTAACAACATAAGTTTTGGTTTAAGCCTAGAGTCTGTCTTATAATCTATTAAAGGGTACTTTTTAAGTTCATGGTTATAAAGTTTTGTAAATGATACAAAATGAGAGCATGATGGACGTACAATACATGATATATTATTATGATAATTAATTTCATTCTGCACCTTGATTTTACAAATAAATAAAAAAAATATATAATTCTCGACTAAGTAACAAAGTAAAATAAACACCCTTCCAACTAAACGATAATTACCAGAATAATATTTAAAACTTCCAAGAAGTTTTGTGAGCACAATACCTAGCAAACAATCACTTAAGAAACTTTCCTTAATATTATTTTTTTGCTCAGATTTTCAAAATTATATTCATTATTCATATTTTGAAGCGAACGCAAAAAAGGACCGCATCGGGCACTTGATTATTTTTTTATCCCAAAAATATTTATTTATATATCTTAATGTAAATTCAGATTCACGTTCACTTTCACGTTCACTTTCACGTGTAAGTTGGGCCGTTCCCATTTAACCGTGCGCAAATATTATGAGCAAATTTTACCGTGTGAGACATAATACCGTGAGGGCAATATACGAGTACTCTAATATTACGAGAAAATCTCTCAATTATCAAAATAAAACTTTAGCCTTAATTTTGTGATTGTTACAAAATAAATCAAAGAAATAGTATTAACAGTCTTCCATTGTATTCGGATGTAATAATAATTAAAATATATAACATAAATAAATAAGCATATAAAAATAATCTGGTTTCAGTTATTTAATCTGTCATTTTAATAATATTCGCTATTTTGCTTGACAAAGAATGTGTTAGTAATTTATTCATTTATCTTGAAAAAATGTACAGTGAAATCATAAAAAAAATACATATTAAAAAGCGATGATAATGGGAGTAATAGACTAATCAAAATATTATTATACGATTAGCCCTATACTCCCGAGGCACATTACTAAAAACTTGGCAAATGACAGCATGGCAGCCATTGCAGGCGACCATATGTAGAATGGTAAGTGACAAAATAATGTGTGCTTGAAATCATCTGATGAACGGAATTGTGATAACATTGTTTAATCCGTCTTATAAGTGCGGTCTCCAAGCCCGTATTCGTAACGCGATAATTGATGTTTTGTGATCTCGCAATGGCACGACATCCAATAATTGTACACATCATTGGCGGCAAGTTGGTGATTAATGTTTGTAGTATTTTTTTGTCGCGAGAATAGCCATAATGTCTTACACAATAGTAATATTTTTTATTTTAAAATTTACTACAGAATACTGACAAACGGTGATGAAACACTTACATTAAAAAAAAATTGATAGACTTCATGTCCATCAAAATTAATAAAGCAATATAGCGTAAGACATCGCATGAATATAAGAACATCCATGCAAACATTGTCGTTTAAAATATTTGTGTTGCATTTCAGAAAGTGCTCGTCACTTCGATTGATATGATACAACATTCATAATAACTAGTGTCCCCTCTTTTTCTAGCGAAACGTCATAATTACAGTGCAGTTGCCTTGGTGCAGAGTTGCAGATCAATGTCATGCATAAGGTCAAAGGGGAAAGTCAGTGCCAAAATACGAGTATCCTAATGATTTGATTGATAGTTACCTCGCGAGCGTTCGTTACTTACTCATGATCAAAGTGGTGTTGTTCTCCTGAAAAATGTGTAGACCGTGATGATTAAATCATGAAATAAACATTGTATGCATTATCACAATTAGTAATGTCGTATTATATGGTCTAGAATCTAGACATCTTGAAGAATTGCTTCCGTATTAGTGGTAGGACAGTTTCTCCAGCGGCTAAACCGTTTATTTTACAATGAAACTGAACCTTAATAAATTCATCATTGTAAATTTTGTATAAATGTACCTTTTTGTTGCTAATTAAAAAAAGTTTCTTTTAGTATTTTTTTCAGTTCTCAGGCAAAAATGAAATTCTAGTGAAAAACAAGGAAAGATACAAATAAACAATTATTAATTGGCATCGATTTGTTTTTTTTTTTCATTTTTCGTCGTTAAATTGTAACAAATACAAATTCAACTAAATATGAGACCACGGAGAATGTTTTAATTTGATAGAACCATTTAATTTAAAGAAAGCATCGAAACACATAAAACAGAATGGCTTATATAATATATGAGAATATATAATATATAGAATTGGTCTAATTTATATATATAAATTAGACCAATTCCTAGAGGTAGTCTCTCGACAAGCAGACATGCAGTCACGCCAGAACTCTGGGTTTTCCTGCGTATTGCGTGTCAGTCGTTGGCCCTCGCATGCAAACATACAACGCCCAAATAAACAACAAAACATGACGCATCAAAATCAATCAAGAGTCCGTCATCGCGGCGCGGCGAGACACAATCCCTGGGACTGGTTAAGTCCGACTGCACGTCTACTCGGACTGGAGGTGCAAAACAGCAACTGGTATGTTCCAGAAGTGATTGCATTATGCCAATAACGTCTCATCTTGCTCAGCCATCTCATTCTTAGAATATATAGGAGCTGGTATTCAACTTTAAAGTCTCTTGAACCATCGTCATAACCAATATGTCAACTTGTTCCCCTAAACATCTTTTATATCACACTGATAACAGTAAGATAATTTCCGCCTCGGTAACGCTGAAGTGTATATAAATGCCATGCGCAGTATTTAAGATTTGCGGCTATACTTGTTCAAAACAAAGTGCCACCTTTATACAACGTCTGTAGTACCTCATTCTTATATACGGCTGCGAATCTTGATACCTTGTTAAAAGCCAGATCAAGATGAGTAGTGAGTTTTTTAAAAAGGTTTAAGCGTAGAATATTGAAGGTATGGAGGTATTATTTCATTAGGAATGACAGTAAGGAAACAAGCGCGGCAACTTTCCATCCTACAGTCGGTTAAAAGGCGAAGTTAGACCTGGATGGAACATGTTCTTTGGAAGCCAAAGGAGAGATATAATATATCTACATTTTTTTCAGTTTATCTAGCTTTAGCTGTTTTGGTGAACTATTGGGAAAGCAGAATTAACTTGGGATGCAGCGAGCAGCAGAACAGTTGACAGAACTTCATAAACAAAATTTAGAGTTCATATGCATGTGAGGGAAGGATAAGAAAAACAATGAAAAATGTGTAACTTCTTTTTGCAATCGATGGAAATCGCACTCGTAACGGTTCGATAGCTTCATTTATACTATCGAGTGTCACCTCACTGGCCGAGCCCACTGGAGGTACATTCATTATTCAATGAACTCAAACGGTGCGCGGCGTCGCTTGACATGAGGCGGGACCGCGATCCTCAGTCATACAAATATAATAAACAAAGAACTGCGCGTAGATGTCCCTCTCATATCAACATTTAACTGTTTTGGAATATTGTAGTCTTTCATCAATGTCTCTTCATATTTGCATCACAGAACTAAAGCCTTTATTAGTGAACGTGGAAATCTTTGACTAGCCCGCGAATATAAGTCGGAAAAGTACAAGAAGAGACAACCTGAATAGGGAAAATGATTGCTCTGTAAGAACTACAGACCGCATAATATTTAAGATTCTGATGCACCAAGCTGCTTCTCTTAAAACTAAATGGTGTTGAATATGCATACGCATTTATAATTGACACTGATTGACACTGTTGATTGATTATTTTTTATGTTTGCTGATATAAGAATAATAATAAAGTCTCGATGGAAAGGAGTGTGACTGCTGCTTATTGATTTGTTGGTTGTTTGTCCTTGATTATTGTAATAATTGCTCAGAGAGCTTCTTCTTCTTCAATATCTAAAGGATACGATTGCTTAAAATTGACGCCACAGTTCTGCTGATACCATTATCCTTGCCTAAGCCCGAGTCATTGTGAATAGTTCCCGATGGACTCCAGAATGAGACCTAGAGTATTCAATATATTGTATTAATATATTATAAGCTGTGTTTTTTCTGTGTTATTTTTTAATCGCTTTATTAATTTTCACGTCCGCGGCACGCTTCGCGAACCCCGTGGCAGTGTGATGATAAATATGTATGCAAATTTTGTGCACGCTCGGCCGATTGTTTGTGATTTAGCCGTCCGTTGGACAGTTTACAAGTCGGTAATATTTAGTTCGGGCGTCTCGAATCGCGTTTTGTTTTTGATTGGCGCCGACCTGAAGGCTCGCCTCGTTGCCGCACAGCAGCCACAACACAACACATAACAGCAACAAGCAACAAGCATCAAGCAACACATCGGCCATCACACATCAGTCATCACCTATCAGCCGACACTGATCGACATGCTGCGAGTCGGGAAATCACCAGGTACTGACATCCTTTATCACACATCAACCGTTCAACCGCGCATGAATTAAATTATAATTAAACATTTTTATCATTTTGATCATTTGTTGCAACGGCAATGAAAAGATATTTAAATTTGACAAATTGTGCAATAAATACTCATCTAATTTCATTATCTATTATAATAAAAACTACCATTCAAAAATATTGCCTTAGTGACTTTCCATCACAGTTGAAATCATACAATTTCATTAAATATAATATATAAATTTTAAGCATCTGTACGATCTTAAACGTCTGACTTAATGTTGTTTTGATTGAAACGTTTTTTACATATTTGACCTTGTACGAGGAGTAAATAATACCTCCATAGTAGGTTTAACCTGCAGCGAGTAAAACAACAAATAAATCAAACAAAAGTAACGTAATTTATCTTTGCCTTTATTGGATGGACTATTGCATTGGCATGTGTTGCAGAATCGTCGCCCCTTAGAGATACAACACACATGACAGTATCTAAACTTACTTATAAGAAGTATTTACATTCTTAATTCTGACTGTTTTGCAAATGTTTTATACAACATTCATACAATATACAGTATCTTTTTTATCGCTTATTACTTCAGTGTTAAGCTAGATTTTAAAATTAAGTACAAGTTACCATACTTAAAGAAGTATAATATCCTTACATTAGATATCAACTTGTGAGGCTAAAAAATCTTGTAATTTTTGATATCCCACGAATGAAGTGATTTTTTTTTCTATAGATCTATATATATTTTATAAGCAACACACATTGTTATATAATTTATTGTATTGGAAATATTTAATTTTAATTATATTTCATCTTATAACGGTGGTAGAGATGAACGTTATGATAATTTTACCTGAAGTTAATAGAATAATTAATAAATTTATTTTATATGATAATATATATTTATTCCACAATATCAATCAAAGTACGAGCCAAAGCCACCGAGAACCTGTCAAGAATCAGTAAATTTACAAGTCAATTCAAAAATCTATTACTGCAAAACAAATTATATCCCACGTAATTAACAGTCTCACATGTTCACAGTGTGAGGAAGTTAAAGATAAGGCAGGAATAATATCCCAAATGTCTAACAAAACATTTAAATAATGGAACAGTAACAGGCGTATGCAACAAACTAAACTTACGCAGAAATGAACGTTATTATATTGTAACTTTTTTTTCAGAAATGCAAAATGAAAAGAAAGACCCTGTTGACAAGCGCAAGGCTTTAAAGGTACGGAGCAGGAGCGCGTCGCGCGTGCCAGGGCCGGGGGCGCCCTCCTGGCCCGGGGCCGCTTGGGGCGCCGCCCCACAGCCGCCCACTGCCGTTAGTTGCGAACGTCTTCAAGGATCAGGTCAGTATTCAAGTTTCCTTCACGCGTTTTTTCTTCTGAACGGTAAGTCGTCGAATGCTTTAAGCTCAGTTCGCCGAGAAAAAAGAAAAGAGAAACTCATAAATATTCGCTGGTAAATGAAAGATAATGTGATTTTTCATCATCATCCATTTCTTCACTCTAGCTGTGCCGTAGGGCATATGCTCACTACCAATAACCACCATTTACTTGTCACTTCATACAATAAATATGTCTCAGGTGTGAGTACTTACTATGCGTATTTTTTATTTCTTCAGGATGAGTGTTGTGAACCTTGAAGTAAAGATAGCTGTATCAAGCGTATCATTTCTGGATATTGTATTGTAAGATTTATAAACAATATCAAATTTGTAGCCCGAAGTTTGCAACGACGTAACTCTAAAATAGAACATAAAACAAACAAGTCAACATTACTCAACTATTTATATAGATTGTGCAGTAAGTGAGAGTGTTACTTATACCGTAGACCTCGAAAATAAACCCTAATCACAACGGTCAACAGTCGAATCGTCAAAAATACTTTTTGTAAACACAAACATGTTAATACAGCCTGACGGTAATGAGGAGATCTCGTTTGATTTTTTTGTAAAATCAGTTTTTGAAGATGGTTTAGCTAAGCAGTTCAGATGATTTGTTGATCCGCATACGTCATTAGACTACAGCCGAGCATTCAAAAAGTTGTATCGATTTATTCAACATCAATAGGTAGTGGCTACAGAATAACGTCTATTTACTTGTATACTACATACTTGTACATTGCCATGGGTTTAAATGCCAACAGGCAAAATAAAAAGATATAATTTAGTTTTCATGATAAATTGAAAGTGAAATACACGGTGCAATGTGTTTAAAACGGACCAATCATCCTCCAAAGAAGCATTGCATAGTAGGTGTATATAAGTCTTAGTGAGAATGAATAGTCTATGCTCCGTTACTTTTAGATAATAGTCAGGGATAATTAAACCTATTTTAACAAAATGTTTTTATTTCTAAACATAAATATGTATCTCAGTTAAAATTATTTAAGAAATACTTTGCCGGGATTCGAACCAGTCATCATTTGCTCGGGACAGTCTACCATTACCCTCATTATGGTGATGTTTGTGTTCTCAGGTCAGTGTCGCTCTCATGGAGATCCACGTGCTCTTGCCTACGGCGCGTCATTAGACCTAATAAAGAGTGACGAATCCGTCGCGCGATGTCTCAATCGGCAGTCACATGCTCCTCGCTCACATGCTCGGATGAGAGGAATTGCTCCAAGGGTCGCTCAGGTCAATCGCGTGCGACGTCGACGCTTCTTAACACTTAACACTTCCAAACGTCACGCCATTCCTACTGACGTTTACCGAGGTTACGGTGAATGCCATTCTTATCAATATCATCAGTGCAATGTCTATTATATGTAATATATTATGAGACTATAAACTACACTAGAGGCATAATAGCAGTTAGGGGTATCTTCTCGCATTTAAAACCTTTGATATAATAATTATCTTCTTCTTCTTTGTGTCAGCGACGTCAAATTAATTATACCCAGTAATAATGACCAGTTAGGTCTTGGGATGTAAAACTTGATACGCACATGAGGCAGGATTCTAGGTGTGAGTCGCACAACAGTGACTCTCCCCACCGAAGCATTCCCCACAGCTCGAGGTTGTCCTTTGTTCTGAAATATAATAATTTTGCACGGTCTATCGAGGTTTATTTATATAGGCTATTGTAGTAAATTCATTCCGAAATTCAAAAAACCCGGTATGCCTCAAATGAAAATAAAGCATTTTTATTAAATTCATAAATATACTAAATTTACACTTACATGCAGACTTATATATATATATATATATATATATATATATATATATATATTTTAGGCTTAGTACTGTCAACGCCGTCGTGAGATTAGCGTTTAAAGTAATTAGTGTATCTGTCTATTTTTCAATGTCACAAGAAATAAAGTAAAATTTACTTACTATTTATATTTTTTGTATTGTTGTTTCAGAATTGTAAGAATCAAGCAACACGTAGTAGTTTAAAAGTTTTTAAAATGTTCAGAATCTGTAAAGTAAATAAACATGTAAATTAAAACACATAAAAATATTACATACAATCAATACCATCAACACTATAGTAAATGGTTTAATAATAAAACCCGCACAATCATTTAAATAAAGAAGTGTTTTTTTCATAATTAATCTAAGACTAACTTACAAATCTAAGTGAATTTTTATAAAGTTTGTAGTAGGGAAACATCGCTACAGGGAAATCTTCATTGAAACTATCGATGGCCTTCGACTAAATAATAAGCAGGAAATTGAAAATAAATCGTAATACGCACAGTTACGCAAAAAATCTAACGGTATAATTTAGTATAAATATACGAGAAATCTTGCATGTTATCTGCACAGTTCTTTGTATTTATGCGATATATTGTTTTTATTTCTGTTAAATTGGATTTGAATTATAATGGTATTGTGCTTTGCGAATTTGTCTTATCATCAAAAATGCTCTATGACCTCTAAAACGTTGAAATCATTGGTATTTAGTGAAGGCCTATCTCATTATATCGTAAGCCATACTACAAAAAATAACGTGCAAAGATTTAGTCGTATTTTGGGCTATGTTTTTGTTCGGGCATTTGGTACTGATCTATCCGGAAGTGATATAATTTATATGATTGTTTGGCCAATAAAGTTCACGTAAGATGCTATAAAAGTAAGAACCTGTTGCTCATATCTGACAGGCTTGACTTTCAATGTTGCCTTTTCATTTCTTATAGTCGTTTAACTCATTCCTGTATTCCTCCATATACTGTAATTAAAGTACTTAATTGAGTTTCTTTTAGCAAACAACTTTATTGTTTTTTAATTCACATTTATCCGCTTAAATTTTTCAACTTCTTTTATACATCTTATCTAACTGAACATGGAATGGAAGTGGAATCAAGTACTGAGTGAAGACTGTTTGTATTTAGGTTCGTCCGCCCCTTATGACCAAATGATACAGACCTTGGAGGATAATCGAATCGAAGTAATCATCCGACCTCGTTAAAAATTATTAACAATTCAGGTACTATAGCTGTCTTTTTATAAAGTGCTCACGACCTGGAGTTCATGGTTTTTTATTATTTTGATTAGTTATTTACGAGGATGTATATTTTATTTTAGACGGAGTTTCGGGCTTAGAAATGACTCAAAAACGAGGCAAATATAACGACATCTAACAACTTTTTAAAGGTAATATGTAGTGAAAAATGGATCCAGCTCGGGAGTATACATTGATGATGATGTAGTGTTGATCCGTAAGCAAAATAAAATAAGATTTTTATTTGAACTATATATTTCGATTAATAAATACTACTGTGCCATATCTTCAAGTTGACAGACTTCTGCCCTAGAGATTGTCGAGAATCACATACTGTTTGCTCCTGAAAGGATCTTTAGGTGCTGCGACGACTTAGAACATAACATGGAAAATTATAATTTATAGAACTGAGTGGCAGCAATTTGTGGTGATCTGCTTCCTAATGATTAGTACCTTTAATAGCAGATATGGATAGATAAAAAATAACCGATGATTGTTATAAAATTTACTTATATACTCGTATTCTGTATAAATAATTCAATCTGGATAAATCAATGTAGCCAATCAAAATCGATGCTCTATAAACACTTAAAAAAATTCAAAAACTATCCTTTGTATAGTATAAAGTAATGTAGTACTATTAAAATAACTATCATTTCATCAATAATAGATGACATATACCAGTATTGGCCCACACTAGCTAGGAAGTGTATGCCACAAGGAAGTACGAGTATAAACCATTGCCGTTCTTATGCACATCAGTTATTAACCTAGAGGACCTTCAATTACGTTATTCGTATTGTATCTACTATTGATAAAGAGTACTTGATGGAATTTTTATCTGACGAAAAATTCCCAAGTAAGTGATTTTAGTACGTATTCTATCAATTTTGGAAGGGATATAGCATATATTTTTTTACAAATAGTTAATAATATACAGTTAATGTTGATATATAAATAAATATACCCTTAAAAGCACTTTAGTAGCTTGGGCGATCGCGTTTTGAACAAATAATTATTCAGACTAGAGATTCCTATTGACATTATTTAGGTATATTATTAACATGTAAAGTTGTACTATACCAAACTACAATAATATTATTATACATATTGTTGGAATTTTTCGTATGATGATATTGCTTTAAAGATGCTTTATTTTTTGTAAAAGTTACTCCATTTTCAGAATAATAATAAAGAGTAATTTAGTATTCTTTAACGCAAACGTAATTTATGTATATTACATTCGATTAGGAACTTCTCTTTAATCAAAAGAAACTGAGCACAATGTGTCAACGACGAGTACTCCAATTCTAAGGAAACAAAAAAAAAATACAATACAAGGCATTTTACACTAGTTTAAGGTAAAATTTAAATTGATTATATTTTGAAAACATAATTTATGGGCTTTGGCAAGAAGTCATTACAATTATGTTTTAGAAAATATGAGTATCATTGTAGATTCAAAACAAAGATCAGCAGATAAGTAGAGAATATCTATTCATTATGAGCACATCACATCTGAAATACAGTCATGTGTTCGAGTACCTTTTGCCCCAAAACCCAAAGCAATATACATGTTGCCAAATACTGAGCATAATCTCCTTGTAGTTGCTGATAGAAAAAAGAACATTATAAAATTCCGTGTGCTCATTTAAGAGTGACTACTAAAAAA
Source organism: Glossosoma conforme (assembly GCA_022606575.1). Classification (NCBI taxonomy): domain Eukaryota; kingdom Metazoa; phylum Arthropoda; class Insecta; order Trichoptera; family Glossosomatidae; genus Glossosoma; species Glossosoma conforme. Next base: position 4,403,798 of record JAGTXR010000100.1, on the reverse strand, counting down.
TATCAAACACTTAATCAAACTAGAAAATCGATGCAAGCATTTTTATTTTTTTGTAAGAAATGTTGTTGTCAGGAAAAGGGCAAGTGTAACAGTTTATTTTGTTCCTATTGATCCTTCATCAAACACTTAACGAACCAATTTAAATAACACTTAGCATCGTAAATATTAAATTGGCCGTTAAAATAAATTACTGAAACATAAATTTCATTTTATATCAAATGTTTTTATTGAAGTATGTATATTATTTTATAAGATGTGAAGACGTTCAAAGATTGTTAATTTGAAACGGATATATTTTATTGATGCAAACAAATATTTATATTAGCACAACTTGCTACTCTTAGATTAACCGAAGTTCATCAAAGTCATCGAGACAACACTTGACACTACAGTTAGTTGGATGATGCAATTAATATCTCGGCAATATTTTTTTTAACCAGCAACTTAGTGATTGATTGTTTTGCTTGTGCTGGAGTATTTTGATTTATCACTAGCGCTATCGGTAACAACTCCCTACTTCTTCCTTACCATAGATACGATAAACGAAGTCTGTCATTAGTATTTCTTAATTACTGGTTATCGCCTACTATTTTCCTTCTGAGAAGTCAATGATTTCCTACGCTGATGACAACACGACTTATTAATGTACATACTTATCAAAAACTACCGAAACTCACTGCTGCTAAGGAATATCTATTAGAAAAATAGATATGCACGTTGAAAGAACACGTGTATTCGTAGATGACGTCATCCCTATTTCATTGAATAAAAAGTTTCCGTACACAAATCACGATTTTCTTAGTAGGTCTATCATATAATAATGCCTACAAGTCTTATGTGCACCATTATATAAAAGTATTCCTGAATTCCGAGAATAGAAAGTTTGACATAAGTCCAACTTCCCATTCTTGGAATCCTGGCGTAGGATTGGTTCACTTATCATTTAATTTTTGATTAAAATGTAATGCTTTTAATATGTGTTCAATTACCTTTATATATGATTGTTTAATAATTCATGATATTCTGTATAATATATACTAAATGTATTATACATTAATTTTAAAAAATTGGTTCTAAATATTAAATAACTTCAATTGAAGTGATGCATTGTTGGATACTTATATTCTGACACGCACAATTGTTTTAACTGCGAGAGTACGTCAAGTTACAAAAACATATACAACTCTTACAGTAAGTTGAAGTTAGAAAATTGCGTTATATTTGATAGTATCTGAGTAGGGAAAATAAACGCGTCAAGAGGGATAGAATAAATTTGAAATAAAACTTAATATTATTAGTTTTAATTTCAGTTGCTTTTTTTTATATACGTTTCAAGAAGAACTTTTGGTGAAATTTTTGGACATTATTGGTTCATTTAGTCTTTTCAACTGCACACTTACATATTGCCATTAACTGTTCGCCTAACAGTTGAACACGCTGACTCTGGGTCAAACAAAAATTGATCAAGGTGTTATGACCTCCTTCTTTTGTATACTCGTAGATCGAAAAAAATAATAATCATATGGTGTCAGATTAGATTACATATTTTATTTTTATTTTAGACTTCTATTACTCAAATGCGTTAGTATTGCCAATACATTTATATGGTTTTATATATATTTTTATTTAAATACTCTTAAATACACTTGTGCACACGTAGACAGAGCAAAAAGCTGATATTTTCCTATAATTTAATGACAATCCATGTATTTTTTAATTCCCCTCTTTGAATAAAATGTAGGTATTTCAGATGCAATTGTTACATTTTATAGTAACCCTATATATCAAAGTGTAGTACCAATATAGCTGGTTTATTGGGTTATTTATAATACAAAACACTTATTGCTTATTAGCAGTAAAAATATCCAATAGGGAGACCCGTAGTCTGGAGGACATTACTTCTTGGAAGGCTGATGAAAGTTGGAAGATTTCTTCGACATAAAGCAGTGATACATAACCTAACCATGCTGGAGTTGTATATGCTCTAAGAAAGCCTTCGTCAAATGAAAAAAAATATCTGAAAGAATAAAGAATATTGTTACAGAAAAATATTTCAATCAATATTTTACTTTATGTATGCAGTAGAAAAGGGCTTAAAATCACAGACAATCCTGTTTCTTTTTCTCTTTCTCTTTTTTGTTGAATGAATGTATTATTTACATAATGTGTCGCTCAAATTAATTATAATTCAGACTGCATTGTTTTTGTTGTTTCAGTATAGCCGACAAATAAAATAATTAATATTCGTTGAGCCTATATTTCAATGGAGACAATCTTTTGTTTCCAATTCGTCATATTTACATTTTTATTTAAATAACTAAATTTATAATAGACACTTTAAATGATCCCCAAAATAAGTCTGTTTTTGAAAAAGTTAGGCAGCCACTGCAATAAACATAAAAACCTCATGAGGCCACCAAGTAGGGACGAAATTGCGATCGACCTAAGTACTTTCGCATAATTTTGTACAGGTAAATTGTATTACTTTGATTTGTTTTTGTCGTTTGTCTCGAAATCATATTCCACGTAACTACACTACTGAGAATAATGATATTTGGTTCAGTATTTCCAAATCTTTTGACGCGATAAAAAAACATCCGTATATTTTAAACAAAACACTTTGTTTTTGAGGTCTTTTAAAATTCTCTAAAATTCAAGTCTAAAATTTTATACTGTTTATTAATAATGATTCCTTAACGTGAAAATATAATTTATAAAATACGCAACAACTTTTTTCTTCGCTTAAAATGAAATTTATTTAATTAAATTAAAATGTATTGCAATAATAATTATATTTCTTTTTAATATTATTTTATTTTTATATAAATAAATAATTTATCAAAAGTTTAAGAACTCTCCAATGAAAATTGAGGAAAATGGAAAATAAAAAAATGTTTTGACTGTCCATTGATAATCCAATAATATTTAATAATAATGAATATTTTGTTGAATACTTAACAATATAATTCATGAAACTACACATAATTTAAAGATACATACAACAATTAATTTTATTAGTAGCTTGATAATATTCGAATAATAATAAATGTTTATGAAGTGTTAAATAAATAATCATTGTATTTTATAATAAATCAAACATTGACACATTGGTAAAATATTTTGAAATAAATAACATAATTTAAAAAATGAAATTAACTAATTCTTTGAAACTAAATAAGAAAAGTACTCTTCGTTTGGCTATATTTTTATTGAATTCTTGCAAACGACTTAGTAATCGACGACCTCCTCCTGGGACAACATAATGCGGTATTTTTTTTGACCAATTTAATTTTTCCCTTATATGTTTTGACGAGTAAATGGATCTCGAGAGAGCTCCAATCTCTATTAACTGTGTATCTCTAAGCCTGAGAGGCATTTTGCTCCTGTATCAATTTCCCGAGAAGCCTCGAGATGCTGCTAGGTCTCCCTGGACATAATCGCATTACAGCTAAAGCAAAATGCCTAATAAGATTGCGGTCAAAATTCGCTTTCGGTCGGTATCGACGAAGGTGAACCAATTTCGGGACCTCACCTGAGCCTTGAGCGTCTCCCGTGACCGTCTGGAATAACGGCCGGTAACGGATAACGGACAACTCCGTCAGCTCATCCGTTTATCGTCTGTTAATAATTCCTTGTATCTTGCCTCAAGTTTGACGAAGGAAGGAGGCTGTGGAGCAGATATCAAAGGCCAAAGTCTTACAGCAAGAGCTCAAATATCTATATTGTTTTTTTTATATCTTCAATTATAAATACATAAAAAACACCAACAGCCGAAAGTAAAAAAATAATCGCATTTGTTTTGTTAAGTGGCAACGAATTAAGAAAATAGAATTGTATGAAAATATAATAAAAACGAAATGCTGCAATTTACTAACCGAATGAATGAATTAACAAGTACGAGTCGTAGTTATTCCTTACAATTATAATTTTATAGCCGCTCATAATTAAATAAACCTATATTATAATTTTATTATTTCTGCGGAGCCACGGTTGTAGTCTTAAAAGAATAATGTTACCTGTAAGGAAAACGACAACTTTGTGCTACAGTTGTTGATGATATCTATTTTTTTTTTAAATTTAACATTGTCCTCGTAGAAGCTCTACTTTGAAAGTCAAACCAAAGTAAAGGATCGTGGTATCATTAGTCGATGATCCTAAAATCGTAAAGTGCAAAAAAAAACTAAAATAAACCAAGACTCGGCTGATCAACGAACTAGTTCGGCATTGACTTATGTAATCCTCTTTTTCTTCGCGTCGATAATTTTGGTTTAAAAATAGAAATCGTTCCATCTCAGACAAATAAAGTGTAACTGGAAGCAATTATTATCAGATTAAATATGGAAATTTCCGCGAGAAGATGGATTATTGCGACACACTGCATCACACAGAACATATTCAATTCGTGAAAATACTTAGATGTGCCATAATTCAAAAACCTCTATTGTTAAAATATTGGTAATTATGAGTAAGATTAATTAGCCATATTTTAGAAAAAGGGCAATTTTTTTACAATTTATATACATGTATCGAACAATGAAACATGAGTATTTTTCGCATTATAAATTATAGCGTTGCTATAAGTTCTGCTATGCTTATTTCCTTAACACCTCAGACCTGGCACCCATCAACGTCACGCATATTCACATACTCCACCATAACTAAGCTTCATCATCCAGTGTTAAAAGTAGAATCCTCAACCTTCCGCATTCAGGCTACTCCGCTATTTTTCTGATGTTATCAGTCCAGACACTCCGTTTGTTAATTCTTGGGCGTCACTCTAGTTTTCTTCCCTGTCGATCGTCGTCTCTTCCACTTGAATTTGCTTATTCATTTTATTGATATCTTCTTCGGACATCCTCGTTCCGAGAGTATCTTTTAGAGACATCCTCTAATGGATCTCTCCATGGTACGTTGGGTGACCTTTATTTTATGGGTAAGACTTGCTGTGAGATTCCACGCCTCTGCGTAATAAATTAATGTTTGGAGGATGTATTGGTTAAACGCCTTAGTTTTAACTAGGATTGATGATGTATTTATTGATTACAGATGGTGAATTGGAGATCGTAGCTCAGAGTCCTGTGGCTCTCAGTCCTCTCACTGCACAGAACTGGCAACCTGCACGCACGCTGAGTTTTAACGGTCACTGGCTTCCTGGAGCAAAAGCACGCGTCTTCAACAACTCTATATCAGGTTATATTTTACAACATCATAATAACATTCTTATAAGACTTCAATAAATCACAGAATTTGTTAATCGTCATATGGATTATTGCCTTTTGGAAAATCATATCCACCCATGCATTTTGCCTTAGCCGTTGCCAAATTTTTGACAGCTTAGCAAAACTTAAAAAGAATTAAATATACGTAAATTAATTGTGTGTCCGATCATAGATTAATATATATTTAGTCTTAGATAATTTTGATTTATGTTTATGTTGTATTAACGTCGGTCTTATCTTATATGTATCTATACCTGTATGTATCATCTGTCAAATGTTACAGTTGCAATGGTGTAAGAATAAAAAATTATATTAAAACAAAAAGACTAGGAAAATGAATTAGTTTTTTTACGAAATATGATGTTGGCTAAATTATAAATTTTATATTTTATTTTGTACCTACATTCCTGTAAAAATAATAATAATATTAAACAATAATATACAAAACTACAATAATAAATATGTTTTATTAAATTTTCAACTAGCAATATTTTAATTTCTTGTTTTTAATAAAGCATATTATTTAATACACATATGAAGTATGTAATACAATTATTAAGAGCATATTTTTGATTGGCTTATATTTTACGCCATGATGTATGCAATGCGTCTTTCTTTATCTATTTCGAGGAGAGCCACGAAAAAAAATACTACCTATCATCTTCAAATATCATTGTACATTGTATAAGATACGTTTAAGCAATCGCTAATCGCTGTACACCACGCTAGCTCTTAATGAAGTATTATCTCCGGAATGAAGTGCTCTTTTTGACAAATAATTTATTTCTATTCCACATGATTGAAACTAGTCAAGATCCGGTTTTAAATTGGATAACGCCCGTTCAAATTTTTCAAATCGATTCGCGTGACGAGTTCACTTTTCATAATACTTTATTCTACGTGTCGTATATCATCATCATCAGCCTGTATCCGTCCACTGTTAAAGGTAAGCCTCCCCGCATGAGTCTCCATCCTCTTCGATCCTCCGCCTTCCGCATCCAGGTCACTACCGCTATTCTTCTAATGTCGTCAGTCCATCTTGCAAGGGTCGGCCAATGCTTCGTTTGCCAGTTCTTGGGCGCTAACCCAATACTTTTCTTCCCCATCCTTAGCTATTCTCCTCCATAGCACGCTGGGTGACCTTTATTTTATTAGTAAACTTTCTGTTAGATTCCACGTCTCTGCGCCGTAGGTTAATTACAGGAGAGGGTGCATTGGTTGAACGCCTTAGTTTTAAGACGTTGCGGAATTTTCGTTTTAAAAATCTACTTTAGTTTTCATACTGTAAGATCCAACTTTAATACTGTAAGATCCAACAAATAAAGTACTACTTAGTACGAGTTTGTTGGTGATTCAACAACCTGTATTAACGCCAAAATTATAGTGGTACAAATTAACAAACTATTGCTGCAATTTTTGCATAATGCGTACATGCTAACTTGTAGTCTAATATCGTTGTCCGAGTCCATTTGATTTGATACGTGATTCATAAGCTTTCTTCTCATGATGGATTGGTTATTTTGGTACTATAATGTTTATGTAGTTATCAAGGCATCGTGTTCATTGATTTTTCTCCATATCTCAGCTCTGATGATGCTCGCACAAGGCGAGCCCTTGCCTCGCCTGGCCGGCGGTCCTCTTCATGGCGATTTCATATTTGAGCAACTTCACTTCCACTGGGCAAGCGACAATCACAGCGGATCAGAACACTCCATCGACGGACACAAGTAAGACAACCAAATATAATAGTAGAAATTAAATATATACATACAATTATACCTCAAATTTTTATACGCATCAGTTCATTCAGAAAAAATATCGGCAGAGGCGGGATGCGAACCACGAGCCTTGGAACCAACCTTTGCTCTTGTTCATTACCGTAATCCACTCGACTATCTCCTGCCTGAACGGATGCGTGAAAATAAGTTTTATTGATACCATTGTTACCGTCGTTTAGATGTCTCATAGTTTATATTCAGAGTATGTATATTATTTATTCTTTTTATAATTCAATCAGTCAGCATTTATTCACAAGTTTTTTATATATATATATTAATATTATAGTATAAAATATAATAGTCCTATATTTTATTAATAAGACAAGTAGCTTCAAAAATACTCTTTGTTTTAAATCTGACACTTTCAAGATATATTAAGAAGAAAAAATAACTCTTGAAGTAACCGAGATGTAAATTACAGTCGTAAGAGATTTAAAAAAAATAAGAAGTAATTATATTGTTGGAGTGAAAGTGATCTTAAAAGATAATATAAATTCATAATCAAAATTGAAGGTGTAAAGTCCACAAATTAAAGTCATTATCATTTGTCGGTATTCTCGTTTATGAGCTTACATAAAAATATCCAACCTGGCAGAATGAAAGAATCTCGTAGAGTTCATTGTTAAGTCAAAATAATCTGTCGATACTTTCCTTCAAGTATTTGAAGCTTAAATTTACATTAAAAGAACATGATGAATATTTTAAACAAATTTTGGAACGTGTAAGCTTTATCCTCATTTTAGTACTTCACTAATTCATTTACCAACACTCTGACATAAATTAAATTATATATACAATTCTAACTTAAAATTTAAATTCTCCAAAGCGACATTCCTAAACTGTACGCATTTCGACGATGAATATAAGTCCCATTGTCATACTGATCGAGAATGAAAGCGGATGTTACTTGTGTAAATGGCTGAACGTGTCCCTTTGTGGCGGAAGAGCTTTTCAGTGCAGCTGCACCCGCGGCCGGGAAAACCTCTCACCGAACAATCACCTGCACTTAACACCGGCTGCACATTTTTGCCACCCCACAATAATCCCACACATGACTCGCAAATCCACGCACAAAATGTATAGAATGAGTCCCATGTTAATGGACAAATGATGTACATATCTCTTTTACATTAAATCTCAAGCTATGGGCTTCACCAATTAAGCCCAATCTGGGCTCCTGATGCAATTTTTAAATATAACTCTCATGAAATCTAAATGTGTTATAAAACTCATTGCATTATACAGAATGACAGTCTGTCATTCTGTATAATCAAATGTAGAGGAAAAATGTTTTAATAATGTTTCGAACCTAATCATAAAAAATATAAAATCAATTTATACCTAGGCCACATCTTTCCCCGAAGAACCCTCAACCCTTACCTACATATTATGTCAAGTTACTAATGGGTCTTCAACACAAGTTGCCATGAAGTTGTAGATAAGGCAGAAGTAGTTTCCATATAAAATTATTTGTGAATCGCATAAAAAAATATTGGTTGATTGGTTAGATGCCTGGACCATTTTAGTGTTTTAGGCGGCTCCATTAAGCGAACGGCATTCCCGGGCGATCACAAATATTGTTCTATAATATTTCTTCAATTTGGTGTTCAGTTGAGAACCAGTATTTCAATATAGTGCGTCGTATGAAATTATTGTTACTGAATGTATCCGCCTCATAACCGCATGAAGTGTCTTTGATGCTGCGCTCATTCAGATAATATTTAGTTAATAACTGATAAGACCAGTGGAAGTCTTCTCTGAACCATAATGGCCAATGTAGAGACGTGACAGGAACAACTAAGGTTTGTAACAAAAATAAATGAGTTTAATCTGTCGTTAAAAGCGCCGTATATAGACACGTGAACTAGGTATAACAATTATCAGGGTTTATCCATTTAGTAGCGGGTCTAACATGAGCCATATCATTTATCAGGTATGCCGGAGAAGCGCACTTGGTGCACTATAACAGCAAGTACAGCGGCTTCACTGAGGCGCTGCTTCATGGAGACGGTCTGGCCGTGACCGGCTTCCTACTGAAGGCCGAACAGCTACCTAACAAACGCTTCGCCAAGCTTGCTCATGCCGTGGAGCAGGTCCCGCTGCCGGACCAGGAGACCAACATGCCCTCAGGTGCGTGCGGTGATTGATACTCCGACAAGAAAGACCTCTTAGCAAAGATACTCCAAGCTTAGTAGAAATGCACAGCACTACATCAGCAATGTGATGTAGTGCTGTGCATTATTCTTATAGCATGTCTTCTGCGATGTCAGCTCGTCTATGGCAGTATGTTAAACTGTACTATGCGCCCTACAAATAGTTATTGAAGCAGCAACAATAAGCAAAAAGTCTTCTTAAATGTGATTTGATTTGACATACTTATCTAGAATCAAATATAATATTCTCTGGGATGGTAATTGCATTGTTTTACCAGCATGAAAATTTTGTTATATCAATTCAGTCCTTTTAAAATAGTCAATCCAATAAATGGGTTCGAGTACCTAGCTGTCAAACCTGTTTAACACATACTTCTGTCTTCGAATATACATGTCTCTCAAATGGCTGATATAGACTGATGGCACTCCAGGTTAAGGGTTAGGCGTGGGGTCTACAAGCCTTCCCATATTAATATGGATTGAAAAAGATGCGAAATGTAAAACATAAAAGCTAGATCTTTGACGACCATAAAGTACAATATTTACATGATTTGCGTGGGTATGTGTTCACACTTGGTAGCTGTAGACAAGCGTGCCTAAAAGAAAATCAGTACATGAATAAGTTTATTTTTCAGAGGAGTGTTTGCCTTGGATGCTGGATATACCATTAGATGAATGCTACTACACGTACCGCGGCTCTCTGACCACCGCGCCCTACTACGAGTCAGTCACCTGGATAGTCTATGAAAGGCCAATATCCATATCCACCTGTCAGGCTAGTAATAAATATATATTTATTTAGACTGAATAAGAATGTTTGTATTTCATTTTTGAGAAATTTCGTCGACCCCGCAGAGACTTATGCGGCATGGTTTTTGCTTTTGATTTTTTAATCATTTAACAATTTCCTAATAAATGCCTACGCTTTCTATCACATGTTTCTCCTTATATTTTCTTGCTTTTTTAGAGTCATGCTAGTAGGCCTGAGAAAATGTGGACGGTGTTTATTTCTGAGGCTCTCGCTATAAATAGGGTTCATTTTAGGAGCCCGTAGGTCCCGAAGATGAATGCCGTAATGTAGGCAGCAAATACTTGTAACGTTTTATTTGGCTTGCTAAAATTTTCGGAGATCATTTGGAGGGAGCATGATAACCTTTTATATTCGCTAAGACTTTAAAGCTAAAAAATCTAGAGAACCTATTTTACCATTAAGTACCTTTTATAAGGTATCCGAATTCGGCTCACTTTGGCTTTGGCTTTTACTTGAAAAAAAATATGTCTAGGTCAGTGGTGTAGGTCAAAAAAGCTCCTTTACTGCTAGTCAAGCCACGTTTGTGACGTACTTATTTTATTTTTCATACATTATTTGATTTCAATTGTACACTTCACACTTCAGATGGAGCCGTTCAGGAATATGAGAAGCTCTGCATCAGGAGATGTTATCAGCTGTAATGCTCGCGCGTTGCAGCCGCGACCCTCAGGATTGCGCGTGAGGCACGCAGGGCAACGCGCGCACCGATGTCCCAGCACGCCCAGGTCGCAACTATGACCCAAGCCGCCTCCTGCTACTAACCTCACCCCGGCATGCAGCATGCTCAACCTAACCTCAATAGAGGAGGTTGACGCAGGTTTCTGCCACAGCAAACTACTACCAAACAAACCTAACCTTACTGTCACCCTTCAAGTCGCTTTCTAATACTTTTAACATAAAGAAAGATGCCTGAATATCCATTGCATAAATATAACATAGCCTAAATTATTTTAACCTAATATATTATTAACCCAGCATGGAAAAGCTTGTAGCTTTAACATAGAACAAACCAAACCTAACTTATCTCAATTTAATCGTACCCAGGCATGTCAGTTGTCCATACTTGTAAATTAAAAGAGTTTCATCTATACTGTAACTCTGTAATGAGAGCTCCATTAATATATTTTTCTATGGAAAAGTTAAATTCATTGTTATTTTTATTATTATACTTTAAAAAGACTTATCTAAACGGTTTAAGCCATGTCAATTGTTACTATTAAAGATTTTTATTAAATACGATCAGTAACGTATACTCGTATGTACCAAATCAAATATTCTGTAAGACATTAAAAATTAAAGAAAAATATTATATTTTGTATAAAAATCTGTATGATCTTAACTGCATTAAAAGCTATGTAAATTTAATTTAAAGATACTTACTCCAATATTTTTTTTCGAAATTTCTTGAATTCAAACATTATAATTACTGAAATTTGATTGTTGTTTTTTTCTTGTCATATTAACATCTTAGAAACACCCTATTATGTAACCTTTATATTTCACTACAATAAGAATATTTTTTGTTTATTTTACTTGGTAGCTTACTTGTTTCACTAAAAATGTTTTCAAGTTTTAATGTATATTTCTATTTCTCTATACTTTGCAGGAATCTATTGGATAGTAACGCTAATGGAAAAGAGAAACTATTGGATAGTAACGCTAATGAAAATAAGTGTTTGAGAAAAGTATTTTAAAGCCAAATAAAAAAATACCGCCAAACTACAGGTTTAAGGAAAAGCAACATATTTTTTATATTAAATTTACAAATCGAAGCATATACCACCACCATAGTCCGGAGATCATTAACAGGACAAAACATAATCCAGCCACCATTTCTTCAAGACCTAATATCCTGGCATGCTGGAAGACTATAGATACGTATTCGGCGGAACACTAGTGAGAGAAGCTGATTTGGGACCAAGATATTTATCTGACAGAAGTTTTTGAGTATGTGCGCTGGCCTTTTGCTTGAAATAGAGTACGAATAGGGAATTTAAATATCAATAAATAATCATTAAGAATGTGATGTTATAAAAAGAAAAAAAAATACTATAAATATATATATATGTCTTTTATATAAGTGTGAATTTGTGTTATATTTATAGAAAAAAATATTTTTATTTAAATTAGACAATGATTTTTTAAGAATTAAATTATGTTGAATGCTACATAAATGATACATTTAATAATTCACTATAAAAATTTATAATTAGTAAAAATTGTAAAGTATAAAACTATTTTACCAGATTACACCTAAGTGGGTTCGTGATACGATATTAGCACTTTTTTATGTTAAGCCTTTTTTTAAATATGGTTGAATAATATTTTAATTTATTTTTAATCAGATACTTGTCTAGCGACAACATTTCTTTAATACATAGTTTTTTTAAGTACATAAACGTTTCCTACGAACCAAGGCTTGTGGTGCAAATATTACATCATTTGCCATACGAGGCCTTACTGTAAAATATGATATATTACACTACATAATATCATTAGTATTGTATAATACCGTTTATTGAAATAGAATAATCAATGATGTACATAATACAGTAAATATATTTATTTATTTATGTAAACAAATATTTTACGATAAGAAACAATAAATTTATCAATATATTTTGATAATGCTCCCTTGGTTTTAATAAACATACCCCTTACCGTCAGGATTATTAAGCTAAGGATCGTTGCTATAATTTTTTCCAGTCGTGAAGTGTGGGTCTAAGATGGGACTTAAAGAATCTTTTAATAGATTTAAGTTCATAACATATTTAGACGTAAGATTGGAGAAGTAGTTTTAGAAGACCTGACTTAAAAAAACATAGTGCTATAGAAGTGTATAGTGTTGACAGCAATAATAAATGGACTTTTCCTTGCCGCGCTGTCAAAATCATTATATCAAAAAAACTTTTTTATTGTTACCTTTTTTTTGTAACACCTACTTATATAAATATAAGTAGGTATTATTATAGATACATACAAATTGCATTAATTTTGAATGTTATTACAATCGTAAATAATTTTATTGGACAAAATAGATACAAAAAACGCATTGATAAACCTAAACCAAACAGTAAAAACTTTAAATAACTTCTTAGGTTTTCACGGCCAGATTTGATATTTTGGCTTTTAGGTTTAGCCTTGTGGGGCGAATTTCTTCTCAACAAAGTCATCAACCCTGAAGCAGACCCCTGCAATGGCGGTCGAAATATCGGATAGAAGAAATTCGCCACACACGGCTAAGCCCAAAAGCCACAATATCAGTACAAACTTTGTATTCGTAAATATGTAACTATCAATTTTAATCATAATGAACCAAAATAATATGGTAAATATTTTATCTTCATCATCAGCCTGTATCCGTCCACTGCTGAACGTAAGCCTCTCGCATGAGTCCCCATCCTTTTTGATCATCTGCCTCCCGCATCCAGAACCCGCTATTCTTCTTATGTCGTCACACCATCTTGCAGGGGGTCGGCCAATACTTCATTTGCCAGTTCTTGGGCGCCACTCCATTTTATCTTACTTAATATTAAATTTGTCCGCAATCATTGATAATTTTTGATTTTTTTTTAGACTTGTGATGCTGTATTTTTGTAAAAATAATATGATTGTATGACGGTTAAGTTCATATCTATTATATAAAAAGTTATAAAGCGAAAGTTACGATTTGCGAGTTCTTTAATTTATTGTCTAAATTGAAAGAATGGTTTATTAATTTTTAAAGGTGTGTCTCTTTCGCAGTGTCCGTATTATGCATTTTTACGCAAAAAGAGACTAACTACGCATGAAAGATACTCGTATATATAATTCTCACTTTGCTGAACAATTATTATAAATTTATATGAAATTAAAGTCTTCATAAATATTTTTCGTCGGCTGCCTGGGTTACGCAAATTATTGTATAATTATTATTCGTGTTTGAAGAATCTGATTTGCCAGTCGACTTTGCCCGCGAATACCGCGAGATGTGTTACACAATAATACAATTATGGAAATGCACAAACTCGCGAGCCACAAATCCATAAATTAGCGTAATTTTCAACTCAGTAGGCCGCGGAATATTCCGGGACGATAACGAGCGACTTGACTGTGGGACGTTTGCTGATGCGTTACAAATAATATTATGCATCGACACCCCGATTTGTGCGGCACCTAGTCGTTTCACGCGATTTCAGTTTAACGCGACCGAGATTTAAAAAGTGAGTAGAAATTAAGCCTTGTCACACAAATCTGGAACCTCTAACCAGTCCGTGGTTATAGGTCATATCCAATGCTAGTCCACAGTGCCTATCGAGATACAGATGAGACACTTACCAACGAGGGTCAAACTATTGAGAAGCTTCAGATATTTTGGCGTACAAGTCACTGATAGCGATGTCGTGCAGAGTGAGCTCACTACCGTATTTGGGATGACCGAGCTTCTATTTAGACCTCGCATGTTTACAGGCATATATATAAACATCCAACACTTGTATTATCCCCATTATTTTGTATGGTTGGAAATTCGGACATTGTATCACAATAAAATTCAGCAGTTTATAATGTGCTTAGATGAAAAGAACCTGTGAAGAATAACAAGGGTATGGTGGGCTAACTTTGTAAGAAATGGCGAGATCCTATTATAACATCAGTCTCTTATAAAAACATAAACCTGAGATTTAGTATTGACATTGAAATAATTCTTTTTTTTTCATTCAGAAAATGATAAATTAAACTACTCGTTTTTTAAATGTTAATGTTATCCCTTTTTTTAAACTTTAATATTTGAATTTACGCAGTTTTTCTTTGCATCTATCGACCGTGTAAAACGGGATTAGTTTGTATAATACAAAGGCTTAAAGGTAATATTATAATCTGTGCTATTAACGTAACGTTCTGAAATGTACGCAAATATCTTAATACGTTATGCAAAATATAAGAAAATACTCTCTTTCTCTCTCTCTCTCTTAAGAGCGTCACAACGCTCGTGACTGAGTATCGTGACTCCAATGAGCTCATATGAGTATGTGTCTCATCCATCCTCTTCATCCAAACTCTCTTAAAAAATGATTGTAACAACCGAGAGTCCAAATTCGGAATGCAAAGCTAAGTTGGGACGAAAAAGACACACTAGAAGTGTTAATACAGACACAAAAAAATTGTAGTACACCAATGCGTTGAAACGATATAATCCAATAACCTATAGGACTACCATTGTCTGCTGCTCTTCGTCTGACTAACTGTAGAGAGAAGTGAGAAAACTCATACAAGATCATCATTGTTGCGATGTTCAAGCATAAAGAGCCTGACTACGAAGAAGTACTGTTATACATAGGGCGTTACAACTTGCTCGTCGCCCTTCCTTTACGTAACAAATATACAAATATAAGTCGTTTGAAAGTAAGTCAAACACAAAACTATAACATTTAAAGTCTGCTGTACAATCGCTTAAGAGTTAAATGTGAGCATATTTATGATTTGTTTTCTGATTGCTGTAGGTAAACAACGTCTGCTTTTTTCAAAGCAGGGAGAAAATCCCATACAAGCAGACGCAAATTCGTGGCGATTATATTATATTTTATTTAATGTATAGATTTGGCAAAAAATAAACACAAATATGGAAAATTTAATAAACCTAAAATTGTCAAATAATAATGTTAATAAATAAAAAGTATTCGAACCTATAAGAACTTTTTTAAATGTTTATGGTAGGTAATTTTCTTAAAACAATTGAATCGTAAAGTAAAATTATTCTTACAGTACGGAGAATTTTTGAACACATTTTTAAGGTTAAATTTATAATTTCATTTTAAATTTCTTGCGATCGACATGAATATTAATTCATTGGATAAAACAATCGACCGAAAAATAACCATTTTTAACGATGACAATGTGACTGAGGGTCCAATAGATATTTCTATAACCGGCTCAATAGAATGTCAATGTCCACCGCTTCTTTGGTGCAATTACGAAACGCTCCCAAAAAAACTCAAGCTGTTCAATACTGGAAAAGCTGGTATGTGTTTGTTTTATGTTCCAGATGTAACATTAAACTGAAATAAAGTTATATATTTACACCTAACAACTGGCTAGATATTCTAAATAAGTATAAATTATAATATTGTTTTTTTTTTATAAAACTGACTATTGTCAGCTTAAGAATACTTTAATTTATATTTAATTAAAAAATCGTATTGTGTATACTTTGCCATGTGTTTATTATTTGATAAACATTAATGACAGCCTAAGTGTGAGTGTTAGAATATTAGATGACGCTAGATTGATGATTATTAAATAGACTTTCAAAAATAAACGGCTAATGTCGGCTTCGTAAAGCGCTTGTCAAACGTCACGCTAGATATATACTGGACTGTAATTTCGTTGAAGACGAAGTTAGCCGATTATTACTGACAGAATCTACCGTAAGCCCGAAAATTAAATGCTGAAACTGAATGCTGCGGTCTCGATCTATAAGTAATCAACAGTACATTCTGTGCTGTATTATGATCTGATGTAAATGTGAATGTTCAAGATCAATGTATAAAGTTCAGAGACATCCTTTTGATTAAGCCTTTATTCCATACTTTTTATTTTAGTCGTTATGGTCCAATTATACATTTGCAAACTCATTTTTTGGATTAAGCAACTCTCACGAAAAGGTAATATAATCTGATCCAGAATATACATGATTCTTGTGGTTCTAATTTTTGAATGCATGATTTCTTTGTATTAGTCCATGTAGCCGGCCGCTGGGCGGAAGCAAGACCCAGCCTAAGGGGTGGCCCTCTGCAAGGAGCGGGCTTGGGTGGATACGTCTTCAGCCAGATGCACTTTCACTGGCCAGGCAGCCTACACACGGTAGACGGAATGGAGTGAGTATGCAACTAACTTCATATCCTATACTTCATTTTATTTCAACCTTGGGGAACGGTGGAGGAAACAATAAACAGCTTTAATACCTACCAATAGCTTAACGATCCGTACTTATGTACTCGGTGATGATCTAGGTGTCGAGATGTCTTGGAACGTGGCAACCAACGTAACTTTGTGTTGGAAATTTATGACGACCATATATGGCCCAGGAATTCGACATGACAGATGAAGTATAAGCAGCTTTTATCGTAGGTAGGTACTACTGTAGTTGAAGACATGATGATGTGTGCAGTGCTCGCGAAACATTATTTTCGCAATAAAAGATTATCCATGTGATTTATATTTACTTATAAACGTTTTTCTGCAAGCCAGAAAAATCTGTATATTTAATTTAAATAGATATTCATTTCGATCAGGTATCTTATGGAAATGCATGTCGTACACTTCAATTCAGATTATCTCTTTCCACATATTGCCAAAAAAGAAAAAGACGGACTCGCAATTGTAGTTTATTTGTTTAAGGTAAGTGGGAATGAAAACAACATCATCTTAAATAATTGAATTACGTATATTGATAAATAAATCATTCATATTTCATCTATATTTTAGTTGCAGTTCTATCCAAATCGACAATGGGATTATTTTATAAAATGCTTGGATCAAATACAAGACGCTGGCAGCTCATTTGAAATAACCCCCATGCCTCTTAAAGCATTTTTTGAAGATTTTGAAAGCGACTATTTCGTTTATCGCGATTCAATAAATGTATCCAAATCTTTGAGCAACGCGATGTGGATAATTCCGAGACATCCTATTGGGATGTCACTTAAACAAGTAAGACTTACTTTAAAGTTAATTAAATGATATATTGTAATTTACAACTTTCCGATACGAGTGATAAATATTTTTACATTGTATCACGGTTGGACAGGTAAATCTGACAATAAGACATATTGAAAAAGGTAGAATATATATTCTCCTTATGATAAAACTGATCTAGGTACATACACATTTTACTGAAATTTAATCAACTCTGCAATAAGCTGTGGTACACCTGTATTTCATATTTTTTAATAATTGATTCATATGATGTTTGACCATAAATATAGGTTTCCAAGTATTCTTTCAATAGGCCCATAATATACTCGTAAAAGGGATGGGAATATAAGGCGGACTAGCCAACTGACATTTCACTAAATGCTCAGCTCTGAGCTTAAATATTATGTGAACCAGGATAGTACTGGATAAAAAATTGTATTTTTTCAGGCTAGCTCCTTTAAAAAAATGTTGAATTCTTCAAAAAAACCGATCGTCCAAAAATCAAAAGAAATCCAGCACAATATTAATAAACGAGTATATTTCATAAATCCGTCTCATTCAAAAATTGCAACAATGTTAAGACCACCATTTTAAATTTAAAAAATCAAACACTGTCTATCTTATCACCCACTATTTCAAAAAAGATGTTTAATAAAGGCAATATTTTTTAGTATTTTATCATTATTAGTTTCGTATTTCATAACATATTAGATGATATTTTTTTTTCCTTTATGTGACCTAGCCACCTACACTTTATTGAAGTTACCTGAACTTTTTCAAATAATGCAACAAAATATATTATGTTTTGACTAAATGATTAAAAGTATAATAAGAAATATTCTGATAAGGATACTATGATTGGATATGTTATGTTCTAGAACAGGGGTCGTCAACCTTTTTATGCCTAGCGCCCACTTTTGCTTATTTTTCATTGTAAAATTTCCATACGCCTACCAAACTTGCTATATTTCAATTCAGTATATGAGTGGAAAAAAAACTAGAAGGAATGTAGAAGATTTGAAAACGCCCACCGCCCACCACGGAAGCCTGTATCGCCCATTAGTGGGCGGTACGGACCAGATTGACGAGCCGTGTTCTAGAATCTAGATAAATACATAGATTAATATTTGCCATCACTAATCACCCAAAATATAATATGTTACATACAAGTCGTCAACTTATTTGACAGCAATTTGAGTATAAAACGTAATTAATCCAAGCCGCTTGCTGCAAAAGTAGGTTTTTCGTCACTGAACTTTTAGAAACTATAAAATAATTGGAATTATCATCTATATTAAAATTCAAGATGATATTTATTTTAATTATCTAGCTGCAAAAAGCATAAAAATCGGTTTAAGTTGAAATAGCTACAACTGCTGTATTCTTGTTATAACAAAAGAGAATATAAACGATTAAATATGCCACTACCTATTATCAAAACCTGAAAATTCAAGCAAAATGTCTAGGTATTCAAAACTACAAATCCTGTTTATAAACTTCAAAATATTCCCTATACAACGAAAAATAATATTCAAATGTAAATAAAATAAAATAATTCACCTTGCGTATGAAAATTCTTGGGTATAATAAAGCTCAAAGAATTGAATTTTAATTCTACTTTAAATGTCTAACGTACGATATTTAATTTATAGCGACTAGCATTGTAAAAATTAAAATAAGCTAAGTTAAATGATTAACCATTTTTTGTTTGTTTTATAAAATACATAAATATATCGAAAAATAAGACAAATGTAATAGGTAAAAGAACAATGATTTATGCTGGCCACATCGCTTTATAACCTCAAAATCCTGGTTAACTTTCACCCTATTGAAATGTCAAGTCAAATTTTATAAAACAGTTTGATTTCATACGGTTATATCAATGACAGCAGTAAAACCGATATTTTGAATCAAGCCATCAATGATATACATATTAGCATAAGGATGACTATAATTTTGGGAGGAGGGCTCTCGGGACTTTCTGCCGGTTTTTATCTTACAAAGAGATGCTGCAAGGAAAAGTTAAAGCTTCTATTATTAGAGGCGTCTAACAGATGCGGCGGATGGGTGTCAACGTCAGATAGAAAAGAGTTTTTATTCGAGGCCGGGCCCAGAACTATCCGTCCTAAAGGTCTCCCGGGAGCCAACACGTTGGACCTGATACAAGAGCTTGGCTTAACAGACGCCGTTCGGCCTATATTGCCCGGCCATGCCGCGGCGACTAACAGAATGATTTACGTTAACAATAAACTACATCTCTTGCCCTCAAGTCTCATTGAAGCATTTAAGACAAAGGAACCTTTTTCAAAGCCCATTATAAGCGCACTTTTTCATGACCTAAAAGCAAAAGCTAAATATAATTTAAAAGATGATTCGATGTACGACTTTGTTCACAGGAGATTTGGAAAAGAATTAGCAGATTATGCCATAAGCTCAATGCTCTGCGGTATATGCGCAGGGGATGCTAAAAAAATATCTGTTAAGTTTCTTCTTTCTAGTCTCTTTGATATGGAACAGAAACATGGAGGCGTCGTTAAAGCGATGTTGAAGAATGCCTTTATAATTGATTTTAAAAAAACTGTACCCCCAGGCGGAGAACTTGCTCAATGGGCAAGGCGAGAGGGGTGGAGCATCTATTCTTTAAAAGGAGGTTTGGAAGTATTACCTGAAAGACTTGCTCGGGTTACGGAAGAAAATGGATGCAAAATTAGTATGAATCATAAAGTTAAAGAAATCATTTTCTACGATGATAATAAAAAAGTATGCGTTAAAGTGACAGATGATTATGCATTCAGCAGTCGTCATTTAATAAGCAGCATTCCGGCTTTTGAGTTGGCAACACTTGTGGCGAAGCAGCATCCAACTCTTTCTGAAGAACTGCAAAACATTCCTTTTGTTAATGTTGCTGTTGTAAATCTGCAGTATAATTCACCGGACTTGTTGAAGCATGATGCGTTCGGTTTTTTGGTCCCGCCACTAGAGAAGCTGCCTATTCTTGGAGTTATTTTTGATTCGTGCTGCTTCCCAGATCAGAAGGGAACCGTCTTAACGGTGATGATGGGAGGAGCCTGGTTTGAAGAACACTTTGGTAAAGAACCGACTGAAGAACATCTGCTTGATGTTGCGACATCTCAATTGAAAAATATTCTAGATATCGATGTACCTCCCGACTCTTACAAAGTAAACATTTTGAACAGATGCATCCCACAATATGTGGTAGGACATCATGATCGGGTGGATAGAATTCGAAAGTACATTAAAGACACTCGCCTTCCTCTGTCACTGTGCGGATCTTCGTATGATGGAGTCGGAGTAAATGATGTTATATTGTCTGCACGGAATGCTGTGGAAAGCATTTCTTATGATAATGACAGACAACACTAATATTACCTTAGGATTCTTAATAACAAACTGCAATCTGGAAAACAGTTTTATCATCGGCTTAGAGCAGCGGTCAGGGAACTTTTTTAACCATTACCCCAAAATATTTTTGTGTAAGTCGATATTACCCCTTTCCCCCATTTTGAAAAGAAGACAATCAATGTATATTTAAATAAACATTATTTATTGAATTAATTTACATGGAAAATAACAAAAATTACATGAAAATAGTAAGTTTTATGAAATAGCAAACTAGAAAAATTTCCTTATTACCCCAAAAAACATATTTTTACCCCATTTGGGGTAATTTACCCCGGTTCCCTGACCGCTGGCTTAGAGGATCAATGATTACTAATATAGAAACATTGACAGTGAGATTCATTTTTCATCTTTATCTTTTGATTAAAAAATTTATGTAAAAGAACACTATTTTTCTCCTCATTATGAAGAAAGGCATGCTTTTATTGCAAAATTTGTAAGTAATGTGTATGACAAAGAATGTTAGCAATATATAAATATGTTGTGTCGTTAAGTTTATTTGTAATAACTTGAGAAAAAAATGATACACAAAAAAACATAACTCAAGCTTCTCATAAATTGCTTTGATGAAGTTGTAAATAATGTAATCATATTTTAGATGTAGTATGAAAGAGTATTAAAATATTTTATTTAAAGTGCAATTTTATTATGGGACTATTTTTGTTGTTGTTAATAGTATATTGTAAATAATAAAGAAATATTAATATTAAAAAGCATTGTTTATTTTACAATATTGACGTAATATTGTTGAGATGAGTATTATACATAAAAAAAACTTCTTTTTTGCATGGATTTAAAATAATACATGGGAATTTTTAAACGCAATTTTTGTTTATTGGTTTTAAAATGTATTGAAAAGAACACATTTTTTGTAGCAAAGTTTTTTTAGTTTGCGATATATATTTATCCATCTATCCACTATGCAAAAATTTTTAACATTTAACACAATTAGTACAATACATAATAAATATATTATTTTATTCCCATAGATATTTATTTATTGAACATTAATTTCAAGAATCCTTATTTTTAGTTTTGGTAATCATAATAGTAGTATATATTACATGGATCAACAAAAAATACATTGTTAAATATACAGTGAGCCCTACTATAGCTTACTCTTGTAAAGAGATTTTTACTATAGGAGGGTTCACTATAATTGATCATTTATAAACTTGTATTATGAAAGTAATATTTTGAATTGTTTAAAACATAATTTAAAGTGTATTTCAAACAAAATATTACACATGCTTTAATTTTTGTTTAAATATTTTACAATTTATAAATAAATACTTATTTCAAAGGCGCAATTGCACAAAAAATAGCTACCTAAATTGAATCAAGTATTGCACACACTTTGTTATATTATGCCATAATACTCGTAGTAAAGAATATTACACTTTACTAAATCTGGGGCCAATCTGCCTAATTATAACATTTATTTTTATTTTTGAGTTGACTATTCGTATGACAAAATACTTAAATCTTTTGTAAGCAGTACCTTTTTGGTTGATTAATCATTTTCTATATTACAAATTAATTTATATTTATATATTTTCAAGTAACTTAATATGGTAGATGTACATATAATATATGTATAGTTCTCGTAAATTTAGCTAATTTTTAATGTACAACAGTGGAATCTGCTGTAACGTGAGGCTTAAAACTGGAGCTTTTGATTGATATATTTGTCATTCACAGTGAAGTGGTTTAAATATTCCATTTTATGTTAATATATACTCATATATTATGTAATCAAATGATCTTGATGGCTATTGTAAAATATATTTATTTTTTAATGAAAACTTAAAAAAATGCCTATGTTGAACAATTATTGTTATTTTTAACAAATTCAGTTCAAGAATTAGGCCCCAGAAATAATACAGTCAAGGGAAATATACTATGTGTACTTATATAATTCACAGATTAGATCTAACTCCCTTTGGTGTTAATCTCCTGTATAATTAATTCATAATGAATTCAAAGCTGAATAATCATTCATACAGATACAATTGCCTTATTGCAAAAAATCATTGGAAAGCTATTAAATTAACTAGATTATAAATAAAATTTATAATTTAAATATATATTTTTTAAATAAAAATGCATTCATTCGATTAAAGTTCTTAAATATCATCAAATATAATAAAAAATATCCACCAACTATTATAAAAAGCTGGTTTAGATCTAAATATTCACTGTTGTCATCTAGCTGTATCACCATCAGCCTGATAAACAAAGGCCTCCTGCATGAGTCTATATTCTCCGCCTTCCTTCTACTATTCTTTTGATGTCACATTAAAAATTATTATCGTCAGTGCTGCAATCACCACAAATTATTCAAATACAAATATCATTATTTTGCACTCCTGACCCTAAATAAGATGTATTGTTTAATTCTGAAAGACGTATATGCTGGTAGTGCGCAGTAGCAAACTACACGCGGTACTTAAGCAAAACAAGCTGAAGAATGGTAACTTTAAACTGGGACTGATGAAGGCAAAGCCTGTAGGAAACTCAGACATACCCTTATTTATGATTCTCATAATAATTCGTTTAATAATTTAAGGAATGATGGTCTTTCTTTTACATTGACACTCAAGGCACATTCTATAAAGTTTTTAAACATCCCCTGTACAACCTGAATCTCTTCGCAGCAAGTTAATCAATACTTGCAATCTTCTCAATCCCTCCATGCACTTTATCTTTACACACCCTTCGAAGATGCAGCGTGTGGCTCTCTGCTGAATGTCAAAGTTCTTGTATGTGTTTGGATAGCAAAATAATAAACGCCTCCCTCTTTCTGTTACAAGCCTGTGATGATAATGATAAATATTGTGTTGATAAAATCAGAATGTTTTCATGAGTTTTTGATGTGCCATATCTAAGTTATCTTGCGATTATTGCGTTTGACAATGCTACTGGATGCTGTGCATGAAGAAGACGTCTTTCTTTAGCGAGGTTCAGGCTCCCTGTATATTTCCCAGATTCAGGTACACGGCGAGACGCAGGGTGTGTGTGGCTGGAGCGCGGGCCGAAGCCGCCACAGTGTTGGTGTATGTGTAGGCCAGCGAGCAGCCGGCCACTACGGCCTGCCCGACCTCTAGAGACTCCTCAGGTATGACCTCCATTTTGACGGCCAACTTGTTGGACTTGCGCCAAAGGATAACCCTGAAAGAAGCCATTCATTTAATTAGCAATTAATTTAAATAGAAAGGCAAAACATTTGAAATAAATAATAGATTTTTGAACACATTGACACAATGAAAAATAAGTAACAGTAGTGTTCAGCAATAATATAACCATTAAATGTGTTAAAATACACTTGAACATGATTAATAAAGTATGATAATTTTTTTTAACTAATACCTTTATACCAGTTTGAGATATGATATTTATATCAAGGTGAATGTAACTAAGTAGAACATTGATAAAGCCACCTTTATACCCAATCTGTCATCATCCTGAGAACCATCAATCGCAGAATGTATTGAATGGAACTTTAGAAGATGGTTTGAATTACAGATAAGAAATCTGGCTGTAGACATTATGGGATAAACAAATTTGTAACAGCTTATTTTCCACCTAAAGGCTATTAGCCTTATATGAATCACTTGAATGTCACTGACATGGGGTCATCATTGTAGTTCTGCATATCGTCGACGTACTCTGATGCATCATCTCTCTGCGGCAGCCTCAGTTCATCAGAAGGCGGCGTCAGTCGGGCATTACAAGTAATGTTAGTCTTGGCGTATTCGTTGTCGATCTATAAAATGAGAAAGTAATTACCTCTTTGCCTTTAAAATAATGGATTAGTATTAAAAAATCCTTATAAAAGTGATAAGTAATAGACTCTTTAAAAGTAATAGAGTTTTGTTTTAAATTATATAAAAAAATTACAATTTCTTCTGAAATTAGAAAAAAGAATATGTAAAACCCCTTCTAGAAACTATCCATTGGTGGAAATAGCTCAAATGTGACAAATTTAGATAATTTTAGTGATTTGATTTAGATGTGTTAGCTTATAGTTCATGAGCTAAGTTATGTTAGATTATGAAGAGGAAAAGAATAATAATTAACCTGTTGCGTCTTTGCCTTGGGTTCCTCTACCGGTGGAGCTGCTGGTCTCTCCCCCGCCTCGGTGGCTTCCTCGCAAGGTTCCTCACAGGGCAACAACTGTATTGTTGTGTCATGTCCTGTAGGATTGGACAGTTTCAGAACTAGCTGAGATGCTCGCCCAGGTCGCAGCGGCTCACATGACACAATGCGGACTTCCGGAATGTGGTAACTGTAAATCAACATTATTTTTACACAAAGTCATGTTGAAAAAAACATTATTGAGCAGAAAATTAGTTTCTTTATATTTTTTTACCACATCCACTCCATATTTGGATCATATAGACACTGCGAATTTCCGTTTCACAGCTCTGTAAGCTCAGACTCCATTCCCTGTCCCAGAACACCTGCATTCCTAGAGGTTCACATGGGAACATAGATGGTTCTCAGGAGCCTCCTAGGCAAGATTCCGCGAACTTGCATAGACTGTGTCAGTAGCATCAGAGAAAAATTTGGGTGTTCAATGATTAGGATTTTTTTAGGAGATTTCATGATCAGCCCGACGCTCTCGAGGCCTGGACAATTTTGTTTATTCCTTAAGGATTTGACTTGAATTCCTTATTCCTTTGACTCAACCCTACCGGGTGATGTATAGAGCTTACATTTGATTAATTTATTTTTTTTAAATCAAGCTTGGTCAGTATTTTTATAATGTTATTTGTTCCTAATGACCAGTCTGTCTTTAGTGATGGAGACACAAAGGTAAGCTTTATCAACTGTGAAATGTTGCAAAGTTCAATGACTCAGTGATGTGCAACAGATGTAAGATGAAAAACTGTAAGAGATTGATTGCTGTCAATCCAAATTGAAGAGACAATGTTGCTGAAAGCTTCACTGGTTTGAGTGCTTGGTATAGGAGTAGAGGTAAAAAATCCCAAAAAGGCTTGTAGTGTTACAGAAAAGAAGTTGTGACTGACTATGCAAAGAGTTGTATCTTGAACTTGATGGAGCCGGGGTTGTACTCGGGCTTAGTGACGTTATGATCGCACTGGCGGCAGCGCTGGGAGCGCTTGATGAAGAGTTGCTTGGCGCTCGGGAACAGGCGCTCCACCACGCCCGGCTGGTACTCGGGCTGCGACAACCGCTGCTCCATGTTGGTCACTGCAAGGAAAAAAACACATATTTAATCGTTTTAATACTTGTCATAATAACTTTATTGATGAATTAGCACGGCTAATAAGCGCAAAGTAAGTATAGAATGTCAATAAAGACCTCCAGAGATCCATACTACCTTGTCTTCTCTTACAATCCATATAGACCATTGACTACTTTACATAGTAAATATATTGTATGCATTATAATAATATTGTTTGCCAAAATTAAGGCATGACGGTCATGCATTATAGTGGGTTCAAATTCATTCAAAGCTTAAAATGTGATTTTTAAAGAAAGTAATTTTAAATTCGAGGACAAAAATAATTTATTTATGTTTTTCTATAACCTCAATTTAAATTATATTTTAAAATGAATAAGTGTAATGCAGAATTAATTGTACATTTTTAATATTTAAGTAATGTTGAAGTTTGATCTAATATCAATGTAAGCAGCTGGAATAAAGTTCAGATACTTTTAATAAATAATGAGTCAATGAACTGGTGCGATATGGAAAAATCTATAACACTATAATTCCAAGAGAGCATCAATGAAGAGAATGAATAATCAATGATTAGAATGATCAGTTAATGAGTGAAACGAATAATGAAAAATGAAGAGTCACCATATTTGAGATTGACTTCCTGCGTGAAGATATCAGCAGGCAGATCATTGGGTTCTGCAGTAGGCACAGCAGGGGCTGCGATGGGGGCCGCGTCTCCAGCGCCACTAAGAGAGCTGGCTCCACTAACACGAGCACGAGCCATCGCACTCGTTAGACCTATCTTGTCCTAGAACCAAAAGCTTAGATTGATATACTCAAGATAATAAAGCAAACTAGTATTGGATGGATTGTAAGATCAGCGTTTTCTGAAAAGATAGAATGATGTATTGGTGGTGTGTATTATTGAGGGGAAGGTTACAGGAAAGTTGTCATATACAAGGTTCATTATTCATATAAGGATAAATAAGTCACACTCACAGTCAGCGTCATGTATTTGCCACTCATGACGAATTTTTTGCGCTCCTTTTCCAGCTTGGTTTGTTTCTCCTGTAGCGCCAGGGACTTGTAGTGATCCTGCAGTTGGGCGATGCGGGAAGAGTACACGCTTGTGTGCTCCGGCCAGCCACCAGTAGCTGGTAAGACCATGAAAATTTCAACTTTGATAGTGATATGATGTAAGAAAAGTGAAAAATAGTGTATAAATAATGTAAATACACTAAATTTATTTCTCTTACATATAATTTTGAAAGAATTCATTCATAATTAGGAAAAAAAAAAATTTATCATATAAATTTGAAAAATTTAAGCAAAAAATATATATTTATTATACACAAATTGAAGCTTAAATGACTGTTTTGTAAAATTGGTAGAAGGCATCGATATATATCATATTAAGATGATATAATGCAAAGAAAAATAATATAATAGGGTTAAGAAACGTAGCCCCTTTCAACACTCCACATGCAGTGCTTATCCATATGTAGAATGGTAAGCGTCATAGGATCCACAGATGAAATACTTCAGAATCATTATCACCATCTGTTGGTATTCTCCTGTATGTGTTTACATAAAAGAAAAATTGTAATAGTAACTCCATACCGACTGGCTGGTCTGGCATGCCCACATCTCGCGACGTCCAGCGACAGTTGAAGCACGAGAGATAATACATCTTCTTGGGGCCCTTGGAGTCGGCCTTAGGGTCGGCCTTGGGGTCAGCCTTGGCATCTCCCTTGCCCTCTTCCTTGGGTGGCTCCTTGGCGCGCGCCTGCCCCTGGCTGGTGGCACGGGTGGACAGCGTGTGGAAGCAGCTGGGACAGTCAAAGCAGCTGCCGCAGCGGTTCTTCTTCAGGCGAGCCTCGGACGACGGCATATTCTCCAGGCAGTTAGCGCAATACAGAGAGTCCACCTGGAAGTATTTACTAAACACTTAACAAAATATTATCCTCAAGTCTTATGTCTAATCTCTGGAATGCAGATATAGGAGGCAGATATGCCTAGGTTACATTGATAATATTCCATTAATACCGCCTGAAGGTTTGCAGTGCTTTTCAAACATCTGTGTTTCTTCCTATTTCACGAAGAGGATTAATACACACTTGTAATATTTGTAACCCTTAAACTTAAAATATATGAAATAGTTTATATGGCATAATGTTTTTTTTATTTGTCCTTTGAGTTTTCACCTGTCTATGCAATAAAAAAATATATATCGGCAAAGGAAAAGTGTGATTTGGTGTATTGTGCAACAATTTCATATCTAGTCAAGTGGTTCATGATTGACCATCGAGTAAGCAAAAGCAGCTCTAATAGTATTCAAATAAATAGCAGCGATCATATTCTTTTATAAGATTAGTCAGCTCATTAGAGCTTTTAGCACGGCTGCTTCTTCATCAACTATAAATAAAAGTAATGCAAATATTGTTAGTCACGTATTGTGCTATTTCGATATGTTATGATCATTTGACATATTGGAGACATTTAACATATTTTTGTGTATTAACAAATCGTTATTAAATGAAATAATGATTATATACTTGCCTCATGACAGATGCAGAAGCCACAGCGGACCTTAAGGCAATGTCTGCAGAAGTAGATGCCGGTGATGGGCTTCAGCTTGCCGCAAGTGCAAGCATACTGCACGTAGTCAGGCTGGATCAAGTAAGCCATGGCTGAATATTCAATAAATTGCGGTTATTTTATTTCACCAACTTTCTTTCTCGACGTTTTTTGACAGCTGACGCATAGGACTTCAATGGCAGATTGAAAAAATAAATTTCCCTATTTAGTAATAATGTATTTACTTTTAATTTTTGCACACATGTAAAGAAATAGGTACCATCAAATAAAATTGATAAATATTCGGAAAATAATTGAGAGTTTAAAAACATTATTGCAAGGATACATTTACGACAAAAATATTTTTTTAATTAAAAAGTCTAAAATGAATGTTACATTTTTTTTATTTTCGTAATGATTAATAAAAACGAACTCTCAAAATATAATGATTCCTATCAAATCAAGAAAAATAAAACCACTACCTTGGCAGACCGATGTCAGTTTTTTTTTCTTACATATATTTGTGCATCATAAATTGCAATTAAAATTTTGAAATCATGTATGTTTTTTTTTTCAACTCATTTAACAATCATATTTATATATAGATACTAGTAAAATATGGGTAGCGTGTTTTTCCGAAAATAAAACCTATCCCAAAAATAAGACTTTTCATGGTGTACAAGAAAAAAATATAAAAGACCAACCCTGAAATTTAAATCTATTTATACGGAAAAAAGATGGCTTCACAAATATACAATGTTTTTAAGACGTTCAAGAAGAAGATGAATGTTGTTTTGTAAGAGTTATTAATCGCTGTCAATTTATTGAAGTATTAAAAACAATCAAAAGATTTTTTATTTTTTTAAATAATTCATAAAACGATTTAATGCGCTTACAATTTTTGTCACAAAAATAATAAGACATACCTGAAAATAAGACCAAGTGACCTTTTTATTACCGGGTTTTATTTTCGGAGAAACACGGTGGTAGGTAGTAAATAATAATTATAGTAGTAAGTAAAATATGCCTAATTTCATCACATTATAATAAATATGTGGCAACACAGGCTTAATACAAATTTCATCCGAAAAAGCGGGAAAACAACAAGTTGTGAACATTTCATGTCACTTTTTATTTGTGTATTATTTCAGTGACTCGTGCATATTACAAAAAAATAACAAGTCGGTCTTTTTACCGGTTAGTTGGCGTTGTACGGCTTTATATTTTACAGTCATGAAGTGCTCGATCCCCGAGATATCCTGGCACAACAGAGACCCCGTACTGAGCGTGGACTTCCAGCCGCAGACAGACAAGGATGTGCTGAGGCTTGCTACCGGGGGTACAGATACCCATGTCGTGGTCAGTATTCATTTTATAAATTATGTTTCTCAAAATTTCGGGCATCAAGTATATCATCTGGGCTATTTAAAGTATTATGTCTCCCCCGCGATACCTTGGTTAAAATATAGTATCGGGTTCTCCGGCTTTTGATGACTGAATTCTCACCTAGGGAGTTCATGAAACAAGACAACATAAAGAAAGCTACATTTCTTAAAAATTTTTTAGTCCTAAAAAACCACCAGCAAAATTTTGCGTTGTTTTTGCCATGGCTAAGAAATTGGCATCCGAGCATCTTGGTGCTGTTTCATTGGCAGCCATATCTACGAGGGTCCATGTGGATGGCTTCAAAGTCCCATAAGAGATTCTTTCAATACTGACACACTAGCTAGCAAGCAGATGAAATGTATTTGGCACTGCAATATGTAGTTATGAATATTTCCTTCTGTTTTACAATTAGATCCTCTTACTGTATCACTTCCCCATGATTCGTCAGGTTGACCGATCATTGCTGTATTGCATTTAATAAGTAATATGTACAATGTTAGGCAAAACATTTATATTTATGAAGTGCTCATCCGTCATGTGAGAAGTAGCAGGTTTGATCCTATTTTAACTTAACAAACTAAAATCCCTCTCTTGTACTAGCATATTAACGCATTCGCTGCATATGACGTCTTTAGTGGTTATGGGCTTTACATATAATTTGTAGTCTTATATTACAGCTGTATTCTTCTGTTGTAATGTTCAAAATCAACTTACTATATAACGGAATATAAAATATATTGGATTCCAGTCAAAAACTAAAAGCAATATCTGATATATTTGTTTACTAGAAAGTATATTACAGGCTTTATAAGTTGCCCAAAAATCTATTAAAACATCTACTAAAAAGGCGCTACATTGAAAATATTAATATAAAGTGGGGTAAATAAAAGTCATCCCGGGAATCCCATGAATCTCGGTCGCAATCTCCTTTCAGTAAGTACCATTAAAGACGGTCAGTGCATCATTCCAGGGCTGAGACATATTATGTGTCTGTATGTGTTTACGAATATTTGTTTCAGATATGGTACATGGAGGTTGGCAAAGAAGGAGCTGTGTCGCTGACAGTGGCGGCCGACCTGACGCTGCACCAGAAGGCGGTGAACGTGGTGCGCTGGGCGCCGGGCGGCCGCCTCTTGGCCTCGGGGGATGATGAAGCTGCCATCATCGTGTGGAAGCAGAAGACTGACGTTGACCGGCCCAGCCTTGATGCTAGTAACGACACTGATCGTGAAATATGGGTTGTGCATAAGGTGAGTTCTTCCATGTCTTATCCCTAGTTTGAATATACATAATATCCTCATGAATACTGAGATATAATGTTGTTAGCTCTCAATATCCCACATCAGTTTTCCCACATAAATTTAACTTCAATTCTTGACCGATTTTCAGATGGAGGACCGAGTTTTATTTGTAGTGCAATGAGTTTATTAAGTTTTATTTTATTTGAATATATTTTAAATATATTTTATAATAAAAGTATAAAATAATGTTTTAATTTGTCAGGACTAGTATTTTGCATGTTAGTTTCACATTACACTAATATATAAATAATGTATAAATGTAACTCTAATATCTTTAGTTTGGCTTTATGAGAGGTTTATTCTCTTGTTGAGCCGCCTTACAATTGCAAATATTCTAATCATCGAGAGTGTCGGGTTATTTGTTTGATCTCCTTAAAAAAATCAGGATTCATTAACGCCCAAATAGTGTTAATGTAAATTAATAATCATTGCATTTATTAGCTGCTTCGTGGACATCTCGAGGACGTCTACGACATCAGCTGGTGTCCGCTGGGCAACTTCCTGGTGAGCGGCTCTGTGGACAACTCAGCCATCATGTGGGATGTCAACAAGGGCAGGACCGCGGCCATGTTCTCTGAACACAAGGGATTTGTGCAGGGCGTCGGCTGGGATCCGCTGGGGCAGTACATCGTTACCATGAGCAGTGACCGGTAAGTCAAACATCAACACATTGTTTGTACTGAGACAGCTAGGTCTCCTGATGGCGCTGACCATTTGGTTGGTGATGGCTGTTTATTATTAATTGTTTTTTTTTTACTTTGTTTAATTTAGTTTAATAATATCTATTTCATTATTATATATATTATCTAAGTCTATTTATGTTTTTTTTTGTTGAGGAATTAGTAAGAATTTTAATCTAGAGACAAAAATAATTTTTGATTGCAATCGTTTGTTTAAAATAAAAACAAATGCTCTACATATTAAACACTTCCTTTACGAAGATATCTATTTACTACAAATTGACTCTAATAATGAAAATTTCCTTATGAAATATAATAGATACTGAGTGCAGAATTTTTGTATTCCTTCGTAATATTATTATTAATTAAAATTATAATTACATATATTATTCATGTGTAGCGATAAAAAAAAAAAAAATGTGGAATAATTGGGGATAAATCACGCGCCCGTGTCATGCATATAGGGCGAGCGCCTGTACAGGGTGACAACTTTGATAGAACTGGGCACATCTGCGGCTTCATTCATTCAACATTTGGTTAGTATGACTTCAGCTATACACGGGTCAGCATGTGTGCTGGATTTGTAGGCTGCACCAGCTAGTGCAGCGGCTGATTGCGATGTTTTTTCTCTCTTTTTCAGATACTTTTACAAAAATTGACACATTTCCACTTCAACCACAGTCAATCAAAGCAATATTTATAAATATTCACATTTTTCCGGTTTATAAATTTTTATATGGTGTTGAAAATACATATCATCAGACCTCACGGATGTTTATAGCACAATAAAGGGAGGGTGAAAGTATACCTTGATTACTTCATATATTATATATCAATATTTAATTTGATATAATCTTATTACAGGGTATTCCGAACG
Source organism: Glossosoma conforme (assembly GCA_022606575.1). NCBI lineage: Eukaryota > Metazoa > Arthropoda > Insecta > Trichoptera > Glossosomatidae > Glossosoma > Glossosoma conforme. The sequence continues at coordinate 4,370,731 of JAGTXR010000100.1, read as the reverse complement.
TTTGACATCAACACCAAAAAGGTGGTTGCTCGCAGCTTTAAGAGCAAGCTGCCTCTAGAGTCGCTGAACGGTCAGAGCTGTCGGCTGTATCATGACGACACGCTGCAGTCCTTCTTCAGGCGCCTGGCTTTCTGTCCCTCGGGGCTGCTGGTGGCCGTACCCTCTGGATTTATCGAGAGTGAGAACAGCGGCTCAATTAAGCCCATCAACGCAGCTTACATCTACTCTAGATACTGCCTCAAGGTGTAAGTGGACATATTATATTATGCAAAAAAATGAGATGAGGTCTATGAGTGCATTAACATAAATGTTTAACTTGATGACTTGCTCAAATTTAGTTGGTATTATGGGTAGTTAATAATATTAATTTAAATTTAAAAAAATCAGGTTTATGTGGTATAGTTTGCAGCAGATACTTGTAAAATGTGTCTACTGTGTGAGTTGAGGAATGTGTGCAGCTACTTATTTTTTTTGGTGAATGTCATAAGAATGGCCGGAGTAGTTCATTTTCCTGTGGGCACCACAGGGGCAACTAGGGTTCAAGATAAAGTAAATGAGTATAATCTGTCATTAAAAGCGCCATGTCCAGTCATTCGTTGGGTAGACCAGTGATCAGAGCTTATCCACTAAGAAGTTAATCTAAATTAAATGTCTGGGAAGAACAGAAAGGTAGTTGGAAGATAACTAATGTTTTTGACATGCGGCCCTAAAGGCATCAGCACGAAGTTTTATATTTGACTGACTATTATCTTTTGGCAATAATGTGTACAAAATATTTTCAGTCCCGTGTGTGTGTTGCCCTGTGGTGACAGTCCAGCACTTGCCGTACCCTGGAGTCCCGTGCGCTATTCCCTCCAGAAGGCCGGCCCAGCGCCGCTGTTGTTGCTGCCCGAGCGCATGTTGCTGGCCGTGGCCACCCGCCAGGCGGTGCTGGTCTACGACACGCAGCAAACTACACCACTGGCCATCATATCCAACATCCACTACACCAGGTACAACTATTTTTGAATTTGAATTTCAAAATTCTATCAAATGCTTATTTTGTATTCAGTATTAGGTTTTTTGAGATCTAAATAGTCACACTAACAGTTAATAGTAATAAATATAACCGTTGTCGATTTATGCATTGATAAATTTGATATTGTACTGATTGCTTAATAGAGAATTTATATCATGCACTGATGGTATATTCCATTTTTTCAAACATATCTAATCTGATATCATTAGATAGCATATACTATGGTAGGTACTGGTCATTGAACATCAAGTAATAACTAGCCAGTACCTCATTCTGCCTAAGGGCTAATATGTCCACCATATATACACTTTACTTGGATTACCTTGATATTAAAAAAAACATTTTACAGATTGACAGACTTGTCGTGGTCCAGTGATGGCAACATTCTCGTCGTTTCTAGCACCGATGGATTCATCTCGGTCATTAAATTTAGCCCAGGGGAGCTGGGAGAACCAATCCCAGAGGTAATAACAAGCACTGAAGATACATCATCACCGATGGAAGTGGACAATGAAATAAAGACGACAGGAAGTGACAAAAATAACGATAGTAAAGTGAATGGAAATGTTTATAAAACGCCAAGCAAACCAAAACGAAACGAGCAGGCTACTAAAGGTCTTAATTCTTCGGGTAACAAAAAAAGGACTCCAAAAAGTGCTAAGAAAAATGTAAATTCAGAAGAGAAGAAGTCCGCTCGTGAAGTTGTGGTCATGGACGAAGCAGCCATGGAGCCGTGGTTCCAAGACCCCGCCCAAACAGAGAAAACATTTGTTGAAGAGCTTCCTAAAAAGCCATCAGAAGTCATTGTGCTTGATGATGAATCTATGCAAGACATGAAGTTGGTGTATGAAGAGACCCAGTCCTGCACTCAGAAAGAAAAGGATGTGAACCCTTTAGTAACAGATTCTCCTTGCATTAATGAGGAAGTAAAGAAAACAATTCCTTTAGTCACGGATTCTCCTTGCATCGATGAGGCGATAAAGACTGTAGTTCCTAAAGTTCTACCCACAACCCCGAGGAGGGTCAATTTGATTACTTTGTGCAGTCCCAAAAATAAAAAAAGTAAAAATTGAATTAAATAAGAAATATTCTGAAAGACTATCTGCTGGGATATATTTACATGTGATCCTCTTTTTGCATAGTTTTGAAGTAACATGGTTTGAAAATACACTTTTCTTCAAGAAAAAATGCAGCTCTTGCACCTAGAAAATAATCAAATTACCGCTGACAGTAACTTTTTTTAAATTATCTAATAAAATTATTTAAAAAAATATATTTTTAAATGTAAACAATGTAACAGTTTGAGAAACAGATTTCTTCTAACCATATACCTCTTTTTATTTGACTTGGGTTTGGTGTAAGAAATATTTGCATAAACTATATATGTATTTTTCAAATATTTGAGAAATATGTGCAATGATTTAAAAAAAAATAAGTATTGTCAGATGTTATCATAAAAATTAATTCAACTAAAATTGTATTACTTTTTTAGTATTATTTTCAACTATACGGTTGACATTGATGACGAACTTCGAACTTATGTTTAACTATAATTTTTTTATTTAGGACTTTGCATGTAAGGCTAGGTGCTCATCATTATTTATATAATAAATGTATTATATAGTTAATACTAAATAAAGTTAGTGGTCTATGAGTTCACGTTTTTTTATATCTTGATCTATTTGGGTCCCACCAATGATCTCAGAGCCCGCAAATAATTTTAGAAATTATAACAATATTAATTTTATTTATCTGGGACCCACAGTTTTTATTGTTACACTGAATAGTGATTTTGTTAATTTTGTATATATTTTTGAACTCCCATCATCATTTTTAAATTAAGATTTATTAAAAATTTGTACAGCAAATATTTATGATAATTATTATAATATTAATACCTATGCAGATATAACTTAACTCTTTCTGGTCTAAATTTTTTTTCCCTACCACAATAGATTTTCCAAATTTCAAGAGTTATTATTTTTTTAAAAATAAAAACTCAATTTGTTGTAAATGTGGAATGACTTTCGACAGTAGACCCACACAGAAAAAATCTATGTCAAATGAGATTCAACGTTGGACCGGAAAGGGTTAGTGGATAGATTGTCATTTTTACATTAAATTTTTATTCATATACATTTTTTATTATATAAATTAAGATTTTTTATTTTTAAATGATTATTTTAACTGGAGTTGCTATCACAGAGAGTGAAATACATCAATCAAAATAAACTATGTCCAAGAAAACTATTTTTACTAGATTATTACTATTATATTTATGCAATTTTAATAATAATTTACAATCTGAATGTAATCATAGAAATAAATAATATTTTAACTCGATCATATATTTTGCCATGAAACACTGCAAATTTATCTCGGACATTATAATCCGTGATAACCATATTATTGATAATAGAAGTTCAATCATGCATGAGCTGGCCTTACATGTCGCAGAGCAATAAAAAATACCACATACAGTAGAATTGTATTTATTTTAAAAAATAATTACAAAAGTTGTGAGTACAAAATGGATACAAAAAAATAATGTAAAAATTGGTACATAATAAATGTTTCACTAAGCATATGACGTGTCTTTTTATTTCAGAAAAATAAGTGATATTATCATTTTTCTCATATTGTGTACTATACATTATCATAAGTTATTATAGTTAAATTAATGTGATGTATGGCTTTTTTTCAATACACTTATAAAAAAGTAATAAACAAAAATGTCTTTATTATTTTGGAATTGTTTTTAATGTTCACAATCTCTGTCTCACCCATGATGTTAATTGCTATGCTGATGATTAATTTGTAGATTTAGAATATTACTTGGTAACCTTTTCAAAATACTTCTTCTTCTCTACTGGGTTCGGTATGATCTGTAAAAAAAGATTTAAAAATTGTTAGATATTTGGGTACTACAATTTGAATATTATGTACAATTCATAAGTTTTATGTTAGAATTTATTTAAAATGAGATTGAAACATAATATATTATGAGCTAGATATCAGATAGGAAACAAATTATAAAACGGCAAAGCCTACCTTAACATATGCTGTGAATAATGCAAAGGAGGCTATGAAAAATTGTGAAATATATTAAAATATAATATGCTTTTTATAAATACTTAACCTATATGCCGAGATAACGAAATTGGATGAATAGAAAATGTGATTGGATAAAGTAATTTATTTTCTGTTAGTATAAAGTATGGATTAAACTATTCTTTTAGAATAATTTATTAAAGTGTACTTACTATTACTAAAGTATCTTGATTATTAAGTAATTTAGGAAAATGATAAAGAATAAAAAAATATTAAATGCATTTTAGACAAAAATACAATCAAATGATTAGATTAATCAATTAATTATGATAAGAGTTTTTTTTTAGTTCACAGGCAGCAGAATAGGGGAATTAAAATTAGACTTGAAAAAAAGGGGCTGTTGATGATAAGATAGTGCAATAATTATTGCTTTAACTGGGGAACACTTGGAGCTAGGTACTAAATCTATAGCTGCCTTTTTATCATGGAATATTTGGAGGAACCGGAGACAGAAATTTAATTATGTTGGTTGGCGGTTCTTGACATTGATCATTTTTGATGGGCAGGATTTTCAACATATGATTATCATCTTTATCAACGTACAAATTTTTGTAGCAAATTTCAAGATAATTTACAGACATGATACAAATGGTCTTATCTGAGTATGTGAGTCTCTTCCTAATTCATCTCCTCCCTCTTGTTGAAATAACATGATAGTTTCTCAATTTAGGTCCACTGCAATGGTTTGCTAAATCATTTATTTAAATACCCTGCTAAAACTAATATTACTTTGATAATTATAATAAAAATACAACGGTAAATTAGTTTACTGACAAATTTAGATGTCAAATTATAGTTATATTAAATAAGTATTTAATTGGAAACATGTTTTCTTAGGAATATTAAAACGTGAAGAAATAAATTTAAATATCGATTGAATACCTAAATTACAATATCAGTTTTAATATACTGTAAGGATGGGATAAAACATCAGTAGGTTAAGTATTAAGTACCGTGTCTTGTCCTGGTTTCCAGCCAGCTGGGCAGACCTCGCCGTGCCTGTCTGTGTACTGGAAGGCTTGTACTAGGCGAAGAGTCTCATCAACGGAGCGTCCCACGGGCAGGTCATTCATGGTGATCTGCCGAACCACACCCTTGTCGTCGATGATGAAAAGCCAGCGCAGCGTGTGGCCGAGGTCTTCCAAATAGACACCATAATCTTTTGCAATATCGTGCGACAGGTCACTTAACAGAGGGATGCGAATCTGTGTGGAAAAGAACATTTATAGTTTATTTTAGTATTATAAGAATTCATCTGACCATTTTTTTTTAAAGATACCAAGAATTCTATTTCACAATCAACAATATATTTTTTCTACTTTGGCTTCCTTACATCTTATAAATTCATTCATATTTTAGCTGGGACATTCTCTGGATGTCCCAGAATGGCACATAAAAGTGTCTATTTTAGAAACCCCCGATGAAGGTGTATGATCCAGAGTTAAGTTGGGATGAGGTGAGTACCATCGAAGTATTCGTTGTAAACTTATGCACCAGCAAGAGAGATGATAAGGAAGAAATAGAAAATTACCTGTCCCAATCCGCCTTCGCTGCGCGGTGTGTTGATCCACGCAAGATGAGTGAAGTGAGAGTCCACAGAGCACGCAACAACTTCGGTGTTTAGTTTACGGAATTCTTCCACTCGGTCAGAGAACGCCAGGATCTCAGTTGGGCACACAAAAGTGCTGGAAACGAAATTCGTTGCAAGCTGAATACATCTGTTATCGGTAGATAACAATAGTTGATAATGCATATTTATGAAATTTAAGTTTTTTCTTCTGTTGTATGGTTGCCACAAATAACAGCTATAAAGTCAATTATCTTCTGTCATCCTCTCCTAGTTTCTAGTTAGAATTCTGAAGCTTCGTTGGGAACATTATATTTACAGTTACCGATGGATGACTGGGGCTTGAAGATTAGGCAGCTGAAGTGTCTAAGTCTTAGACACTTGTCCAAATATGTCTTAGACCCTAAGGCATATTTGGACATAAGTATCAGTTTTTTTTAAATTGGCTGACTATCCTGACACTCCAGAGGGCTGGACACATTGATACTAAAAATAAATTAGTGTATTTTTTTAAATATATATATTTCATCTTCTTAAGTGCTTACTTTAACTACTGTTGATTCAGTCAAATTTCATATGTCGGTTTTTAAAAGGTTAATATAAATTTTTAAATTACATTGGATTATGTTTTTTTTAACTTATCTAACAATGACTTAGATAAGTGAAAAAATGTTACCATGGTTTATTGTATATTTATTTTGTAATATAACGTTCACAGCAACCTGATACACATGTTTGTCATATGTTTGCTAGATTATCATGACCACATGCTTTTATTTGGCACATCAATATTTATTATACCCTAAGAGTAATGATGGCACTTACATGCTATTGTTAAAAAATAAATTATCTTCAAATCACATCTATGAATGTGGAAAACTATTTTGCTTGACGCAAATTTACGGCCAGACCAAGTATAAAATAAATAATAAATGCTGGTCATTCCAGTACCCATATTTTGGTTCTGGGATATTGTATAATGTGATTATGAATGTAATAATAATGTATAATACATATTTTGTTTAATTTGGATTCTAAAAATAAGTGCTAGACATCAAAATATGACGAACATCATTCCATTTAAGTTTATACAGCTGGTTAAACATAAAATAAACTTTTATTTTCAATTCCGTAAGTATGAAGTAAAATAATCAATATTATTTATATACAAGCCAATAGTTTTAATAAGATATAAAAAAAAATACACAATAAAAAGCTGAAAAAAATAAATAGAAAAAAGGAAAATACAAAACATTTGACTGCATTCTATGTTATTGTTATATTTTTTAATAGTTCATTTCATTAATGAATTTGGAATTAATGATTATAAAAAGTAAGTTAAAAATAAATATACGAGTATGTGGGTAAATTATATATTTCAGTATTTTTTGACCAAATCATATCTTATCTCTACAAGATATGTTTCCGATATCTCAAAATAAAAGCAATTAAAGCCGTGAATATTAGAACACAAACTGAAAATGCGAATATACTGTTAAATTACAGTTATTTTGAATTAAATCATCTAAAGATTATCAATTTCACCTTTGAGCCTATGTTATTAACTTGCTGTATATTTTTTCGTGTAGATATAAATTATGTTATTATAATTTCATATTAAACAAGAAACAATATCTAGGAAGATCACGGAGATTTTAATGTTATTTACATGATTGAAATATGGATATGAAAAAGAATCTTGAGCACGATATTAAAAATATGAGCAGACCAAATGAAAGAGGTAATTCATCAAATCTAATTTAATGAGTTTAATGATGATAATTAACTAGAGAATTAGAAGTGCTTTTTGAATATACAACTATTCCATTGTAATGTTTTAAAGTAAGCTGCATGGTGATAAAATAATTACCAGAATCAAGAGTCTTTAATGTTTACACATAGCTTTTTAGTCATAACTTCGACGTCAAGTCCCGCGTGATTGAAAATGCAATAAATAGCAAAATAATCACCACAGTCGCATACTCACAAGTCCAAAGGATAGAAGAAGAACACCAGATATTTGCCTTTAAAGCTAGACAGGGTCAGCTCTGTGAATTCTCCATTGACAACAGCTTTAGCGACCCACTCGGGCGCCGGCTTTGAGACTAGAATTTAAAAAGATAATGAATGAAAAGGCAGATTTTAAAAATAACAAGTCGTAGTTGATATATTTGAAATAGTGAGTACTTACTGACAGCCTTTGTGAACTGCAATTTATGGTCGATTTTTTTGTTTCCCTCAGGGAAGACGTTCCCGCCGGCGTATGAATGGCAGGAGCCATCGTCAAATAGCGCGTCTGTTGTCGTCGCCACACACAAGCCGACTAATAACAATAATGCGAATTCGGCGGGCCACTTCATTTTTTGCAAGGTAAGTAAAAATTGTTAAAAATGCTGCCGAATCAATTTTGTGTAATGTCAATGTGACAGCAATGTTTTATGCCACCTGTCTGTTAGAGGCCGCTGAGAAAAGGAAGGGGGGGTGGGATCAGCCGGGCTGGAGATTGTTTGGTATTTTAGTTTAAAGGAATCGTAATAGATGGCAATGCGTATACTACTAAACTACCAATATTATATTACATTTATTTTAAAATGGAATTTAAATTCAAATCCATACACAAAATTTTCCAACTACAAAAATAAAGTATTAATAGAATATTGAAATAATGTTCCAAATTTGGAAAAAAAAACATACGGACATGAAATGTTTTTTTTTGCATGATAAGTGATTGGATAGATTTGAAAGGGCGTGGAGAGGTTGGAACTAGTTATAAGGCCCCCTCGATACATTGATCATTTTTCAATTTCTAATCACAATGATACGGAGTTGTTTTATTTATAAAGATACCATTTTGCCGGTAATAATATCAACAGAAAACAGTCAAAATTGATGAAGGAATAATTATGGATTTGACATCACGGTAATGTGCAATAAGATATTGTCGGCGGAGCAGTTTTCCTTCTAGGAGACTCCCTCTCTCTGCTTTTTCTGCGCCCAGACTATTCATACAGAAGGAATCGTTTCAAGTCAAGTCCGTTCCGGGAAGAAAAACTTCTCGTCAAAAGGTTCTCAGTAATTTGATTAGTTCTTTCCAGTTGACATATGTACGGGTACTACAAAAATATCATTTTAAAAGTAAAATTCGCCATCTTCAGAGAAGATGTATTCTGTGAATTATATAATATTACTTGGACTTTGACAGATCCTAAAAGAAAGGTACGCAATTTCGCAGTGATTGAATATAATATAGAATGGCCGCACAAAAAGGCTCACAAAGCTTGCAGATGTCTATTATGTACTAGCATAAATCAATTTTTCAAAATTTGTTGTATGTTGCAGTACATAAAAAATCAACATGGAGGTAAGGTGTTTTACCCAAGAAAATCTGTAAGTGTTTTCGTCGCGTCAGCTCTCGTGGCCCGCGTGCTCCCCCGGCCCGCGTGCTCCCCCTGGCCCCTGCCCCTGGCCTCTGCCCCGTGTTCTTGCCCCAAGACTGTTCCGTTTTCCCGATAACGGTATTATTATTTACCGAACCGATATTGTTCACTCCAGCGTGGTTCAGGAGTGCGCGATATTAACAAGGGTTCGAGGTGTTCAACGCTGGTGATGCCCGGGACCTCCTCCCGGCTCTGCATTGAGCTCAGCATTCAGTAGCGCATCCTCCGAGTGATGGACCTGTGTCGTAATATAAAACAGGGCTTAAATGCAAAACATCACGTTTGTAACGTCAGCACCGAAACTCTGATCATACGGGAACGAGAAGCTCTGAAAAATACTCAACGTAATATTGAATAAATAATGTTTATTTTGGCATTAAAAATATATTTTCATACATAGTCAGGTATCTATGTAATTGATTGGATATGATATATATATTTTTTAATTAATTTGTTTAAGAATATTTTTGTTTTATTTTGTTGTGTTTAATGTTTTACAATGTTTGGGAATTTGTAACGCCAATCGAACAATAAGGTTCTCAGGATAATCAAGGAAGATAGACACCTAGTAAAAGCCATCTCAGAGAAGCGAGCTCGATGGATCGGTCACATCATGCGTCACGATGGTCTTCTTCACGACATTGTGGAGGGGATGGTTGAAGGTAGAAACTGTAGACGGCGCCCTAGACGGGAGTATTTGCAGTAAGTGTTCGAGGACATGAGTTGTAGCTCTTATGCTGAGCTGAAGAGGATTGCGGAGGACCAAGAGGAGTGGAGATCGAGATGCAAGATTCTGTTGCTGCAAACCAATCCACCGGATTGATACTACGAAGAAGAACGTCAATATCTCTACACAGTGATCGTACTGATCGTAGACTTACCTACGGAACACGAAAAATATTATGAACCTTCGCAATTTATGGTATTCACTAGAAATATAGATGGAATGGATATGGGAAAAATGGGTGGTAGTTCGACACATTACTTGTGATGGTGAACGGTTCTGATGTAATGATTATACACATTGAGTTAGTTCTGATAGTTAATATCCTTTGTTATTGGAGGTAAAAACGATCGAGGATTATTATATACATTTTAAAACATCTTACACATTCGTCTACTACAAAATTGTGAAAGCCGCCTTGGCCATGAAAACACGGGTAGTAAGCCATGTGCGCTACTGTTCCTCTTTGCGCCTTGTATGCAGTTGAATGCACTTCTCTTGACGCTCTGCGCTATTCCTTGTGCCGCACCACACAACATTACTTGTGACTTACCGTCGATGAATTAAATTTCAATACAGCTTTGCAACTGTCGCGAGGAAAATTGACTCGTCGTATTGGTAAAAGTGAATATGTTATTGTGCACCAGTTTTTATTTAAAAAATATTTTCTGAGGTCGTGAGTTCGGCGCCACTAAGCGCGAGGTTAACTTTGCATTACAATATTTGGTAAAGTGAGCTCGTCTTAGGTTAAGATTCTCTCTTTCAAGAAAAAACACAATCTTACCCAATTCATCCGCGTAATCTGATGAGTTCTAATCTCATATAATATTGAAATATAAATGTAAATATCAATTTTATTAAGATTACACTTTTTTTTAAATCGGACCATATCGCATTTGTCGATAACAGAATTTATTAATAACTAATTACATTATTATGAGACTTCAAAGTTGTTAAATTATAACATACTTTTCGTTAAAAATATTTGAAAAAACTTGTGTGAAATTAGACTTAAAATATTATTTTATGTTAGATATTATTATTACAAACATCTTATAAAAGAATTTAACAAATAAACTAACATTTTAATTTAGAAGAACTTACATAATAATTTAGTAGTTAATCTATATTAATTCACTTAAGATCTTTCGATGGTTCATTATTATATTGCCACAAGATGCTGTGTAAAATAAATATAATGATTAATTAACATCAAAAGAAATGATTGCGTCACGTGTACACGAACTCTCTCAGAAAAATTTATGGAAAACACAAACCCGAAATCGGTTTGACACAACAATTGATAAATAAATATTGACGCAGGATGTCATCCGTGAACTTTCCCAAGCTGCGTGTAGGTATTGTTACTTTCTTCCATCTCAGAGATCCACTCCACGTGCATTCGATTGAGTTTTCCCTTTAGACGCGGCTGGTAGCGGCTTATTGCTCGCAGCTGCAGCGGCCCCAGCTTCAACAAGCTACGGGTAGAATTCTGGGAATATGTACTTTCCTCGCCGGGAAGGAATATTCCTTGATTAAATTCGAGGCATAAACATCGCCGGCTGCGGCAGCACAATAAGGGACACGACTACTTAAGGTTGTAATGTTGTAGATATAATACCATATATTCGATGCACAAACTCGGCTTTGTATTAAATTTTGAATATTTTTTTACGTAAAAATATGAAATGTTACTAATAGAGCCAATTAAACGATTATTGAGTTAATTAATTTTTTTAATTTTTATTAGAATATTATTTTATTATTTCAATATTCTAATCTACTTTTTATAGATCATTGACTATATTACAATATTATTATTACTTAAAATATACATATACTAAACATAAATTCTTTTCAACGCGTCAATCCAAGCACAAAAATAACGGCAGAAGCGGGATGCGAACCGCGGACTTTGGAAACCAACAATGCCCAGGTATTCATACCGCTCGGCGAATCGCGCCATTGCTATGCCTAGACCGACCCGCGATGAAACTAGTATTTATATCATTGTTATTATCGTACAACAGATGTCGCCATAGTATATATTCAAAGTATGTATATTTTTATTATTACTCGGAACTATAAGTAGTCGTTTCACATCCATTCAGTCTATAGTTTGGTTCGAGACCCGAGTGGTACTTACTAAAATAAATAGACTGCCGGAAAGTAATAATATTAAGCTTGTGAATAAATGAATACTGATAGAATAATAATAAAATTATACATACTTTGAATATATACTATGGCGACATCTGTTGTACGATAATAACAATGATATAAATACTAGTTTCATCGCGGGTCGGTCTAGGCATAGCAATGGCGCGATTCGCCGAGCGGTATGAATACCTGGGCATTGTTGGTTTCCAAAGTCCGCGGTTCGCATCCCGCTTCTGCCGTTATTTTTGTGCTTGGATTGACGCGTTGAAAAAAGAATTTTATGTTTAGTATATGTATATTTTAAGTTATAATAATATTGTAATATAGTCAATGATCTATAAAAAGTAGATTAGAATATTGAAATAATAAAATAATATTCTAATAAAAATTAAAAAAAATAATTAATAATGTCTCCTTGAGACAATATCAAGAAGGTAAAAATTATCCATCAGTAACACAGGTAAATGATTGGTTATAAAGTCCGAGTCGGAACTATAAGTAGTCGTTTCACATCCATTCAGTCTATAGTTTGGTTCGAGACCCGAGTGGTACTTACTAAAATAAATAGACTGCCGGAAAGTAATAATATTAAGCTTGTGAATAAATGAATACTGATAGAATAATAATAAAAATATACATACTTTGAATATATACTATGGCGACATCTGTTGTACGATAATAACAATGATATAAATACTAGTTTCATCGCGGGTCGGTCTAGGCATAGCAATGGCGCGATTCGCCGAGCGGTATGAATACCTGGGCATTGTTGGTTTCCAAAGTCCGCGGTTCGCATCCCGCTTCTGCCGTTATTTTTGTGCTTGGATTGACGCGTTGAAAAAAGAATTTTATGTTTAGTATATGTATATTTTAAGTAATGATTATTGAGTTACTTAGATTTTTTTTTAATTGGGATAGATATATGACTTTTACGCTTTTAATATACCAATTACATGAGTTATTTGGTACTTCTTGTAAATTGGAAGAAAAGTTTTAAATGATAAATTTCAACCAAAAGTTACTATTCTAAAAGTCTAATAAAGGAAAATATATTTTGAAAGTCATTTATGTATATATGTATACGAGTTGATTATATCACTTCATTTTAAGTATAACACGTTTTTTTCCAACTTTATAAAAAAAAATGGTTGACGTTTTATAAGGGATTCTTTTGATTGCTTCTTCTTAATTGGAATTAAAAATATTTTTACAAATATATTTTTACGAAAATTTTATAGTAAATACCGTATTGGTTTTTAAATCATCATTTCATTCCAATAGAGATCAAAAATCCATTGTTTATTTAACGTTATGTTCGGTTTTCGATCTTCGGTTTATGTTCTCTCGCAGCAACTACTCTCCAGTTGAAAAATAAAGTTAATAATAATCTTGATAACCCTAATGAACCCTAGAAGAACCATCTCAGAGAGGCGAGCCCGATGGATTAGTCACATCATGCGCCACGATGGTCTTCTTCACGATATTGTGGAGGGGATGGTTGAGGGTAGAAACTGTAGAGGGCGCCCTAGACGGGAGTATTTACAGCAAGTATTCGAGGACATGAATTGTAGCGCTTATGCTGAGCTGAAAAGGGTTGCGGAGGACCGAGAGGAATGGAGATCGAGATGCAAGATTCTGTTGCTGCAAACCAATCCACCGGATTGATACTACGAAGAACCCTAATGTTATTGAAAAATAAAGCCACTATACTTCAGAGAATGCATTGCAAAGAATTGTTTCTGGAAGTTTTTGCGGTGGCGCATAAGAATAAACTTTCAAGATCTTAATTATGTAGAATAATTATATATATAGTAGATTTAACTTAAAAAGTATTGAATGTATAATTTGCATGCATACTATTTATTATATTGGACCACAAATACCCACTTAAGAAAGCGAATCGCAGCTGCGGCCGTTTTAGACTCTTAGAGCCATAATTAAGTAAATTCAGCTCGAGTCCTAGAAATTTTACTTTAATTAATCGCAAAGTTAAATGAAGCGATTTTCCAGAAGAGGGCGGTTACCTAGAAAGCTATTTACTTTTGCTTTCCAAAACTTTCTCTCACGTATTAAGCTGAACGAACTGGGGCGAAGCGTTCAATTATCCATTTGATTTTATTCTTCCGCACTGGGACAATAATAAAGGAGCAAGGCTAGTTGTCATTTTAATAACTTGATATAATAAAATTACACTTTTAACAATTTTAAATTATGTAAGTGGTATTACCAAACTATTATTTTACCTCTTTAAAGTCTTAAATAAATCTTGAATGTAAATCATTTTGTAATAAATAATAAGGTTTAAATTTGATTAATATTTTTTTTGTTGTAATATATAATTGTTAACACAGTATCCTCTGATATAAAATCCTTTTCTAGATACATTAAGTGATTGTATCACAAGGTCAATCATGTACATTAAAAATGTTATGAGACACACTTCTTGACTTCTTGAACCTCGTTTTTCATGGATAATATTACTATTCATTTAATAAAGGCGAGGATTCAGCTACGACAACAATTACTTGTTTATTACTTATATAGTTTACTACTTTATTACTATATTATATTAACTAGTTTATTACTTATATAGTTTACTTATAAAGTAACCTATTATAGTTTTTAATTTTACTCTCTATCGTCAATCCTCGATATACTTCTATAACATGGGTCAGAAATTATTACGCTTTCTTATACATCACACAATCACAAAAATACGCATCTGCAATAGCAAAAATATAACGAGTACAAGTAATAAAAATATATGTTCGAATGAAAAACTAATCTTTCTATCAGATAGCGTATTCCTATACAAGATTGTACGAGACTTTTACCATTTCCGAATCAATCCCGTAATGACTATTGACATTGAGAATGTAGCAAGTATGTGGGTAGGTTCTGCTATAGCGGCCGGGGTTTGTCGGTTTACCCAGAGCTCCCTACTGAGGGATGCCCGGCGAGGCCCTTCGCAGATTACTTTCAATCGAGTTCGATCAAAGTATTTGCGCGCACTCGTGGGTTTGTATTATATGTTATATTTGTACTTCTTCATCTGCGGACGCTATTGTGACGTGAAAAGAAATAATTATGTTTCCTTACAAATATGGCGGCATAATGCGGAATCAATTTTGTCGGAGGATGAGAGGATACAAAGACGCCGCTTGGCGAACATTGTGGAGCTGGAAAATTCAATTTTTTCACTCTCGTGTTTGGAGCAGCCATTATGAAATCACTTTAACGTTTCGGCATCACATTTTAATCACATTACAATTTGCTCATACAAAACAACGTTTAAATGATTAAAATTTTACAATACACTAAATACTACTTTCTTCTTAGTGCTTCTACCATATCCGTTGCTTAGTATGAGCATATGGTTGCCTTAAATTGCCGCCATAATATTATATTTTCACCAGAAAGTTTACTGAATGTCGAACGCGTATACACTGGCCCCACAAGATATAATAAGCTATTGGGCTTATGAAAAAAAAGATGATGTATCTGAGGCATATGTGAGTGTTTGTAAATCAGCATTTGAATGATCATGGGATTAGTGCGATATGATGTTCCTTCAATATTAAAAACATATATAGCACAGAGTATATGGTGTTAGAGTATAGTGTAGGGTATAGTATAGTGCTCAGGGTATAGTATAGGGCCTTAGGAACAAATATAGCTCAATCTTCAGTATATTATACAATATATACCCACGACACAATAAACATTTGAATATATTTTTTTAAATGAGAAGAAGTTTTTTAAAATTAGAAATAAATAATCACAATGTATTATTGTTATCTGGGAATGAATGAACGGTATATTACAATTTAATATATTGTAATGGATACTCCAATATATTGTGTATATAATTAAGTATTAATGTGTAATTTCTGTGTTTAAAGAAACTATTTATTTCAGTTTGTTAGTTCTACTGTGTGATTTACTTCAAATAATAATAAAAAATATATAAATTTAAGTGGTGAATATTGTTGTTATTTCATTAGGTGAATTAAAAAGTAAAATTAGTAAAATAAATAACATCAATGATTATAAAATAAAAATGGAAGTGAGTCAGACATTTAAATTAATATCAGAATCAAAAAAGATAAATAATTATTGGTCGTGAGATTACTTTTATTGTATTGCAGTCATGAAGTAATTTATATTTGTGATTGAAATATTGGATTACGTAAAAAATGACAATCCTCTTTATCACAAAAGACAATTCCTAGAAAACAGCATTTTTTTAGTAATAGTATTACTCTTACTAAAACTCAATTATGTTTTTCCAATTACTCACATGACTTTGATTTAAACCTCGTTTGTCTGAGAGCTTAATAAAATAAATTCTTAGTAGTTGAAAAATTATTTTGGTATAAATAATCCTTCTACTATAAATAAATATAATAATATTAAGGTAAATTTTATATTAAATTTAAATGAACTAACAATTATAATACACATAATTTTATAGCTTTTGGAAAACAAAAAAAGTAACTCATTATTATGTTAATAATTATAAAAGACATATTTTACGAGAATATAATATAATAACACACATATGTATTAAATACATATGGATGAAATTTTCACATAGAATATTACATAACTATAACGTGTATCTTATATTTTCCCCTACTTTAGTTATGAGAACATCTATTTAATTTGAAATGAATGATTCCGGGACTTTTTGTGGAAGAAAATAAGGCAACTCTCTCTGATACGTACGCCTCCGGATTAAATGCTATCTGCGAGATATTCCACAGCAAACAAATCACTTACAACTCCGCAAGATATGAAGCAATCAATGAAGCCATGTACTTGTACATTCGACACAATTTGAATTTGTGTGTATCTTTGAGAGAACACGAATTTCATTTCATGTTACGAAGGAATTATTTTATAGATATATCTCAATTTTAAGTATTACATATCTTACTATTGTAGCGTGTAAACACTAGATATGTGCTAAATATGATGCTTTGTGGTGGCAAATAATCACATGACTCAAAGTAAAGGTAGTATACTATTTATAATAAGAATCCCATTTGAAAAGATAGAAAAGTAACAATCAATACAATGAGTTTTTATATATTTTACTTTGCAGTAATGAAACAACGACCTCTATTTAGAAGACTGCAGTTTCAACTAACTCGTATCGTTCCTCAATCCATCACTGTCAAGAGCTGCATAATACTTCGTTAGTGGCCGAACCCAACACTAAATAGAGACCATATCTAACATGATCCATGTGAAAACAATGTAAATAAAGAAATATTTGTTATTTATAATGGATCTCAAAGTGTATGCTGAAAACATTGAAAAAATCAAAATATAGCATTAAAAAGCACGTAAATCGTAATAAAGTAAGTAAATCGCGTAAAAATTAAAGGTGCCATCCAATAAAATCGCGTAAATGCGAAGTTGCGTAAAAAACTCACGTATAAATAAGATTGGGTGTATTTTTTTGTTTTCTTATCTAATATAATTTACAATCACGTTATGTTTAAAAAATGTCTGCCTAGTAGAAAGCTTTGCTCCTTGCTTAAGAGGTACAGTTTTTTATAGAGATGGAGCTTGCGTTGTATACGTGGGTCGAACATCGTCCTGAGAATATAAAAGATGTCTGCGTAATGTCTGCCACGGACCAGTGAATGCGATGCACATTGCATGGTGGAGAGAGCTAAGGCAGCCCATTCACGAACAAAAAAAAAATACCGGTATAAGAAGTGTACCTTAACCGTGAAGGTTTTTTTAAGAATACACATTTTTTCAGTTTTATCATTCGCGAAGGCTTTAATTTTAGGATAGAAGGATATTCTAGAAAATAATCGGGAAATTGTTTTGCTTTTTTTTCATTACTTGATTTATGCAAATTTCAATTAACACTTATATCCTACATATCAAACAAGTAATATCCAGCTAATAAAAAACTAACATACTAACATATTATTAAAGCAATGTTATCGAAGTAAAAGTCTAAGCAAATATTATTAAAGTGAAATACTAAAATGTACACTATTTTTATTTAAATGTAGTAAATATGAATTTCGGTACTATTTTTCTTTAATGCACAAAAAGGCGATGAATGCCAACGAAAAATACATTGTTTTATATTTTTATAGAAATCAATTTAGGTTACAAAATTTTATCTGAGGATACAATTGAAAGGCCGTCATATATGTGGGGTATCGTATTGTGTTTTTTAATCAATTGCATGTTTGTGTATACCTTACTATATTTTTATGCTTGAAATACCACATCCTAGAGTAATTTTTAATCTTAGACTCGTCAACTTGATAAGTAATATAATACATTTAAAATCGTATGCTTTAAATTGTTTTTGCCCAGTGAGTTTTCCATTAGCTGGATATTACTTGTTTGATATGTATGATATGAGTTAATGGAAATTTGCATTAAGGAAGTAATGAAAAAATAGAAAAATAAAATAAATGTAAAAACAAGGTAAATAAATAAATATTTATAATTTATAATGGATCTCAAAGTGAATGCTGAAAACATTAAAAAAAAAACAAATAAATAATTTCATGATTATCACCGAGAATATTTGTTTGTTCTATATTAATTTTTTTATTTGTTCTAAGGTATTAACTTTTTTATATCTTGTTAATCATGCTTAATTATTTCAAAAGTCGTAAGAAAAAAATAACAAATATTGAAATATGTTTTAATTTTTCGAGGAATAATAAAAAACACATTTTTGGAAATAAAAAAAATGTATTACATAACACAGGAACACAAAAACTTTTGAATATGGTTTCCTCATAATACTATCAATTGCGTGTACCACATAATGTGGTTTTGAAAAAGAAACTGGACAACGTGTGGTGTTGACGTTTGTATAGTTGTGAGATGTAAGAGCGTGGACCTCCATTGGGTCTTGTTTCCTCTAGGATTTTTACTGGTACAAGACTCATGACATTGCTGTGGTGGATCCGACCTCTTAAGTCGCGGTAGGAGAGCCCAGGACTTGCGACTATAACATTTGAATAAAATAACCAATATCTGTTCTTCGAAGACTCCTGACTTTATTGCGTTATACCTTCCCACATATTCCGGAAATGCATCGCTTTGCAAACTGTTCCGGACGACAGTTTGAGAGAGCATACACCTTTACGAATATTTTATACAGAATATATCGGCTTAAAGTAACTTATATTGATAAAAAATAAAGCTAGAATTCCAATTTGTTATTATTTACAATAAAATTTTTAGAGTTTAATAAGTATATTGATGACATACGTTAAAAAGTACGATTACGAAGATTATCACGTGTAAGGTGTAAACATCCGCGCAATATCAAATATGTATATATATATATTGTAATTCCATAGTATAAGTGTTACTTTTTTATAATTTTTGAAAATGATATTTATAGACTTCAGATAAAAGTTGATTATCCTTTTTTTTGATAATGAATCTCACAATATTTCTAATTTCTCTCAATATGTGTGATAGAGAATCGTCATCATTCTTCATCAGATTACTATAATTTTATATAATATATTGATTTGTGATGCAATTTTTAACTTGACCGATCTTTGAACCCGGGATTGTTCCCATGATAGTAGAGCACTCATTCATATTTATTATAATTTTGATATGTTCCGCGAAAACGGTCTAATGCGGACTCACCATTAATGTACTAGACACCGCGAAGGATGGGTTCCGCGAACTAATTGCTTAGTAAACCATAATATGACGCAGTAATAATAAATAATATCGGAGATAGAAGGATCTGGTATATGGCTCTTATATTTAATTAATGTAATCTTACCAACTTCTATATTAATTTTGTTTATTTTGTTTTTAATTTTGAGAGCCATTAATAAGTTCCGATTGCCGGCTCGAGTACATTTCCCGGAATAAACGGTATTTAATATCTCAATATTACTGGATTTGTTATTTATTTTCCTTAATTACGATGAATTTTCTACACCCCTTGTGATAAAGATATAATTAAATTTTAAATTTAAGCAAAAAATAATTAACGTTAATTAATATATGTAGCCCAAAATAAGATTATTAAATGAGTGTTTGGACTTTATTACAAGATTAAATTTCCACCAAAAAAATTAAATATCAATAAAGAATGTTTCAAATTAATAAAATACTAGGAGCTTTTCGCCTGGTTGTTTTGTGGTCTTAAAAATACAATTTAAATTACAACTCTTCCCATCTTCAAATGTCTTGCTTTTTAATATTAAAATATTCAGGTAACTAAAATATATATGTTTCAGTGAAGTATCGTAGACATTATTTAAATTTCATTGTTTCTGTAAAAATATTCAGCCAATATTTTACATTCGGCCAAATAAAGTACCCGAAATTAAGCATGGGTAAAGACTGAAAATCTAGTTTCACCTTTAAAACTAATGTATGACTGATGTTTTGAATTGATTACGTCTATTTTCAACAAAACAGTTGAGAGTTTATTTTATTTTCCTGAAATGACATTACAAAATAGGTAACATTTCAATGCGTCATTAAAGTAGATACAACCATAAGTGTGGCGATGTAAATTTATTGACAAATTTAGTGTCAATGACCTCACACTCAAAACTAGCGTCAGGAGACTCAAGATAATTAGCTTGACTTGTAACAACAAAAACCCTGTCATAAGTATATCATGATTGACACACAAATAACAAGGCATTATTGTCACAAAATAAAACGTCCAATATTTTGCATTTATCAATGCCAGCACTGAATCTGAAGTAATATTAAACCAAATATGTCAATATCTTCACTTAACCTGGTTTCAACCACTGTTCACTGCGATTCTTTCGTCTTACACGTATCCAGGGTTGAACGATGGTCTTTTCAGGCCACACTTCAGGCTCCATGAGAGAGTCTAGTGAAGTCGCGATGACCCCGACTTTGAAAGAAGTTGACAGCGTTCGTCTGCTGATAATCCTCCTGATGGTCATCCAAGAGGGATTGAATGCAGTGGTCGCTGCCAAGAAGCTCTGCAAGTCATCAGCTGTTGTATCCGGGTGAAGACCCTTGACGTGAAGATAAGCCATCTTCACTCCGGCAACCTTCTTCGAAGGAGCTGTAGAACCGCGGATCACCCGACCTGCTGAACGCCTTTCCCCATCAGAAGAGGCGCGACTCATATCCGAGTGGTAAACTTCCCCGGAAAGACTGCTCGTGGGAGAGAGAGAGAGCATCCACGGAGAGAGCATTCCGGGCCTCCAGTTCCTCGAACGACGAGCTGGAGGACCTTCTTGGGAGCCCTACTCAGAACAATGTTGCGGCCGGCTTTCATTTTTAGCTTATACTACAGACTGTGATTTTGTTTCTGTTACAGCTTTTAATAAAAATAAAACTACGGTAGGTCCTTAATAATTTCTAATTAGATAATTTAGTTTTTTTGTTGTTGAGCAAATCTTAATGGCATATCACTAAGTTATAGCTTTTGAAATCAGCGCTCGATATAGCCCTTGCAGGCTGGTGCCGAAACCCTCGATATACAATCTTTCGTTTCATATTTTTGTTCGCTCGTCGGACACGCATGTGTCGTCATTTTGGTTGTTTAGGTCCTGTAATCGGTGCGTCGTTAGATCTGTAAATGGTTGATTTTCGTTGGTGCTCCATGACTTCTCTAAATGACCACTGGATTAGTTACAAACTTAACTATAAAACGTTTTGTGTTGCTCTTCTGCTCTTTATCGTAGTAAGTAGCTTTTCTCTCAGTAACGGGGATGTTAGTTTGTTTTGTTATAATACAGAGTCAAACACTTAACTATTTTCAATGTAAACAAAACGAATTTGTCATTTATCTATCCCTAGGCTTTTGAGAGTTATGTTAAGTTTATTCATGGTTCATTTTGAGAACGAAGTGCAGAAGCTCAGAACTAATTACGGATTCCACTGGAGAGGATATAAAGCGCGATGAATATCTCGTAGACACCGCGACGTGAGGCGCGCTCATTAGCAGGCAGATGCAGCTGGGCCGGTGGCCAAGCTTTAAGGACTTCTTCGCTGCACTTACCGATCCTACCTCTTCCCGCTATGCAAAAACCAGAAGCAAAAAACACATTAGTGCTGATATGAAAAGCGAAATTATATGTTTATAAGACATTACTTAAAACAATACACAAATGTTTTTCGTATTTTTAATTATTATGGTATTCAAGTAAAAATTAATAAAAGTTAAATAAAATAAAAGTAAACTTTAAAATTTAATGGTACTTACAATTTCACTTTTTAATGTGTATGGCACAGAGGTAAAGTTCTTGTATAAAATTTACTGGCTCAGGTTTGTTCTTTGACGATACCAAAAACCAGCAGTTAGTGTGAAATTGGCACTTCACCAGTAAAATTCCTTCAATCAGTCGAAATTCGTGGTGGATAAAAATCATTTTGTAAGCGCCACTCATTTGAAGTGAGATTCGGTAAAAATAAACTTTGTTTGACTACGTTACAGTAGTATAATAATTTTTGCGAATCAAGAAATTACAAACAGCGCAATACGGCTGTATAAACTAAACTGTTTAAAAATGAATAAAATAAGAAACACTGAAATACGAAAAAAAGTATAAAATATAAAAAAAAATATACTCAAAATAAATTGTATTTATGAACTTGTTCAAAAATACACTACCGAAAATTATTATGGTTTAACAAAAAATATATTTTATTTTGTCTTTGAGTTGCGAGCAGAAACATTATTGTTATTCAAAATTCGTACAATAAATTATGAACAGCTCGTTTTATACTGTCACGAAAAGACATCACGTATTTGACGTTGAGCTTAGTTGCAGGAAGAGCAGTTAGACTGAATGATGTCAATCGTTTCACTTTCAACTTCGATAATTCATATTTTATTGCAAAATTATTTTTTAAATTTTAAATATCCATTCATTATTATTATATATAAAATAATAAATAAAGCTTTAGTACCTGAAGCATAGTTTGGCATTTGTATATCTGAATTTTTAAAGATATATAGTATATGCTTTTCTCAATGATACCTAGGTCCTATGACCTATACCATTCGGTTCTATGTAAAGACATAAGCTTACACAAAAGTTAGGATACTATTTATTGCAACAATTTAAATTTTAATTGATTTTACTTGTTACACACTCATACACAGCTGCGAGGAATGAATGCACAAATCACGGCGTTAGCGCGATCAGAAGTTTTTCGTGTTCTCACTTCTGTGGAATGAATCTGGCATTTAATTACTAAGGCCGTTCCTTAAGCGTCCCCCTTGGATGTAGGATGCAGCGCGGTGGGTCTTGGCCGCCTGCAGGTTTATTCACAAGGAGAGGCCCACGAGGACGTGTCCCGAGTCCGGAGCTTGCAATTAACGCAGGCTGGCCAGCAGTGGCGCATCAAATATAAGACCTTTTTTATACACAGTATATCTTCTTAGTTTTTTAATTTTGAAACAATTGTCAGCTCTCCCTGAGAGCGAATTTGTATTGTATTCATTTCTGTGATAAACAGTGGTTAACGTGATCTATGTTAAAATGGTGAAAATAATTGTGATAATAGTGCTTTGTTTTGGTTATTTTCTTTACTCCAAATAATAGAGATACAATAATTTATGTTCGTAGAGTAAATTATCTGTGTGAGTGTTGATTGATGTAACTGCATGGTGGAAGTACGAATAAATGAATACATGCTGCTACGAGGAACGTGTTAACGAATGGAAATCACTAAAGGAATTTTGCAATTATGTGAAATATGATAGTGTAGCTTACAAAAATATTTAATGATAAACAATATGTGTAATACGTAAATTAAAATATGTGACGAAATGTATGGGAATTAAATCAGCTCCTAAAGTTGACAAGGAAAAAAGCTTATCGGTATGCTGTACGAGCTTATATAGTAATGATTGAATGATGACAGTGGCCGTACACATAGTAAGTACATAATAGGAAAAAACATCAATCCAACCTATAAATAACGATGTCACAATTCTAGTTTATGTTAGAGTACAACAACAGCATTCAGTTATAAGAAATAATATATTCAGATTCATTAATTATTTTTATATGCACTTTTTAAAACATTGAGTTCAATAATTTGTCTTTTTTGGAAATGATGAGGTAAGTAAACGGATAAGGTAACATTCATATTAGAGTCGATTAAGAGTAGAAACGACGGACGAACGTCGTAAAAGCAGAAGCATCCAAGATTACAATACCCTGAACAAAAAAGTGAAAAAATCCATGAGATTTGACATTCGTCGTTCAAACACCGAGTATATCATGGAGATTGTTGCACAAGGCCGAGGGTCAAATGCATTTATCAGACACACCTCTATAGGACAAGCCCAACTTTCCAAACTAAAGACACACGATGGGAAGATAACAACAAATCTTAATGATATACTGAAGGAAATAGAACATTTCTACGGGTTATTGTATTCATCTACGATGCCAGGTCCTAATGACAGATCTGCGGACAACAAGAGGGCTACTCTCACAAGGCACTGGTCTGAAGACATCCCAGATATAAGTATATTCGAAATTAAATCGGCCCTAAAACAACTTAAGAACAACAAAGCCCCTGGAGAAGACGGAATAACATCTGAGCTTCTGAAAGTAGGAGGAACCCCTCTGTTGAAAGAGCTTAAAAAACTATTCAACAAGGTAATAGAACATGGAGAAACCCCGGCGACATGGAGTACGAGTATTGTGATATTGTTCCACAAAAAAGGGGATAAATCACTGCTCAAAAACTACCGACCCATTTCCCTTCTTTCCCATGTGTATAAAGTAGTCTCCAGAATTTTAACAAACAGGCTGACGGGTCGATTTGATGAATTTCAACCTCGAGAGCAAGCTGGGTTTAGGAAAGGCTTTAGTACAATTGATCATATCCACACGCTAAGACAAATCATTCAGAAAACCGAAGAATATAATCAGCCACTCTGCCTCGCCTTTGTAGACTATGAAAAGGCATTTGACTCAATCGAGACTTGGGCAGTGCTACATTTACTACAACGCTGCAAAATAGACTATCGGTATATAGAGATAATAAAATCTCTTTACAAATCTGCAACAATGATGGTCCAGCTCCATGATAGCACTAACAATATTTCTATAAACAAAGGTGTTAGACAAGGAGATGTTATATCTCTAAAACTCTTCACAAACGCCCTAGAAGATATTTTTAAACTGCTATCCTGGACAAAATGTCGAATAAATATTAACGGAGAGTACATTTCTCACCTCCGATTTGCAGATGACATAGTGCTAATAGCCGAATCACCTAACAAGCTCGAAGACATGTTCTACGACCTCAATGAAGCGTCGAACAAAATTGGTCTGAAAATGAACATGGATAAAACAAAAGCCATGATTAATAGTCATATTTCACAGACCTTTGATCCTATTTCCATTGGAGGAACAGAAATAGAGGTTGTAAACGACTATACCTATCTGGGACAAGTAATACAACTAGGGCGAAATAACTTCTCAAAAGAAATCGACAGGCGCATACAACTGGGATGGGCAGCATTTGGAAAACTAAAGTACATTTTTAAAGCGAAAATTCCGCAATGCCTTAAAACTAAGGCGTTTAACCGCAATGCGTCCTCCCTGTATTAACTTATGGCGCAGAGACGTGGAATCTGACAGCAAGTCTTACCCATAAAATAAAAGTCACTCAGCGTGCTATGGAGAGATCCATGCTCGGAGTGTCGCTAAAAGATAGAATCCGAAACGAGGAAATACGCAGAAGAACTCAAGTAGTGGATGCTACCCAACGAATAGGCACACTCAAGTGGCAATGGGCAGGACATATCTGTCGAAGAGACGACGGTCGATGGGGAAGAAAAGTATTGGAATGGCGCCCAAAAACTGTCAAACGAAGCATTGGCCGACCCCCTACAAGATGGACTGACGATATAAGAAGAATAGCGGGAGTGACCTGGATGCGGAAGGCGGAGGATCGAAGAGGATGGAGACTCATGTGGGAGGCCTACGTTCAACAGTGGACGGACACAGGCTGATGATGAAGAGTAGAAAGTGGACCTGACTGCGATATATACTTTGGATGCCGCAGCAGAGCATAAACAACATTGAATTTTATTCAAGACCCCTAACTATCGTCGTCTTTGATGACCTTTAGCAGCTATACACATAATGTACTCTTGGAGGCAGAGCTTACATGTGATAAGGCGAAGATCATGTGGCAGTTTGTGTTGACTTAATACTTAAGTTAGTATGCATACATGTAAGGTGATGCTTTAAAAATGTTTTCACTTTGGCAATATGTTTTTTACTGAAGTAAGTTTTTGATGTTTGCCAACGGGAGGAACGTTCGAGATTTGTAAATTAAAAATGACGTCAGAAAAACTCTATACGCAGCTGAAGACTGTCCGTAGATAAAATGATAGAAAGGAATCTCGACTGACCACAAAAGTAATGTCCAGAGAATTTATCAAAGTAAAGTGGGTTGTTTGGCTCGATAATACGCCACTGATTGTCCCCCTCCATGCAGAATAAATTCAGGCGAGTATTTTAACTCTGGGAATTTATGGCTCCAGAGTAGCAGTTACAATTAACTGGATCCGCTTGCTCCGGGGCGCCGCGCCGGCTCTCTCTATGAGAGATTGCTTAATAAAGTGCATGGAGGTGAGAGAATTCCCATTCCCACTCTCCGCCCATACAACAGATTGCTTAATAATTATGACGATGTTGTTAACGTGTGTATTAACGAAAACATGACTTAGTGGTGTACGGATATTTAATCAACCTGAAAAAATAACTCTCAAATAACCTACTGAAAATTTATGTTTTGAATTCTGAAAGAATCTTATGTTCACAAAATATTTCAGAAATTTCAAACATAAAATTATGCATATAAAAGTCGAGTCACAGATAAACTGAAGGAAGTATAATCGTTCAGTTTTCAGCATCATTGACTACACTTGAGTATTTGACTTTGTATCAAACTATGCAATTGTAAAACTTACGATTAGTTTCTGTTTTCGATTTGAGTATTTGTATCAAGAAGAAAATTATTGATGGCCTCCTTAAAAATAATTTATGTAATTTAAATATGTAATCATGTCTAGATTATTGCATTTTCATATTTATGCAAACAAATAGTTAAGCCAGAACATTAGAACTTATAGTAAAATTAAACATTTTTACTAAAAAGTAATTCGTAAATAGGCTACTCAAAAGAAACGAAGTATTTAAAAAAGCAAGCGTCTTATAATCTACAGAAAGTACTAAGTTTTTGGTGTCTTTAAATAAACATAAACGCTAATACTTTAAATATTTATCTGCTAGTTAGATATTTGTAAATGTTTTAGTTTAGAAACAAATAAACCACAAGGTTTTACTCGTATGTTATATTTTGTTGTGTTATGTGTGTGTTTTTTTACAACTTGAGATATTGGTTGCCTGCAAGGTAATGAGGAATTTTAATTAGGAAAATAATTAAAATTTCCCCGGTCTGTTCTCAGAAGGTTGACGTCATAATACAACACACCTACAATTTATAAACACACGTCGAGTTTCCTTTATTTTATAATTAAAAACAGAAAATAAAACAACACAAAGCTCTACACGCGGCGTATATTATTATATTTTAAAGTGATCGCTTGCACGAGAATACCGACAAACAACATTTTAATGGATTCTTTATAATTTAAACTGAGTTAAATGAGTGGAATTTATTGATTAAAATTGTTTAATTTATATTGAATGATGCTATTTGCTAGCATTAGTTTTATGAATTTAAAAAGGCGTAAAATAAAGTCGTAGCCATTTGATTAATTAAATTATTCATTAATAATTATAAACGTTAAAAGTTACGACTATTTTTAATTTAACAAATAGATACATACTTTATAGATATCTAGAATTAAAGGTATATTTTATTTGCAATATTATCTTCCATCGTCTTTCGCGGAGCACCCGGTGCACTAGTGATCCGGTGTGAGCACTGGTTAAGAACCACTGCCTTAAGATAAATTAGTTTCTTGGGCTTTTGCGGTTAGTTTATTAAAAAGCTAAATATGCATAAAAACTTTCACTGAGCTTCGTTTTATAATTAAAGCCAGAAATTGAAACAATGTGAAATTTTCAGTTGTTCAAGTTAGCAAGCAGTGTATTTTAAAATATATTAAATTAAATGTACGCATGGGAATTCCAACTAATGTAACGGATATTCACAATGAAATTAATTTCAAAAGATTTTTGAATATTGTAAGCAATCGTAAATTGATTTTTTTATTCATAACCATTTTATTATATATTTAAACTATAATAAATATATCATATTTTTATTAAATTGAAATGTGAATTTTTATTTATTGGTGTTCTCTTTTTGACTCGTTTCATTTATTGATACGAATTTTGAATGCGAGCATCAAATAATAAACGTGGACATCACAAAAAGGGTTTTTAAATAAATAAAAACTTTTTTAATAAAATTTAAATTACTAAATTTTAACAAAAAAATATATACCATAATAAATAAAAAAACAGTACTGAAAAGAAGAAAAAATGTAAAATATAGTATCTGAAATGTTCGGGCCTTGTTTTTAAATAAGAAATCGGTCGATGTGTGAAAATAAACACCAAAGTTTTTTCTTTATGTCCGAGTTACATTGAAGGTTCATTGGATACGTAGTTTACAGAACCTTTAGATAAAAGTCTGAATTGAGACATACGATAGATTAGGCAGCTTTCAAGTTGCAAAATGGTGGCTTGTGATGACCATGCACTTGCAAGTAGGATTAATTGGAAGCAGAAAAGATGTATAAACAGTTTGTTTTGTGTAACGGAAATACTAATAATTAAATGATTGTATTAGTTTGTTCGGTAACTAATTCAAGGTTTTGTTAAGTAAAATCAATTAATTTGCAGTTAATATAATCAGTAGTAGACCATATAAATTGACAGTATCCGATGTATCAGTACTCATGCGGGAGGCCTACGTTCAACAGTGGACGGACACAGGCTGATGATGATGATGATGATGATGTATCAGTATGAATGTATTCATTTATGAAATTGAAATGGCAGTATTTTATTCAATATTGGTAAAAATTTATGTAAAATGAATGAATAATCAACCCATAAAATGGAAACCATTCATTAATTATTGCCTGTCAATTTTCATTTTTCTACTGATGATTGATATTTTTCTACTACCAAATGATTACCTTTCACTAAACTTTTTAGGTATTTATTACTGGCCGTTTGCTAAATAATTACTTCCCATTATTTTAATTCAATACTGCTAAAAAATGAGTTTGTTACAATACTTATTCATTGTTGTATTTGTATGAAAAGAATAATGGAATGTTATCACATCAAAATGTACTAGGATGTGATCCGCGCAACGTGTGGCGAGCCGTAATGCTGGGTGTACGTATTATGTAGATGGAAGAATATGTTCTATGGAGATGGGAAAAAGAAAACTGTGTAAAAAATTAAGCGAGAGTTTGAATTATTCCAGATTTTTGTTCAAAATTTTCGCATATGTCGAGGAATATTACCATTTTAAAAAAACATTAAAAATACATTCTTCAAAGCACTCATGTTATATTCAGGCTTGTGCGACTGCTTTGCATAGCGCCCGCGCCCCGAGCCGCCCTCCTTCCCCGCCTGGGGACAGTCCCAACCCACTTAAAAGAAAAACTCCACTTAACCTCCCAACAACATAATGTGGCTCAGCGGAAAATCGTTTAATATTCACAAAGCTCCTTTAAAATTGACTCTTTAATTCACCCTAAAGAGGCTACCAAACACTACCTTTATGTTAATGTAATTTTTCTTTTAATATAATGTAACTACTCGTCCGTAAACTTTTTTGGTTAAACTTGAGTTCCTTTTTGGATTAAAGCCATCTCGGAGATTTGAAATAATGTCGCTCTCTGTTAAAACAATGTTTACTGAGGCGAAATCACTTTGTCCCAACACAAGTTCTTAATTTAGAATGAAAAGAAAAACCGAGTAACTGAATTTTCATAAATATGAAATTGTCATTAGATACGAATATATAAATAAACTTTTCCTCATGAATACAGAAAGAAATATTTAAAAATACATTATTAAAATAGATCCCTCAGGAGATCATAAACTACAGTGAATTAACTTTAGACCTATGGGCTCTGGCTCGTACTGTCCCGGAAGGCTGAAAAATAAACATGTAATGTAATCGGCAGAAGTCTAGGAGGCAGACATGGGATGGGGTGCGAAATATAGCAACTGACAAAACTTTGTAGCGAGAGTTTGTGAGGATTATGTGCTCCAGCTAAGCAGTGGATATGGAATGATGATAATAATAATAATAGTACCATCGTATTATTTTTTAAATATAAATTAAATGAAAAATAGCGTGGGATCATAGCTTACCTTTATCGATCCTCTGCCACCGAGTCATTGATTATCTTTGCGGGGGTGCTACCGTTGGATCTACAAGTGCAGGTGAGCGCCGCTATGTCGTTGCTTAGACGTGGCTTCTCTGCGGAGGTCGGGGGCACTTGTCTCAATCCTCCGCAGGGTAAGATCACGAAAGAAACCGAAAAAGAAGTAAGACTGGCGGCGCTCGCAGCATGGCAGAGCAGATGGTCGACCTCGCTCAAGGGTAGACACATATATTCCTTCTTTCATTCTGTCCTCGATAGAATGGAGATGCCGTGGCTTATTCCAAGCCACTGGATTAGTCAATTCATGACTGGGCACGGAAATTTTAAGGCTAAACTGTTCAAGCTTAGCCTCGTTGATGGTCCAGACTGCCCATGCGGCAGCCCCTTGCAGGACGCTGAACACGTTCTGTGGCATTGTCCAATATTAGATTTAGGGAGGCAAAGGCTCCTTAGCGTAATCCAACAGAAGTCTGGACCGGTTGGATATATCGATCTCATATCTACGAAGCCCAACTACCGTGTATTTTCTGTATTCGCGGCGACCTTCGGCGAAGAAGTCAAAAAGTCCAAATTTAAAAAAAAAAAAAAAACCTTACCTTTATTTGATTAAATTTAGTAAGCAACATTGTGCCATATAATAAAAATACTGGTTGTGTAAAAATTGTAACATAAATTAAAAAAAAAATTTTACTTAAGCAATGTAATTAAGTAAAATTGGTTTTATAATATGAATATTCTTATTTATAAATAAGAATATTCATATTATCAGTTCTTACGATGAATGGTATATTATGTACTATATGTGTCCAACTACTATACCGTAAACCCTATACAATTGCCGAAATTAAGATTATAATTGTACTTTTATTATAATTAAAATACATATTGAGTGCGAATCGTACTCGAATTATTGAGTGCCAGAGTACACTGCTTGTTTTTGGTTGCTTAGGTCAAATAGTCTAGTCCTCTTGAGTGCCAGAGTACACTGCTTGTTTTTGGTTGCTTAGGTCAAATAGTCTAGTCCTCTTGAGCTGTTTGTCTATTTTCAATGTTTTAGGCTTTTGTACTGTTGAGAACTGTTGGAAACTATGCATAGTAAGTACATGGCAGAGTTCCAGATGCAGAAGAATCATAATAAATTTTTCAGAATAATCAATTATACATTTATTAAAGTTTTTAGTTATTTATTGAATAATTATTATAGAACTACTCCTATTCTACTTTATCTCTTTAGTCTACAGTTTACAGCCAACACCCAGTCTTAAAGCGGAAGAACTTGTCATAGGATGTGGTGGTCTGTTCATTGAAAGCCCTGCTAGTTTGTTAGCTTCCGGATGCAGCGTCAATAGCTGAATGTTTATATGAATTTTTATATTTTCTAGATTTTACTTGTCATCTACGAGTAGCTTAGATTTTCTGTTGCTTGCAGTTATGCCTTTTTTAATTTCAGGTGTTCAATCCTCTTGAAATAGTCATGTATTCTAAATTAAAAAATAAATGGTACAGTTGATGACTAAATACCATAACTGCTATAAAATAATAGAGGATAAGGTCTATGTCATATCATAAAATACATTATTAATAGGAACACCTAATATATTTATTTAGTTTTGAAAATACAAGCACCTTAATTTTACACCAGCGTGACCTAGTTTTTTTTCACCGTTGGACGCGAGGCTGTCAGTGTTACAGTATGCTGATTAAAGTACGCAAAGATGGAAGAAAGAAAAAAGGGGGACGAAAATGATTGATGTAGGTTCTTTTTTTTCAGGAGCATTCAATATCGACGTGACGTAATGAGTTATTAGCCATCACGAGATACGCAATTGTCGAGGGGAATGGCGCAGTGGTAACGTATACGCCTGTCATGCCAGGTGACGTGGGTGCAGTATTTTTTTACAATTATATTTTGAATACATTAGACTAATAATATGTTTCTTCGATTGAAATTGTTTTCGAAATAAACATTAATATATTGTAACAAAAAACACAATTGAAATATATTCGCTCATATTTCATTATATATAAAATGAAAAAAAAAACACTTTTAATTATTATTTAAGTGTTATAATTTAAACTTAAATACCTACAGTAAAATATTAATTTTTATTCATAAGTACTAACAAACTCGTGTGATTAGCGTATTAAAATAATTGCCTTGATAAATGATGTCTTGAATTTTTCACTTACTTTAAATTTTAAGAAACATCCGGTTTCAATGCTTAAAAATTTAAATGAACGTAAATAGTTCTAATCGAATCCTGCCTGAGTATAAGCTTCCCGAGAGGAACAAATCGTCTAATCCTTTGGACCACCGAGTTGATCATCCAATTTCATCAATTGAATTTTTGTTTTGATGTAATTTTAAAATTATTATCGCAAGTTGAAGAAAAAAACTCTTAGGAAGAAAGTCTCAATAAAAAGTAAATAATATGCGTAGTTGGATTATGTATAAAAGAGTAGGTTTTGGGAACATCTCTCGAAAAGTGCTTGAGTTACAACCAAATTGACGATTAAAATAATCATACAGAAGCATTCAGACGTAGGGAAAATTTATTCAGCGAAAATAGTTTGTTAGAAACATCAAAGCTCAGGGCCACTTTGATGTTTCTCGTCAAAAAAGCAAATTGAATCACAAGAGTCAAAAACAACTTCAATGGAAAACTGAAAACAAATGAAATTGTTTATAAATAAAGGAACATTGCCATCCAATGGAAATAATACAGAAATATTGAGTACGAACGTATTTTTATTGAATAAAAAGTTAAGGAAAACACTTTTATTTTACTTGAGTAGTATTCTCCAATAATATATTATTTCAATCCGAAATTGCTATTTATATACGTAAGCTCCGTTATATTCATCATATCGAACGTTTTTATGTCAATAAAAGATAATTAGGTATATTTAAAACACGATTTTTGTTAATTTTATTGTAAAATGAATTCGAAAATGAAAGAAAGAGGAAAGATCCCAAATGCTTAATAAATTATGTTTCATCATATAAACGTCAGTAATTTTTTCAGTTCTTCTTCCAAATCCGTTCCCTAGCCGGAGTTACTGAACATTGTCACCATATAGTTTTGGCGTCATCATTATACCTGAACATCCGTTGAGTTCACAATAATACATAAAATTGCTAACGGTCCTCCAGAAAGCTTGGACAGAAGGTATTGTTCCAGGTATATTTTGGCAATCATTAAAAGGCACCTTATTTTAAAAACATCACGTCGCTCCCAAAACCTTGATTTCTTGATCCACAGAGGTGACGAGTCAACCCAATTCAAACATAATTTCATCTTTTCAATATCTGTTTTATTTTAGGAGCATATAGTCATTCAAATTGCCACCATACAGGTGTGTTCATACCTTACTTCAAAATATATCTGCAAACGTAGAGTCGCCTGGGAATAAATAATACTCGTGTATCGTTCCTTAAGGTCTTCAAGGCGTGGGCCTGTGTACTTGAAGAGACTTCCGTTGTATTATTTGAGGCATATTTCAGTACATGTTGCATTATAATTTGTATAATTCATTTTTAAGAGAATGATATAGTATTAAGCGTAATTCAATGTATACTCGTTGTGTTATTTATTTTGCTCAAGAGCTCAAATCACTTCCTCGGAGAATTAAAACAAAGATAAACAAACAAACTTGTACTCGATGTGCTCCCTACCTCTCATACAATTCATCTAGAGCGAACTTCACCGAAGAGAGTCCTTCAAATTTGGGCGAAAGCTTCGCAAGGCTGTTGTTGTAGGCAAGATTAACTGCTGCAGCTCGTGAGGGATGCGGCGGGAACTTTACACTCGACAACACGCTTCAGAGAGCTGCCGATTGTTTCAGCGCTGTAACGAGAGTAATCACATAATAAATTCATCAAACAATCTCCAACAATATAACGACTTCGCATTGCTTACTTGTTAATAATTAAATTCACAGAACTTTGGATCGCAACTGAGTGTATTTAAGAATTATTTGTAACGTGTCTTTTTTATTTTTTTGCAAAACTATGAGCTACATTACCTTTACATTAAAATATATGATATAATACAAAAATAAACTACATATGATCAATGAAAAGTGGCCTAATAACAAAATACCCTTTTTTTAATACTTCCATTTCAACCAAATTAAAGTAATAATTGCAGATATTTATAATTGAATTTTTCGCTTCTGTGTTTTACATATATATCAAAAAATTCAGATTTTTTTCAGGAAGCAAATGAATAAAAACTAGCAGGATCTGTACAAATACAGGTACAAAAAGATAAATTGAATATGAACTATTTTTTCATCATAACAGTGTCCGCTCTCCTATCTGGAGCATATGGCTGTCATCAACTGTCACCACAAAGTTCTCTCAGCCACCATAGTTTTCGCTTCATCCCATGTAAGCTTTACCTTTCGCAGCTCCACCGAGTAAATTATATGTACAGTTCCAGACGGCTTTCAAAAATAGCGTGACTCCGGAAATTTGACGAAAAGAACTTGAAGAAAAGTTATAATTTATATTCTTCTGCAGCATCCTACGTTTAAGTCCCAACCAGGTTTACCTTCAGCCCTTGACCGACTCCAGTATCGAAATCTGTCTATAATAATAGTATAATTAGGCTTGGTTTAAAATCTATTATTTATTACAATATTGTGTTTTCATGTTAATAAGGCCGAGTCTCGTATTTTCATTGTTAGAATGTTTGGATTGCAACCAAACGGAAACAGTTCTATCTATTTCTCTCTCTCGCACTGGGATGTCTCAATCTGCTTCCGACTTATTAGTTCGCAATAAGGTGAAGATGTCTGCCGGTGGAAGTTTCCTTTGCATTTCAGGTACCTGCGAGGTACGCTCTAGCGACAACCAGACAAAGCTGGCGCATCTCCAGATATTCACTGAGACCAAGCAATGCAGTCTATTTGCATATGAGCACGAGAAAAAAACAACAACATAAGAAACATCTTGATTATGACTGAAAAAAATAATATTTTATATGATACAAAATGAAATCCCATCTTAGTGTCGCAAATATTGTTCTACTCAAATAACTTCTTAGGTTTTCACGGCCAGATTTGATATTGTGGCTTTTGGGTTAAGCCGTGTGTGGCAAATAACTATTTTTAAATATTTCGACCACCATCGCAGGGGTCTTCATGGTTGATGATTTAGTGATGAGTTTGTGTCTGGAGGTAATTAAGCCGTCAGACTAACGTACTTCTACGAGCGTCATGTCAAGAATCGTGTACGATGGGTATGTTCCACGTGAATTGAAAATACCAATTTCCTAATGTACCAAAGTCCACTCGTTATTTTGTATGAAATGATTATGTGGGCTCCCTTTCAGACGGTCGTCGGCTTTTTATAAAGTACGAGACGGAGCAATAGCAAAAAAAAAATACAAGCTCGGTGACTTTGTAAAACAATACAGAGGTCGAGGGAAGCCGAGACAATTCCTTTAAAAGTGAGACGAGGAAAACTTCTTTATTCGCCTCGCTTTGATATTGAATGGCGACCATAGAGAAAGCTCGGAGAGGGTCTTGAAGGCGGGCAATATCCGGCCTCCTACGTTCAGAGGTCGAGACAACCGAACACAAGAGGACCACCGGACCATCGAACCTTCCCCAGGCTGGCGAATCAAATTCTTTTATAATTCCAAAGAAAATCCAATGAAAAAAGTGACCGCCACCAAAATAGAAAGAGCTTTTAAAATTATTAAGTGACATATATATTTATAATGTATTACACACGTCAAATTGTGTGTGAGTGGTAAAATTGAAGTAACATATTATTTTTTTACTTTGTTGTATTATTATACATTGTGAATAAAGTGGTATGGCGTGTTTTACATGCATCACCACTAACTAAAGTATCCACTTTAAAAATAATATGTAGTCAATGCAATCAACTTAACATAATTAATATAAAGATAAATTTTATCAATATAAATTATTACCAAATTTAATACTTTGTTTCTAACATAACATCTATAGATATTCTCATCTATAGACTTTTAAATTAAAAGACAAGTCGACAAATTGTGATGTTTGCTGTAAATTTTTATGTTTTTTAGTTATTGAATATTCTTATAAATATTCATTGATTATAAAAAATAAGAGTATTATTGAAAACTCAAAAAAACTCGAAAAATAAATAAAGAGTTTAAAAATTAATTCTTTAAGAAATGAGATATTAAATAGTGTATGATTTTTTAATGCTAAACTTAAAAATGTGGAAAAATACACGAAGAAAAGATCAGGTTAAAATAAAGATGAAGACTTAAAACAACTGATTTTGAAGTGACTACGTAGACGAGTATCTTTAACATAAAATCATAAAGCGCTAAATATTGTCTAGATCACAAATAATGGAATGTGACAAGGATTTTTTACGGTTAGGC
The DNA here is from genome assembly GCA_022606575.1 of Glossosoma conforme. Lineage (NCBI taxonomy): Eukaryota > Metazoa > Arthropoda > Insecta > Trichoptera > Glossosomatidae > Glossosoma > Glossosoma conforme. The sequence goes on along the minus strand of JAGTXR010000100.1, from coordinate 4,333,943 downwards.
CATCAGTCTCACACGGGATAGATGAAATAATTAAATGTAATGGCTATGAGTTATGGCGGCGCAATTTTTGGTGTGAGATGCAAGGTAATAACCTCGTGAGGTTGTCTCGGCCGACTGAGTGGCTGAACCCTGCCTGGCTGCTGACCAGGGACGGAACATTTCACAGCTGCTACAAGGGCACTTCTTAAAAATCCCAAGGCACTCGTGTTAGTAATTGAAATACTTTTAGATGCAATACAAGGCGAGATTATCGGCAGATACCATATGTAGTCAGATTTGTAAAAAAACAGTTTTGGACAAAATGTAATTTACAATGTTTTTTTACATTCGTGGTCATTAAATTTATTAAGTGTTATAATAATTATTCTTTCTCACCTATCAAGTAAAAACGTGTTTTGAATGACCCTTTTGGATAAATTATTTAGTGATCACAATTGTGAAAAGGAATTTCATAAAATTTTAAATAATTGTAATAAGAAATACAAATAAAAGATTATTTAGAAATTGTTCCAGATTTTTTTTATTTAAGAACGATATGTTTTGTTTACGTCGGTTAGCCGGGTAGCGATTCCCGAAACGACTTATAAAATCCGAAGAAATTTACTATTTTGAGGTATATGTGGTTAAAAAAGCGCAGTATATACAAAGAATTTTCGAAATATATTTTCATTTGGGTTTTCTTGATGTTTTATTGGTGGCATTATTGTGCTCCGCATACAGGACCATTTACTCGTTTTATCATCTCCTTCCATACATATTTGTTTTATATATAGAATGTGTGGTTTTTCCAAATTGCCACTACATCTATTTTATTTTATTTTTCATTTTATTTTATTAACCGCTTAGGCCAATACATACGGTCTTAAAGTAGAAAATACAATAAATAAAATGGTAAAACAGAACAAATATTATAGCTAAGACTAATCTAGTGAGTCAGTTGACATTCTTTTTATTCTATGTCACATCTATACCCGAAGCTCCACTAATTACCTGCATTCTATTTTTAGTAAGTTTATCCCGATGATATCTAGTACAAGAACTTAAAGGCTGTTGTGGTATCAGTTTTAAGTTTAGATGTCATACACGGTGATCTTACGCGGTCACCTATCAAAGTACACTCTGTGACCAAAGTAACTTATCTTCTGTTATCGGATGTGTACTGGTATTTTAAGAGAATAAGGTCATCATTCGGTAGCTCGATTGTTTTTGTTTAAAACATACTATAATAAATATGAAGGAATCTAACATCTGTTTAATGCCAGGATTCTTTCACACGCGTAATGCGCCACTGTTCTGGGCCAGGGTTGGCGCTCCTCTGTCTGGTGCCGGCTGCTCGGCTGACGCGTCTAAAGCACCTGCGCGTGAGTTGGGTACGTTTTATTAAATTGTCAGTTTTTCCTGTTAACGAGGCCACCGACAAAAGCAACCCCCAAAACGCAGCGCGAATACAAAAAAACGGATAATTTTTCACGTGACGTTTATATGACATTCAATTGTATTCAGCAGAGTATTATGATCAGGATTTGATCAGACCGTTGGGAAGCATGAAGTACTCGTACAAATGGCTACGCTTTTTGAAAGTTAGTTTTAGCAAAGCTTTTGACTTCGTGGCGCTCTGGTAAATTAATTTATTTCCGCGGCACACCAACTAAAAATAAGCCAAAAAATAAATGTTCATCATTATTATGAATAAATAAATAAATACTGATTGTAATATACGACCCATGAAGCTTTTTTGACGGTGGTGCATATAAAAGTTGTTATCAGGTATACCGTATAGCATTTTTCAAAGGTGACAAACTATAATACAAAGTTTTCCACAGACTCTGTTAATTCAAGGTTTTTGTTTATCAGGTTATTATGACATCTTATTATCTACACTCCACAGTATAATAAATAGATAATAATATTTTTTCCACAACCCATGATTTTTAGAAATGCTGGTAGATAAACTTTGTTACTAAAATCAGTACTTGCATTGATTTTCGAAGGCAATAGCAAAACATTCTCGTAGCTGAACACTTAACTCTTGAAATACTCGTATCGGAAATTGTAAGCGAATCGTATGGGTTGATAAAGGAATATGCTGAAAATGACGAATGAAGTGTTTAAGTATCTAGATTTTAGACGATTTTTTTTTTGTTGTTTGTAGATTATAAAAAACTGTGTATTATATTTTCAGTATATATTAACTGATATTGTTATTGATTTTCATACATATATTGATGAATATTCACTTATATGTATCGTTCATGAATTGAAAACAATTAGATAATAAATTTCTTCCAATAACTTGCTCAAATGCCTATTCCGACAAATGTACTTAATTTCATAATACAAATAAATTTCTTTCAAACATCTAGACACTGACGCAAATGTCATTAAAACGATGTAAATATTGTACATAACAAAATGATGATAGATTTGAAATTTTAATCAACCATACCTGAGAAGAAATACTACTAGGCAAATTGCTTGTCGCCTCACTGGGTCAGGTATATAGGATTGGCGAGGACCCGCGGCCACAGATTACATTTCACGGCGTGATAAATCGTTTCATAATACCATCCAGCCTCTCGTACAGGCATCTCGGATTCCCTCTCGAGTATTCAGAGATGTCGGTCCTTCAATAACTTTGCGAGGGCTCACCTTACAAAATAAGTCTGTTTATTGGATTTTTGCCTGGCCCCCCTCCTGCCCGCGAGAATATTTTATTCAAATAATAAACGCCACAAAATTCCCGGTAACTAAAAATCCAATAATAAAAATAAAATTTAATTAAAACGAAAGCGTTTGATTTTCTAAATCTGTATATTCGAATTTTGCTGACTTTTACTTATAATAAATGCCAACGGCTTCATTTTAAAATATGGTAACCATAATATATTAAATATTTCATATTAACAAACATATGCAGAAGAGTATAAAATGTGGGTTTTTACTATTTAGTCACAATTCGACCAGAAATATTTGATAATATACATAAACAAAAATACTCCAGTTGTATTGAGTTAATGATAACTGTCACATATTGTACGTATTTAAAGATATTATATAAAATACTATTTTGAAAAGTATACAAAACAAAATTCACTTATAGCTCTGTAAAAGCTTTACTAATATCTCTGTCAAAAGATTATTGATCAATAATGCTTTAAGTTATTTTTTTCGAAGTCTATATATTACATACACCTGAATTTATGTAATAACAATATAAAACAAAAGAATATAGTTACAAATAGTTTGAAAATAATAAATTAATATAAGAAATCACGTTGTAACGTTGGCATTGAATCCCTGATCCAACGAGAACGAAAACCCCTGAAAAATACTCGTAACATTGCAATTTTATCATAGCATTTACTGTTTGAACAAACATACATATGGCGAGAAGTCACTACCAAAAAGGAGCTCACCAAAGCAACCCACGACGCACTCCACCCTATGTTTGGGTATCAAAAGATAACCACACGGCTCAAATCAAGAAGAAGTTTCCTACAGTTGACAACGAAAATGGTGATTCCTGAAGCCACCCTGCGGCTGAACATGTGGAGAAGGGCAACTGAGGGGAATAGTTAGATTGCCTCGAAAGAGGACCTAGCCCCTGGACATGACCAGGGATGGAATATATGGAGGTCCCTTAACAGATTTCGGACCGGAGTATGCAAGACAAGGACAAAAATGAAAGCCTGGCAGTTTTACAGCGGACCGACTAAATGTGACTGCGGCGTGGAGCAGACCCTGTCACACCTTCTGGAGTGTGCGCTGTGCCCGAATAGCTGCACCCAGAAAGACCTGATGATGGCCGGGAGTAAAACCATAGACGTCGCCCACTTCTGGGCAGACAGGATCCGACCCTGTTGTTTCCGACACGATTATAGATATATATAGCATTTACTAAAAAATGCCCAAGCTATTTTGTAATATATTATGATATATTATGAGTTTTTATAAAAAAAATGTTTTAATTTTTTATATTCATTGGAACGTATTTACTAAATTTTAATTTTTCGACTCATGCTTAAATTATCGTTACTCAACTTTAAGAGTTACCGTATTTTGACACGATGCTATTAAATTATGGCGAGGACTTTTGTGTGTCCCGAAAGCAAAACCTGCGAATCCGTGATAAATTAATATTGGGGAATATTAAGGCGAAATGTATGACTTACATTTCGCACAGATTAAAAAAGGTTGCAAGATATAAAATTTAAAAGTTCGAAATTAAAATAAATAACGGGACACTTAATAAGAAAAGATACGAGCATACTTGTATTTATATTTATGTACCTAGCAAGTTGAAATAAATGACGAACACTATGGAATAACTTTTTTTTTTTTTTTTTATTAGTCTGATATAAATAAAAGATTCGTAGAACTTGAAAATAGCCATTCGACCTGGCTAAAACATGTCGTCGAAAAAATATATTCTGGAATAAATTCTAAAAACCTTTTATTTATATCTGATATTATGAAATTCCACTAAGAAATATCGATAAAAAAATCAAAATAATATATAAAGTCATTTCTTATATTTTCAAAAAGTTAGCTAGGATAAGTAAGTCTGATAAAACAGTTTTAATTACTCCTTAACGTAGTTAATACATACAAGAAAGAGTATCGATAAGTATATCGTAATTATAAAATAGTTATTATTTAATAAAATATATAATAAGCAACCCTATCTTGTCTGTGTGGATAACGAAAAGACATTTTATTGAAACGAAACATAGGTAATTTCAAAGTTACTTAAAAAGATTCAAAATATATAATTGGTATACAGAAAATATGACACGCTTCAACTGATATCATGGGAATAATACTGAGTTAATTTCAAAATTCTCAGTTTTCTCTCTTCAGTTTTCAAAATTCCTTCCTAAATATCATTGGTAAGATCTGGAAATCTCTTCCAGTATCTGTGTTTCATGTTCCCTGATTCATACAGTCTGGATCTCTTTAATACACAGATAATTATGCACTTACAATCTCGCTAACCTTTACACAAACATACTTTTTTCACATGCAGCGTCCAGCCACCCTGGATGTGCATCACAAAGCCAACTGTTCTACACCGGTTGTGCTCTTTTGTATTCGTTTTCATAAAATAAAAGTGATAATAAAAACAATGAGTGTAAAATGTGAGATCCCTCATATATTTTTAAGGAATTTTTAACACAATTTAAAAAAAAATGGCGTATTTTAAACATCGCCAGCCTGAAACCGGTCTATCGCTCACGGTTCATAACTATTTGATGTTTCCCATCACGTTTTTTTATAATATAATCTGCTTTTTATCTCGAGAAGACACGGGATATATCTCCGGTAAAGGGGGTATTTGCAAAACATAAATGGCGGAAAATTTATGCCCAATAGCTCGGGGGAATTTCCGTATTTGATCCAAGCCTGGGACATCGAAAGAGCGGGCAGGAGACCAACAATACACAACAGGCAGCGCCACTCGCGCCAACTACCGCGCAGGAAACAAACAAAAGGGAATGGAATTTTTGCGTCAATAATATTAAATCGATCCCGCTGAAACGGCTTTTATTTTACACATTAAAAATACATTTTCGGATACATAAAACTGCGAAATTTCACGGCCTGAAAAATTCGGAATTCATTTTAAAATATAAAGTATTCAATATCTTTGATAAAAATATACAATTTTCATATAAAAAATCTTACGTGTTTTTGTAAGCTTGTAAGTGCTTCTGCATTTAAAAATAAAAAATGACGAATAGCGTGAACAAATTTTAATATTCTAATACTTTATAAATAATTAAAGATGTTAACATTCCCCATCTTTAAAAAGGCAACAACAGTCGCGTGTTTGTCATTGGGCATCGTGGAGGAAGGATGTAAGAGAAGGTCGCAAAGCAAATAACTTTTTCAGAAGTACAATTTGCGTTTATTTTCAATAAAATACTTTGGTTTCCCCACCCGACCGTATCATGTGTATCGTCGGCCTCGGTCTGTCGGAGACAGACCGAGGCCGACGATACTACGCTGCACGAGCTGACGACAGACGGTGCACTGTGACATGTAGCGCCCCAAAAATAATCGCAGCTGAGTCACAAATTAAAGTTGACACTTGAACCAATATGATATGGAGCTCCCTGTCAAAACAAATAAAATGGCGTATGCAAACGCCGTGTATTTTTATATAAAATTGAAACTAACATTATTAGATGTGCATGTCAGGCGAGCGAACAAAAATAAGAGAAAAAATATCGTTATTCGCTGATATCAAGCTGATATCAATATATATCAATATTTTTGACAAATTGATAGACACATACAAATCTATATCATCTACATGACATTTCCAGCGTCTGCCGTTTTTTCCTTTGATATTGATGAAAGAAATGTCATTAAGATAATATTTACTGTAAATTTGAAGGTGTGTATTTAATTAATGAATATATTTATTTATATACAGAATCGAAATTCGAATTTTTTTGACAAATATTTAGAAACATAGAGTATACATAAATCTACAATAAATAGAGAAGATAATAAAAAATAAAAATAACACAAAAGAATAAGAAGATGACACAGTCAAAGATCACATAGATCAAGGAGAACAATACCATCGACAAAAGAGGAAAAGGATGTAAGAAAAGGATCGAGTTGTGCTGGTAGGCCATTTAGGAGCGACATTGCCGTTGTACCAAATTGAGTGCTTGAAGCTTCAGAAGCATCGACTGGGATCAAAAACAATGGATGGCTACGAGCACGGGTGTACCTATCTGGAACATAGAAGTTAAAACATTCAAGAATCCCAGGACTGTGAATTGAACCGCGAAGAAGAAGGAATGAATGTTTGAGTGCAGCAATTTTCCTCCGGGACTCTAGCGAATGGAAAGAAAGCATCCCTAGAAGAAAAAGAGTTGGGTATTGTTCGGAATTAAATGAATTGAATGGATAGTTGTGAAAATGTATTTGGATTAATGTGGATTCCAAACTAAGCTCCCATATTTCAGAACAGATAGAACGAGTGAAGAATAGAGAGTACGAAAAATTAGAGGGTTATGAAATTGATTAGCCTGGCGGGTGATGAATCTATAATGATAGATGAATTAATAATATATTCATAAATTTTATTTCGGTATTTCATGTTATTCGAATTTTGTTTAATTAAATTAAAAAATAATTCAAATACCGTAGATATTTCATGTCATCTATTTTTACAGATTTTCGCGTTTACAAGTTTGCAATAGAAAATCCGAGTATTTACGAGTATTATACTGCGTAAAAATATTAAGCGAACAAAAATGTAGTGAGAACGCTCTAACTCTCTCTCGCGGCAAATATAATAATACATCAAAAAGTTCCCTTCGTAAAAGGACAAATGTTTTCAATAGAAAAAATGCAGGGCGAAGTTAAATAAAAACGGGATCTGAACCGCTTTTTTCCACCAACCCTTGCCGGAACTTTTTCCGCCGACAAAACTGGAGCATAAATTTGACGGAAAAATAATTTCGGTCTCGGGCGTTATTTTTTCGGCTTTTCGCCACCGCCGTACATTCATATCGTTTTGTAAAATATTCAGCAATACTGCTTCAAAGTGAGCGGCCATAACCATTCAGAATCTGTGGAACTATTCCGGGAAACCTTCACTCGGCTTGGTAAACAATTGCGAAAATAATAATACAATAAATTGCCACGACCGGAGAGTACAAGTTAAGCGTCAAGTGGGAAAATATTGAATTATTTTGATGCTAGAAGTTTTGTCGATTGAATAAATTCCAAGCGTGTGACATATTTCAAATAAGGTCCAGAAAATAATTTAGCATGGTTTTCGAATACGACAATCACCTTTTGATAAAAGCTCCAAATTACCTTTTGGATTTAATCATTCAATTGAAAGACGGTCAGTGCGTTTGATCAATAGTGGTACCCTTATGCTAAATCTATAATCCACGGAACATAGTTGGTTCACTAATAATTTTCTATCACTACATTATGGACAGTACTCTTCTAGACATTCTTAATAAATTCATCATGAACTTATCAATCAACGGCAGACCTGTGGAACCCTTTCTGAGTAAAGTGATACGGTTGACATTTGTCGACCTAGTACGATTACTTCTCCAGCATATGTTTCATTGTTTACATACGAGTGTGTAAACAATGTGTATCTCTCTAAGAAGCACATTATTAAACACTTTTGCTAACTTCTTACACAAAAACCTTATATTATTTTCATACGCACCATACAACTAGTGGAATATCAAACGATTCTACATAAAATATATAAAAATCATCCATATAGCAGAGATTGACTAATATATCAAAGCAATAACGTAGTTTACGAATCCTAACTCGAGAATAATATTCACCGCGAAAAATGGTACTTTTTAGTATGTTGGTAAGAACCAACCTAACAAAACTAGCAATATTTATTATGCAGATTACCTGTAACTTAATTTGGTTCCACTGGATAGGGAGGTAGTAAAAACATAAATATCAATAATTTTTAGTAAGTTTAGAAGTATTTATTAAAAATATGTTTTTTATGATATTAGTATTAAATGTCATCTGAGAATATGGAGTGTATTGGGTAAATGGACGTCACTTATTAGACCACACGGGTCCCTAGTGAAGGTAAATCACTTGAAAGGGTAATATACTACAATAATAACATTACATATACGATGGAATATCTTTGGAAGAGGGTGTGAGTCGCTCTTGCCAATGATCGGTTTATTAATGTCGCAATCGATACGAGGCCATCCTCACCGGTGAAGGTATTTAAGTAGTGGAAGCGTTTTCAGGGCGACGAAATTAATTTATGTTGTACATAAGACATCCCTTTCCACCCTTTTAGGCGGAATGGTAACCTTCCATCAAACGCGACCCTCTCTCGTGTTCCTGAACATTGCTTCTGTGCGGCCTTGCATGAAGGACAATGTGGCGAACGCCAGAACGCCAGTAAGGATCATTTGTCGCTAACTGTATTATCGACACGTGAGCTTGCTACGGTCGACTTAGATATAATAATAATATTAGTATGAAATAGAACCAAAATTACTAAAATATGACAAAATATTTAAGAAGTTTAAAGAAACTTCAATCTAAAAGCCTTTAAATAGATAAATACTATCAATTAATCGATAATTAATTTTTTAATTTTTATTAGAATATTATTTTATTATTTCAATATTCTAATCTACTTTTATAGATCATTGACTATATTACAATATTATTATTACTTAAATATACATATACTAAATATAAAATTCTTTTTTCAACGCGTCAATCCAAGCACAAAAATAACGGCAGAAGCGGGATGCGAACCGCGGACCTTGGAAACCAACTATGCCCAGGTATTCATACCGCTCGGCGGTATATTATCTCATATTTTCGCCGAGCGGTATGAATACCTGGGCATAGTTGGTTTCCAAGGTCCGCGGTTCGCATCCCGCTTCTGCCGTTATTTTTGTGCTTGGATTGACGCGTTGAAAAAAGAATTTTATGTTTAGTATATGTATATTTAAGTAATAATTAATCGATAGTTTGAAAAATACAAAGTGACTTCTGACTGAATTGATATTTAAATAATAAGGAATTGACGATTGTTTACATTTTTCGATCGATAATTCCATAATATCAGATATAAATAAAATCATTTTTAGAATTTATCCCAAAATATATTTGTTTGACAACATGTTTCAGCCAAGTCAAATGGCCATTCGACGTGGGATAAATTGTGGGATAAATTCTAAAAAATATTTTATTTATATCTGAAAAAAGAATTAATACATAAAAATAAATGATCTAGCTTGAGTGGAGAGGCAAATCTAAATTATATTGGCTTTGTTTTTTGTTGTAGTATTATTTTTGGCAATGATTTAATAATCGAACTAAACATTTTAAAAATAAGATAAATTGACCGCAATTTTGTGACTAACATCAGGTAATGTAATATGTAATCATTTTTGGTTTCCAACGAAAACATTTCCGCGGAATGAAAACTATCGGAGAGCGGTGTCGAAACAGCCATACCATCTCTCTCGCCCTATGTGAATGTTTATTACATAAAACGGGATGGAAGCGGTGTCTCTGTACGTGAAACGACCAACTTTCAACGAGGTTTCACAAACCAGTGTTCAATGAACTGGAAAAAGTTAAGAAAAAAATCTGTTTTGGCCTATCAAAACAAGCGGCGGTAGGAAGTATAATAAATGGAAGGTATTTTTAGCTTGGAGCTTTTAAAAATAACATGCACCATTCAAGGTATAACTCTAAGTAGTATATTGAAAGGCTCTCATTTTATAAAATCTATATTTAAATTGAACTATTGTGTCTCGAGTCGTTATATGGGAAAATAACTGAGTATTGAACTTTTCATTTATTTATTATCATTACCAATCGGTGGCCATACATTATTGAACATAGCTCTACTGCATTAGTCTCCGTTCTTCACAATTATCTGCTTTTCGTATTCAGTCTTCTCATAATATGTTTCTGATGTCGTCAGTTCATCATCAACATTAAATTCGCCGGTTAATGTGCGCAACTCTTATATCTTTCTTCCTCAACGATAAAAATTGTCGATAAGGAATCGTCGTGATCATCTTAGAAAAATGTTTTCCGCTCATTTTCAATTCAATGTATTCATTCTTTCGGTAATGTACCTTACTCGCTTACTTATTAGACTATATTCATATTTCAGAAATTGTATTTTCAAGTCATACGGGCATTTTTTATTCTTTGATATACATTGTTTTAAAATATCCAATGTTAATATAAAACGTAAAAATAAGACATAAAAAGTAACAAAAACGGTATTATACGTCTATTGTAAATTGAATTTGATACATTTTTACTACGAGTATATAATGTTTACTGTGTTGAGCTTGATAAAATTAATATGGACCAATCATCAGTTCAGTATTTGAATAACAATGCATGAAATAAGCAAATTTAGATTGAAAAGTATTGTTTATCGTGAGAATTTTCTAATGTTTTCACCTAAAAAAGGTTTCCTATATCCGAGTTGAACTAATTTCCACCCCGGTTTGGCAACTAAAGCCATTACACAGAAGTATTTCGCCAATCAGCAATATTGTAATTACGGGTTGCAGAGTACGCTGGGCTAGAGAAGCAGGAGGACAGGCACTGGCGCAGGTTGGTGTGAGACTCTTTTCATCATCACTAAAATGTCTGACATATTTCTTTCTTGCAATCAAATAAGGTGCTATATACGAAATTCAGATCATGAAAACAACATAAGATAATTTATTTTACAACAATTGTTGCTTTAGTATTATCAGGAAGGTAGATCTACATTCCACGTTTAGCATTTAGGCAAACAAAGAAACTAAATCGCCACATATTGCGAATACATTATTATTAACCTTCTCTTATATAGGTTACTGTAACTGTTAATCAAAGAAGTGACACGGTGATTTCGTGTACTCTGCGAACAGTTGTAGAGTTCTACACGATTGTGTGATTTTTCACGTTTTATTGTTGCTAAACATTGATAAATAGTTTACGGAGTACATTAATTAAGGTGAAGGTTGTGTTATCTATGAATTTTATTTAATTTGACGTGCAGATAATAAATAATAATTTCATTATTCTTTTAACATACTTTTTAAAATGAATATAGTCTAGGAGAAGAGAGATGATTAATCAATTATTTGTAAACTAACTAGTTATAGTCTTTCGTGTGAAGTTGATAGAAGGACCATATACTTTTGAAACAACTTAGGGAGTTTGGTTTTGACTGTATCTTTTTCTATCTTTCTGACTCACCCCATATTCGCGCGCATGTAGATGCGCCGCTGATCTGGGCTATAGTAGCGACATGGCGCGCGAACCTTCGGGTCTGAAAAACTGACAGCGGCTCTTCCAGCGAGAGCATCGGGAATTAACACCAAATTCAGACCATTTTATCACTACACTATCTTATATATGTAATGTATTATTTCACAACTCTATACCGCAACAGAACAAACATTGTAAATTTAGTACCAGCGATATTTACATCTATACTTTTATTATTATTAACATTATAAATATACAGGTACATATCTGAAGCAATTCGTTGTTACCATTTTAACGGAAAACTGATAAAAATGAAGTTTATATAAATATATATTAATATATGGATTTTAGAATATTTATTAGAATATTATTTTATTATTTCAATATTCTAATCTACTTTTATAGATTATTAACTATATTACAATATTATAAGTAATGAAATATACACATACTATACATCAAAGTTCTTTATACGCATCAATTCGTTCAGAAAAAATATCGGCAGAAGCGAGATTCGAACCAGCGAGCTTTGGAACCAACCGTTGCTCTTTGTTCATTACCCTAGACCACTCGACCATCTTCTGCCTGAACTGATGCGCGGAATAAGTTGTATTTATACTATTGCTACCATTGTTACCATCGTATAACGATAGATGTCTCTATAGTATATATTCAGAGTGTGTATATTATTATTAAATATTATTCAATCAGTCAGCATTTATTCACAATCAGTTCGGGCAGGAGATGGTCGAGTGGTCTAAAGTAATGAAAAAAGTGCAACGGTTGGTTCCAAAGCTTGCTGGTTCGAATCCCGCTTCTGCCGATATTTTTTCTGAACGAATTGATGCGTATAAAGAATTTTGATGTATGTGTATATTTAATTACTAATATATTAATATTTTTATCTAAATAACTGTTGAGTGTCGGGGTGATTCGGAGGGTGGCTATACCTCCTTCCACAAACTTTTCCACTTTCTCCGCCGTGTTTTTATTGATTGATTGTTAACCGCCCTCCTTAATCATTTATAGGTGTCTTATACTCGTACTATACTAAATCATGGAGTTGAAAATATTTATTCTTTTACTAAGCGTTAATAGCTGCATGCGTTTATCGTTATATTTATATCTTGAGAATTACACTTACGTAAATATACATCTGTATACACGTATCACTTTGATTTTAAAAATAAAAATCAACTGACGATTGATGACAATAAGTTGTACAGTTAATATATTTTTCTACCAATATAATAACTCTGAAAAAACTATTTTGATAGGCAGCTTTTATATAAACATATAAAGTAAATATTTTTAGTTAAAATATTAAGCAGAGACAGAGGCGGCTCTTGGTATTATGTTGAAAGTATATGTACGGGTGGAAGAAATCCCGGCTGCTTTAGGGATTTGCATAAGTAAACTAGTTTTTGAGTTCTATAAGCGAGATACGTATTTCTAATTACATCCGACGAAGCGAATGTATTATTCATGATTAGCATTCTGAGAATTTCAAGCATAAACGACTCGGAATCATTTTATTTTTCAAACCTTTATTAAAAACTAGTAACTGACCGAAAGTGCATGTTTATCAGAAATCCAAACTGAATTTTTACTCGCGGTCTAGACTTCGAAACTACGGAATACGTTTTTTTGAAAGTATAGTTTTTTGTACAATACAATACATAATTTAAATTTACACGAAAAAAAAGGCGAATTTTTATTGCATTTTAACAAATACAATTTAATGTAATGTTACTCGTACTATGACTAATTTAAAGTTAAATTTATACAAAAGAATTTAATTTAGCTTTGTCAACATAAATTCATCAACAAACAATGAAGAACCAAAATATATTAAAATTTGTTTTTTATGTAATCGTGTGGGCATAACATACTATAATATATATGTATTAAAATTGAATAAGGCTGAACCGGGTAAAGCGTTTTTAAGCTAAAGAAAACCGTTATGTTTTTGAAGTGTTTTCAGGTCGTGGTTATTTTAATATTCCTCCGTCAAAAGGTAAATTGTGCTGCAAAACCTCAGGCCTTTTGATCTTGCATAGCATATTGTAAGGCAGCCGAGGCTGGTACAGAACTGGGCAAATGGTTCACCATACTACTATCACGGACAGGTAATCTAGCGCTGTGCCAGGTACAAGCATGTGCAATCTCTTATTAAGGGTAGATTATCGCTCAATTAATTAATTAATGAGTGACAATGAACAATACAAATGTTTCAAATTAAATTATGGTATTTTGCCAGACCTGTTGATTGAAAAGTCAAACAAATTAAACAATATCACTGCAAAAAGTATTGGCTTAATTTGGTATTTTTTATCAAATTATCTATTTTGGGACAATTTTACTCTTTCGACAATTAAAAGTAAGTCACGTTTTTTTAATATATCATGAATTGTCTTGAATTTATAACCCTACTGTTTTAAATGCATTATTTAAATAAATTCCATTTTCTTATTGAAAACTGTTTTCCAGCGGCGGGCAGTTTTATGGTTATTATTTATGTTTTTTTTTTCAAATCATGCTAATTTAACTGGAATCCAATTAAAATCGCTTTATACATATTTGGGGCTGTATTTCGGGAATAAAGGTTATATAATATTGTATTTTAAATTTGTATGACTTAACTTTTAGGTTTCAAATTCTAAAAGGAACTATTAAGTCACCATTCTACGGCAATAAGGTAAAGACGATACAGGATTTGAAAGCAAGGTATACTTGACTAGAATGCAGATTATTTTAGCTAGCCATGGCGCCCATTTATCAGAAGTTATATGTCAATATTAAATAACTCAAAATTATCTTTCAAAGAGAGTAAATATCATAAAACAATTGTTATTAAATTTAATTTGCATAAAAAATATGGGATTTTTATTAATAATAAAATTAAGTTTAAAGACATGGTTAGTTTTACATTAGATCCTTTACGTTGATTTATTTCTTTATTTAAATAATCAAATATAAAATATAATAATCATGTAAAAGTTGTAATTTACTTAGTATCGTAACATTGACTTGATTGAAATTCGAGTTAAGAGTATCGCCATAAAGTAAACAGTCATCTTCTTTTGCGTCGTTACTCGATTATAAATTCTAAAGATAGATCAAATAACATAACGGTTTGTATTAGATGGATAATAATTTATTTTCCCAGCGTTTCTTACAAATGTAGGTTTCCTGAGAAGGGTTGAGAGGCTTCCATGAAATATGGGAAGGAAAAGATTAAAAAGCATAGCAGAGCAGCAGCAACAGAGCGGGAAGCTTTTTAAACAAGAAGGAATATTTTATTACGTCATAAAATCACGTCACAATTTCATGCATGGGATTATTGCGGTTTTTTAAGCTCTCGTTACGCCGGAGATTCACATTTATACGAAAAAATCTCCGCTGGGAAATATGTATCTAACATATAATTTACAAAATTATGAAACTAAATAAAATATATTTCATTGAAATTCAAACATTATTCTTATTTCTTAAAGAATAAAGTGTCCAATTATAATGTGAAAGTATTGTAATAAAATTTCTTTGACATAGTTACAAAAGTAGATATACAATACTAGTAGTAATATTTAAATATGTACACGCGTAGTCTTTTTGTAATAATTATATATTTTTTTATTTACTTGCTTTATTGACGGACTGCGGGTAATGGTTAAATGTAAAAATTAAGTAGTATTTTTTCGATTAACTTTAATATTATAGCGCAGTAAGTTTTGTGTAATTTGATTTTTAAACGATAAGGTATAATGAAATGAAAATACCTTCAGTTGATGATATTTGATTGTTATGATTAAGAAATATATGTATATATATATAAAATATTTTTCATTTTTATGATTTGGTCGATAAAGCACTTTTATGTTGTACAAATGTCATGTCAATAAGTTCATACTTGTAGCACAACTTGAATAAATTACTACTAAACTGCTTAAAATAGTTGAAATAGATCTCATTGGGGATGTTATCGTGATAATTAATTTTAATAAATAACTGTAATAGATTAATATGTTAATATATTTTATTTGCAATTTTCCGGACAAGGATTCGTTTCTCCGAAGGATTCGTCAAGCACGTACGAAATATGTGACCCGTGTTATATTTTCAAATTACGATCTTTATTTTTGCCGAGAAAAGTCGCATTCAATAGTTCCGTAAACTCAGAAATTACTGGCAAAGTTTTGTCCAAAAACGTGAATGAACAACGATCACGTAAATACTTTTCTCACGAAGGTTCTTCTAATTCATTTATATGACAAATTATTATTAGCGATAAAATAAAACATTACTTCACTTTTCCAGCACATTTTTAATAGTTATGTACTAATCAAGCACAAAAAAATATTAATTTACTTGCATATATTTCAATCTTGTCAAAATTAGACGTGTCCAAATCAAGGAATGTACTTTCTCACATTATAAAAGTGAAAATCGATGAAAAATAAAAAAAACTTCAATCAAGTCCTAACAATCCTGTTTGTCTGTATAAAATATAAATTGAATAAATTCAAGTTTTTTGGTAAGCTCATACCTTCACGAAAATACTGGCATTGCTAAGAAAAGAAAAAAACATCATAATATTTTATGGTGTTTTTTGTTATGAATCAATAATGTACTCCTAATAATAATTACAAACACTTTAATTTAAACTCTTCTCAATTAATTAAAACTCAATCATTATAGCAGATAAACAAAATATACCTATGTACCTCTATTGCAATACACTATTAATTAAAGTAGTGATTCTGGTAAGCACATTTCACTTGTAATTTAAAAATGTCACAATACTAAACTAAAACTACTACTAGACTAGAAACATTAATATTTTTCGAATATGATGGTTAAGTACCTAAGTTAAGTAAGCTAAGTAATAAGATGGTTATTTACGTGATATCAGCTTGATATAGCCATTGCCGGCTGGTGCCTGAAAACCTTGATATGCGACCTTTCGTCTCTTTTTTTGCTCGCTCGCCGGACACGTATGTGTCGTCTTTTTGTAATTAACTGACAGGCCGTTGGCAGGACTTGTTCTGCAGTTCACCACTTGTGGCACTGGGCGTCATCGACCACGAGCGCCCGGTGGCTAGTAAGCAGTTGAGTAATGTATTGCGATCCGGACGAGGTCTGAAAGCAAACGCTCCACCCCAGACCAAAAGTTTGTCAAGTTTACCGAATTAAAAATGTCGATGTGCTTCTGAAAAAAGTCTTTGTGTTGCTCATCTGCTACTCATTCCTCCACCAAGCGGCCTATTAACGATCCCAGTGACGTGGATTCATCTTTTCCAATAATAAGGGGATCTTAATTGTGATTGAATTTCATAATTCATAAGTCCATAAAATATAGACTACAGCTGTGAATTTCACAAAGTCTCTAACTTTGCTTATAGATTAAAAAGCTGACTACTTATAATAAAAAATGTAAAGGCCAATTACAGTATTTAAATCATTTTTAGAACTTAACTTTATTGTGAGTCGTATTCAAGACTGTAAGTGTTCTGTATTCTCCTGAAAGATAATTTCCAAGTGTTAAGTACTAACTTATGTTCTATCTACATAAGTGTGCTGAAGAGTTATGCGGGTGATTTATTATAGTGAGGCTTTTCACAGGTATAATGATGAAAAATAACACCAGAGTTGAGTAGTACTTAAAATAATGCAAAAAAGCTTTATATAAAAATAAGAGACTTATTATTACTGAAAACTATCGTAATTCCATAATTATAATGGTGCCTTATAACTTTTAAATCCCTCAAATTTGAAACTATACAGAATTTATGAGTGCCAAAAAAATTTGATTCAAATTTCTGCCGGATCGTTTTGTATAAAAATATTAATGTAAGTCGGTTCTTACTTTTTTTTTGATTAATTATTAGAAAGTTATGTAAGTTTTACTTCATTTTAATATGAATCATGTTGAGTCTTTGTTATTCACAGAAATGAAACTGTAAAGAAAAAAATTATATGGAATATGTTTTTTATTTTAAAAATTCACGTGTGATGACTCGGCCAAATGGCCTGTATTTCTTTGTTCATTAACTTATTTGTGATTTTTGCAGTGAGTTAAATCAATTGATAGTAAAAATAAAATTGGCAGTAAACTAAATAAATTGGTAGTATCTTCTGTGTCAGTGTGAATGTGGTCAGTTATAAAATTACAATGGCATTAATATATTTAATATTGTCAAAAAAATATATTAATGAATGAGTAATAAACGCATAAAATAGAAATCTAACCCAACATAACCCAACCTATTATAAATTACCATTATTTAATTATTTCTTCCCAATTCATTATTTTTCTACTGCTGATCGATATTTTTCTACTACCAAAAGATTAAATTTTACTTGCCTCTTAGGTATTTATCACTCACCGTTTGTTAAGTAATTACTACCTATTCTTCTTCGTAGTATCAATCCGGTGGATTGGTTTGCAGCAACAGAATCTTGCATCTCGATCTCCATTCCTCTCGGTCCTCCGCAACCCTTTTCAGCTCAGCAATTGAATTGAATACTGCCAAAAAAATTGTAAATTAGTATGATTAAATCAGTTATTATTTATTTAATGAAAATATATATTCGTCCTTAATAAGAAAACAATATTAAGTTAATTTGAATTAATCTCATCAGAAATATTCGATTAATTTATAGAACTGTGAACTGAGTGATTTCCAAGAAAAGAGATCTGCGCAAATGAAAATTTGACGCAAATGTAATTGAGATGTAATGGCTGTTTAACTTCGGGAACATGAAATTTCATATAAGAATTATATATTTAATTATTTGGTAAGTAGGTAAGTATGTATAGTCCATATGTCATCTAGATTCTAAAAGGTATCCCATTTCAAATATTACAAAATCTAAAAAAATATTAACTGTTTAGTAGTCTCAATAAATAGTGTTAATATTTACTGCTTAGTTGAAGTAATTGGCTACTACAAAACACCTGGAATATTAGTTTTTAGCAGCTTCCATGGTGCCTAAAAAACCTTTATTATGTAGGTTTTTACGACATAAATTTAAATTCATTGTTAGGGCCTTGAGCCGCGTGTGTCATCATCTACGAGTAGACATGATGACTCACATCGGTCGTGAAATGACGATGATCGTAATATTAAAAAAAAAATGTCACACACGATTAAAAGTTACAATTTCCAAAAATCAAGATATTTGAACAAAGAATTTAACATGGTACTTAAATAAAAACATTTTTTCGCATCCATTTACAAATAAATAAAAAAAAAATCTATCCAATTTATATTAATCCCAGTAGAGCATAAATGCTCAGTTTATGTACTCTGAACTAAAAAAGTACTACCTCTGGCGGTTACTTACTTACACTAAACAGGTGCCGACGGGCGCACTAATCGTTACTCGGGAATGACTACTGTTTTAAATGGTGTTGAGGGGGCGTCTCGTGTTATCTCTCAGGGCTCGCAGGCAAACAATCCCCGACACACGGGTGGTGGTGATTTTTCACGCATTCCTCTGTACGCTATAGGAGGGGCCTGGGAGGTCGGGATGACGGAGGGCGCGGTGTGCAGATAAGTGGACCGCTCCTCTTCAGCTAAGACAGCCCATCCGCAGGCGAAGCAATCAATTGTAATGCCAGCGGCTTGGGAAGGCCGCTGTAATAAAAAATGAGCAAAAAAGCATATATGCAGAACTGTTACGTCACGAGACGTTCATATATGAAATTACTTTCGCTTTCATTGTGTTATAGCATATTTGATTTCTTTATTTAAGCCCATACAGGTGTATACCGACCGATAATGATAGTGATGAAGAACTTTCATCTGCGCTAACGTTACGAGGACAGCCCGAAATTCACGCATCATTTAATTATTGCAGAAATTCACTATGGATGAGTGGTGTTCACGGAACGACCATTTTTATTAATATGCTATGCCTTGTATTTTACGGATGAAATTTTTTTAAATAACCGCTGGGAATCGAACCCACCTTCGGTTTGGTATGCAGATGCTTTAACCACTAAACTATACTAGCTGGCGAAGAATGACAAAAAACTCAAGTAAAAGGTGTTTAAGAAAATATCTCTTATAATAGTGAAGTGAAGATTATATTTACAGAAGCGATGACGAATGTGGAATTATTCTGGAATAGGGTTTAAAAGATGATTATTAAGATGAAATCAAGATCATCATGTTGTCTATCGACCCTGGGTGCAAAATGCTGTGAACAGCAATGAATGTAAATTAATACAGTAAGTTAACGTTAGTGCTTTTGCAGTCTTTTGTTTTATCAATTGTACCAACTTCAGTATCTATGTCTTGTCTAATGTTTGCCTTGTATGTCCCATAAACGTCGTTAGAATCGCCGTCACTAGAGGTCATTTCAATTACTATTGCACCTATCAAGCTGGGAGTTGAGCAGGCTTTATATGAGGAGACGACCATTCGGACCTGCGTGCGTGCCCACTCTACGAACCGATCAAGTTACAACTGCCTACAAGTTACGTTTATTTATTCTAAAAATCACTTATACAACTTCCTAATAATTAGAATTTCGTTAATCATTCAACTCAAATCTAAAGTAAATAGTTAGTAACTAAATTATTAAAACTGTTTTAATATTAAGCTTTCTTACTGACATTAAATACCTCTTGACACTATTATACCATTTTCTTATTTATTTTATTTCTATATTCGGAATGTCCGTGTATTTCCATTGATCTTTTCCAAACACGTATAACAATTCCTTCTCAGCAATCTATAGATCACAACACTTCAAGTAAACTCCCACATTCCGACAGTGCAATGTCATTTGTGCGATTTAGAGAACCGATTTAACAAAGTGTAGATACATCTATATTTATTTTTATAAGAGAAAACATGAAATCCTATACTATAATGAAATAATATAAATAATTCTTAGCATTCCTGCAGAGTTTCGAGAATAATTTTGGAATACAAATTCAAATTACGCAATTATTAACCCTTGTCAAATCAAAGTGAAGGATAACGTTACGGCCACAAATAATAAAAATCTCGCAGCGCCGTCAGTTGGAATGTCATTACTCGCGATATAAACGGGCTCCAAAATTTTATTCGCCAAATAAACCATCAACTATTCTTCGCTGTAGTCTAGAAACGAATTACATAATAAGTAACGGGAACGGGTAACGGGCAACGGGTAGCGGGTTTCCTAACGGGCGGGAGTGGCCGCGCCGTTATGTTAATTTACCGGCCTACGGAACGAACATATTTCACTCAAGGTGAGGCCCCGAGAGTGAGAGTACATCAGCCTGGGGCTCGCGCTTGTAACGCCAGCCTGAAATTTCAGGGAAAAATCGTTCTACGGCTTTCAGATGAAATACGCGAACACTACGTCATTATAAAGCGCCGAGAAAGTACTTTTTTAAATTCCGTTTTTTTATTTAGCAAGACATCGTGTTTGTACGTTTGCTGAATTCTTAAGAAGAAAATTGCCTTATCCTGTTGCTCTCGCGGCGATACTTTCGTATCTGTATCTTGTTCTTGTGTATATTAAAGGACAGGACGCATAATCATATTACTTACCTAATAAAGTTACCTAAGTATCACCATCGACACTATTACGATTTGAAAATATGAGGTAATCAAGAAATTTATTTTTCAAAATATATGAAAATTAAAGTTATTTAAAATCATAAATTCTTAATAAACATGTACGAGAATATGGCATCATTTAATAATAGATTATCATTAAATTACTACTGAAACAAAAAACCTTAAAAAAACTAAGTATTATTTTCAACATTTTCTACTCATTTCGATATGTTGAAATCTAATATTGTACGAGTACATATGTTAATCCTTTTTATATTAAAACATAATTTATATAAGCAAACTTTTCGATATATACACGATACTTTACTAAGGTCAAAATAACAGTTTTTAATTAAACGAAACATATAAATAACAACGGAGAGAAGTTTCTACCATTCTATGTAGCTACATATTGCAAAATTTAATTTATGGAAATTTATTATGTTGTCGCCTTTTATTTGCGTTGCATATTTCATTTGAAAAAATAAACGCCATTGTGTTTGCAAATTGTATTAAAGCAATCAATTAGTTAAAATGAAAATATTGTTTTTACGTTTATAGATTATTGTTGTTGTTCGTTTTTAAATGATATTTATTTTACGAAGGCTTTCCTCCAGATACGGACCTACAATTACACGACATTGAGAGCTTGATCGTTGCGCAATCATAACGCTTAAGTGTAATGTAACGAATATCAACAATATGTCATACTCGACGATATAAAAATGAGTTACGAAATCCAATAATCTTTGTA
Organism: Glossosoma conforme; assembly: GCA_022606575.1. Taxonomy (NCBI): domain Eukaryota; kingdom Metazoa; phylum Arthropoda; class Insecta; order Trichoptera; family Glossosomatidae; genus Glossosoma; species Glossosoma conforme. Next base: position 4,311,851 of record JAGTXR010000100.1, on the reverse strand, counting down.
ATATTAGTAAAATTTGTTAATATATTTACGAAAATAATATATTTCAGCTGTTTTATTTCGATTTAAATGGATACTGACCGAATTCACTCGTAAACATGCTTGTATATGAAGTATCTTACAATGATGACTTTTTACACAATGCATAGCTATTTAAGAGTAAATAGCAAGCATCATATATTCCATCTAAAAATATATATTTATCACAATCTTGTGGTATTCTCCAATACGCTTTGAAATAAAAAAATCTTATGATTGAATCTAATATTTGAGTTTATTACTATTATAAGTTTGACAAGATAGACTAGTATTTTTTGTATGCAAGTAATAGCTCTGTTGTGTTACCTCAAAAATATCTTGTGAACGCCTACACAACTTAATGAAAAATATGATTTCATTTATGGACGTTACTGCGAATGTCAGGCATACAAGCAAATATAAAAAATATACTAATAACATTATTTAACAACGTTTTCAAATATAAAAAACTGTGTACAATATTTCTCAATTATACAAACCTATTAAAAATAATAATAACCTGATTACAACCTTTAAAATACCAATCGAAGGAATCCCTTTGAGGGTATTGAAAGGAATGAAATAATGTATTTCCAATGTAGAGCGAAACAAATTGTCTGTTCATTTAAAAAGCTTTTTCACATTCATTGTGGGATTTGTCGAGTTAATAACAGCTAAAGATTTAGAGAGAGCCTCTGGTAGCCGGTAATCGAAACTGACAAAAGAAGCTCTCCACCCCCACCAGCCCCGGCCAGGCACACAGATCCCGGCGGAAACAATTCCGGGAGTCCAACTTTTTATGTAGTGAAACGTCTATTTTCAGACCCTGGGTATATCTATCAAAGTTAATTTAACATTAGTTCAGGGCGCTCTAAAGTCGAATGGAATCTTTAAGGACAAGAAATACTTTCTAAATTGACGTAATATGTGAACAAATACATGAAGAAAATGATTAAATATTACTGCAAATTATTCAACGTCAAATTTTGTCAGTTCATATTTAAAAAAATATTCAAAAGTCATTTAATTATCAAAGTACTTTCGTGTATGGGAATAATGTAAGATTTTTTATTAGTATAATGTTTTTTATTTAAGCCTATTTGTTGCCTTTTTATTATCAATATTTAAATGAGTACATAAAAAGGTTTTGATAAAACATTAAAGAAGTGAGCAATAAAATACATAGTGTAAAGAAAAGGTTATATTTTCAACAAGTTTAATGCTACGCTGATGACATTGATAAAATTAAATGAATTGACATAATTTGTTACAAACAAAAAAGGGCATTATATTGAACACTAAAAAACTGAAAAAAATAACTGACTAGTTCAAGTTTTGTTTGAAAATTGATTCTTCTATAATTTTATTTTAAAAATGTATTTCAAAAATGATTACGTCATACGTTCCTCTTTACTTACGAAATATAATGCCTGTTTCAAAAGCACTTCCCATTCACTGGTATACATATTTGCCAATCCTGCCTATGAAAGACTCCTTGTGGAGAAAATACACCATTCATATGAGAGCGATGATATATAACAAATGAGTTTGTAAACGTGAAGCAAACTTAAAATAAAGCCACCGTATTTTCCAAGCACAAGTGTTCTAACCCTTGATAATCCTCGTGAAGTGTCCCCTGGGACTCCACGTTAGTCAGCAGAGGAGTCCTAGCCTCCCAGCTCAGGTGAGAACCGTCAGTGATTGATTATGATCATGATCGATTGTTACATGGTTGCTTTTTGTCATAACGATATGCTTGCAAATGACTGTTCATGAAGAGTGACTTGCAGGGAGAAAAAATATAAGTTTAAAGCGCTTTGAATATAATTACTTACATACATATTTTTCTATCCCTGCTTGAAAGTATTTTCGTAATTAGAAATATTGATCATATACTGACAATGCTCACACGTTGTGTCTCTGGTATATTTTTAGTAACTTTATATATGTGTGTACATATAGAATATGTATTGTACTAAATGTATATTGGTTTTCACTGAACTAGAAATAAATCTATTGTGGGCGGGATGGTTAGAGACTGTCAATCGTTCAAAACGGAACTCGCGCTAGTGCTCTTGCTTTGATATACAGCATACTACTTGCTTTCTTGTATGGAGCAATAGAAAATAATCTCAAACAGTTGAGTGAGTGAATCAGGTCAAGTCTATAACTCTGCACCACAATGGTTCTATCGCACGATAGTAAATGTATTATTATTGTTTTTATAATTATTGTCGATTGCAGTTTTTGAATGATATTTGTAAACCATATTAAAAATTTACGTCAGTGGAAAACATTATGAATTATTGTTTTGACATACCGCTGCATAAATTAACCAAAAAAATTGAATGTATGTTGCTTAGAATACAATTTGATTATGAGCAATTTTATAGTCTACACTTATGTTTCGTCGTGAATGATACGAGTACGTTTCATTCAACTGGGTGGGTAAGACTTTACTAAGCGTCCGTTTTTAAAACTAATTATAATAATATAAACCATAAAATTATTTTTAATTACGGATAGCATAAATTACAGCTGAATTTTTCTCAGGCCTCCTCGCTGTCCGTCGGAGGAGTTATGAGATATAATTGGATAGTCGTATCATGCTTATTATTGTGCCTTTGTACCGTAAAATAACTAAGTTTAATTCAATCAATGTTGTATGTATGTGACATATTGATCTGAAAACAAGCATCAATACAAAATACGTAATCCTTCGGGCATTCATAACGTTTCACGTAAACAAAATCGAGAAAAGGGTTTTTGTCCCGCTGATAGATGGCGCATTTCGCTTGCTCGAGGCATTGTAATGATATCTAAAGTTGGTATTTGCGTACATTTGAATAAGAATCCCGTGGCGGTAGGTTCTTGGGTTCATCTCATCCCCAGTGTTAGTAAACGCATTACGTCGTTTGTTTAGGATTTTTGCCGGAGCGGAGCGTGAAGGTATTAAGAATTTAAGAAGCTTTCAGAAAGCGGCACTTACACGGGACTTACGTAGCACTTCGCACACAAGAAACAGAATAACTCTTTTGCTCATTCATATTCAGTAAGACACCGAAAATAATTATAAAGTTACATACTTTTTTACATACTTCAAATTATGAATTAAGTTCCCACATTCTTCGTGAGTAAACTGGTATATAAATCTGATAAAAATATCTTTAAATAAATTTATATTGCCATAACATAAATAGTGCATAACATTTTTGGTTTAAATTAATATAACTGTTTGATTTTTGGGCTGTTTATACAAAAAAAACAATTTTCCTAAATCGATCTGAATTAAAGTTCTTGGTACATACATAACATAATTAAACAATATTATTAAAGATAAATATTTAGAAAAAAATAAAAATTATTGGAATATCAATATTATTCAGTTATTATTGTAAAACGAAGAAGAGTATTTCATATAATTTTATTCCATTATTTTATTCCCATCCGTAGCTCTTCCCGGAATGTTTTGCATAATGACGACCTAGGGACAGAACGGAGTGCATTTCCTCTGTTTTCTCCAATAGAATAATATATACCAATAAATGCACTTTTATTATGATTGTCATTTTATATTCTGTCATTACAAATAAGGCTTAAAAATAAAAGCCGCAAAAGTATTCTTCAATTTGATATGTTCTGAAAAAAATTATAATATATTTATTCCAACCTAAATAATTTTTATATTTATGTTTTTTTTAAGATCTTATTGTATTTTCATTTATAAATTAATCGGTTACATTTCGATAAACGCATTTTATTTATTTTGCTTTTTGTGCCTAATTCAAATGTTATTTGGAACATATGTTTGGTTTAAGATCAAATAAGTAATAACCTTTTTTAAATTGGAATAATGACTTTTTCAAAGTCTAGACATTTAACGAGTTTCATTAAAAATATATATAAATGAAGATAAAGCAGACATATACCTGTATAAACCAGATTTATTGACATATTTATCATAAGCTCGGAATATTAGAGCATGTGGCCACTATAAACACTGCATCAGTGCTTTGAAACTTGCCAGATGATTTTTAACTTGTTACCATGTTAGCTCCACAACCCTTTATATCGAATAATTAATTAAAATATAATATTTTATGAAGGTTTGAAGGCTTAAATAAAATAAAATGTGGTATGGAAAAGAAATAATGCTTCATTCCTTTCCGTTGTAGCAGTAGAAAAAAATATATAAAGGTTTATCTCTTTCTCTTTATGGAGAGTATAATAATTGACTCGGTTACCCTTTTTAAACCAAAAATATATAGAAATGATACAAAAAGATGTTTTCTAATATAGTCGTAACTTCGGATGCCGTCTATAGCCGTGATGAGTTTTAAATGTATCTTCGAGTCTCTTACAACAGCTAAGTCTAATGTTGTAATTTAAAAAAATACTTGAGCAAGTTACAGAATGTAAAAATTTAATTTATTGAATATCAGTAAAAATTTGTAAGGCAAAAATTAAATAAATGTTTTTTTTTTCAACTTATATAATATTCAAAAAGTTTGACGAACACTCACAAAACTGGTGGTGAAAAATTAACTTTAAATATTATATAACAAAGATATTTCAAAATGATATTTTTGATAATAGCAATGACCCCTTAATATCTATCATGGGGATATTAAATTAAAAAAATATATCATCACGTAGAAATACACAACTTAAGATGATTCTGTTCGATTATTATTTATAAAATAAAAATGTAAGATTGTTTGGCTTTCGAAAGGCAAACGTCATTGGCGTGGAGCAATAACATATTCCAGAGTAGTAGCCTCGTAACGCAATCATAAGGTCAGGTGCTAAAAATAAACATAACATTAGGGTAACACGATTTCCAATGGGACGTACCTATTTGAATACGCCCGGGGCGGCAAGTCCCCGCGACCCTCCCACCTCCACAGCCGCGATAAGGAGCCCTTATCTCGAGCGTGCTGACTGCGACCAGTCTGACGTGCTAAACCCGCAAAAAGCGAATTAAAATAATTAAATGCTGACATATTATTTGGTTGAACAACATCGAGAGCATCGAAATAATCATTTAATTTGATAAAAAGTGTGATTAACAAAAATCAAAGATTACGTCGGATACAAAAGTGGCCTATTTTTAGCATATGTGGTGCAGGTTTGGCCTCCCAAAGCCAACTCTTCTTTTATCTTTTGGAAGGTGCTGTTTTTGTGAGTGCCCTATCATTGCTGAAACGTTGTTTCCACGCGAAAATGGGAGATGGATAGTCTTATCCTTTATCGAGGTAAGACCGTGAAGAAACTTGTTATTGAAAATATGCTTTTGCACTCAAGGTTTGTGTTATTCAAATAAAGCTTATAATGTCTTAGTTTATTAATAGCGACGGTTCAGTAAAGTTTGTCTTAATATTTGGACTTTACAACTTCTTTACCTAAGATTGTCGCATGTAACATGATGACATGGTAATTGGCCTCTGTAGGGATGATGTCTACATATTGAACCGATTAAGTTCTCCGTCATAATATGATTCAACGTATGTATTTATTCGATATAATCATTTATTTATTACTGTCATATTATATTGATTGAAGTTTTATTGCTCTGCACGTTACTCGTACAACGGGTTAAAGGTTGCATTAATGTTTGGCAATCCCTGCGGATAGTCCGCTCTTATCGCCGTGTCCGCCACACTCACGCCAGATGACAGGGCACAGCATCTTAACGCTAAGCCTTAGAGGACCCACGTGATTTATTCAGGTGTCACTGCCTTCATGCCCTGCCACTGTCAAGAGATGACAATACGTAACTCAATTATCAGATTATAACATTAATCCATTAAAAATATAATAATACTCATTTTCTTTCCATACTCGTTCCATATCTTGAACATGTTGTTACTACAAATTACCGCCACTCAACTCTGTCAGTTGTCATTGTCCATGACTTTTCCCAAAATATCACGTGAAAGTCCTCCTGAGAACAAATTTAGTTCCTGACGACCACCGGGCCAGGATGCAGGAGACGATAGCTGTACACCTAAACCTTTTTTTGTGCGATGTTATTCGGAGTAGCTTAATAGGGGGTTCGACTGTATATTTTTGAAATCATACGCAAATACGTTCATATGATATATATATATATATATATATATATATATATATATATATATATATATATATATATATATATATTTTTAAATATTGCATTTAAAAAAACGCATAACTTCAAAATCTCACAAAAACAAGTCGCACAAAAAAAGGTTTAAGTCTATAGTATTCGAGGAATACTACAAGTGATTTATTAATCTATTTATTTAAGAAGATTGGATGATTAGACCTACGCTCTCGAAAAATAGACTATTTGGTCTTAAGGGGCGACTCAACACGCGGCGATCCAAAATTTGGTCCGCTTCAAATATTGCGTTAAAGATGTGCTTTTGTCTTTGATTAGATAAAATAAAAGCCTTAACTTATTTAAGAATCCTATTAAGTTTAATTATAACATCAACAGTGTTGCCCTTTCTCATGTTCCTACTATAAAGGACCTTGGCGTCACCCTAAATAGTAAATTATCTTATCACGACCATATTGATAGTATTGTGAACAAGTCCCTTAAACTTCTAGGTTTTATCAATAGAATCACTAAGGATTTTAAAAACCTGAGCTCCATCAAGGTCCTTTACTGTTCTCTGATTCGTCCGCAGCTAGAATATGCTAGCGTTATATGGTCTCCCTACTATCGAACTCATATCGACCGGATTGAATCAGTCCAACATCGCTTCTTGTCAAGAGTTGCACGACTGATCGGCCTTGAGAGATGTAGCTACTCCAATGAAGATATAGAGAGGCGACTTAATGTATCTACATTGGAGAGACGTAGAACAGTGACTGACTTGCTGTTTATTTTTAAAATTATGAACTCCATAATCGATGACTAGACATTATTGCAGGAAATTACGTTCAATGTTCCCTCCCGGTTCACTAGAGGCAGTGACCTGCTACATGTAAGGACATCCAAAACCAACTACGGATTCTATTCTCCTATGTTAAGAATGTGTAGACTGGTTAACTCCTCTAGTAACTTGGACTTTTTCGGGGTGAACCTTCCAGCATTTCGCAAATCCCTCTACTAATGTACTAGATCTGTTTTTTTTACTCATGTTCATGTTTTGTCTAAATGTATTGTCTTTGCTATTATATTGTCCTGTTTTAACATTTCATTTATTGTATTTTCTATTTTAAAACCGTATGTATTGGCCTAGGCCGTTAATAAAATAAAATAAAAAATAAAGCTATATCACTAAGGAGTAGTTAACTAGTTAATACAAAGTTTATAATTCATTTTATAGTTTGCATTGAATCCTGGAAACTTTAACATAATAAATTGCATCGCAGTTTTCTTACAATTTTACCGGCGAGGGTTCAAACAAAAGGTCAGACTGCAAATCTTATTTTCCAATTTAATCTCTAGAGCGAAAAGAGCGAGATGCAGGTTTTAACATTATTATTTGTGCCGGCCATTTTCTGGCGAAATTTAATTTAAAGTCAAGAGATTTCGGACAGGAAAGATCACAAGGCGACCAGGTGTGCCGGCGGCCCGTAGCGGGGTCCGCCTATATGTTATATACACGTTGCAGGCCACTGACTGTAGTAGAATCCACCTTTACATTATATACAGACTATAAGGACACTAGAATAGCGATGGGAAACTTTCTGCACTAAAAGAGCTAATTCTAATTATCTTTTTATTTTATAATTATTAGCATCGTATCTCCAACATGTGGTCACTGTAATGGAAACCAGTCTATACTCGTCACTTAATTCTCAATTCAGTGGAAATTCTTGTGCCGTTTACAATGCTTTATTTTTATGTTAGTACAAAGAAAAAAAATGTTACACGGTGATTTGACGGTGTTGGTCTTTTTTTTAATCAATTGTACCAATTACTGTATTTGTCTATTACTGCCTTGTATGTTCCATAAATGTCGTTAGAATCGCCGTCATCAGAAGACATTGTGCCTGTTCATATTTATTTTATTTCTTGTTCGGAATGTATTTCCAGTGATCCCTTCTTAACACGCATAACAATTCCTTCAGAGATATCCACAGATCACAACATTCCCACTACACTCCCACATTCCGACAGACATATATAAGTTTTGATTGCCAACGTTATTATACAAAAGCACGAAATTTACACGTCAATTTCTACGGGGCTCTATGACTATGAACACATGTTGCTCTGTAATTGGTTATCAATGGAATTTTATGGGAAGCTTAGTGCTTTGTCGAGGATCAAACCTTTGGCAAATAATTTTGTAAATATGCGCTTTATATCAAGATATATAATGTGTCTTATAAATATGATTGTACTCCTATTGAAGGCTCACCATCTTATAGAAATATGTAGATACGTGGTAAGTGTGAGAATGAAACCACATCATAATATTTCAAATGAATAAGGGAATAGAAATTTATATCGCTCATATTCCACTTTAAGGCCTTAGTTATCAATTAAAAATAGCAACAATAATACTATGAGATAATATGTATTGTTCAACAAAAATTATATTGGTTATTATGACACGAAATATGTTTGTGGTAATGTTTTGATTGACGGTCTCGTATTTAATTCCAGTTAGAGACTAAAAATAGTTAAAGAAAATGAGACCGAAAAGGTTTTCCGTCGCTTGACTATAGACAGAATACTACGGTGTTTCAGGATCGCCAACCTTTCATCCCTTTGATAAAGAGCCTCCGGTTGGCTGACCACGCATCTCAGGCCCAAAGACCTACGCAGAAGAATCGCTTTTCAATTTATTTAACGTCGATAATTTGTGTTTTTTTCAGTTTTTTTTACTTTTTAACGTTTTTTTAATATTAATATTCTTAGGGCAACAATGTTTTGAATTTTTGAGGAATCAAGTGAGGTACAGAGATGAGGAAATAGTGAGAAGATTGTCTGCCTCGTCTAATGTCAGCTCTACATCACGAATCTCAGCCGATTACATTGATACATACACAAGAGTTTATCATGTATGCATGTATCAATTATCCCATAGAGCCACTGCTGTTTCCACGTTAATACAAAATCATAAATTTTAAAATAAGGTAAAAAATAATCATTTCGATTCGTATTAATAAGGGCATATTTTTATTAAAAGAATAAATCTCAGACGCAGATTTTTTATAAATCTGTCTCAATTTAATCATTAAGATTCCATGGTACTTTAAAGAAAAATTAAACGAAGAAAACTCGTATTTGAAAAATGTTATACTATTTATTTATTTTGATAAGGCTTAAGCTGCTGTATATGTTTTGTAGACGATCTGTATTTTTTTATGTGGAGTCCTTGAAGTGATGTTACATAAGGTAAGCGTACAAGAACTATTAAAAGTTGTGGGAATGAAAGGTTGCGGCTCCAGCGAAAAAATAACGTAGAGTAAGGTATAAAATGAAAGAAAATTAAGTACGAGTGGGAGATTTGGGCGTGAGCATGTACGAGTGAATTAACCAGTTGGGATATGAAGAATATACTCGTATGTTTGAGTCACACCAGAAAAGAGAAACAATTTCCAAAATTAAGAACATTAACATCACCTGGGAGACGATATTTTTAATATCTTTACCTCCTTTACGAGATATTTCATTGCTTGTAAATACAACAAGCGAATGTGTATTATGTCAAAAAAAACTAAAGTAGGATTCATCAATTTGAAGATGGTAAAGCAATATACTCGTATAAAGTATTGATATAAGTATTCAGACGATTAATTTTGTAATAATATGATTTATGGAAGAATATATTCTTATAATACGGTAATGACGTGTAAGCATGGACATCCATTGACAAGAATTGAGTGTACGCCTTAAATTAAAATGGCTCAGGTTGTTTGAGTGACTACATTACTATTGAATGAATAATAAAAATATTAACCTGTCAAAGATTTGCTCGGTTTCTCTGATATTTAAACATTTTTTTTATAGGATATATGCAATAGGAGGAATTGCTCGGGTGAGTACGAGTATATGCACACCACATCATATCTTATGAGTACATATTTCTTCACACGTCCGATTATAGACTCGTCTTAAAATACAACGGTCGTTAATAAACAGCTATCGAGTGCTTTACTGGAAATAAGTTACATGATATTTTTTAAATCTTTAGGCAATGAAAATTTATTTGGTTTGAGCCAGTCCTTAGGACCCAATGGACATGACCTCGACAGCGTCGAGCTAATAAAATTATATTTTCAAATCAGCCAAAAATATGCCTCGGACTTCACCTGCAGTCACTTCAAGATCTCGGGCTTCTTCCCTGGATGCTGTCGGAACCATATATGTTCGCAGGTTGACTTTTAAGCATAGAGACATCTTTGGACGAGGCATAAGCAATGGCAACTAACAAAGCTGAATTGTGGTAATACGTGGTGACTATGTATTCTAGATATGGATGGGTATGGAAAAAAATGTACCGCTAAACAAAAGAAAATGAAATCATAATATGTACTTATATCTCTGTATTATATTATCCTGCTCGTTCAAGTATGTCTAAACGCTGAATGCGCGGTATGTTGTTTCACCCACATCATTATACCAAGAAAATCTAATGGAGGATCAAATTGAATATACGGACAATTGCGGGTCATTAGTACGAGAACGGAACAGTTGGTGGCGCTGTTCCACACACCTGAGCAAAAGTTTTGAGCACGTTCCCCGGCCGGACATTAGTAGCCTGCCTCTAACCTCGACAGTCCGACTATCATAGTTGCGGATGACGTGACCCGCTCTTCCTAGTTATAGTTTCAAATGGGATATTGGCGATCAAAGTAAACAAAAACCCACTCGCGATAAGTGACCCTCACAAAGAACCTAACCCGATTGTGACGTCATCCCCCCGCTATTCTGTTCAATAGAGCGCGTATAAATCAGTTTTTGATTTGGCATTTCAAACGTACCAAGAACTTGAAGCTTAAAAATGCTAACAAACTTATGTATGATATTTTTGGTGAATTAAAAATCACGACTGTGTATATGTTAAGAATGGTAACTAATGAGCTGAAGAGGGTTGCGGATGACCGAGAGGAGTGGAGATCGAGATGCAATATTCTGTTGCTGCAAACCAATCCACCGGATTGATACTACGAAGAAGAAGGTAACTAATTAACGTGTGATAATTCAGCTCATCATTCTAAAGTTCTGGCGAATATATTCTATAGTTCACAGACTGACGAGTCTTGAAGAAAATACGGCGTTCTATCCTTATAATATGCTTCGACCAACGACAAAAAAAACGACAGAGCTGCTAACGCTAATAGCTAATTGAGTGAATATATCATTGTAAGATAAAGGCATATAACATTAAGGTTATCAACTGACAAAACTTGGTGAAACTGCATAAATATAATTTAAAAATTAATTTTAATTAAAATATTAATAAATTTGAAGTATTAAGTTTTGATTCACAATTTATTTCAATGATTACATGTTCATTTTTAAATTAAAATTAATTTTATAATTATAACGGTGTATTCTTGAATTTTTGTTTTCCCTGGAGTTCATGTAATAAATAAAATATTTTATTAAATTACTTTGTATTATGAAAAATTGTTTAGTTAATGTTTTGCTTTTGGTTGATTATTCCAGTCCGTTTTTATTTTATATTTCGTATTGATAATATTTGTTTATTTTGTCACAGTGATGAACGGTCAATAAATAGATTTATTTTTGAAGAAACTCTATTTTTGTACAGTCACATTTTTTTTTTTCAATTTTATTGTAATCAAAAGTGTATTTAAAATTAATTATTGCCACTGTTTGCTCGCAGTTCGGCCAGAGGCAATCCCTAATGTTAAATGATCATTTTAGGATATCACCTTGCCATTGAATGCCATTTAAATATTTATGTTTTAAGTACTCGTATGTCTACCCTTGATTCAAAAAACTTTTTTATGTAGTACCTATCGTATCGATTAATTAAAAAAAAATCATTCGATACGTATTTTTTAGGAACGATTCGAGGAATGAAACGAATCATAACAATAGTTGTATGAAAAAGAAAAAGTCGTTAGAGAGAACATTGTTTTATTTAATAACTCGACTCGTTCGCTTGGTCTTCTTTTTATTTCTCGGAACTTAATACGGGGTATTATCTTCAGAACGAGTCTGCGGTCAATACAAGAAGTGTCGAGAGCCGGGTGTGTGAGGATCGGGAACGAGGAGAGAGTGGAGAAAGGGCAATGTGAGAATCGCTGTACCACCCGAGAGACAAAACACTGGAAGAATATCACTTTCGATCACTGGAATCGTTGTCGCTTGTGTGCTACAACTTCAACACTGTTTTCTCCAAGGAGACAGTCAGCAAAATTCCGCTTTTCCGATAAACTTTCTCGAGAAACCTAAAGCACGAGAGGGGTACAAAATAGATTTTTAAAAATGCAAACACTAGGAGAATACCGCAAAGCGGTGATGCAGAAGTCTAATATGTAGATTCTATGTTACTTGCCGTTTTGTTAACCGAAGAATGCGAATAGTCATTGACATTTTTTTTGTAATTTGTTATGTAAACATTTTTAATAAAATAATTTTAAAATTGAAATCATTAAAAAAAATTTGTTTACCATTTTAAGTAATAAGTTATGACAGGTTATTTAATGGAGATTAATTTTGTGGAAATTATACTAATTTTCTTTCATACATTGATTATAATTACTTATTACACGTTTGAGAGAGAATGATTATTCATTGATTCTTGAACATCATTCCTAATGATGTTCGTCTGACAAATAACATCAAATGACGTTTCACAGTACAAAAGTATGAAAAAATAAATAAATACGAAATAACAAGAGTTGCATGTAATGTTATTAGAAAAATTATCCGTCCTTAAACGCGTTCCAGGAATGTGGTGAGAGTTTTCCTAATTTCTCTGTATTTCATTAGTACATTTCAAATTCGCATCGCAGTCCAAGTACTATCGAATACACTACTATCTGATATCTACTATGTGTACCATGTATCCTCCCGGTCTATTAAATTATCATGGCGATTTTTGCGATTGTACGTTTGCAATTTCCACTGGCAGTGTAGCTTCGTGCAAGAGACTCAGGGATGTAAATTCAGAAACGGCGCTTCTAATTCCGCTAATCCGATTATACAATTATTGAGTGCGCTACTGAAACATCCGGAGAGTAGACGAATGGAGCAAGCAGACCACAAGAGAGTACTAACTGCGAATAGGTAATATTTATCTGATGAGCATGACACAGTGGTATAGCACTCTACTGTCGAGTGGGTTCGACTCTCGGTGAAGCTTAAGTTTTTTATGACCATTAAAGGAATTGTTCTTCTACGTGTAACCGACGTCAAAAGTATGGAGTTTAATATCTTGTAACGTTGATAGACTGTCTGTTGTTCAACATTGAGAAGAGCAGGTAGCCTGGAATATGGGGCTAGTTCTCGATGATGAGAAGATGTGATGTGTTCTGAAACTCTCTACAGTCGCATCAAACTGATTCATTGTTGCAGTACTCACGTTCATGGTACGATAATGGTAATATTTTTTACATTGAGCCAATTATAATGCGTGCAGTGCGAATGATACTATGGTCCCTGCGTTAAAATATTATTAATAGAAGTATTGTAAAGAAATCTCTCCGTACGTCAAATTGCCCCTAAAAGGATATTTAGTAGTATATGGCGGATGTATGGTGGTAAAGCAGTATAATGTTTCCTGACTGCTTTATCTTTAGAGATCATAGCGGCCTGAAATTTAAAGAAACGATGCTTACATACGTCTTGTGTGAAGTGAAAGACTTGAAATAAGAGAAAGAAAAAGTAATTTTTTTGAAAATATTTCATATTTCTGGTAATGTTGTAGTTCTATTCCATTTTTTTCAGTAGGTCATTTCAGAAGAGAATTTTATTGATAAATCCAAGAAAGTCCATTTTTCTGAAATTTAGAGATTTTTTCAGAATTAAAATCATTTTTCACAAATCAGGAATACAGAAATTTTCCAATGCAAGTCTCTACAGAACGCTAGTTTATACTGTAAGGACAAACTGAAAATATGAGCAGTGCATGGATTCTTGGAAAAAAATCCGTTAAATTCTATGAACAACGAAAATATAAGCATTGAAAAATAATACAGTATATACTTGTGGTATTCCCTCCTTTGGATATGTTCCCATTCAACATTTTCTGTATCTGATCACACACATATGATATGCTTAACATTATATCTTTTGGAAGTACTAATTTTTGAGCATTATCATCATTTATAATAGGATTTTTTTATTTGAAGTATCTTCTTACGAATTCCATGTATAGGACCACAATAGTATAAAAATTATAAAATAAAATATAATAATATTCGGTAAAAGCTGAATTGAAGCGATTATTAATCACCTCCGTTGATAATATAATAATTTATTTATGGCATTAAATTTTTTTTGCGGCGTTTTGTAAGAGCTACGAGTATATATGCTCTAATGCCCTATTAAAATTTGCAACTGTTTTTGCTAATTTTGTAACCAATTTATTTATATAATGAATTGCATTATGTAACATTTTAATTATTATAGTATTTGTTTGAGTCAATATAGATGTTCTACATATAGAAATAAGGCAAGAGATGCAGATCGCAGACCTGGAGTTGATTAGACGTATCTCGTTACTGTATTCCTCTTGTAAGGCGAGCTGGTGCGGGCGCCCGTGGGTGGCGGCATTTAATGTTTACCTCAGCGACTTAACGCTTGTTTAGGTACCGGCCACAGTGAGCGGGAGTTGGCGGGTGTGGGCAGATGGGCGAAATGAGTGGGTTTCATCTGCATCTTAAGGCTTATCACCAAGAGAAGATGGTCCAGCAGGATGCAGGGATATCTTTTGGTGGTCAAGTTGAATCGAGGCAGTATTAATCGAGCAGATTATTAAAATTGTCCCATTCGATGGCCCGTAGGTTTTCTTAAATAGGACGGTAGTTTAAGAACATTAAGATTCGTACGAATAGAAAGTAGTTTTATACATAAAAACATCTCTGTCCTCAGCTAAAAAAATATACTTGTATATATGTAGGATAATAACTGCCACTTCAGACAAAATGGACAGTAAAAAAAATTCGTCGACCATTAATTTGATGGTGAAACCATAAAAGGCAGCTTGTGGGTGTTATAATCGATCTTAAATGTTTATAGAGGTGCAATAATGTGCAAATGAATCATATTTTAATTAGGAAATTCTAAAAGCTTTTGAAACTCTATTCCGGAACATTTTGCGTGACAGTCGAGCTTGCTATCACTGTGCCATACCCTCTCGTATTGGTGGAATGAGCATTTTGCATCTGCATCTTGAGGCTTGTGGCAACTTCAGCCAGACGATGCAAGTCTTAACGGCTGCCTGTGTGCGAACACAATGTACACTGCAATACTAAGAAGGAGCTTAAAAGTACTTTGCGAACTATATTTCATTAAGAATCAAACATTTTAGATATTAATTAATTCACTAATTGTGATTTTACTGAAAATTTTGGGTCACCTCGTGCCCTTTATTTATAATGTCACCGCCATAATAGTTAAGGTGTATGTGCATCTAAGTGGGAATCGCATAATGAAAAATCAAGAGACGAACATTGTACGCATAATCATCATTGCGTTGCTAATTCCTTATCAACTGAACAAAAATGTTAAAAGCATTACACACACTATATTGCATTGTTTTTTGTTCGTATTATTCTGTTCGAATTTAACCTAATTTAACCTTAATAAGTATCATTAATTTTGCTCTTGCTATTATAAGTTTTATTACGACAAAAACACGAATTTTATTCAGGATAAAAGTCATTTGAAGTTTTGACAAAAAAATAATTTATATTTCAATTCTGACCTTATATTTTCTCCAATTGCTTAACTTTTGCTCTAAAGTTATTAATGTTTTTAAGGAAAACCCTTGTTACATTTTTTTCACTTGAAAAGAAAAGTTGTAACATTAGGTTTTGTAATATTTTATAATCAAATGTAAAAGTTTTGTTTTAATTACGTTATGTAATGTACTCATAGCTTGTATCTACACAAATATAATACATAGGTAGTGAAACTCCGTAATTACTTTGCGAGTCCCAGTCACAGTGTTAAGGATAATCGATGAACGAATCAAAGCAAATTCGGGCGCCGATTGGAATAGTTTGAGATAGTTTAAAGATTTCCTTTAACACGGACTAAAACTTATATATTACAGGTCCCATTAAATGTCGCTCACAATCCAACGGCTACAGCTTTAATACCACAGAATATTAACCGCTTCACTTGAATAGGCGGCAGTCGACAGTCACCTGTATACCTGAATTACAGACAAAAAAATGATATCAACATTTTTATTTTATTGACAATTATTTATTTGCAGTTCTACTGTGAGAAGAACTGCAAATAAATATTCTATTTAGTTCCACATGGGTTTTCAAAACAGATATGTACGTAGAATGCAGGAAGTGTAATAGCTTGACTTCGTGAGGAGTGATGAAGTTAGAAAGCGGATGAGGCAGCCTTTCATACTACATTGCGTCAAGAGACGAAGGTGTCGTATGTGTGGGACATGTCTTATGAATGCAGCAAGAGAGCATTAACTACGGCTACCTTTTCTTCAACCCCTGGGTTCTAGTTATCCTGGAAGACGCCGGGAACTATGTACAGATCGTACTCGGCGTAGCTACGGGAGACGTATCTGACATGGGATGACGCGAGGATCAAGGCGGCTGATAGAATCTTATGGCGGCGGCTTGTGACGTTCATATGCTCCAGTTGAGGGATCGGACGTGAAAAATGAATGTATTTGCGTAAATTTAAGCGTCAAATTTTTTAATTCATAGTTCTTTACCTTATATTTGCAAAAAAGAGTAACCTATTTTATAATATATCAAAAGAGTAAATATAAATAGCTTTGTCACTTACTTAGTTTGAACTTTTAAATAGTCTCGGATGTGACATCAATATACTTGAATCGTAAATAAAGTTTGGTTACCAGATATGACGATGCACAACCGTTTCAATTATTTGTGTATACAATTGATTAAAGTAATTAATCAAGTTGGAGTGATGCTATGTTAGACGTACAGGGCCTCCCTAGTAATTGTTGTATGAAAGGCGTCACAAATATTTTTTGTAGTTCATGAATAACGTCATAACGTCACTGAAAAGGTTTATATTTTGATTATCAAAGGCTCGAGTCGCACATCTCAAGTGTTGCTATAAAAAGCCATAATAACCGAAAACAAAGTAAAGCAAACAAAATACACATTTCAGTGTATTTGTCTGAATTTGGGAATAAGCTTAAGATTGTGTTTCGCCGTTTATTCATTTGAGAACATTAAACAAACTTCTTTGTTTCGCCTTCGCTTTGTCTTCGGCTTTACTTTGTAGTTCGCGCTTTAATGATCCGTGAGCTAAATATTACTTCAAATTTGCAAAGGTATTTATTCAAAACTTCATTTTTCATTGCGGTAAATCTCACAATGGCAATGTTTTTAACAATGTAATTGTTTGTTGAAGACATGTCTACGTAGAATATCATAATTAACACAATAAATAAAGTATGAGTAAAAGTTAATTGAAAAGTATTATTAATTAATTTAACAATGTTTATACGGAGATTACATGTTTCGGCTTCGACCAGAAGTCATGATACTCTAATAATGGTTTCTTGCCATGGCGGAACAATCGGTACGCAGTAAACTTTAAATATTATGAAACTTCACAAAGAACTACAAATTAAATCCAAAAAGTATTTATTTAAATTTTTCTTGCAAAAAAAATACTGATAAATAAATGATCGAATATTTATAATAAAGATTCACATTTTTTTGGCTGAAGGCGTTTTAAAAAAACTCTATAGTATATATTCAAAAATACTAAAATTGCTTAAAATAAGTAAATATCGTATTTAATGTGATATTTAAATCTGTAATTGGTTTTAAAATTATTGACTTTTTTCGTTCTTCGTCAAGCGTTTTTTAGTGTGAATTAAATGTCTATGTAAAATTGGTTTCGTTGTCAAATGACATGTTGCATCTTCAGCGAGAAGTGTTTTACCAACAAAATTGATACCAATGATAGTATAGTATTTCCCGGACCTCAAACACTGACGATGTTTTTGTTTTGTATGTCAGCGATAATTAATCCCATTTTTTTTAAGATGGCAAGAATGGCCACTGAGCGATGTTGTTAATCAATATGGACCCCAATTAACCGCCTTCGCTCGTCCAATCGCATCACCGCGGTCAGTCAACACTTCCACCAACAGATAAGAGATAATAAATATTTCCGGACGTTCCGGAGGTATATATCGCCATTGACCACCGGAATCTATTTCCGCTTTCCGATTCTCATCCGTTAGAACTCATACAAAAGAATGCGGCAAAAAGGTTAAGGTCTTTTCTATTATAAAGTTGAATTTTTTTCTTCCATATCGGCTCCTGAGCTGGAATATATAAAGTCGGAATTTAGTTATCTCAGTTGCAATATTTGAATTGGACATTTTAAGGCAAGTAAATGATATTTGTTTCCATATTTTTTAGGTCCTCGGAATCTGGCTAACTTACAACTCATCGAGAAGGATATAAATCACGTTTTGAAGGTGAGGAGATGATATTTAACAAAGCTACGACATTGAAAATCTTTATGGAACGATTCCTGCAGATTACTTCTTTAAGCTGGAGCAAATACAAATGCAGGGACGATGCATTTTGGAAGAAAGTACATGTACAGCTTTATTGTCTTGACTGTCAATATAATTTTAGTTATTTTAGCCCAACTAATTGAGAGTTGTATTGACAGTAAAAAATATATAAAACAGGCTATGAGATTTTGTTTTATTTCAATTTTTTTTTTGTTTTACATTGTTATATGCCATACTGGTTTCTTAAAAATATTCATTAAAGAAAAATTCTTTTGTGTTGTTTCCATCACTTTTTAAAATTTATAGTCATGTAAAACTGGATGAGATGTACTATAGATATTGCATTTTTCGTGATTGTCGAACACGTTGCCACTGTGCCATACTCTCGTTCGGGAGCAACATCGCCATGGACCACTTAGCAGAATCAATTCCGGCCTATCCAGCTCCTCATCCGTCAGATGTATATCTCCGATATAATCAAACTTCTCTTATTTCTTTATGCGATTTGCGAATCAATCTGGCCGGAGTAAACAGCGAGCACCTCCGCGAGTATTTACTCAGCGATCGGCGCTAACTAAACGTCTATCCGCGCGATTTGGAATGGATATATATTTTTTTCGGCAAAGTAAAGCGGAAGATAAAACGGGGATATTGATTTTGCTATGTCGACATTTTAAAAATAGATTCTGCGCTGCCAATTTGTGATTCAATGGGTTAAGGAAGGATGGATATCTTAACAACGAAATATACAATTTATCTTGCAAAATATTTTACATAAATACATTTCCACGCGAGTAATGATTTGAATGATTAACTATCACGTAGAAGATCAGATTGAAGTAATGCCTATTTATTAAAAAATGTTAACAACAAATCTTGATGCACATTTTTTTTCACTCAGTTTTTTCAAGATATTTTCAGATTTCTTCAATACCTCATTATCAATTGTTTGGGCAATTTAAAGTGAAAGTAGGATTATTGACAAATAACAATTATTATATATAAGTCCTCTTAACTGAAGACGTCGTATCAGTGTTTTGTAGAGAGTGACTTTAGTTTTCCTTGGTAGTATTTGGATATACGAGTATATTAGTTTATCAGCCCAAAGTTTTTCATCAATCAATCATTCGTTTTTAATATAAACTAATTTCTTTTTAATATATATTGACATCAACACGATGTAGCCCTTGCTAACTGGTAACGCTCACGGGTGTGTTAGTTATAGACATGGCTACACATGCGCTGGGCGAGAGCCGCAGCGCCAGCAAGCCTATCACGCCAGTCGGTCCCCACCCTTTAGCGAGACAAGGTCGCATTACGGCCAGCAGCATGTCATTCCACCCGGCTGGAAGCTTGTAAAGTTTTAACGTAAATATATGTCAATGTGCTTCTGAAAAAAATCTTTGTTTGCTGACGTGCTCGTCATTCTGCCCTCACGCGACATAATAACACTCTTTTGAGAGAAAAGAGGATGTTAATGTAATTAGTTTCTTATATGCGTCTGAAATATGTGTCGTATATTTGACCCAATCTGCGAGGAAGATTTATGGCCACAAATAGATTAATACAACTCTATTTATACAACACGTACTTGGATTATATTTGTTTATTAACATTTATTTTACAAATAAGTAATTATCCTGACAATAATAATGATAGAATCATTTAATAAGGAGGGGTTCAACTCAAATGAGTGAACCCATGATAAATATCACGGTGTACAAAAATATAGATTTTCTAACCAAACCTTCGAACAAACTTACTTAAGTCGCGCCAATCGTGGGTATCAACTTACATATTGCTCGCCCGAGAAAACCATTCGATATAAATAACAAATTTAACGGACGTCAGATTCTTTTGCATTACGACCCTCGCTGCAGTCCTATCCGCTCGTCCGTTCATCCGTTGCGCGTCCGTTCATCCGCTCATATGGCCGCGGTCTGTTTATGCCGCGCTTAAAATCGCAACGGCGGTCGAGGGAAATGGAAAAATTTATGCGTCCGGGGAGATCGCCAACCAGCCATGAGACTCTAGGAGAGTCCAGATAACAGTATTCGATTTGTTTTTTTTCAAATAAGCGCACGCAGGAGAGCATAACTAGTTGAAGTGGGCTCTATGACGCTGATACAGGATGATCGGACGTTGCTTCGGAAAAATATGTTTTGTCTTTTTCTGTATGTATAAACATTAATAATATATAATGTAATGAGTATCCCATACCTTACTGTATTTAGAAATAATTTTTAAAAACATATTGCTCTTGGTCGACATACATTATTAATATTTAGATGTTTGTCAAGTGTGAGGAAAATAAATAAATGAAAACAATATTACGCGACTTTTGTCAATCTGGTGTCGAAACCTTTTCTTAAAAATGTACACTATCTATGGAGTACTTTTATTTTCGTTCAGAAAAAATCAACTGTTTTTTATTATTTTGAAAGCATGAATTTTTTGGTAAAATTCTTATCAATAAAACATAAATTTTATTATATAAAATAAAATAAAAAAATGTATATATCTACGAGTATTTCATTTAAAAACTGAATTTATTTAGTAAGCGTTTGTTCTTTTATTACACTTTTACGCATATAATTTTCCTCAATGTTTTTTGTGTGATCCTAAGCACCACCACAATTACAGAACAAAAATGCTCATACAACACAAGTAAGAGCGCTGACATTGCTTCATACTTTCGTGGCTAACTAAGAGATACAATAAATATATTGGTATTCTCTGCGGCGGGCTCGACTTCGTTTCCCGTAGAGTTTTTCCTCCTTCATCCATGCCGGATGCTCAAGCAAAGATCATCCATTAACCCAGATTTGTTTTACTTTGCAGCCTTGTTGTATTTTCGTCTGTGATCCTTCAGCTTGAGCTCCTCTCTAGACTTGAGCATTTGGAGTGTCTAATGCTGCGAGGCATCGAAGTTTGTAATTGCCTTCGCAAGGGAATTTGAAAGTTTCTTGGCCGACTTTGAAAATTATGAAATCGTTTGTTATTGTTTAACTTACTTGTGATTGTATTAATTTGTAAATAAAATAAATTTTAATAATAGGAGTACACACATAGAATTATCTTCCGAATCCCATAATTTGAAATCATTCGTAGGTAATTGACAGTTGTAATTCAAATATACAATTATAAAAAAATCAATTATAGGTTTTGAAAAATAACCTTAAAAATATATATAATATATATGTAGTTTATATACTCGTAATAATAAAAAATGTATTACTTGGTGCTTAAGAAATGAGACGAATTTTCTCAGCCACACAATTAAATAGCCTCATATAATGTTTTTTTATCGGCATCATTTGTATGATACTAAGAAAAAGAGTAACTAGCTTAAAATCAAACATTTATATGCGTGTTTATCTGTATGGAAAATAGTTGTTTTCAGTGAGATAATAGTCATCTACTGTCCTGCACAACAAGGGGTGAGTTGTAGCCGATAATATATATTATATTTGAAAATATAAAAACAATTTCAGATTCGCAGTGGTAATATTTAGACAATGTATCAGAAAAATATTAATAATACATGTAATCAACTAAGTACAGTCGATTCCGCTTAATTGGGACACATCGGGACTTGGGCATTTTGTCCCAATTAAACGGCTGTCCCAATTAAGCGAATTTCTTTTTTTTTTTAATTAATTTATTTTGTTTTAGCAACTAAGGCCATTAACCAGTAATACACACATAAAATTACACAATGCACATTTTCTTTAAATAATTTTATTTTATAAACTCTTGGAAACTGTAAATTACAAATAGGTAATATAAATTATCATATAAATTACAAATATTTAAAAAACTTTGAATTAAAAAAACCTAATTATAATAATAAATGAGTAGGTAGAAACAATTTAATTCAATGCAAAAATGAGTCAAGTGTAGTCTGTCTTTTGTTTTTGTAACATTTCACTTCTACAAAATCAGCACAGATATTCAGTGCGGATGTAGGGCTCCCTTCATTTCCTTTCTGCATAAAATAACACTACAATTGAATCCTCACAGTCTTTATTATCATCGTAAGATGGTAAATTGTTATCTCTTCTTGAAAATTCTTCATAGTTAATAATAGGAACTTGCAACATATTCTGATTTTCTTCATTGCTTAAAATTTTCTGTCCCAATTAAGCGGTGTCCCAATTAAGCGGACTGTATTATCCTACAAATGATCGGCAATACGCAGCAATGTTCGTCTGTTCTTAGTGCAGAGCGGACCCTAGTGGAGGTGCCCCGGCTGCACGACCGGAATTACTAGAATGTTACCGGCGCTCTTACAGTAAAAAGGTATATTTTGCTTGTTTTCTTCTTTTTTATTTAATCTTACCGCAATGACCTGGAGATTTAATGATGTTGAAACAGAAATGTAAAATAAATATCAATACTCTCAATAAATATGGTTATTAAAATGTATATTATTTGACGCTTACTTAACTTATAACGTAAACACGTAATTCGTAATTATTTTAAGAAGTGATTAATAATGATACTTTCAAATGATATCACCTTATAACTTGACAGTTGAAACATAGTATTCAGTTCAGAAAGGTGTCAATTGTGTCACGAATGAAAACACGAATGAAGATCATCGATCAATAAAATATCTGCTGCCCCCATAATGCGGCTGTAAACATTTTTAACGGCTTGCAGCTTTTAAGTGTGCCATTATATCTTCAAATGGACCTCCTCGTATCTGGAAGATTATCACACGATATGACTTATTCATGTTTGCCAGGTTGCTTCAATCACCAGATGTGGAGGAGCTTCGGTCTCATAATGCACGCGGGATTTGAGGTTACAGAATACCCGATGTTTTTGCACACTGTATAGTACAGGGGTCGTCAACCTTTTTATGCCTAGGGCCCACTTTTGCCTATTTTTCATGGTAAAATTTCCCTACCGCCCACCAACCTAGCTATACTTCAATTCAGTATATGGGTGGAAAAAATTCTAGAAGGAATGTAGGAGATTTAAAAATCTACAAAAATCGCGCACCGCCCACCACGGAAGCCCGTATCGCCCACTAGTGGGCGGTACGGACCAGGTTGACGACCCGTGGTATATTATGTACAGTGTATACTATACATAGATAAAAAATATTATAATTTCGTTTAATACGATACAATAATGGAATGATTTCCATATTTACAGTATTGACTCGAACAGACAACGACGTATTTAGTATTGTTTTTTTGTGTTCTTAAGTAGATTGGATGACTAACCTAAAAGTTCTGAGGCCTAGACCATTTGGACCAATGCTTTATTCAACCCAATAAACTACACGCAGTAGGCAACAGTCGGTAACCCATACAAGTTTCGGTCCGTATCTAGTATTGCGTAACTTCAGTCATTGAACATCGTTTATAATGTGATATTGTCGTTGGTTAAATTTATTACTTACCATTTATTGGTATTTTATCGTACTGTCAATACCGTATTTAATTTGTCAGAATAACGAACTAACAAAACATATGTTAATTTAATTGCCTAAGTTGTTTAGATAAACTTGAATATGATTCTAGTATATAATCGGTGGATTTAATACTGTTTAACATTTATATTGAGTTTATCTGGATTCCTCATCAGCTTAAATCTCGGCTCGCATCCTGTCAATTGCTACTACCGCATAAACTATTTATGGATCTTAAAGTTACTGTGCGTTTAGAGGCAAAAGGTAAACTGGGGCACGAATACGATTGACTAAGGGGAAGCACCAGTTATAGGGAAAAATATCCGAAATTAGTTAATATCGTTTTGTTGTTTTTTATTTAAAAAAGTCAAATTTAATGTAATACATCAATCAAATAATAACGTTAACCTCATTTCAACACGGATTATAATAAGCACTATTAGTCATAAAGGAATACTGCTGTTTCGCACTAAGTGATGTTTTCACCGGTTCTTCGTGTGCAAACTGATACTGATTTTTTAGGTCCTAAAGAAAAGAAAGAAGGAGGAAAGATCTATTTGGTACACTTTTCATTTATTTTTTTGGTAAATATTTGTTTTTATAATTTTGACAGTGGTATTTCTTTGGTTGAGTTTATACCGAAATATATTTGTTGGATTACAAATAAATAGTGGGGAGTACTGCTTTTTAATGTTTTTTTGTGTGCGTGAGGGTGATAGGGCAAAAGAAAATTCTAATGAAATTTTAATATGTAATTTAAAAGCTATCGAAATATAATAAAAGCAAAACTTTTTCTTTGAAAAAAAGAAATCAAATAAAATATGATAAAATTAATAACATATTGATAAAACAAATAAGAACGACCTTTAGCTAAGAATGCGTAAAAAATGGCGTTAATTGCGCTTAATTCAATTAACATATTAATTTATTTGTGATTTGTTTTAGGGATATGGAATATATTTTTTCTACTTCTTCCAATTTTCTCACTTTATTCTCAGCGCTGCTTAAAGAGGCAAATTTATATATTGAAATATTATTTCGGGGGTCGCGTCAGGTGTGGGTTGTGAAATATTACGCAGGTCCGATCTGCGAAATCTATAAGAGAATATATCACGGCTTAAGTGTCATAAATTTACGACAAATAAAAGACCGCATAAACCCGCCGGGTCCTTTACTGGCGGTCTTCAAGGCTCAGTGCTGGGCCCGGGACCCACTCGCCCTCTCTGCGGCCATTCATCACAAGGCATTTGAATGTAAACTATTGAAGATTTCATTATCTGCAACTGCTTCAAGTAATATCGCTCTGATAATAATTTAAAGTAAATTTATTAACGCTTCACAAAACGAGATTATTTAATAATTGACCTTTAATTTCTATTTATAAATTTCTTACAACTTGGAAAAACTTTTATATTTATACATAGTTTGATATTTTTCTGTTTTGATTCTAAGACGCTTAAGCTTAAGTTATTTTAGAAATCATATTATTTGGGTAAAATAATAAATAATTTTTAAGCTTTGTCAAAAAATTAGGAAAAAAAATGAACGTGAAATATTAAACTTTGTGAAAAAATGTAGGATGCACGTTGGGAACTGATGAAGCGTTCATTGAAGGTGAAACTTAGGTCATCCAGCAAGTGATTAAACAGTGCTCAATGTAATCCATTTTAAAACCAAGTACGAAATATTATTGTATATATTTATTTAATATTGAAATATATTTCAAAGTGAATGATTAAAATATGTGTGTATATACCAGGCTTCTTTGAATGAGAGCTTATAACTTTATTTTGTAAATATATATGATTTAGCCAATACATTAAGCGTCGTGGATCAAAAACATTAAATTTATTTTAGTTTTGAAATTTTCTTATTATTGTTTACAATTAATAGCCTCGCTAAATACACACAAGAAAAATTATGTTTTCAACGATGATGGCCGCTTTCAGCGTATTCAGGTATTACAGGCTTCATTCGGCATATTTCACGCTCGGACTGGTGCAAGTCCATATCTCTGAAGCTTACCAGGTTAGGCTGTTACCTGGATCCCAGGAATCCCGGCTGGAGGATTAGGGAAACGGCGTCGTTTGTTTAACTGGAGGCGCCCGGCTCGCGTCCCGGCGGCGGAGAATTCCCATAAATGCCCAATTCCGGGAATGACTTATTCAAATTATGCGCCGAATGGGAGCGTATTAAAATGTGTAACGACGCTACCGAGTGAAAAGGTCAAAAGGAATTTGCCGAAAGATGGGCGATATATTGTTGGCGTGAATAAATTGTATATATCAGAATTTCATTCCGATTAATCCGATATTTCCGTTAACGATTACTGATTAGCAAATGACTTCCGGCAGTTATTGTTTTGATTAAATTTAACTATATTTTAGTGAAACGATAAACAAGAATAATAATTGAGATTTAATCAATTTAATCAATAGCTATTATTTTTTTGAATTCACATACAGAAAATTATCGATAGAGAGCAAAAGAGAGATCTGTCGATTCTATGAGAATATCCATAACAAATCATCAGTCTAAGTCTTAGACAAAAGTCCATTTTTACGAAGATTTTATAAATAAGTGCTTTTTGCGGGATGAATTTTGTGATCAATTTCACACCAACCTGATGTATTTGTATTGCACAAAAAATATATAAAAAATCGTCTGGTATCGAGTCTATATCGAACCTACAACCTCGATCTAAATAAGTAAACGCTTAATTTTCAGGCCATATTCGCCTGCTAAATATTTCATGAAAAAATGATATCATTTATTTTTCCGTAACATTAATTACTATAAGTTTTCGTATCTATTCGTTTATCATAAGTTTTCTAAAAAATATGTTTAACTACACACAAAAAAGAATAATCAATGTTTCCCGGCACTATGTTTTTTTATGAAGGTGTAAAACTCATATCTTTTATCGTCCATCATGCGCTACGTATGAATAAAAAATCCAATACCTGGAAAGGAAAAAAAAAGTGATCGGTATCGCCCCTCATAAAATTTCCTGGAGATAAAATTAAAAGGTGGGACTCATGACAGCTCCCTCTCTCCTCTCCCATCTCCCCTCCCTCTACTCGCCAGACCGAGTTTTCTGTATAACTAGTGATCGTCAAGACATACTTCGCGAACTACTGATGTAATGTGACAATACTCTGAATCCTATTCAATTTTAACACTGTAAATTAATGAAGAGGTTTTAAGCCCCCCAATTTTATTTCAGACAACATTATTTGGCTTTTTTGCCTTGGATAAAAGTTATTCCTTGGCTTAAGGTAATTAACTGACGACCCATATACAGAGACATTTCTTAAGGTAACCAATATATATCTAATATAATTACGTATATAAATATACGTTATCTTAAGAAATACGACTTACAACAAGTAAACAGAGACATTTCTTATGGTAAAGAATATATGATATATATTATATATTTATTGGTTACCTTAAGAAATGTTATAATAACAACTTTCCTTTAGAATGATATAAGTGACGAAGCCTCAGCTCTCGACTTACCTCAATTCTTAAAAAACATCTCTGCAAACGGGTGTTAAGTTGGTTACCTTAAGTCAAGGAATGTCTCTGCGTACGGGTGTTAGTCATCTTTGAAATGGTTAGCGCCCTAGAATCCGAAGAAACAGATCAGATTTATCCATCGCCGTCTGATGGTATTCTTCTGTGTTCTTCGTAGTATCAATCCGGTGGATTGGTTTGCAGCAACAGAATCTTGCATCTCGATCTCCATTCCTCTCGGTCCTCCGCAACCCTTTTCAGCTCAGCATAAGCACTACAATTCATGTCCTCGAATACTTGCTGCAAATACTTCCGTCTAGGCCGCCCTCTACAGTTTCTACCCTCAACCATCCCCTCCACAATATCGTGAAGAAGACCATCGTGGCGCATGATGTGACCAATCCATCGGGCTCGACTCTCTGAGATGGTTCGTATTAGGTGCCTATCTTCCTTGATTATCCTGAGAACCTCATTGTTCGTGACGTGGTCTCTCCAGGAAATTCCGAGAATTCTTTTGTACGACCACATCTCAAAGGCCTCTAGTCTTTTTTTATCACTTTCAGATAAGCACCATGTCTCACAGCCGAACATCAAGATGCTCCAAACAAGTGTTTTGGCAAGTTGCTTGCGGAGCCCTAAAGAAATATTCTTTGACTCAAGAATTTTGGCTTTTTTATTGAAAGCTAGCCTTGCTTGATGTATTCGAGTGTTGACTTCTCTTTTTGTTCTGCCATCCCAGGTGATCGTACTTCCAATGTATACATTTTTTTTTGCATCTTTTAGGGGTACTCCTAGCATTGATATGTTAATTTTATGCTGCTCATTGCGGCTTACTCTCATGACTTTGGTATTTGTACTGTTTATCTTCATATTGTAGTTGGAATTAAATATGTTTTCCATGGATGTCAGCGCTTCAGTGAGTTCATCTTCAGTTTCAGCATTCAGAGCAATGTCGTCAGCAAACCTTATCATATCAATCTTTTGGCCATGTATTTTAACCCCCTCTCTATGGCCCATTTTTTTGCCCTGATGTTATTAATTGCATTTTGTATGTATACGTTGAAGAGTACAGGCGACAGAGAGCATCCTTGTCTCACCCCTTGACGTATTTTTGCTTCCTTTTGGACATTTCCAAGTGATATTATGGCAGCTTCTTCTTTGTAAAGTGAAAATATGAGTCTTCGTTCCTTGTATTTGAGTCCAATTTCTTTCATAACATCGAAGAGCCTCTCCCAATCTACTTTATCGAATGCTTTTTCAATGTCCACGAAGGCAATATATGTATCTTGGTCCACTTTTATCCTCTTCTCCAAGATCATACGCAGGGATAAGATTGCTTCTCTGGTTCCCATTCTTTTTCTGAATCCAAATTGATCGCTAGCGAGAGTCTTTTCTATTTTTTATTCTTCTGTATGTGTTATAAAAATAAATTGATTTTAATTTTTATATTTGAAATAGATGATTTTTAAATGTGGCTCTGACTTGGAGACCCCTGCGTTAGACTTTACAGTTTTCAGCCTTATTTATAGGCGCTAGCTGGAAGGCCTCCGCTTACTGAAAATGATGAACGATGTATTGGACTCGATCAGCGCTGAAAATTGTGTTTTTCTTCGCGTGAAAGCCACTCGTATTAATGACAACCTAATGAAAACACATTTTTATGAGGATAATAAATTTAATGAGACTTTTATAGTTGTTAGCGTGGCCATTGTTAGTGAAGAATAACTACTTTCAAATACTTCTTAATTTTTATGTTAAACTACACTGTACTGATGAATAAAAGCGACAATGATAGATATATTTCCTCTATTGGTTCTATGTTGCTTGCCGTTTTAAAATTAATTAATTGGTCTTTGTGGAGTGTTGATCCGCTAGCATCATTTGACTTACAGCACGGCATCGACACATCAACCAATTTTCATCACTGAGCAACTTTTGTAAAACTCCAATTTTGATTAAATTTATATTTTTATTAAATAATTAGACAATCAATCGAACACTTACTTTACTTATGAAATTTAGAAAACATGTACACTGTATAGTATATATAGTGTACACATTAATTTATGAAAAATAGATTTTTAAGCTTTGTGGGCATTGACCTAACAATTTCTCGTATGGTAAGTGAGTACTCTACCTCTAGGTCATATCCTTAGATAACCATAGATATAATGTGTTCGGTAATAAAACTTTACAAATATTTATTGCACCGTAATGTGTTAAGCTTTACGTTGCAAAAAATTAAAAAAAAAACTTTTAGTAGATTTATTATTTTATATATGTGTATAATTAATTCTATTATTTTTATATATACGTACTGTAACGCATGACGTAAGATTATTAATAATGCAAATATTTTCAATATAAAACAATGTTAAGCAATAAAAATGTTATAATACGGATGTTATGTATTATTATTATTTTTTTTTTTTTTATTTAATCAAATATAATAGGATACATTTAAGATTTAATTGACAGTATTACATTCATTTTTTATTGTTGTTTTTGGAATTCGCTTTCCACGCCACTTTTGTGTGTGATGATTCATCCTTGATTCAAGTGTTGCATATATACATCTTTTAGAATATAAAATAATATCATTAAAATCTATTCATATGGTAAGTTGTAATTGTGTTTTCAAAATTTTGTACTAATTGGTTGAGATCTTTGATCGAGTCATGTATGAGTTCTTTTATTTGAATTTTATTGTTAATATTGTTGCATGTAAAGTCATTCGTTGGTAAGCATTAATTTTGAAATTGTAAATGATGTAGGTATACTTTATATTATTAACCTCGATAGTAAATACATTACATAAATTGTAGATGATGTAGGTATGCTTTAAATTATTAACCTCGATAGTAAATACAGTACAGGAATTGTAAATGATGTAGGTATACTTTGAATAATTAACCTCGATAATAAATACAGAATTCAACCGAAATCAATCCGGCTGTTTGCGATTTTAAGCATTTTCTCTGTTCATGCACTGGTGGCTATTGACGTTGTGGTTAGTGGGTAAATTTGTTTTGTGAAATTTGTTTGAATTGGTACAATTGATGCAAATTGGTGTCTCTTTAATTTTACAGTTAATGGTTTGTGAACAGTGCAAGCAGGTTGGTGGTCGATCCTTGGCCAGACATCGTAGTGCTGTGTGTCCAAATTTTGACAATGGTAACATTGCATTAGTGGGTTGCAGTCCTCAATGTTGACTCTGTTGTATCCTATGTTAATTTTTTTCTTTCTATCAGATGTCTTCTAATCGAAGGAGTTGTCTGTATGATATAGTTTGTGGTATCCCGTCGTTGCTTTTCTTGATTTTAATTTCTTTGATTAATTTAATTTTAGTCTCGTCCTCTTCATTTAGTCCGTTTTGGTTGACTATGTTACTGATTAATTCTTCTTCAGTAATGCCTTTTGTAGTCTCTTAATAATTAAGTTTGGTTGTTTCTTTTTAATTTCTTCAGCGGTAACCTCGTCTCCGATTCTCTTATTTATTTCATTGCACAGTAAATTAGCTTCCTCCTTTGTTGCGCAGATTATTAGACTCTTTTTTTCCGATTTTTTTGAAACTTATTATTCCCATTTTCATTTTGTTTAGGTTCACATTTTGCTATTTTAGTTTTAACTATTTCGCGTTGTAAATTTAGTTGGTTCTTGTTGCATAAGATATGTTCGATTTAGAGATAATTTCTTCAATCTTTTTCATTTGTTTCTTGTTGTTATTAATTAATTCGTTTTGTAAATCAATTATTTTTCCTTGTAAGTCAATTTTTGATTTTTGTAATTTCTTCAATTTCTTGAATATTTTTTTCCAGTTGAATTTTAATTTATTATCTTTTGCTGAGGTGATCTTATTGATCAGCTCTTAGTATTAATTAATAATTCTTCCATCTCCATCGCATTCTATCTTGATTCATTTAATCACATTTTGTTGTTCACTACTCCGAATTTATTGGAGCCACTGTAAAGCACGTCTGCACTCTGTAATGTTCGAACGACGAATTTTTATTTTTATTTATTATTTTGTTAAAATTTATTTCCTTTAATAACCGTATAAACTATTTAGCACATTATTATTATCTAAATAGTATACATGTTAGCAAAAGGTGATCTAAGGTTGTGAAGATTTTTTTGTCTTACTCTCTGTATGAACACACGAATTTCTATTCTCAGAGAACAGGAGTTCTAAAGTAATATTTTAAAAGAATTTTCTTGTTTAGATTAAACAAGCCGTGGCTAAATCATATAAATTTTTTAATATACGAATATGTAAAATAAATGTAAGATTCTTTAAAAACAGTTGTTGTATGAAAAATACGTAGGTTGTGGATTTAAACTGCTTAACTAGAAACGGTGGTGATTCTATAGTAAAAAATAAACGTACATTTTAATACTTTTATCGTACAAAAATGATATTCGATACTGATTTTGAAGACGGCGAACGTTATTTGCCTTGCATTTGCAATTAAAAATATAAAAAAAAGATAATTATTTTGTTTTCTAAGTACATTTATTAATCGATACAATATTTTATAGCCAATATTTATTCTCACTCGATTAACTTGTGATTACTTAGCAGCCTTAGATGATCCATCTTCCTGAATGATTCATCCCTAGCCCGTTGCAAGATTATCTGAACCTATAACGGGGCGTAGAGTTAAGCAAGCCACCATTTTATTTTCATAATTATGTTTTTTTGAAACATAATCTTTTAAAAATTTCTTCGGCAGATTTTTTAAAACAATGTTATGACAATCTTCATCAGCAAATGCCTCTGAAAAGTCACTGATGAACTGTCACTGATAAACTCCCTTTAGAGAGTTTGAGGTGATCTTCTTGATAAGAGGTATACTAATAGTATAAATCAATTAAACCGAAGAAACCATTGTGAAACCTGAGAGCAATGAAGAGAATCGTGCAGATGGCGACTTTTTTGTAAAGGATTTGTTTTCGAAAATGTTCATTACGTTTTCTTTCGTGCGAGGTATTATATAAATTTAAAAAAATGTTTAGTGAGGTAATCTATTATCAATTATTTTGGTTGGGCGCAATAAATGACTTTACTAATAAGAACATCTTTATCTCCCGCGTGTCCTCAAATAAGGAAAAGGCTTGTCAAGACGCCTTTAACCATAAACACGGCCCTTTAAACTAACGGATAATAATCTACCTTTTTACAGTGATTAATTAAAATATTTCAATTATTATATGTATTCGAAATTAATAATTCTATTTAAAATTAAACTAGTTGTTGCTACATAATATCATATAATACAATATAAGTTGGAAGTATAATATCACATTGTACAAAATATGATACTAGGCTCTCCGTAACATTTTTTATAATGTATATCAGTATTTTGGTTTAAGGCCATACTATAGACTCTATCCATGGCACGAACTCTGATACCCTTGTGAAGTATGATGCACCTCTAGGATAATTGCATATCTGCATAGAGGAAATACCAACTACGGTATACATACAGTAGACATCCTTATTGTACGTCTGTAGATTGCCAAAAATAACTTCCTGGAATAATAAGACCACGAGGTTAATTGAGAATATAGTGAGATCTCGTAATGTGAATTTTATTTTAATCGCTTTGATCATAATGAGCAATGAAATGGAATAAATATATATTACGAGAAAAAAATATCAAATTTGGCTGCATTTTTGAACAGGCAAATGATGTAATTTACTATATTATTAAAACAATATGACCTTTAATTTATTGTTTTTGCAGATATATATATAATTTGTGTAAAATAGTAAGAATCTTGGTACAAAAAGTTGATTGTATAAAACAATTAGCTACTGAATACATGTAACGGAAGGTAAAAAGAAGAAGTATCGAATTAAGGGCGATTCGATTTTTTATAATCAATATTATGGTCTTTTATTTGCTAAAATTGTAATAAGAGATGTTTATGGTTATTATACCCGATAGTGTGAAAGACCAAATCGCTCAACAAATATGTCATAGGTAAATATTTAAAAATATTGACTCTAAAATAAAGGATTAAGTGTAGATGTTTTTACCTGACATGTATCCTCACGATAATTTCTGACTCCTGCGCAAAGCTGAGTTGAGTTCCTCCATCCATCAGTTGCAATTTGTATTTCAGATAATGCTGAATTGCATTCATCGACGCCTAAATCTTCCAACACCACCTAGACAAATTATTTTTAAAAACATAACTCAAGTAAACCGTAAATCCAAAAGCACGCTGTGAGGACACGCGGACACCTTTCCAACCTGGTTTTAACCAACAAAGTAAAAAAACACACACTCTACAGTTTTTAAATTGATGTGTTGTTCGACCATGCGACAATATTTGATGAGGTAAGGTTATTTGTATTTTATTAACCTTATATGGGATTATATTTTCTTCGGGAGTGTTTATCCGTCCGACTGTTATGTAACGGGACCCTTCGGTATTGTTTCCGACATGCAAGCAGGCTGGGATGACTCTTTCGCTGAATTTCACCCTAAAGACAAATAAAACATTATCAATATTACTTTAAATATCCATATTAAAATTGCTGACCTCCATTCTTACCATATCCGTTCCATATGGTCACCATTAATTGCCGTCACTTTGTTCTGTCAGCTGCCACTGTCCATTCCTCGTTCTAGAACATAACTGCGCCTTTAAGGCCGACTTGGTAACATATATGGTTCCCAACAACGTCCAAAGCAGTCCAAGCCAGACTTAAACAGAGGGCTGCTGTAGTGTTGGAGACATATTTTTGGGTGATTTGTAAAACGTTTTTTTTAAAAAAATCGGATGATTTAAATCTCCCGAGACACGGTCAAATTTGTCCTAAGGGGCGGCTCAACCCGTTGAGCTAAATAGTGCGTTAAAATATTTCTTCTTGAAATACTGCTAAAATAATACTTTATGAATAATTTGAAAACTAGATAAATTCATCGTTATTTAAGTAAACGATAAATTAAATTTTCAAATAAGCATCCCGTATCATTACTATTTTAACCATTGAATTAGCCAGGCTGCATAGTCCCGTGGTTGAGGCGTTTGCTTTTCACTCAGACACTGTCGGTTCGTATCCCGACCAAGCTTGATTTTCTTAAGTCGATTAAATTTAATATTTTTAAATGAACTGAGTACGGTCGAGCCACCTCTTGAGGATAAAATAAAAAAATCCAGGCCTCGGAAGCGTCGGGCTGATCATCCGATCTCCTTAAAAACGTTGATTATTTGACATCCAAATATTTCTCTGATACTATAGCTACAATCTATCCAAGTTTGCGGGCTCTTGCCCTGGAGGCTCCCGGGAACCATCTATGTTCCCATGTGGACTTTCGGGTATACAGGTGTTCTGGGACAAGGCACAGACAATCTGGGCTTACAAAACTGTGAAACGTCAATTTTCGGTGTTCATATACTTCACATACAGAGCGGATATGGTAAAAAAAAACATTACTTTTGACTAGTACTTCAAGAGAAAAAAATACACTAGATGGTAAACAGGTAAAAAATACTAATAATTATTATTATAACAAAGCGAAGTGGGATGTTATATATTTTATCAAATGACGATTCATCGCAAGGTTTGAGTATTATACATATAGATTTCCTTATTATTAGAGCCTTCACATTGTTCAATAAATTTAATGATTTACATCTAATAATATTATGTTTTAATGTCATGTTTGTTGCCTTGACAGTCGGTGATATCAAAATGCACAAAGGTCAAAGTAATTATTCTGTTCATTTTTGTATGTGTCGTAACAATAATGTCCAAACACGATATCTAATCAAGCAGACTTTGAGGTCTCTATAATTTCAATTCTTTCAAATTTTTCAATTCAAAGAAGACTATTGAATACGTATAATATAGAAAAATCTAAAATAAAATATAAAATCCGAAACGGGGATATCCGCAGAAAAACTCAAGTAGTGGAGGCTACCCAACAAAAAGGCACACTCAAGTGGCATAGGGCAAGATATACCTGTCGAAGAGACGACGGTCGATGGGGAAAAGTGTTGGAAAGTATTGAAGTGGCGCCCAAGAACTGGCAAACGACGCATTGGCCGCCCGCCTGCAAGAGGACTGACGACTTAAGAATAATAGCGTGAGTGGCCTAGATGCGGAAGGCAGAGAATCGAAGAGGATGGAGACTCAAGCGGGAGGCTTACGTTGAACAGTGGACGGATACGGGCTGATGATGATAATAAAAAAATGAAAAGAAGATATTTAAATGCGGTGAATTAGTTTGAACAATAATTTAAAAAAAAAACTTACATCTGCTGTACAACTCGTCAGTATATGACCACGGAGAAAACTGTTGTGCTCATAGTTAGTAAATTCCCTCATCAGACGGTCCAGTAAAATACAATGTTCTCTTCACCAAAAGTTGGCTTTTCGCCAAATTTCACAGAAATATGGAAAGGTGATCTTCTCGATGAACTTAGATGAGCAGTTTTGACTAGTTTAATCATTTCCCCCTTTATGGTTTATGAGATGAATACAAAATTAATGTAACTTACTGTCTGTTGAGTTCAAGAAGCGCTATATCGTTGTAAATAGATCTCCTTTTGAATCCTGGGTGTTTGATATATCTGATAATTGAATACATGTCAGCCATCACAGATTGAGATACTTCAGGAATCCCTAGGCGCGCAAACTTAATAGCTTTGCTAAAATAAAATAAAATCGGTATATTCGAAAACAAAACAGTAATTTTTCAACTGAAAATAGTGATTATAAATTAACTAATTAAAACAAAGGGTAATTTTATTATTAAAAATTAGCCTTTTATAAATTCAGAACTCTCAAATAATTATAAAAATGTCATTATTACTTGCAAAAAATACAAAAAATATTAAATATATATATGTATGTAGTAAAATACAAGCAAATTAAAATATTTTAATATATTTTGAAGTCATTAGTTACAAATATCAAAGAATATACAAAATAAATAGAGCAATCAACAACACATAGTAATAATATATATTCAATTCTAAAATTTACTCGTATTATATAAGAATTCAGATTTAAAAAAATTAAGATTTCTGATGCAATTGACAAACTTAGAAAAATGAAAAGATATCAAATTACAGATGTGAAAGACGTTAATGAGTCCAAATTCTTGTATTCCGGCCTCTGGGTTTGAGTGCGACATGCATTTTTACTAATGAGCAATCAGTCTCTCCCAAACCACAAATATAATAATTATTGGTTTACTTAAAGCTAATAATTTGTTATAGATTGATAATTACTTGGAATGCCAGTTCATAATATGGGCTGATGTCATCACATACTTGTCACTAATGAGTGTCCCTTCTTCTACCCAGTTGATTGTTCCATCATCTGCTTGGTACCCAAGCTCGACCTACAAAATGATATTTTTTTTGCTTATAATTCCCACATTTTATTAACGACATCTTCATGAAAAATCAAATCATTGGTACGCTGTTTTGAATGCTGACTTATAAGAACCAGAAGAAAACCTAGCGCTTATTAGCTATTCATCTGTCGTATGCAGTCAGTTAGTATGAGTGTAGCTAGGCAACTTTTTCTGTTGTTCCCATAACTATCAGAAGTCATACTTTCTCATTGTCTGATACTTTTTATATTTGTTTTTCATTGAAGCTTTCTGATGCGGAACATAATTTTCTAGGACGATTCATTTTTGCTTCATTAATTCAATAACATCAGATAGATCTGAGCAAGATGAGTATCAATTTTTATAAGTAACTAATAATATAGAAATGGAGATAAAGTAAGTACCAGGTGAGGAAACTCATTGGGTGAGGGTGAAGTACTGGCTGGTATCAGAGGAGTACTTGCGTGGGTGCACATATTGATGCGGACATGTTCACCGTTGACCTCTTCACACGGAAAAACATTCTCCACATACTCGATACATTCTGAAAAAAGAAAAACTAACATTATTGATGAACTTTGTGTAAAACATATGAAGGATACTTTTAAATACTATTATGCTTCATTCAAAATAGTAACGATTGCACTCACTATCCAAAGCTTTTTGTCCTGTCTTAGCCACTTTGACATGTCTTTGGTCTAGAGGGGGACACTTGTCATTGGATTCGTCGTAGTTTTCGGTTGTCACTGTTGCAGATCGCTCCACTCGAACTGAGTTATCGTATTTCTTGCTTGTGTCACAACACACCACCACGCTGTGGGATTGGTAACTACAAATCTAAAAAAACATTAGTCATAAAAAACACGTATCGAACTTTGATTATTAACGTTTAAAAATATTGTAAATTAAATACGTCGAATTTCTGTAAGTTTTAAACAAGTAATGTAAGTAGATGAAATTGATTGCTTTTTCATACTACAATTATTTATTTAGTTATGATGACACGGCATTTTATAAAGATCTATTGAAATATATTGTATTCCCACTGTTCTCTTGTCACCTATTATATACATACGAATTGAACTTTCTCAAGGTATGTTGTCAAAATTGTGGTAAACAAATACTTCTACTAGGGGTTGATTATACATAGATCCCACCTGATAGAAATCGAGCTCTAGTTTTATCATATGGAAATACCGTTGAATATAGAAGGCATTTTTACGAATTTTTTGTATGTGGTTCAGATTCAAAACACTATGAAGTATCTGGAAGTGAATTGTGGTGATCATATGCTCATAACTCATTTAACCTGTGCTTGAATATTATTTCCACTTCAATATTTTATAACGCTTGTGGAATGTGTTATTTCTCTTTTCATTAAAAGTATGTTTAAATAAAAATATTTCTTACCAGCGGCATTTTCCCTGTCCTCATACCGATTAAAGCATCTTCGCATTCTGATAGTAATTTACAAGTTCCTGGGCCTGTATTGTTAAGAATGCACGGAAATCCTAAAATATGAAAATAATATATAATATTTAAATATGCGGTGGTTCAGTGGAGATTTCGGGAGTGTGATTGTCGTGAATTACAAAAAATCCTCCCTGAATCGATCGATCTTAAAAACTATATTAATTATTTTAGAATCATATTTGCAGTATGATTTAATAAGTTAATGTTGAAAAAAATTTTCAGATGTACACTTCGAAGTTGATACATTGTAAACGAATATGAACACATAATTAAAGAATATGTAAAATCGTATAATATTTAATAAATATTGAAAATAACTCAAATTAATAAATTGATAAAAATCTAAAAAAATATGATGATTGTGAATAAATTTAGTACTTTCAAATTAAAAAAAATATATTTATGGTTTCGGGGGTTCGAATCTGTAACAAAAGTTAAGCGCTTGGACGCCATAAGGAGGTTAATGCTTATGTTAATTATAATAAACTTACCTTCTTCAAATGATTGAGCCTTCACAAATAATATAATTGTAGATACTAACGATACAAAATATGTAATTGTCAACATCGTTATAATATTTTTATTTGTATTATTATTATTCACTTTAAAATCTTTTGTCTGACGACGTCACTCTATTGTCTAAGCGACGTAAAAAATTGTCTTAATCATTTAAGATCTCAAAACAATTTTGTTTTTACAACATTATAAAACTAACGCACGACATCTGAACATCGAATCTGAACAAATTCACTTTGAATTCAACTTATATATCAATCATTCAACCGTGTTGCTGTCATTACTGATCAAGGTGCTCAGGATCTAGTTAATTTATTGGAAATAATAAAGTAAGGTGTTTCAGAACACTTTTAATTTGTTTCATCCTTTTAAGATATAAGTATTCGTTTTTTCAAACATAAACTTATGACTGAGTATTACGGATTTAATAATCATGTTCGGTCTTCCCCATTTTTTTTGCAAGTTTTGTAGTTTATTTATTATTGATATGGTTGCTTTAGATCACGGGTCGTCAACCTGGTCCGTACCGCCCACTAGTGGGCGAAATGGGCTTACGTGGTGGGCGGTGGGCGTTGGTCAAATCTCCCACATTCCTTCTAGAAATTTTTCCACCCATATACTGAATTGAAATATAGGGAGGTTGGTGGGTGGTAGGGAAATTTTATCATAAAAATAGGCAAAAGTGGGCGCTAGGCATGAAAAGGTTGACGACCGCTGCTTTAGACCATCATATAAGATTTTCTTCTACGCAATAAGTCAGATTTTCTGAAAGTGTTTTTTTTTATAGTAAAAGATGGATGAAGTAAATGTTAACCATATGTACAAAAATACACACATTTATAGTTTACTTTACTGTCTTATTGTGGTGAAGATAAGGAAAACGGATAATTAAATATTTGTTTATTTTTCCTCGTTTATTGTTAATTGTTTTGATTAAGAATCGATAATTAATAATAACACGTTTTGTTCAAGATCATCAAGTTATAAAAAATAATAACAACATTTTAATTTATGATGAATATACTCGGAATACTGCAATTCGTTTGTAAACATTGCGTGTGACTAAGCGACTGCATCGATATCGATATAAATATAAACAGTTTTTTTTAAAGCAAACCCATGCACAACAAAATAAAACCAGTGAGCTATATGACGCTTACTCAGGACTACTGGACGCAATATTAGGAAAAAAAGTAACATTGCAGGTGTATATCGATTTATTTATAATAATGTATTATGATCAATAATAATAATTGAAAAAAAACTAAATGAACCAACCTTACATTTGTGTTCCAAGAGTTGGAGGTAGCCTAGATGAAAGGGTGTCATACTTATTTATAAGACGGCTTTTTTATATTTATATATGCTTTTTTTATTATATGCTTATATGACGTTAGTTAAAACCCATCTGCTTCTACGAGTACTTGCTATGACTATGTTTAACTAGCCACCACTAGTATAATATTGAACATTCTAAATTTTGATTAGTGATCGAAGATAATCTCGGTAGATATACTCTTAGTTCTAACAGTATAAACCTAATAACCTTACTCCAAGGGCAATTATGAATAAACAGGAAGATGTTTTTTTTAATCATAATGGCTTTAATAGTTTGATATGATTATCAATCATTATGAACAAAAAAAGTTATTCGGTTCATGTCATGCCAAAAAATCACAATCATCGAAGATAGAAAAATGTATATTTGATCAAAAAGCATATTATTTTTATATGATAAATTCACTTTGAATTTTCGCAATACTCTCAAAATAAAAAGAAAAAGACAAAGTTATACGTTAAGCACCACACATCAGGGAGAGTGTGAGAATAGAAACACACTGTACATAAGCATCAGTTTGATAGAGACCAATTCAAAGTAATCTTCATAAGTGATGCACTTAATCTGCATTTATTAGGTAATGGTTTTTAACATGATGTCCATCTAGGTAGCAGTAAAGTACGTCGTACATTTTAAAGTGCATAATAAGCTTTGAACTGCATTGTATTACAGTTAAACACATACACTTAGATTAAAAACAAAAAGAATGTTCTTTGTTTCAAATATATTTAAGACCAATACCAAGATTAAGGAATTTGGGGCGGATTTTCTTCCTTTCTCTATTTATGCTCATATGTTGTGCTAACTGTATTGTAATAAATATATATATATATCAATATTAAAAATTTAGAATTGCCATTTAGACGATCCCGAAAGTAGATATTGCAGCGGTGTGTAATTTTCACCTAATCAACCGCATCTGTAAATCTGATGGTGGCGGCATAAATTATCGGAATACTCATACATCTGTGAGCTGGTCTGCCAGGGGCTCCAATCCATGGCCCACGAACTGCGTGCGGATATAATAATTTTTTATTAATATCTGTTCCTGACAACTCTTCAAAAAAGACAAAAGGCATTTAAAATATCATGTGGCATATTGAGGGTGATTTTTAACTGAACGAAATTGTAAGCCGACACACAACATACAACATCAATCATAATACTGGGTAACATTACAACATATATATATATTCAATGTTCCCTCCCGGTACACTAGAGGCAGTGACCTGCTACATGTAAGGACATCCAAAACCAACTATGGATTCTATTCTCCTATGTTAAGAATGTGTAGACTGGTTAACTCCTCTAGTGACTTGGACTATTTCGGGGTGGACCTTCCAGCATTTCGCAGATCCCTCTACTAATGTACTAGATCTGTTTTTTTACTCATGTTCATGTTTTGTCTAAATGTATTGTCTTAGCTATTATATTGTTCTGTTTTACCATTTCATTTATTGTACTTTTTATTTTAAAAATAAAATAAAAATAAAATAAAATAAAATAAAATAAAATAAAATAAAATAAAATAAAATAAAATAAAATAAAATAAAATAAAATAAAATAAAATAAAATAAAATAAAATAAAATAAAATAAAATAAAATAAAATAAAATAAAATAAAATAAAATAAAATAAAATAAAATAAAATAAAATAAAATAAAATAAAATAAAATAAAATAAAATAAAATAAAATAAAATAAAAAAATAAAATAAAAATAAAAAAAATAAAATAAAATAAAATAAAATAAAATAAAATAAAATAAAATAAAATAAAATAAAATAAAATAAAATAAAATAAAATAAAATAAAATAAAATAAAATAAAATAAAATAAAATAAAATAAAATAAAATAAAATAAAATAAAATAAAATAAAATAAAATAAAATAAAATAAAATAAAATAAAATAAAATAAAATAAAATAAAATAAAATAAAATATTTAACAGAGAAAAACTCGATAATCTGGCGGGAAAGCGGCTGGAGGTCCGAGAAGTGCTGCTGGTGACGATCGGAGCGCGAAAAGCCTGATTCAATGTGGTTTCTTCTTTATATAGCCGCCCGGACACCTACACAAGGCAACGCCTATTGTGATTGGTTGAAATATATCGGATACAATGATAAAAACATTAATAGTGAGTCACAAATACAAAAAGTGCATACTCAATCAATCAATAAATTCCACCACATATCCACTACTAATTACAATTACCGGTTTAATTATATTTGGAAATTTTAGATGATTCTTCTCCAAGACCGTTTAAATTTAATATATTATTTATACTAACTAACCTAATTATTCAGTGTATTCTAACCGAATCTTGAACAAACTACAAGCTGATGTGCAACAATTCTTAATAACCCGAAGTTCAACAAGAGTCGCCAATTTGTGTGAACTGATGAATCACAAATAACTTTCATTTTTTATACTTACGACTATAATGCTATGTAAGCTTGATTCATACATGCACCTTATAGACAAATCTAGATTACTAAGCATGTTTTTTATGCAATCACATGCTGGGGAGCACAACCAGTCGACACCGGTGCAATCGATGACTTTCATCCAGCCTGGCTGGACAAAACGTATCTAGTATTTGTGTATGTTGGTAGGTATGTGAGATTACATGTGTAAATTTATATGTTTCTTGAAGAGATCCAGATTCTATGAAGGAAGAAACACACGTTGGAAGACTATTCTACTAATCTCCATTTGAATCTAGTAAGAAGTTTATGGGATTATACTAATAGAAATGAATTTTTATTCAATAGTTTGAACATTAGTGATATATCGAATTACATTCAGTTGTTGGCCCCTGTTCGCGCGCTTGCAGGAGGAATGGCTGATTAAGCTGGAGAGCGGCGGCTGATGGGTCCGCGGGGAGCAGTTCGCTACAATTGCTTCACGGGCAGAAAAGCTATAAAAATGTCCGCCTCCTCGAAAATTTTCACGTCTTTGAAAAAAAATGCCTCCCCCTTGAATCCCGGAAATGATTGTTTCAAGTGATTTTATTTCGTTTGATCTGGATCTTATTGCCCGTGCTGGCGCGGAGCGGTGGCGAGGGAATCGACTAATATTATATTTGCTTACAAACAAAATACTCGTTCTTAGAAGTGATATGGAAATACAAATAAAATAAAATGACTGGATTCTAATTGAACCTAGGCTTTCAATAGTTGTCAATTGTCATCATAACTGGGCTGACAATCTTTGACAATCAACAATTATTGATGCGATACTTATCACTTGAATCCGATATTACACATACTCGTAGTATACTTTTTGGTGTGGAGCAGGCTAGGAACGAGATGAAGAATCTGTCAGTAGATGGATGTCCTTTCTATGAAGTTGTTGTGGCCACATATTGCCAGAGAATAATAATAATACA
This sequence comes from Glossosoma conforme, assembly GCA_022606575.1. NCBI lineage: Eukaryota > Metazoa > Arthropoda > Insecta > Trichoptera > Glossosomatidae > Glossosoma > Glossosoma conforme. The sequence continues at coordinate 4,268,180 of JAGTXR010000100.1, read as the reverse complement.
TTTATGAGTTATTAAAACATGAAAAGTTGATTTATACTTGAATCTACTTTTATTTGAATTATAGTTTAATTGTATGTTTCATTAATTAACATCGGCTAGTGTGCGAATGATATCACGAAAAGTTTTATATTTCATTAAAACGGTAATATATTTTACGTAATGTGCGAATTACACAACACAAACTAGCCGGTGTCTGATTTATTATCAATTTAGCGATGTAATCCATTTGCAGAGCAACAACAAATAAATCCCATTGTAGAAAGTGCTCCGGCCAAATCAATCATCTTCCTATAATCAATTATTATTTTATTGTTAATTTGGCAAGAGCTCAGAACTGCAGACTAAGACAGGCCTAACAAAGTACCATGATTCGCGCGATAACCTCATAAATATACATCAATTGTATTATACATTGTTGATTACTAAGTTATTTTATTTGAAATTATTGTTCTCCGAATTACTTCACCTCACTCTTTTTTTTTAAATGAGATTTATTTTTTCTCGGCAGTGTCTTAATTTAACCTTGATGAAGACAATGTCCCTAACAGTAACAACCTAATAAGAGTGATATATGATTAAAATCGACCTGTTGTATTATGATGGAAGTGATTGACATTCATTTAAAGTTTCACTTCTTTTAGCTTCTAGGTAGGAGACTGTTTTGATTACAAATGTATTCACAAGACGTTTGACTAACAAGGCAAGTAATTTACGAGTATTAGCTATCAGATGCCCTAAAAAACTGTTTGTGATGACTGTATTGTCCTGATCATTGTCCTGGTAATTGATAGCTAAGATTTTATATACGAGTACTTTACAGCAACGCCACTATCGAAGCTTGCAGTCTGAGTATACAGACTAACATACATGAGTGACATATAATGTCAGTAGTTGCTGTGGTAAGCAAAATGTGTATTAACTTGACTGTAAGATAAATATTGGTGATTAAATTTAAGATTTAAAAAAATAAGACGTGAGAAAATATGCCTACATATTCGTACAAATATTGAGAGTACAATCCATCTTACAGTCGATCGAAGGACGAAATTGACCTAGGCTGGGATGTGTTCCTTATTACCATCTAAGAAGATCGTTAGGAACCAGTGCCGGTTTTAGGGGGGAGCGAGGTCGGTCAACGGCCCAGGGCGCCAAATGATCTAAGGGCGCTGAGGGCAACTTGCTTAGTTCTTTTTCTTATTGCGCCCTTTCGTAGATTGTGAAATTTGAAATGCAGCAAGAGATTCCAAATATTCCCACAGTTAGTTACTACGAAGATCTGTTATTCGGAGAAGTAAGCATTAACAGTCATTCACGACACTTGCTTGAACATCGATTCATAAATTGTTTTAAAAAGTAAATATGAAATAACAAACATTGTTCAAATAGAAAACAAAAAATGCACTTTGAATCTTATGACCCATTTATGACTCTGTCGGCATTTCGGATATTTTTATTACATATTGTCGCTAAAAGGTAACTTATGTTTGACCGCCGTAGTTGTAAACAATATTTTAGTACTTGCATCCGGTTTGGGGTAGGGATTAAAAATCTATTGTTTGCAAAAAGGTGTTTCCTTTATTTGAATTATTCTGTTGAGGAAGGTTGTTAGCAATATGCTAACAACATTTACATTTATACATAACAACATCACAATAAAATATCATATATAACATTACGAATTGCAAAACATGCAAATATGCTGACATTTTTTTTGCTGGTTTATAGAAAATTATAAGAAAAGTGTGTTTAAAAATGCTATTTTAACCGCCAAGAATTTAGCAAATAATATACAAATCGAGTCAGTATTTAAATTACCGAAACGGCTTAGACACGTGAAACGCCAAATTTAATATACATGTATATAAATATAGGTAAGAATTTAAGCCTATAAGAATTTAATAAAATCACCTGTAACCGTAGCAAGCGGAGAACGTAGATTTTCAAAATTAAAACTAAGCCAAACATATATGAGGTCCCCTCTGTGACAAAATGGGCTTTGTAGCTTAGGAACCTTATCAATTGAAAACTATATAGCTAAAAATTTAGATTTTTCATCGTAAATAAAAAAAATTGCGGATAAAAAGGTCAGAAAAGAGAATTTTTAGAAGTAATGTTTTATTTTAGGTACTGGGTATTACTGGGTATACTATTTTAGGTATTTTAGGAACCGGGGTACATAAACAAATTGATAAGAAAAATAGGGGGGGGGGCGCATGACATTTTTTGCCCTGGGACGCCGCAAGGTGCACTGTTAGGAACTATGCATAGAATGTAGAGCTCTAGGAGGCGGAACAGACATGGGATGAGGCTAGATAAGATGGCTGACATAAAAATATGGTGGTAATTTGTAATGACCATGTGCTTTATCTAGGAATCCGATATGCAATGATAATGATGATGAAATTCATTTTACTTAATTATTTTACGATTCTTAGTCTTTCTTTTATATGTACTTATTAGGCATTGGGTTATTAATTCTTTTACATGGACTTTATCACATAAAATTTTTCGTCCCTGAAGCTGAGCCAGCTAGCTTGGCAGTGCTTCGTGTCTAGAATGTACACATAACTTCGGTATTGCCTGACAGTGAGGCATCGAAGCGGGTAGGGAGCGATATTACATAATATCCGATACCCGCAGACCACTGGTCAAAATAAGCCGCTGAAAGGGACGAGGAAGTGCAGCCCCAACACACCTGTCAGTTCGACAATGGGAAAACACTTTTCTTTGTTGCGGATATATGTATTGTTAGGTATTTGAAATGTGCCAGCGAGAGAAATAAATATCCGATATATTTTTATCGCGGGTCTGACGAACAAGGAGAGTGAGAAATTATTATTTTTACGGAAATAACTATGAAGTGTGCGACCGAACAAAGAGAAAATATATTGAATGTAATAATATGTCATAATAAGAAGTCTTTTTTTCTTTTAACTTTAATAAACCAATAAATAATATTACATTAAATTATTGGCAATTAAATATACACATACAATTATGCATCAAATTTTTGATCGTATCAAATCATTCAAAAAAATATCGGTAGACGCAGGATTCGAATCCTGGGTCTGTCGATATTTTTCTGAACGAATTGATGCGTAAAAAAATTGATGTATAATTTTATATGTATATTTAATTACTAATAATATTGAAATAAAGCCAATGATCTATAAAAGAAGATTAGAGTATTGAAAAAATTAAAAATTAAAAATATTCTAATATTTTTTTAAAATCCATGATAAATTATTGAGTAGAAAAATACGAAACAATTAATGTAGGAAAAAATATATGAATGTATTTGTTTTTAAAAGTAAGCATCGAGTGATTTCATTGTAGAAATAATAATGAATGAATGTTTTTTTTTTCATTAATCATATATTTCTTACATTCTGTTTTTTATAGATCTAATAAATTAAATATTATAAATTTTCTTCTACCATGTTCGCTTCCTTCCTTACATATTATACTCGTTTATGTTTTCGGAAATATCTTATGCGTTTTTCAATACATTTGAGAATCCTGACTTATAAACGCAAAATTAATTCATCTGCATATGTACAAGAAGAAATGATAGGGTAATCAAAAAATTTGTAAATAAAACTTTTAAGGAACGGTTACAACTGTTACTGCCAGGCATATAAATATGGGAGCGAGGATGTGCTATACTAATAATAAGCTTTCTATTCCAGCAGGATTAGGTGGGTTGTGCAATACCCAATCTGCCATATTTTTAGATACATATATATTTATATACAGTACATACAAAATAATAATTATATATAAATATAATAATTTATTCATGGTGGTCGCTGCAAGATCTCCATCCAGCGATGGCTCAGGGAGGAGTTGAGCCATTCAGAAGCAGCCAGGATGATGGTGTTGTTGGACCTCTTTATCCTGCTCCAGAAGCCGGCAACACGGTGACGCAATAATGCTGGGAATGAATGGACTCTGCCCTCCGCAAACATGTTAGATGCGCTACAAAATCTATGAAGATAAAATAATTCTTTCATAAATAAAGAAAGATGAATTATTTATACTTCAATTGAAATTAATCTGCACCCGATACGTAAGTGAATATCAACTTATTCAGTATGTATTAATAAAAATATCTAAGCGTCGGCTTATTTTATATTCTAAAACAGTATTTCCACAATATATACGAGCTTTTCGTTTATATCTTAGAAGTAATTCGTCATGATTAGCTTAATAATTCAAAACACAAGTCCGGCAAGTGTTTGATGTGTCACCAACGTTATTAACAGAAAATTCCCATCGATCAAAATCACTTGGAAAGAAAGACTTACACCACACAAGGATTAACGAAATGCTGAAAGTGGAATATTCTTTCATCGAGATATTATAGTAAATAATATATAACTGATCATAATCTGAATGAGCGCGTCATCAAGGAGACTTAACTGTCCTCCGGTGTGATGCGGGTGTGAGGCGGGTAAAGTCCAGTATATAATATATTATTAAATATATTATACGATGTAATTTCGCACGTGTTTACACGAACTTAAAATATCTCAGTTCACGGAAAGCGGTTCTTCCTTGAGAATGCTATTGACTCTATGAACAATATCTAAGACTCACAGCTATACTTGATCAAAATAATGTGCCGTACATATCACCTATACTTCTTTACACCTGAGAATCTTCACCTCGCCAAAAGCAAAAAAAATACGAATAATTTGTGTTGAGAACAGGTGCTTGCATGTAATAGTAGGGTACTATGGTTTGAGGGAACGGACAGGACAGTCTTTTATACAACAGTCTATCAAAATACAAAAATGGATCTGGCTGCAACATCTTCCTTTAATGCTGCAGTAGAGCATAAACCACAGCAGGATTTTCTTCAGTTCGCGGGCTTTCACCGTTATTGAAAGCCGCCGTGAGCTTCACTGGAAATGTACTTGGTTAAGCTTCGGGACGAATGAAACAAGGACCATAGCGCAGTGCCGACTTTAGACCCTGCGGCGCCCCAGGGCAAGAAGAAATCCGGCGCCCCCTGTTTTTATTTTGTGTTGAACGGGATACCAATACTTTTTTTTTGTATACTTTGTATTCAAATATTATGTATAAGATAACGAATAGTAAAATTAATTTAAATTAAAATAAGTCAACTAAATGTTCTGCTTAGAATAAATACAAAAATAGTATGTTCGTTCTCAATTGACAGGGTTTCTAAAGTAGAAAGCCTGTTGTGTTGCATTGTGGACCTTAAATATGTTTTGACTAATTTTATTTATAAAGGAAAATGAAGTTTCCCGGTTGATACTATTACAAGCAATGTAAATCTGTTCAAATCCTGACAACTAGATTTTTGAAAATCGATTTAACAAAATCTAAGCTCTATACATGCCCCCGGTACGGTTGAGGCAGCCCTTAAAGACAACAAAAATCATCCGATCTTCTTAAAAACTGTGATCCTTGAATACTTAAATATTTATCTCGTACTACAGCCGTTCATGCATGCAAGTTCGCGGACTTTTGCTCTGGGGGCTACCAGGAACCATCCTATGTGGACCTCCGGGTATACAGGCGTTCTGGAACAAGGCATAGACAATTCGAGCTACTAGAGTTTAGTATTCGTTATCTTGTACACAATATTTGTGTACACAGTATACAATAAAAGTATTGGTATCCCCTTCAACACAACAATATAGGAGGCGCCGGATTTTTTTTTTTGGAGCATCTTGACGTACGGCTGTGAGACATGGTGCTTATATGAAAATAATAAAAAAGACTAGAGGCCTTTGAGTTGTGGTCATACAGAAGAATACTCGGAATTTCCTGGAGAGACCACGTCACGAACGATGGGGTTCAGAGGATTGCAGAGAATCGAGAGGAGTGGAGATCGAGATGCAAGATTTTGTCACTGCAAAGCAATCCACCGGAATGATACTACCAAGAAGAAGTATGTGCACTTAAGACTTTACGGCATTCGTGTATTGTATTGGTGTTGGGCAAACGGCATGAAGTTGGCGCACTCTTCTCGCAAATCCTTTTTCATACAAACCTCAAAATTTGTAAAAAATGAACGTCGAACTCAATGGAATTATTTGAAAATGTCTTGTTTGCAATACGATTTTTGATTGGTCAGAATTGGGGCAGAAGACTTTCATTTTGCGATTTTGCTTCATCGATAAATGATCTAATATATGAAGAACTAGCGTGTACCCAGCATGCGTTGCAATGCCACTTACAAAAAATAAACTGCGAGTTTTTATGGAAGCGCCTCGTCGAAAGCCTTTCGTCTTCCGATTGGATACGTTGGACTTGAGGCATGACCGGAGCCAATTAGAAACAATCAACTTAGGTTATGTTGTTCTTACCTAAATTTGACAGTGGCGCCCGTATGTGTTTTTATTTATTGGAGTGCTTTTGGATACACATTTTTTTGTTTTTCAGCCATCATTTGCAGCTGCATCGAGTAAATGAATATACCCTTCTTGTATCACCCGATACCAACGTTAATAAAGGTTCGAGTGGTGAATGTAATTCTGCCAATTTCAATTTTCCACTCGTGCAACACATTCCTAGTGTTTCATTTTTAAATTTAAAGGCACTACAATACACGCATAATTTATCAATTTTTCCAATAACAATACTTGGGTGCAGACTGTATTAATAATTAGGATCGTAATGGAAAGCACTATGATTTAAATCAGCATGCAGAGTACGTCTGGTACGATCTACGCGTACTCGATTTGTTTCCAATCTTGCTTCCCGTTGCTCATCTGTTTCAGATAAACCGGTGTGAGCAGTGTGTACTCTAACTGTTTCCAATCTTGCTTCCCGTTGCTCATCTGTCCAGATGAACGGGTTTGAGCAGCGTGTACTCGATCTGTTTCCAATCTTGCTCTCCTTTGCTCGACTGTTTCTGAAGCTCGAGATGCCCTTTTCATTCGTGCTTGAGTTGTACTCTTGATCTATTGCTTTTCGTTTGGGTGGCATAATTGATATCACAGTGAATGTTACGTTTTGAAATTCACTTTTGAAAAATAAAAATAAATTGATTGATATAATACGAACATTAAGGTTATCAACTGACAATACTTGGTGAACTAATTATAGTTTTAGAATTAATTTTAATTAAATAAATATAATACCTTGTACTTCATAATATCTTTTCAAATTGAAAGCAAAAAATTATTATTGTATAATGTCTTAATACATTAAAACTAATCACAAACCAATTAATTTAAAATAATTTAAAACCTGTAAATATTTGTGTACTAATATAGGATATTGTCCATACCTATATAGGCCACAGCCTGTTTTTATTTTTTCATTATTGAAGATGGTCTTCAGGAAGGCCGAAACATGTTAGCATTAAAATAAATTGTGAATCAAAACTAAATATTTTTAATTTATTATTTTTTTACTTAAAATTAATTATAAAATTATAATATAATACTATCCGAAGCCGACCAGCAATTGGAATTCCAAAATTAACTCTTTCTTCTGTATATCACACACAATTATTACGTTATATTTATTTTAATTCGATAAACAAAAAAGTCGTCAAAAATTCAAATATTGAAATAGTTTATTCGAAAATCGAATTTTGTTTCTAAATATTCAGTACCTTACGTTAGTACCTACTTATAATAACTTCAGGTGAGTGAATTGTTGTTTACGGCGTTGCCAAGGAAACAATGTTCTAAATTGGCCGTTCTGTATTACAATAGTCTTGTATGAGAAACATGTTTTACGTAAATATTCAATTAATTTTGTAATTAAATCAAATTTTGAGTATCCTATCTTTTTCCTTTTAGTATCAGCAATAATTCAACAAAGTATTATCGCAATCGGGTTAATGGTGTCGGAATGCATCAAATACACACAGACAGACAGACAGACATTGATTTTTATATATATAAATATAAATTAAAATAGAGAAGATGATTATTTCATACAAAAAGAAATGCTGACCAAAGAAATGCTACTTAATGAAGAAAAATAAAAACAATTATTACATACCTTATCACTTAGTCACGTCACTTGCAAACCGTGACCAACGCAAAATTTGATTTATAATTACCTACAGCGATAAGACTTACATAAATTTATTGGATTACTCAAATATATAAATATATTTATATACAGGTATATGGGGGGCGCCAGATTTTTTTTGCCCTGGGGCAGGGCAAAAATCTCAAAAAATGTTTAACTTTAAAAAGGAGAGTTTTATTAGGGATATGCGATAGTAAACAGCGGTATATTTCAAACACCGTTTGCCGAAAAGAAATATTTTAAGCTCCATATAACAATACAAAAGGGCGGCCGGGGTGGCGGTTGTAAAATACCTTTATGCGTCAATTTACGAATAGTTAAATTACCTGGACGTGCCAAAATAGATCCTGAAATGCTGTATTGACATAATGTTTTGTTCCTTCATATTTACTTCGCGGAATAACAAATCGTTGTTCTTAAACTGTGGGGATATTTAGAATAATATATTTGCTTCATGTCAAACATTGAAAATTATTTTTATTCCACATAAATATTAAAAATTGAAAAGACGCAATATGAAAAAACTAAGCAAGTTAAGTCGCCCTCAGCGCCCTTTGCCACTCGGCGCCCCTGGCGGTTGACCGACCTCGCCCCCCCCCTAAAACCGGTACTGCCATAGCGGTTCACTGAACTTTTCGACTGGAGTTTGCAAAGATCATTTTTGATGTTGTTTTTATGCAATCTGTTCGTTGAAATAATGCTACAATATTCCAGGGCAGTTTACTGTTGGAGCCCGTAATCCTTGTGCATTTGGCAATGATTGCAGATGTTGCAGGTGTTTGTTGTTGAGCCTTGTTCGCGGATGGTCTGATGGCCTCCCCGAGCGATGCACAGCGCGTCGCGTCAAAGCAAACCACAACGTGGCTCTCGACATTTGCAAACACAGATCTATGCATAATTTACAGCCAATCTGCCTCGTCTATAAATTTAATCGGGTCGCATAAATTATGCGGTGTTAACTTTCGACCGAAATGGCTGAACATCGATTGTACGCCTATTAACTAGATAATGGAAGAGGCCACACATATAATATTAGCAGTATGTTCAATTTATTAAATAAGGGATTATATATTCAGTCACGGAAAAAAATGGGGAAGTAAATCCAAAAAGAAAATGGAATGAATGTTTCCAATAAATTCGCTCTATTTAATGGTTCCATCTATAGAGTACACAAACACTTTTACTTTCCCCTCCACTTCTACATGTAACTTAAATTAAATGTTCTGTATTAAGGTTTATTTTGAATTAGCTTCTGTTAGTTTCAGTGTTCAGTTTTTTATATATTGGTATGAAACTGATCCTTTCTGAAAATGCATGTTATAATAAATCAATCAATCTCACGGGATAGAAAAAAGTCTTTCAGTGACAAGTCGTTTTCTTCTTTATAGTCGATGCGTGAATGGTCGGATGTAGTTCAATGATTAAGTGAACCCGAACTTTATATATCGCTTATAGTACAAGTGACTTATAACCCACGGATGAGATTTCTGTATCACCATAATCAGGGTCATCTTCTTCTTCGTAGTATCAATCCGGTGGATCGGTTTGCAGCAACAGAATCTTGCATCATTTGGTCATCATTCCATATAAACTCTAGCTGGAGCATAAGATTGTTGGTGTCGATATAAAGCTTTTTCAGCCGCCGTGGTACTCACTGCATCCCATTTCAGGTCATTCTTCCGGAGTATATTCTCTGCATGTTTTTCGACGGCATACTAGGACAAATGTATGTACTGAAATATAAAGTTAATTTTTACCTTTGTGAAAATGTGTCTGAAATTAAATTAATTAATATTTAAGTAACACGTCAAAGACCAGTAAATGTTTCCTATGTGAAATATGTAGTATATGTGTTAATTCGTATTCATTCACATTCTGTGCGATTTCTCGCTAAACAGAATCTGAAAATGTATATCGTCCTTCTTTTTGGTGTAATTAAATTGGAAAATGCCTGATAAATTAATGTTAGACTAAATAATAATTAAGAAATAATGTCGGATTACTCGAAAATATTATCCTCTTTGAAACATTCATAATAGTAATCATTTGTTATTACTTTTTATTGAGAACTTACCTAGTGGATACGTTTTTTTTTATAACTGGCATTTTAATTTTATTTATTTTCGTATATAAGAAAATCTAGCAATGGTAAAAAACTGGAAAATGCCGTTTCAAACCACTTATAAAATTGATACTCATGTTTGAAATGAAAACACACTTATGTATGGTTTTTTATGATTTTATTACCATATTCTTATATATTGCTTGTTGTCGTGAGAATATGAAAAACAAATTGCTCTATGATATATTTTTATTTTTTCCTAAAGAATGCAATCATAGTTTGACATTAAATGTTTTCTGATATACACAATTTATAATATTAAAGTGATATTTGTAACATATTTGTAAAACATTTTATTTGGTCATAACTAGTAAATGATACTTAAATAAAATACCAATAAATATTTAAAAACATCGGTATGGTAAACTTGTAACTTTATAATACAGGTGGGGCAGAGAGGTATCCCTAATTTTTAAAAATATACATTTTTAAATCATAAATTGAATTTACAAAAGTGCGTTGTTTATACGACCAAGCCTTGTCTACAACTGACAGTGGTACTAATGGAAAATTCCATGGCCACAGCGTCATTCGAGCTAACCCCCACTCCTCCAAGAAGTCGCCACTACTCACAACGACATCTCAAAAGTAGGGATACTTCCCTGCCCTACCCTTTACAATGAAATATTGAATCGAAGGCAATAACATTTTATTATATTTATACCTCTTTTGTCTATCAAATATCTAAAAAATATACATTCAATTCAAATAAAAGTAAAATAATTTGATTATTACAGTACTACAGTAACATTCAAAATGTTTACTCTCAATAATAAATATTTAAAATAAATGAGGTACATAATTGTCATATATATGCATTTGAACTTATAATACAAAGTAATACGATAAGATAATATGTAATTTGACAATGTTAGTAAGTACAAAATAATATCATGTTAATTTACTCATATACAAATATTAAGTGAACGGTTGAATGTATAATATAAAATAAAATAATTAAGAATAAAGAAATTTGTAAAAAAATCAAATGTTTATAAATAACAAATTTTAACATGTAATAAATATTATAAACGTATGTTGTAGTTTTTTTATTAAATAAATTAAAAATAAAATAAGTTTTTTTAGTGAATAGTGTACATACAAAACGTAAATATAATACGTACTCTAAAATAAAACATTAAGGGTGAAATGTAAACTGAAAATTGTAAGTTATCATAAATATGATGATAACACGAACTTTCATCGTTATAAAAAGGACAAACATATTGTTTATTTTATATTTATTTAAGTATATATACAGGATATAATTAATTTTTCAATATAAATCTACATTTGGGTTCCTACTCATTTTCGCTGTCCGATTATACTCGTAATAACATTATGTGTTTTATTTTAAATTCCATTATTATTATACATAGTTTTTTACATACTTATGTGCATAAATATCAGAATAAACAATAATTATAGCTGTCAAAGTTAAAAGTATAATATCATTCAATAAATTAATACTCTATTTATTATTCGAAGGTTTCTACAAAGTGTTGCATTTACAGTCATAGTAATCTATAATATATTAAATGTCATCCACTCATGCCTATAGTATCTACTAGAATATCTTGTTTAAATTTTAAATAGTGGTGTTATGTGTAGTCTATTAAATTTATTAAAATAAAATAAATAATTTAATGCTTAATTAGTAATGTACATAATTGATAAAATAAATATTTTCAGTAAATTATTTGCTTAGTGATAAGTTGTCCAGATGCCGCAGAAAACTGTTAACTACCACTGACTTTCCTTCAGCCCTCCAGAGGCAGAGCTGACATGAAACGTACTGTATGGTAACAACTTATGGCGGTCATAAGTTCCAATTTGGAAGCAGTTTTGATAGAAAAAGTAATTTTTATAATTCTTAGCAGACAGTTGGCTCGCGGAGAAGTAGTATGATCGTTTTACAATACAAGTTTACTTATTTTCGAATACATGAAGTGAAAAAGAGCTGTAAAATAATGATTTATATATCTTTATTTCATTAGACACATAAAGCTGTACTGACAACAAATGATTTCAGCAACTTTTGAAAAAACTTTCAGTACTGCTCATATGAATATAGTTAAATTATTTCTCATGTGAGGCCTTTGTTTTTGACTACCACCATTATACAAGTGATAACTGTTTTACACATTAATCACATTGATTTTGTAATTGTCTCTTTTATTTTTATTGAAATAAATAATTTATAACGCAAGAAAAAAATATTTCTTGAATTCAGGTATCATTTCATGATAACAAGTATTATCATATCGATATAATTTGTAAAATATATATTATTATTCTGGATTATTTTTTGTTTGTTCAAAGAGACGTTTCTGTTTAATATACAGCTTTGATTTCAATATTATCAGTAATTCAAGTATCGCCTATAGTTATTTATTTACAATAATATAAATTGATTTAAATATGATTAATATCGTAGGTACTTGTTTAAATCATATATAATCTAAAATAAATGAATTTAATGAGCAAACTTTTAAAATAAAATACAACAATATGAGTAGTTTCAATATTTTTATGTACAGCAGTTGTGTTAAATTTAACAAACTTACATCAGACGAATTAATAATTCAATGAAAAAATCAATAAGAATGAACAAATTAAAAATATTTGTGAATGATGCGTGTTAACATTTTATTGAGTGCCTATAGTGTGATAATATTGTAATTCAATTTCAACGAATAAACATAATGTTATGTTTTATCCGAATTATTCACTAAATTCACATATTTTTGAAACATTCACGTATCTTTTCGGTCTAACAGTATTAAACAAAGGTTATTAATTAGTTTGTAATTTTATCATTTAAACAAAATATTGGTTTTCAAATAGTTATTTCATTGAATGTTTCATATGATAATTATGTAATATTTTAATTTGTGGCATTTCATCAAAGCTGAGCTGAGTGGTTTGTTACAGTGAAACCCAAAAGGAAGGCGAAAAAGCCGTGAATTTAATTATTTTAAAACATAATTACTTTATTAGTTTTCTTGTGTGATATTTAAATCGATTTACATTAAAATATAATTGAAAAATTTAATAAAAAAAAACAACAAAATTTAACAAAAATACCTGTTTGATTTCATATTTGTTTAGTTTTACGTTCCACAATTATTGTTGAGATTAAATACGATCTTACAACAAAAAATAACACATTTTCATTACCCTTTGTGTATGTTGAAAGTTTTGTTGTCACAACTACATAGAATTATCAAAAAACACCATTCAATTCAGTACTCACTTAATTAGTTCAAACTCTTTGTGTTAAACATTTGGTAAACAATTTTAATTCAATTATCTCACACCTAATATCGATGAAAAGAGAAGACATTTCGATGATCCGCCAAGCCGGTGTGAGCAGATTATTGTCAGTTCATATTTGGTAACGTTCCGAGAGTGTCGGTGCACACTTGGACTTCTTTAGCCAATATATTTTGCCATTTTAATTGTTGATACTATTCTCGATTCACGTGGCAAACTGCAGGCTGCGAGAAATTTTTCAAAAAAAAAAGTATGCAGGTGAAACCATTTTTTTGTTCGTAATTTTTATCTGGGATCTAAGTTAGAAGTGGGATCATTTTTCCTTGTTTTGTTCTCAACAAATCATAGTAAATAGCCACGCTAGTAAATCTATTAACTCATCGATGTATTTTATTGTTTTTTTTTAATAGGAGATGTACTCAGGAGGTAGCGGTCGGTCCCTTTTAGCAACCTCTCGCTGTTTCTTAATCTTCATGTAACCGAGAACTGACACCATAACAACAAACACTACGATTCCCATTCCACTGCCAACTATCAGTCCAAGTCTGCGAGTCAGAACTGAGGCGAATCCTGCTGTATCATGAGACATCGGAGATCCGCCAATCAGACCTCCGGGAAGTTCGAGAGTGACTACTGAGGTGCACTTGCTGCTAGGAGAGTCGACCATGAGGGGGAGCAGCACGTCTCCAAAGCTGATCTCTATCGCAGTGAGGAGGCTGTCGTTGTCTGGGCGTGCTACGCGTGCATCAGGCCCCGGGGGACCGCGGGATTGTTTGGTGTCCACCTGCCCGAGCACGCAGACCGTGTAGCGTGTGAAAGACTTCAACCTGTTGAGCTTCGTTGAGCGCGCTGATGGATCCAGCTCGATACCTCGAATCTGAAGGAATACAATAAAATCATTAAATGTACATTTAAAAGCTTAAAAGAATATTACATTTTGGATACATATCTTTCCTAAGCGGGAGTAGCTTAGATGCGGAGGATCGACGACGATAGGGACATGCTGGATGCCTACGTTCAACAGAGGACGGACATAGGTTGATGATGGATGACGCAGGATCACTTTAAATATTTTCTTTACTACTCTCAAAGAATTTGATAATCTGAGTATTTACTAAGCAACATCCCTTCCGATAGTATGTACTCTAAAGAAAAAGTGATAAATAAAGAATGGTAAAAAATAATAGACTTGTTCACCGATTTATTATTATTATAAACGGAGTTTATGACGTTTATTTCAATTAGTTGTAGATAAGACTATAATATCAGTAATAATGTGTTCTGAGAGTTACGGCCGCGACCTTGGCGATACTTCCTCTGCCTCGCGACATTTATGTGAACAGTAACTCAATGGGCCGGGCCATTAATAAACTGTGTAACTCGATTTGTGTGCGGGAGTTTTTTTATGCAAAATTACATTTATTTTATTTCCCTCTTGAGACTTCTTGAGCAGGAATTGGCAACCTTTCAGATCTGAAGGATCACTTCTCGATCATACAAATCGAAGGGTATCTCAGATGATAGGTAAGCTTAGGTTGTGTTGAGTGGATCATAGTGGGTTAAATATTTTTTAGTATATTAATTGTATTGAAAGAAATATATTAAAAAAATCATATTCTATTAATTGATATAAATTATCCTAGATAGTCATGAAACATATTCCTAACACATTGATTGTGGCATTCTCTTAAGGGTATATACAAGTACATATAAACGTGATATTCAATACATAAATAACAATTTGTCTGTAAAACCATGTTTCCCTTAATCTATATAAACCACCACCAAACCAGACGTTTGATGATTTTATCTTCTAGAATTTATATTTTCTTCCTCGTATAGAATTCGAATCTTTTAAAATTTAAAATAAGCAGATTTGTATAGCACCCTGACCGCAACCGATTATGCTCTCCTATATGCGCTTCTTTAAGAAATATTAATTTAATACTTATTAATCTGTACACGCTATCAACCATCACACATTTTTTATAATGCAATGTTTATAATGTAAGCACACCATACTAGCTTAAGAGTCTTCTATTGCAGATGGCCAAAGACTCTATAAAAAAACTAAATAAAATATTAAATTTGGTAATAAATAAATAAAGAATAATCATTTTTATATCATAATCTAAGATATATCAGAATTCTATACTGGCACTTAAAGTCACTTATACTCTAGAATCACTGGTTGACGACAGTGTTCAAGTTTGGCCGCTAAGCGTAAGGAATCCGAGGGAAGAACGAAAAAGAAACAATATATTTCTTACGTCTCATGAATAACGATGGAGATTCCTTCTCTACATCTTGGAATGAAAATGTAAACACAAGAATGTTGGCGGGGGATGAATTAATTTGGGACAGAGGCACTGAGCGATCACTGGGAAGACAGAAAGGTACAACTACATCAGAGCTTCACGCTGGAGGGATGATACATCGGGAGCACGTCTTCTATAATGACAATAATTATGTGTTCGAATATCAGTGAAACTAAATATTGAGATGATAGGGATTGGTTGCCACAAAATAGCAGTCTAGTTATTAAGTGATCCATATTACATTTAAGTGTTTATGATTGAAGGATTAATGTGTAGTTTATTTATTTATTTATAAGCGCACGAAAAACATAAATAAAATGGCTTAACTAATATTATGGTGAGTTCTAAGACATAAGCCCTAGATTGGCGGGATGCAGTTTTTGAAAAGGATGTAAGATACATACTCGTAGAACGCAGTATCTTTATAATTTGTCATTTTTGAAGAATAAAAGAAGTAATTGAGTAAATAACGAGTAAAGAAAGTAAGACTTTGTATGATACCACTGACTTTTTAAATAGCTCCACACGATGGTGCCATGTAATCGAAACCGGTAGAGTGATTATTACTTAAAAGTCAGTGGTTTTACGCATTTTTTTTTTTTTTTTTAATGTGTATTATCTTTTATATATAATATTTATAAATAATATATTATATATAATATATATATATAAAATATCTAATTGCACAGATTATTAAGATAATTAACCTCGACATTCACAAGTTATATTCGTGTAATAAATATATTATTAAAAAAACACTTGTCTTATTTGTATTTTTTGAAGTTGTTGAATCGTCAAAATTTTACCAAAATGATAGAATTGATAATTTGTCAAAAGCGACAGGTATTTATGAACTCAATCTGAATTACAACAAAGCGTTTAAAAATAAATTACTTGAGATAAATGCCGTGGACCTAAAAGCATCGAGTTCCATTTGGCCTACCCATTTCAAGTGATGTATTATATATATTGGAACGTGAAAATGGCCGGTCTTGTATACATACATCTAGGCAGTATCCTCGCTCTCCTCACGCTTGGCTAGCTGATGCGAGCTTTTTCAGAGTGAAAGCTTTCCGTCGAATGCAATATATTCTGAAAGGTAACGCGGGTCGTCCCAGTCGATGCTGAAATTCAGACTTTCAGAGCCTCACCATGTTACAAGTAACGAATACATCTAATGGTTATACACTTTTATGTAACACTCTATCCATAGTAACGCTATTAAAATAGTCGTGTAACATACATTCGATAACATTTACTTTTTAATTTTTGTATGAAGTAGATTTACAACAACATTATCTTTAATGGAATTTATCTGTCCTATATTATCGATTCATGCAAGACTTTATTTTTATATATACTGCTTCATTTTTTTTTATATATTCAAATAAACTTTATTTTTATATATTTAAGTATTACAACCACTCTCCTGCTATTTTGCTGGCGTCGTTAGTTCATTTAAGAAAAGGTTTTCCAACAATCCATTTAATAGTTCTTGCGCGCTTTCCTAATGTTATGCTTTTTATAGACCGACGATATTCCGAACTTTAAACTAAACCCGCGCAAAGTCTAATATATTAATGATAAAATGAATGTGTATGACCACCGAAAATTGCATATTGCAAGCGCAGTTTTTATTCGACCACTGGTGTAAATAATGTCACTAATAATAAGAGCTTAACAACTCTTTAGAACCGAGTAGTCCAGGACGCGGGAGTATCTATTTAAAATACTGATTAAAAAACACACGAAGGTGCCTAAGATACATCCGTTATCATATCTTCAGTCCAAGCCATTTGCTCTAACGGGCACATGGCAAAAGCTTTGTTAGTCTTCCATAAACGGTTAAACAAAACTTTCTGTTCTTTGAAGACATTACTTTAGACAAACTCTTAAATATATAAACTCTGATCACTGGTCCTATCAGCTATTGACTAAGCATGGCGGGTTTAATGACAGATATAACTATATTTATTTAGTTTTGAATCGTGAATAGGTAGAACTACGGGAGCAGACATGCCATGGGACAAGCAGTGATGATTAATGCTTCCGATATGAGAAAAATACTCTTATATAATAATCCACTCACATCGCTCACGTTCTCTTCATCATAGTAAGCCACTCGGTATCCTTGTAGTCCCGAGTGATTTCTGCTCTGCCAGGAGACCAGCACGCTGAAGGGCTGGATGTCCTGCATGGCCAGCTTCAGCACGAGAGGCTCCCCACAGAAGTGCTGTGGCTTGAGCGACAGGAGCGGGCGCGCGTAGACTTCAGGTGGGTGATCGCAGCGCAGGCCAGGCGCGCCTCCACCGGGCGCGAAAGAACGAGGCCCGAGCACGCGCCGGTGCTCGCGCAACCACTCCCAAGACTCGTGCGTGTCGCAACCGCAGATCAAAGGGTTTTCTGGTGGAATGAATTTTACCATAATCATTTGATCAGCACGATCCCTGTTGACAGTTTGGATATCTTCTACCAATACGAATTTGTAAGGACGTTCAGTCATTTTGTCAAATTATTTACGTAAATATATCACATAAAACTAACAATAATGACAAATAAATAAATATTGTTACAAATACGCATTGATGTATCAATTTCTTACAAGCAAATAAAAATCATTTACAAAATTTTGTAAGCTAAAGGTTAGGAACAGATAATCGGTTTGTAAAACCATGTGATAGATTTACAAATAAAAAAAAAGTTTTAAGAAAATGAAGACTTTTACTCCAAAAAATATAAAATATTTTAGGAATTCCTAGTAAAAGTAAAAACAGGGAATTTTCGTGGAATGAAGATATTTTTATTGTTGTAAAAAACAAATAAAACTTTTTTTGACATCATGAAATGATTGTAATACATTATTAAGACTGCTAACACACAAACGATATTGTAATTTGATTTCTCTTTGTTTTGTCGTCAGAGGCATACAAAATAATGTCAATCCATAATGCTATATATTTCATAATTTGATTGCTCGTGTATACGGGCAAATATCTGTGAAGTTGGTAAAATATATAAATAATAATACTAACCTTCAGTTTTAAGAGTCCTGATGTGTGTTTCCAGTGGCTTCAAAGCACTTAGCGGTAAACTTTCTAGGTAGTTTTTACTGATATCCAAAATTTTCAGTTTTTTCAAGGGCTTGAATGCTTCAGCCGATATCGTCGTAATCAAATTTCCTTGGAAATTCAATTCAGTCAAGCTGTGCATGTTTTGAAATGTTCCTTTTACCAGCCTTTCTATCGTATTATGCGAGAGATCCAGGATCTGCAAGGATTTAATGTCTGACGGAAAGTCTTCCAGATCTTTCAAACGATTGTGAGTAAGATTAAGGGATCGCAGAAGTCTTAATCCTTGAAGTCTCTCTTGAGGTAAGAACTCCAGATGGTTGTAGCCTAAGTCTAGAGTTGCCAGCTGTGTGAGACTTCTAAAAGCACCTGGAGATATTCTAGAAATGGCGTTATTACTCAAAAATAAATGTTGCAAAAAAGGAAAGGCCTCAAAATCTTTGCTTGTTACTACGCTTAAGTTTGTCCAGCTGATGTGCAGTTCTTGAAATGAATTATACTTGTGTGTAGTAATTAGATCGTGTATTTTTGATACGGGATTAGCAGTGAAGTTTAGCCACGTTAAAGCGGGTAGCGACAGTGCTAACATGGGCAGTTGCTTGAAGCGGTTGTTTGAGAGATCTAGTCGAAGAAGTTCATTGGAGTTTTGAAACAGATTTGCGGGAAGGGCGGTCAGCAAGTTCCCACTTATGTCTGCTGAGGCTAAATGCGTCAAGTTCACAGATGCAAATCCGGTTAGTGACGAAATAATGTTGTCGCTTAAATCGAGCATCCTCAAGTTCGGTAGTCCACTCACTTTGAAAAAATCTAATGTAGAAAGATTGTTCTGAGCGAAGATCAACGTTTCTAGAGATGTTATGTTGTAAAGAGCGTAATGCGGAAATTCAGAAAATCTATTTCCTTGAAGTTTCAGTTCTTTGAGTGATTTCACTGTACTAAATATGCCTTTTCGGAGCTCCTTCATGTTGTTTCCGCTCAAATCCACGCATTCTAAATTGAGATTCTTGGAGAATATATTATCAGGGAGTTGAAATATATGCGAATTGTCTAGAAGCAGACTCTGTAGAGATGGAAGTCGGTTGAAAGCATTCGGTTCTAGTTGCGAAAAGTTACTGTGCGACAATTTAATCACTCTCAGTCCGGGAATATCAAGCCTAGAGAGATCATCGCTCTTTAAAGGATTATTTCCCAACTGAAGGTCATTTAAATTATTTAAACCTTTGAAAGCGCCCAGTTCTATTTTTTCAATAGAACAATTTTTCAATTTCAACACTCTTATTGGCAGTCGCTCTTGAAATAGATTGTCACTGAGAATCTTCAAGAAATTATTTGAAAGATCAAGCGTTCGCAATTTTTTGAGCGTTTCGAACGATTTCGGATCTACATGACTAATATTATTTTCAGACACGTAAAGTTCCTCCAATTCGTGAAGCTCGGCAAATGTTTTGTTGGTTATAACTCGGATGAGATTTTTACTTAAGTTCAGATATTTGAGCGCTCGCATCGCCCCAAATGTTCCATCTTCTATTTCTAATATGCTGTTATCTGTGAGATAAAGCCGCTGTATTGCCACCAAATCTGTGAAAAGTGACCGGTCCAGCTTACTCATTCGGTTGTGTCCAAGCCACAGGCTGAGGACGCGAGACTGGCCGCTGAAGGAGTTTCCATGGAAGGATGTGATCTTGTTAGAGTCCAATTGGATTTTTACGAGCGCAGGCGTGCGATGGAAGAACACATCTCCTAAGGCGGGCAGTGAGTTTCCTTGCAAGTTTATTAGCTGCAGATTGGGCAGGTTTTTGAAAGAGCCGTGCTCGATTGTCGTTATTAGGTTGTACTGCAAGTGTAGCTCTTGAAGGGATGGCAGAGAGTTAAACATTTCACTCTTGATGGTTTCGATCCTGTTATTGTTAAGTCTGATCTCTTTCAAGCTGGAGCCGCTGTCAAACGTGTGTGACATGAGCTCCGTGATCCAGTTGTTATCTAGACTGAGGACAGTCAGCTCCGTGTTGCTGATAAACAAGGTATCCGGGATCATACTGATAAAGTTGTCTCCCATATACAATTCCGAGAGGTTTTTCAGAGTAAACAAACTCTCTTGGTCTATTTCTTTAATCGAGTTCTGATCCAGATAGATCGTATGGAGCAGAGAAGAGTGCGTGAACGCGTCGTGCGGCACTTCCATGATGTTGTTCTCGGACAGGTACAACTCTTTCAAATCAGGCAAGTCTAGGAATAGACCTCCAATGTGATGCACGTGATTGTGACTCAGATCTATCGACTTAAGTTTTTTGTTCGCTTGGAACGTGTCTCGGTCGAGGAATATTATTCTATTTTGACTTATATCTAAAGATTCGAGATTCTTGAGTGAAACGAAGGCGAGCTTGTCGACGACCTCGATCGAGTTGAAATACAGAGTGAGCGTTTTCAAGGACGGGCACAGACGGAAGCAGTCTTCGACTATATTTTCAAAGTTGTTAGAGCTTAAATCTAAAAAATCTAACGAGTTCAATTTTGAGAAGTCGTCCTCGGGGATCGAATCGATCTCGTTCCACGCTAATCTGAGCGTCTTCAGATATTGCAACCGGCGCAAGGCGGCTACTGGGAACGTCTTTAGTCTGTTTTCTGCAAGCTCGAGTTCTGCCATCGACTTGTCTAAGCCGGCGAACGCGTATTCAGATATTCTGGACAATTGGTTGCCTTTCATGTTTAATTTGATGAGATGCAGCCCGTGGAAGCTGTAATCTGGTATTTCTTCTATTCTGTTTGATTCTAGATCTAGTGACATGAGCTTGTTCAGGCCGGAGAGTGCTTTCTCCGGCACCTGGGTCAGCTTGGCCGAGACCAGCGCGAGCGACTCGAGCGAGTCTCGGAGAGGCTTGAGCGAGTCATCGTGCAGCTCATGGAGGCTCGAATGAGAGATGTGAAGGTGAGAGAGCTGCGGCGTGGATGAAGGGAAGAGATCCGCAGTGAGCTGCGTTACTCCGCGGTCCAGCTCGTACACTGTGAGGGAGAGCACGCGGCCGCCAGCCCGTTCTGGTAGCAGCGATAGTACCGTGCGCAGCTGCCCAGGGGTGGCTCCGGGACACTCCAGGAAGATCCCTGAAATAAAAAACTCTACAATAACACCTACTTAAGTACACAATTGAAAATATTATTGTTTTGGTATTCAAGAGAAGCAATACAATAAACCGACATCACACAATTTTTATTATCACAACTTAAGATTTTCTCTGGCTTGAGTTCGGCTTAATGCAGAATGTCTCTAAAAATATTTCTACTAAAATAGTGGAAGGTGATGTTTACTCACCGTCTGCAAAGTTGAAGCACAAGCAGAACGGCACGTCCGTGAGGCTGGGGCACTCGCTCGGCTGCGTGGGCGGCGCGCGCGCCAGGCCGGTGTAGGCGGTGGTGCTCGCGCCCGGCGTGCCCGACGCGCCCGGCGCGCCCAGCACGCGCACGGCCGAGGCCAGCAGCAGCGCGAGCAGCATCAGCGAGCACGCGCTGCACCCGCACGCGACACGACACCCACCCGCGCCATGGAGCCCTGCGCGCTCCACGCCAAGGGCCAGCGCGACGGAGAACTCAACAGGCCAAAACGCCTTTTAGATCCACACTACTTTTTCTTCACTACCACACTTATAAATAATATTTTAAATGCCCACTTTTTTGTGCAAAATGTTTATCACTATAATTGAGAAAAAGTTCTTCCTAGTATATTGTCACATTGAATTACTATCCATGATAATATTTTAAACTTTGAAATTAGGTAGTTATTATCCTTTATTTGAATAGTAAAGTTACATATATTTTTGTTTGTGTATTGTCATGTTACTTTTAATTATAAAACTCAACGAGAAATAACCCTCACACTGAATTTTTTGTAAGCATGCATTCGTGTATTTGAATGAATCTTATCAGACACTCTAGAAGTTGTCATGAGACTCATATTTGCCATCTTTCACTTTTTATTTATATTGAATTGATGTAAGCTTCTATGAGATTACTTATTCACAGTTTGGCGTATAGTTTCGATGGAAGAGTCCGCCTGATAGTGGAGACTCGATGTTCCTCGGGCAATCCTGCAAACAAGAGAAACCATTTTTTTAAAAGCCTCGACTGTAACGGCTCCCCACTGGAGCTCTGTAATGAATGTTTCATTCAGCCCCGGCTGACAGTTTGGGATTTATCTCGCCCGGGGCAGTTTTCACTTTGCAGTTCCCGCAACTTGACAAAAGCCCTGATTTGTGCACCAGAACATAATTTTACTTTTGTCATTATATTTAACTAATGTAATTTTTAATCCTAAAAGTAAGAAATTAATAATTTACGCTTAATGTGTGATTATTACAAAATCGCAGTTTTTCGTCTATTTTTTCAGTTAAAAAGTATTGACATTTTTTTTGGCTTTTGATTTAGTAAAATGGTTTTATGTTCTTGAAACAGTGTTTTTTTTTGTAAAATTTACTTATACTTTTACAAGTATGAAACATACTCGGTTAACTACGATACTATATTTTTTATTAGTAAGTAGGATTTAGAAAAATGAAGTATTTTTTATGCAACATCTAGTTGAACATGATAAATTAACGTGATATCAATTCAAAGTTGATATTAATGTTTTGTGTTTTTTTTTTATGAAATAATTTAAGTTTTGATTTGTTAAATTTATTCAAATGATTATTTTTAAAACTACATTGAATAAATGAAAAATTTGATAATAGGATTTAAAGAAAGAAACATTTTTTTTAATAATCAGAAGTAAGAGTAGTAGTCTTTTAGATTTTTGTAGGAGTAGTATTCTGTTTGCTACCCTTACTGCAAGCTGACAGCAACCATTATACTTAGCGCCACACAGCCGCCTTCGCAGAACCTTCGCCCGTCACTCTCGACTAGGTGCTGACTGCTAACTCCTGACTACTGTCTGCTTCTGCTGACTAGATCGTGCGCACTTGATACTGTTACTGTCGGAATCAACTATCTAGAATGCACTGGTTACGCGTGATTGACATGGATGCTCATCTCGTTGGTTGCACAGTATGGAATGATTCTTTTGTTGTTGTATTACTTTTATTGCATTTATATTTTAATATAAAAATGATAAAATAAAAAGTAATTATTTGGTCCAGGTATAAGAAGCACAAGGCTTAACATTCGACCTTCTTTAAATAGCTGATAAACGTCTAAGTGTTCAGATACTACAGCTGCTTCTAATTAAAACGTAAGCGCTATTATTTTTTGAGGTTGAAGGGACTGTCCATAGCAAGAGGAATTATCATTTTCAAATGTTTTTAGAAGTACTAAACGAAAATAGTTGGTAATTAATGGTATAAATACTGATATTGTGGCTTTTGGGTTTAGCCGTGTGTGGCAAATTTCTTCTTTCCGATTTTTCGACCGCCATTGCAGGGGTCTTTTTCAGGGTTGATGACTTTGTTGTGAGTTGGAGTCAGGAGGTAGTTATCAAATCTGGCCGTGAAAACCTAAGAAGGTTTTAATACTCGTAGATAAAACTGTTTTAAAAGTTCTCTCCGAAAAATAAACATACAGCAAACTATGAAGTTTTTTTTTTATTTAGAACAAATTGATTTTTAATATTATATATTAATTACTATTTTACAATTTATAAAGAAATAATCACGTAACTTACGTCATTCACTTATTAATTAAATAAGTCTCAAAATTTATTTAGAAATTTTTAACGATACAATTATTTTCAACCAAGCAGTAAGTTTTCTCCGGTTTAATATGAAGTAAATTCAGCGTACATTTAAGTGCATTTGATTTTTAATGGAAGCGAAACAAACTTTAATAACATTGTAACTTCACCTCGTACAAACAAAGTTCTTCATCGCGGGTGCGGCAATGAAGGGAACCTTGATATGATTAAGTATTTACAATGGAAATTTAATTGCCGAAAGCAAATAGCTGCGGAGCGAAACTTGGTAATTTGAGGGAAGTGCATTCTTGGCAGCTGCGAGGTTTTGAGGCAGACAGACTGACGGGACCTCCGATCCCTGCACTTGCCGAACTCCAGGCTCTAGAGCCATAGGAGGCTAGGGAGAACCTGTCAGCGCATCGAATATAAATGCATCCAGAAGACGAACGCCTCCCAAGTGAAGATATATGAGAAATAATGCGTAAATCAGCATTTTTTTCTTCATATTTGCTTACAATCTGATATGGTAGAATAATTGGTAAGACAAGCTTATCACCATAGTAAAAGCCAATGCGTGTATAAACTAGTGATTTCGTCTATGAAAAAATCAATTATCATAATTAATTAACGTAATTTTTTTCATTCTAAATATGCTCGATAACTTGAAGTTGTCACAAATTGGGCACAAATCAGTCGTAGTGATGTTGATGATGATTCATGTCAGCTCTGCCTACGAGAACTATGTCCTGTACATTATATCTATAGTTTTTGGATGACCTCTTAGGACGACAAAGTTGCCTGAAGAAATAGTTCCTGTGGCTTATGCTTTCTTGTGACACCTGAAGACCGATTGTAGGACGTAAGGCTGGTGCCCGATTCGTTATCTCATAACTCGAAGAACGTCAAACCATCCAATCAATGCAAGAATCTTTTCTCAAAAACCCACTTATTGGTATTTGATGAGGTGATAAAACTTACAGTTTTATAGAAGGATGCGTAAGGGGGTTAATATAGGCTATATAAAACTAGGATGGGGGTATATAACCAACCGATACGTTTATAAAATTTGTGTACGAGCCGCCGCTGATGCATTTAATCCCAATATTGTGTTTGTATGACAAATTATTTATGAAATATGTATCATACTTATCACAAGCAAACGAGTGTTTGAGTATTTATTTCTGTATGATATTGGTTGAAGCAACACAATGCTCCATTATGTTGCTTGGTCGCTAGAATATTTACAACGCCGTTACAGTAATGTCTGAATGTTCAGCTGCTCCGTCTGGTTTTGAATAAATGAACTTTAATTTCATTAGTCTGGGAGGCGCGCCCATATACATACAAAACCCCGCCCATCAACCGCCCACTATCCGCCCCCCTCCTAGGCCGCAGCAACGCAAATGTGCAATTGAAAACCGTCCTACACAAACAATACTGTGATAACATAATGCCCGTTTTGATATGGCGGTATTTAATAACACCGTAGAGACCCTTCACAGAGAAAATTAATTTTGATAGGTATAGGTATAATGGTATACATACAATCATCCTCTTCAGTTTTTTCTATTGAAAAATATTTTCAATGTTCTTTCGAACTTATTTTTATCAAATCGTCACACATCCCTTCAGGTCTTTCGTTTTCTCATGATATCACTATTATAAAATAAAATAATATTCTACACAAAACAGTTCAACACAATAAATATATAATAAACATAATAGAAGATGGCAGATTTCATAATTAGGAAAGTTATTTTCCAAAAAATATGAATTAAATGTTCACAAAAAGGTGGACTTTAGATAATAGGAATATCGGAATTCAAAAGAAATATTTTGTCGTTATATTCGTAATTGAAATAAACCAAAAGTATATTTTCTTTTATTCTCGACATAAAATCATATACGAGTATATCCATATACTAAATCTTTTAAAATCAGATTGAAAATTTAGTTGCGTTAAAAGTGGGAACAATGTTTATAATTTCTTCAAGGGTACTCTATCGCTCCAACTGGTCAGAGGATATATTTCCCAGTAAGTATAAGTTGATACTTTTATACTTATAGCCTTATGGCGAGCAAACCGAAATAGTCTGTGCTGTTGTTGTGTAACATAGTTTGAGAAATTTATTAATCCCTGAGCGTCGGCGATGTACGGACAAGAGGAATAGTATGGAAATACTCTGATGCAGTGATGTTAAATGTTCAACACACTAGCGTAACATTATTTTAATCCCGCTTATTATTTAGGATTTCATGTGTATGAATATAATACCACTATAGTTAAAAATAAAATATAATATTGACGTTAAACTGTTAAACTGTTAAACTATTGTATTTAAGCCTTTCATTACGGCTCCGTGGAATACAAATTATACTGTCAATTATAAAACTTGTATTTGAAGCATAAATCTACATATCTGGTAAATTATCATATATCACAATGGTTTTGTATCCTTTAGCTCAGATGAGGCATAAAAAACTATTCTAAGAAAGTAGCAAAATGATATATCACGGCTACTGATGTCAACGGTAGGGGAATATTACACGGCATATATCGGGTACCGATGCGAACAGGTAAATAGCGTGCTTTAATATTTTTTCGTATGTTATTTGAAAAATATATAAATATACAATCGTAAAAAATACATTTTATTGCCTTTTACTCGAATAAGGCATTCATAAAAAAATGTTCCGCGAATACAACTTTTTTAGCAGTGAGTATTAAAATGAAAAACTATCATTTGGCCATTAGTCAAAGCTGATTAATTAAATTCTACAAAAAATATTCAGATACAGAAAAATACACTTTAGTAAAATTTAATAAAAAGTGCGAGTATAAAACATGTGAATTTGGATAGTAATTATTTTAATTATGTTGAGTGGTTTCTCAAAAATAAGAGATGGTCTCTTTAACTGAAAGAAAGATGAAATTAATAATAATGGGGACGTGTCCAGTAAAACACAAGTTGAATTATTAATTTTAAATTAATAATGATATTAAAAAAAAATGACATTATAATTTTTGTCTATGCGAAGGGAAAATGGGAGAAATATTATCAGTATTTAAAAAAAAAAAAATTAAGCTAGATGGATTTGGGATACAGTATCATAATAATTTAAGTAGATCTAACGAATAAGCATGCTATGTTTCACATAGATTATAAAAATAAATATTCATAATATATGTTATTACGCCCCTAAAATGAATCCGGTTGTTAGTTTCTGTTGTGATATTACGTCCACAGAGAATGGGCGACTAACGGCAGAACGACATTTTCTTGCGCAACTCCTTAATTAAGTCCGGACAGAGGGCGGCCGCTTATTAGAGCGGTCTGTTACCGCGGGTCCGAGACAACTACAAACTGAATAATTCAAATGTGATTCATTGCGAGAAAAACCGTACAGAAAAACACATTAGGGCGGAACGTTTGTTTGACCGAGATCGCACCTCTTGTAACCGCAAATTCGAGTCATTATTTTTACTGTAAGTAGTGTAGGGTGTGCTTCAGCGGAGAACACACCGGTTTATCATTTAAAAAGTGTAAACATGTTACATTCAGAAATAATCTTTATTTTCAATAGATTAGAAGTAACGTGGTTGCGTACCGAGACAAGTCGTACAAAGTCGTGTGTTCGATTCTTGTAGAAGCTTAAATTAAAAATATACTTTGATTAATTCGTAGGCTTTATAAATATCCATAAATGTTGTAAGATTATCCCTTGCTCATAAAATGACTGTCAAATAAAATTAATAAAGAAGGTAGTAGATGTATTCATAAACATTAATGATACGGGAATGTCAAACTTTAGTATAACGACATTGGCGGATTTTACTCCACTAATAATTATTTCCCAACGTCGTATGTCAGTATTCTCTTGTATACCTAATCTTCTGTCTGTATTTAGTACTATGTGGCAAAGTAATACAACTACGGATCGCAAAAATTAAAATAAACTATATTTATTTTCTCTAACGGTCACTATTCTGAGTAATAAATAAACATACGTAACTTTTCTTTACGTAATTTCGCTATAACACGATTTTTTTGACGGCACCGTTACTTTTTTACGCGATCTACTTGATACTTTTTAAAGTGATATTTGTTGGGACCGATTTATTGAACTGTATGAAAATTTAGTTTTTTTACATGAAACTTTTTGAAACCAATTATCTCGTAAAAATGGATGGCTTGTAAATACTTGCAATAATTTATATTGTAACGAAAAACCGTTTGGATAAAACTAATATTTAGGCAGGAGATAGTCGACTAGGGTAATGAACGAGAACAAAGGTTGGTTCCAAGGCTCGTGGTTCTCATCCCGCCTCTGCCGATATTTTTTCTGAATGAACTGATGCGTATAAAATTTGAGTTATAATTGTATGTATATATTTTATTACTACTAGTATTTTACGTTACAAAATGTGACTTGATAATCTTGCAAGGTTTGATATTCCCGAGAAACGTAATAACTGGCACAAAGAATGGTCCATTGTCGAGCGGTGTTGAGTTGGAACACGCTCATTGCGGGTAGGGGAAGAGAAGTGGAGAAGAAAGCACTCCGCGCATGACAGAGCTACCTTATGAGGGTAATAAACAGCAGAGTGAGGATACACGAGCGCTATGCTAAACGATCTTTTAACCTTATTATACAATATTTCACAAGAACATTTCCCTTCCGGTGAATCGTCCTTACAATATGCCTACCATCTCTTCTGAAACTGAGTACACTGATCGAGTATACGCTAGATTACAACATCGAGAACAGGTATTAGGTACGGAATATTGGAGATTTAGAGTATATTTATTATTTAAAAAGTTATGAAGTTAGGAAGTAGGTTCAGAATTTATTTTTGTTAATATCGGAGACTAGACATATTCTCCAGATAACGAAATACTTGTTGGCTATAATACAGGTACCTATAGATTTTTGTTATAAGTTAGTTATATACTTGTATAAAGCTTGGGATTTCGATCCAAGCTGGGACGAAATGATATCCACATGGGGACAACTGACTGGCAACCGGGCGCCCGTGATCGGTGACACCCAGTGTCGCAATTGGCGATCAAAAGAATCGAGGGAGCACATAACACAGACGGCCATGTGCATAACTAATGTCACGACTTGTCAAAAGACCAATATGGCGACACATACATGTTCGCCGAGTGCACAAAAATAAGAAACGAAATATTGTATATTGAGGTTTTCGGCACCTTAAGCTGATATCAAAAGGTACGAGAATACTCAAATATCTGTATTTAATTTTAAAAGTAACAGATTCTCGTTTATTGTTAGTGTATACTCTATATACACGAATGATGTTTTAAAGTAAGGAATAAACTTTGTGAAGTTCCAGAAAACAAAGTTAAATAATCGCTATCGGTTATCTTGTTTTTGCGAAACATTCTTCTCTCTTATCGCGACCTCCCACCTACCAGTTGAGCTCTCAGCTTTCCCTGATATCTTCTGCTAAAAACAACTGGAGCTATTTTAAAGCACTCGATCGGAACTGCGAGAGAAACTTTTTAGCTTATAAATTGTAAGACCTCAAGCAAAAAGTAATCGTTTTGTCAAATATTATCTGAAGCAAACATATAATATACAAACAACATAATATTGCCACTCTTTTACCGTCAAGTATTTTACAGCACTGACAAAAATATGTATATTTGTATGCAGGAGATATTTTTAAGATGACGTCGTTTAAGACAGGAAAACGGTACATAAAAATATAAAATCACAAATGCATATAAAACTCGTATTAATAGAATTATGCGATCAGGTAGACTTTGGCTATTTTAACACCGTTTTTTTTTACAAAATAAAATTAAATGAATTGACTGTTATATTCATGCGACGTGATTGGAACCACGACTCTTAGTTGCGATTTTAGATTATGTTATATTTAGGGTTCGTTATGTTAAGTAAGCTAAGGTTATTCAGTTTTCTAAAAATCTTTAAGACTGTAACTTTTAAAAGTTCGCTGTCAAGAAAATAGCCATTCGTCAACAAAGCTGGAATCCCTTTTTGTCAATTGTCCCTTTGAAAGTTGTACGTGGCTTGTCGACTGAGCGATTGAGTCCTCCCTTTGCGGATAGTGCTTAAGTTCCGTAGTCAAAGCTTTTAACTTTAAGCTTTAGCCGATCACACTTATGGATGGAACGAATTTTGCATTCACCACGAACAGATTCAACAAAAATTGCATGAATAATTTTGTATGTCGCAGTATTTTTGACAATCTTAATAAGTTCGTAATGTTCAAAAAATAGAAAAAACAATAATATATACATTTTATAACGGTCAACATTTTATACGCAAAGCCTGAAATGGTTGAATGTCAACCTCATAGTGTCAGTGTTGTTATTATTTAAACTAAATATTGTTTGTTGTGAATTACAGAACAAATTTAAAAATAGTTTAATTATATAGAAAATGTAATTCTTACATTAGCTTACATTCACATGCTTACCGTACGATATAGCGTTTTTTAGGGTTACTAACTAACTTACTCATAGTTTGATAATATAAAAAGAAGAGAGAGAACAACTAATACAATATTATACATTGTTAAAAAGATTTATTCTCAATTATAAAATTGAACTATTTTATATAATCAAAGAGTTTTTTTAGTGAAATGTTTATGTAACTACCTACTAGAACGTTGCGTGCGTTTGCTTATACGATAATACATTATGTACCAACCTTTCTAAAATTTAAGGCCACTTGGCTATTTGTTATTTTAACGAAGGGAAAGCGTATCCTCCGGGGTGCTATACATGACTCTTATTAAGTCACACGCATTACAATTCAAAGGAAATATATATTCTATTAACCAATATCAGATCAGAGGCTTAATAGATTATATTTTGTCAAAAAATCTGACGACAATAATACGTAAAATTTACTGAACTGAACTTCGAGATGCACATCTGAAATGCAACAAAGGACAGAATCGCACAGTTGGAAAACTCAATGACAGAACAATTATTGAAGACCACGTTATTTTGGTAATAACCTAATATATTTACGAGTAACATATTTTAAGTATGAAAGGCTGAGGAGTTGTATGCATTGCGCACAAAACCTTGGTTCCATTTCTCTAAAGTAAAGTTACTCAACGTTATTTGAAATCGCTTTTGGATTTTTAGAATACATTGCAGGATATAAGTCATTGGCAATTCATGTGAACATTTAACAATTCATACATTAAACTTAGGGCAAACATCATCTTAAATGAAATTTCTCTCATCAATACATCGGAGCAAAATAAATGGCAGGCGCTGGATTCAAGCGACGGACCTTCACAGAGACTGAAGAATTGAACTATAGTTGCAAGCCTTCGTCTTTCAAATCCCAGCGGGTGCCGTTTATTTTTCTACAAAGTACTGATGAGAGAAATGTCGAAAAATAATTGTAATATTCAAGATAATCTTATTGTGAATGCCATAACATTTTAATACGAGTATTTCAATTTAAGTAGCTTACAGAACATTAAAAATTATAATAAAATATGATATTGATGTAGTTTTGTTTACTTTAAAGACATAAGAGGGCAACAAATACTAAAATTAGCTGGATGTATAGGAAAGTAATAACATAATGGAACTGATAAGAGTCATTCAAAAGCCAAAATCATTAACAGCTTATGCGTTTAATATGATAAGGAGAAAAAATTATAACTATATCAACAGTCTGCAAAGCGTAATTTTTCAAAAATGATGCTTAAACGATTATTTAAGTGTGGGTTTTTTTTCTTCACATAAAATTTGAGAATAAATATAATAGAGAATGATAAAAAATAAAGAGGACATGTTGTCCGCTATAATGGCGATGAACACAGTCTGCACCGAAGCAAGATAAATATTGATGGCTAATAATGGTTTACGAGAATGAGACAGAGATTAGGTGGAGAAAACATTTAGTTTATAGCATATCGCTGGCCGAGTACAAGTCCTGTCCCTGCTGGAATGCCGAGGGAATTACACAGTGAGGGCGTGCTCGACTGTCATTAGTAAATTCCCATGTGCAATTTAAAAAGAGCTACAGTTTATGTAAGATATACGAGTTTCCAGTAAAATCAAGATATCATTAGAATCAATGGAGAGGGCAACATAAAAAACATCTTGTATAGACTAGTCCAATTGATAATCTTTTTTAATACTGCATGACGTTCTTGCTCATGACATAATTGAAGGGATGGTTGATGAGAAAAAATACCCAAGGCAAGAGATGCAAGATTTGCTGTGGACCAACCATTGGGATTGTATATATGATTTTTTCATTCATTTTTCCATGTCCGCTCCCTCAACTGAAGCATATGGAAATCAAGAGATGGCGCATATATGCCGTCATTTATATACGATATTTACTTATCATTAAAGTGAAATGACTTCTTTAAGGTTGCGAATCTTGACATCTCACCATACATAAATTCAGCCGTAGAATATTGGAGGTACGATGGTTAAATTTTAAGAATGACAATGCAAGGCAGATAATAAGGTAGCGTTCCTTGGTCTTCAATCGGTCAAAAGACGAAGGCGGAACTGACATGTATTTTGGAAGCCGTAGGAGAGTATATAGTAAACAGAGCTGACATGGAATAAGGTGGTGTCTGGTGGTTATTTTCTTCACCTTCTGACAGAATCTTTAGTATGTATTTGTACAAAAAAAACTTCAGGCGACTGGAAGTTCTATTCTCAGAGGAATAATCGAATCCCGGCTGGAGCTTGAAAAAGCTGCGGAGGAAAGCGCTTCCTCATTAACACGGAGCTTTTTGTTGCCTTTAAATCCACTAAACTTTAACGAGATTTTTTTAAGGGTTAGAAATTAGTTTTTTGCAGTCGAAACGAGTCTTTTGCGAACGCTTTGAGGGGCAGAAGCATTTTATTATAATTTTATAGACTCTTTTATAGAAATTTTTTCTAGAGTAATGAAAACATAAATATATAATAAAAGAATATTAAAATTTAAATTACTACTAAAACATAGTATTTTCTTTTGTTATAGAATTTCATGTCGTCCGTTATATGTACAATGTGCATGTTTTAACATTAATTTAAGCGTAGTTCAATAAAGCAAGCATATATAAAAAAAATATTTATGAGATTTAATTAAGGTGTTTCATGACATAATTTCAATTAAAAATGGAAATGTAATATACTCGTATCACGATTAAGTGAATTTTTAATTGTGCAGTGTGTGTATTACTCATTGTTTACGTTTATTGCCCGGCTGAAGGAATAACTCAGACAGTATGGTCTGGGAAGGGCCGCTAAGAGATGGATCGCGAGCACTTGGGCGGCAGGGCTCAGCAAGGGCGGCACCACCGGAGCCTGCGGTGGGCGGATTACCCAGGAAAAGCATTTGCCGACGCCGAGTAAATCAAACTAATGAACTTTGCGTCGGACGGTAAAGGAAATGACTCGCAAGCGATGTGTTTACATGGAAGTTTATACTTTTATAACAATCGCATATTTTACATATGTTGTATTTATATTAAAATATTATGGAAACATTCGTATCAGTTATTTAAGCCATTACGCTTAATGTTATTTAATTTTGATCTTAATTTTTTTCCACTGATGCGTTTTTAAACTAAATACATATTGCTATCTCCGAAAACGTTTGAAAAATATGTTGTATGTATTTAAACTAAATATTTTAAATTGAATTACTTTTGAGTAAGCAAATAAATTAAAGATTTTTTAGTTTCTCTCCCATCAACTTTAATACCAACTCCCCTGTTCATTTTAATGCCCTTTTACAGGTCGATTCTTTACGAGTACCTTTTTCAGTTTCAGACAAATATTATTTTAAAATTTATTTGTTTTATTTCAGGTAACTTAAAATGCATTCTGCGCATTTTTCTCACGAAGGAGATATCATCAAGATGATTCTTGTAATAAACTTTGCAGTTATCTCAGATAATGTGTAAGTTTTAGAAGTTTGACATAATTGTATAGTGAAAAAAATTATAAACAAACCAAAAAACTTAACTCAATAAAA
The DNA here is from genome assembly GCA_022606575.1 of Glossosoma conforme. NCBI lineage: Eukaryota > Metazoa > Arthropoda > Insecta > Trichoptera > Glossosomatidae > Glossosoma > Glossosoma conforme. Next base: position 4,233,707 of record JAGTXR010000100.1, on the reverse strand, counting down.
TTTTGAGAATATAATTAATTTCAATAATACTTTTGGTAGTTTATAAAATATGTACATTTATTATAGTGGCATATTGTAGTCGTTGAATTTTACACGAATATAATATGTAAATGTCATGTTATAATTTTTCTTTATTTAAAGCACAATTAAAATAATTATAAAATTGAATGTACAAATTTGACAACGTTCTTATTTGCAACTTAATCACATTGTTAAACTAACTTTTTCTTTAACAATGCAATAATAAAGCATAAATAAATAATACTTGAATGTGATCAGAATAACTTTTCTCATTTTAATGTAACTTTATTAATATTGTATCAAAACAATTCATTACAGGAGACAAATAAAACAAGATTCAGATTAATCTCTCATAAATTTAGATTAAAATATTTGAATTGCAAAGCGATGAATAATAAAATGCCTCTAAACAATTATGCTAAACGAAAAAAATATATAAACACCGAGCACTTAATAAATAAAAAAATAAAATAAAGAAACATCACGATAAAGTGATGGCGAAGAAAAAGGTCGGCGAAGAAAACCATTTTTTGTATAAATCTTGCAAATCCTCTGCTAGAATCTATCCGGAAAAAGAAATCCGCTTATTCAGGTTCTACCAAACTTTGTGCCGCGATACACTTGCATGTAGAGAAAGTCCTAATATCGTTTCTGGATTGAATTTTTCCTACCATTTATCATTACACAGGAGGATTATGAAGTATTCTTGGGGTTGTACCTCATTCCTGTCAACAGAATAAAAAATAAATTGGAAAAACATGCTGAATTTATTTGCCAAAGTCTTAAGGTTTTTTACAATATATAAATGTGAAATAATTTTTCACCGAATGTTGTAATTAGGGTTTATTTTTTTTAACCATTTCCGCTTCATATTAGGAGCGAATTGCCATTTTTCAGTTCTCTAGGCTCATATTGTCTGCTTTATCGCATAACACCTGTACCCTGGAGGTCCACATGTGAACATATATGGTTCCCGGAAGCCTCCAGGGTTAGAGCCCGGGAATTTGCATAGACCGCTGATGAAGTATCAGAGAAATATTTGGGTGTCCATTAATTAGGATATTTTTTAGAAAATCGGATGATAAACCCTCTGATCCCGAGGACTGGACATGTTTTTTGTCTTTTAGGGGTTAATTAACCCTGCCGGGGGAATGTATACAGCTTAGATTTGATTAAATCGATTTAAAAAAACCTTAAGAAATTTCTGGTATTTTTTGTCCATATTATTATATTTTTATTATAACTATTGAACTTTTGTTTTTTGCTGAGTTGAACTAAATATCGTATTCTTAAAAATATTTTGACATGAAAAAGTTGGTAGACACTGTTAAAGTTTTCAGCGGATCGCTCGGACTGAAGGATCCATCGAGACGGAATTCACCGGGAACTTTGGCCGCAAAACCGAATAAAATTTTGACGGACGAGCCCTTTCGCCTTTTCGCCTTTGGCCGCATTTCTGGCCGCGGTTTTTTCAGCGGAAGAATTTAGGAGGGAGCCGGTGGACTCTTGGTCGGGAATTCGCGTCGACAAATTCCACAGCCTTTAGGGATGATCGCCAAGAATTATTTTTGATTTTGACTTTTGTAGGTTTTTAAGCACGACAGTAATTAAATACTTAACGTAGTTCATATTCTAGTTATCGCTTATATATAAAACGCCTGTATTATTACTTTACTTTTTTACTACTGCAAATGCTGTCATTTTAACATAATCCAATGCAGCCGTCATTAATGTTGAAGACAAGTTGCTATGTTGAATATTAGGAGCAGGACGGAATAACAAAGTAAGAAAGCGAATACGGTATCCTTCCTTCCTTCAATCGGTCATGAGAGAAAACAAGGTATAGTCTGTGAAAATGTTCACTAGACGTTATAGAAGAGCATAAACGTAATTATTTTTTCTTTGAGGCTCCGTGTTAGCACCATTTTGATCGGCCCTTTGTAATTGTATTGTATGTGTATATCAATCGTTTTTTTGAAGAGATTCAAAAGTGAGTGAGGGAGAAAACACTTGTACTGTTATAACAGTAAAGATACTCAAATTAATAAATTATAAATATTGAACATGATAAAACTGACATTAAAAACGTCACACAGTTGTACAAAAATCTCTATTTTGTAAATATAAAATCTGTGACGATGTCTGCTTTCAAGACAGAAATTGGATGTCATCAGAGGCCTCATGTGGGTCGTTCTAAGAACTTTCCAAGCCTCCGCAGTGGCCACCTGAGGCGATCCTGAGTAATTGCCGACTGCACTTGTCTCTTTTCACCACAGATCTTTAGTTCGGTCAAAGGAGAGTTCATACATTTATTCATGGTCGAGGCGAGCTGCCGAATGTGGCGCCCAGAGCGACACCTCTGAATAGGACAAAAATGTTCAAAGTCTAATGCCTGTTTACTTTGAACCTCACAGAGAACATCGTAGCCTTTACATGCTGACAATACAACTTCTATATTAAAAATATTACATAATCGATTCATGAGAATGCTACAAGAGTGACGGAACTACCCTATATATTAGAGCTGAGATGAGACGAAGCGTAGACCATGACAGTTGATTTTATTCCAGTTTTTTTGGCAACTACATACTTAAACAACAATTTCTAAAATAGTAGAGATTTATTTTTGTTACCTTATTTTTAGCTATTTTACAAGCCACCTTGTATCTTAAGACTACACTAGGGCTTATCAAAGCATTAATTTTTCATGTGAATCTCAGTTAACATTTTTTTTATTTAATACAGGAGAATACCGACAGATGGTGATAGTGATGCTGAAGTCTCACCTGTGGATTATATGACACTTACCATGTTACATATGGTTAAGCGCTGCATGTGGAGTGTTTATCCGCCAACGTCATGGACTACAGCCCGAGATTCACGCAAGATCCTTACTATTACAGGAATTTACTATCATTGAGTGGTCTTTACGTGACGACTTTCATCTACACCCAATTTTAATTAATATACTATGACTGGCATTTTACGGGTGAGGGATCAAATTCACACCAACCGGGGGTATTTTTGAGCTCAGAAATCGATTAAATATATAAATATTTTTGATCTCCGTCGGGGATCGAACCCACGATCTTTGGCTTGCAAAGTAAACGCTTTGACCATTGACCTATACCCGCCAGCATATAATATGAGCGTGTGTAAAATTTAAGAAAATTATCTACCGCTGTGCCATCATGCTGTTACATATTAGTTAGTATGTACTAGCTAACGTTCCTACTGGCTGTTCCCGCGACATATTTGCTCCATAGTTCATTACCCGCCGGCACGTTGCGGTTCTCAATTAAATTTTCTGCCTCATTTGGCACGTGTCTTATGTAAATCTGACAGTGCCCAGCAATTGTATGTAATCACGCCGCGCACAAATTGTGCTTTGGTGACATGCCGATTAGTAATCTTACTTCTTAATACATAATGTTTCAAAGTACACAAATTAAACAATTTCCATCGTTTCAACGGTGTGATTAAGAGCTCTATTAGAAAATTATTTTATTATTTCAATATTTTAATCTACTTTCATAGATCATTTACTATATTACAATATTATTAATAATTAAATATACATATACTATACATAAAATTCTTTTTTTTTTCTTTTTTTCAACGCGTCAATCCAAACACAAAAATAACGGCAGAAGCGGGATGCGAACCGCGGACCTTGGAAACCAACCAATATGCCCAGGTATTCATACCGCTCAGCTGATTCAGTCTATAGTTTGGTTCGAGACCCGAGTGGTACTTACTAAAATAAATAGACTGTCGGAAAGTAATAAAATTAAGCTTGTGAATAAATGAAGACTGATTGAATAATAAATAATAAAAATATACATACTTTGAATATATACTATAGCGACATCTATCATACGATGATAACAATGACATAAATACTTGTTTCAACGTGAGTCGGTCCAGGCATAGTAATAGCCGAGTCGGCTGAGCGGTATGAATACCTGGGCATATTGGTTGGTTTCCAAGGTCCGCGGTTCGCATCCCGCTTCTGCCGTTATTTTTGTGTTTGGATTGACGCGTTGAAAAAAAAAAAAAAGAATTTTATGTATAGTATATGTATATTTAATTATTAATAATTTTCATCATATTAAAACATTACAAAGTTATGATTTCAACACATGCATGCATTTTTATTGTGTGCGCTATTACAAGTATTGTTGGCAGGAATAGCTCAATGGTCAAAGCGTTTGCAGTGCAAGCCAAAAGTCGTGGGCTCGATCCCCGACGGAGATTAAAAAAAAATATTGTTAATCAATTTCTGAGCTCTAAAATACCCCTGGTTAGTGTGAATTTGATCCCTCACCCGTAAAATACTAGTCAAAGCCTATTAATTAAAATTGGTGGTAGACGAAAGTCGTCCCGTGAAGACCACGCAATCAAATTAAATTCCTGTTATAATAAGGATGATGCGTGAATCTTCCACAAATGAAACATCAGAATTATTATCACCATCTGTTGGTATTCTCCTTTATGTGTTTACATAAAAAAATGTACTGACACCATAATTTATTTGACAAATTTTTGCCCCTTGTGACAATCTATTAAAACTACATTAAAAATTGAAGATCCATTGGAGCACAACAACAAAAAATCCTTGTTGAATGGGTATCTGGATTTACTGGGATAAAAAATCTTGTTGACATTTATACATAAGCTTATATGAAAAAAGACAGAATAGTTTTGGCTTTAGGAAATGTTTTAACAAGGCTAAGCAGAAAGGCTGTTGTAATCTCAGTGAGAATAAGAGAGATACAAACACTTAAATAAATGCCTAAAGTTTCCAGCGTCCCCTTTAAATGTAACCACTTAGTAGCGGAGGCATTAAAATAAAAGAGACCGCTTTACAAAAACACTTAAAAATAACATTAATGGCCATTTTTCACAATCCGTAAAATTTAATCGCCTGTTTGTAATCACATAAATGTAATCCGCTTCTAGATTAATAAAAAAATATATAGTCCTCTTGGATGTCGAAAACTTGATTTAACTTGTCAAGCACCATACTTACTTTCTTTAAGAACACGTTATTTTCAAATGATAATTCCAATAGCGTCTAGTTGATCCTCTTGAAAGCACGACATCTTTCACGTCGCAAACCTGACCCTACAAGCCTTTCTAGTATTAAAAATCCTTACTTGTCTCTGATTGTCAGTCTTGTAATGGTCGGAGAGACTGACTGTAGTATGTAAAGTTGCCTTTAACCGCCTGATACCTCGCCATTTCCAGTCTACGGAAGCATCTGCTCTCAAAACCCGTTATACGGCTTCATTGGGTCATGATGAGATGTCAAGAAGCATAGCCGTAAGAAACAACGGAGACAATACAGGCGCTGTATAGATGACACTTTAATTTGATCGAGTAAAGCTGAGAGTTCCAGATATTGCGCATTTAAAAAAACGTATATAAAAAATCATAAGGCTTGGTAAAATTATTTTATTTGGATGCTAAGGTGCTATGGAGAGATCCAAGCTCGGAGTCTCGCTAAAAGATTGAATCCGAAACGAGAATATACGAAGAAGAACTCAAGTAGTGGAGGCTACCCAACGAAAAGGCACACTCAAGTGGCAATGGGCAGGACATATCTGTCGAAGCGACGACGGTCAATTGGGAAGAAAAGTATTGAGGTAGCGCCCAATAACTGGCAAACGAAGCATTAGCCGACCTGCAATATGAACTGATGACATGAGAAGAATAGCGGGAGTGACCTGGATGGAAGGCAGAGGATCGAAGAGAATGGAGACTCATGCGGGTGGCTTACGTTCAACAGTGGACGAATACAGGCTGATCTGTTGTTATTTGTACTGCTACTAAAAATACAGATTCATACTTTAACCTTTCCACTTCTTCTAGAAGTGTACATTAGCTGGAAATTTTTGTCGTCCTAACTAGTAACCAATGCCCTCCAATACAAGTGGCTGCGTCTTAAAAAAGACAATCGTAGATCTAAGGTGTATTTGGGAATTTATCAATGGGATTTCAAAGAGATCGGCTGACCAAGGCAACGCTCCCGAGACATAAACATGTTTTTTTTTTAACTGGTAGATTATTTTTTTCCGAATTTATATTAACAGCCATCATAACATATACAATATACAAAGTTCAATTAGCCAATTACTCATAAATACTAGGTACACTCTACTTTATTTTCAAATGAAATGTATTTTTCGTAAATAAGTTGCTGAAATACTTTAATAAATTTTACTCCACTTTCAAAACATTGTTCAATTAGATTTCGCTGAGTTTATTACCGCACGTCACGTGAAATTATATGCTTTCTCATTGAATGAAAAGTTGCATCCTTCCACGATATTGATAATTTCTCACAATTATTGGGATGTGTGGCTTCCATATTTTACATTCCATTAATGCCCTCTCTGTATGATATTGCTTACAGTTAGCAATAAAATGTACATCCAATATCCAATTTCACCAAAATGAACATATTTTCGATAAGCTTACAAATATTTGACAAATATCTACATTAAATTTCAAAACGGTAAAGTTTCATTATTCATTCCCTGTTTCACATTATTGATAAAAAGCTATTGTCTAATGATGAAGCGAGAGTTTTATAAATATTGCAATGATTTAGATCCAAAATTTTATCTTTTTTTTTAATTGTAAGACTGATTGTATCATTTGATTGTGTAGAAATGTGTCTTTGTGAAGAATGACGAGGTATGGATGCCGGAGGTAAGAATGAAAAGGTGGCTTTCTATTCCATGGTCTGGTAAAAGAAGAGAGGGGACCTGACTAGGACATGTTTTCTGGATGTCGCATGAGAATATAGATTACAACTGGGTTTTATGATGACATCGGAAATGAAAATATACAATGACGATCTTATACATACTTGAATGTCTTGTTACTGCTGTTGAAATGTAAATAAATTTTAGGCATTGGTTATGAAATAAATGATGTACAAATAGATTACTAAAATAAAATATTCAATCGTTTCTTTACGTCAGAATGTTCTCGGCGGTTTGTTAACGGATCACGTAACTTGGGGTCACGTGGCCGTTCAGCCCTTCTCAGATCCTTGGACCCCAAAGTCAACCTGCCGCACTTTATTGGTACTACAGACTGTAGACCCTTTGAAGATCGGAGGACTAACACGCTGGGTAGCAACGAGCAGTGATTTTACAAATTTGGTAAAAGGTTGCCAACACAGAATATTGTCAAGAAAACACCGTTTACTTATATGTTATTTTATAAGTTCTATAAGACGATAGACACTAAAATCTAGTTCATTAGTATCATAGTCATAGTTTTTTCATACAATATTTTCATTACGATTCTTAGAAAATTTATCAATTTATATTTTTTAAATATCTAAAGGTCTCTGTTTAGGAGATTGCAGTTTTAACTAACTCGTAGCCTTCCTCAATCCATCGTTTGTCAAAAGACAACTCTTGTCTCTTGACAAGGGAACGAGTAAGTCAAAACTGTAGTCTCCTAAGCATAGACCATATATTACTTGATCCATGTAAAGACAAGGTAAATAAATAAATATTTATTAATTTGAATAGATCTCAAAGTGAATGCTGAAAACATGAAAAAAAAAGGGTTTTCTAGACCTTGGTTAACACAACAGATAAGCTTTGGAAAACTAACTTATCATCTTTGTTCACTTCCACATACAATCTCTCTAAGCAGATTGACAATAATTTTCAAAGTTCTTAATACACATCCATAACTCAAGTAGTAGATTTGTAGAGCTTATGTTTCATCTTCAAACGCCAAATTCAGCGTATTTTATACAGTATATAAATTTACATAATACTCGTATATAAAAAAAAAATTTTTTAGAGGTTCTATTTAACATGTCAAAAAATGCGTTTTAAAAATTACTTCAATTTCAAACAAATTCGAAGTATTCATAAAACAGGCTTCTCCAAAAATAAATACGATCCTGATTACAAGATTACGGTCGGTAAACTGATATTGAAAATATCTGAAAATTCTGTTCCAGACCCCAGAATGTGAATTCGATAACACAATGTGGAAAAAGCTCCATTCCTATTCTTAACTCATTAGCATATCACAGTCATCGACCAACCAGAAAGGGTTCCGCCGCCATAGAAAAACAATGGTTTCTCAGAACCTACGATAGCTTTTTATGGCGACATAAAATTGAATTTTTTGCGAGGAATAAAATTCTATGAAATAACACTAACCCAACGACGGATTGGCATCCTGCTCTCGAAATCATTTATCCTTAAACCATACATATCTTTTGTATCAGTTAAAATCCACGAAACATATGAGAAGGATAAACTTAAGTAAAGCGACTCGAAAATGTTTAGTTTTGCAATATTTTTTCCTCTAGTTAAGGAAAATAAGAAATTAATATATAATATTGTACAAATATACTTTTTTCTAAAAACACGTAGTAGAAAACATCATTTTTAGTACTCCTAAAATTATACAAAAGTATATAATCACTTGATTTGTTTGTATTTTTTATTCATAACTTATTTAATTATGTTTATTTAAATATTATTGTAATATTATGCAAAATTATTATTACAACACATTACTTTTAAACAGTATTTATTATGTTCTTATAGGTAGGTTACTGTTTTAAATCAGCATTGCTTTAACGAATCCGAATGATTGCACCTATGCTCTCGAGTTTTGGAACATTCGGTTCTAAGGGGAGATTCACTCGAATTTTTTGGAAATTTGTGGAGTAGGTGTATGTACTCGTATGTGTTGTTTAAAAGAAGCATAAATGAAAAAAACTGGGTTAAGAATGAGTTAACACTTCTGAAAACACACAACCTGGAGGGATATAAAATGTTGGGCAGCGATTACTTCAATGCCACACAAGAGCATAAGCTACTGTCTTCCTTTCTTCAAGACCTCGGACTTCGTTTTGGAACGCCTTTTGGAACTGTACATATGATTGTCATCGGTAGAGCTACAGGAAGCAAAGTTGACATAAGATAAGGCGAGGACCATGGCGGTTGACAGAGTTTTTGTGGCGGCAGTTTGTAACAACCATTTGCTCGAGTTAGGAAAGCAGACATGATGTGATGACGATGATACATGAAGGTAAGTAAAAACTCGTCGGGGTAAATATTTAATTTTAAAAAGTTCTCATTAGTGAACAAAATCTAATATATCAGGTCAATCCACTTTCGGTTATGCGATTATCACTCTTTAGAATTAAATTATATGTTTGTAATAGGATTTGAAGCGATAAAACCTAATAGCATTTTCTGTTTCCTATTCATGATGCAATGGAAGCTGTTTTCACTCGCCCAATACATACGCATTAAATAATTATGAATTATTATTTGTTACGTATTAAGTTAAAAATGTAAGCTATTGTTTTACTGTAAGATTTATAATTAATTCAGGTTAAGATTTGAGTACCAAAAATATTTATTTTTTGAAATCCGTCCTTGGATTTAATATCTAAATTTACATTTTACACAAACTTCTAAAAGAGTTAATTTTCATGCGTTTTTATGAAAATGATTTAAAAAGCCGTTGTTTTGGGCGTAAATGGATTAAAATTAAACGCGAAAATTAAATTAAAAAATATAATGTTTGTTGAGAATGAATATCTTTTAGTAACTTCTAACGTAAATGTAAGAATTGTAATATTAAAATGATAATTGGGTAGATAAAATCAAAAGCTTACCAAAAACGGCTATTCAGCACGTTCTTAGATATTGTTCATACTAGTTTTAGAATTCATACCCATTTTACTATTTGTACGAATTATTTATAAAATGAACAAAGTATGAGCATGAATACATAAAAAGTAATAAAAAACGATGCTTTCAACAATATACTATATAACAAAAACCTCAAAATGAATCATTGCATTAATACATTTACTTGGTATTTTTGTTTTCTTCTCCTTTTACTCTCGTTTTTTATGTTGAAAAGTAAGCTTTTCAAAAAAAAAATTGCCATTATTGTTTAAAAAAATATATAAATAGTTTCTCTTTTGTTAGAATAAATGTTGGTAGACAACACATTTAATTACAAATGTGGAAAAATGTTACCTCTTTAGAATATTTTTGTAAGGTGCTTTTGACGTTTTTTTCATTAAGTTTCAGGGAGTCTCACTGTCCGGAAGAAACATAAACTATAGAATTTGGCTTTCATGATATGGAACTGGTTTTTAATAAATCGAAAAAAATGAGTAAGGATTGATAATTAAGATTTCAAAATATTCCAGGCAGCATATAGTTAAATATGTTAAATAAAAAATTGTATTAAAAATCACGTTTGATGACGTCTTGAGAACAAAACCAAACAAGAGAACGACATCAACAACGAGATTTATAGCGTAAGTGTAAAATAGCAATTAAAAAATAATAGTTTTTTTTTAAATTTCATAATACACTCATGTATAACATAAAATGGGTGTATATTTATCGCATGTAGTTTTATTACATAATATTTAATACAATAAAACTGCAAACACCACAAATACAGAATATTATATTTAATGCGGATTATTACGCAAAATGTGCTGCTTCAAGTGGTTTATATATGTAGCATACCAAGAGCTCGTAATATGTATGTAATATGCGCCCTTAGTCCTCTCATAGAGGTGGTCCAGCTATTTCTCGGCGCGTTGTTTGTCATGCCATTAATCTCTGTAACGTGCATTGTGTTGCAGCTAGTGTTGCTTTCCGAGAATTATTTCCGGAAAAATCTGTATAACTTGTAAATATATACATATTTTATAATAAACTCGTATCTATAATTTTGTTAAATTGCACAACAAACATTTTCCAGGAAACGATATTTTATGTAAACGCATGCAACAGATCCCAGATGTTGAAACCAATAGGATATTTGATGAGCAAACAAGGCGGCTGGACGACTGCATGTCGAAAGGATTTGAGATATTTGTTAAGAGTAGGGGAGATTGAAGGAATATATTTTTGTTTCATAAGAATTCGAATTAAATAAAGAATTAAGCCTACAAGTAAAGCATATCATAGCTTATCTGTATCTATATGGAATAAGTTTAACCCTAATTTGTAATATGTTGTAAGCAATCTAAGTGTGCGACCATCTATTGTTGTTGTAAGGAATGTATGCAGATGCAATAAATACTTTGATTTCAAAGCACTTAAAGCATTCTTATTTATTAATAAGAACTTGTGAAGAGAGCTAAAAAATATTCTTCAAACTTATTCAGGATTCACATTATTTCGTAATAAGCCCTTTCTGGCTTTATAAACCACCCCTAGAAATTACCGTAATATGTCAGACTTGGAAGCAAAGATTTGCTTTTTGACAAATATAATTATATAATTTTTGGTAATTCATATTTATCAATAACGGTGCTTGGCAGCCTAGTATAAATAATATTTTAGTATGGTTCTTCATAAGATCATGCTACTTCATAATTGATAGAAAATTTCAAAGAATTAACTATATATCAGATATTATCGTATAATAATGACAATAATAATGATAGTAATATTAATAATATTAAGTAAAATATGGAATACAGTAAATAAATTTATTTTTACCATTTGACGTAACATCTAACGTGTCTAACCTAAGATTTATAGAATTTCAAACATAAAAATAATTAATCAAATGGAACCTTTTTTCAAGACATATGCTGGGTATATGTTGACTCAGGATGAAAAATTTATCCAGGTTGTGCTTCAATACTTCGTATATGCTTTGAAATAATCTCCCAGCATCTGTGTTTTTTCCCTATTAATATCTAACTAAATATTTTTACAGCTGACCAAGTTAAACGTGAAAGAGTTTACTAGTGAGTCAAAAATTTACAGTAATACTCATATGTGTGTAATAAGATCAAGGGATTGAAGCACATGTGATCACTAATTGATTTTCTGGTATTTCTTCATATATTATTACACTGTGTTGCAGTGGGTTGTTGCATTCATCACGATCTATTTAATGGGAGTAGAGTCTTGGCACGGTCACTTTAAAGTTTTCCAAAAGTGGGTAAAATACGCACGGAGAGAGCCATAAAGTATGAAAATAAAAATATAAATAATATCACCACCACCGGAATTCAGAGATAGACATTTCATATGCAGCAACTACGAGTATATTTTTAGTCTAAAATGTATAAAATAGTTTTGTTAACGAATTTTTAAATTTTTTTTTAAGTATTATATTTAAATTAAATTATTTAGTTTAAATAAAAAAAAAAATACTTTTCTTTAACTTATTTAATTATATGCATAATGGTGTAAGATTTCGTGTACGGATATATTAAAACATGTCAGGTTTAAATACAAATAATGATATCTAGCATGAAAATGACCACATCATCAAATTTTGATTTATGTAAATTTATTTAAAAGGATTCAACGTGGACTGAATCACTCGGATATATGTGGTTTGATAGATCGGAGGTATAACGTAATGAGGTGAGCAATAGTGTGGAGTGGAGAGTTAAAGCGGAATCCTGAATTCCGTGAGTTAAGCCGAAGAGATCCAAAGCATTTGTCACACTCGATAGGAATTCATAATTGTCATCACAGAAATAGATCATCCGAGTTCATTCGATATACATACATGTGGGTCTCACCACACCTTTGTAGTTCAAGTGACTTCTTTGTAGATTATTTTATTTTTATAATGTGCCTCAACTGGGTGAAAAAATATATTAAATCTATAGTCCTATTAGCTCAAGCCAGTCATTATAGCGACGAGAAAAATTAAAACAATATATCACTCGAACTCTTAGTAAACATTTTTTGTTGAGTAAATATTAATAACGGCTTAGATTATGTTGTAAATGGAATATATTTGAATCCTTTCAGCTATATAATATTACAGGTAAAGTGAAATTAATCTTTAACTTAAAACTCACATTTCAATGAAACAAATATTATATTAATAATTTTGATGAAACCAATACAAGGTGATTTCTTGCAAAGAAAATATTTGTTACAAGAATAACAATCATTCAAATAAGAGCAGGTGCTGAAAAGGAACATGTATAATCATACTTTTAGTAGAATATTACATTTCATAATCATAGCTACTAGATGCAACCTCATTAGAACGTATCTTATTTACAAAATTGGGGTAAACGAGATTACATAATACAAAGCATCGTTGAATAAATGTGGTTCAACATAAATAACTGCATGATAATGGTTTTAAGAATGTACTTTTATATATGAATATTTTTGCGGAGGATAAATATCTTAGGCATATCCACCAATTACGACCAAATAGTGCAGGTGTCGAGAGACTCGGGTTCATCATTCGACATATTGAATAATTCTGATTAACAAATTACCCACAAAGTTCCGCAGATTCTACAGCTGCCGTGTCATCAAGTCCCCGGGTTGGAGTTTGGGAGTTCTTCGGGAACAACATATGATTCCAGGTGAATTGTCAGAGGTAGAAATATCATGGGACAAGGCGTTGACAATCACAAGTAACAGAACAGTGTACGGTGACAATTTATGGTGACCAAATACTTCAGGTATGAACAGGTAATATGGAAATTTATATTTTACGACATGAACTCTTAAATTTACGCACATCATTATAGGACAATTTAGAAATAAAGAGCGAAGGTATTCTTGTGGCTAATATGACTTGTTTTATTCAATCAATTAAGAACATGATATCAAGGTCACTGGTTAAATTCTTAATTTATGGATTTATCTAAATAACGTTAATTGTATGATGTAGAAAGAGAATGATTTTGATAACTTTACAAAAACAATCTTTTTCCGAATTGAAAACAAAATAAATGAATATGATTTTCGAGAATGAAAGATAATAAAACATTATGTTTGCATCAGAACATAAATATTATTTATTCACTATTAAGGATATGCGATGACGGCACTCTACTTTTATGTGTGTTTGAAAATACTTTTTGAAAAATCATGAATATTGCAGCAAACATCGTTTCGGTAACAGTCGCCCGTATCGCATATCGCTCACCGAAGGAAATATAACGCTCGGGCATTTTTCAGGGAGATTTTCAGTTCGCAAGACGTGTAACCCGAAGAAGGGCCCTCGTTTGTTCGAGATTATGCGGCGTTTTGAGGCTGAATCACCGGCGGTTTCTCTGCCAGGCTTTGCTCGTGACTGATATGAAAAACACCCCCAAGAATGTCTGGCATTTAAACACGACTGAATAATGGTTATTTGCGCCGTATGACTATTTTATGGACTGGGAAATGGGTTTCTTGAAATAGGTTATTTCGTCTTGTGAGAGATGGGCGCAGAATTACTGTTAGTTAATACAACTTAAGGGATGAGGTTAAGAACGCTCTTCCGAAATTAACAAAAACCTTAACTTTACGTGAGTTGAAAGCATTATTGTCCGTATTTATAACAATATAACTTTTTAATTAAATTTGAACAAAAATTGACTAAGCCTACAAATTTTAAAGTGATATTGTTTAATATGCTCCCGAAAAATGAAACGTATGTTACACACCACAATAGAAGAATAATGCGTCATACGTTCTGTTTTTGGATGCAAATGATGGGCTATAATGAAAAGCCTTAATTTATCTTTATTTTTTATCCATTATTATCACATGCGAAAACCATTTCATAGATGAGCAAAGTGTCATTGGCTGTTGTGTGAAAGGAAAGCGTGAGAGGCAAGTGTGAGAAGAAAGTTTAAGAGGAAAATATAATGTAATTTAGTGTGGCGCTCGAATATATTTGAATTGGTCTATATAATAAGTGAATCAACTTTTGATTTTGTTCGCTATAGTTTGAAGCTATATTTATTTTTATAAAATTAAAACAGTCTATTCCAAAACTTGGAGACGTATGTTAAATGCATAATCATGGAATAAAGCGGAATAAAACCTTTGTAATTTAGTTGAAAGCTATAAACGTCCTTCTTCACGTCACACTTTAAATATTTTTCTATCGTTAATTGTCAATGAATGCATTTGTATTATAAAACATAATTAATATGTATTACCTTTATGCAACCTGCAATATTTATTAACGCATTGATTAAAGAATATATGTACCATGAAATGTAAAATATATTGCAGTTTTTAGAAGTATTCCGCTTCCTTCATAAATTTGCAAGTAGATGGAATGTTCTCAGTCTGACATAATTATCGTACGACTAATTTCAGATCAGTGTCATACAAGCGTGGCCTCTAATAAATTTGCGGGGAATAAATATAGTAAGAGGCCACCTTGTTCGCCGCGAGAGGTATTTTTATGCGGCCGAGATAACTGCCTTATGTTGCGGCAGAGGCTCTGGCTGAAAGTGCTCGAGGACGGGGCGGCCGGGGCGCCGGTAAAACCTTCCGGAACCTCCTTCCTGCCCCCCTACTCCGCCAGATAACGCCGGAAGTAACCCTCCAACAATATATTTGAAAAAATGAAAAGTGCCACGCTGGGAAGCTATTTTCAGCGGCACTATCGCGGCGTGGAAATGATTTTAATTGGCCCATTAAAAATAAATCAGTGTCAGTTTTGGCCCCGTTTGGATTTAAAATTGCAAATTTTTGCTGTAAACACGATGACTTACACTAAAGCATTTTACTTCTAATTTAAGATTGCCATGATCAAATGGAGCATGAAGATCACTGTGAGATCATCTTTTTTATCTTCGGTTTATATGTTCAATTTATTGACGCATGTCTTGCTATAATGCCACTCATAATCTCGCACAAGTTATATTTTTGTCTATCAGTATCCCAGAAGAATATTCTTGTAAGTTGTGGTATACTTTATTTTGTAAGTTAAATTCAGTATTTGTAAATTATTGAAAAAATATGTACTTTTTGGTATACGCCTTATGTCTCTTTTACCAGTGATTGAAGGATTCGATAATGAACATTTACGAGTACAATTGTATCGAAAATTTAAATTGCTTTATTGAGATTATTTTTCTTCTCCATTAGCATTTGACAAGTTAACAAGAAAATGTTTTGTAATCGTGATGTATGACATCAATAAGCAATTAATATTCTTTGTATCTAACAGAGATTTTTCGTTAATTACTAAAAATGATTCGGATATTTAATCAAAAATATATTTCGTATATTTGTGGCGAAATATCTCGAATATAAATTCAATTGTATATTCTAATATTAATAGTAGTACTTACATTCAATAATAATAATGTTGGTTTTGATTTGTGACATTTCAGCAAGTTTCACATTTGACGCTTTGTAAATTGGGTAATATTTTAACCTTCTTTGTACGTTGAATGTTTTAAATGAAAAAAAAAAATCACGTTGCTGTGGACGTGATTGTTTTGTGTTATTTAAAATATGATAAAATTTAATAATAATATTTAATTATTTCTGAGCCAAAAATACAAAGACACATTTTATTTCTTTGTAAAAATTATATTCTTAAATTTAACTGATCACACGGGAGTATTATATATATTATGTTAAAATGGAAAAAAAGCTTATACTGTTACACATTTTTGCTATAAAGTCTTTGAATATATTTAATTGGGTACTCGTAAGTCCATTTTTATGAGTACTATTAAATTGATAATATTTATATTTATTTGTAAAAAGAATATGTTTTTACATCTTCTATTAACTGTGCTCTTAAATATGAGTATGAAAAATATTTTTAACACATCTTTAAGGATCTCCATAACATGAGATTTACAAGGACTAATAATGATTTTTCATCATATAATATTCTCTGATTTTAATATGATTGACTTAAACTTAAGAATACTTAGCATGATCCTTGGCTATTTCACTAAAGATAGCTTAATAAGTCATATTTACTAAAATCCAATCATTTACAAAATAGTTAGGACACTTGAAATTATTGAAACTGGATACAAAGTATAACTTATTAGGGGAAAAAATGGGAATATTAATTTCTTTAATTACTATCAATCATATAGGTAAACACTCATATATTTTCTTTTTTAGTGTAACATGCAATCGGAAATCAGTTGTCAACAAGAGCATATTATTTTTACTTTTATTACAATGTATTTACTTATTATATTTAGCATATTAATCTTTATTTAAAGTCAAACTGGGGATTTATTGCATAATAGCCTATCGTACTTCCAGTGAACCATACCACTTGGAAGTATTAGTATATTACAAGTTGTTTGCATTTAAACAACACGTTAACACACTTAATATTGAGAGGATTAAACCATGTAAGTAGATAAATATAGTTAATATTTGGTATATAGAACTGGATACGTCATAATATGTATCTATGAATTATTTGCTCTCAATATTGCATTTACCGTAAACAGATTGCTTTGCTAAAATTACCATCAAATGTGTTTGATCAATATACATATTTAGGTGCATATAGATACACATAACTATTGTTTATACATATCCCATGCCCATTATATACAACTGTAAATATAATACCAAAAATTAACATATGAATCAAAAATATTTTTCCTGACCAATATAAAGACCTGTACATACTTATGCATGGAAGAATGCAACAGAAAATATAATCGTTTAATTGAAAAAATGTACAAATATGCGTTGTTTCATAACAAAATAATCAAAGAATATTCCAAAACGTTATTTGATTTCATTCAATATTGCTAGTACAGAAAGTATAATACAAAACAATAAAAATACAAAATGTATAAGAAAATAACAGACTCTATATTGTTGTTGTTAAAATTTGAAAATATTGTAGAGTATACGTGCATTCTAGAAAAAAATAAAAATAAGTGTATTCACAAAACGTAAGATATTTTATTTATTATCTATAGAGTTAGACAATAAATAGACAGATATTATTTATAGAGTTAGATAATATTTTTCAGTTCTGAAGTATAAAATAAGAAATTTGATATATATATCATACAATTGTGATATATTATACTGCCTTATTAGGCAACCTTGGTCTTATAATAATAAAGTTATTGTTTTTCTTTTGTATTTCAATATATATAAGGTTTAATGAGACGTCAAGAATAAAGAAGGGCATTTTTTCATTATTAATGGCTCATTATTTCATAAAACTTGATAAAAGTAATAATGCGGCATATAGTAAATTAAAAACAAAACAATCCAAAGAAATGTGCGCTAAGCTATCAATTTAAAAACGGAGTATTTTTTGTGATGATATGTATTGTAAACGCAGTGCGAATTTCACAAAAGAAGATCAGTAAAGTTTCTTTAAAGGCTTTTGGTTCCCTCGGTCGGCGGTGAAAATGAAACGGTCTCTTTTTATTTATTTATTTTCCGAGTGAAATATCTATCGGTTGAAAGTTCTGCGCCGCGCCGGTCCCAGCCCAATCGGCGCGCTCCTTATGAAATACTTGGGCTCGCTGGGAACATACGAGCAAGTATGTACAAGATATAGTATTTTCCTACATTTCTTTCCTTCCAGTATCCTCCGAAATCTAGCACAAATTTCAAACTGAGCCCGGGGCTAATACTACACGGTAACGTTAAAATCAAGTAATCAAAAAAATATTTTTTAAATAAAAGTTTTTGAAAAGCATTACATTAGTGATCATGAAAACATCCAATGAAAAATATATTGACTTCTTGTAATCTCGTAAATATTATAAATGATGTGCAAAATGACAGAAATGATGACTTATCTATGCCGTCATGAACTATACATTGAATGTACTCGACAGAGGGAGGTAGAGCTGAAATAGAATGAGACAAAGACCATGGCAAGTGACGGAGCTTTTTGGTAGAAGCTAAAAATACTTTATTCTCCAGATATAAAATTAGATATGAAATTATGATGAGTAATTGACACTTTGAGCCGTATGGCAACGTCGTTGCAATGCCAAGTAACAAACAAGACCGTAATTAATAATAAAAATAAAAAAAATGATACGGTAAAATAAATTGTGTTAGTCTTATTATTGATGTTAATGAGGTTTAATGTGTATTATCAATGTGTATATTTTAAGTGTATATTATGTCATATTAATGTGTATTATTATTATTAATAATTATACCCAGTAATTGATGAGTAACAATACAGTGGTAGTACCTCGTTTTATTGTTCGTCATAAACGAGTATCATCCATTTCCTTCAAAAAAATTCGTACCAGCCAGACTGGTAAATCTTGGGCCAAAGGAAAATTCTTTAACATATATTTGCTTTTACTTTAAACATTATCTACACACATTCATGAATATTTTTCGTAAAAATACGTGTATGCAAAAAAACCAGCACGGAAATATTTTATAAATAAACATAATAGTTATTTGACATTTAGACAATGCCGTTGTATATGCAGTTTTTATCTGCGAAGGCCATTAGAATACACTTAATGTACAATCATATTAAAAAAATTAAGGTGACTTAATCATTAATTGACTTTCTGTAATGGGTAAAATCCAACATTCGATTACCACCAGTTTGACAGATTTTTTTATGAGGTAAAGATCAGTTTCTCACCAAAGAAGGACTAAATGAAATATTTATAATGTTTATAAAATATGTAAATCATATTTATATGCGAAAATTAAAGAGCCTGACAGCTTGCTTCATTTGTATGTTATTTAACGTTTTGCAGGGTATTAGACTCGATTGAAAAGAAAAGGTTTCAGCCAATAAGCCTTATACTTACACGCCTATAATTAGGCGTGTAAGTATAATGCTGAGTGTATATATTTTTTATTTATTAACGAAAATTAATGTACATTAACGTACAATAATATTATTAATCCATACGAGAACGCCTTATTGATAGCATCACTAATACACAAAACGCTAAAATGATTCAATGCGTTGATAACCTATATTATAGACCAGTGACTCCCAAACGGTGAGAAATTCAGATTATGAAAGTTATAGAAATGGAAAGGTCGTAAATGGTTAACCGTAAATAAAAAAATTCACCCTGGAAAACTATCGGTAAATCTATTTATATGTATGCGGTACCTACGGCGAGAAAAGCTGAGCAGACTAGCGGTTGACGGAACTCCAGATATCTAGCATATATGGAATGATGAAGATGATGATGTTGCTTATGATGTGCTTCATATGTATCAGTCTGAGATTAAAGCGGCCATATTATTCAAATCAGGAGCATATATGATGCAAGGAGAAAGGGAGCCATATGTGGATTAGCGGGATAATAGTATGATATTTAAGGAAATACTTTATTATACAGCGGACCAAGCAGCTTTTCATTATATTGCTATAATTAGTTAATAAATATATATACGTTACATGATGTTAGATACAATAAATTTTTATTGTTTTAAATTAAAATATTAAAATAAGAAAAACAATACAAAATAGGAACTCCACAATCATTTAGATTTGAGATATGCGGAGCTGACCTGATATGTGGTGATAATATTGGTTTCTTAACATACAGGAAATCTTCATTATACTTTATACTTTTAAAAATGTTCACCAATATTTTTATGCCACTTTACCAGGTTTTTGTACTATCAATCTGAATATTTACCGCTTTCTAAAAAAATGAAATCTTTCAACTCGTTGATATTTATTCGATGTGAAACTACTGAGCGATCGATATATATTATTTTCCAAATAGCGATCCAATTTTATTTTTCGGAATTTTCATCCATCCGGACCATTATTTTTATATATGATAACCATTTATTCAGCGATGGCATTTGAACATCAATTCACGTAAATTTAAAATCAGTTGTTCGAATTATATTTTTTCATGAATGGAAAATTACAGTATTGAATTCGCCGACGATTTAAATAATTTTATATTATTCAGCACATAAAATGGAATAGTATTATTTAATTTTATGCTTGCAATATTTACGATATTACTTTGTATGTATTTATTAAATGACTTTTGCCGAAAATAAGCCTTTATATGAAATTATTTCATTTTACAGATTTTATTGTAGTTTCGTTTGAATGAAAAGGTTTGTATACGGAGTTTTTTTAGATGTATTTTTCATATGATGCTGCATTGTTTAGTTTGATTGGAGAAGAAAATAATCCTTAAAATATAGAATACACTAAGAGTAAGTAAGTAAAAAAATGAGAGCCAAATATTTCTTAGGGCCTCATGTTTTCCAGATAAGATGTTAACGAAAGAAATATAACTAATAAATTATCTATAACTAAATAAAATCAGTACTTTTAAAAAAAATATTTTCATGAAAAATGTAACCATTAACTATATAAATATGTAATTTATTATTGTAAAAGATATTAGAAAAAAATTTCACACTGGCATATGTTGTACAAAGCTAGAGATGGTATTTTTTCATTACAGATTATCTATATACTCGTTTGTTTACATATCAAAGTTGTCATTGATTTTTACGCATTATAAATGAAATGTAGGGTGACTTAACTAGGGTTTTCTCAATAGTTTTTAATCAATTTACTAAAATTCACTCGAAAGAAATTTCGCGAGGATAACTGAAAATATACAGGAAATATTGTGGAGAATTTTTTCATGGTTTCTTACAAAAACTCCTTAAATAGGGATCGGAAAACATGAATAAATGGCATTGAACAACATAAACATTAAGAATGGTTATTGAAGTTACATTAACCCAGCTGCCATTTCGTGTTAGATGCGTTCGTGCATCTACACGATGAAAATATATATGCATTTCATGTTTCAAGAGCAGTAGTAAGCTGTCTAGAGTTTGAAAGTCTCTAGTTTATCATAAACTAAGCATGTTATAACCTTTAAGCAGATTTGAAAAATGACCGTTTTAACCCCGAAAAGTTTGTGAGTTAAGCGCTCTAATAAAAATCAAATGCAAGTAGAACAAAACAATAAGTTTTGAATACACGTTCTAAAATTAACCTCAAAGAAATTCCCTACCGGTGAAGAGTCTCTGATGTAGAGCACATACAATTATTATAAAATATTAATATTCACAGGGGGTAGAATCCGTTACTGCAAGCATGGTAGACGAGCACACTGTATTGCACAATACCCCTGATACTTGTGCTGAATACATTGCTCTGTTCAGTTTTATGTCAAAAAGCTTAAAGTTAATGGATCCTATTACGGTCCATACAATTTGACTTCAGAAGAACGAGTTCACTTTATAATTATATCTAAGAGAAGTACCAGAAAGCTCAACATCACTAATATTAGGTTTTTTTTACAAACATTTTTGTGTGTTGTAAAACCATACCACTCAGTCATTTGTAAAACAAATTTAATGAATTCATCAGCCTGTGAATAATTATCACAAGAAAACCGCACCTTTGTGAAATATTACAGAACATTTATGATACATATTTAATGTTCGCCTTTC
Source organism: Glossosoma conforme (assembly GCA_022606575.1). Classification (NCBI taxonomy): domain Eukaryota; kingdom Metazoa; phylum Arthropoda; class Insecta; order Trichoptera; family Glossosomatidae; genus Glossosoma; species Glossosoma conforme. Next base: position 4,211,481 of record JAGTXR010000100.1, on the reverse strand, counting down.
GTGCTTAAAAGTATCATTCAATTAACAATTTCGTTCCACTAAATTATCTATCAGAAGTTCTTGTCTTTGTTCACAATATTCAATATTAGTATGAAAATCTTAGGTTGGAAAAATTAATGGAATATTGTTTTTTTTTATTTTCGTCTTATTATCTAAGGTGAAACTAATTACTTTGTTTCAAGCATATCCTTTGTTGGTCAATTACTTTTATGATTAGGAAGTGATTGAAAATCAGTAAAAACTGTTCTGTCTATAGACAATAAAATATATTTTATCATTTTAACTTTCATCATTATTTTGGCGGTAAAGAAAATAAGAAGTATAAAATATAAGCCTGGGGAACGTCGAGCTAATCACTTGATTTCCTTAATAACACATACAGTATTTCTTAATTACCCAAAAATATACCTCGTTTAATTCAGTACCCCTTCTTAAGGTACTCGGAATTCTGTACTGAAGGTATTCGGGCAACATATATGTTTCCAAGTGCACCTTCAGGTGCAAATATGTCCTAGAACGAGAAATGAATAGTTACAGCTGACATGACTAAGTGGCGGAAATGTGTGGTGGCAAGAATATATTTTTAAATAAAAATAACCGAGGAAAATTAATTAAATGGCATATTTTAACCAGATATCAAATCAAAAACACCACAAATACTCAAAATCGTTATACTGCTATCAAGACTTCAAATTTTTTGTCTTTGTACGAAATGCCTAAAACTATGGTAGGATCAGTAGGTTCTATCGCAAGCTGTTTTCGCGAGCTAGGTTGAACTTGCTCGCAGTTCGGTGTTCACCCGGGCGATGGTCCCGCCCAGTGTCAGGCGCAGCAAGCGTCCGAGCCCTGACCACCGCGGATACTTTTTGCTCGGTCTCTCTAGAAGTTTCCGAGGTAGCTGACCGAACGTAAAGCAAGTCCTGCGCGTGGCACACAAAGGAGCTCAAAAGGCGAAAGGGAAATTGTTTGGGCCCACATTTTCCACACGTAAATACGGCGATATTTAATGAAATTATGTAGTATAAAGAAGTATCATTTTGATATTAAATCAACATTAATTTAAGAATTATTTTAAGCATATAAAAATATTTATGAAACGCATTTGGCTCATATTTTTTTATTGAATCGTTTAAGCTCTACGAGGATATGAAAAATCACAAGTACTATTAATCCGAATCCGTAGACCGTTGAGTAGGAACAAAAGCTCACTACGTGTGTTCTTCTGCGTGTAAACTATTATACATTCTCTAAATAGTGATACTGAAAAAGTATCCAAGATTTTTCATACAGAAATTTATAATTATAACAAATATTTGATTGTTAAAGAAATCAAAGACTTGTTATAAATGCTCGTATTTGGTTACTATTCTTCATGACTTAGATGTCAGGATATAATTAATTATGTACAATATAAAAACATATTGAATTTTCATAATACGTAGTTCTCAATACTAATGAATATTATAAAACAATATTTATCATTTTATTGTATTTATTTGCAAATTAAGGCGTGAACTACTTCTTTAAAAGCATTATTTCGGTTTTGCAAAAATAATCAAGGTATTTTAACAGAATAAGACATCAATCTAAAATAATGTCTTGTTTCTATATTATCTGATGCCCTTTACCATCACAGGCTGGCTATCATCAAGAAAATCTTCAGTAGTCTTATTCCGGAACTCTTCGGGAAATAGCGCTTGAACCATTCACGAATGTTTTGTTTTTGTTATATTTTTTATTCCATTAATCTTACACAGAATTATCAGATATAGCCAGTATTTTATGTTGCTAACGATGTGATAAAGAAATGTAGTGTTGTTTTATATCGTCAAATTATATATAGTTTTCCAAGATCAAATACCAAAAGAGTTTTTCATAATAAATAGATAAATATTTTTTACCCTATTTTTAGCGCTTTCTTTAACGTGATCCATATTAAAACAAGTAATAAGTATTTATTTTTTTAATATTGGTAATGAATCTCATAGTAAATCTTAAAAAAAAAAACATTTTGTAGCTGGCATAACCAATAAACTGGGCATATTCTATCAATACATCTGTATTACACCGATAACTAACTACTACTTCTATCTAAATGTTGACTTTTTTATGTAAAAACATACAGGAGAATACCGACAGATGGTGAAAATAATTCTGAAGTCTCATCTGTAAAATTCTATGACGCTTACCATGGTGCATATGGCTAAGCGCTGCATGTGGAGTGTTGATCCGCCTTCATCATAGACTACAGCCCGAGATTCACGCATCATCCTTATTATTACAGGAATTTACTATGAATGGGTGGTCTTCATTGGACGACTTTTGTCTACCACCAATTTCAATAAATAGGTCATGACTGACATCTTAGGGCTGAGGGATCAAATTTACACCACCCGGGGGTATTTTAGAGCTCAGAAATTGATAAAAAATCCTTATTATTAATCTCCGTCGGGGATCGAAACCACGACCTTTAGTCTGTAAAGTAAACGCTTTGACCATTGTGCTATACTCGCCGGTCAAAATTAAATATATTTGATATAATGTAATAATAAATAGTTAATAATGGTGTACTAAGCTTTCACTTGCAATTCTTTGAAAACATATAAAGTAAGTTCACCAAGTATTTTCTACAGCTATAACTACGACTGCTCTTAAAAGCTCAAATAATTAATCCCTTTTTCACTTTCCGACAACCAACTGCTGTACACCCAAATGAGTTTATTTATATGTCGACCAAGAATGAGCAATTTTTAAAATTAAATTTTTAATCTCCATTGGTAAGTTGCACAAGGAGAGCCGACCCCAGATGACGAATGGCAGATGGGAAATGGCTGGGATAAAAAAGAAGAATCTCCATTGGTAAGCTCTGCAACGCTTTTCTAGCATGTGTTTTCCCTTTCGTACATATAGGTTTCTAAAAAACATAAATTTAAATTTTAAGTTCTTATCAACTCTTATAAAATAATGACACATCTTATCGCATGTAGCGCCCAGCAAAAATTAGCTGTCATAGAGCCTCTTGGTTTTGACCGAATGTGCTTCTCTGAATGCGTAGCGTAGCGTAAAACGAGCCTCTTCTTCAATATTTGTATTTTTTTCTTTCCACTTCGCAGTAGTCTAGAAAGCTGAATTGGAGTGTAAAAAGGCTTACATTTACTTACAAAAATATAACATATTTTTATTTTTCTATAACTTGGTAGTATAAAGAGCAAAAAATTTATGCTACAAAATTAAAATAAATCTTACCCGTAGAAGGGAATAGCCAAAAATCATAGTTTTTTTTATTACTTTCATTTATAGACTTGAGTAATGAATATTTAACCGTTTTTGTACCAGGCGAGAGTCAATTAACCATTTAACTGTTTTGCGGAAGCACAATACATATATTCATGTTTCTGATAGCACAATACACACCTGGCAAGGTAATGAACCCGGGGAGGTGGCTGCCGTGCCGGCAGTCGGCTGTTAATTACACTTGTCGAACAAACCGCTCCTTGCGGCGGCCGCCCACACTATTTATTTTCTATTTTTGTGTTTTTCCGTGCGCAATCAAAACAAAAATAAAATTGCCTTTGTATCGGACGCCATCTCTTTGTGGGAGTGAAAAACGAATTTCGCAAAAATCTGGTATGATTTCTTAACAAAACGAGAACTGTTGTTCAAAAGAAAAATGTTTCTCCGATTTTTTTTATAAGTTGTGTAAAATACTTCCTGTTTACTTTAATCCCTTATTCTTTTATATAATATTTCAAATTAATTGATGGGCAAAATATAAAAAACAACTGTCATTTATGAACATTTGCTATGCATTCAAATGAAGTTTTATGAGGGTAGTAAATTCATATGAATTGCCCTTGCCCAATAAGATGAAGTTTTATATTCGATAACAAAATGAGTGATATATGTTAATAATTGTTTATCAAAGCAAAATGTTAATCATCCTTATTTGTTATCCTTATTTACCATATTTATCCCCGCTGAGCGTCGTGATCTTTAAAAATAATTATTTCCATTCGATAAAACATACCTCTTGCAAAATTATTAATAATATTAATCCGATGCAGTCATGCTTTGTAATGTTTAAGACTAGACCCTTTCAAAAATCGTTTCTTTAATATTTATGTGTACATATATTTACAGAATAGAAAAAAAAAGTTTGTATGTCAGTTGTTGTTACATCTTACTATTGTTTCAAAGACGTAAATGATGTGCTTTACGTCTTTACGCCTATCAGAATTTTTACAACCTGAAAAATAAACAAAATCCTTATTAGAACATGTGTTACTATAAATTATAGTATGGACAGATATGTGTTACTTATATCTTCTAGGAAGGCAAAATTAAAATAATGGGAAAATACTTTGTTAAATAAAACTTGTAACAATCTTATAACTGAGCGGAAAATGGGGTATATAAAAAATTACTAAATAAAATTTGAATAAAATGAGTAAACAAACATATAATTAAGAGATTTTTTAAATATTTATAATGTGTTAACATCAGAGTGAGATGCTTACAAAAATATTGATAGTCGGTAAAAAAATAAAAAATATATTTTAATGTAATGGAATAGCTTAATAAAATAGGTAGTAGTTGTTTTAATATATACTAGGATGTCATATATAGTAGAGACGATGAGAGAATGTTTTTTATTTTTGATATATTTTGTCGTCTTAAGCGGTCAAATTGAGCAAAATAACTAGTCATATTTTTGTAAATAAAATCTCAGTGATAATAAAAGCGCTTTTGAAAGGCTCAATTTCCAATTATGAAAATGAATTATTGTTGTCTGAAATATTTTCGAATTCGTAAAGTAATTTAAAGTTAGGAGGGCGCAGAATAATGTTTGCCGTTTCATTCAATTGAACGCAAACTTACAAAGTGTCAACCCGTTACAATCAACAAAACAACAGCCGCTTTTGTGAGCAAGTTGTTCGTCGGGTCTGATCCGATGAAAGTAAATGTATTCTTTAATCGACCGTCACAATGAACAATACAATTCCAAGTAAAAATCTACAATATTCATTGTTTGACACAAGAAATATATATCTACATCACAATCTGCTAACAATTGAAGTACGTGTATATCATTTATACTCGTTTGACAGTTCTTGATTGCAACTCCAACACTTTTCATCCTTCGTCTTTTCTGCAGGTGTGCCTTGCTCACTGTCATTTGAGTGTTGATTTTTTCAGCAGTGTCTACTTCACTTAAAGTTTTATCTTCAGATATTCATATTGCGTTTTCTATTTTTTGAAAGCAGTTTCTGCACCATGACACTGGGAGAGTATATTTGTTAAGCGTCTTAGTTTTTAAGCATTGCGGAATTTTCGCATTAAAAATCAGTCAAAAAATATAAGAGAAATATGAATTCATATCATGATTTTAGCTTTCTCGTATTCTTTTGAGTCCGGTCGCTATTTGTCCAATGATTTTCATGCGCTTTGCTAAGGTATTTTCCAGTAAGGAGACTTTCTTTTAGGGTAACGAAATCGTCTGGGGCAAATTGCTACCCAATCCGGAGTCTCTAAGTCTCAGACCGGATGTGAAAGGTTTTGTATGTTTTAGAAGGCTGTTTCGTGACTTTAGGCTAGATTTTGAGGGGAGAAGTTTGTTATGTAGGTAGAGAGACGGTTAGTTGATGGCCTAACGATTACATATTCTTACCTTACATGTATTTGGAAATATATTAAATCTCCTTAATGTACCGAATGTATTTTTCGAAAAGTTAAGGTGACTCTGAAACAACTTATATTTCTTTTAAGTTAAGAAATATAATTAATAACATGAATTTAATTCCTTAGTTAAGTCATGAAATTAAAAAAACTCAATTATTGAACAAACTAGATTATTTACATGAATATATTCTTCATATATAATTATAATATCAGTGGTAGGTAGAAGTGAAATCAATGAATAAAATATAAAAACTGGAAATGATTCACTCGATTATTTTTGTTGACCCATCGCACTCATTCTCTAGAAAATGGAGATTCTCAGAGACACCGAAAGCCTTTTTAATTTGAATATGATAATTTATTATAATGGCCACCGGGGCAGCGGTCGGTGACACTTCGAGGCACTGTTTGATTCTTCCGTCCCTGAAATTACTGAAATGGAGGAGTGAGGGTTTGCCCGTAAAAGAGATGATAGAGATAAGAACCATTTTAATTATATTTTTATTGCTCGGGTCTCCAAACCCGAGTCGGGAAAGGAAACATAATTAAAATATGGAAAATAAAATAAAGCGGATCGCAGTGAATAGTAATTTTGGTGTACAAACTTTAATAACGAGCGGAAATAACATCTCTTTAAGATAAGCCCCGACCACAAAGCTACCACTACGATTCTGGGGACAGAACTCGCAAAAAATTACACACAAAACCATTGTATTTTCGAGATTTTTTTTTTTATATTACAGGATTATTTAAGTGGACTTGTTCCCATGCAATCGTAAATAAGAAGAGCGCATGACAGCCAAAGACATTGACATGAAATCGGATTTAAGTCAATTTATTTGACATGAAAAATTGATTTATAGGAATAGTTTTTAATAATTTTATTTATTGAAAAGGTCCATTTTTTACAAACAATATAAAATAACGATTTTCTTGTATGTGTAATAAAATGCTACGATTTAATACATTTAAGTGTTTAAAAATAGTAAATATTTTTGCACATTAAATTTTATAACTAAATCTTATTAATAATTCAATATATTATACGTACATCCAATCCATTGCTTGAGAGTTTGTCAGTCACAACTTTTCGTCTCTTTAGTCTTATCAGCTGCCATTGTACACGATTTTTCGAAGTCATCTCTCTACTTGAAGCTTCATATACAAACAAGATTTCTAATGACTTCCCGGGGGAATGTTTGGAGGTTTGACAAAAGATAGCCATACTTTTAAAGACATAATTGGGAATTTCAAAATCATTTTTTAAAGAGATCGTATGATTAGCTTAACACTGCAATACAAGTATTCTCTTCTTCTAAGTGTTATTTTACTTCTGTGATGGCATAAAAAGCAACGATGTTTAATGCTCTCAGGTTATTAAAGCATTCAAAAAATAGTATTCATAAGTTCTTAAAATAAGTTTCTTGAATGTTTGCTTTAAAGGTTATGGAATGCGAGCATTTGATTATCTAATAGGAAAATATATTTTTGCTGATAGCACAGTGTTTGCGTGAGCACATTTCGGTTTCGGGTGAATGTTTGCAAAGCCGAGTGATTGGTGCTTAGGAGGCTGAGTGATGAGCGGCCTAATTAGCCGGTATCGATATTGATGACGAGCGGAGACGCCTTCTGAGAAGCGGCGGACCGACAATTAGAGCTGCGAGTATTAGACGCCTGGACGCAGTCCTTGCTGCCCCGCCCTACCTGACTAATAGAGCGTTAACCATATTTCAATTACGCTGAATTACAATAGTACCAATTTATCACGTGTTGAATTTTGTAACGATCAATTAGTTTTATTGCTTCATCTGCACTATTAAAATATAAATTTATGCGTAAATTCAACCTTAAAGCAGAAAGCATGTCATTATTATAATATATAAATATTTGTACAATATGTTTAATTATAATATATTATTAGCTTTAAATATAAGTAGGTGTAATTTTTTTTCTGTTATTGTGAGATTAGTGCCTAAAATCATAAAAAAATACTGTCAAAGTCTATTAATTAAAGTACAGAAAAGTTCATTTTAATCCCTTAAAATTGCACAGCCATGAACATCTTTGTGAAATGTATGCTAAAAAAATATTGTTTAATAGTCTGATAAATTGATCACCAAACCACGGCATGCGGATTTGCATCCACAGCCCATCATGGTTTTTCACGGACATTTTTTTTGGACAAATTCGGTTTTTTTTTATCTATTTTAGGTAGCTTGAAATAATCTATTTAAAGAAAAAAATGTTTCGGGAGGCAGAGCTGGCGGTGGACGAGGCGATGGCTATGGCAGTTGTCTTAACTTTTCGGTGACAGTTTGCGACTACCATATACTCTAGATAGGATCTATATCCGTATAGAATGATTTTTATTTTCAAAATTTTTAATGACCACTAATTTGTAGAGAATTAATAGTTGTTTTTCCGTAAAATACATTAAAGCTTTTTAAATAGTATTCTCCGTTTTCACAAAAGTAATTGAGATACTCCCTGATATCCCATGGATTGATTAGTTTTGTTTGATGGCAGATAAAATATAAAAATAGTAGAGATAGCGACATATAATCTTCAAATTGTATTTGTTTCAAGAATAAAACATGTGATATACTTGTTAAAAAACGAATAAAAAAAATCACTGCATTCTACGAGTAGATATTTGTTTCACTACCTAGAGGTATATATTTGTCGTTTGATATTAAAAAAGTATGTTCTTCTGTGGTAATTAATGGTTTCAAATACAATATTTATCCATCGTATTTATGTTTACTTGCAAAAGTCAAATAAAATGCTCGTTTGATTGCAGACTTGGTCGAACATCATATCGAACTGAAATCAGCGTGAAGAGTCTCTTCCAGGCCCTCAAGCTCCATAAGGCGGCAGCAGCCGGCGTGGTCCGCCAGAGGCTATTTGCCCATACGATTGAATGATTGATTGAATAAAAAGGATAAAAAAGGTCCCGGCCGCCCACGGAATACAAAGCGCACAATATTTCTAGTCTCTTTGAAAAATACGGCTTCCCTTTTAGTACTGTCCTTTCGATACTTTATACGGAAAAATAAAAGTATTTTTTTATTATTAATTAAATATGGCAAGTAAGCCATTAACGCATTAATATAATATTGTAACATTTAACATCCATTTGTACTTTTAAAAATACAATTTGAATAAACTATAAAAAAAAAATTCGAACGTCGAACACTAAAGCGAAAGGCTTATTTAACATTATGAGCTATAGTCGTTAAACGTCGGTTGATCATCCTTCCACATTAGGCTTTTTAATTTATTTAGTAAGTGTCAATAAATATATAAATATATTCTTATGTTACTCATTGGGACTCTTTTGTGTAATGCATAGAAAAGTCTTAATTATAATTTATAAGGGTTGATTGAAGCTGTCAATACAACTCTTTTGATAGCTCAATAGAGTTGACAGCGGGACTTATAAAAGAGCTAATCATACGATATTATAGGTAATGAGCAACTCAAATATGACGAAAAAATTACGTTTATATAATGTAAATCAAAATTAACAGCCATTATTTCTGTAAAATAGATCTAGTATCATACAAATGTACGGCAAACTAACAATAATTAATAATAAATCTAACATTGCGTGGCTTTCCTTTTCTTTAAGACAGTGTTAAAAGAGCTCAACAGCGAATTAGCTATTTTCTGCTTTTATCAAATCAAATATCATTTCTTCGTGGTCGTCTGTAAGGATATTTATACATTTTTCACTAAGTACTGCGTAAAAATTGATTAAAGCAACTGACATAATTACAGAGTAATAATGTTGCGATTTTTATATCATCGAGTTCACTGTGAAACGCCGATTTTAAGTCATGGGATAAAAATTTATAGACACATGATCTGCATTTTCGAAAGAATCAAAGCACTTGCATAGAATCGTATCAAAAATATACATATATGTAAATAAGAATCCGTCACGACAAGGATATATAAATATTGATCTTATAATACAGATAATATAAAAATAGTGCAATCGGGTTTGTTAGTCTGTACTTCTAGTGCCTTAGATTGATATGGGAAGCTTTTTTGACAGAAATGTTTTTATTCGTACTACAACGTGAAAGTAGATTTTAATGCCGCACCTATTTTTTATTGTTAGTATGTATTATATGGCCAAGAGATATAAAATAGAAATATGGAATAAATAACATTTAATATCTCAAAATGGCCGCACAGGGTGAAACGAAGCTCACTTCACGGCCTAGTTGGTTCTATTTCATAGGGTGAGCATAGCTTATTTTGACCCATTGTAAAAAACTTTTTTTTTTTTATTCAAAAATTACTTACATTCAAAATCTTGGCTTCCATTTTATATTTTCTAAAATATCTAACTCAGACGATAACTCATGCTTCACTAGATTTATGAGAGAAAAAAAAAGAGATCATTAGAACGATGATACATCGTCATTAAAATCAAGTCGATGTGCAAAATGTCGATTGGACAACAAAAATTGATTAATTTTCACTTTTGAGATTTTACTTCTATCAAAATGTAGTTAATATAATCGATTTTACAAAGACATTGTTTTAAAACGCCACATATATTTCACAATTCAATGAATTCAGGAGACTTTGGATTCGTTTTTACTTATTACCTGGATCATAGTGAATTCTTGCTTTAACTACGAAGCTGTTGAAATGTTTTTTACCAAATATTTCCGACACATTATTGAAGTGAAAAAGAAAACTGCATGTAATGCTTATACAATTCAAAGTTTAGTGTAAATATAAGTTTTGTCTTAAATGATCGATTTCTGTTGTTTACTTATTAATAGGAATTAAGAGAGACCTGGGATAATGATGAGATGTGAAAAAGACAATTTCTCACGTTTTCTTTCATGAATAATATAATACCTAAAAATGTATAATAAAATTCGGAATTTGCATAGGGTGTGTCAAGAATACTGATAATAAATGGCTGATTATTTTTAAATTGATTGCCTCTATATCGTTAGAAAACATTCGCTTATAAAACGTCAGATATATTGTGGTTAGTCCATTTGAAGCACAAAACGGTTCTTTTTATGTCGTTCGAACGAAAATTGCTCCCAGTCGTAAAGCAAATGCTTTGGTTAAACTTTGCATTTTTATGGAGCAATGAAATGGGAGAAAGCGCCTAAAAGGTATGACATTGCAGCGATAAACCAAAACATTAAACTAGGAAAATATTTCTAACAAGATGGGCCTTATGATTTTTTAATTCAAACATGAAATAACCATGAAATAACCACAACATAATATAACACTAACAACCAATGGAAGATTTTATTTATATAAACGAGTTAATTTATTTATTTCTCTCAAATTCAGTTTGAAAAATACAATTTCGTATTATTTCGTTGAAAATGAATGAATAATCATGCTTAAAATTGCGAAGTATAGGAATCCGCGGGATTTTCTCGTTGGTTGCCTAAATATTTTGTTGCTTTAAGTTTTAATTGCATACTACAATGTAACAAGAGGCGAAGGTGGACATAGCTGGGACATGTCCTGAGAATGCCGCAGGGAATCATTACTTACGGCTGCCTGTTCCTCAAGCCTTCGGGCTCTCGCCATTCTTGTATGCCGTAGGGAATTATACAATATATAGAATGTACTCAGCAGAGCTGCGATAGGCGCAGCTGACATGGGACGAGGCGAGGTCCAAGGTGGCTGACAGAGCTTTGTGGCGGCGACTTGTGATGTCCGTATGCTTCAGTTGAGTGAGTGGACATGGACAAATGAAAATGAATATTTAACCACGATATTTCATAAAGCTATTTAGTTTGTATATACACCATTGCAAAGTTGAAATATTTTGTACAAAAATGTTTGCTTAATACAAAACATTTAAGGAATTTGATACTTTGGGTGTGAAAATTTGCTAGGAACGGCTTTAAGTTAACATAAAATTGAGAAAGTATTTAAGTCGAATTTTAATATTAATTACTAAACTTTCACTGAAGGAGCAATTGTTCGGAATGATGGATTCAGATTTATTAATTACTCGAATTCAAAGCAATATTAATAATTAATCAATGTACAAAGCAAAAATATTTGAGCGTGAAAACAAATGTCTTTACAGCGTCCGGTTAATCACCAGGTCTGATTTTATAAAATGGTTATTATATATCTATTACACCAGCATAAAATATTAATATGCATGTAGAGAGGACTTTATAATTTTATAAAATATGTTTTCAGGTTTCTGTTTTATGGTGATATATTATCGTCATAAGCACCAATATTAATGAATAATTTTAGAAAATGTTTTTGATCAATTATTCAATATTTAATTTAATAAATAAGTGAAAAATGGCTTACATGTTAATTTATATATCAAATAAAAAAGTTTATCTTTTAATTTCTGCAACATCTTTAGCTAAGATATAAATAACCACGTATTTTCTTAAAAAAGGGTTTTTTATATCTTTCTCGAAGGTTCTTTTATACGATGTTGGCCCTGGGATTTCTTAAAAACGAAATTTAGAAAATGAATATGAGAGAAAAAAAGTGCGTCAAATAACAACCATTTTATAATTATAAATTCGAAATCGCTTAACATTTCATTATGATAGTATAAATATACTCGTATATGTACGTTATTCCATTTTCAACAAAAGTCGTATCGAAATAATGATGTTTTCTCTAAACATTAATTACAGCGATCTCGGTGATACGGCCAAACCGTTTCACCGCATTTAGCCAGAGAATGACTGGATAAGCGGCCGGTACCCAGTTTCCATTAATCAGGAGACGACAAGACCAAACCGCGGCTTTCAAGTCCGCTAATGGACCAGGGAGGAGAGCGTCACTCGCCAGGGAACACTTCTCGGACTACAGCAGCTCCACCTGGCTCGTGTTTGCGCCGTCGCCTCATGTTTTATACATTAGGACTTTGAAGAAAATCCACTACATTTTTACACTCCTCTGAAGGCATTCTGTTGCATGAATAAGATATTGCAAAGTATTTTTTTTTGTACGGTGCATTTTACTGTTGAAGCAAAACGGTGGCCAGACGAAATAAAAATGCAAAAGTCATATTTAACATGACTGAAATTTCTGAGCACCATGAAGATCAGCAGAAAACGCTATAATAAAAACTATAAATAACTACATGTGTGCAGTTAAAATACCATCAGATTTTTTAATTCGTTGTTATAACAGATTCAAAGATTTAATTAAAATTTACAGCATGCATTTTACTGGTTATTTCATTCATTAATAACAAAGATAATTTTGAGAAACTGTTCAACACATAAATAAAGGACGCAGTTTCGCACTAACTGACGTCTTTAGAAAGTAGCTTGGAAATATAAATTCAATAAAAACCTCATGGAATGCATAACTAAACTCTTCATTCATATGATAACATAAGTTGCTCAACAAAATACTTATTAAATGTAAGCAGTGAGCATAATATTTTTGTGATTTTAAGATTATTGCTGAATTTTTTTGGACTAATAATTGCTGCAGGTGTAGCGCGATATTGAAAACATCATTATACTACAAATAATGATAAGTTGGTAGACTGAACTGATTTATTAATATTAATTTGTATTTGACAAGATGATTTTATTTTAATTTCAGTTTCATTTAATAAACTATTATTTTTATATATTATTTATACGAGTGAAGCCATGACGCCTTAAACCGACACGTTTTTAATACATTTATAAGAATAATTATTATTATTGGAATATTTCAATCATATTATATATAAAGTGCTGACTTTGTCACTTATGTAACTGTTACTTAAAATAATGTTGCAGTGGTTTTATTAACAAATTTATAGTAAAATAAAATTGGTGATAAAACAAAATAGTACCTAGCAACAGAGCTTAATCACATTATTTTTGGGTTATTTTTTAATGTTTTTATTATGTGATATTGGGAGAATCCCACAAATATCGGGAACATATCAAATATCGTAAGAAACCTATCAAAAGAAAATTAATAAAACAATTCATATCGGAAAAAGAAAAGCTCGCCTCGAAATAATCAATACAATATAAATCGAGAAGGACGCAAACAAAATTCAATTTTGTTTTGTCGTCACTGCAGAACTTTTTCAGATATAAATCCCGCGAAAATACAAGTTTCGTTCAAGTACAGTAATACAAGTGAAGTTGGTACTTGACTTCAGTGTGGGAGCGTTGGGTAAAGATGGAGCTCATCTTACAAGGACTTGCAAAGCCATGCCTTGGAGTTTATTTTTTATAACGAAAATATACATTTATGCACACAACGAAATAAATACATAAAAATGCATTTTGATGCTTACGTCAGTATATGTAAGAAGCATTCTAACATTTAATTATACAATATATCATACATATAAACAATAAAGCCCATGCTGATATTACTTGCCATCCCACATCCGTTTCCTAGTTGAAACAAAAAATCATTACAAATTTCCACTATATAGTTCAGTCAATCGAAACGGTCTTCGCTTTGGTCCATATATGCTTTGCCTTTTGAAGTTCCACGAGTATATTCAATTGTTTAGTTCTCAATAATCTTTCAGGAAATCATGAGGCCGGGAGGCTGAAAAAAATCCAGCTGTATTTTATGATGAATACAAGTACAAGGTAAGTCCACCTTCTTTTCTTGACTGACTGAATAATGGAATGCTGCTGCGTTTGCTTACTCACTTCATCATTCCTCATAAAGTATTCCAATATTTAACGCAGGCATTTTTTATCAAAACTTATAAGGTTGCTATCGTAAGATGACACAATATGCTTTGTCTTTATTAGATTATTTTTCAATCCATATTTAATTTAAATATTGAACTACACATATAACGTTTTTTATTATCATAACATGTCCGCTCTACTGGAGCATATGGCATTCACAAACCGCCGCAACAAAGTTCTGTCAGTCACCACAGTCTTCGCCTCATTCCAAGTAAGCTCCGCCTCCCGCAGCTCCGTCGAGTACATTCTGCGAATAGTTCCTGACGGCCTTCCAGGATGGCGTGAGCTCAAGGGCTCTAAGAAAAGTTAGCTATAGCTTATGCTCTTCCGCAACATCCTAAATATATGTCCCAGCCAGGTCAACCTACGCCTTTTGATTGATTGTAATAAAAGAGGTTGCCTAGTCCACTCTCTCACTACTTCATTCCTTACAAAGTCAAACCATCGCACCCCCAGCATTCCACGCAGGCATCTACTCTCGAATCCCATTATGGGATTCGAGAACGTTTTTTATACGTATTCGAGTATGTTAAATAAAGTATATATAAATTAAGTCAAGCTGGAGCAAAAGTAATTTACTGTCAAATTAATTTTTGACAAACAAGATGCTGAAAAGAGAGCTCGAGCAAACACACAAATGGAACCTAATTAATAATTCATTACCTTAAATATGATTACATTCCAAACTAATTAATTTCCGAGCACACTTGGATTAATTTGCACAAAGATTAAAGCACAGCAGTTCCGAGTTAACCGGGAATGAACCACAATCATGTCTGGGCTACCTGCGCGCTGTGACGATTAATAATTCAAAACGGTTCCAGTCGGAGGGCCACCGATTCACGGTCGTTACACTTGCCATTAGCTAGTTTTCAAAGGGTCGTTAATTAAACGATTTCACAATACGTATAATTTGCAAGCCATAATGAGTAAAGTAGTTTCTATACGTTATTAGCGGGAATGGAAATGTCCCCCAAACTGTCATTAGGTTTTGGTTATATTAAATTTGTTCGCTCGTATTTTCACAGTCACGGAAGGTATGATGTGGCGTTTCTTATTATCGGAACTAAAAACGGTCGCATTTTGGTTAGATGCTATAGACAAAGTAGCTGTTATGTGAAAGTTGTTGTTCTTTAATAGGCAAGAGCCACGAACAAACTGATATTCAGTTTTATTAGAGGGAAAATATTTTATAAAACAAAAGTAATAGCTTAAAGTTTATATGAATTAAAATAAGCGGTGATTTATGCTTAAAAAAAGGGTAAGCTACTTAAAAATAGATTTATTCATTCCCGTAAGTTAGTGGTTAATCTTTTAAGTTAACAAAGTAATTGTTTAATTGGTTATAAAAGATACATAATTCTTATAAAATTTAACGAATTATTAAATTAACACTAAGCAAACATTTTTGTAGACACACATGTTTTGAATATGGTAGTAAAATCAATATGAAAGTACAATATTAAAGTAGATGTTTTCATGTATTAAATTTTAATTTATTATTCTTAAATTGCAATGTGAAAAAGATGGATGTTGAAAATAGTAAAATTTGAAATCTTGTGTAAATATTTAAAAAGTTACATCGTAGTTAAGTCAACTCTAAACGAAATTCCAAGGAAGACATTTCAAACAACTTTAGTGAGATAAAACTGAAACTGCTCGGTTGGCTTTTTCAGTTGAAACGAGAGGGAGTAAGTTGACTCAATGCGGAAGCAAAACGTCGGCTTGTAGTCGAATTTGAATAAAGTGCTGAATTTCCTAGTAGGTGAAATGATCCGGAAACCTAATTTTTGAGCCCTTTTTTGAACGAGAATATATTTTTTTTGGTAAAAGATTTAATTCAAAATATTACCATATGATATAAGGTAATAAACAAATATTTATTTTGAATTATTTTAAGCCATGTAAGTAAATATTGAAACCTTATAAAATTTTGGAACACATACTACAAAAAAAATAACCGTCGAAAAAAGAAGATCAAGAAAAATAACTGTAGAATAAGTTAGTCTGTGAACTATATAAATCTTGTTTTCAACAGTTTATTTGATCACAGAGTTGTTTCAATACATATAACCTTTTATTAATTTGTATTAGGAAATAAAAAAATGTGGTTTTATATTTAACATTTATAAATTTGAAATAAAAACATAATATTTTTATTTTTTTAAGTTTTTTATTATAATTAATTTAAAATTAAAATTATGCAATTTTATGTGTTGTTAGTTAATATCATGAACGCTATTTAAATATAATAATACAATTAATATAATAAGATATGCATGAAAATTAGAAGTTAAAATATAATAAGAGAAAAAAAAACATGAAGGACAAACACAGAGAAAATGATAAAAAAGATTTGTCAAAGATAACTAAAGCGTTCTTGGAAAACAATACCATCATAAAAAGGAGTATGTGAGATAAAGAACGAAGTTTTCTGGTAACCATCGTAGAAGCTTTATTGCAGTTGAACTAATTGACTGATCGAAGCTCCACAAGTACTCACTGGAACGGAAAACAATGGATGGACTTACGTATCCGTAACGTAAAATTTTAGCCATTCAAGAATGCCACTGAAATCCCACTATGAATATCACTGCCAAGGATAAGAACTGAATGTTTGAGAGCAGCTTTTTGCCATCGAGAATCCAACGAATAGAAATAAAGAATCCCTTAAAGAAAAATAGTGGGATAATGTATAGTATCCTGCAATAGTAAAATACGTGTACCATAAACGTAAAAAGGCCCAAAAACTCTACTGAGAGTACGCTGCCATTCGTACACAAAGTAGAGAGTTTTATAGTAAGATGGGACCTTCACGAAGCATGTGTGCAGCGGTTTCAGTTTGTAAGTTAACATTCGGGGATGTGCGGAGGAAACGCCTGGAACTTCAGCGATCAGCTAACTGGTTTCTTCATCACGACATTACCACACACGGGTGACCCATTATTAAGCCTCTCAGGAATAGCCTGTCTTTCCTCACCCGCCGTATTTGCCAGTGCTACCCCTTGCGATTTTTTGCTGTTTCTGAGGAAAAAGAAAAATCAAAAAGGAAAGCGCTTTGAAGAAGTGGAGGCGGAAAAAAAAACACAGCAAAGAGAACTGGACGATATCAAAGATGAATACTTTTAAAGATGCTTCAAATACTGGAAAAGAGAACTTCACAATGAGAAGCGCATTTGATGGATAGCATTTCAAAGATAAGTGAAGGAATTTATTAAATAAGCTTAAACTATTTTAATGTCTCATACATACTTTCTGAAATATAATTCAAACGATTTAAATAAATTATTAAATGGAATAATCATACAAAACATGGTAAATCTAATAAAATAAAATAGTAAATAGCATCTCATATATTTTTCCAATGGTGTCTTTGATTTAATGTTTTTTTTTGTAGAAAATTATAATTAATAAAAATATGTCACGTTTCAAACCAATAGTATATTTTTATTAATATCAGTTTATTATGTATTTTATAAGAGAGAACAAATGTAACGTATGTCATGCTACATGAGTATGTATATGAGTATGTAGCGTGTTCTCTTATGGCGTGTTAACGTGCGCCATTAGCCTTCAGTCATTCAAGGCAAGAAATGTGTCGATGGCCGATATCCAGCCTGAACTGAGTTGAAAACTGAATAACTACAATTTGTGAAATATTCACTCAAAAAAAGACGCTCAACGTAAGAGGCGAGTATTTTCCTGAAGTGGATATTTATTTAAAAAAAAATAAAACGGGCTTTCTCGTATCAAAAATATATATTTTTAAAGATGTCTAACATTGTAGAGACGGTATAGACGCCGTGCAGTGAAGACGTCTATACCGTCGCTCTTGTTTTAAGCAATAAATCGCACTTAAAAAATAAAACTTATAAACATTCTTTAACACCATCAGAATCGTCATCAAATTCTCTACAAATCGTGCATTATGGTTTATATGCATCTTTAGCGATCGCTCGTTAAACAGCATCGACGCGCAACATCTTTGGCGGAAGATCTCGTGACGTGCCGATGTAGGCCATTTTTTATTTTATTTATATCTCCATGGCAACTCATATGAATCATTTTTCTTGTACGAAATTTTACGCAGAAAAACGATTTGCGTTGTGGTTGATGATAATTTGAAAGATCAGATTTTTTGGACCGAATGTTGGCCGGAATAAGCTAACACCCAGCTAACCTCATCAGGTCAAGCTGGTTAGAGCACTCTATTGTCCTGGAGGTAGTAAATGCCCTCCTAAGGCGGATGAACCTTTATGGTCAACGGCATTAGGATGTGGAAATAAAGGGGAAAATACCACATTAAAGGTCCTTAAGACATCCCACGTATCAGCAAAAAAATGATTGCATCTCAAGTAAAATTTTCCGGAGATAAAATAGTCCCCCAATCGGTTTTCTGGGTGGGGACTGCTCGAGACAAAACAACCAAGACAAATAAGAAAAACCTTCAGCCAACAAGATATGCCACCTGGAATGTTCGAACATTACTGCAGAACGGCGCCCTAGACGGGAGTATTTGCAGCAAGTATTCGAGGACATGAACTGTAGCGCTTATGCTGAGCTAAAAAGGGTTGCGGAGGACCGAGAGGAATGGAGATCGAGATGCAAGATTCTGTTGCTGCAAACCAATCCACCGGATTGATACTACGAAGAAGAACATTGTATAAATTGTTTGATTAAATTGTCTTTTAACACCATTTTGTAAAAAAATTATGATATCTGACCATTTAGCTTAACTGTGAAATCAAATCAAGCAATTTATTTACAGCTTTAAGCATATTCATACATGTAAAAAAAAAATGTGTGTTTTTAGAAGATTTTTTTTTACACTGGAGATTAATATAATATTAAAATTCAAGGCAACAATGCATGTCATACGAACGATAATTTATGAAATTGAAATTTTCATAATTTGAAATTAATGAAATTATCTTATAAATTTTCTAGTTATATTACTGAAAAAAAAGAGTTTTTCCGTTGGATTTTTAAAGTAAAAACTATTAATTTAAAGCATAAACTGCACATATAAGTTATTTGTTTTACGAATTTTCTTTGTCACAAAATACACACCTGCTGTAATTTTCCATCGCTAACAACCCGCATGTTTATTTAAGTAAATTTATTTTCTGCATATTTAATTTAAAATATATGTAAGCGACAGCTTCCGTGCCGCAAAACCGTTCAGTCAACTACCCACTGATTAGTTTGACCGCCGCAAAATAACTAATTATAAAGTTGAACTAACTTCAAGCGCGTTCTAAAGTTTATCACTGGAAGGGCGGTGCACGCCGAGCAATAATTACTGGAAGATAATTCTCCATATGGCGTAGAGGGAATTCACGATGCAGCCTCCACTGATTTGTACATCCGATAACATCGAGGACGTGAACTATCGCTAATAGCTGCCTTTTATGAACCCTTTGACCCACTTAACATATGACGACAGGAATATTTAATTGATAATATTTCTAGTAGGCAAACATATTATTAACTGTGAATTTACATTAGACATTTAATGTTACAGGCAGTTAAAGGCACTTTCAGATCGCGTCCTTGGCCCTATCTATCGTACCACTATTAATATTAAATCATCTGTTATCAATTCTCAGTGCTAAATTCCATATAATATTAATGCATTAATATAACCCATTATTTAACACACTTTTGCAGATTACTATCTTGTTATCAAAATATGTGGATTAGAGGAACATTGGCCAGAAAATGCGTAATTATAACTCAATTTTACGAGTATCGTGCACATTCACCTTTGAATTATTATAGTATACATTTTTTTTTTATTTTTGTTATTTATATTTTTATCTGTTGCTGCAAACCAATCCACCGGATTGATACTACGAAGAAGATTTTTAGCATTCACTTTGATAGCTATTATATATCAATATAAATTAGACAAATATTTTGTTTCTTATTTTAAATTCGTTCACATAGAGCACTGTTTTAATCACTTGCTGGAAGACCGCAGTTTCACTTTCAACGAAGGCTATATATACACGAAGAATGCTTATACACTTGGAAAATTATAAAAAATTCATCGATAGAAAATAGCGGCTTACAGAAAGCGAATATAAAGAGCTCGGTGTTATCTATGTTAAAATAAGGTACGATATATTTATATATTTTATAATGTTATTATTTGATGGAACATCGTGATATCGAGCTGTTGATGAGGCAAAGTGCGGGAGCTCGCTTTGGTTCAGTTGGTCAGAGTGTTTTGCTATAGAGATAGTTCCTGATGTGGTTTCCATAGATTACGTACTATAATTCCCATGATAATTCCGTAGACGTGGCCGAGCAGCTTTACTGTGCCACCAGTATTTGAACGGATGGTGCAAGATTTTATACATGGTTGACATGCAGTATTGATTACTAACATCTTCGTATTTACAAAAGATATTTAATGCAAAACGCACAATATAAATCTTTCATTTAATAAAATGAAACTGAAATTTTTTAAATGAATAGTATAATGTTCATGATATTTACTTAAAATTGATTCTGAAAATCAGTTTTGTTTTTCTTTTTGTGTTAACTGAGTTCATCAAGAATCATATTAAACTGTCTTAGACTAAGAAATAGTTGCCTCGAAGAAGCGAAAATTAAAGTGAATTTGGTTGATCTCAATAGTATAAATGAACGAGAAGTTGTAGATTAAATTTTACAGTTTTATTTTTGATGACATGTTTTGATTTCGTTAAGAATCTAGTTAGTTTGCTGACTAAATCGAAATGACAGATAAAAATGTTGCATTAAAATAAAAATTGTGGAATTTGAAAAAGTGTTAAAAATTCGGTTACTTAGTTAATTTTTTTGAAATTAAGGATTCCTGCTGTTTCGTAGGTTTTCAGGAATGTTTATTGGTACTACATTCCATGAACTGAAATTGTTAACATCACATTTTTATTATTTACAACAAATGTTAATTCTCACGATAATTTCGTTGCTTTGGCTAGAAGCAGCCTGGTGCGTGGGTCTATGAACGGTGGACATTATGGTTGAAATATTAAATTTATCGTGCATTTGTTTTTGTGCACTTTGCCGAGCGTGTCGCAGCCAAAGCAGTAGGCACCATATTTCACTTCGGGCTTATTAACTCCGCATACCTAAAACATCACGAGTACATCATTGTAATGAACATTACATTAGTTGGTAATTAGGGCATACCAAAGAGCTTTGACGCGTAATTGAATCATTTGGAAAATTCAGAAAATTTGATTGGGAAATTCATTTTCGTATTAATAAATTTAAGCTCTCAAATTAAGCACTCATACACCTGTTGTTAGTTATTTTAAAGTACAACTTAGAAGCTTATATTGTTTATTTAAATAATTAGTATGTATATGAAAAAGGTCACGAACAGGCATTGAACATTCACAATTTAACAATATTAATCATTTTATCTATGGTTATTAGAATTTACAAAACAACATTATTTTTTAAATTTATTACACTACACTAAAAAGTGATAATGATGTCAATAAAACTATGGTATAAATCGTATTTTTCAGTTAGAATGGTTATTTACGTCAATATTTTGGAATATATGGCCACCAAAATCCGCTGCAAGAAACTCTTTTTGTTTGCCATAAGCACGGAGGTAAAAAAAGTAAGTCTTTCCGTCCTCCTTCAAATATCTTACCTACGGTTAACCTTTCCTCCAAAAAAAATATAGAAATATTGAAAAATGCTTGAATTAAACAACTATTGCAATACTCTTCGCTGCGGCTAATGTAAATTGCCTTCATGAGTAATTGTTATGTTCAAAATTGGCAGAGTATGTTATTGAATTCGATTAGATTCGCATAAATGTTCAAGAATAACAGCTCTTTAACTGGAAGGTAGTGATGACACCGACAACGTCAACAAACTTAACGACAGAATCATTAATAGCATTAAAGAAACTGCCAAAAAAGTCATAAAGCAGTGCAAAAAGAAAAAGGGGTCAAAATTCTCAGACAAAACGATAGCTCTTATGGACGAACGTCGTAAAAAGCAGAAGCATCCAAGATTACAATACCCTGAACAAAAAAGTGAAAAAATCCATGAGATTTGACATTCGTCGTTCAAACACCGAGTATATCATGGAGATTGTTGCACAAGGCCGAGGGTCAAATGCATTTAGCAGACACACCTCTATAGGACAGGCCCAACTTTCCAAACTAAAGACACACGATGGGAAGATAACAACAAATCTTAATGATATACTGAAGGAAATAGAACATTTCTACGGGTTATTGTATTCATCTACGATGCCAGGTCCCAATGACAGATCTGCGGACGACAAGAGGGCTACTCTCACAAAGCACTGGTCTGAAGACATCCCAGATATAAGTATATTCGAAATTAAATCGGCCCTAAAACAACTTAAGAACAACAAAGCCCCTGGAGAAGACGGAATTACATCTGAGCTTCTGAAAGTAGGAGGAACCCCTCTGTTGAAAGAGCTTAAAAAACTATTCAACAAGGTAATAGAACATGGAGAAACCCCAGCGACATGGAGTACGAGTACTGTGATATCGTTCCACAAAAAAGGGGATAAATCATTGCTCAAAAACTACCGATTCATTTCCCTTCTTTCCCATGTGTATAAAGTATTCTCCAGAATTTTAACAAACAGGCTGACGGGTCGATTTGATGAATTTCAACCTCGAGAGCAAGCTAGGTTTAGGAAAGGCTTTAGTACAATTGATCATATCCAAACGCTAAGACAAATCATTCAGAAAACCGAAGAATATAATCAGCCACTCTGCCTCGCCTTTGTAGACTATGAAAAGGCATTTGACTCAATCGAGACTTGGGCAGTGCTAGATTCACTACAACGCTGCAAAATAGACTATCGGTATAAAGAGATAATAAAATCTCTTTACAAATCTGCAACAATGATGGTCCAGCTTCATGATAGCACTAACAATATTTCTATAAACAAAGGTGTTAGACAAGGAGATGTTATATCTCCAAAACTCTTCACAAACGCCCTAGAAGATATTTTTAAACTGCTATCCTGGACAAAATGTGGAATAAATATTAACGGAGAGTACATTTCTCACCTCCGATTTGCAGATGACATAGTGCTAATAGCCGAATCACCTGACAAGCTCCAAGACATGCTCTACGACCTCAATGAAACGTCGAACAAAATTGGTCTGAAAATGAACATGGCTAAAACAAAAGCCATGATTAATAGGCATATTTCACAGACCTTTGATCCTATTTCCATTGGAGGAACAGAAATAGAGGTTGTTAACGACTATACCTATCTGGAACAAGTAATAAGACTAGGACGAAATAACTTCTCAAAAGAAATCGACAGGCGCATACAACTGGGATGGGCAGCATTTGGAAAACTAAAGTACATTTTTAAAGCGAAAATTCCGCAATGCCTTAAAACTAAGGCGTTTAACCAATGCATCCTCCCTGTATTAACTTATGGCGCAGAGACGTGGAATCTGACAGCAAATCTTACCCATAAAATAAAAGTCACCCAGCGTGCTATGGAGAGATCCATGCTCGGAGTGTCGCTAAAAGATACAATCCGAAACGAGGAAATACGCAGAAGAACTCAAGTAGTGGATGCTACCCAACGAATAGGCACACTCAAGTGGCAATGGGCAGGACATATCTGTCGAAGAGACGACGGTCGATGGGGAAGAAAAGTATTGAAATGGCGCCCAAGAACTGGCAAACGAAGCATTGACCGACCCCCTACAAGATGGACTGACGATATAAGAAGAATAGCGGGAGTGACCTGGATGCGGAAGGCGGAGGATTGAAGAGGGTGGAGACTCATGCGGGAGGCCTACGTTCAACAGTGGACGGGCACAGGCTGATGATGATGAACAGCTCTTATACTCTAAAACTACTAGATTTAACTTCTTCACCAGAAACATATTTATAAACGACAAATATTTTATGAGATCAACCGAGCCAACCTGATGATTATGACTAAAATATGAGCAAAACCACAAGGTCCTGTTAAATTCATAATAACAAATAAGCATTTTATTATAACAAACCCTACAAAGTTACAATCACTAACAAGCGCAGCAAAAAATGAGTGTGCAAGGCGTCGATTACGCAGGAGGCTGAACTTCAGGCAAATACAACTGAAACTGTATCCACGTTGAAACTATGCTCTGAAACTACTGCTTGCTGAATGCCACTGAAGCACTGCGCTTTCAGGAGGCAGGTTCAGCTGGATTTGCGCTCGGGGCTCGGGCGACCCTCTAATCAAATTATGCAAATGCCTCTGTGGACCTCCCGTGGGTCTGGACCGCCTCTCTCACGTGCCTCTCGCCTGAATGATGTGTGTTTGTTGGCTCAGTGTTTTGTGGCGATGATTGCGATGGGATCGGTTTTTGCGTGGCTTTTTTGCCGCGGAACGGCCGAGCGGATCGCGATGCGGCCGGCTTTCAATCTCATAATGAAATCTGTTTGACGCTGCAATGATTATTTTACTCTGCGGTAACAGCTTGATTCATTCAATTCGATTGAAAAATACACCAAAAATATATATTCAATGTAACGCCAGTAGATTGACCTACAAATATAGTTTATCGGTTTTCGTCCACTCGCAGTAATTTGAGAAAATCGTGCAAAGCAACAGATTGACAAAGGCCATTTTTATAGAAAGAATATACGATTTGGCTATGGAAACATCTTTATTATTATCATTAAATATCTTCATATGGCGCCTATCTAAGTATGTACTAAAGTCAGCCAAGAGGCGAAGGTGGACCTAGTTAGGAAATAAACATTCAATGCCTCAAGAGAACACAAAGTACTAATGTCTTTTCTTCAAGCCCCCGGGGATTTTCGCTGTCCTGAAAAGCCAATGGGAACTCTACATAGAATGTACTTAGTAGAACTGACATAGTATGAGTAGAAGACAATAGTGGTTGACAGAGCATGATGGCCGTTCGATACAAATATTTGATCAAGCGAAAATGGATATTTTGACAGTGATGAAGATGATCAGCCTTAAATTGTCTCCTTATGACAGTTTTGACTTCAGGAACTCCGCCGAGAGCATTATATATTGTATTGTCAATGGCTTTTGGGGAACTTTATATTATGACCTTATCAAATGACTTAAGCTCGTATAAAGATATATAGTAGGTGTGTTTATCTTAGATTATGTCCGACTGATCATTTTTAATTTGAAAGGTTGTTTAATTGAAAAAACATTTTATGTTTCCATATTTAAGCATCAAGTTAATTAAATTCAGATGATTACTAATATAAAAATAAATCAAATGGCCTTTGTTTAAGCAATGGTTATTTATATTCGATGGACTAAAAAAAGCTAAAAGCCATTCAAGGAATTAATTTCATTTTAATCAAGATAAGATGACGTGACATCGGATATACTAAAGATAATTATAAAATAAGTGTCGCAGCATAAGGTTCGAGAAAGTGTACGCCTACGCTTTATGTTAAAATGTATAAATGGATTGTTTGTATTTTTATGTAAAAAATCAAACATAAAACCTATTTGTATAATAAATGGATTTGAGATAAACAACTTGTAAATAAATTATTATTTTTTAAGGATAATAAAGGGATAATTGTTATAAAGTAGTTAATGGTAATGTGCAAAAATGTATAAAACGATGTATAAAATAGAACTAGTTAATTCATTTATAGATTTTGTAAATAACTTATAAACCCTAATCTATTTTTATGCTCCATGTAAAATATCATATTTTTCATTCAAATAAAACGTGAATATTGTTTTTAAATTAAGAATAACTAGTAAAAACTTTTTGTAGTAAGTGATGGAATGCTGGAAACATTGAAAAATAAACCTTTGATATAAAAATTGAGGATAGTTTTTTTAAAAATGAATAGTTAAGTAAGAAAGTGCTTATTTTAAAGCTTGCTTAAAAACTTAAATCATAGATGAGTAAAACTAACGAGTAATCAAGAAACGCTCAAGAATTTAAGAGTCTTAAAATTTATTCATAAAAATAGAAAATCTCGACCATAAATTACATTTGGTGCAATTAGTTAAACTCATTTATTTTTTACAAATGAATTCCTCCGAGTTGCAGAAGTCAGGCGCTAAATATAATTAAAGCGAATGCCGATTTTTAGAAAAACACAGTAATTCACAAAGGAAGGTATTCATGCATAGAGAAGAGGAATTGTAGCAAGGAAAACTGATGGTCTTATGTAGAGTGTAAGCTCGTCTGAATACCTATCAGAAAATATATTATGTGATTTAAAGACCATAATGAAATATCAGAAAATGTACGTGTGTTGGAAAATTAATGAGACTGGCAAAACAACGGGTGACCTGGCAACGTGGTGTCTACCAGCTTGTGCTAGACCAGTTCGTTTATCCCTTCCACTTCTTTAGTTCAAGTTTCAACCCCATACAGCTAGCACATTATTTTTAACAGCGCCATCAGTGAAGTTATTAGTATTATTAACATACTCGATTGTGCTCCTATATTCTCGGGGTAACTAAAAGTGTCTAATTTTTCATTACCTAAATTTATTTTATTGATGTTTATCTTATGTGATGTAAAACAATGATAAAACTTTGTTTTAAAGTATAAACTCATATGCTTAATGTAACACGCACGAAATATGATAAACCTATTGTAGTATTATACTCGTATATAATATAATGTTTTGCTTTTATTTTTTTAAATTACTCTGCAAACGTAAAAAGAAACTTAGTTGAAATGGATATTGCTTTGAATGAAACGTCAATTAATTAAAACTACAAGGATATGAGAGGATAAAATGAAAAAATCCGAATGTGACAGAGAGACAATGATTAAAACGAGAAAAGATCTGGTTTTTAATTTAGCCTATCAAGCAGACGGCCTCCCATTTATCATATCTTGTTACTGCAATCAAGTGCCAGTTAATGTCTCATTTTGCGCTAAGACGTGAGTTAATCTCCAACTCCTCGTCCATTAGATTAGTAAGGAGCTCCGTAGCGGCGTAAACAACTGCAAAGCTACGAGAAAGCTTTAAAACAACTAAAATCCGACATCGTTGAAACCGAATTAGAAAACGTGTAAAAACACGTAAAAATACAGTCATAGGCTACTTGCATTATTTCAATAAGATTGTCAATTCAAACATAACATAAAAGAAAAAATAAATAAGCCATGGTAAGTAGTGAAACAATGGTCGCCAAACACACCATGGAAAAATTCATGCACAAAATGTCTTTAAGATAAAAGCTGAAACGAGGATAATTGAAGAGTAACTTGAAGAGAGTTGTAATAAACAATATATATCCGCCAAAGATACACGATCGTTTTGGATAGAAAGTTTAAGGATTAAAAATGGACTGACGACATCAAAAGAATAACGGGATATAATTAATTTTTTTCCTATTTAAAAAAAAACACGGTTAATACATTTTTAAAACAATGAAATATCAAGAAAACAGTAGATTCATACAAAAATGCCATTTAAAATTAAAAAAGAAACAATTTAGAGAAATATACTGGAAAGTTTTAAAGATCGCTAAGTAGAAGACTCCACGAAATAACTTCTATTAACAAATTCGTGGAGCTCATGTCTGAACTGTGTTTTTCTCAAGTGGAATATATAAACATTCAAGGCGAATATTGACACGGAATATCACGCGAAAGACTTACTACGTTCAAAAATATACGGTGATGATGATGAGTAAGTAGTAACTATGAATGTATTGAATTTGGAGAGTTGCGTTTCGTTTAATACTTGCTGCTGACTTCATTTGATTTGTTATACTCATGTATACACATTTTTAGCAGCAAGTTAAAGAATGTTGCAAAAATTTAAAAGCTCCGTGGACGATGATGACGTCGCGGTCCAGTTGAGTAATAGTGGTTTGTGAGCAGGAAGTGCTATGCAGACAGAGCAGAGCGGCGCGGCTTCTTGTTACACGGCCAATTAGCTGTCAACGCAGAGCAGCGCTGATATATTGAGTGGTTTTTGTGAGCTCCGGAGCTGGGCAATTACACCGAGAGGACATTTATTCGAGAATCAAATGCAATACACACAATGGACGCGCGAGGGACCTATTGTGAACAAAAATACGGAATTTCACAAAAGAAATATGGAGTTTATTATCTGGCGTTGATTTTGTACAAAGGAGTGTGATTTTTAGCTTAGCGTTCGGAATATCGAAAGCGAAAAGAGCGACGATGATTTTTCAAGCGGCGTATGGAATTGAACGAGTTTTATTTTTATTGTTCAATTTGATTTGAAAATGAAGTATTGAAAATGTGGGACAAACGATTCAACCAGATGTGATAATGGAGCTATGTAAAATGAATGTCATTTGAATTGTTTTGATAATGGATTAGTTACTGGCTATCTTATATATCTCTATTTTGTATATTCTTAGGAGATTTAAAATTGTTTTCTTCTTATCTATATATATAAAAGAAAGTCGGGTTATATTTGTTTTTATAACTCAAGAACGGCCTAACAGACTTGGCTGAAAATTGGTGGAAGGGTAGCTTAGAACCCAAAAACGTCCATGGTATACTCAAAATTGATTTGATTAAGAAAAAATATTGAACATTTACGTAAACATGTTTTCATACAAGACTATTGTAACTTGACAGCTGTCAGTTGAGAAAGTGTTGCCATAGTGAGCATAACTAAAAATGACGCAATAGTAGGTATTGTAAGTAGGTACCTACGTAAGGTACGGAATATTTTGAAACAAAAAAAAAACAAAAGGCAGGAAAAAAGACAAAAACAAAATAAATATTAGTGAAAATATCAATTTAATCTTTTATTTGTTAAAAATGTTATAACAAAAAGCAAATGGAAAGGCATCTTCTTATTCTATTGTGTTATTTTTATTTTTTATTATTTTCTCTATTTATTGTATATTTATGTATACTCTATGTTTCTAAATATTTGTAAAAAAAATGGAATTTCGATTCTGTATATAAATAAATAAATAAATATATAGATGTGCCATCTATGTTTTTTTTGTCTATGGTTTGATAGATATTTTGTCAATCGGTTGACGTTTTGTTTCGACAGCATTTTGCTGATTTTATTATTGATTATTGATAATGCTGACACCAAAACGTTCGAATCTTTCACAACAAAGCCGTCACGCAACAAGGAATCCAAAAATTGTCAATGAAAGGACTGACGAAGAGCAAAAAATCTCGCGTGAACAATCTATCGAACCCATCTAACCTGTGGCACAAATACAAGAATAATATGTCAGAAGATATTTTACATCAAATTCGTGTTAGATCAAGAAATCCTGATCTTAAGATGAATGAGGAAATACATAATCGGGCTTTGCTCTTAATCGAAGACATGTGTTAACCTCATGTGCGGTAGTTTATTAGTCAGGTTAGGAATGCCAGCACCAAATCGTGAAATGAATGACGCATTTAATCGAGAATTGGAACGGGAACGGGAACGTGAATATGATCACCATGAATTAGATTTAGTAGTTCAAACGAATGTACCGCTGTTGAATCCTCAACAAAAGGAAGTTTATGATACATTAATAAAGGCAATTGATGATGGAAATGGTGGTTTATATTTCCTGGATTCCACTGGTGGAACTGGTAAGACATTCCTCATGTCAGTAGTTTTAGCCACTGTCCGTGCGAGATCCAACATTGCGGTTGCAGTTGCTTCTTCTGGAATAGCAGCCACATTGTTAGAAGGATGCCGTACGGCTCATTCAGCATTAAAATTGCCGTTAAATCTTCAAACTATTGAAGAACCTACATGTAATATTTCAAAACACTCCGCAATGGCCAAAGTTTTATCAGAATCGAAAATCATCATCTGGGACAAATGCACAATGGCGCATAAACGTGCATTGGAAGCACTTAACCGATCATTGAAAGATTTACGCAATGACTCGAGATGTTTTGGAGGCGCAATGATTTTACTGTCTGGCGACAAACACTGCCAGTAATTCCAAGATCAACTGCTGCCAACGAAATAAGCGCTTGCCTCAAATCGTCGATTCTATGGCGCTATGTAAAGAAGCTTCAACTGACAACAAATTTGAGAGTTGCATTGGTGAATGATACATCTGCTGAAGATTTCTCTGAGCAATTGCTGACTATCGGTAATGGTCGAGTACCTGTCGACATATCGAATGGATTGATTTCATTTCCTCAGAATTTCTGTATCTTTGTCTCATCGAAAGACGAACTCATCAACAAAGTATTCCCAAACATCATGACTAACCACAAAAATAATGAATGGTTGAGTGAGCGAGCAATTTTGGCGGCTAAGAATAAAGATGTAGATGACATTAACTACATAATTCAGAATGATATCATTGGTACACTGCATTCATACAAATCTTTTGACTGTGTAACGAATGAAGACGAAGCCACTAACTATCCAATTGAATTTTTAAACTCATTGGATGTGCCTGGCTTACCACCGCACAATTTACGACTAAAAGTTGGCTCCGTAGTAATCATGCTTCGAAACATAAACCAACCAAAACTGTGAAATGGGACGCGTTTGGTGATAAGTAAATTGATGAACAATGTGATTTTCGTGACGATACTCAAAGGAAAATTCGAAGGTGAAGAAGTCCTCATTCCGAGGATCCCGATGATCCCAACCGATATGCCGTTTGAGCTTAAGCGACTTCAATTTCCAGTCCGTCTTGCATTCGCCATGACCATTAACAAATCACAAGGCCGATCCTTGAAAGTTTGTGGTCTGAATCTTGAAAATCCATGTTTTTCCCATGGTCAATTATATGTGGCATGTTCACGGGTTGGAAGACAATCTGCGTTATTTGTTCTTGCGCCTGATAATAAAACAAAAAATGTCGTCTATCACAAGGTGCTTCACTGAAGAGTGCAACCCATGCACAAAAATACATGGCCAATAAAGAATCATTAAAATACTAGGGTTCAAATCATTGCAAATTAAAGGACTGAAGAAGAACAATTGCACCTGGACGTATCGAAGAACGAAGATTTAATCTGACATTCAAGGTATTTATTTATTTATTTTTGTACTTACACACAAAATAATTAACAGAATAACATACTACACTTATTACTTTGAATTATGTATGCTAATTCTAAAAAAAGTGTTTATAAATCAGTAATATTGTCTTTGCTTTTGATTCTGTAGATACAAGGACAGATTCACCATCGATTCGGATCATTCCAACCTCTCGAAGATGCAAAGCATAAATTTGTTCAAATATACTTCAATGGCAATATGGAGGAAGAACTTGATCGACGTCTACAAAGTCGTGATCAGAGCGGATAAACGACCATCTGGTACACACGTCGTGATACTGGGCAACTACAACAGATATCTGAAACACGTCGTTCATATGACACGTTGCAATACCCACTGATGTCTTGGCACGAGAAGATGGATATTATTTCAATATCAAAATGAAAAATCCATTGAATGGTGAGTAATCCATATATATTTAATCAATATCATAGTTTTGATTCCGTCATGACATACATTTTTCAGTGCTTGGTTTTGCTTTAGGTTTCCAATAAATGACCAATTACACTGCTTATTACCAGGAAAATAACAGACTTAAAGATTAAGATGTTTTTTTAGAGAAAATTGGTCAAATAACCGGCAAACGATTTAAAATCATTTATCTTCACCCCTTTATAATTATGCTACAAATATGGATGTTAGCTTTACAAACAAAATTACAAATCTATTGTCTTAATTTCAGGTGAAGAAACTACCGAGAATCTAAGCTCGATGAATTATAACGCATATCGTTTGACGATTCGTCGAAATGCTGACAACTACTTGCTGAAGTTTCATCGATTACTGCAATATAATTCAACCAGACCAAATATATGATATCATATGTACCGAAAAATTCAACTTAATAAAATCCAAAATCTGCTCATTTATTGCCTTTCGGGTGAAACAAAGTTCACCGGGTCAGCTAGTTTATAATAAAAGTAAATATATATCTATTCACAATGTTGCCAATCTAGTGATTAAAATACTAATCAAGCGCCATATATGTTTATAATGCCAGCAATATACATAACGCATAAAAAAAGATGGTTTAATTATTCTCGATTATTAGAGAAAGTTTTGTGATAAATAAATTATAGGTTATTCGTAGACTAATGTTATTTTTATTGTATATTATCGTTATTAAGTATACATTTATTATATATACTACTATACATAAAATATATGTAATTAATATTGTATTACGTGTACATTTAATATTTTCTCAAATATGTAATATAGTTTGTAGTGAAGGCTGAAAAGGTCACAGATAAGATTAGTCTTTCTTGAGACATCCACTATGAAATAAATCATACAAACAGAGCAAATAAGTAATTAAGAAAACGCTCCAGACAGAAGGCGTCCGACGTATTCATTTCGTACACTTACTTCTGTCTTTATTTTGGCAAATAAAGCGAAACAATTTCCTCGTGTCAACAGAATATCGTGTTATGATCCCCATAAGGAGAGAGAGAAAAAAAAGTTTGCGTAAGAAAACTTATTGGAATCGAAAGGCAAAGAGATGAATTGTCTTATTGGAATCTCAAGAAAAGATTTATTAAGCACAACAACGGGTCCAGATGAGATATGGCGAGAGTACGGGAACAGAAGGGCGCGAAATGCGAGGAGGGGATAGTATTTCCCATATCATCTCAAGATATAAGTTGCGAAGAGAAATGAGGCTTTGTCAATCTGGAAAGAAAGAAAATTTCCTTTAGGGAAGGCGGTGCCGAAGACTCCGATCAAAACGAGAGGCCTTCCCGAGGGAAAGCGAAGATATATCTATTTTTCTTTGTTTCATATCAAGAGAATTTGTGAATTTACAATTGGATACAAAACAACAGATGAATTCCCGTCATGGAAAAAATATGTAGGTCGTAGCGATTTTGTTGAGAAAAAAGAGTTTTTATTTTTTCCTCGCATATAATACGAAGATACCTATTCCCAGTGTCCGTGTTGCGGATTGTCCAGGCTCAGAGTCTTGGATTTGTTGTGTATCGTTGCAGTGGTCCTTTAGACTTTACGAAGATAAACTCATTCAGGATAAAATCGACCGTAAAAAAGTGAGCCCTTGATTGAAGTGCCTTTAGTATTTTTAGAATCGTATCATTCTTCTTGAGAAATTTATATATCTTTTAGCCAAATACATTTTATTAAGTATAATGATAGTATAAATTATATTGGCAGTATAAATAAAGTAAAATGAAATAAAAAATAACTTTTATTAAAAACAATATAATTTTGTAAATAATTCATGAATACGTTATTACTTCACGGTACTATTTTTTATTTGATTAAAAATTATGAACAAAATATTTGTGAAGTTCAAAAATATTTTCCAATTTTAAAAATTTTTCAATAAAAACTGATATTTTTTTTTTCTTCAATACAACAAATATTTTCATATTCCAAAGTTATTTAAAATGTAATGAAGTGAAAAGTATTATTTCGCACATGAAAATATTGAAATAGTATTTTCTATTTTATATCAGCATAAGACACATTACTATTTTATCAAGTCACGATGGAAGTCTATCTCATCTATCGATTCATACAAACGTCTTTTTTATTTACCCCTTTGTTTCCAAAAGGTGATATATATTTTTAAAGAAAATAACCTTCTCACAAGATTTTTTTCCTCCCATTGTTTCGCCGTGGGTCCTCTCTGAGACGATATCAAGAGTTCTTCTCTGGTATTGATTCTCCAAGGGCTGCTGCTCCATATCTGGCCGAGGAGCATCTCCTAGTCTAATTAAGGCAACCACAACCCACTGGATATCTGCACGTTACACTACAGTATTACACGTATACCGGGGCTATTCACCGCAACTCAATAGAGTTTAACCCGGATTATTTATGCAACCCTAGGATCTATTATCTTACAGGCTTACTAATAATATGATACAGGTTATTAACAAGGGTTAAACAATAAAACTGATAATTTCAATTTCAATTTAAATTTAATTTTTTTTTTTTTTTTTCCTTGCAGAAACATTACAAATTTTATCAATTCAATGCATATCTGAAGTACAATAATATATTTTAAGCACTTACTAGATAAAAAGAAATTTTATTCAATAAAATGAAAATCTGAAATCTTTTTGTTTAGTTTTTGCAGTTCAACAGTGAACTGAAACAGGCTGGTGATGATGATCATAAAATTATGTAAGTCTTTATATTCTCAAATTAAATTAAGAAAACTAAAGCACTTTAATTTGGGAAGATAATCCTGATGCGTACATATTAATATTAATATTAATATTTATGTATTATTTTGATTTTATTTATCACCTTATGGTTTCTGTTAAGATAAAAGAAAACAATTTATTAGATAAAGTTATTAAAAATTTCGTCTTAATGAAAGTAAACATTACATTTATTTCTAGATTTTGCAGTTACAGCAGTTACAGTATTTTGCTAAAAATATCTGTGCTCCAGATAATGTACTGATATGTGAATAATAGATTCCATAGAGCAAGTCTTGCATGATAGGTACATTTTCCAGCACAAGAGGTTAGTTTATCTTCCGTAGATATATTAGTGCCGAGATCAGCGGCGTTCATGCTCGTACGTCTTCCGGTATTTTATATTTGAACTGATAATCATGAATATGTCTCGTTTTTAATACATATTACAAATATAAATGTCATCTAAGAATAAACTATATAAAAATATAGACGAGAATAATTATATAAAAGTGAAATACAGTTTTCTTCTCGATATTTTGTCCGTGATTTGATTTTCATAGTAGTTACAAGATTATCTAACTATTATTTAAAATAGTGGTTTAAAAAGTAGTAGGTAATAAGTATTTCTTCTTATTTTTAATTAAAACATTTTTATTATAATATTTTGATACTTACATATAAAATATATGATTTTTAATATTACTAGATTACTGTTTTTAAAGTTTCATATTCACAAGTCTTTAATAACTGTGAATGCCGAAACTCAAACGTTTATTCAGTATTGTGTATATATTAAATTAGAGTTGGCCCTGAGGAAGAAGGGTTGTCTTAAAATAATAATGTTTACACTAATGTTAGATTTTACAAGTCAAAACTTACCTTACGCAATATAACGTTTATTGTGCTCATTTGGTAAGATCCAAAACCCTTGCTCCTAAGCCGCGATATCTCATCTCCACTGGCCCAGTCTTAGACTGCCCCCCGGGTGAGACCCAGCGGGACCCCAGAGGGCTGATATGAGATACAACTCCTGGCTGGATAATCGTTATTATTAATATTTTCGGTAACCGAAGAGATCAGCTGGCGCTTGATTTACGCTTCAAGCTTGAGTTTCTTGGTTGGTTCAATAACGTAGAATATTTTCCTCACTTTTAATACGCCAATTTCATAATATAAAGCTTAATATTTTGGTAATCATTCAATTAATTTTTTATCAATATCCATTAAAGTTTAATTTCAGACCAATGACATAAAAACCAATATGTTATACATAATGGTTTAATAAAAAAATAATAAATAATAAATAATAAATAATACATAATGGCAGAAATATCTAAGCTCTTCGACTATCTGGGTGAGACCATTGATGGTCTCTTGCTTTCTTACCCACAAGCGGAATTTGTTGTTCTCGGTGACTTCAACGTGCACCACACTGCATGGTTGGGGTCGAGAGAGACAAGCTCCGCTGGCAATTGTGCTGAATTATTTGCGTCTTGCTATGGCCTTGCACAGCTCGTACAGAACCCTAACCGTAAACCTGACATCGCATCACATCGTCCAGCTCTAATCGACCTGTTTCTTACTTCTCAGCCAAATGATTACTTGGTGGAGGTCGAAGCGCGACTAGGCAACTCCGACCACTGCCTTGTGAAAACAAATATAAGCAGTGCTCCATTGCCACCAAAAGAACAGAACAAACGACGTGTGTGGCATTACAGGTCGGTTGAATGGAACGGATTACGTGGATTTTACGGAAGATACCCGTGGGGAGATATTTGCTTCAAAAATAAGGACCCTTCAATATGTGCCAATCTGGTGGAGGATGTAATCATCCAAGGAATGGAATGCTTTATTCCTTACTCCACGAAAACTATGGGCACCACCTTAAAAAGCTGGTTTAACCGTGACTGTGCCGAGGTTGTAAAATGCAGGAATACCGCATACATTTAGCATCATCACTGTCGTAGATGGCTTTTCTTCTTCCTGCCATAAAATCAACTCAGGAGGGCTCTGTGCTGTCGCCCACTCTTTTCCTTCTGCATGTGAATGATTTGCTTCAATGCGCAAACATTCACTGTTATGCCGACGACAGCACTGTCCATGAGAGTATAATCTTCCAAAAACCTCCGAAACATTCGGAACTATCTGCTGCTAGGGAATCTCTGGTGGAGAAGATGAACATGTCTCTTGAAAGGGTTTCACGGTGGGGCGACCTCAACCTCGTCAGTTTCAACATTTCAAAAACCCAATCATGTACTTTCTCCACCAAGAAGACTACTATGGATCCTGTACCTTTTAACGGTTGTTCTCTTCCGAAAGCAAGCTCCATCAACATGCTTGGATTATCAATACTGAATAATGTCAAATATTACGAGTCAATTAAGTGAAAAGCTGGTCTTGCTTCCAAAAAACTAGGTGTACTATATATCACGTCGGTACTCCAACGATAAACAACTTCTATATAAAGGACGAATCCGACCTATCCTTGAATACGGCAGTCACCTTTGGTTTGAAGCCCCAAAATACCTTCTAAACTTAATTGACTCAGTTCAAAGAAGAGAAATTCGTTTGATAAACAATGACACCCTTACGTCTAATCTACAATCAATGGAACACAGACGTAAGGTTGGTTCTCTTAGTCTTTTCTACCGTTATTACCACAGTAGCTGCTCTTCGGAACTTAAAGAACTAATTCCTCCTGCACCCACCCACAGCCGACAAACTCGTCTTACACCTGCTGAACAACTATACACGGTTAATATATAATAATCTCGATCAAGAACTGGCAGTTTCCATCGCTCCTTCCTTAATACCACCGGTAAACTATGGAATGCTCTTCCAGCGTCTGTGTTTCCTCCTTCCTACAATCTGAATCTCTTCAAGAAACAGATAAATACACACTTGCAATCTCCCCAACCCACACACAAACACGAACACAACACACGTTTCCCACATGCAGCGTCCAGCCTCCCTGGCTGAACGTCATAGAGTGCAATGGTCTTGACCGGGTGTACTCTCCTGTATGCGCTTACATAAAAAAAACATACTTATTGCAATGCTTAACAACGTATTAACCCAATTATAACCATATTGTTCGATGGTACCGTATTATACGCATTAAATATATCTAACTTGAACGTTATACAATCCCAAGCTATTGTTATTTTATTTTGGATGATTTGTTATTAGTCGGTTTAACCTTTAGCACCTTCAACTTTGGAAATCAGCATTTGCGCTCACAAATGTAATTAATTTTCTGGCCCAGGCGCGTGGCGCGCCTCAGTCTTAGCGCAAACATTCAAACACTCAAACACCTCGTTTCACCTGGTTAATTTAAAATATCAAAAACACCTTTGTTGTACTCTGAATCACAGTAGAAACGAACAGTCTAAGTTTAGAGCCTTATATATCTCGAGACTACAGCAAATAACACGCTGTAGTGAAGAAGATTATCCTTCTAAATCATGTCTCTACTTTCATATAGCAGTCATTAATATTTATTTTGATCTAGAATACGAGAGAAACATATGAGTAAACTTAATTTGAATTAAATTAATATGGAGAGTATTTTTTTTTGTTATTTTATTTTTCACAACAACGTTGAAGTTATCATCTGACAATACTCTATACTAGTGAAACTGCATAATTATAATTTTATTTAAATTGAAATTAAAAAAAAAAGTTATTTAATTAAGTTTCGGACTAGCTGAAGTCCATCTTAAATAATAATGATTTTTCAACAACTTTGTAATCAAAATTAATAAATTATTATTATTCTACTCAATTTAATTACTTTTTTGTATACTTTGTAGTAGTATTATACATGTATTTATACGTACTTCACAATATATACGAAATGTTATCGAAAGTGGTTTTCAGAACTCTAAAATTGTACACGCATTTATATTCATCCTCAAAAACATCATTCTAGACAAACAATTGTAATGTTAATAAATATTTATGTATTATTTTGTATTTAAGATTGTCGATAATCAATTGTAAAGTTGTTTATTATTATGTAATACAAAATAATAATAAATCTGTTCAAATGCGCGTCTTTACTTAAGGTTTATTTCTTATTCGGTGTTTGTTTCTAGGAAAACAAACGATACCACATAAAGCTAAAACTGGTAACTTGTATCTTGTAAGCAATCGACTTTCATTTTCTGGCGCCTCCCCTTCATAACTAACCCGCAAAGTGGCAATGCAAAACACTAAAGCCTCCGCTCAGTGGCGTATTGACGATATCAACCTCACGAGTGAGGGTAAAGCAAATGCTTCTTCTGTATAAAATATTGTATCGTCAGCAGTATAAAGCAGTCATGTGAAGATTTTTTATGTTTACAGAACCAATAATTAAAAGAAAACGTAAATGCGCAAGATAAAAATGATGCACCATTTCGTTTTAAGTTTAGTTACAATTTACTATGAATGGGTGGTATTCACGGGACGATTTTCGTCTACCACCTATTTTAATTAATAGGCTTTGACTGGCATTTAACGGGTGAGGGATCAAATTCACACCAACCCGGGGTATTTTAGAGCTCAGAAATCGAAATAAAATTTTTTTTTTTAATCTCCGTCGGGGATCGAACCCACGACCTTTGGCTTGTAAAACAAACGCTTTGACTATTGAGCTATACCCGCCGGCAAGTTAATATATTGAAGAAGTGTTACCACGGTAGGTTGTGCACCTAAATAACATTTTACAACCTTCTCGGCATTGAGATTACACCATGCGATAACTTAAAAAAAAAAAAAGAGTTTTATACAAATACATTAGTGGAACTACTTCAGAATGTACTAAGCTTTTACATTTGAAATAAAAATAAATTAAAGAGCAAGACTTACGAACTATTTGTAGAAACATCATTTTCTTGTCCAAGTCCAGTTACAATTATAATTGAACGCAAACTAGAACTTACGACTCTAAAGGCGTATTACAAACTTAACAATGAATACTGAACTAGATTTTTGCCACAACATATCCAAAGCAAATTGGATGACTGTGATTCCTCTTCAATGAGAATCCCTTTTTGTTTGTTATTAAAGGGGAGATAAATATGATCGATTATAGGTACTGTGTGAGAATTTAACATTTTCAATGGATCTGGTTTCAAAGAAAAATAAATTATATCTGAAGGTTATTCTGATTTATTTCAAAATAATTGTTGCTTGCGAGTCAATTTATACTTTTTTAAGCATATTATGTTGGTGCTAATGTCCTCTTACATACTATATAATATGGAAATCCTGTCACTTACGGATGGAGGAAAAAGATGAACCATGAACAATAGGTTTCAATTTTGCTTCTTGCGTGTATGTGCGCCACTGCTTTCGCCCTTCCTCTCATCCGTTTTCTTTTCCGGCCCTCCATATTTCAGAGTTGATTATTGGGGGCGGGTCGTCCATCACCTTCAGTGGGCTCCTCATCAGGCGAGCGAGTCTTCTCTTGCTGCTGTACACAAATCTGAAGACCGGACAGCGGATCCGCCCAACCACTCTCTCACTCTCGGCCGATCTTCCCGCGTATGGATAAAAATTGAGATAAATTTTGTAGGCATTCGAGGGCCTGTCTGTGGATTATATACGGACACAAGCTTCGATTTCATATATTTATATATCCAAGCTACTTCACGAATAGTGTTTCTTAATAAAGATGCTCATTTTTAAATAAGTATTCTTAAACTATTAAATAGATAAGAATTTCATACCTTATTTGCACGTGAAGCAGTTTTGTGATTTATGAAAGCATCAGTTCAAACAAATGCAAGTAATGCACGTTGGAACTGATGAAGCTTTTATAGATCGCGAAACTCTTATTCCATCAAGTGAAACGGTATTCAATTTGATCCCTGTAAACGCAAGATATATTTCAACAAAATGAAAATGTCTTAATTGAATATATCAGTCGTAATTTCTTTAAACATAATCTACGAGTATACTTTCATAACCCAACATGATCGATGCAACTTGGATTGTAGAATTTCAAAAATAGAAAAGCGCAGTTTTAAAATCATGGCACGTTAATACAAGGCACCACATGAACTTTACTAATTTAATACTTAAAAATAATAATATCTATTTACATATTAGGTGTCGTGTATATTACTTCTGATGTCATATTTGTTTCAAAATCTTTAATTTAGTATGTAACATAACTTCACGAATGAATAAATGAAAATACTTCGTCTAAAGATATTCTATTGTCTCAAATTAAGAGTGATGCATTATACCAAGTGGTGTAGTTCAGAGCCTTGTTTTATCTTTAAGTTCAGAAAGAAGAAAAATAGGCCAGGTTTTTCCAATTTCAGCAGCTGAAACTAACAAGTGTAATCCCGGCCTTACATGCTCTTTATACGTTCGTCTGTAAAGGCCCAAAAGGAATTGAATGTATCCGACTGTGAGATAGATACGGGGATAGAGCGCGGGAGGGACTGAAAGCCTCGCCAGAGAGCCTCCTTCTCTACGGGAGTGAATCGAGGAGGTACAATTGAAAAATCTCCTTTAAATAAATCTCTCTCTCTACCTGAGTTATTTGTTTGGTGATGAAACGTTTCATTGAATATATTCGTATATATGTAATAATAACACGAATACGGCAATTTTAAAGAATCGCGAAAACGAGAAAATAAAATACAAGTATTTTCAATTATCTCTGTTACGCTTATGATTCAATCATTTATTTGAACAAGAATATTCATATGAAATATCCTCAATTATTCTTTAAATAATTACACTACCAGTAAGATTATAAATTCTCACTACAATGAAAGTTGAGAAATTTGCAGTCAATATTATGAAATATTTTTATTTTAGCTATTGAAAATAAAACAATGTTAAAAATCTCTAAAGCGGTTCAATTTAAGAGTAGAACATTAATAAAATAAAAAATTGAAAAACCTCTTAACAACCTCAAAAGAAAAATTGTCCTTATTGTAAGCTATTACATTACAATAACTTTGGATAACCCTTCCTCCGCATCTTAAATCAAAAGTGTCAAACCTACTCTACACGTTAGAGTATGACCCAATTTCTTAATCCGCGACACCCCCTCTCTAACTTAACCCTACCCAACCTTGTGTAACCAAGATTATACGCGGCTAATGACTATCTTCAGATCCCCAACCAAACCTCAGCACACCTGCTTAAGTCGTATCATCTCCACCCTGGACCGTTAAATCCAGGTATCAGCGTTCCCCTCACCCTGACTGGCTTCATAAGGATTCCTTCATTTAGAAGCGTCGTGTTAATCAAACGTCTATATAAATGACATATATTTGTATTGATTTTGAAACTAAAAACTCGTTAAATATACATTTTCTTTATTAAAATGCAATAACGAAAAAAAACCTAAATTATGAAAGTTCATTATTAAACACACGTATTTACGTGTGTTTAATAATATTATATAAATTTTAAAGTGAAACCATTTGGTTTCACTTTAAATTATGGATTTTTTTATCAGTGGAAAATATAGTAATATTTTTTATAGTTTTTCATTTTCGTTCAAGAACCTTCCTTTATTGACATCACATATGTTACCTTATAAAATAAATCAAATTTTACTGGAATTTAATTAACTATGATGAAGTTAAACTAGCGAGGTTCCTTTTGTCTGCTTCGTAAGTAGCACTTAAGCTACCTCCATCATATGTAATAAATCAAACCCTATCTTTATCCCAGAGTCAAGCCTTTGATATATTCTGGATATGTGTGGTTAATATGTTTCATTTTGGGAGCTAATATGGTAAATAATATGATTTTCACATTTGTGTAATAAAATAATAAATCAACGACTAATAAAAAATTAACCCTAAAGTCTGTTATTCAATCTATAAAAATTAACACTTATTTTGTTCGAAATGCTAATTTTATTGCAATTATTATGGATGCTGGTTTGTCAAACTTTCTTAATTGTTTCTGTTTGCGGCCAATTCGTCATGTCCGTGAAGCCCTTTGCGAGAATCCCTTCATGGCAGTTTTTGAAATGCTTTTTCAGCATATACGTTTACTATTTCATACAACGTAAGTATCTTTAAGAAGTAGACAAATAAATACAATTTGTCGACTTTTAATTACAAAATCCATCAAATATTATTAGCTTATCAAACATTTCCCTTGAATAACTGAGCATTAAAGGAATCAATATTTATATATAAGTCATCTTTACTTCCTTTAATTGGTTTAGATTTGCTTGAATAATATAACAGTTACTCAATAACTCATAGTAGTACATTGATAATATGAAAGCCCTACTATTTATTATCCACATTTGAAGACAATATCTACTATACTGCAGTCATTCAGCTACCTCGTGACTATTTAGTATCATTATAACCTATCCTTATGTTCCACCGAATATATACTACGCCTAGTAATCGAAAAAAATACGATAAATCTATCAGAAGTGCTCAAAAAAGAAAAAAGAAAATTTGTGTTCTCCTATGCCAAACTGAATTTTGTTTAATTCATTCAATTTAA
Organism: Glossosoma conforme; assembly: GCA_022606575.1. NCBI lineage: Eukaryota > Metazoa > Arthropoda > Insecta > Trichoptera > Glossosomatidae > Glossosoma > Glossosoma conforme. The sequence continues at coordinate 4,168,433 of JAGTXR010000100.1, read as the reverse complement.
ATTTTATTAAATTCAGTTCATTATATTTTATTGAGCATTTATAGACTTCATCAATCAAAATTAGGCATTAGAATTATCGACAATTTAAGATGCTTAAAAAATATATTTTTTATTCCTGAAATCATGCCAGTATTAATAAAACAAGAACCTTTATAAATTTACAAGCTGAACAGTGGAATGTAAATATAAATAAACGATGAACGAATTTATTAAGCCTGATTGCTGACAGATTGGCGAGTTCTCGATTTATTGCCAGAGTTAATTTCAATAAAAATGTTATTTTTTCTGCGGGCTAATCCATTTCTCGCGTGTTGGCCGGGAACACTCCCGACTGATTTATTTATTACCTACTGGGAACGATTCACAGGTCGACAGTTCTCCATCACAACTTAGAGCTTAAAGTTATCAATCAGAACATAGAGGGACAAAGCTCGTCAAAGTTGGTAAAAATATTACTCAATATTACTTATCGATTTTCTGGCGTAATGCTGATGATGACGATGGTGAATTTAAATATTCATTTGTTTGAAATGCAGGATGCATGAGTCCTCTAATAAAATTCTCGTCGAATATATTTGAGGAAAGAAGCAAAAAGCAAGTTCAAATATTCACAGAGGGACGCTCTCTTGCTGTTCAGCCCAGCCATAGCAATGTATTAAACATAAAGTGAATATTTATAGAATTTCTTCAAAAGGGATAATAAAAATCTGACTTAGCCACGTGGGGATTGTCAGGGGAGGGACGCTGTCGCAGCTCCTCCTCTAAGTGATACTTTTTGGGTAATCTGAATCAAAAAGACTTTTTAAAAATAATTATCATCGGTCCCTATTTTCGATTTAATCCAAACCTATTTTTTTTTCATTTAATTTAAAAAAAGAGTAATCTACTGTTAGATTATCTTACAGGGTAGTTTGTTCATAGACGAGTGAAATAATCCAACTTTAATTAAACTTAATTAAACTAAACCAAGCAGACGAGTACCATCGGGATATTCATTATCCTCTTGACTCATTACAAATCATTTGTCAAACACGGTCCTGCAAGCAAGCGCTCGATTTTAACTTTTTTTGTATGCGTTTATACGGACGTGCCATGGTTGGTGAACCTAACAATTCAATATACATCTAAAAAAAATATTTTTCTTCATCGGGAGTAAAACATAGAAATGTCATATAGCATTCGAGCGCAATGCTACTACGGTATTCACTGGTAATCTGTTTCCAATCCAGTCATTTTTAAAATGTCTTCGGTGTTAAAGAGAGATAAAACTAATTTTGTAAATTGCCTCTGGAACTTTTCTTTGGCTGTGACTCTAATTGTGTTGACACGATTCGGAGAGTCTCTAGTAATAATTTAAAAATACAGATGTCCCTGGTCTATCTCTTTCACTCGCGGCGCCGCATAATTTGAAAAGTCTTACACGTGCAGTTGCAGAAGACGTTCATTTTCTTGTTCTCGAAGCCGACGGTAATAAAACAATTAATTTCGTTAAGGAAATGTATTTTTCGATGAGAGAGTCATTTTTTCATTATTTTTTTTGATTCTTGAAATTAAAAATTTAACGGAAAAAAAATCAAAACAATCACGACACAAATCGAGTTTGTTTTTAAGCTTTTACCATATAAGTTCTATATATGAAGCGTATCATCACCAAAAATTGTCGTCAAACAGTTCTGAGAGCTGCCATGTCTTATGTATTATCCTAAGACATTTCCTGGAAATATATGGTTCCCGACAGCATCCATGGTGAGATCCCGAGAATTTGAAGAGATAGCAGCTACAGTGTCGCAGGCATATTTGTGTGCTTATTCATGAGCATTTTTGGATGAGACGAGATGATAAATCGGACGCTCCATGAAAAAATTTACATAATAAAATAATGTTGTAAAATATTTCGATCTATTTTATTTGTACATTGCGAAACAGTTATCATTTTAAATAATGAAACGCATGTAGCCCAAATAAATAATGCTTACTATAATAAGAAATGTATATAAATAAAAATGATTACAAAATTTGATCAAATTTATAATAATAAAAAAATCTATATAAGGCTTTTCAATAATATGATGGATTGACAAGTTATAAATATTGTGTAGATAATAATGCGGCAATCGCGATATTTAAAATACATTAGCTTATTATGTTTAAAAATTTAACTAAAGGAGAGGCCGAAAAGTATGTTAGTGTCTGAAATTATGACCTATACATCGAACACCGCTTCTGCAGTAATTATAGTATGACGTGGGCCCGGTACCGAGAACAGTCAGTATAGTCATATTAGTGTCTGTTTGTATAAAATTCTCAGAGTATCGTGTGCTGGAGGCAGACGCATTGCGGTGTTCGACCTAAAGCTTTCACAAGTCGTAGTCAGGCTTCGGGGTCCCGGCGTGCCAATAAAAATGCTGATTTCCCTAGTAAGGGTGTAGGGTCCAGTGGATAGCTTACTTGACTGTCTTACAAAAAAATAGAAAATTAATTTGCATTTTTTTTTTGTAATCTTCAATAATGTCTGAAAATTTAATACACAATCCATATACCGCATCCTGATTTATAAAAAAGTTTAAATTTTACATGATGTACGGACTACCGAAAGCCTTTTGATAATATGTACTATAATTTTATGTGATTTATGATATTCCAAGTCGGATTGATTGCCGCAATACAAAGCAGTAAAATAATCATTACCGAATCAACAAGGTACCACAATGAAATTTAAATTTAAAGGTAATTTTCATACTACAATATTTTTAGTTTCATTACTCGTTATTTTATTTCAATACTAGCGTGTACCCGGCATGCGTTGCAATGCCACTTAAAAAAAATAAACCACGAGTTTTTATGGAAGCGCCTCGTCGGGAGCCTCTCGTCTTCCGATTGGATACGTTGGACTTGAGGCGTGACCGGAGCCAATTAGAAACAATCAACTTAGGTTATGTTGTTCTTACCTAAATTTGACAGTGGCGCCCGTATGTGTTTTTATTTATTGGAGTTCTTTTGGATACACAATGTTTTTTTGTTTTTCAGCCATCATTTACAGCTGCATCGCGTAAATGAATATACCCTTCTTGTATCATCCGATACCAACGTTAATAAAGGTTCGAGTGGTGAATGTAATTCTGTCAATTTCAATTTTCCACTCGTGCAACACATTCCTACTGTTTCATTTTTAAATTTAAAGGCACTACAATACACGCATAATTTATCAATTTTTCCAATAACAATACTTGGGTGCAGACTGTATTCATAATTAGGATCGTAATGGAAAGCACTATGATTTAAATCAGCATGCAGAGTACGTCTGGTACGATCTACGCGTACTCGATCTGTTTCCAATCTTGCTTCCCGTTGCTCATCTGTTTCAGATAAACCGGTGTGAGCAGTGTGTACTCTAACTGTTTCCAATCCTGCTTCCCGTTGCTCATCTGTTTCAGATGAACGGGTTTGAGCAGTGTGTACTCTAACTGTTTCCAATCTTGCTTCCCGTTGCTCATCTGTTTCAGATGAACGGGTTTAAGCAGTGTGTACTCTAACTGTTTCCAATCTTGCTTTCCGTTGCTCATCTGTCCAGATGAACGGGTTTGAGCAGCGTGTACTCGATCTGTTTCCAATCTTGCTCTCCTTTGCTCGACTGTTTCTGAAGCTCGAGATGCCCTTTTCATTCGTGCTTGAGTTGTACTCTTGACCTATTGATTTTCGTTTGGGTGACATAATTGATATCACAGTGAATGTTACGTTTTGAAATTCACTTTTGAAAAATAAAAATAAATTGATTGATATAATACTAACATTATGGTTATCAACTGCCAATACTTGGTGAACTAATTATAGTTTTAGAATTAATTTTAATTAAAAAAATATAATACCTAGTATTTCATATCTTTTTAAATTGAAAGCAAAAAAAAAATTATTGTATAATGTCTTAATACATTAAAACTAATCACATATCAATTAATTAAAAAAAAATTAAAACCTGTAAATATGTGTGGACTAATATAGGATATTGTCCATACCAATATAAGCCACGGCCTGTTTTTATTTTTTCATTCTTGAAGATGGTCTTCAGGAAGGCCGAAACATGTTAGCATTAAAATAAATTGTGAATCAAAACTAAATATTTTTAATTTATTATTTTTTTACTTAAAATTAATTATAAAATTAAAATATAATACTATCCGAAGCCGACCAGCAATTGGAATTCCAAAATTAACTCTTTCTACTGTATATCACACACAATTATTACGTTATATTTATTTTAATTCGATAAACAAAAAAGTCGTCCAAAATTCAAATATTGAAATAGTTTATTCGAAAATCGAATTTTGTTTCTAAATATTCAGTACCTTACGTTAGTACCTACTTATAATAACTTCAGGTGAGTGAATTTGTTGCTTACGGCGTTGCCAAGGAAACACAATGTTCTAAATTGGCTGTTCTGTATTACAATAGTCTTGTATGAAAACATGTTGTACGTAAATATTCAATTAATTTTTGTAATTAAATAAAATTTTGAGTATCCCATCTTTTTCCTTTTAGTATCAGCAATAATTCGACAAAGTACTATCGCAATCGGGTTAATGGTGTCGGAATGCATCAAATACACACAGACAGACAGACAGACATTGATTTTTATATATATAGATATGTGGGAGAAAAAAATATGTAATTATATGCTTCAGACATAATTATACCTGTTTGGTTGAAAGCACATTTCTTCACATGCATAAAATCTTCATTCATCTATTATATAAAAATAAGTCGGGTTTTCCTTCCTGACGCTATAACTCCAGAACGCACGAACCGATTTCCACGGTTTTGCATTCGTTGGAAAGGTATCAGGCTCCGTATGATTTATAGCAAAGAAAATTAGGATAAAATATAAGAGAAAGGCAGGAAAACAGGGAAAATATTTTTTCACACACAGCGCCATCTCTGATACATAGCAATGTACTACTTGGTAGGTGGTGTGTGACTTCTAAGATGGCGCCGGTGCGTGATACATTGTTTGACAGCTACGCTTTGTACTCTGCTTAGTGAATTTCATGTGAAATTTATTATGCGCACGTTCTTTTAAACGCTAAAAAAACCGGTATTGAGTTCACTGTGAAATTGTGAAATTGTGAAATTGAGGTTAAGGTGAATTCAACCTCAAATGCACGATCCACATAAATTTGTGAAATTGAGGTTAAAGTTATTCGTTTCCTAACAGTTCAATTGGAAACCATCAAATCAACCACGCGTATTGTGCAAATTTTTATTCAATTTCAACAGCAGGCATTTGTCCTTAAGGTGGTAAGTTGAACTGTTTAAATTATGTGGATCGTGCATTTGAGGTTAAATTCACCAGTCTGTCCGTAGTCCAAGATGCCGAGAGAACGACATGCGAACATCGGCCACCGCACTAGACATGCAAGCCAGCAAAGAGTGTACATATTCACAGAACTTAAGCGAAGAAAGACAAAATATAATAAGAGAAAATGCCAGATTGAGACAACGCGTGAGCACACGAAGATCATCGGTATCATACAATCGCTTGGCATTCCATTATGATCCCACTGCAAACTACAGTGATGATGACAATTTAGATATTGGACCAATGACGACTGTATGCCGATATTGCAATGCGTTAAAGTTCAAAAGAGAAACGGCTGGATTGTGCTGCGCAAGTGGAAAAGTCAAACTGGATCCATTACTTACACCACCACAGCCACTGAAACCATTGTTCGATGGAACTGATCCCGATTCCAACCATTTTCTTCAACGCATCCTTGAATACAATAACTGCTTTCGCATGACTTCCTTTGGAGCTAATATCATTCGAGAAGGCGGCATCATGCCAACTTGCAAGGTAAAAGATACAACACACACAACCAATCACTCACACCAATCAAAAACACAAAAAAAAAATGCAACACACAACAACTACACATACACCACACACTACACCATCACACGATCAGAAGTCACACCGTATTCTTTAACAAATGATTGTTTGCCATTACAGATACAAGGACAAATATATCATTTGCATGGTTCAATGGTGCCAACACCAGATGAACCGCATCAATTTCTGCAAATATATTTCATTTCGTCGATGGTGGATCAGCTGAATGTGCGGTGCAATATACAGGAAACACGACAGTTAAAGAGATGAATTATTGAACAGTTGCAAGCATTTTTTCACGCTAATAACGCTGTGGTTATAATGTTCAAAACAGCATTGGAACGAATGCCATCGGATACGCACAAATTTGTCATAAGAGCGGATCGTACCCCAACAGGTGAACATGTGCGAAGATTCAATGCACCCACCGTTGATGATGTTGCTGCAATTGTTGTTGGCGATCCAACTTCATCACGAGACATTGTCGTTCAGCAAAGAAGCAATATCATGCATCGTGTAAACGAGACACATCGTTTGTACGATGCGTTACAATATCCAATCATTTATTGGCAAGGGCAAGACGGATACGACATCACGTTGAAGATGGTCAATCCAATTACAGGTACAATATTCACACACTAATTATTGCTATTATTGGTTTCCATTAACAATCCATTTAATTTTGCATTTTCAGGCGTATCAACGAACAAAAATCTAAGCGCAATGAATTACTATGCGTATCGTATGATGATTCGTACACATGAGGAGAATGTCATTCTGAAGTGCCGTCGGCTATTCCAGCAATTCGCTGTCGACATGTATGTCAAAGTCGAAACCGAACGTTTAGCGTTCATCCGATTCAATCAGGCAAAGCTACGATCTGAGGACTATATACACTTGCGTGATGCTATTCATTCAGATGGTAATGTTCACAATATTGGACGCCTGACGATTCTCCCATCATCTTATATCGGAAGCCCACGCCACATGCACGAATACGCTCAAGACAAAATATATGATATTATATGTGAAAGAAGAAAATATATGATATCATAAGTGCCGAAAAATTCAACTTACAAAATGAAAAATCCATTGAATGGTGAGTAATCAATATATATATATATATATATATATATATATATATATATATATATATATATATATATATATATATATATATATTATCATAGTTTTGATTCCGTCATGACATACATTTTACAGTGCTTGGTTTTGCTTTAGATTTCCAATAAATGACCAATTACACTGCTTATTAACAGGAAAATAACAGACTTAAAGATTAAAATGTTTGTGTAGAGAAATTTGGACAAATAACCGGCAAACGATTTAATATCATTTATCTTCACCCCTTTATAATTATGCTACAAATATGGATGTTAGCTTTACTTACAAAATGGCAAATCTATTGTCTTAATTTCAGGTGAAGAAACTACCAAGAAGGTTAGCTCGCCGAATTATTACGCATATCGTTTGATTATTCGTCGAAATGCTGACAACTACTTGCTGAAGTTTCGTCGATTACTGCAATAGAATTCAACCAGACCAAATATATGATATCATATGTACCGAAAAATTCAACTTAATAAAATCCAAAATCTGCTCATTTATTGCCTTTCGGGTGAAACAAAGTTCACCGGGTCAGCTAGTATGTTATATTTTCAACAAATCATATAAAGTTTTATTAAATTTAAAATTACATATTAAAATGGTAGTTTATTTATTTTTTTGTTTAAAAACCCGTTTTCAAGTAAAAATACGCTAGATAATATTTTTCAAGTCGTGAAAAAGAGTCCGCTATCTCGCACATCAACTTTCATCTCCGTAACTTTGAAGCAGCTCAGCGTGTAAAATGTATAAGTGAAAATTCGATCAGATAAAGTGATATACGTTTCATATAAATAAATGTTGTGCAAGGGAAGGCGAGCCAGCTGTGAGTTATCCGGAGTACAAAGCGCTGGAGGCGGTAGAGAACACAACTCTTTACTAGACCACAATCAATCGGATTCTCTTCTTCAAGCTTATTTTCTGAGTCAAAAGAAAGTGTTGAATTCTGATTGTTCATTATTTGTTACCTACAGACAGCTAAGTCTACCATTTAATCTGATATCAGATACTTTTCTTACCATTAAGATATCAGATACATGGATTAAATTTTATGGTAATGTTTATTATTTACCATCTGGTGTATGTACTCATTGTATAACTTTCACTAATTCTCCGACCTTCACGTGCAAAAATACAAAGAAAACTTACATAAAAAGTTAAAAAGAAATTCTTGCCCAAAGAAAGAATAGCTAAAATAATCTTTCCATATTAGTTTTCCACCTCGAGAAAGTATTTTTGACACTGATTTATTCTTCATGTTTTTTTTTTTTTTCAAAAAACGCAAAGTTTTCAAAACTTTTGTTTTGTTCCCTTATTTTCATATTAACACTCAATCATAGTTAAACTAAAAAAAAAAATTAGGTAAGCAAATTATCATTATTGTAAAATGACATTATTTTGTAAATATTATCACATTTGAGAGTATTCATTCCTCTAAAAAAATATTTTTAGTTACTCGATGAAGAAAATTTAATATTCAATGTTATTACATTATTATGGACATTTATTATGTAAGCATGTCTTGCACCAAGATGTTTACCTTTTTTTTAGTAAAAAGACTGAAGTAAGGTCAAAATAGAAAGTCCTCTATTAACATTAATTTTTCTAATATGCCATCTCTTGACGTTGTGGTCATGTTTTTTAACTAAACAGCCACACTTCATAACATATAAAGTAATAAATCAATTTGTTATTAATCAATATCGTTATTATTTGTTGTAGAAGCTACGATAGTTGCTTGTTGTAATAGTAGTTTGATTTGAATGAAAAAATAATTTTATTGCGTATCGCAAACTACGTAACTGTAATATATTGTTTGTTCGCTAGTCTACAAATAAATCTTTTACTTTCTTTCTGTTTTCGCTGTATAAAAATGTTAAGTACGCTGTGAGTAATAAAACTGCGTATACAGATAGTCTCATAGAGTACTAGATAACGAGTCTGACCGTACACGAAGGATTTCAAGAGCTCCGTATATCCTAGAACATATTATACAGACGGTACGCACGACTGGTAAGGAGGGTTTGGGAAAATTGTGGCCTGAATGCTGCCCACGTAACTGCGTGGAGATTTTCAGAGAAGACTTACTTAGACGATCACAGGAGGTGAATGATAACCATACAGCCTGTTTTAAATAACGTTTATATTTATATAGTCTATATATATTTTTTACTTTCAGTTTTTTAAGCATATAAAGGAGAATATAAATTTGGAACAGGAAAATAATTCAATTCAAATTTTAGCTCATTGAGTCCCAATTGATGATAATAATACTCTTCTTTGAATTATTATTTATGTATTGTTTATAAATTTACATATATATTTATTGGGTCGTTGTAAATTTAATTATAAAATTTAAATTTTGATAATAAGATGGTAATTATTTTTGTGACAAATTTTAAATTTTTAAATAATAAGCGAAAATACGAAAAATAAATAGTACTTATTGTAATATTAAATACATAGAGCTTAGTATATTTTCGGCATATGTAACAAATTCCTTTTCTCCCTATTTTTTTTCTTAAAAACAATCAAATTTTCTACATTTTTAATTGATAAATTAAATGATTTATTTAAGAAAAAACTACGTAATTATAGTTAAGTTGTAAACTTTTTGATTAACGTTATTTCAACTTTCTAGGTTCAACGAAGTTTTAAGATATTTTATTAATTTTACAAAACATTAAATTGAGTAAACACTGTTTTTAAAATCGGCAATTGAAAACTTTCTTACGAATCAGTGTATTTTTTATTAAGACACAAGATTTTGCCGAATAAATATTTGATTTATTTCATTAATTAAATTTCGTCTAATTGATTGAACTTGTTTCGCGAGTAATCACTCAGAAAATTAGTTTTCGGCATCATTTAGCGATTTTGTATTAAATCAACTGGTAATATGAAATATTATTTAATGCGGCTTTCGGTGGTGATAATTCTTTTCAATTCAAGAACTTTGAAACAATTTGGTTATTATTTGTTCAAATTAAACACACAACAAGGGAGTATTTCTTAATACATAATTATTTCATATTTTTCAATTATTTATGTATCAGATCAATCTGTTGACCTCCATAGCATAGGTTAAAACGCAAACGTAATTATATTGGAATATGTTTTATAGATTAATGTGGCCACATATTCTCAAAATGAAGAATTCAAAACACCAGCAGCGCATTTACTCCCAGAGTCTTCGACTATTAACCAAGTCGGCTGGATGGTGTTGATAAGAAGAATATTTAGTAGAATTGTGCGTGTAAGTTTTGAGAATGTTTCAAGTGTTTATTTATATTATTTTTGAATAAGTTTAGATACTTAGAAAAAGTTTACATCAATGCTGGGAAACATTTGTAAGCTTGAATTTAGTGTTAAATAAGCATTTAAAAAACTGTTCTAAGTCGAGATAATTTTACCATGTTTCGTAAATGTGTCGATCATATGTTATAGGTACACGTGAGAACAATTAATAAAATTCAGGTGAGTAGTATTCGTTGTAATAGCGATATAATATGCCAGTTAGTAAGCAAAGTTAATGTCTTTGTTTCATAAATTGAAAATCACACATTATTGTGGCTTTATTTGAATTTAATTGAACAAAAAAAAACAAGCAATTTGATTTTCAGACCAAAAATTGGCTACTGTATTCGAGACAGCACTATCGTCATTAGAGATAGCACTTTCAAGTAAGCAAAGAAATGTGGTGCCTTAAATAAAAGGTCCACTTTAAAGTTTCCACCACATGTCCGTTTAGCTACATTCAACATTCAGAGACTAATTCATCCTTGGAAGCATTCGGAAGCCAAATACCAGTATGTACCCAAATGAAGTATCGGGTACACATATAACTTTTGAACCTATATACATTAAAGTATAGTTTATTTAATATAACAATAACGTATCATGTCATAGGAAAAAAGCTATTTGTCCAAGAAAATTTAAATATATAGAAATGCATACTTTTATAAATGTCTTGAGAATTGTCGACAAGAATTTATCTACTTTTTCATGTAACCTTATGTTACTTTTGCATAATCTAAACATCATTTATAATTATTTGTCATGTCATATATATGCTTAATTTATCAATGTCTGTAATGTACGCCATAAATTTGAAACATCTGTTATGTTGAAAATAAATAAAGAATAAATTGAAAATAACATGGGGACAAATATGATTTATTAATTATATTAAAATGTAATATTGAACATTTTAAGGATACTTGACGTTTTATACATTTCATTTATAAATACATCGGTACGATTACATTTTCATTAGCGGCGAATGTTTTCATTAAAGCAGATCTGTTCCCAAGACGGCTGCTACTCATTTGTGTACAAATTGATTCCTCGGGCCAAAGTTTCGCGAAATGAAAATTATAATCCTGCGAGCCGAGAAAACCAAAATCTGTCCCGGAATAAATAATAACAATCAGAAATATAAAGAGGCCGCTTTACATAACGAAATAAAGCCATTTTGAAAACATTGTGACGGATTTATTCAGAAAATTCTTACTTATGATACTTTGAATATGATACATAATAATTATATTTCATATATTTGAGTATATGAAAACAGTCATATAATATTTTTCTTTTTTTTTTTAATTCACAAGCTATTAGCAAATTTATTATATATATTGTTATGTTTTCTGAACTTTGGAGAAGAGTGCAAATCATAGCAGCCTTTAATAAAATAATACTGTTGCACCTTGTTAGGCCAACGACAAAGAATCCCACCATGTATCCGTTAAAAGTTGATGAATCTGGTAGTTGACAAAATTTCATTGGGCAATTTTACTTAAAATTGGTGTGCTATACCAGGACTGTAGTTTGGTGTAATAAAATCAGATTTATTATATATTTCATTTAAAATATAATAAAAATAATAAAAATACATAAGTATCTAATAAATCTTCTATGTCTCCTTTGTACCTGTTGTAATAGGTCGACTGCTGCGAAATTAAATATCATCCTATTCAAAACGTTACTTTGAACATAACTGTGTGGTATTGAACATCCAAAAATCTTACAAGTAATTGGTATAATAAAACTCATTATTATAGATTCATACAGTCAGGTACGATCAAGTTCCAAAACAACAAGTATCGAGGAATTTGCGGTGTACGAAATTCTTTGCATTAGTAATATTAATAAGTAATAAGGAATGCTTACGCATCGATACGTAGCATGGACCGACGAGGAATGAGCGGTGTATGACATTCAATGTATTAATATTACTTTTATAATTGCTTACACATGTTGTTAAATAGGGTTTAAAAAGGGGTCTCGTAACAAATAAATTAGTATCATCTCATCTCCGGTCTTTGTTTTATCCTCAGTGCCGCATACTTGGTATTCCGGCATCACCATATAAGCTGATGTTGTAATTTCGGAACCGCGACCTCGGTTCCGGACCACATACATTAAAAAAAAGGAAATGTTATGTTTTAATAATTAAATTGAACTCTAGAGATAAATATTTGTCGAGTGTTATAATTCCAGATCGTCTATTGTATTGTCCAAAAAGAGAGCAATCAAGGTAAAATAGTAAAATAATAAATATTAATTTTATAAAAAAGGATATATACAGTACACACAATAAGTAGGCATCTATTTACTTACATATGTAATGTGTAAATATATGTATGTTGGGTATATAATGGCACTTCGATTAATGAGGCATCATACACTCTTCACAGTTTCCTCATAATAACATTAAATTTAGGGAAACATATTAATCATCATCAGCCTGTGTCCGTCCACTGTTGAACGTAGGCCTCCCGCATGAGTCTCCATCCTCTTCGATCCTCCGCCTTCCGCATCCAGGTCACTCCCGCTATTCTTCTTATATCGTCAGTCCATCTTGTAGGGGGTCGGCCAATGCTTCGTTTGCCAGTTCTTGGGCGCCATTCCAATACTTTTCTTCCCCATCGACCGTCGTCTCTTCGACAGATATGACCTGCCCATTGCCACTTGAGTGTGCCTATTCGTTGGGTAGCATCCACTACTTGAGTTCTTCTGCGTATTTCCTCGTTTCGGATTCTATCTTTTAGCGACACTCCGAGCATGGATCATACATCAGAAACAGATTGCATTAATATCAGAACATATTAATGCAAACCATAATTTTTGATATAAGCATTTGTTGTATGAGACTTTTATTCATAAACTATCAGAAAACCAACCGTTTCTTCTTAAATGTTCATAAAAAAGCAACGCATAACATACAATCAAAATAAAATGAAAGGGCATCTCGAGAAAGCGTTGTAAGCTACTCCTAACATGGGTGCGTCTTTTGCTATACGCAGTCCAGTGAAACAATGAAATACGGGACGTTCCTCCCTTAAGACGTGAACGTTTCTATCCTCCCCATGTTTAGAGCATATGACGCATCGTAAATAAGAATAAACGTCTTTGTTGCGCGTAGTCGGTTACACTGGTTGGTTGTTTGTTAAGCCCGCTGGTGATTTACAAAACCGCACGATACTATTATTGCCGCATATTTCATTTAGAAGAGTAGCTCTAACCCAGTGTGTGACTTATCAAAGACGAACAAAAACCTCTTATTTCGAAGTATTTATGTTTTAAGGTCATTTAATAATAACGTTGTATTACATACACTAGGTCAGTTCAAGAAAAAATACGTCATAATTTCCTTAACCACGGATTAACATTGTACATAATGTAGATAGCGAGTGCTTAAAATTTATCATCCTTCTCTTACAGTATGGATTTTCTAGAGGCTTATAAGTTTTAAATATTTGCCAATGCGTTTGGCCGGTGTAAGAGAAAATAGCCTCCTTGATTTAGATAAAACAATATAACATTAGTGCTTTTGGACTATTTGCTATTTGCAATTTAAATATAATATGTAAGTCCAACCATAGTGTAAGATAACTTAAGCGGATCTATTGAAGTAAAGAGTCAATATACATTAAATATATGTGTATTAATAACTGAACTCAATAAGTAAACAAGTAAGCTGATGATTGGTAACTAAGCTATATGTGAATAATAAGAGAACAAGTTTTGGCAAAATCTTATAAAATTAAAAAGTAAAAATTTTTTTTTTTAAATATTATTTCAAGTAGTAACTTTGTAATAAATCAACTTTAAACAGAATCTACAAGAATATGAGTCGTTAAAAACTTTAAAATTAATTATTTTATATCTTCTGGAGTGAGTTAATCTTTGGAATTGAACTTTTTATAAAAACACATATTTTTTATCTACTCCATTTGTTTTAAGTAAACTTAATTTCTTACTCAATTACAATACTTAAGAATCCCGCCAGATGGTAGTTTTCTGAGAATGGCTAAACGCTGATGTAGACTGTCGGTCCTTCAACATTATTAGCTTTCATTCTAACATTCACACATGATTTCCTAACTACACTATTTTTATAATTAAGTAACTCATTACTAGCCCTAGACGGGAGTATTTGCAGCAAGTATTCGAGGACATGAATTGTAGCGCTTACGCTGAGCTGAAAAGGGTTGCGGAGGACCGAGAGGAATAGAGATCGAGATGCAAGATTCTGTTGCTGCAAACCAATCCACCGGATTGATACTACGAAGAAGAACTCACTATATATTTGTGTGTAGTATTGACGGGACGACCTTCGTCAACCCAAATACCCTAGATCTACTATATGGTTTTTCTAACGATAAGGATTGAGGAATCACTTCTATAGGTCTTTAAAAAAACTATTTAAAAATTGAGAGCTTTTAAAATTAGTAAAACCAGATTTATTGTAAAGTATCTATAGTTTATTTATTTCTGAACATTATTTAGTATTGAAATAGTATAGTGTTCAACGTGCACGTGAGAACACGACTTGGATAGAGTGACAGCGGATCAAATTTTATGTACAACGTTTATTTTTTCCTGATTACCTTTTACTATTAATCTGATTATAATTTAAAGGTTTACTGGGTATTTTCTTTTCAGTCTATTGAATAAAAATAATACATCAATAATTATTTAAAGACGTTTAAGCGAAGTTCATTTAACTCTCTATTATTTCAAGAAAGGTACATAGAACCACGTTTTTCCTGTCCTTTTTTGATTGTTTGTTTTTTATTGAATTAAAAGTACGGTTCTTCACCCTCCTGCCTGCTGGAGCGCTTAAGGTAAATGCCGGGCGGTTCAATCAAACTTCCAACAGTATTTGTTTCTTCTGATTGAAAATCATTTCAGCGATTTCGAAGTATCTCGAGGGACATTCCACGAGAAGGGAGACAAAGAAAAAACATCAACGCCATATTTGTTTTTGTAAAAGCTAAAACCAATCGAAAGGAAAATAATTAAGTGAAAAAATATAAGAAACAACTGATGTGTTTTTTAATTACAGAAAAAACCAAATTGAATTTGTAATTTCATTCATTATTATACGACAAAACTACAATACTACCTTTAAATAAACTATATTATTGAAGGTATACACGCTTACGATGCTGAATTTCTAGGGATTGTGATTTTTGAAGTACTTTTTCTTCTTCCCATATCCGTTTCATATCAGGAACATATGGTCACTACAAATTGCTGCAATTTATTTCTGCCTGCTGCCACTATCTATTTCTAATTCTAGGCCATATCTACACCTGAAGGTCTACTTGGGAACATATATGTTTCCCAAAAACGTTCAGAGTAGAAGTCCGAGTGCTTAGAGAGGAGTGACTGTAGTATCCGAGACATATTTTAGGTGATTTTTTATTTATAATTTTTAAGGAAATCTTTTTTAAGGACATTTTCGAGGCCTAGAGATCATTTTATTCTAAAGGACGGCTCAACCGAAAGTAACTAAAAATAAGTGCTTTTGCTGATTTTTTATTAAAATATACATATATATAATTGAATAACAATGAGAAAATTAAATAAAAAATAATTACATAATAATTAAAATAATAACCATTAGTTAGTCCTTTAAGTACTTTAAAAGATTTGCGAACAGAACAGACGTCACTGCATAACAAGTTGAAATAATGAAATGTACTAAAAATGTATTATTAATTTATAAATACTTTAGATTTAATTCTATATATAGTGTCTTAAATTTTTATTTATATAATGTTAGTATTATATCAAAATCATGTAAATGTATAAATGTGTATATGTAAAATTCTGTATAATTATATAAAACTGTAAAATAACATAGATGAACCCCACGCCACACACAAGATCTTATCTTTAAGTGGTGTGGTAAGCGAATCTAAAAAAAAAAAGAAAAAAAAAAATTGGAATGTAAATTACTGTGTAAAAAATGTATCTTTTTATATTTGATTAAATAAAAAAAATAAAAAATAAAAAGTCAATAATGAATTTTCTAAAAGAACAGAGTAGCTTGTTTGAGCAATACAGGCTAAATATATATATTTAATACTTATTTTTTAAAAAATAAATATTGAATAAAAAAAAAATAAAAATACTCTTTAACATTTGGATAAGATGAAGCTACGTATCCAAGTAGCCCAAATGTACTTTAATACGATTACAATTATTTTTCAGCTAATAGAAAAAAAAATAGAACTTGAAAACTCGATTGCTTGATGATTGCTTTTGCAGATAATTTTATTTTTAAAAAAATATGTGGGCGGAAATATCTGATATTCCGTCGTTTTTAAAAGGTTATCAAAAGTATTTGGTTGGATTTGATTTTTTAATAAAGTTGTGATTTTTATCAAATTGGCATGACTTAATGCCTCAGAAAAGTTAAAATATTTTCTTGAGCCTTGCATTATTTGTCTGCTAGTCGTATCAGAGTGCTTCGCCAAAAATGAATTGAAATCTTGGCACGTCACCTCGCTAGCTGAAATCTGTAGTGGGCTAGTGTGGGTTGAGGCTTAGGGGGTAAAGCGAACGCTCGAATGTTCTATTGTCCCGCGACAGGCGCGAGTTTCTGGCACAACTGCCAAGAGTTACCTGTCTAAGGTCGTATGATCGGCTATGGCAAGGTATTGACGGCCTCTGTAATACCCTATTGTCTTCAATTCACTAGTATTCGCATAAGTGAACATTTCTGTTGCGATGCCCAGTCATCGGCGATACGACTATAAATCAAACAGTCGTATACGCGAGAGCAAAAAATAATCCACAGATTTATGAATAGAAAAAAATATTTTAAATAAATATGTTACAATTTCATAGAAAAGATTAGGTAATAACAAGCTTACAATAAAAGAAGTTTAATAAAATTATTAAATTCCCATTCAACATAATCGCTATGGAGTCTTCTACATTTGGTTTATCGTTTACAGAAAAACAATACATGATATTATATATCAACAATTGTGAGATGAGTTATTAGCATTGAACCTCTCAGTGACTCCAATATGTGTCATACTTCCTCAATCATCCATGACTACATTAAACATGAATTAAATAACTCGAAGAGGTACACACTTCAATATTTCACAAATTTGTATTTGGCAAGAGCAGTTTGCGAATTCCATAAACTCGTACATAGATGACGTAAGTGTGTATTATTTTATTATCGTAAGAAAAGTGTTCATTATTTACCTATATAAGTTATTGTCAGCTTATAGTTTAACCATCACTGAAGATGGACTCGAGGGAACCCGAAACATTTAAAAATAACTGTGATATCAAAAGTAAATATTTTTAGTTTGTTATTTTTATTAGCATTAATTTAAAATTATAACAAAACGCAAGATAAACATAGTTTTACCCATTTTGCTTTCTTAAGATGTTAAATTTGCTTATATTGTTCGACTTTTTTGATCGAAATGGCTATGAAATCTTAATATGTTTATATTAATCCTATAATCACTTCATTATAAAAATAACAAATATATATATCGAAAGTAAATTTGTATGAAGTGTGAACCTCGATTCCGTGCTTTCAGTTCATGTTGTGTTTCACTCGGTCGATGGTCCCTTACAAATTGAAAAATTGTTCCTCTTGTGTCACCCAGAGACGTAAATACGTGCTATATTTCAAAAGAAGCCAAAACCAGCTTGTCGGTGTGAATTGACTTTGCATATTGATTATAACGCGAGGTCAAAAATGACAAAGGCCCTAACAAGAATTCATTCCATGAAAACGATGCCATAAAAAACAAATTATATGAGAATTGGTTATTCAGATTTTTAGGTCATTTTTTAAGCTTATATTTAAATTACATGAAATTCTTATGTCTTATAAATAAGCTTGAGTTTATATCATCAATGAAAGTATTGATTTGTTTTTGTTCATTAATTAATATAACACAAAAGAAAATTAATCAATTCAGCATTTTTTTGTTTTTTCCATGGCGAAGTCTGAATAATTTGCTCTTAAGAGGCGGCTCATCTCAATCATCTAGGTCAGTTCTGAGAGATTAATATGTTTTTAGAATGCAGTATGTACGAGAAACAGGTTAAATATGGGATAATACTGCCTTAAAATACAAACGGGATGCTAGGCAGCAATCGGTTCAGGAATCATGGGATTACAAGGCATGTGACATACTAATTCAATCAACGCTCTAAGGAAGAATAAAATAGTAAGAAGCGGCTAGAAGGAAGTATTAACATTGATAAAAATGGCAAAAAAAACAGTTAACAATGTAATAAAAATATACCGAACGTAAACATAGAAAAAATGTTTTTCTTATCGTCCGACTTATCAACGGCCTGACTTAGAGGGAGTATCCGGGCGGGCGAGGTAGCAACGCCTGGCGCGCGGTCAGCCCCGGCCCCGGCCCCGACATTCCTCCTTCACTTGCATGTTTTCCGCTTCAACGAACAACGACTTTTACTGCCCGCCTTTCACGTTTAAGCTGTCACATTTCTGAGAATGTTTCGCATGTTTTTTTTTACCGCTATGCGACTGCTTTTTAGCTCAGCGAATTGTGAAACAATAAAAAGATGCTCGATTTAACAGTATTAATTGAAGCGATTGTTATAGTTTTATATGTATACAGTTTTTGCTTATGTTATAATATATTTTTAACTGAATATCTTATAAAATTATAAAACAAAAATGTATTTAAGTGTCTTAATAAATAATTTTAAATTGACATTTATGTACATATAAATTTAAATTCACCTAAAAAAACAATAAACTTTTAATATCATTTATCACTTAATAATTTGACAAAATACACGGGTAGGTTAAATGGTATAAATAAAAAATATGATTTTCCG
Organism: Glossosoma conforme; assembly: GCA_022606575.1. Lineage (NCBI taxonomy): Eukaryota > Metazoa > Arthropoda > Insecta > Trichoptera > Glossosomatidae > Glossosoma > Glossosoma conforme. Next base: position 4,149,280 of record JAGTXR010000100.1, on the reverse strand, counting down.
AAACGATTTTTTTTCTATTATGCTAATACATAACAAAAATATAAAGTCCAACCAAAAAAATATAGTTGGAAACTGATCACAGTGAATGGTTTGATTTCAAAGTATACTTAAGCAACATATTTTGAGAGGCATATCAATATTCTTATTCTATTTTTTATTACTATCCGTCATTTTTATTGATAAACTACTCTATACTTAATAATAGTTGGGATAATATATATATAATCGTGTCGGAAACAACAGGGTCAGATCCTGTCTGCCCAGAAGTGGGCGACGTCGATGGCGTTACTTCTGGCCATCATCAGGTGTTCCTGGGTGCAGCTATTTGGGCACAGTGCACACTCCAGAAGGTGTGACAGGGTCTGCTCCACGCCGCAGTCACATTCAGTCGGTCCGCTGTAAAACTGCCAGGCCCTCATTTGTGTCCTCGTCTTGCATACTCCGGTCCGAAGTCTGTTAAGGGACCTCCATATATTCCACCCTTGGTCATGTCCAGGGGCTAGGTCGTCTTTCGGGGCAATCCAAGTATTTCCCTCAGTTGCGCTTCTCCACATGTTCAGCCGCAGGGTGGCCTCAGGTATCTCCAGTTCCGTTGTTGACTGTAGGAAACTTCTTCTTGATTTGAGCCGTGTAGTTATCTTTTGGTACCCAAACATAGGGTGGAGTGCGTATGTTGGGATAAAAATAAATCACGTCACGAACAATGAAGTTCTCAGGATAATCAAGGACAGGCACCTAATAAGAACCATCTCAGAGGGGCGAGCCCGATGGATTGGTCACATCATGCGCCACGATGGTCTTCTTCACGATATTGTGGAGGGGATGGTTGAGGGTAGAAACTGTAGAGGGCGCCCTAGACGGGAGTATTTGCAGCAAGTATTCGAGGACATGAATTGTAGCGCTTATGCTGAGCTGAAAAGGGTTGCGGAGGACCGAGAGGAATGGAGATTGAGATGCAAGATTCTGTTGCTGCAAACCAATCCACCAGATTGATACTACTACGAAGAAGAAGATGATGATTTAACTTGAAATATAAAAAAAAAACAATTCTCGTATTTGTTGTCATTGAAGAAAAATAATGTGAAGCATGTAGCTCAGTCTTGACGTATATCAATTATACGGCACGTGATATATCTCTTGCTGGGGAAGTATGTGACTCTCGAGATGGCAGTCGTGATATTTGTGGAGCTGAACATTGTCAAACCGCCGCGGCGCACCGCCAGAGAGGTTGACATTTATTACGTTCATGATTACGCCGAGGCTTTATCGAAATTAATTTCGGCGCCAAAGAAATGAAGGCGCATTAAAGCGATATATTCACGCGTACGAAATAGAAATCATTCATTGCCACAAATTAATTCGAGGCTTTATATTCATTACTATTTATCATTGCCTTTTATCCTATCAGAAAATGCGAATTAATTTCATAGAAGACTTTTCGTTAGAAGTATAACCGAACTGTCAATATTTAAGATATTTATAATGAGAAAATATTATTTTACATGAAACTATGTTTACTACAAAGCTTGAAAAATTTCAATTTACCACTCTCAGCATACCAACAGCTCAAAAAAGAATATCTTTTTTAATTATCTCTTCAGATGCAAATCATGTAACATTAAAAAAAAACATTTGAATACTACTATATGAGCCTAGCTGTCTACGTTTAAAATGAATAATTATTTGGTAAGTAATAACATGTACTACAAGAATGATTCAGTAATCTTTCATTCGACAGTTACATACGAGTTGAAAATAAAACTACCTAGGATATATTTTCAAGAAGTTACATGATAACGTAAAAAGAATTTTATTCAAGGTACTTTGATAAACTAGAAAACCATTGATTATGACAAACAAAATGTATTAAGTGATCGCAGATTTGATTTGAGGAGGGGAAAAAATGGTGTCTGATTTATTGACTGCAGTTGATGGTGGATAAATTTTCAAAATTATTGGGAGATACGCTTCACAAATATATTTTTTTCCAAGCCATCCGTTATAATTATAATCATCCCGTGGGAGAAAGCTAGCTGTCAGAAACATTACTTACAAAAGAAATTAATAGGAACATTATTGATCGGCCTCTCAATGATGAAATTACTTTGATAGGTAGTTTATTAAGAGAGCTTTCTAGATGGACGTCTCACTGAAGGTGTTTCATTGGACTTTGATAGAATTTTGATAATATTAATTTTCGATTAAAACGTCCGCCTCTCATTCTGTCACAAATTCATTTTAAATGCCGAGTGGTATCAAAAGAAATATAGTAAAAGATATACTATCTAATATTTATTCAAGCTATTGGGCATTCTTAAATATTCAGAAAGCGTTATATGGTGTATTTCATGAAACTTCGGAATGAGGAGCATTTTAGGTATTGTAGAACATTCCTTCCAATTAGCTGAAAAATACTGCAACGTCTTAGATGAGGTTGAAAGAAACGGAAACGCAACAAAGGACATTTAAATATTTAAAATAATAGAGCATTCAATTTATTTTGTAAACCTTTAATTAGGTTTTATAAATCTGAACAAAAGCTATATTTAATAGTTTTCTTAATTGCTATCTATGTATGGTAGATAGTTTACAGTTGTCAAAGTAAAAATAAAAAAAACCCATTGTGAGAAAGGAAATGTCGAAATAAAACTCAATCGAATTGGAATACAATTTGCTCGGATATGATTTTATAGAATAAATGATCTTGCAATACCGACGTAAATAATACACATAATATTGTATTCAATGTAAGGATCTAACCATAAATAACGCGGATTTGTAAACATTTTTGAAAAAAAATGCTTACATTGCTTTATTACATACGTGATTGTACGAGTGAGAAAAAAATATTACGGTAAATTGATAAAAATCGTACTCATATTGCTATTATATTTTTGTGCGATTAAAGCCCTCGGTTAATTTACATGTCAACCGATTTATATCGGAATGACGTGTGTAATATTGCATATAATCATAATAGTGGGAATAAATTTAGTAAACTTCAGGTAATAATTTGGAATGACGATAGCTTTTCCAATGTTCCCTTATATTGGTCACCTTTGGGTAATAATTATGCTAATATTTTTTGTGTTCGCTGGTGAAAAGGGGCTCTTTGATACGTAAACATGTTTGTATATAGTACCTTATGTTACTTGGATAAGTTAATTTCAATATTTTCTGCACTTAATAATAAGAAATCAATAAAATATAAACTCACTTCTTTTATTTCTAAGACGACATTATTTATTTTAAAATAATGTGTCACATAAACTAAACCAGGAGTATAAGTCCCCTTGCCAAGGTATTGTAGAGAGTTAAAGGTGTGAATTATCAAGCGAGAAGTCACTGGTTCTCTCCAGTAACCTCCGGAGAGGCTTGATACTTATATTGTATCAATATTATCTATTACAGAAATGCTTTAAATAGTGCGTTTATGAAAAAGGAAAGAAAACTCGTGCCCTAAAATGGACAATACGCGTATACCACGCAGTAGGTTAATAACGTTGGATGATCACTTCACATTTGCAGCGCTTAAAATAATCGGAGAAGCCGATAAACGGAGAAGTCTCTTTAGATCTCTTTTAAAACATGTGGTTTTACTATCTTTACCGGACCTACTAACATAATGTGATACATCGGCTATTAAGCTTCTCGCTTTAGCACAAGATACTTCCGTATTTCACCAAATATAATATGTAGTCAATGGTGTTTCAGTATGACGAGAGCCTGAGGTTTTGAAAAAAGTAGCTTTTACAGGTATAAATGTTTTTCTGTGGAGTCGCCATAATTGGAGACCATACTATATTCTCAGCGGTCTTATACGTCAAAGGCACGTAGGCTAGGTACATAATCAATATATTTAAGTGTACAAGGTAATAAACCTGAAGCTTCGAAAAATATACAATTTATTTTTTATAATACATGCTGACATGGATGTTAAAGAAAGGCACTAAATTGTGGCAATCTATGGCAATAATAATGATGAGAAAAATTATAATTATGAAATAATGTCATTTTTATATGTATTCCATGGAGATTTTTTTTCACGGTTACTTCTTTGTCAGTTCAAGGAGGCTTCTTTACCAGAAAAGGCTACGATGGCAGATAAGTGGCCCCTCAAACGGCCGAAATGGCTGAAACGAACCCACGTGTGGTAGAGCTTGATTGATTGTTCAGCCACGGACATGAAAACCAGTTTTGGGCGGCGGAGCTCTGCCGGAAGTACCCCAGCGTCGGAAGCAGGTCAAAATCCAATTCGTTCGCCAAAATGACTAATAAGCAGGCAGAAACAACTGCATTGCCATTACTAAGTACCAACTATCCTACTAATCACTTTTTTGAGAAGTTTGTGAGCATTAATCACTTTTCACACGATCACCAAATATATTCACAAAAAAGATTAAGGAAATTGTAACGCGAATGAAATAACACCAAGTTTTTGTACGTAATCCGTCGAAATATTCCTCGACCGATTTGTCGACGAGCAATATAAAATGTATAAAATTTGCGAATAGAAATGTCAGGCGTCTCAACTAACGGAACTGAATAAGTGAGCGCGCTTTGCCAGTGACAAGGACTTAAACTTCAATAAATATATATTTATAAAATTATGTGAAAGATATCAAAAGCTTGAGTTTTATTGGCCTAATTAATTTCAGAACACGGTAATGAGTTCTTGACGATCAAACAAATATCGTCGCACTGAAGTGACGTCTCCACCCGTAATAAGTAGGGCGTACCTTTAACACTGTTGTTCTTCCTTGAGAAATTAAATAATATTTATGTTGTGAGTTTTTTACGTTTTAATTAAATTAATATTGAAGAAAGTGTAGGACTGCTCCATTGTTCAATGCTCAGGTGAAAAGTTAATTAGATATTTTTGGACCCGCAAGCGCCCTTTGAGACACGGGAGAAAAATAAAATTACGAGAATTTTCATTTATTTGAGAATTATTATTATTTTAATTTGTGAGATTGAAGGGCTCCTCAAAAGGAGAAAAAAGTACCTAATAATTAAAGTTCAAATAGATTGAAACTGTTTTAAGGGAATTCCGAATATTGGTGTTCTATTTAAGAATAAGATTTCTGGAACAAATCTTTGCCATATAGAGCTGTTAATAAAATTAAAAGATCAAAAACAAAAGCACATTACGTATGTAAATAAGCGTCAAGTAGTATGTTATTTAAAAAAACCATAATTATATCATTCATTACGTAATGTGATTACAAAAAGAAAAAAATGTAATAAAAATATTAGCAGGTTAAAATATAGTCAATATTTATTTATTTACCTTGTTATTACATGAATCACGTAAGATATGGTCTGTTTAGGAGACTGCAGTTTCAACTTATTCGTAGCCTTCCTCAATACATAACTGTCAAGAGACAACTTTTCGTGTAAATAAATAAATATTTATTATTTATAATGGATCTCAAAGTAAATGATGAAAATATTTTTAAAAAGGTTAAAAAATGTTTATAGCATTGAAAGTTTCCAGTAATTAAAGTTACTTGGTTGACAATAAGACTTACATATTGTGGCTTTTGGTTTTAACCGTGTGTGGCGAACTTCCTTCAACCAATATTTATAAACTCAAAAGCCATAATATCAAATCTGGCCGTGAAAACCTAAAAAAATATTTAATAAGACTTACAGTTTTTATTTTTGGTGTGAAGCTACTGTATTTTCCAAATCATATCTGAAACAATAATGAAAAATAATGTTATGGTTATGTGAGAAAAAGTATGTGTTACAAATATCTGGCTTTAAATTAAAGGACAGGTAAATATTTCTCTAATGCGGCATCTGGAAATCATGGGTAGATATGTTAATTCCCCAAAAGATGTGCTACACAATAATATTCATGTATCATGTCATCATAATGAATTACAGAAAAACATTAGAACCTTATTTGAAAATTACATAGTCTTCTTCAAACATCCGAGTTACGACCTTAATACAGCACTAAACAACTATGATATCAACAAAGTCATGTTGAAGAGTGCAGCAAAACAAAAAACTGGTGTGTGACTACGGAGACCTTCAGACCTTGTCACATAAATCCTGACCCATCTATCTGACTAGCTAACCCAATAATGTATGTATAACAGTCATGTCATCGATATTTCTTTATATTAGCTTGATTCTCTCTGACTTCCCTGAAACAAAAAATATATTTATCGATCTTTATTGCTTGAATTAATGACCAAATGAAAAGACATCGTGTCGTTGGTTGGATTTTGACCAAATTCTCCAGACCTGTCTTTTCTCATTAACAAACTGTTTAGCAAATGCATAAGATGCCTGGCTACACCTGTTTTTTTTCTGAACGACTGGCCTCTCGATCTGGAGAAGCATTGGTACTAAACATAGTGTCTACTAAAAATAATATTAGTTATCTTCGTGTCACTCAATTGATATTTTCAATAAGCAATTAGCCGGAGGAAGAGTGTTAAAGCAACCCATGAGTGATTACATAGGATGTCATTAAGTTTTAGGGGAATTAACACAGTAGGGACTTATGCTAATCTAACCTTAAGCTATACAAGCAGCGCCCCAAACATGTAATCACTATAAATCACGCCGAAAATACATGGTTTTATGAAATTGAATACGGATAGCAATTCCTACAAAATTTAAACTGATAAATATCATGTTTGAAATGAATGCTTTTTTATATTTCATTTTAGAATCGATACCTTGATACTTTGTAGCTTTGGTAGGTTTATAAAGCAAATGCTTGCAAAGTCACCAAATATTGATCGACACCTTATAGTGTAGTGATTCAAAACCATTTTCTCACCTTTCCCTCTAATATCTATATACTTAAAGACAATAATCCATCTAACAATATTATTTATAAAAAAAACGTCAATATTAGTGTAATTCAAAAACAAATAAAATGAAACGCCAACGAAATCCGCGAACGCTTTATCGTTTAAAAAATATGTCATTGACTCTTTATAAAACAAGGTGGTAAACTAATTTGGCCGTAAATAAATTCCACCATCAAATCTATATAAGAATCATAGCTGTTTTATACACGATGTGTAGACGCACTGCTATTTCAAACTAAGTACTTTTTAGTTTAACATATACTGTGGATATTTATGCAAATCGAATTACGCAGCAGGAGCTCTCAGTAATCTCTTGTAATCTCAATAAATCTTTCGAGAAATACATAATTTAAAGCATACAAATAATAATATTACGTATGTTTTATTTTATTAAAATTAAATAACTCGTTTCAAGTTTTGCCTTAGCTTGGGTTTTATGCGCTCTTATCAAAAGCAGGCAGATGTTGGCAAACAAAATTAATATGACGACAAAGATTAGGTTGTTGCGGAGTTGAGCGCAGCGTCTCCTTCCTCTGCTGCAATATTCTGATTCCCGCGAAGCCAAAGACTTGGGCTTGGATCAACTTTCGGAGTAGAATTCCTGCAATACAGAATAATATAACACACAAATTAAAGGTGAGCGGCTGTGCGGAGTTGCGAGAATCTCTACTAGACGACTTTTACTTGTAAAGTTGGATGTAAATGCAAAATGCGAAATATGAGATGGCTGTTTTCTACTATTTTACTCACTGAATTATTAATACTATCTCAGATCTTTATCTACGAATACATACATATATAATACCGAAAAATGGGTCGATGACTGGATTGCCTCAAAAGACCAAGACCAGGGTGGAATCCGAATGTTACCTGAAAGATGGGAGAAGTTCGTTGCTGCCCATGGATAGTATTTTGAATGATCTGAGTTTGATAGTCTTCTCAAAATAAACTTTTGATTTTTATAAAAAAAACGCTCATTTTAAATGCAAACACCAATTAAAAACCCCAATAATAATATCATTTTTATGTACGCAAAATAAAGGAAACCAAAATTGATATATTTTCATATATTTTTTAAATCAAATTAATTGATAATGGTCGAGATAACCGTTGAGTTTTTTTACTACGTTGAGGTTTTAATGATTTCGATGGTGATTTAGGATAAATTCACAATCATGACGCCTGAAAAAACTTTCTAACAGTGATTTTAGGTATCCATAGACTCTACGAAGTGAAGTGATAAATGTATTAACACAGAGTAAATTATTAAGTATTTGTGATTATAAGCAATCATATTTTTTGTGATCGAAATTCAAAAATAAATGTTTGTGTTTTCAAGTGTGTACACCGGGAGTTGAAATAATAATAAGCTTTTAAATACAGAAAAGTCAGTGACGGCTCAACGGGACAAGTGGGGACCCCACTTCAGCTTCAAGGGTCCAGAATGGAGATTGTGAAGGTACGAAAAGGATGAGGGTTCACTGGCAAATGTTGAGAGCAAAGAAATATCTTGAGAGTGAGGATTACAGAAAGTATATGGCATTGCGATGCATAGAAATTGGAATAATCGTTTTGTGATTAATTTTAGGGAGTAAAAAAATCTCCACAACGTGAGGTTTACAGAAAGCGTACACTCATGCTATGAACATAATTTTGATTTTTGAATTGACTATCATTTCATTGTTTTTAATATCTTGATAAAAATATTCATCGTTTTACGCATTAAAATAAAAATAAAAACTTCACGATTATAATATTACAGTTTTTATAACATTATATTGTAGTTCAATCATTGCTCATAAAGAACATTGTATTTTATTTCTTACCTGTAATTCTGAAAAATAATGAACCTCAAACTCAACAACTTTTAGACTCGCTTTTAACATCTAGTTGCCTGAATTTCGCTAAGGACAAGACTGCGGAATGCCACATCGTGCAAGTTCGGACAGCTTCATACTTGTATGGCGAGGAACTTTGACTATAGTGTGCATATTATCTAGAAATAAACATTTTCTTCTCGTCGATAGTATTATATAACCATACACTACGTCTGAGGATATTCTAATTATAAGTTATATTCTTAAAAAAACGCCTTATAGCTATAAGTATACGTACTTCATAATAAAATTATATAATTGTTACCCGAGTATTGCTGCGAATGCTGACGCTTATATTATAGAAAAGTATGTCACACCTACTCTCATAAAAACCGTTTCAAAAACAAAACACAAAAACAGCTTAGGAAAACATGTAAGTTAGAACGCTTTTAAAGGAAGTCTACAAAGTGAGCGGCCTAGGAAAGTGATGGGCGTACAAAAATTAGTGTAATTAGACACTAGCGTACCTGCGATTCAGGGTTTCTACATAAGAGTAATGTTTCAGAGTAAATTTTTTATGTTTCAGATGATACTTACGAATTTTGACGAGACTATTTTTACAACAGAGTTTTAGTAAGAAATACAGAAACAACGATACACTTGGTACACAAGGCATTCATTTGTCAAGACCACTTCTCTTTTGAACTTTCTCAATATTTGATTTTGCATTTTCGAAATAATTTTTGTGTACGTTCGGCAAAAATACCAAATTCGCGCCAAATGTTCCTTTAACATTGAAAATCCAAGAAAGCAATAGTCTGTAGTAAACTTTTTTATTTTTATTTTAATGCAAATGAAGCTAAAAAAAATAGTTGCCAGATACTGTTTCGTAATAAGGCTCAATGTCAGAAAAAAAAATATTGACGTTTGGACTTAAGTGCTGACTCCTTATAGTTTGTGTACATGACAAATTGCTACTAAATATGGTATAATTCTGAGAGTGAACCTCCGGTTATTCCTGTATACATAGCCAAAGGCGTTGCTCATTACAGACAAAGACATTTCTTTCAGAGCGAAATTATTATTTGCTCAATTTTTAATTTCCACTGTTTATTCCGCTTCATTAGCAGTGCGTAAATTACACGAAAGAGCCAAGATGAGAAATCATCTCATCAAGCAAAAATTATTCAAAAATTAGCTTACACTTTTGGTAGTGCGGGGCACAGTTGGGGCGCGTTTAACTGTCATGCAATCTTAGGTAACAAAATCTTACCTAACTATATTTAATCTAACCTAATTATGAATAACCTAACCTAACGTAATCTAAATTAACACAGGTTCAAATACACCGATACGTATATTGATTTGTAGTGTAACCTATTTTGAAAATAATACATTACCGAAATGTTATTTTTTCTTATTCTCTATTTTTTTTTTATTAAAAATAATGAATTTGTTGAACTTTTAAAAATTATTGTTTCATTTCTTAAAATAAATAAATCGTGTCATCTTCTTATTCTTTTTTGTTATTTTTATTTTTTATTATCTTCTCTATTTATTGTATATTTATGTATACTGTATGTTTCTAAATATTTGTAAAAAAAAATGGAATTTCGATTCTGTATATAAATAAATAAATAAAAATAAATTTACAAAGAAATTGTATATTTAAGGATACTTTACGAAAAACATTTTTTTTTATACTCTTGGATCAAGGTCGAAAAATTCAGCTTAAATAAAAATATTATCATATTTGTTATACTTAGGATAAAAACTCTTGGTAGTATGTTTTTATTAATAAATCTAGATTAACCGTGAAATACGATCAATTTCATCGATTATTATTTTCATCAACAGAAGAACTAATTGTATTTTTTTAAAACCTACCGTTATGACTTAGATTATTATTTTATTGCTAAGGCATTAATAGGGTTGTATTATCATACTGTTTAAGATATATCAGAGGTGTTAGATGAAATTCAGACGCGGAAAGATATGCTTTTCAGAACTCTTCTTTACGCAACTAGGAGTAAAGTACCTTGAAAAAAAAACATATGATCAAAACCTCTCTTAAAATGCTGGCAACAAAGAATGATTCTTAAATTTTAAAAATTATTAGAAAATAAAATAATTTATAAATAAAATGAAGGATACATTCATATGAATTTGTATCAATGTATTTACTGTATAAAAACATGAAAAGCTCGCTAGTAAAATGTCAAAATGAAGTCGAAACATGTCATTTGTTAATAAAATTGTGATTCTTCTTTATTAATTTTGGTCATGCACATTTTTCTTTATCCTGCAAATTATCACTTAAATTCAAATAAATTCATTTATTTTAACCGACTTCTTTGAACGTAATATTAATCTAAAATATTATTTATACTAAGAGAAAAGCTTTAAGTAATCTTTGAGAAAGACATAACGGTCGTTCAAATTAATGACTAAAATGATTATTTTCGTAACGTTGATAAAACTCATTTAAATTCCAAAACATATTTTTCCTTTTTGTGTGTTTTCTTAATAATAAATGACTTTTAATTTCAACACATACAACCAACTTCATATATCAATGTGAGCTTGTTTATTTACATTTTCTTTATGAGGTGCCCCAAAACGTTCCACATAATAACATTCCGAATATAGCAGAAATGCGTGTTTCGCAGAGATTTAAAACGCAGGAAAGGATAAATCACACGCAGCATTATTTATGTTTTTTTTTTTATAAACAGCGAAGAAGGCGATACATATTAATTCACTTCATTTAATAATATGACCTAAGACATTCGTACAGTGAACAACGGTCTCATTGTGTATTCTGCATTATGAACATTACATTTCCTTTTTAGTCTGTTAGTTATTCTGAAATTCAGTGATCATCAACACAATGCATTCAGTGGAACATTATGAAGCTGAGCTTAATTTAAAAAAAAAGGCGTTTTTTCTCGTAGGTGAAATATATTCACCATATTCTTCATTTCGGGATGTGATACAGTGATAAAATTGTTAATTTTTTCAGTATATTGGAACAAAAAACATTATAATTCATCAGTTTAAGTACGAGTATCATACAAAGAAGCAAAGGTCATGATTTTTTCTATAATAAATTCTGATTCACTATCAAATCCATTTCAAATTTATTTACCTTGTATCAATATAGATAACGTTGAGCCATGTTTAATCACATAATTAAAATGTGTAATTTTGCTCTCAACAAAGTAAGTTAACGAAGTCAAAAATTGATAAAGTACTCAGTGAGAGTAAAACCACGGCTTTTTCATAAATCGAGCTTAGGGTGATCTATATTAAATCAAGGAAAAAGTACGTATTCAATATGTAACTGATATACTTTTGTACGTGTCATATATTTAATAAGATGCCTTAAATCTTTTGTTTTTATTGCCTCGTGTGTGTTTGCATAAAAAATATAGCTTCATGCGATGTAAACTCATTAAATGATATAATGTAATGTATCGTATTTGAATATATCAAACATAATGCTCTAAATCAGTCTAATTAGTCTGCCACCACATTGTGCCCACATCGCTTGATCTGTTCAAGATGTTATCTGGATTAAACATTTATCACTGCGGTCATAGGGTCAACATTAACAAGACCCTGGTCCTCTGGCTAGTGTATGGCGGAGGATCAAAGCGCGTTCAACGGATATATTCTGTCAATAGCATTGCAGAGCAACTATTATCTGATCTTGTGTGCAGTTACAGATTATCATAGAGACGCTTATACTCGTATTATAAACAGCTTTGCGGACTGAGTAATGCATTCACCAATCAAGTATAAGGAATTAGATAAGCAACATACAAAAACCTCTATATTTCCTTAATACTTTCAATAATAAAACTGAAGTTTTTTCTTCAATTTTTGTAATTTTGATAAACGAGTATAACGGAATATTACATGATGGCGATTATCAAATCTTATAAAGAAACCCTTTAATGCTATGCTTAAAAAATCTGAGTCAAAAACAGTATTTTTTAGTTATTTTAAAATCAATGAAATGAGTTGTGATTCAACTTTGAACTGTTGAGTCGACCAAAAATATTAAAAGGAAAGTGATTATACATTTCGTATATCCAAAATGCTAAACACTGAAAAACAACGCATATAGGTTATATTTATTCTTATTTTACGAAAAATATTTAAGCTTTATTAATATTATTTTGTATCATTACTTGTATCTATACAAATTCATAATATATTCATACTTTTAATATATCAAAATATTCAAATTTAGTTCTGCGGTGAATTAACAAACTTTGGTTTTCGTGTTGCGGCATTAAATTAAATTACAACACTCCAAAGTATCCTTTAACACTTTTCCAACAATAGCAAACACGATAATACCCGTCTTTCACCTGATTAATAGTAAGTTGCTCAATAAAATCGTTTCCAGAATCAATTTGGTATTCATAAAGCGCAGCTTGAAAATTCCATTGAACCGAACGAAAAAATATGGAAAATTTGAAATGGAGAGTGCCGCTCTAATAACCATAATATTTCTCCATTAATTTCGCGATAATACCGCTTTCTATTAGCCGCCCCCTTGAGTAATTTATCGGAAACACGCCATCTCGATATAACTCCGGCCATTTATATAATAAATATTCAACGGCCGTCACTTTGCGCGGGGCGTTGTGATTAATAAAAGATCGCTGAAGCGTCCTGAAACATCCTGAAAGTAACTATCCACTCTCGAACAATACAACTATGGCAATTGCTGGAGTCTATTATACATGGTGTAAAGTTAAAGTGCATGAATTTTGTAAAATTGATTGGAAAATTATTAATTTAATATATGAATTTTTTAATTTTTATTAGAATATTATTTCAATATTCTAATCTACTTTTATAGATCATTGACTTTATTACAATATTATTATTACTTAAATATACATATACTAAACATAAAATTCTTTTTTCAACGCGTCAATCCAAGCACAAAAATAACGGCAGAAGCGGGATGCGAACCGCGGACCTTGGAAACCAACTATGCCCAGGTATTCATACCGCTCGGCGAATCGCGCCATTGCTATGCCCAGACTAACTTGCGATGAAACCAGTATTTATATCATTGTTATTATCGTACGACAGATGTCGCCATAGTATATATTCAAAGTATGTATATTTTTATTATTATTCAATCAGTCTTCATTTATTCACAAGCTTAATATTATTACTTTCCGACAGTCTATTTATTTTTAGTAAGTACCACTCGGGTCTCGAACCAAACTATAGACTGAATGGATGAGAAACGACTACTTATAGTTCCGACTTGGACTTTATAACCAATCGAACCAAAGGAATATATACTATAGCGACATCTATCGTACGATGATAACAATGATATAAATACTAGTTTCAACGCGAGTCGGTCTAGGCATAGCAATGGCGCAGTTCGCCGAGCGGTATGAATACCTGGGCATAGTTGGTTTCCAAGGTCCGCGGTTCGCATCCCGCTTCTGCCGTTATTTTTGTGCTTGGATTGACGCGTTGAAAAAAGAATTTTATGTATAGTATATGTATATTTAAATAATAATATTATTTTACTATTATTATAGTGAATTGCTTAACAAGATATGATTTTTAAAGCAAACATAATAAGATCAATGTATTATTTTTGCCCAATAAACTTGAATGTTTGTTGTGTAAAAATAATTGAATAAAAAAATTATAAGAAATGCATAATTTTATAGTTAAATTATAAAATTTGTTGTATAATCTTAAATAAACGTAATTTAAATGACAATAATTGAAATTGCGTTTATATAAACATTTCATTTTATTAGGATATAAAAATATACAAAATAACAGTCTCGATAATTTATTTCCATCTTTAGGGAATCTCATTTACGTCTTTCGTGAATTTATAAATTTTAAGACTGCAATATATCATGCTGAATTATTGCGAAAAGTACGCGGTGTCGGTCGAGTTAACACTTTGTATTTCTGATATAACGGCAAAATAATTTTCTATGAAAGCAAACGTGAATAATTTTGCGGTTTTCTAGCACTGAGCGAACGGGTGTTTTATTTTCTTCCATCGAGTTTGCTTAAGAGTTTAATGACAGCACTTGCGGCACCGTATATCACGTAGAGAAGTTGTTAGTAATAAAAGATCGCGCTCTCTTCAGCGGACGGAGGATGTCTTAAAACCTTTGGAAGCTTCTGCAAATGACTGGCTGGCAATAAAACAACACAATGGCGGCAGTTCTCAAGTTCTCGCTTCACTAATCCAGCGCCTCGCGATATTTTATATGGCCGGAGCACTCGCGGTGTAGTCTCAAGTCTGTACAGTAAGGCGATGATTAATGGCGAAGGTAGACGACTCTCATGATGCACTGGCTGACACTAGCGGCAGTTTATGGGAGACACTATTTTTCATTAAGTGATGTGCTTTTGAACTTGAATGTATAAAAAAAATACGGAACTGTATTTAAAAATATATACAGGTATTAATGTATTATTATTATTTTACACATATATGTTTTTTTTCATAGGTGCTAGCTCTTCTGAGTTAAAAAAGTTTTGTCTTGTTAAATATCATTTTTTATAATTTGATCTTCTTCAAATATAAAAAAAAAGTAAAATCAATATATTCTCCAATTACACAAATTTTAGAATAATAGTTCAAATTTAATTCATAGAACAAGAATGGATCGAAGATTGGTGATAAGTTAAAAGATTTGAATTTTGTTTTTCATAAAATATAAACTTATAAACACATGACCCGCTGAACCATTAAATAAAGATCCTGCGTAATATAAATAGAAGAAATATTTCTCCTATTCTAAAACATTTGAGACTGTACAAGGTTCAAAAGAGTCGAGGCCCTATGTAGAGCTGCTAAAGATAAGGACACTTATTTATTTATTTATTTATATACAGAATCGAAATTCCAATTTTTTTTACAAATGTTTAGAAACATAGAGTATACATAAATATACAATAAATAGAGAAAATAATAAAAAATAAAAATAACACAAAAGAATAAGAAGATGACACGTGTCAAAGATCACAGAGATCAAGTAGAACAATACCATCGACAAAAGAGGAAAAAGATGTAAGAAAAGGATCGAGGTGTGCTGGTAGGCCATTTAGGAGTGACATTGCCGTTGTACCAAATTGAGTGCTTGAAGCTCCATAAGCATCGACTGGGATCAAAAACAATGAACTTACTTAGTAATACCCGTAGTTAACATCGAAGAGACTTGACGTGACACAACAACAAATAAAATAAAAAAGATTCGTTCAATGGACGTGCACAGTGTTCCACACATGAAACTGGTAGTTTCACTTACGATATAATTTAAATTTTACAGTTTCAGTATTTTCCCACTGTATATTTCACGGACCGTCGGTCGCGAGCGGCGCCTGACACCCGCCAGCCCGGGCCAGGCTCGCAGGCAGCAGCCACGAGTGATGGATGATGCAACAAAAGCGCACGCCGTGAATGCCTTTAACGCGACAACTTTATTTTGATTCGCGAAAATCACATAGAACAAAACATGTCATTGTTTTGATTTCTGTGAAGTGTAATAAAAAGGTTTAAAACGTTTTAGAACGGTTCTCCAAAATAACACCACGCAGTCAATAATCCAGACAATGTCATATTAAAACTCTTTGTTAGGGGAAGAGAAATAAAGAGCTTCATTCATAATGTTAAACAACGGTATTAAGACAATTTTAAGTAAACTTTTCAAAAAAAACTCTACACATTACTGAACTATGCAAATAATAGTGTTTCACTTCTTTATTGTGACACACATATGATACATAAACAAAAACAAAGCGTTGTTGAAAATTAAAATCGAACTCTATGAATTTTATGAAAAATGATACTTTTATTAATTTGATATCAAACAAATTAAGTTCAGCCGCTTCTTAGAACCTAATTTTCAGTCCTCGGGAGCGTCAGTCATTCGATCTCATTCATTTGATAAAGAGTCCGGTTTTTTTTACATTATTGCTTTATAGTGATACCATACGATTAAATGCACATAAAAGCCTAAAATATTAACAGCTGACTCGACAATATAGCGACAAAATCGAACGGCAAAACAATTTGCTTCAGTTAAACGACCAATTATTATTTTAGTTAATTTTTATTACGTCAGTGAAAAGCCAACGTAGCAAAATGAAGTACATATAACAAAAATATGCATTTTACAATAATCTCAATAAAAATATGTATGTTTTCATGTATTTATTCGCATCACAAATGCAGCACTGTCGCTAGAAAGCTTCCAAGAGCTTATCGTTGAAGAGCGTCTGTACTTAGTTTTTTTCCAGTCGCACCTTCCAAGGCTGCTGCTTCAGTTAGCTGTGAGATATCTGGGATGCTATGCGGCATGTGCGGGTTCGTTATGTATGCGCAGGCAATGAGAGAACATCCTGCGAGCGATCTAATGCGTTTCCATTAGAGAGAAAACAAGAAGACCGATGGAGAGTGCAAAAAAAATCACACTCCCAGCCTAGTGTAAGCTTCCTAAACCATGGAATTATATGTTTTATGTTTCAATGCTTTGTTACTCGAGTGTGGCTATAAAAAGAACTATTTAATACGTTCGGTAAGTATTGCTTATTATTTATGCGTTAGTTATTCTATTTTATTAAATTGTAAGTACACATTATCAGTTTTTTTTCAATTAATCATTCAATTGACTCAAAAACGGTAGATGTAATTTATATTATTAAAAACAATAATATATAAATCATTTATATAAAATTAAAAAAAAATTATAAGCAAATTGATTAATGTATATTTATAAAAAACATCCTTATTTTCCTATATTAATTTATAGTCTAAGCTTACAGTTTTAAATATAATCATGGTCATCACGAATCATACAATAAGAATTCATCAATTGTTACTAAATTTCAACCGCAGCCAATGCTGCGCGCGAGTAGGTACAAATGATAATACAATTTTTTGGATAATGTTAATTTATATTTAAAAATCAATAATTGTTGTTTATATAGTAGGTCTCGAAGTTATCATCCAATTAAATGTATAAAGTATAAGAAATAAAAAAAAAAAACAAAAAATATCATCAACCGGAGTTGAACTAAAGATCATTGACTTTATAAGTGAGCAAATTGTCCATTACTGACTTTATGAATGGTATTGTAATAATTTTAACAAAAAAGGAAAAAAAAAACAAAATAGTTATAACGAATCTCAACGTATTTTCAATATAAGAAGTCTTCAATCCTTTATAACAATACAATTCGTAAAATCTGGCAAAAATTGTTATTCTTCGTCGTAGTAGATTAATAAATAATTTTGAATACCATATATATGTTAATTTAAGTTTATTAGTTAGCATGTCAGGTTTTATTGTTGTACAAATATATTCAAATTTTCATCCATCAATAATCGCCAACTGATATAGCAATATATTTCTCTGTGATGGATTCCGTTCAATGGCGATCCTTTTGGTGTAAAAACAGAGGATAATAATTTTCAGTACACAAAAGCACATCAGCGTATTATTAAATTAGCTTTGAGCGGAGAGACTGACAACACTGGCTTACAGAGCTAAATGAGTATAATTTCACTTCAGTGCTGTAATCATGCGTTAACCCGGATGAAAATTATGAGCTGAGGCTCTACCAAGATTTAATTTTAACGTCTGTCAACTGTGAAATAAAAAAAATAATGATTTGTTATTAAGGTAATCATTGTTAAATAGCTTTCATAATTGTGAGCGTGACAATTAGAGAAGCTTTTCCTAGAAGGTTGTTTCCTAAAGATTCATCAGTGACGTTGATATTATACAACTAAAACATTATTACTAAGCAATTGCAGAAATGAACATATTGCATAGTAAATAACTTTACGAGATACATTTTACAGTTAAAATAATTGAAAATCATTTATGTTTGAACTATCATGTTAAATCCTTAGTGATGTTAGATAACATGGAAACTCAGTTAGGCTTTTCATGATTATTTATTTATTATACATTATCCTCTAATATTGACAACTGTTGTTATTCGTATCATAAATATTTTATAACATTTAAGTGATTGCAATACATTTTTACCGAATCAGGTAGTCATGTAGACTTTTGCGAGGGAGTCACATACCTTGATTCCTGCCGCCGCGAGCGATTATTTAGTAGTCAAGGAATTGGTCACGAAGGCGCTTAGAACCACGTGCTCCTGCTCCAGATGCAGACATTTACGAGCACAAAGCATGTCACAATTACAACATTAGAAACAGGTAGTGAATGAATAAATTGAAATGTCATTCGATAGACTTTTTAAACTCAAAGTACTACTTTTTTTAGTGTTAAATCACAAAAATTTGTATATCGTTCTATCTTTGTATCATCCAGGTATATCTTAACAAATCGATATAATTATGTGTATAGCAATTTGTTAAATATTATAATGTATGTTTTCAATTACCTATAAAATATAAGAATGTTGAAATATAATCTATAAATATAAAAAAACCAAAAACAATTTAATGGAACATATCGTTACTCTAGATTCTAGAATCATATTAAATCGTCATTATCAATGTTTTTGGATGGTAAAATTAACTATATTTCGATGTTTCATAATAATTTAATACTACACTCGTATTTATAATATTATATTTATTTTAATTAAAAGATTAAATTTTTCAAACATAATTTCACACTTAAGAAATCCTTTTTGAATGCATTATTACGACAAACGTTTTGTGACCTTTAAATTATACCGAATTATAATTATATAAAGCATATAAGTTGATGTTTACTTAGATGAAATAATTTATAGTTTTTTTAATGATAAGAATGCCTATTTTGACATTATATTCATATATTTACTAATGGCATCTAAGAATAAACAGTACATAAAATATTTATCTCCATTCAGAGATCAAAACAACCGAGGGCTTATCTGCGATCTTCTGCGCTGGGATAAGTCTCGCTGTTCCCTCCAGTTGTTACCGCGATGTCTGTGGCCCGCATTATAACTGAAGTGGGTCTCAAAATTGTGGGGAAATACAATATCTTTTATGAAAGGAAACTAATTCGGACTTATTACTAATCTATCAACTCTCTTCGAACCGGGCTTAATCAGGTCAAAGCGATACATTCCACCCTCTTTTACTCAAGCACTAAGACGTAAGAAGGAACTAAAGAGCTCTTTAAGATTTGTACGTTTTTAAACGTATAAAAGTTCTTACCTACCGGATCCGACATACATTTTTCTCTCTGGAATACGAAATATATAATGGTAAAGTGCTATTCCTAGAAAATAGAAGCCAATTGGGAAATACATGATTCCGCTCTTATAATCGTAAGCGCTTTTAAATATTTTGCTTGTCCATATCTATAAAATAAATTGTTATGAAAAGTGTTTAATTAACTGTCAATTGATTTGTTTTACTAAATTTATAAAAGTTATGAACTGAAGAAGCCTTCGGTAAAAACAAAACCACAGTTTTCAGTTTGTAAATTAACTTCGAAGGAAACGCTTTTTATGACTTGTGATATATCGCACCGGATCATAAAAGAGACAGCTTAAAAAATAGTCGACACTCTTGACAAATTAAAATTAACTTGGACAAATAAAAAAATGTTCATATGCTTAATGATACAACAGGGCTATGAAAAAAATAGGAATATTTGAGTTTTAATAATCAATTATTATGGATATTGTATGATTGTCTCGACGTTTTCGATGTCTGAATTACTTAGTCATAAGGAGCGCATTTATTCAATTTAAAGGTGAATATTGTGATACCTGACATAATGTTTTTATTCGTAGTGTAGCGTGAAAAGGTTTTTGATATTAAAAATATGATAAATAAATAAAAAAGGGGTTTCTTTAGATACGTATCACCGTTTATTTAGGTTATCCGAGTAAATACACATGAAAAGTATTCAAAAATTTTACAAAATGTTGTATTTACAACAGTAGCACTAGCCAAAATATCGCAATAAAACAAGAGCAAGTACTCATTTATGTATACAGAAGTTTAATATGCCTATTTTATTTACCATTATGCCTAGTATACAAAGAGTGCTTTTATGAATAAATGTATCTTAATTCGGCTTAATTACGTAAAGTAATATAAGTTTTGACCAAACGATAATACGAGTATATTACCCGTTCAAATGTAGTATGTTTGTTTTTTATTTACAAAAACTGTGAATTGATGAAGCCAGAATCGTTAATTTTTTGATCCATAATTGGGTACCTTATTGAATCATGTAGTCATCAAAAATAGCTCTTCCATGACCATATTTCAACTAAAGCTCCGCCAAATTGTACATATTTATTCGTATATTAAATAGTTTTACATTATTGTTGTTCATTTAGTAGTATTTTAGTATTATTATAGTATTATTTGGGAAATCATACAATAAGCATGATGCTCAGGAGGCCAGAATCAATTAATTTTATGAAAGGTCTTATGAAAAATAGTTCCTGCGACGAAGTATATGTTAAAAATGAATAGTAACAGGAAAAAATATACTGTAATGCGTTTTAGTAAGATACCTATAATTTTCAAGGATTGCAGCTGCAGTTAATGTGATGATATTTTTAAGTCGGGATTATTATTAAGTTTAAGGAAGTGAAAACCAGTTCCGCAATAAAGTTCCAACTCAAGTTAAGCCGTCCGTCTGTAGTTCTGCTGACGCTATACGATACTAAGACGGCGTTTAAGCCGGACTTACACCGGCGGTCAGAAATAACTCAAAATAAAAACCAATAACACGACGGTTGACACACGAAGACGTCGAACACAGTAGAAAAATAGTCATGTTTACATGGAACCCTCTTTTAATAAGCAACCAGGTTCCTCCACACATCAGAGCCGGATTTATTATTGTATGAGACGGATTTTAAAGTACAATTTTTATGATTTTTTTAGTAAAATACTCCCAGAAAGTGAAAATAAAATATATTATGTGAGATCAACGCTTCCATTTTTTTAAATCAAAAATTTCTTATCACTGCAGTTTATTAATTTAATAGATGAATTAGTATAGAGGTCAGCATCCAAGGGCTGACATTCATTATTAACTATTATTGTTCTTTAATTTATATTGATCATGTTTATTCTTATAATATTTCATTAAAATAGGTCCTCAAAATGTACATATATGTTCTTTGAGTGATTTTATTGATAATGATATTGCATGAATAAACACATTTACTGAAATATTTACAAAATAATTAGGAAATATTGCAAGAAATAAAATGGGACTTTACAGAGTTAAGTGATAATGTGAGATTATAACGCAAGTGTTACTGTAATGCAAGACTGTTGGTAGACGATGTATTATATCAGGCAATCGTCTTTTGAAGTGATACTTAACTTTAGATGCGTGTTTTGAGGATGATTGATGAAATTCACAAGATATGGAGTATTGTAGATAGTTTATTTAAAACCAATAAAAGGGTAGTAACAAATTTGAGCTTTTCGTTCATATTTTTTTTAAGAATGCGTTCTGTTGTTAATTAGAGCCTATTGAAACAATTCAATTATGTGTGAATGTGAATATTTTTGTTTGTTTTTAGTTTATCCGCCTCTGTCCAGGGGTTTATTTCTGGTCACCCTCTCCCCTTGCCTGTGCTTGCGGTCGCAGCGGCGCTAGTTGTATTTCTGTCGGTCGAGATTAGTCGCTCCATACATCAGTCTGTTCCAGAGATCGCCGAGTAGTCTCAGTGACAATGTTCAATGTCCATACGCCATCACTTAATCTATCCATAATACGATAGTGTGTGTCAAAGATGTCATAGATACAGTACTTCTGATCATGCATGCTGAAGATTGTTGAGAGTTCGCAGCTCAGAAGTCTATACACTATCTGCATTCGTTTATTTGAATATTCTATTTATTTGATCTGAAATAAAGGCAAAAGTTCCTATTAATGCTATTTATATGAATACCGTCATGACAATAAGAGATCACACATTCGTAGATAAGTGAGTTGTTTATTGTTTATCGTGCCAAAATAAAGTAAATTGAATTTGTAAATATCTTCGATTGTGGATAAAAATCTATATCATCGGAAATGATCAAAAAGATGGCACTGGAATGATAGGAAAGCAATGCGTTCTGAAAGGATGGTTAGCATTGCGGCTGTAGAGCTACCATCAAACAACTGAAATTCAGAAACACCGTATAAAAAGGGACCGTATATGACAGCTGGGAGTCCGTGTCTTAGGAACAGGCTATGAGTAATGAACAGGACGCAATCCTAGAGAAAGCAGAAAAGGAAGGTTAAGAAAAATGTGTTTAACACGAGCGGAATAGTATCAATTGCTATTTAAATGTTATATTTTGGTTTGAAATTGTAAGACCCGATATGTTTTTATTATTGTACAAATATGCTTGAGTTTATATCAATTCACATATTTGTAATTTATTTTATATTTAATGTCACTTCATTAATCATAAATAGACGTATTTCACCGCGTTTAATATTTTTTAGTTTCACTAAAGCTTGTTTAATTAACGAACTTAATATTATTTAGATGATACTTAATAATTTATAATTTTAGCCCGGAGTGGTTTCCATAAGTAAAATAAAATTATACAGCAGTTACAATTTTTACAAATGTGATTACAAGGTTTACCACATTATTTAGTATTCCGTTTATTGCGATCCTCCGAACCGGAATAGAGTCCTCCTGTGTACCTAATTACTAGACAGAACAAATAGCAAACATACTCGACCACAGAGTAACAAGTTATTCCCAGCTGGTGGTCCATTTGGGACTAGGTGTGTACTTTTTCGTGTAAACACATACTCGAGAATATCGCCAGACGAAGAAGAACCTCACGTGTTGATTATGCGGCATTTTCCATTCGCGCAGTACTAAAATTCTGCACGAGTATATTGATCAGTGTCAGTAATATAACAAGCTGAATCAATACAACACAACGTTTTATCGGTTTTAATACCAAAATGTATTAGTGCTATTATGATATATATATCATGATTTATGTAATTAAATTTGTTCTGATAATTCTTTGTAAATCTATATAGTAATAATATATTACAAACTGTTTTCTTTCATTGTAGTTTTTTGCCAGTCTTATATTATTAATGTGAAGAATATTTTTTTTATGTTTCAAACAAATTTAAATACTTATAACATAACTATTGATTTCGTACCTAGCTGAAGTGCAGCTTAGACACAATAGAATTATTGGCAATTCAAAGGAATATTAAGAGTTTGAAAACCACACTATAGACTAGATATTAAAAAATATAATATTTTAGTTCACCTAAGTAGGAAAATCAAAATATTTTTTCAGCCTTACAAATAAACACTTGAATAAATTAACATTAGCAGTTTATAAAAATACGCTGTTGTGCTTAAAAATTATGCTAGGAATCTATTAAGTAATATTGAAGTGTTAAAATATAACTTATAACTTTACAAACTAAAATGTTTGAACTTAGACTGCATGTATGACAATCAAGCATTCTATCATTGTATCAAATATAATTTGCATGTTCCTTTCGGCAGATGTACTTATTTATTTATTTTTGCTACAAAACAATCAGATTAAGGCGGCAATACGGCATTTTCGCACGATTAAATTTGATGATGCACCATTTGCTGGGGGGAGGGGGGGGGTAACAAATTACTTATTTAATTAAAGTAGTCACCATCCTTTTGTTTTGTTGAATTTAAGTCATATTTCAAGTTGATTTATATTTTCTCAAGCACTGCAGTCTACCGGTAATTCACAATTATCATTATTATTGCAGCGGACACGTCGCAAAACTTTGTGCAGCTTATTTTTGAACAGCTTAATTAAATAGTATATTAAATGCTTTTAATTTGAGAAATAAATGGACGTATAATTGAAATACCATGAAACTATTTTAGACAACTATACTATACTAACTATTAATAATATAAAACATGTGAACAGTAAACCTGGTGCATACTTGTTTTATTACTTAAATTAACCCAGGAAAGCAGTAGAAATCAGAAAAATGTACTTCATAATTCAATTACAACATGGAACTTCATCCTAAGGCACTTCACCTATTAAAACTTTGCTGTAATATTATACTTGTTTTTTTCAGATAAAGTAGATGAAAATAATCGATAAAACTATAGAATCAAACTAATAAATGAACTAATAGTAGACGGTGTTGCTCGTACAAGGAAATTTAATAATAAGCAATAGTTATTAATTTATTTTATATTTACATTAGACTTGAGTTGAATGATTAAAAGGATTCTTTTTAGTAACAAATTTTAGAAGTGATTTTTAGAATAGTGAAAGGTTACTAGTAGGTAGGTGTAACTTACGTAGAACGGATACGGCAACATATAATAACACAATGATTTCTCCGATGGGTGGCTTCATGATTGATCAGGTTACGGAGGTGGTCGAGAATGAAGAAATAAGAGATCTGGACCGTATGGCTATCTGCTTATATAGAGCCTTTGATATATATGGGATATACAAGACAAACATTAATATACAAGACATAGATACCGAAGTTTGTACAATTGATAAAACAGAAGTCCGCCACAGATCTAACTTTGGTTATTAAATGATATCATAAAATAAATATTTTATTTCAGAAATTACCACAGATATTTAGCGATGCTTCCGATCGTTCCATCGTAGTTAGTATACATTTGTGCTTTAAAAATCACAGTTAACATATTTTTACAATTGTCAAAATAATGTTGTTTTGTTTAGTATGATAGCCGACTGGTGTTTTTCTAGCTAATTAATTAAATGGCTCTTTGTTGTCCTAGCGACTGGCGACTATGTAAGTTGCACTTTCTTCTAACGAAGCAGATATCCCAGTGACAAAGAAAATCACTCTGTATTAATTTCTAATCTATCTTTCACAAGAAAAAGGTTTCGTAAAAGTCTTACAAATGCTTTGTTTCTCTACATAATATAATACGTTATTAAAAAAGAGAAAAGAAGGAAATATTTTATTTGTTCTGCGTGAAAAGGAAAAATGACATGTAAAAGAATGCTCCGAAAATACTGAAAGGGATGCGAAAGGACAATGTTTTTAACAGATAAAATTAGTCAAAAGCACGTACGAATAAATGCGTACTCGGATGTTTACGGTTTTTAATATAATATTTTTGAAATATGTTACATAAACTGAACATTCATGTAAGACTTTTTTTTTCAGCGAAATACAAATAACAATTATCATTTTGAATCAAATTTTTGATGGTATTCATCATCATACATATGTACAAAAAGAAAAATAGTACATGGAAAAAACTAATGCTACTGTTTAAAATATTATGAGATCAGGAAATTGCGCAATTATGTGGTGAGAGAGCAGACTAGGCAACCTTCCATTCCATAGTCTGTTAAAAGACGGTAAAGGACCTGGCTGGGTCATGTTTTCAATGCCGCTAGAGGACATAAACTTTAACTGTCTTTCATTCAGAATACTGAATTTTTGTCATACTGAAAGGCCAATGGGAAAATTCTATAAAATGCTCTCGGCGGAACTCCGGCAGGCAGAGCTTACATAAGATGACGCGAGGATAATGGCGGTAAGCAGAGTCTTGAATGAATACTGGATGATATGGAGAATGAAAAAAAAATGTTAACAGAATCGAAATAATCACAAATTTTATGATGTTCTAGTATTCTCGGTTTGCTCTCGGATTCATTTCGTTTTGTTGTTTTTAAAACAAACAATACATTTTTATAGCTGTAAAAAGCCGAAACAATTCCGTTTTGTACGCAGAATGTTTACCGTTGCAAAAACTGCTCACAAACTCAATTACCTACCAGCTTGACGACTGCTCACATAAAATAATGATTTTACTTTTAGAAAATGAGTTTCGGGAGCGGCGCGCCGTTACGTTTAAGAATGCATTGCGCCGTACACAATGTTATCCGCGGGGAAAAGTAAAAAATACTTTATGGCTCTAATTTCGTTTGAGGCCAATCTTATATGACAATCTACGATGGTCATAAACTTTGTGATCATGGGCGCTCCTCCTCGAGAGGGATGTTTAGCATTTTATGGCGTTTTTAGAGGCCAATTCATTCTAAACATCATTATCCTCATACGAAATTTACTGCGATTTCGGGCCAACGGAAAGAAGAACGTTGAGCGTTTTTGTTTTCACTTGTTTTATTTCTCTTTAACGGGCGATTTATTTTCGGAAGTCTTTATTGGCCTGGGCGGAAGTCTGATCGCCTTCACTACTGCTGGTGCTGGTGCTGCCTCCCGGAGTCCGGCCAACCGAATCTAATGGACTTAATCAACTTATCATTGATATATCATTAACCGAATTTAAAACGAACAATTTATTTCGGGAAATCCGTTTCAACAATAAAGTCAATTAATCTTTTGTGGGCTCTTCGTTTAAACAATGGAAATAAATTGGAAAAGTACTTAAAATTTCTTCCCTGATTTTACTGCTTTTGGTGACTATTGATGCTACATTTCATTGCACATTTTAGAGTTTTTATATACTTTAAGAAATAATACTTTAAATTACTCGATCAAAAAAAAAATACATCTAAACAGTGGATACATCAACACCATTCTACATTGCAGCTGTGAATTTTGGCACGTCAGGAAAAAGCAATGCAGCCATATAATGAGTTTCAAAAACAGATTTCTGCGTAGAATACTGAGAGTACGATGGTTTGAGTTCGTGAAAAATGACGAGGTGAGTCAGCGGACAAAACATCCTTCCAAACAATAGTCGGTCAAGATACGTAGGTGGATTTGGCTGGGACGTGTTTTGTGAATTCTACGGGAGAGCATTGAATATTGCTGCCTTATTTCAAGCTCCCCGGTACTCGCCATCTTAGAAGTCCATTGGGGATTATATATCGAATTAACTCGGCGGAACTACCGGAGGCAAAGATGATATGAGATGAGGCGAGGATCAAATCAGCTGACCGAACTTTATGGTGGCGGCTCGTGATGTCCGTATGCTTCAGTTGAGGGACCGGACATAGATAAATAAATGAAAAGAAGGCAGAAGATGATTTGTTGACTTCATAGGAAAAACTAAGAAACTGTCAAAATGCATCATACAAATATTTGTGTATGTACATTTTTAAAAATGATTAACACTTTAAAACAATTTAACGGATCTCATAAAAAACATATATTTTTTTTGCTACATGTAAAATAATAACTTTTTATGTTTTTGGAATAAAACACGACGCAACCTATCATAGTTTAATCATGTAGTTATTACAAGATATTATAATATTATATTATTATTTTGTAACTAAGCAGCTGATAGAATGACATATTTTTTTTTGTATCCACGTCGAAAATATTCAACAATGTGTTTTTAATATTTAAATATAAACGTTTCGCTTCAAAATCACACGCTGAAAATACAGCAAGATGCTAAAATAATTACTAATACAATAACACGAATAATTTATAATTAATTAACATGTAAAATGTTCATTGAAATGGTAAGCGCTTTAGAGCTAGTTTGGGTGGAAGGTTGCTTGGCCGAGGCGAACGCCTGAAACAAAGCTCCTGAAACCTTCGGCGCTCGGCGTTCAGGCTAGGCTCGCTGTGCTGCCTCGGGCGAGCTTCATACATCATATGTCTTAATCAAAGTCAAACGGTCCCTTGTAAAGCAAGACTGAATCATAAATCAACGCCCCGCTCGGTTCGATTGAAGAACACACTGGTTTTTAACACACTGTAAATACACTGCGCCTACGATTCAATTGAAAATTATTATTTGATTAGCTTATCGTATGAAATTTATTTTTGCCGAGGGCTGATTGATTAATTCATATTCGACTGAAAAATTAATAGTTATTTATCCATAGAGTGTAAAAACTTATCGTTTTTAGTGTGAGATTCAAAAATACATTACTTCTGCACAAAATGTTGTGAAAAAAGAATAAAAAAATAAATAAAAAATACACTTTTTAAGACTAATGAGTAGTAACTTTTATTAGTCTAGTTTGCCGGTACGGTTACTCCAGTTTTGTAGATAAACATTTTTCATCAAAACAAAACTGCCGTTGTTTGTATTTGTAGAATTCAGTAATTTTGTAGTCTGTCATATTTAAAGAATAAAATAATAAAGTTTGTTAAATTAGTCTTAATTTACAAATTTCTCTACCGGTGTTGGTGAAATTTTACCATTGTCAGGACAACTGAAAACCTAACATAAATAACATAATAGTTAGTTAATTATAGAAACAGAAGAGGAGAGACATAAATGGATAGACTGGTTCACTGGTTGAACAGAGCGAATTTATCGGAAACATATTAAGTGTTGGGCTATACGTAAATTCATACATACACATTTAAACCAGTAGATGAATAAATAAATTAAAAACATTTTTTTTTTTTTTAAGTTTATTATTTTATTATTTTTCTGCAGTTTTATTTATGTCCTGATGAAAGAAGGACTAATAAATTAATAATAATGATACTTTTGTTTTTATATGGTGATAACTGATATTTGTTTGAACGATATTTATTCATTTTTATTTTAAATAAATTATATTGGATAATCACAAAGCATTTCTAGCAAAAATATATATTTTTTTATGTTAAAAAAAGTAGGAGAAACTATGCTAAATAAAATAATGAAATGTTGACAATATTTCTGACAAAACAAATAATTCTGGTATTTAAGCTGTGGTTGAAGTAAGTCTTCCACAGTCATATGTAGAATGATATAAGATGGTATATTGTTATTTCTAAGAATGAGGCACATTCACTGCACACAGAAGAGCTTTCGGATACAAAAGCTCCATGCCGTTTTGTATAAAGAAGTAACTCGAGAAGGAATCTCTTTCCGTATCTTTATATCGTGCAGTGCAGAATATATTTGTGCAACAGAATAAGTTCATAATATCATTTCAATTTATGCAGCCTTATTGAGAAAACAATTCACATGCAAATTTAAATATCACGTTCACGTACAAATATAACCTGAACTATAATAAAATTCGCATACCTGCAATTGTGATATGCATATAAATGATGCAATATATACTTTTTTATAAGAAATTTGTTATTTTGCAATGAATTTATAATAAACAAACTTATTCTATTATTATCGTATAACCTTAGGCTCAAGACGACTTGTCATCAGTGCTATTCGGTAAAAATAATTATGTTACAGTATGTACGGTTGTGGTACGAATAATCGGTTTTGAAAACAGATATCTGTGTAGAATACTGGGAGTACGATGGTTTGACATCGTGAGGAATTATGAGGTGAGAGAGTGCACGAGGCAGCCTTCCATACTACAGTGGGCTAAGAGACGAAGAGAGACCGGGCTGGGACACATTTGATGAATACCACAGAAGAGCATTCACTTCGGCGGCCTTTTATTCAAGCCCCCGGGCTATCGCTGTCCTAGAAAACCGTTAAGAACTATACATAAAATGTACTCGGTGGGGTTACGGGAGGCATATCTGACATGAGATGAGGCGATGATCAAGGCGACTCACAGAGCTTGAGAGAAATGAATATACGGTTGAATAGGCATGAACATTGTATTTTTTGAGTTTTAAGTCAACAAGGTATTTCCAAGAATACAATAACATAATAAATCGTTAAATTAATACTAAAATAGTATTAACTTTATCTGTTATATACAATACTTATAACTCAAATTTTCAGCTGCCTGGCAACCTCGTCATTTATGTTATATTATACGCCTGTAAAAATAAAAATAATCCATGAAAATTCATCATTAATTAAAAGCATACTTCCTTTTGTTCCTATCATCACTTCGTTCGGATGAATCTTGGATAGTTTGATTTTTTTTGTCGATTGTGCGAACGGAAAAGAAGTGTGGACCTTAGTTATATATAATATATTATCATATTATTTGGTAGTTTCAGAGTTTTAAGTAATACAAAAGGTCAACTTTCTTAAGATCATATATATACATTAACATTAAGGTTATCAACTGACAATACTTGGTGAAACTGCATAATTATAATTTTCGAATTAATTTTAATTAAAAAATTAATAAATTAATAATATTTAGTTTTGATTCACTGTGAATCAAAACTAAATATTTTAAATTTATTAATTAAAATAATTCTAAAATTATATATATACATATTATATAATCATAATATTATTAAATAAGCTAGTTGTGAGAATATACAATGTAAAATCGTGACAATTTGGGATGTTTTGTTAATTGTGTAAGATAACTATCGTAGTTAAATTGATCTCCATTATTGTTCAGACCAGATCTCACGCCCACTACTCATCTTCCTCCCCGCTATGTAATTTCTCGGAATGTTTAGTTCTCAACTTCGTCATAAAATTGCGAACGGCTGGAAATAAAACTTGTTTCTTTCTTCTCTAGTCCCCGAACTATTAACCTCCACTCCGGCTCCTTGCTCTCCTCTCCAGGAAGCGTCTAAGTGGTCCAGTAGTTAGTGCTCCTTCTCCACTCCCGCTGGGAAATGACATTAAGGACGAAGATAGAAATAGAACTGTCCATTGAGGAACCACCCCGTTTATGTTCGGTTTCTCCACGAGACGTTCACTTCATTCGCGTAGTTTTAAATGCAGTGCAAAAAATAATATTTATTATCCTCAATTTGTACCACTCATAACATAACAAAGCTCTTCTTTATCAAACAAGTTATGCTATGAAGAAAATGGTTATGCATTGTGTTGAATTAAGCTCCATTTATTTGAAGCGCAAACACGATCGCTCTTTTATTAACAATGCTATTGGTTAAAGCATTACGTTATGAAATTGAAAATAGAAAACGTTGAATTATTTATTTTTGATTTATGTAACAACTTATTATAACGATGTTGGAAGCAAAAAGTTTTTTTGTCTTTTTCTTTGTCGAGACCACAGTACTGAAAATTGTTACGTTTTAATGACAGCTTAAGAATGTTTTACTTTTCTTACCGACATATTGAATCTTATAATTATGGTTATTTCTCTTTTAACTTATTATGGCTATCTTTAAGGTTGTCTTCCTCTACATTGTTGTCTTTCAATGTTACTATTGATGAAAATTCTCTTATTGTCTTCCGTATAATGCTATATAACTGAAAAATAGCGGGAAATTTGAAAACATTCCCTCTAAAACATCCATTTTTTTTAGTGTTCAAAAAATATTACTTATTTGTTCGGCACAAGTATTTAATGCATCTATTAATGCCAATTTTAAACGGATTGTATTACATTAAACTAAATAAAAATGTGTTTATTATTTCATTCCGTTGTGAAAATTGAAACTATTGCTTGCAACAAGATTTTTCATAAGAATCTAAGTATATATAAATACATCATTTTATGGTTCATAGACCGACCGTGATTTTTGGTCGGCGGCTTAAGATGCGTTGCCCTAGCTGTAGTTTATAAATAGCCCGCAGTACTTATCGAGTCATTTGAGTAAGCTGAGAGGTCAAAGGCCCCGTCGAGTGTTACAAAGCGGTCATTAAATATGAATAATTCATCGTAAATCGGCCGTAAAGCGCTGCATGCAGTCCGGAAAATACCAAAGTAAACACAAATTCTTAAAAACCTGAATCGCAACTCGAGGCGGACCCGGCACGCAACGCACCGGTCGATATCGCGATGAAATAATACCCTCTTAATCTTATAGTGTCTTTGAGAGTCACAATAAAAAAACGTTACATAAATACGGCCGAGACCCGATCAAAGATGACGAAAATACGCTGCGCAAAAATAAAGACGACTTTATGGGATATTCTGAAGAGTTTTCTTTATGATTTCGACAAACTGACAATGATACTAATAATATTCGCTTAACATCAAAGGCATTCTTATATGAAGAATAATTTTCAGCAATTCTTTTAGTGACAATAAACGTTGCCGGATAACTAAAGAAAAAAAAATGTTTCATTTATTTACCCAGTAGAAGTTTGAGTATATTTATATTTTTAAGTATACCTAGTTACATAAAACTTCAAAACAAAGATATAGTAATGTCAATACAGTGAATGAAATAATATTTAGAATTATTTCATAGTTTTATATTAATGTGACGTTTTGGCTTCTTATAGAAGTATTTTCAAATAAATTAGATAATAAGTATACGAGTTTATATAAAGAAAGGTATTAGGGAATAGGTTTCATAACAATATCCTTTAAAAATGTTTTACCAAATAAATTAATGGGAAACATTCACGTATTGGAAAATTTTGATTGAGGTAAAGAAATACAATTACAAATTTAATTAAATAACAATAAACTTAAAAGTTATGTTTGTCTTAGTATAGTATAGGCCATAGGGAACACCTTTTTTAAGAAACTAAATAAGAATATATTACTAGTAAATAAATAAATTACATCAAATAACTGCTCATTAAGAAATAAAAGTTCTTTGATTGAATTTATTAGTCAGATCTCCGTTGATTTATTCCATAGTCAACTTTCTTTCGGGTCCATAAATTAATTTATTAATAAAGTTTGTGGATAAATCATATTTATCTTCAAATTATTATTTTATATCAAGGTGATATTAAACATTTTACCCAGAAATCTCTATAGTATATTTAAAAATATAAATAAATATAAAAATAACAAAATAATTAAACATCCATAAGATTCGTCTAAACAAAAATTCTTGTCTTGCACTTGATGATATTTTTTCCCAAGAACAAATAATAAATATATATAAATATAAAATACTGTATTTATTAATTATTAAATCAAATAATTAAAGTTTTTTTTATTTTTAATGATATAATCTCACAAAAAATGTAAAGAATTAAATATTGCACAAAAATAAAAATCATTTTTAAGGTACTACACTTTTTCAAAATTCAAGACAAATTGAAAACGACAAGAAATCAGATCCTTAATTTATTTATTTACTTATACAATTAATTATACATTCATTTTTGTGAAGGATATTAAAAAAATGACACAAAACCCCAGATTTGGTTTAAAAGAGGACAATTGTGAATGCTGTGCGAATAATGCTTTTTGCTAAATTTACTTTGAAAACCTTCAATCGTATAGAAGCACTCGTGGTAAGCTTTTTGAAGCTTATTCCACGCATACAAAATCCTAAAAGGCAAATTCATTTGATGGTTGACCGATTGTCTATATATTTTAAATTTATTTTTTATTAGACTTATTTTACAAGTTAGATACCAAAACGTGGTCATTTTTTTAATCCATTGAGTTCCATGCCAACTTATAAATACCACTGAATATTTACCACGTTCAGGGCTATTTGATTTATATATACTTATATTTTATTAAAGAATTTTCAACTCGTAAGGTGACTAAGAATCCATAGACTGTTCCTAAGTGAAAGCGTACCAGGAAAGATCCGCAAACTAAAGGTTAAAAAAATACATGTAACTTGTACAAGATTATGATTCAAAAAGTACGCGTTTGAAAAAGCGATGTATTTTTTAGAATATAAAAAATGTAAGGATAAACTAGATGTGATTTTTTGTATTCTTAAATTTAATATGTTTTTGGGGGGTTATGGAAAAATCAATGAAATGCTCAGCTGTGAGAGGCTGTCCCGTAAAAAAGAATGTCTCTCTAGATGGTAATGTCAGTGGCTCGTGTTTGTTTTTCCTTGGCACATATTTTCTTCAGTGGTGATCAAAAACACCCATCGAATACGTTATTTCAACAAGAAGCATCGTGTTGTATGGTCGTTTACACCAAAAGTATTTTCTATAAGAATTTGAATTATGATTATTGAGTATTTTAGCTAACTGGATTTAACGTAATAAATCCAGTAAAATGATTGCATTTTTTTTCACCTTCTTCTTTACATTGACTCAGGGTAAAAAATTATATATTCCATGAACCATTTATTGTTAATTTATCATTTTCAACAATTCATCATCGCATCACTTTATTAATATTTTATTTTTTATTCTTTGACGATTTATTTAAAACAAAATTAATTATCGTTGAAGATATTGCATAAGTTTTGCTACTGCACTGCGCTTAGGTGTGAATATTCCGCTTCGAAGAGTCCAAGAAGCACAGGAAATGTCAGTTAGCCAAGTACAGCGTTGCTTACACGCTTGCTTACCGCCCCATGGAGGTGGACTTTCGAGTAATGGAAAAGCAAACTTCTGCTGGCAAGTGCTGGCGAAGAACAAACTACTGTCCTACTGCAACCATTTGGATGAATTTCAGCCGGGTTGGTCGAAATAATTTCTGTCAAGTCGTCCGAAATAATTTATTTGTTTCGTAAACTTCAGAGTGCAGCTGCAGGTATAGTAATGGATAATGGATAATTATTAAAATAAGGAAATAATTGTAATCAATTAAAAAAACCATAGATATTATACTTGATTGCAGTGGAATCGAAAATAATATACAAGTCGTATTATAAATACACCGAAAAAGATTTAAATTAAAAATACGAATTTTTAATGCATTATTTAAATGTATTTATTGCTTATAATCAACAACATCCTGATCGTATTATTAAAAATTCATATCTTTCGAGTTCACGTTCGTATATTAACATTTTTTGTATTTAATGTTAATGTTAAATGCTTCAATGAGAATGTTTCCACGCATACCTAGTAAATGTGACCTACATTTCTCGCATACGGCAAGATAAATTTTAAATATCAAATTGCTTTCCTGACCCCGAATATAAATCTGGGCAGTAGAAACACATTTCACGAGCTTAATACGCGTGTTATTACAGACATTTGGCAAAGGACTTCAATATTTGCAGAATAAATTGTCAGGGCAGATGCGATCATTTGTGTATCCTTTTTCATAAATTTCAATGTATGCATTGTATTCTGCTAATAAGAGAAATAATCAATCGGCTAACGAAACAGTAGTGTTCTCTAGTTGGACCAAATATTCAGCGTTCAACCATACAGTTGGTCAGCTGAAATGATTTTAGTCTCCAGGTATCTCTATCTGCGAGTCAAAAAATCTATCTTGTAAAAAGGTTTTATAGTTTTTGACGATCTTTAAGAAAGCCAAAAGAAAATATATTTGTATTATCTGATTCATATTTCAGTGCATGTAAGATAAAACGGAATTATTTTGTTTAATGAGTTGTGGTTTCTATAAATCTGCTTCCAACAGAAAATGAGTGCGTTACTCCCATACTACATTCCTTGTAAAAATTGTACCTACATTTGGCAAGGGGCTTCAATATCTGCAGAATAAATCGTCAAGCCGGGGGCGGCCCTTTGTCTATGTAAGTATCTAATTTATAACGGATGCAGTTTTTATTCAGAGCACGAAGTCACGAGATCAACTCACGGGACATAAATTCTTTCTGGATAGTTTAAGCCTCGCCAGTAGTTTGTAGTACGTCTAATTTCGTAACATATGGTCGCACGAATGTGGCTGACCCGAACCGCGGGACGTGACTCTTTTGTATGGATAACCGACCCCTAGTAATATCCCTCGCCTCGCTTCATGCTTACATTTTTTTCAGATTATGAAACGGTCCATAAAAACGTTCAGGAATAAACATTAAGAGTAGCCGCACGGTAAAAAATATAAAAAATACTAACGTAGAGATAAAATTATAAATAGGTAGCGTAACACTGAAAAAGAAAAGGCAGAATCGTTGTGAATTATGAGATCTCGTAATATTCAAAGGAACTTTTGTTTTTTTTAAACAACCTGAAAAATTTGTCACAAAGCTTGCTGAATACAACCTGTGGAATGTATAATTTTATAAAAAAAAACATTACAAATATGATTTTATAAAAAAAATATACCTTTATTATTTGAGATTAAATCTTCGAAATTATAAGCACTGTATGATAGTTATAATGATCTTTATTTAGTAAGAAAAATCCTAAACAATTTTATTATAATTACCATTTATAAGATATTCCATTTCATGAGAACGCGTTTTGTCTGCTTATGGAGACAACAGTGATGATGTTTTTATTTATGGAATTTTTTTTATTTATTTATGCTTAGAATTTAGAATTTTAATTCAGACATGATGGTAATTTACATAAATAACATTTTTTACTTATCGCTTTTGCCGACAAATTTACAACTTAAATTAATATTAATATAGAAAAATACAAAGCAATATTAAGGACGCTTAAAAATATATTAATCGCTAATGTAAATATATATTTCCAGCGTGCGGTGGTTTGAAATCAAAAATGCTGATAAACGAAAAAGTATCAAGCAGCATAGTAGAAAAATTATCATTTCAAAAACATGTCAGACATCTTTATCCGATATTAAAATACGAATCCGAAGATGCTTTTAAATTCAAAACTCTGCTTTTCGCTCTCTTGTAAAAGCATTTCTCCGCGATCGGTTAACACAATGGCCAAATTTTTAATGAAGGTTGTATCCGTAGTATCCAAGTAGAATAAACATAAAATATTCCTTCCCACCGACTCGGCATATTCTTCTTCCCGTCTTTTATGAACGGGCGTCCAGCTATTATTACATCTACTCGACTCGACTTTTATGACGGCAGGAAAAAAACCTTTTTTACTTTAAAAACTCTTCTACTAAAAATAAATTATTTCTCCATTAAAGGAAAAATATCACGCCCATTTAGTATTTCTAATATTCAAATTAACGATTTTCTTTCGGAGCGGATAAAATACACGGATAAAGTTATGGGAAGCAAGTTTTTTATCTCGCAAAAAACTAAGCCGAAAATATTAAATTGAATAAAGTTACGACTATGTTTTATGAATAAAATTCCTTCTTGTATCTGTAGAATTTTGTAGAAAAAATCTGTAAATGTTATATTTTAATTATTTTTAAAAAACATTTGTGTTGACTTAATTTTATACTTCACTGAGAGTAATTTTTAAAAATCGTTTTATAACGAAAAATATTTCATATTTTTTATTCTATACTTTTTTTACTTTAAAATATACAGTAGCGATAAAGGAAAATCATTTTGTGCAAAGGTGAGAGCTTTCATAGAGGCGTATTAAAAAACGAAAACAAACTAATAACGGTAATGGAGAGCTTGCGTTGCCGTTTTTAGAAGGCGGTCTTAAGCGAGGTCTCAAATTTAATATTTTCCACATTTTACTAAACCTCTATACTAATTTATCACGCCGAGTGTTATGAATATCAAAAAGGGTGATCACGAGACGGAATGCATAATCCCGGACGCTTAAATCTCGGCCACTTCTGTATTAAATGAAAAATAATGTGATACCCGCTTAGCTTGTACTTCAAATTCAAATTAGCACCGGAGGCCGTCGTGGTCGGGCATAAAAAAACCAAATTACGTTCCTTTCTGCGTGTAATGTTGCTCACCTCCGCCTGAAACATGACCCAGCTGTATGACGACTGAATTTATCAACACTTAATCAAAAATGATGTAACGGTACACCGGGAGTGCCTTGAGCCACTTAAATATTCCTGTAAAATATCAGAAAAGAGCTCTTCCTGAAAGAAAATTTTTCGTTTACATGAAATTTATTTGTTTTAATGCCCGTTTATATGTTTATAAAAATTGACGACGTGTTTTTGTAATATATAATACAATATTCAACAAAAATGTATTTTCCAGTGTTTTTTTTTTAAATAAATCCCATTTTTAAATCCCTTTGATTATACAATACGCTTTACCTGATAAACATTTTCTTCAAAATCTGCTGAAGAATATAAACTTTTTCTGCCATTTATAAAAACCTTCAGATCTCAGACCTGAGATGAAATGAGATCAGAACCACGATGGCTGACAGAGTTTTATGACAGAGATTTGCGTCTACCATTTGCTCCAGTTAAAGAGCGGTTATGTAGTGTCAATGATATATATATATATATATTATTTCTTCAATTATTTCAATGACTTTTAAAATATTTGATTTAGTGTTTATAAGAATACCAGATAGAAATAAATCTCATGAAAAAGTAGGGTTAACATTATTTTACCTTTTCAAATTATAAAGAAGTAAACTGAATTGCCGAATATTGCTGTAACAATTATTTTTTTTGCAATATTCAACAACATTCAGTTGTGTAAATGTTGTTATTATTTCAACCGATAATTCAACGGCCGCTGTAGGTGTCACAAGCATTGTTTAATGTATTGCACTCATACAAATTGAAACATTATGAGATTTTAATTATAAATATGTCAAAATTTTATCATAAATGTCTATTTTCTCATCGATATCTTAATTTATGCTAATTCTCTGTCATTAAATATATAAAATATAACTTAAATTATGGATGTAAACATCATGAAAAAAGTATAATTTAAAAATAAACAGGTAATTGTACAACACGACACTAAGCTGTGTAAGGCAAAGCGAAAATTCAACAATACTTTATTTATACAGAGTTCCAATAAGGAGGGTTTGTACACTCGTTTAAGATTACTGCTGTCACGATGCTCAGTGTAGAGCAATCCAGCTACATTATGGTGATGCTAGCCAAATAAAGTAAGTTTAAACTACATAGTAAAAAGTCATACACGGAGTGTCTTATTTCATCGAGCAAAGCAATAATGCTCGGCAGACCGGAAGTACGACCGGCAATATTATATTTTTCTTATTATTTTCCCGAACCATATAACACATATTGTTATGCCAGCTTGAACCGCGATGTCGTATGCTCTTATGTGTTTTTTCGGCTTCCCAACTTTGCGGTCCGGTTAGATGTCACTTAGTGGAACAGTCCAATTCAGTCGCAGAGGGTAAGAAATGTACTGACAAAACAAATAAGTGTATCTTCATACATTCTCATAGCTTTACACTTTCATAATAAAATGTGATTACATATGATAAACGAATATACTTTATTAATATAACAAATCATCTCACTGATTTGAAAAATATAACCAATACTATCGCATTAACCTTCATCATACTCAAGAAAATCAATCCTCACACTTAAGTTCCCACGAATACATTTTGTATTTCTTTAGAACTTTTATAATAACATTGTTATGCATAATAATATTTGCACTTACCAGAACAATGAACCGATGGGTTATGTAGTAAAAAAAAAACATAAAAAAAATATTTTTTACAATACATTATTCTACCCTGATAATTCAAGCCATTTATTATTTGAAATATGGCGTGTTAAACTTGTTCATAATATAAAATTCTACATATTTTTCTTGTATTGAGTAAACTCTCCACCGAATACATTAGCTACAAGAGTCTTATCCTTAAGAATCTACTTGTGATACTTATATTTTATTTATTTTCCATCCTTTTAACCAAGTCTAGTCGTCGTCGTAGGGGCGATAGCTATTTTGGGATTTGTCAGATATCTGTGCAGAGGGAATGCTGAGATTGAAACCGACTTGACGATCGGATATCAAGATGTTGATACATCTTTTTATATATACTAGTAGATTACATTTTATTTTATAATTAAATTAATTATTATTTTAATAACCACAATTAACTAGCAAAAATCTTTACCTTATCATGTTAAAGGTCTTAACTAAAAAGCACTTTATTCTTAAATTATACCGAAAACAATGCATTTGTTTTCTTGGACCACTCTAGGCTATAATAAAAATATTGTATTCGATAAATCATTTCATTACGAATTTGACAAATGAGATTACTACTTACCGATTTCTAGTAGTTGTATGTAGCTTGGCGAAATAAATTATTAGTTGCCATCGGAACTTGCTGAAAAAAAAGAAAAACATTAATGTTCAACTAAAATATCAAAAAATGTTTAGTTTAACGATAAGAACTGTAAAACTATTTAACTAACCGGTTGGTATAATGTCAAGTAGACTGAACCAATTTCAAA
This sequence comes from Glossosoma conforme, assembly GCA_022606575.1. Classification (NCBI taxonomy): domain Eukaryota; kingdom Metazoa; phylum Arthropoda; class Insecta; order Trichoptera; family Glossosomatidae; genus Glossosoma; species Glossosoma conforme. The sequence continues at coordinate 4,108,934 of JAGTXR010000100.1, read as the reverse complement.
TATAATTGGAATACTGACTTTAAGTCAGTTAACTTATTTATCGCAACTATCAGAGGCACTCTTCTTCTATTTTTATTCATTGTCAACGTAGATTCACCGTAAGCGCCATTCTCATACCATTCGTTGGATTGAAAATGATCTTTAGCTTCTGCATTTCCTTAATCTTACATCTTTACTGTAATCAATAAACAGACCATTAGTTAAGATAATCCCCTACATTTCTACACCACACATTCATCCCATACGCAAGATATAACCAAACAGTAAAAACGTCATAAATTTCACAAACTGCTTGTGATCATCTGTTTTGGTTATAACATGAAATAATTGATGCTGATCAAATGTTCGTGTTTGCCTTTAAGCTCAATGTGACAGTTGTACACGAAGCGTATTTATGTTGAATTTTTCGATTCAGTCCTGTTATAATTTACTGAAAAATTGAACCGATTTTTCTATCAAAATGTTTGCACTGCTCGAAAACCTAATACTTAGGAATATAGCTACCAGTGTAAAAATGTTGCCCTTGTCTGCGCTAAGAGAAGGTCGGCTGGTAATGAGCCTTGGCTATCGGCTCCTTTGTTATCAGATCGCAGGTCCGGCCGCAGATTGAAAATGAGGTTTATTTCATGCGCAAACCTCCCAACTCAACGTAGCTCCGCACCCCGCAGTCCCCAAGCGCCCCACTCACCGACGAGGGTTTGATTATTTATTATTCATGCAAACGACCGTGATTTTTGAATCTCCGCGAATTGAATTATTGATATAAAGAGACCCGCAATTTTATTTGTAACATTTTCACAAATTTCTTAGTAGCCATATTGGAAGAAAGATATTTCATTATTGAGCTCGTTCAGTGGAGTTTTTGTAATGTAATTATTTTTCGTTAAAAAAAACATCTCTAATAACGAACGTGGTGCACTTATACTTGAGATCATAAAAATATTTTTAAATATTCCTTTTTGTCAACTAATTCAGCTATAGACTTCCAATAACATTCGTCTTCGCTTTTTTCTATCCATTAATGTCCATAACCTGATTATAACCATTATTATATTGCTAATAATTTATAATTATATGGTTAACTTCTGTTTTAGCAATTGTACCAATTTCTGTATCAATGTCTTGTCTATTAATGTTTGCCTTGTGTGTCCCATATATTTCTTTAGAATCGCCGTCATCAGAAATCGCTTCAAATACTATCGCACTGATCAATGTGTGAGTTGAGCAGGCTCTATATGTGCCTATAATTATGAAAGTGGCTTAAGTCAAGAAATCGTAAACAACGAGTTATTCATTTATTTCAGTTCCCAATGTTGTAAATTAATATAATCTTCATCCTAAATTAATTTAAAAAATCTAAATACGGCATTGTATGCAACATGAAGTTGTCACTTTTATTAGTTTTCAACCAACATCAAAACACAAACCTTTAAATATCTCAGAACGAATAAAACATGACTTACACCACTTTCATAATCAAGGGCACATATAAGGAGATGACCGAATGGACCAGACCTCTTTTCTCTTGACCGCCGTGTTACACTGCCGATTTCCGTCAGAACAAACTTCTACTACCTACGAATAATCTTTCAATATATTTAAAATCACTTCTAGAACTTGCCAATAATAAAATCACTCAATAATAAAAAATTAATTCAGCTCAAATTTATTGTTGATTATTCCGCTAATCAATTAAAATTCAAGACTATACAAAGATCATTTTTACTTACATACCTGAAATTTAATTCCCCGTAACTTTTTACCGAGTTCTTATTTGCTCTCTTTATATGTTCGAAATGAACGTATCTCTTTTGGTCACATCCTAACACGCAGTACAATTCATTCTCACCAATCTCACCACAACACTCCACACACATTCCAAATAGTACATAAACTGTTTGTGACGTTTCTGACACGAAGAAGAATAATTATTTATACGTTAACTGTTATATTCGTCATAAACTAACTACGACATAGCAAATTAAATATTTAAAACAATCAGTAATGATACATTTTCAAAAATAAATATTTATTTCGATGAATGTTATAAAAATGACAGTTCATTAATAATGTCAGAATTTATCGCAGACGAATTCGAAAACGATATCATTTAATTACGAAGTTAAAACATTATTAAACACAACGAGGTTTTACTGATGTGATGCAGACGCATTACGGCGTCTCATCGTTTATAGAACAAGACAATAATTCAGTCTAGCCATTTTCAGAAGATCAAATGTCATTTTCAACCCGAAAAATTCCAGACAGACTGATGCCTTCTGAGACTCGAATAATTAACTTAGTGAGGCTTATATCCATAGAAGAACCTTTTGCAGTTCATTCCACTTCATGTCTCTTCATTTAATAATATGATTTAATTATTTTCTAGCGGATTGTTAATATTTGTTTTTAACGTCTGTAATTTTAGCCACGTAAGAAAATATTGAAACATGAAAAAATAAAATATTTTTATGTTATATTTAGAAAAAAAAACATTGATTGTTGATTAAAAGACACATTTTTACCTTAGAGAGAAGAATAGCCTTAGAATACCTTAGAATAATTTAAATTTAACCTTTGTAATTATTTTAAATTAAATTTTAATGTGTTTACAAAATAAATTAATCATTATTTATTAACGTAGGTTTTCACGTCAAAAATTTTAATCCTTGTTTTAGGATTGAGCCTTGGTGAAGTGAAGACGATTTTAAAGGACCGTTACGTAAAATCTAAATTAACACATCATGGTCTTCTTTATTGATTGTATATTTAATTAAGAACAGCATAGGGAAAATTGATAGTTTTTAGACGAGCGTTAAATCCCTAGATTTAATGCAACAATTCAATTTCCTAAAAAAACTTTAATTAAATCGAGCTGTATGACATTTTCTTGCATAAGCTTACATAAAAAAGCCCCGACCGGAAACAGTTTAACGGCGTATTAATTACTGCAACGGAAGTTTGCATTCCTTTAGGTTTAGTGGCAAATTTCTAGCCAAGAAGTATCAGGCGTGTGACATGATGGAGATCTGAATAACCGAATATCCGCTCTTAAAACTCGCTGAATAAACACGACTGGTCGGCTATAAATCCTCAAACAGTTCCCCGACCACTAAAAGTGCATTTTTTAACGTAAACACATACTGGAGATGAAGAATAAATGGAACGCGACGAACTTTATTTTAATCGTAGTGAAATCTTTTAGACTCTTAAATGACTCCAACAATAATAATAAAGGCCGAAATTCACGTTGCACCCATAAAAAACGGGGATTACGGTATGTGATGATCATTTTATAATTTTTTTTTGCAACTTAGTTTGGTGAATATAAAATATGAAGCATTTTAAATTTAAGTTTAGATATCAACCATTCACGGATTTCACTAAAAAAAAACTTTAGACTTAAAATATGATAGAAGCTCTCAGTTAGTACATATTAATATCTTTGACGAGTGAGAACGGTCTCTTCACTTTTGAAAATATCTCCGAGTTTAACAATAGATGTCGAAAATTTAGTATTTTTTCCAGTATTTCATTGGCGATGCAAAACAGCAGTCTAGTGGTGTTAGTGGATCAACACAACACATGCATTTTTCATATATTAAGCCGCAGCACATCTTATCAAAAATTCATCGTCTTATTCTGTAGGTATTCTCCCCCATGTTTCTTAAGAAATGGTTTAACATGCTCCCATGATTAAAGCGATTAAAATTTATACGTTATTACGTTGTTTGGAAAATTTATGGGTCGACAAATATATTTAACTGCTTCGTGAACACATGAGCTATGCATCTTTTACAAACGTGAGGTCTTTTGAATGGATGAAAGATACCTCAAATAAATTTTCACGTGAAGGAATGGCATACAAGAGCTTGTTAATTTAGTTAATTAGCACATTGAATGAAACAAGCGCTATCGAAGTATTTTGTTGGAAAAATAAACAATAAATAACTCATGACTTATGAGCATTTTAATCCAATTTATTCTTATGCTTTATTTATTTCAGTTTGCTATTAAAAGACAACTAATGTATTTTTATTATTGCAGATATTATTATGACTCTTAACATATTTTATATAATTTGGATTATAGCTTTCAGATTGAGTTACGTTTAACAAATATTTACTTATTTTTGATGGTGCGATTATATGAGAGGCTTTAAGAGAGAAATTATCGCTTAAGAGCATAAGATAATCAGTATTTTCTTCAAGGTCCTCAATCTTCGATATCCTGTAAATGTCTTAAGTATACAATTAATGAATAAAACAATTCCTACCGTAGTAAACTTTATTACAAGCTTTAAGTTTGAAATCCGGGAGCGAATTTTATATAGTACGTATATTAAATGTAAACTTGTATTTTTTCTTATTCCATATTCTCTTTATTCCTGATCATATCTAAACTGGAAGCTGAGCCAATTTTTTCATGCTTACTTCCCAAAGGTCTTTTAAAAAGAAAACCTAGATGCTCTAAAATAATGTAGCTGTAGTGTCCGGAGTATAATATTAATTTTGTTTATCGAATTCAACAACAACCCGACGCTCAAGCGGCAAGAAGCAAAAAATAGTTATACAAAATGAAGGTAATATAAATAATAAAGTGTCATCAATAATTTAGAGTTGAATCCCACAGATCATGCATTCAGCTAATTTTAAACATTACAAAAGTAGCTGTAAAATATAATAAAACTCAAAATTCCGTGCACAGTTCATAAACGTCATACGCGGTGAAGAGGTTTAATAAAAAAATCAATGACTATAGAAGCTTTTACTTTTTGTGTGTTAACTGTCAATAAACACGCAAAAAATATTAGGGAGGCATATTATCATGAAGGTGAAACAGGTAAGTGTACAAGATTATTATAACACAGCCCGAGAATGATAAACTGTTATTTTCATAATCCCCTCCTTTCCCGTAAGATGAATACAAAAGTCCCTCCGTGAGAATGCTCGCGCGCTCCCAGGAAAGATTGATGCAACTACATAAACAAATTTGTAGCGCTGAAACTTTTGATGAAGACGTTATATGGAAATGAGCGAGGCGCGCGATTGCCAGGGCGGCGACGCTAGGGAAGTGTACGAGTATTTCCCACGTCTACCGAGCCATTCCGCTAGTGTCATGAAGTAAGTGCACAAAGCGTTTTAGAAAATATTATATTTAAAATATCATGCATTTTGAATGTGCAAATTTACAACTAATAACGTTCTATTTATATAAAGTAAACCTCCTATAATTTATCGCTTAAATTTATACTCGTTATAAAATGTTGTGAGATTCTAAAGCTCTTTCGTGGCTTGTGGTTGGAGTTATGTGCGTTTTTTTTTTTTGTAATTCGCTGTTGACCATTGTTGTTTCACAATTGTGATTTCCTATGTTTCTTCCTATCACATCTCTACCCCCAAATGTCAGGAAAATTTAATATATGGTTCCCGACGACTTCCAGGGCAGGAGACTCGAGAGATAATTCAGTAAATAAAGGATTAAAATTAATAAAATAACTGACAAATGAAATACGAGTAGCATAATTAAAAAAAATATATTTCACTTGAGTTTTATAAGACATCTACATTGGTAAGCGCTAGAAAGAGACATCGCTTGCAAGCCGTACAAGTGTATGTTTGGCAACACTCAGCCCGGTAAGCTCTCTAGGGATTTTGAAATTCAGAGACGAAACGGAAAATGTACAACAAAAAATGGCGGCAAGTTAAGAATCGTTTGGGGACCGGGCCGCGGTTCGTTAGAGGAGCCTTGTTTGTGTTTTAATTGTTTGTCCGACAAATTGAGTCCCCGATGGAGGGCTGTTTTTGCATTTAGGACTCGGAGCAGAACATATTGCGTTTTATTTTACACTGCATTCGTCGAAATACAAAGTAATGTAAGTGTTTGAACACTGGGGATATAGGATACATCATATGCCTTTAAAGTTATATTTCTAGGAAATATAAAACAACTATTATCTAACATTTTACCTCACACGAGAAGTGATAACAGTTATATTTTAATTTTAAAAAATATCACATTACATAAATGTGGATATATTTTTTATATTGTTTTCATGCTCTTTATCAATTTTGTTATCACAGTTGCAAATAAATAAGCTATAATATATTTTATTATTTGTCATCGATAGTTTTAACAATTTCATAGGTTAAGTCTTAGAATTATTGATATTAAATATAAAGGAAAGGATTTTTATATTTAAAATTATAAAATTCTACTTAAAATTGTCGATAAAAAATATCGTAAAAAATTAAGAAACATTGGGTTCAACAAATGCTTATTCGCAAACATAATTGTAATTTAATATCAATTCAAAATAACAAAAAATTTGTGTTCATGCGTTTCATTTCATTAAAAAAAAAAATTATCTTCAAGATTGTTAACGATGTCTACTTACATAGATTTTTTTAATTTCAATGAAAATTAATTTATTTTTTATATAGTTGTAACAAAGTATGCAGAATTTTGGTTAGTAATATTAACTTAACCAATATTCATAGGTCGTTAGTTTTGACTTAGATGTATTTTAATGGAACGTAAGTTAAGAGCTACGTTTTTAAATATTTGAAATATTAAGTATATCGTATGTAACTAATAGCTATGCAATGAATGCGTTGGTTCCTATATAAATTACTGTACCCTATAAAACGGTATATTTTACTTTGTGTAAATAAGGAATGTAATTGTAGAATAGTTTATTAATCCGCGTTATCTTATAAATCCGAGTAGATTTTTGCGTGTTACAAAGTTTTCTGCTTAAAGAGACAAAGCTTTTTTATCAAGCACTAATTTATGTAGGGGGAGGTGAACATTGGAGGCGGTCTGAACGACGAGCGGAACGGAGAGAACAAAGCAGCAAATAAAGGCAATTTTTAAGAAGTTTGAAAAGTGCAAGTTTGAAATGGCTCCAATAAGGCGGCGGGCGGGAAAACTTTGAACCAGTTCGCGGGTAATTTAGCGGAAACACCGGCCCAAAAGCTTCGCAACATATTGTTTAGTAAACTCCACCGCAAGAAAACGAGAGCTCGGTCAGTAATGGAGGATGATTTTGATTACTTGGGAAAAAATGCTTTACAGTTTATTATGAAATAAAATATTTTATTTTCGGCCGTTTTCTTCGAGACGTAGGATTAGATGATCATAATTTTTTTTTATTTGTGATCATCTGCGATAGTTTTTAGTGGCTATTTACTAATTTAAAATTAATAACCCTCTTTTAAATACTTATGCAAAAACTATTGTTTTCTGTTATTCATTGATATTTAGTTAAGATTTAAATCAAGCGAAATAATAAGTATAAATTCATATGTGTTATGTACATAATTTATTTCATAAAAAAAATGATATATCATTGTTAAATTATATTTCATAATCTTAAGACGTGACAATATATTTTCCTTTAGCGTTGATGAATACTTGTATCATTATTAATAATTTTGTTTCAAACTCACATGTACTTGTATAATAATTTACAACCCAGTCACAAGACTACGAACAAGATTACTTTTTCAGTAAATAAGTACATTACGTTTAGGTTTGCACTAGAAATTCTAGAGCTCTCACTTCAGCTGATTCAATTAAATTGAAAGATCCTATTAGAGCATTGAAGTCTTAGAATTCTTGGCTTTCGTTCAATGTAACGAATGCAGAAGTCTTTCCAATTATTTAAGAATTTAAGCATATTTCTTGAAATAAGACTAGTCTTATTTCATGAAAGAAGACAATTTTTTTTTAAATTATACTTATAAAATAGTTCCACAGTTTTCTCATATCTTATGAACGGTGTTATTATTACTCTACATTGAGAATAATTACTTTTTTCTCAAGTATGCAATTTTTTTAAATTGTCTTAGTACATAAATATATAACATTAATTTAATTTTAAAATGGAACTATTCGGCTATAAGCACCATATAATCTGCAAATCGGAGGTGAGAAATGTACTCTCCGTTTATATTTATTCCACATTTTGTCCAGGATAACAGCTTAAATATTTCTTCTAGGGCGTTTGTGAAGAGCTTGGAAGAAATAACATCTCCTTGTCTAACACATTTTTTATAGTAATAGGGTAAGTGCTATCATGGAGCTGAACCATCATTGTTGCAGAGTTGTATAGAGATTTAATAACCTCTGTATACCGATAGTTTTTTTTTAAGCGTTGTAGTGGATAGAACTGCCCATGTGTCGATTGAGTCAAATGCCTTTTCGTAATCTACAAAGGCGAGGCAGAGTGGCTGATTATATTCTTCGGTTTTTTGTATGCTCTGTCTTAGCCTGTGGATATGATCAATAGTTATAAATCCTTTCCTAAATTCAGCTTACTTTCGAGGTTGGAATTTATCAAATCAACGTCGTATTGGAGTGGCGAACGAAGCGGTGGCCAACCCCCTGCAAGATGTACTGACGACAAAGGAGAAAAGTGGGAGTGGCCTGGATGGGAATTCATGCGGGAGGCCCATAGGAGTTCAACAGTGGACGGATGCAGGCTGATGATGATTACAACTCATACAAACAAAATTATTTACACTAAATGTTAATGTGAAATATTGATTTTTTCTTATCGATTTCCATCAACATTATCGCGGTGTATGTACACAAATTCGATCGAACCTTTTAGGGCGATTCAATGATGTTATCTCAAGTAATAATATTATTAAGTATTAATTTGGAGTAATTATTCACTGACAATATGACTAACAAAGCCAAATTTAATGCGAAATAATAATTTAATATTTAATTGGTGATTGAAATAATCCTTTTGAATGTCAAATAAATCGTTACGATAACGAGTCGATTTTAGAACAAATATTAATATAAGCGCAGCATGTACAAAAATGAGAAATATTAAACGATTCTCAAATCTGCGATTTATCTACTAGTAAAATACAAGTGGAATCAGAATGCAAATATTTTAAGTCTTTTCTGTAAACTCTGGATGCGATATTTCTACTAATTGCTCAGAGAATGAATGATTCGGAGAACGAAATTCAATGGGACAAAGTGAAATTTATTTTTCGGCGTAGTTGAAAAATGCTAAATGGAATTTGTATGTTTCCACTATGATTTATTATTTACGTAAAACTTTGTTAACTGACAATTTTTGGTAAAAATATAAAAATATAGACAATTTTATTTAAAACATGAATTTAATACTTTTTTCACGTACTTATTTGTAAAATCATACTTTTGTTATAAATAAATATGTTTCGTTAAGAAGTATTATTAGGTTTTTTTTGGAACACAGGCGTAAGATTGGTTCACTTAGTCTTTTCTAGCGTTAAGACTCCGGTCGCTGCTCCTTGGAACTTAAATAACTAATTCCTACTGCACCCACTCACAACCAAAAAACTCGTCTTACACTTACGCTGAACATACACGGTTATTTTTTTGACCAAAAACTGGCAGTTTCCAAAGTTCCTTTCTAAATGTCACCAGTAAACTTTAGTATGCTCTTCCAGCGTCTGTGTTTCGTTCTTCCTACCATCTGGATCTCTTCAAAAAACAGATAAATATACTTGCAAGCTCCTCAACTCACACACAAACACAAACACAACACACGTTTCCCACATGCAGCTTCCAGCCTCCCTGGCTTAGCGTCATAGAGTGCACTGGTATCGACCGGTTGTGCTCTCTTGCATTTGATTATATAAAAAAGTAATATGAACTAACTTACTTTATAAATATATTAAATGTTTTTTTGCCAAAAACAAGTAAATAATAACAAGTTCATGTACTGATATTATATTTATGTTTTCATTACTGTTTGTACAAGGAAATATCACTTGTGGCGGTTGTAAATAAATATAATACATATAACTTATATTATTAATAATTAAATATACATAAACTATACATAAAATTCTTTTTTCAACGCGTCAATCCAAACACAAAAATAACGGCAGAAGCGGGATGCGAACCGCGGACCTTGGAAACCAACTATGCCCAGGTATTCATACCGCTCAGCCGACTGGGCTATTACTGTGCCTGGACCGACTCACGTTGAAACTAGTATTCATGTCATTGTTATCATCGTATGATAGATGTCGCTATAGTATATATTCAAAGTATGTATATTTTTATTTTTTATTATTCAATCAGTCTTCATTTATTCACAAGCTTAATATTATTACTTTCCGACAGTCTATTTATTTTTGTAAGTACCACTCGGGTCTCGAACCAAACTATAGACTGAATGGATGAGAAACGACTACTTATAGTTCCGACTTGGACTTTATAACCAATCATTTACCTGTGTTACTGATTAATAATTTTACCTTCATGATATTGTCTCAAGGAGACATTATTATATAGATTTTTTAAATTTTTATTAGAATATTATTTTATTATTTCAATATTCTAATCTACTTTTATAGATCGCGGTTCGCATCCCGCTTCTGCCGTTATTTTTGTGTTTGGATTGACGCGTTGAAAAAAGAATTTTATGTATAGTATATGTATATTTAATTATTAATAATATTATAATATAGTAAAATGATCTATAAAAGTAGATTAGAATATTGAAATAGTAAAATAATATTCTAATAAAAATTAAAAAAATCTATATAATAATGTGTCCTTGAGACAATATCAAGAAGGTAAAATTATTAATCAGTAACACAGGTAAATGATTGGTTATAAAGTCCAAGTCGGAACTATAAGTAGTCGTTTCTCATCCATTCAGTCTATAGTTTGGTTCGAGACCCGAGTGGTACTTACAAAAATAAATAGACTGTCGGAAAGTAATAATATTAAGCTTGTGAATAAATGAAGACTGATTGAATAATAAAAATTAAAAATATACATACTTTGAATATATACTATAGCGACATCTATCATACGATGATAACAATGACATGAATACTAGTTTCAACGTGAGTCGGTCCAGGCACAGTAATAGCCCAGTCGGCTGAGCGGTATGAATACCTGGGCATAGTTGGTTTCCAAGGTCCGCGGTTCGCATCCCGCTTCTGCCGTTATTTTTGTGTTTGGATTGACGCGTTGAAAAAAGAATTTTATGTATAGTATATGTATATTTAATTATTAATAATATTATAATATAGTAAAATGATCTATAAAAGTAGATTAGAATATTGAAATAATAAAATAATATTCTAATAAAAATTAAAAAAATCTATATATTACTTATACATTATACTTGAATATTGGCCGTCGTATGTCAACCGTTTATGTTTCAATTAATATAATATGTATATAAACATATCAATTCAATAAAAATGCTCTTACAACATCTATGCTTCACTACATCTACCACACACAACCGGTTTTTTTCAAACCAAATTAATCATCGATATCATTGTTTTCAATCCCTACACGCACATTACCACTAAATATCATTAGAAAGTAAAAGTTAAAAACATGAACTATTAATTATATAAATCTGATCGTAATTATTTTATAAATTATGACCATATTAATAGAAAAATGTCATTATCATGAGAGCTCGGGATAGGTCTTGGCCATAAAGTAATTCTATAGAAGTACATTATGTCACGCAAGTCCTGCAGCGTACCATATCATTATACGTGAGTGACTTACAGTCTGCTTCAGCAAATATGATTTTATAAAGTGCTGTATCAGGCCGGATTACTTCTGAGCTGTAATTACGTGATACGTGCCGAGAAAGCTTCTCGGGGACCTTTATTCCAGAGCAAACATTTGTCGCCTTAAGCCGCATGTCATTCATACAAAAATAATAAAATGATAAATAATATATGCCATATTCATCAACGACCGCTAATATTTGGTACCTATCGATAGTTTAATAAATTTTATATACCTGTAGTACAAAATATTTTAAATATAGATTATTTTATAATCATTTTAGAATCCTGGCTGATGATCGCAGAATCGTTTTCAGGTTCTAAGACAAGCAAATTGTCACTGAAATAAACGACATAACTTGAATGTTCGTATTATCATTTCATCAGTAATGCAACTTAATCAGATAACCTGTGGAAAGCACGAAAGGTTAACTGAACCAGCATGAAACTGATAACATAGAACTGGTAAAAATAGTTATACCTTGAGAGTTCTCTTAATTTCTCTAGATACAAAAATAAAATTATGTAGATATCCTAATAAGTGAAATATTAAATTTAATTAACAAATAAACATAATATTTAATTATACTGTGAGCATTCAATTATTGTCCACTTTGTATGGTAAAGTATTATTCTACTTTGTTTTAAAATATATCTTTATAATACTTGTTCTTATGTTTTGTCTAAGGTTAAACAGGAGTACACTGTTCGTTTACCTATCTATTAACATTTGAAAATGTAAGTGTATAATTTCTTACAATGATTTAAGAAATTTTCGAAGAAAAATGTCAGGCAAAGAGTTCCTTTAGTTTTTATCAGCTTGTTTTTAAATTGGACTGTTCGAATATTGCATTATGCGACTCCCGTAATGGCTTAAGCTAACGCTCAAAGCGGTAAGCGGTGTAACTTTTCCGAGTTCTCTTAGTTTGTAAAGTCCAAAGAAGCGAGTTCTGGCAAAGGTTGTAATGACATTAATCCCGAGTCTAGACGAGTGTTTGTTTGTTGCGGAAAGTTCAGTTCGCGTGAAGTACGAGGGGCGTTCCATCTGCTTGATATGGAGATAGTGAATATCCAGGTTGGGTTTGCATGTGGTCCTGGAACGGAGACCTTGCGACCTGGGAGACGGAACGCTGAGACTACAAGGTGTATGAGAAAACCACGGCAAACGTAATTATTATATTTTTGTATAAGCACAAAGGCTTTTGTTATTATTATTATAATAGTAGGCCTGATATTTTTTTAGTATAATTATTGCAGTAATACTTTTATTTGGTGGTAGGGTAAGTTTTTTTAAAGTGTGATAGGTTAATGGCTTCAAACTGGAAAAGCCAAACTATGCGTGTGGAAAAAATAATTGATTTTAAATAAAATATCACAAAAAGTGCCTTTATGACTGGCTAAAAATTTAGAACACTTTTTTTGGAACCACATGCATTTATAAACCTTTAGAGATTTTTGTGATAAAATTTTATCAACAGCCTTGGAAATATGTGCACGATTGAAAATGAAAAATATGGAAAGCAAGGTTAAGATTTGTAGATCTTGCTACCATTGAAAAAACTAAAACAATTCATGTATTTGGTATCGACATCAAGTCGATATGAAAAATTTCAGCTTGATTAGATGACGGAATTGGTATCTGGAGATCAGTAGAACATTTTTCTGTATATCAGATCAAAATTACTTTGTTATAGACATAAAGATGATATGCAAGGTTTCAGGTTGCCTGAATACGTAAAATGTGTTAAATTTCACATTAAAAACTTCACCAAAGTCATAGAGATTAAAGCGACATAATAAAAATGCATTAAAAATGTAATAGTGATTTAAAAAAGCTGAGAAAATTGACAGGTTATGTCTAATGACTGAAATCTGCATGAGTGTTAACGAAGTTCATAAATAGATAAACGAGTATTATGTACTTGTAATATTCCAATTTTAGACAGAAAACTCAATGAATATCGTGTAGCTTGAATTGTATTGTTGCAACAGCTGATAGACATGTTCAACAAGTGAATTATGATATACAACACATATATATTATGATACTTCAATAATAGAAAAATCAACAAAATTTATTAAGCAAAGGCGAAAAATAATATATTCTCAAAGCATTCCTTCTTAAGAGAGTAACCGAGTGTATTATGAAAACACGCATTGTGACGCGAGCACATCTCGAGTGATGTGTCTGCGAGACGCAGGAGAATTAGTTCCGGCTGGGAGGCCGCGAGTCTGAGGGCGAGAGTCGAGCTCCTTCCTCTCTGAGGTCCCGATCCGAGGAATTTAAATAAATTACACCAGAGCCGCGCCACGGTATTTATTTTTATTATTCGCGCTAACGAGTGTGATCTGCTGTAGGCGGTGATGAGACAATCTCGTCAAGTTATTTAGCGCTTAGCATCGCACGAGGGGCGCCGCGGACTGCGAATGCCAGGGGAGGAGCAATTATTTTAGGAGTAAAATAAGATGTGGAATTCAGTTACGAATTCAAAGTGGTAGTATTTAAATGATACTTTATCGAAATCAGATTTTTTTCAAACAGATTAATCTGTTACTTTCTTAATATAAACCTAATATTACTTAGTAATTAAATATACACATACTATAACACATCAAATTCTTTTCACGCATCAATTCGTTCAGAAACAATATCGGCAGAAGCGGGATGCAAACTTGCGAGCCTTGGAACCAACCATTGCTCATGTTCATTACCCTAGACCACTCGACCATCTTCTGCCCGTACTGTTGCGCGGAATAAGTTGTATTTATACTATTGTTACCATCATATAATGATAAGTGTCTCTATAGTATATATTCAGAGTATGTATATTATTGATTTTTTATTATCCAATCAGTCAAATAATATTCTAATTTATTGCCAAAAATCTTCATTTCTACTTTTGATGTGACGCTTTTTTAAGTGAGTTCGTATACTTAATTTGCGGTAGAGTAAATTGGCTTGTATTTGACAAAAAGTAAAATGCTAACTGGGTTAGTATACAAACATGTGTAGCATAAACTATTATTTTACGTAGAAACGACAATCATACAAAAGATAATGACAAGAAAAAAATGTAGATTTGAGAGACTGAAAAATTATAATCTTAAATTAATTTTAATTAAAAATTAATAAATTATAAATATTTAGTTTTGATTCACATTTATTTTAACTGATTACATGTTTCGACCTCTCTGAAGACCATCTTCATAATTATGCAGTTTCGCCAAGTATTGTCAGTTGATAAACACAATGTTATAGAATGAAAAATAACCATTAAACTTAAAAAATATATAGAATTACTAGGGAAAATTTGTTCATGAAAAAAAAATTCCTCAAGTTTAATGGATACAACAATAGTTAATATATAGTTAAGTAAAATAAAAACATAATATATGGACAATTTTGATTCCATTTATTCAGAAGAGGCGTAAATTTTGAAATAATCAAAAATGCAAAGAGAACGATGCAAAATTCAACTGCTTTTAGAGCTTAAGATGTTTCACTTCGAACGATTGCGACCTTAATAAGTTTTTATAATCTTCAGAGCCCAGACGATAAATTATGCAATATACAATGTATTTATTTAAAGATTAATGTATTTTTTGCATTTTTATTAGAAAATTAAATAAGAGAATAATAGTTTCGAGTTTGATATAGCATAGTAACGCACGTAGCATAATAATTTGAATTGAAATGTTTAAATGACTGAAATGCTGTATAGGCGACTGTAAGGTTTTACCGTAGCTTGTTGCGGCCCTGCCTGTGGCAAACTTTTCCATGTTTGTTGTATAATTAGTTGTGTTAATGGAAGACAGGATACCGTCTCATACATAATGAACGTAGAGAACTTCTCTCCTCCTGGGACGAGGCCCGGCCTTAATAGCAATAATGACGATGGTAAACTTTTATAATATTATTTGCCATTATCGCCGAAGGAATTTACTGGCTCTCTTTGAGAGGTCGTAAACTTTAGGAATAATAATTAATAGAATTAAGCATCAACTGCGTACTAAAAACATCAAGAATAAGAATTCTTCTTATCTGCGTGCAATCTAGCAACCAGTAAGGTCCCTGTTTTTTTTTTGTATTGTCATCTAGGAGTCTGTCATTTCAAATTGAAAAAAATACGCAACAATTTTTTTATTGGTGTAACATAATAGTGAACTCTTATTTCTGCAATCTATTTATTTTTTTAATTATTTAATACTGACAAAATGTTTTTAACTCTATTACCAAAAAGGACTCATTCGCGATTCTCAAAATTATCTTGAAAATGTACTAATCTCACTAATTTAAAATTAATACTTATTTGCTAATATAAAATTTCCTTTTTTTTCGTATGGACTCTGAAAATTGTATTTTTTCTCTCATTTATAATTTACAGAAGGCAATCTAATTTTTAGAAAATTATTTCTCACTAAATTTGTAATTGAGTTTTCAAAATTAAAAACCTACAAAGAAATATTTTCCTTGAATTTTGCGTAACTTTTTAGGTAAACAGGGCGGAGCTCAAATGGAGTTTTCATTTCAGATTTTTTATAGACTGAAAGAATGTCAATATAGCGTCGAGATATGTCTCGTACAACATTACAACAAAGAGACTTTAATATAAGAAGACTTCTCGAAAAAATACAATGTCACTGCCCTTATTAATACTGTAACTCATCATTTTTTTTTCACACTTATATATGTTATTACATATCAATATGAATAATGATATTTTTTAATTTTCATAAATATTTGAATCACGTTTATTTTGATATTGTGGCTTTTGGGTTTAGCCGTGTGTGGCGAATTTATACTATCCGATATATCGACCGCCATTGCAGGGGTCTTCTTCAGGGTTGATGACCCTGCAATGCCGGTCGAAATATCGGATAGAAGAAATTCGCCACACACGGCTTAACCCAAAAGCCACAATATCAAATCTGGCCGTGAAAATCTGAGAAATTTATCACGTTTATTTTTTTTACACATTATATCATTAATCTTTTATTTATTTATATCGTTAGAGTATTATAAAAACTATGTTATTTAAGCATTGAACGAAAATGATTGAATACAGAAAATAAAAATTGTCTTAATTTTTTCTTAAAGAACAACACATCTTAAAAAATATATAAGCATGATTAAAGAAAAAAGAAAAAAAAAGAATAATATATACAGGATGATGTTATATCATAAAATTAAACAACCCGTTCAATTTAACCTCGGACCTTATCAGCAGCTTTCCATACAAATTTCATCTGGGAAGAATATTTTTGTATACAAACACAGAAGAATACCACCAAAAGGAGTAAAGGAAATGTGATTTTCCGCTTGCTATTTTAAGGATATATAAACGCTTTATATTTGTGTGTTGATTTAATGATATAAATAAACAGTCATACATCGTTCAACAAACAGAGTAAACCGCCTTCAGAGACTTAAATTATAATATGATGTTTAAAAGACGAGCGATTAAATAATATATTTTTTAGAATCAAATATTCTTCTTTTTTTTGAAGCATGGATAACCGATTGTTGTATGTAAAATACAATTCCATAATAAAACAAAGAAAACAAATAGAAACTACAATAATTATGATAACATTTATTTTAACGGGTCTGGTATAATCGTCCGCTCTCTCACCTCGAGCGGACGAAGCAGCCTTGCATACTACAGTATGTAAATAGACAAGGGGGGCCTGGCTGGGACATGTCCTTCAAATGCTACAAGAAAGCATTATTTTGGCTGCCTAGTCATCAATCCCCCGACGGCTCTCGCTGTCCTGGTAGGCCGTCAGGAACTATATGCAGAATGTTCTCTACTAAATAGGCGGAGCTGCGGGATGCGGAGCTTACATGTGACGAGGTGAGAACCAAGGCGGCTGAGAGAGCTTTATGGCTGGGGATCGTGATGTCTTGCATTTTTTTGTGTGACTGTTTGCATAACAGTCGACCGAGCTCCCCTCTGTCGCTGGTTGGCGATGAATTACGCGAAACGGCGTCGAAAAATTCACCATCGTCGATAGTATCGGGACTCAGAAGGGTGCGGAAGGGCCAGAAAGCCTCTTTATTTGCGTTTTCAATTGAAATAAATATCTCGCATGACCCGCGAGGGATTTTTGTTAAGCAAATAATGAATAATTGTGACGCATTCAAAATGTTATCTGGGCCGGTCCTCGTGAAAGGTTTGTCCGGGCCCGACTTGTCCCTTTTGGGGTCCGGACCGACCGTTTGTCGGAATTCGCCAGGTCACTTTATTATTTATAATATAATATATGGGAGAGTCGTCTTCTGCGGGGACTCCTATCGACATTTGTTTGCAAAGTGGGCTGCACACATGTATTGTTAAGTTATTTATTACTGTAGTTATTCAATGGATTGCGCTTTTGTGTTTAATCTTTAAAAATATATGGGTTATATTCCATAATGCATAAGTTTTCCTCCATTTGCTATATATGAGTAGCTTGTTTTTCTAATATTAGAGCATTAACCCAAATATTCAAAGTTCCATATGAAATGTTGTAAAAAATAAAATGTCTTTCATGAGAATTTAAAAATGGTTTACAACCATAAAATTTTTGTTCTAATACACACGCTACTGTTATCTTATAACATTTACCCATTTGGGTAAATTTTATAAGAAAATAAACATCATTAACAAACGCTTCAGGTTCTATATTAACGATGAATTTTCCAGGGCTAAATTTACAAAAGTAATGTCTTAAAATAGGTTAGAAAGTGTAAAATAAAGTAACAAAAACAGTTTTACAATTTATAATGATGAAAGTACACAATATATTTGTAAAAAATTAAAACCGTAAAATTTTGTTTTAAATAATTATATTAATATAGAGAGGAATCAACTACAACTGTCAGATTAATATTAATGTGTTCTTATCAAATATTCCAGAACGTATTATAAAATGTATGGTCACGGCCGAATTTGGTATTGTGGCTTTTGGGTTAAGCCATGTGTGTCTAATTTTCTTGCACCAGTATTTTGACCGCCGAAATTGTCAATAATCGATCGACCATATTCGATAACAAAATCTTTAATCGCGAAGATAACCTCTGCAGTGACGGTTGAAATATTGGTTTAAAGAAATTCTCCACACAGAACTTAACTCACAATACCATAATATAAAATAAACCATATTATATTATAAAAAAATATATTATAAAAATAGTTCTCTCTTTTAGAAATATAAATTTTATATTTACCTTTTCTGAGCTTAAATCCAAATGAGCCCGTTATTTTAACGAAATTATTCATTTCTGTCAACGCTATGATATGCGAATATACTCTGGCAATTCAATAAAGCACTAGGCATAAATTTTCACATTATTTTTATATATAAATTCACAGCACAGTAACGTATTTCTTGGAATAAAGTAATACTTTTGTTGATTTATTGGAGCTAGCGAGCGATGAAATTTTGTTGAGAGATTGTTAATAAAAGTGAATTGTTGCCATTCACGGAGATAAGTATTACTTACACGCTGAAACGTTATAAAATACCGCCGAAATAATTAATGTTCAGCAGGGAATCGACTAAATAAGTAATGGATAATCCACTGCTCAGTAATATGGGGGGTCGACCGTGATGTCTCAAAATGTATTGCGAAAGTAATGGGATCGAACGTTCATAAATAAGAATTTATGTCAATATTATTTCAGTTTTCAGGTTAAACAGTTAATTTCTGGAATGATTTTATTACTTTATTATTAAATCAATAGGTAGTATACCTATTTCAGTATTAATGTTAAATAAATTCATGGCATCGTCAGCAAGTATAATTTCTGATTAAATTTCTTTCTAGGAATCTTGTGAATAAGTTCCATTATCAATTATTTATCCATACAACGAAGCATTTTTTAAGGCAACTATTTTTTTGTTAGTATTTAATTCAATTTATGGGTAGTAGTTTTTTAGCAAAAGGTTATTAGTAAATACCAAAAATACATGTAATTATAATCATTTGGCAGTAGAAAAACATCAATCAGCAGATAAAAAAAAACAGGAAATAATTAATGAATTGTAATGATTAATTGGTTATGTAAGGTTACATTTCCAATTTAATGGTTTGTTATACATTAATTTTAAACTATTTTTTATCAACATTGAATATATTACAAACACTTTAATTTTATAACTGACCATATTCATACTGACACAGTTGATACTGCCAATTTATTTAGTCTACTGATAATTTATTATATTTACTGCCAATTGATTTAACTTGCTGCTAAAATCTTGAATTAGTTACTGAACAAAGAAATACAGGCCTTATTTTATATTAGTGGTGGCGTGTCTCTACCTTAAACAATTTTGATTTGACTTTACCACAAACCGCTAAAAAAAAGTATAGCATTTATAATTGATCTGTATTGTGCTGATCATAAAGACAAACAAAAACAAATAATTACTTCATACGACCTTTTAAAGAAGATGCTTTATCTTCATAACCTTGATTTCTTTTCACTTCGAAATATCATTGAATCAAAAACATCAAAGATGCTGATTTGGAACGAGATAGAAAACCTGCAAATGTACAAATATTCTCGGAGTTAAGAAGTGAAAATATGATTTAAATGGTGAGGTAATGCATTGAATAATAAAGATATTTAAAATAATAGTATCTTACGTATATTCTTGGAGTATGTGGCTTCAACTGCTGCCTTTGACAAATACGCTTTTCCTAACCTAACTTTGTGATTTATGTTTGATTTCAATATCATATGTACTAAATAATAAAGAGTTTATTGTTGTGGGTCCCAAGTTCGACACATTTGACAGGACGCGGAGCTCGGGAAAACTTTTCTGCGAGCAAAGTTTAGATTTGTCTTGAATGCTTTATATTATTTTTTCGACCATCTTTCTAGAATTCACAAAAAAAAACTTCTTCGCAAATAAGTAACATCATTAAATTAATAATGGAATACAGATATGTATACAAAATCATTCAAGGGATTCTAGGAAAATTCTAATAATTCTGGAAATTATAATTGTAACTTTTTACTTTATTGAGATATGAAAGATTTGACATAATTCATGTATTACTTTAGTTCTATAATCAAATAAAGTCACACTTTTATTCACATATAAGAAGTAACTATTTCTCCAAATATAGGATTGAAACGTTGAACTGTGATATTTAATATTATAGGTAACTAATTAATTTGGTAGTATTTAATTCAATTAATGGGCATTTATTATTTGAGCAAACGGTAAGTAATAGATATCTAAAAAGGTAAGTTAAAAATAAGCATTCTAAAATTATAAAATTGTACCAATATTTAATATATCTTATAATAGTCATACTGACACAGTGGATACTGCCATTTGGCATACTGGCGATTGATTCAATTAACTGCCAAAACCTTGAATCATGTACTGAACAAAGAAATACGGGCCATTATCATATTTTATTTTAATCTAATCGATGATTCAAGTATATAAACGAGTAGCTATTTATTTATTTGGCTATAGAGAGGGATCATACATTTTAATATCATATGTAGAGTTAAGTTTTCATGAAATATCGCATGCGTCATAAAGTTCAAATAAAGTTTTTCCATGATGTACTATGTATTCTGAAATGTGCTTACATGCAAACATTAGTTTTTTTATGTTTAAAGAGTGCAAGTTTTTAAGCTCGATAAAGTTAACATTTTCCTTCCGAATCCACCGTCGTAATTTATGATCATATATATTGATGTCTCGAGCATGAAAGTATCCAAGTTGAGGGGCGGACGCTAATGGCAATTTGAAATCACCTTGCAAAAAGTTAGCGGGCGATTCGCTCCTTTATCAACTGCTTAAAGAGCTTCGGCGCAAATATACATACCGGAGCGTGGCCCGACATGCAAACAGGCATAAATCTTCTGCAGGGATAGTGGGAACATAAAAAGAGAGCCAACGGGAAACGGGAGAGAAAAAACACAACGTTAGCAGAAAGGTGGATAGGGGCCGTAAGGGTAGGGGGAGACCCACACAAGCTGTACTGGGTCCTGCATGGTGGGATGGGAGAAAGGGGTGCCACTTGATTGCCAAGAGCTTTTCTTCTTTTTGTTTGTTTTATATATATGTTACCTAACCTCAGTATAATCATGTCAGTAGAGCAAACATAACCTACTTCTCCATTTTTGATTTATGTATTATATGTTGTGGACAATATTGATCTACATTTAAATAGAATAAATTAATAGTCATGTGTATATACTAGACTAAGTTAGTTTAGTATCGATAAATTTCGCTGCAAAACCCAATGCTGAGAATATTTTTTTAAAGCGTTTATTTGAAATATTTATTATACTCCACGATTGAAAAGAATAAGTAAATTGTTAATTGCAAATTTTAAGAACGCTTCTGTATAATTTTAATAAGCTCTTTGTTAATAGCTAACAAATCAGTTAAATGCGAAGATGTAATAAACACATCGGTCTATAATAAATGTTACAAAATTTTTATTCTTTTCATATCAGTTCCATATGGTTACCACAAGTTTCCATTACAAAGTTCTGTCAGCTGCCATTATACTCGTACATTTCTCGTTCTAGGACATATTTACACTGTTAGGACTAATTGGAAACATATTTATTTGCCGACATTCTCCACAGCAGAAGTCCGAGTACTTTGAAGAGGAGGTGTGGATTTTGAGGCATATTTTTTGGTGATTTTTTTAACGCGGTATTAAATCAAAATATGATGATTAGCCAGATGCTTCCGAGGAAATAGACTATTTTGTACTAAGGGGCGGCTAAGCCCACTACAAAATAGTCAGTTGATAATTTATCTCACCAGGTATTTAAGCGTATCATATAGTTTGTATTGACGCTTATAGTTAACAATTACGTCTAGGTACAGCTCATTTGTATATGAGCGGCTTAAGTGTTAGCTTATAAAGGAGACAACAAAGCCTAAACAATTCAGATCTCCAGCCCCTTGTTCTCATCACCTCGGTCAAGAAGCCACTAGTAACCAGTCACAGTCGGCGCTAGAAAACAATTACATTTAACCCATTTGACGCTGCGAATAAACATACCCTTTGACGGCTGTTTCCCGAGAGAACTGGAGGAGATCTGAAAGGCGGCCGTCGGCAGATTAACGCTGGCGCGATGGAGCAGAGCCGGCATAGAAATGGAAGAAAATTACTAATCATATCAAATCCATTTCCAAATCAGATTAAAAGAAACAATCCAAGCCGATACCAATGTTGATGGTTTTCTAGGACATTAAGGGATAAAGAATAAACATATTTTTTATATAGGAATGACACAGAGATCCACAAAGAAAATTGCTTGATATCTATCAAACTCTACTATTAAATACTAATTCATAATAATTAAACCTGTACTTTCACACCCAAATGCAAAGTCATTCCTTGGTATAAGCTTACCAACCTTAGACACCCGTATACAGAGAAATTTCTTAAGATAACCACCAATTAAGGTGAGGAAGCCTCAGCTATCTACTCACTTCAAATCTTAAGAAACGTCAATGCAAGTGGGTGTTAATTTGGTAGGTAACCTTAAGTCAAGGAATGTCTCTTTATACGAGTGTAAGACACTATTAGCTCCTTGATTATGTTTGATTATTTTTAACGAGCTTGAATTTTATGCTAGTAACTATACATGAGTTTGGCCGACAGACTCGTCTAACAATTGATAAACATGCATATACGGTTAATATATATCGAACAAGAATGGTTGGTTTCTAAAATTTCTTTCTAAATGCCACTGGTACGCTCTGGAATACTCATTCAGAATAAGTATTCACTTGAAATCTTCCTAACTTACACACAAACACAATACGTTTTCAGTATGCAACATCCAGCAGTCCTGGCTGAAAGCCCACTGTTCTCGACTAGTGGTACTGTCATGCATGCTTTTTATCGAAAAAATTATATAAATTAAATTGTTTTCCGTTTCAGACAGTACGTGTTTAGCTGCCATATATATATATTAATTCACCTTTGTCTACGGCATTGAACTCTTATGTTAATATAAAAATTTAAATAACTTTTTTGCATCAATATGATTTTTTGTCTTTAACAAGAATGCTTGCTGATCATATAATTGTTCTTATTTCATAAAATATTTGTTGATTTGCACATGCATGGTTACTATAAATATTATTATGACGCAGAGCCATCCTGTTCATCCTGAATAATTCCATCATTTAATATTTAATTGAATTGCTGAAAAGGTCGTTGTCATTATTTGGCATTGTTGTTTCCGCTCAATATCACGTCGTCAATGCCACCAACTTTCACATTTCTCAAGACTGTTCAATTTTACGCATTATTGGGGTGTCAGAATATATTATAATAAAACGATAAGTATGTAATATCCCAGCCCATCTCTGATAGTGACGCCTGACCGGTGAACCTTCCAGGAAGACTCACGAAGCGCCTCGACCTTTGCCCCCCGCCTACCTGCCCCGCCCACCGACCCTTATCCGCCCAACAAGCGTGTCCGTATCGCGGTCTCGATAGCATTTCCACCTTCTCCACATTGAGGTGACCACCGACCACTCGAGGATTGAAGATCAAGTCCTGGCTTTTGGAGAGCCCGCAATTCGAATACTGCAAGTAATATAGGTCAAGCCATGCGATTATCTGTCGTTTCGTGGAGCTGGTCTAAGTCCGCTACCTTTGATTTTTTTAGTATGGGCCTTATTTTTATCTCTCCTACCCGCAAGGTATCGTGCGGTTCATTACTGCTAGGTATCAATTTATCCAGATTATGTCCTAACCAATAAAACATACGATGGTTGATATGCGGTGTTTTGTGTAAACAATATGATTAAATACTAAGGAAAGCTTGGCTTTACATAAGTTTTATACATAAGTTGTTTTATTATTTTATTTTTATTTTATTAACGGCCTAGGCCAATACATACGGTTTTAAAATAGAAAATACAATAAATGAAATGGTTACACAGATTAATATAATAGCCAAGACAATACATTTAGACAAAACATGAACATGAGTAAAAAAACAGATCTAGTACATTAGTAGAGGGATCTGCGAAATGCTGGAAGGTCCACCCCGAAAAAGTCCAAGTCACTAGAGGAGTTAACCAGTCTACACATTCTTAACATAGGAGAATAGAATCCATAGGTGGTTTTGGATGTCCTTACATGTAGCAGGTCACTGCCTCTAGTGTACCGGGAGGGAACATTGAACGTAATTTCCTGCAATAATGTCGAGTCATCGATTATGGAGTTCATAATTTAAAAAATAAACAGCAAGTCAGTCACTGTTCTACGTCTCTCCAATGTAGATACATTAAGTCGCCTCTCTATATCTTCATAGGAATAGCTACCTCTCTCAAGGCCGATCAGTCGTGCAACTCTTGACAAGAAGCGATGTTGGATTGATTCAATCCGGTCGATATGAGTTCGATAGTAGGGAGACCATATAACGCTAGCATATTCTAGCTGCGGACGAATCAGAGAACAGTAAACCACCTTGATGGAGCTCAGGTTTTTAAAATATTTAGTGATTCTATTGATAAAACCTAGAAGTTTAAGGGACTTGTTCACAATATAGACATATAATTAGATAGTTTATGTTAAAAATGTTAAACATATATTTTTTCTCACCATAATAGCTTCTACTTAGCTAGAATATACAGTCTACATAAATTGTTGTTATGAAGTTTCATTAGAAATGCGCGTATTATTAAATGTTCTTAAAAAAAATAAGACGCTGAACAAACGTCCAAGTGTGCCTGGATACTTAAATTTCATCTTCTTGGGGGGCCATTAGAAAATTGAAATAGTTTGCTCTCATTTATGTAACAATATTTATATATACTAAAATGTAATCGGTCTGTTCTCTACGTACACGTTAGGATAAAATATTTTTTTCTTGGAGAATACTGGTTTGTTACAAGCATTTTATATATTTTTTTCTTTCTGTCAGCTTAAATTGTTATTCCAACTTCAGTCTTCAGTCTGTTCTATGATTGTTATTGATATGATCACCAGGTTATGGTTTTTCAATAAGAGAGGCATTCTTCAGAAATAACTGTTTGATTCCAAATCTAACGAGCATGAAAAGAACCTCCACGAAGTGTTCTCTAGAAAGAATTCCCTATCAATTTTTAAAGGCAACGACAAAAAGGTCATATGTAATCAAAAACAATGTTTTTTATTTAAACTTTTAGTTAAAAAAAAAACAAATTATAAGAAAAAACTCAAAATTGCTATAACAATTGTATTAAACTTTGAATGCCTTACCCTTTATAGAATGGAATTATTCAGGTTAAAAATATATATTTTTCGAACCGCAGCATATTTATGTGGTCACCCTCTTAGCCGTATATTTCACGTCACCTTCTGTCCGGAATCTCCTTAAGCTGAAAATGATCTCACTCCTAATCTTAATATTCAGCTTTTCCCTAAGCTGGGCCGTTTCCTATAAGTATAAGTACAGAGCGAGTGTCGACGGCGGAAAAGGGTTGTAACAATCTGTAACCTTTTATTGAAAGTGAGGCATCTGCATTTTTTACATCGTTTAGCTTTTTGAAAAAAATGGCTAGCTTTTTAATGAGCTTTTGTAAAAATATCATCTATATTTTATAAAGGCTTTTTAACATAAAGAAAAAAGTGTTGTCAAATTATATATTAACTATGTTCTTTTTTTATCTATACTCATGTGAAATTTCGAATTTCGGAAATCTCGTAGAGATTGAAATGCTTTTATTAATAGCTCTAATATATATATATAAAGCAAAGCAATTTTAAGATAAGGATAGTTTTACTTTACAAAATTATTCTTACCTATATCCATCAATGAATTATCAATTAGACCAATTATAAATTCATATCAATTCAGAACTGTGCTCACTAGGGATTATTGTTATAACTCGCTACATAATTAGTTGAGTATTCACTTAAACTGAACTAGGAGTCACTCTACGCTATCTTGGTATCAGAGGTTTGATATTTCACCAATATCGGAAAATAATTTGATATATACTCTACTAAAATATAATTTCATCAATGATTGAAACAATAATATTATCATTTAGTCTATACATAAACGTGTAGAATTCAATAATGCTTAATGTTAGGTTCATATTAAATACATAGCATAAATATATATCAACACGTGAGTTTTTTTCCATGCATATTCTCAAAACATTTCAGCTTCTGGAGCGTTATCCAAGTACGTTTTTACTTCAAGCAAATTAGAACATTTCTTGTGACAAGCCCAACAATTCAGGGGTTGGAATCATAATTAATCTGATTCAACATAATACACGAAAAAAAAGTTTCAACATCGCTAAAGTTGTGTATTAACTTTTAAGTTTGAATATTTAACTAGACATTCAAAATAAATATTCCTAACTGCGATACAATTTTTACAATAAAGTGAAACAAGTGTTTATAAAGTATTCTTTATGGTTGATGATATTCGATTGTTATCTCTTGTCTAATAGCATATTTATTTTCAATATTTTTATGTGTCGCTAAAAAGAATCCAAAACGAGGATATCCGCAAAAGAACTCTAGCAGTGGAGGCTACCTAAGGAATAGGCACACTCAAGTGACAATGGGCAGGACATATATGTCGAAGAGACGACGGTTGATGGGGAAGAAAAGTATTGGAGTGACGCCCAAGAACTGGCAAACAAAGCATTGGCCGACCCCCTGCAAGATGGACTGACTACATAAAAAGAATAGCGGGAGTGGCCTGGATGCGGAAGGCAGAGGATCGAAGAGGATGGAGACTTATGCGAGAGGCTTACGTTCAACAGTTGACGGATACATGCTAATGGTGATGAAGACGATGAGTTATTTTTCTCGAATAATGCTTTGAATCATATGAAATTGACTTTCTAAAAAATCTCAAGGAAAAATATTACCTTTAGTGTGTAAAAATATATTGAGCATTTATTATGTATTCGTTATGGTGAAGGATGTAATGATGATATTCCTTATATATTTCTTCACCACTTCTTACAATTGAAACACTTGCTCTTGTCTGGCACCTGGGCTGACCTCCATTCAGCGAAATGTAATAAATAAAGCTTTTATTCGGCTGACTTACCGCGGGGCCGAGAAGGTTCGCGAAAAAATGTCACGAAATGATCTTTCAGGTCCCGTGAAGCCTGACCCAACCAACGGCGGATGTGACAGTCGCCCGGCATAATAAAACACGAATCCTGAAACTCCACCATGAAATATGTATTTTCACATATTTTAAAAGAGATTTCGTCTTCATTTTTTTTCGCAGAGAGTGTGCTCTCGCCGAAGCGGAAATGTGAAAATTTCGAGAATTTTTACATTTAAATTAATGTGACTCTTTTATTTCCTGTTTTTTAACATTCGTATTATTATCTAAGAGCGTACTTTAAATACGAATCTTGTACACGCTCTAAAGAACGAAACAGTGTGATTTTAAAATTGTTCAAAGTCTCACTTGAAAAATATGAAATGTTATTATTTGATGAAAGTTTAAAATAAGAGAGTGAACATGTTTGCTTCGTCAGGAAAATGTACAATGTTTTTTTTAACTTATATATAAAAAAAAACCTAACTCAAAGTCAATCAAAAATATTAAGCCTATAATTACTTTTAAAAGTTATTTGAAAGTTAGATTTCAAAGAATTTCTTTTTGAGACTCAATCCATTTCATATTTGTATTTCAATTAAAGTATTTCGATGTTGCCAGATTCTGGGGAAAAATAATTTGACGTCGCTGACACGAAGAAGAAGAATTAAAGTATTGATAAGATTAAAGTATTGTCATGGCAAATAAGGACCATGAAATTACCATACCATTGCAAAAAATATATATTTGAGAATAGGAGTACATTTATATAACAAAGAGGGAAGAGCGGTGGAACACTTAATGCGAGTATATAAATACCTACATATATGAAATGCTTTAAAATTAGAAGTTTTGGCTTTTGGGTTGAGCCATGAGCGACGAATTTCTCCTTCTCTCTGATATTTCGAGAGAAGAAGATGAGTCTCCAGAAAAATGAATGATGCTTGGATACCAGACTGAAGTCTATTGTGTTGATGAGTCGACAACTCGAATGCAGTGTTATATATGTATCCCAATAACAATCTGTAAGTGTTCAAATAAAAAAACACAACTGATCACAATAATTAGTTAATAGCAAAAAAAACATATAATGGAGTAATTACTTTAGGACCGACAAAGCGTGCGGTGTATGTATACAACATTTTTTTTTTCATTTATCAGTAACTCAATGTTATTCATATTTATTAAAGATACCAATGATTTAATATTAATTAATAACATATAAACTATTTTTTTTAAATAAATCACATATTTTCATTCCGTAAAAATGATAATTTATTTCGAAAAATGTTTTTTATTTGATAAAGCACTTTAAAACAAGATGATGTTTTTTTATTGGAAAATTGTGACTACAATTTTCAAATAATAAAAATTATTTTAAGAGCCCTGAGATTGAAAAATCACTGAGCCGTATTTTTTTGTGTTTTCGATTGATTACTTCCATTGTGTTGTTTATTATGAAGAGCAATATTAATTCACCGTGATTGATTTCTGACGAATAAAATTTTTTTTTTTCGGATAGTAAAAACAATAGAGGTAAAGCTATACTGAAAATGAATTATGAATTCCATTATTACCTGTCATATAAGCCAGCTTTCATTATAAAAAAATCATTAATTAGTAAGACAATGAACAATGACGTTCGAAATATTATCAGATTATATATAATATTTTTACAAGTAAATTTAAACAATATAGATAACTTAATTTTTTCGGGATGATATAACAGAGAATTAAATAAAAAATAATAGTCATTTTTTATATATAAATCCCATTAACTGGATGAAAATAAAATTAACTGTTATTTACATATCTTGTTAATTGATTATAAATAATTATGAAATAATTAAATACAAAATAATTAAACAGGTCACGAATGAAATAAATATTCTTTACTAATTCAATAGTTGTTAGTTAGTAAATCCCCTTGAAGAATTTTTAATAACTTAATTTATATGCAAATTTTGACGAAGAGTGGAATTAATTTACAGAAGTAATCACGCCTGAACTTCACTGCATAAGCACTTTGCCCCAATACGCTCGACTAGAGCATGTTGTAAAATTTACATTTTATGACACGAAATTAGCTACAATATCATGGTTGACTCTAAGTCTAACACAGCGTTTCCCAAACATTAATGTTCCATTCCACCTTGATCATATTTAACAAGATATATCTCCCCTCTTTACTATTTTAACGAGAAATGATGAACCTCTTGAAATGAATAAAGAACTGATTTTTCTATCGAGCCTTCCAAAAACAAAAAGTAAAAAGTAACTTAGATTTTTTTACTCTTCAAAAATATGATAATGATGAATATTGGTAATGATACCTCCTGTAGACTAAAAAATTGGATGAGAAAATTAGAAATTAATGAGAAACAGTGGATAAGACTTAATATAACTATAAATTCTATTATTTTTCGAGATTATTGGTGTTACGAAGTTGTCATAAGTGATATAACATTATCTGTCATAAAATCGAGTATTTTATTTTTTATATGTATTTAGTGCGCCCTAAAAGAAGCTCCACTTTAATTAAGTAAAGATTTTACCTTCTGAGAAAAATAGTCGACGAACCTGAAAAACTCAAGGAGTGATTAAGCAGCGCTGTTTTAATTTGATAATCATCTCTAGAAAGAGTTTGCTAAAAAAGGAAGCTAACGATACTAGATTCAACTAAGTCAATTAACGGACCAACCGTCTACGCTTAAAAATATATTCTGTAATTAATGGTGTTTTGAAACAACTAAAATATAATATCATTAAAAACATTAATTATTATCCAATTAGGATAACACAAAGGGCTTAATTAAAAGTTGATGTATGTCAATTTTATGTTAAAGTAATACGATTAAATATTAAGTATGTAAAGCGATAGCGATGGAAGCAATATCAGCGTGTAATGTAATTATCTCGATCTCCAATTTTATTTGACATCCTTTATATGATGATGATGATGATGATATAAATAATTTACGATAATAGTAATATTATACTCGTTAACTACCAAAAATTATAAAAATAAAAAATAAATATTTAGTATTTTTACATTTGTTTTCAGCAGGATCATGTTAATGTTTGTATTTTACAAGATTAAAGTATTCGAAATGAAAATTTCAAAACAATATAAGAATATTTTACAGTAATTTAATATTATTTGTAGTAATAGAGATAGAAGAAAAAAATAATTCACCAACCAAATTGTAGTACAACAAATATTTAGAGAAAAAAATTTACGTTAAATAAACGTTTTACAAGCTTAAAAACGTTAGATGTTCACAAAATTCATCATTCGAAATCATCATTACAGAAGATTAACAATATATGTATTTTTTTTAACCAAATGATTTGAATATTAATTTCAAATCTGATCACTGTGATCGATAAGTCTCCAAAATTACAATGTGTAAATAAAATAAATATTTTCGTTAAAATGTAACAATATTATTTCCGAGATGTTTCGGCTTCGCAGAGAAGCTATATGTGATTTTTAGTGTGAAGCAAAATACATCGTCGTATCAAAAATGAAGAATTTATGCTGAAAGGTATATTTTATTTAAATATAAAAAAATATTACGTATGTTAAAAATAAATATGAATTTTGTAAATTGGCAATTTATATGAAATATCTGCTTAAGTAGATCTGGCATTAAAATTTGAACTCAGATCAAAAGGAAGTATCAGTTTATAATTCCAAGTATTTAGTCGACTTTGAAATCCTCTTATTGGCTCATAACGTGGAATAACGGACATTCGGCGGTCCGTATATTAAGTCACCAGCATAATAAGTTCGGAGAACTTCGAATATCGTACATTTCAACTTATATCAATAACGAATCAACTTTACTGTCAAATAAAGTTTTATTTTTTATTAAAACATTCTTAAAGAAAATATTTGACGATACAAATAAAAATTTACCTTCTATAGGAGCTTGCTATTTTGAGGATAAATCAAACGTTAAGATTTCTAGAGATATGGTCATGATATTTCTTGGATTTAAAAAATAATTTTAGTACCAGCGGCACTGAAACAAAACGCTATCATCTCTAGATATCAATACTGGGACTATATTGACACAATACTGGTCAACATATTTATCACTGGAGAAAAAAGGTGACAAAGAAAAAGAAGAAGAAGACGGATCATATCATAATTGATCACTAGGTCAAGTCATGTGCACTGCCTCTGCTTTTCATTCCCCAGTTTCCCCTACAAGTATCATTGATAAATGGAACTCAACCGCCAGGCGGAGTGTGAACAAAAACTGTAGTAATTAATTAGTGTTGATGTTACGTCACAATTGAATTTGTACTGCCACTGTTTTTAAAAAGGGTACTCATAAATGTGAGCGGGATAAAAAGCTTGGCAGGGAGATTTGTAAAGCGAACCTCTAACTATCGCAGAGTTAAATATCTTTAAATATATTAAGATTTTTTTTTATATTCAGTCAATATCGACAAAAATATATATTTAATTTGAGATAGAAGAGTTCACATAATTTTTTTTCGAACCTGTTCGTGATTAGAGACACTGCTTTACTTAACGGTTATCATAAATAGTCAGAGATTTTTTATTTTAACATTTCTTACCAGAAAGGTTTTTTAATAAATATTTGTTTAACTATTTTTACAATTTAATATATTTGACCTTTTCAATAGTTGTAAGGAGAGTAATTTCATATTTTGAATTGATTTTTTTGTAAGACCCCACGTTCCCATGTTGATCTCTCGTAGAATATGTATATTGGAACAAGGCATGGACATCTATCATTTTTCGTGGCAATTCGTGGTGATTATATGCTTATGAAGTGGAACGGTTATGAGAAAAGGAATAAGAACCAGTAATCAAAAGAGTGTAAAAAAATAAGTGCTTGCTGAAATTTGTCTGCAAGGTAGACGCTGAAAATTGCTGCAGCTTTCAGGTGAGTGGCGGGGAAGCCTCCTGAAGCTCGGACAGCGAGACGTGATTTATGCCTCGCAGTCTGGATGGTTACGTGACCGGCGGACGCGCGGCCACTCAGCCCTCCCGGCAATGAGCTCTCAGGTGTTCCCGCACAGACAATTGCGGACTCTGATGCAGGCTTACACCACACCACTTAACTTTCAGATGAAAAGGCTTTCAGAGTGTATTAAATGCATATATTTTTTAGTGGAAGTAGTAAATAGTAATGCCGTCGTCTAAGTAGTTAATGTGGTTAGCAGAATTCAGCAATACGGAACTCACAAAAGGGGCACAGTCTTCCTTAATGCAGCCTCTAAACTGGTTTCCATTCAATAAAATAATTAAATTAAATAGCCTATTTTTGACGTAATTATAATGAACTGCGACTCTTAACTGTGATCTCCTTAAATGAAATTATATTAGCCTTTAAAAACATCTGCATCATTTTGAGTAATTGAAATACATCAACATTTTTAATTGCTTGAATTAATCAGACAAAAAGCAACGTTGGACGTGAAAATTCGAAATACATACATTTTATTATATTATATTATATTTATGTCTTGTTCAGAAGAAATTTCATATAATATGCTATTTGTTTTAAGCTAGTATGTTTTTAGATTATTAAATAGGTTTTGTTATATAACAAGTAAGAAAGAGAGTTACAGAAAATAAAATACGTAAATTTAAATGTACACACAAATAAATAAATATTTAATATTCGATTTGTACTAGAAAATAAAAAATAATTCTTTTCAGTTTATAATATGATTGAAATACGATGGTACATTTACTAAATGTAATCCTGGAAAAAATCAAAAACATTAAATGGGTTATCAAAGGAAAACGCACTAAAAAAAACATTTACAAAAACGCTTTTGTCACAGTAATTAATCATTAAAAACACGACTTTGATAATATTATATCTATATATGTAAAAATCAATGTCAGTCTGTCTGTCTGTTTGTATTTGATACATTCCGACACCATTAACCCGATTGCGATAATACTTTGTCGAATTATTGCTGATACTAAAAGAAAAAAGATAGGATACTCAAAATTTGATTTAATTACAAAAATGAATTGAATATTTACGTAAAACATGTTTTCATACAAGGCTATTGTAATACAGAACGGCCAATTTAGAATATTGTGTTTCCTTGGCAACGCCGTAAACAACAATTCACTCACCTGAAGTTATTATAAATAGGTACTAACGTAAGGTACTGAATATTTAGAAACAAAATTCGATTTTCGAATAAACTATTTCAATATTTGAATTTTTGACGACTTTTTTGTTTATCGAATTAAATAAATCTAACGTATTAATTGTGTGTGATATACAGCAGAAAGAAATAATTTTGGAATTCTAATTACTGGTCGGCTTTGGATAGTATTATATCATAATTTAATAATTAATTTTAAGTAAAAAATTAATAAATTAAAAATATTTAGTTTTGATTCACAATTTATTTTAATGTTTACATGTTTCGGCCTTCCTGAAGACCATCTTCAATAATGAAAAATAAAACAGGCCGTGGCTTATGTAGGTATGGACAAGATCCTATATTAGTACACACATATTTACAGGTTGTATATGTGTGCAGGTACAACAATTGAAAAAAGGTTATTTCAAAAATTAATTGGTATGTGATTAGTCTTAATGTATTGAGATTTTTTTTATTTTTTTATTTTTTTTATGTAAACATATACAGGAGAATACCGACAGATGGTGATAGTAATTTTTTGTCTCATCTGTGGAATTATATGACGCTTACCATGGTGCATATGGCTAAACGCTGGGTGTGGAGTGTTGATCCGCCAACGTCATAGACTACAGCCCGAGATTCACGCATCATCCTTTATTATTACAGGAATCTTCTATGAATGGGTGGTCTTCACAGGATGACTTTTGTCTACCACCAATTTTAATTGATAGGCTTTGACTGACATTTTACGGGTGATGGATCAAATTCACACCAACCGGGGTATTTTAGAGCTCAGAAATCGATTAAAAATCCTTTTTTTTTAATCTCCGTCGGGGATCGAACCCACGACCTTTGGCTTGCAAGAAGCAAGATTGGAGAGATTGGAAACAGTTAGAGTACACACTGCTCAAACCCGTTCATCTGAAACAGATGAGCAGCGGGAAGCAAGATTGGAAACAGATCGAGTACGCGTAGATCGTACCAGACGTACTCTGCATGCTGATTTAAATCATAGTGCTTTCCATTACGATCCTAATTATGATTACACTCTGCACCCAAGTATTGTTATTGGAAAAAATGATAAATTATGCGTGTATTGTAGTGCCTGTAAATTTAAAAATGAAACACTAGGAATGTGTTGCACGAGTGGAAAATTGAAATTGCCAGAATTACATTCACCACTCGAACCTTTATTAACGTTGGTATCGGGTGAGACAAGTGAATCAAAACATTTCTTGACAAACATACGAAAGTACAATTCTTCTTACTACCACTGCCGAACGCAAATCATTCTTCATCATACAAATGGTCATGTTCAGCAATTCGCAGAAACGCATCGATCGTACGATGGATTGCAATATCTGATTTTATTTTGGCAAGGAGAAGACGGATACCATTTCAACATCCCGTTGAGAAATCCACAAACAGATGAGGAAACGACTAAGAAAGTCAGTGCCATGAATTACTATTCATATCGATTGATGATTCGTGAAAACGCTGAAAATCATAACCTTAAAGGTCGACATTTGTTCCATTAATACATGTACGCGAAAATGGAAACTGAACGACTCCTCTACATTTGATTAAATCAAACCAAGTTGCGTTCCGAAGGGTATATTCATTTACGCGATGCAGCTGTAAATGATGGCTGAAAAGCAAAAAAAACATTGTGTATCCAAAAGCACTTCAATAAATAAAAACACATACGGGCGGGCGCCACTGTCAAATTTAGGTAAGAACAACATAATCTAAGTTTATTGTTTCTAATAAGCTCCGGTCACGCCTCATGTCCGACTTATCCAATCGGAAGACGAGAGGCTCCCGACGAGGCGCTTCCATAAACACTCGCGGTTTCTTTTTTTTTAATGGCATTGCAATGCATGCCGGGTACACGCTAGTATTATTATATAATATAATATACAATAAATGGTTAAAATATTATTTTCAAATGGGTGATAACAAAGCAAATATTATTAGGATTACGACATACCGCGATTCTACATAAATACCTGAATAATTAAACCATCTAAATACAGACTAATTATTTTCTCCGAGCTCAAAAGTTTACAATAATCACGTTTAATTAAAATTATCCTTAAAATAATTTGCGCTATCCACCATTGTTGAACGCGATGTCAAGATTAAAATTGAAATGAAATACCGGACAATGAAATTGAATGCGATGTTTTTAGGCGTTCCGTGAGAATGCTGCCGGTGACCCGGCGACCGGTACAACTCGTTCCGTAGAAAATCTACTTTGCTTGTTAGGGAGCTCTCCCATTACTGCGTAACTAGCAAGTCAAATATAAAAATACTTCAGTTTAATATTTAAAAGTTTACAAGAACAACGTTTTTCTTTTGTTCTATCAGAGAGTGCAGCTTAATATTGTCGTAAATATAAAATATATTTCCAATTAAAACTACACAACTCTTTAGTTATAGTTTTTAATTTAGTTTGAAATACTTTTTTGCACGAGAGTATGACGGCGATGCACTTGCTTACAAAACCATAGATCGTCTGCTTTTACTCTAACAAAGATTATAATAAGATATTACATTTATCATTTTGAAATTCGTTCAGTAAACACCATCCATTCATAGTGCATCTCCGTTAACATACACGATGAAAGATTTCAATTGGACATATACATTATTTAGATATACTTAAAATGACAAGCAGCATAGAATCCATATATGATTCTTTTGCGTCATCATCTGTTAGTATTCTCCCGTCATCACATAAAAACATGAAAAAAGCTTTATTGTAATCAAATTTTATAAAATCATCCACTTTTTGTAATGAGTGTATTATATTTATGTTTTTATTATTTTTATAATACTAGTTTGAATATTTTAAATAAACCCTATGAACATTAAGAATTGCATACTATAAAACATATCAAAACATATAATAGAAGAAAATAAATAAATGTATAATATGCAACCATCCAATAAAAAATTAAAAGAAAAAATATGCATAGACAAAAGAAATATACTTTTTAAAGAACTCACCAATTAAAGCTCAACGAAAATTATGAAGAGATCTCTAGCTGGATAAACAAAGTGATAGATAAAAGTTGAATAAAATGATAAGGAGAGCTCTGAGTAAACAAATCTTATCACGTTTGGAAGAACCGCTTTGCTACAGTTTCAGTTTGTGCTGAAAACAAATAACGGCAGCCTCGGTTGTCCTGAAGTGGCTGTGAGTGCATTTCAAGAGGGAGTGCTTGCAGTGGATGCCAGACTCCGGACCCCTGGCGTTACAGGCTCAGGGCGTCTAACCATCTTATGATACCTAGCTTTGTGACAGCAAAAAACACATTTTTTTTGTAGAATTCAACTAAAAAAAAATAGTAAAGAGGATCGTATATGACAACATTGATTTCTTTGATAAAATTAAAAGAAGTCGACATATTTGTTATTCGGATTATACTTTGGGATTCAATAATTGTATCCGATATAAAAAACAAATGTTCGATACTCTATGTCGTGTTTTTTAGTTAAGTTTAAGATTTAATTTCATATTTACAACGGAGGTAGTAAAAAATATATGATGAAGCCTTGTAAATATTATTAATTTACTGCTTATTATAATAAAAAATATAACTTGAATGTAGTGTGACATTATTACTTTTAAAATTGAAATTTTAAAAGTTTTAATATAATTTCAAATACGAAATTTCGCCTACACATATTTGAATTTAAAATTCAATACGTAGAACATTTCAATTTTAATATTGTATTGTTTATTAGTATTTCCTAACAATAAAAATAATAATTCTAATAAGCTCAAGCAAGTAAAGTATTAAGTTATTTTAACTTTCTGTAAAGAAAAATACAATTTTCATTGATATATTAAAAAAAAAAAATTATACATTATGGTAAACAAAAACATCCAATTCAGATAAAAATGTTTTTCAGCAATCGAAAACAGAGCATCCGTAATAGAAGTATTCATTTGAGTTTAGTACAAAGTGGTGGAGTTGCAAGTGGTCTTTTTGCGGTCAGTGTTGCGGCCCTAGTGTGGGAAGTGGGGAGGGGCGGCCGGAAGTGGGTACAGGAAGCCCGCCGGAAGGTATTCTCGCCCGGAGGTTTGCATGCATTACACACGTGCGCGCCCACGGGGCGGCAGTGGGCAGGAAAAGGGGCATCCAACGTCGTGGGGTTTGCACATTGTATGAGAGAGTAATACCTCGCGACGCCGACTTTACCAAATGACCACTAATTTTAAGCGCCGCAAGTTTTATGGCCCGGCGTGCTTGTCACTAACTTGCATCTTTACGGGGAGCTTTCACTAAAATAATTAAATAATATTCATCTTTGCGAACATTAAGCCAGCTTAATTATTATATTTGTACGTGCTATAACCATCCTCAATTTTTTTTACAAAATATTAGTATTTAAGCAAGTTATGATGTATTTTTAAGCACAGAAGAGTTAACGACCGCTTGAAAGTGTAAATTATTAAATTGAAAGCATTAATATGAATATTTTTTAGAAATGTGTATCGTTTTAGATTCCGGTACTTATTTCGTATTAATTATTTATGAAATATTATTAAAACATTTTTTTTATCCTTAACTTAATTAATAAGCTCACGTTCTACTTACCTGAAAAGTTTATTTGATTGAGTGATTTAAGACGGTAACCTGTTTAAAGTGAATTAGGCTCATAACTGGTGGAGTTTTCAAGTTTACCGATTTATAAGTTAGAGCGTATTAGTTTTTTAAAGGGAATTATTTGATCATTAAAACTTCGGTTTATTGGGGCGTCAAGGGACATAATCAACCTCTATGAAACCTAAGTCATTAACTGAAATCATTGTTAATATATTATTATTTTTTTGTAAAAAAAAAACAGTAAAGTTTTACAATTTTGTGATTTGAGCTACTAAGGGTACTTTGAGTAGAAACACAATAGTAATGTATTTAAATATTTAATGTTTCATTATTGTTCCTCAATCAGAAGCCACATGATAAAAACCTGAAACAAAATTATTGTGATTCGCTGTAAACACGTTTTTCTAAATAATCTCACTCAAAGATTCTACAGTCACAAAACTCGTTTCAAGCTTTGTACTTTTCGCTATCTTTGTAAAACATTTCCGCATGGATACAATTTATGGATACTTTATTATTGTATAAGATTAAATTTGAAAATTTCCCTGAAAGTCTTCCGTAACGGAAGTTCTGCGCCACCCGTAAAGTGCATCCTGTGCAAACTATTTCAGGAGACCTAACGGGATTACGTTGAGCTTTTAAGCGTTTGGCTGGCCAATAATTTTCCATTGATAGAGAACGCCATCAAGCATTTATCAAAACTGTTCAATCACACTTTACACCACTATCATATAATCGAATAAACCATGAACCTTGCGTCATGCAACGCATAAATCTTATTCACGTTGATGTACTTATTCATTCGTTCAACTAATGCTCCCATAATAAAAATAATTTAAGTAAATGAAATAATAAATTATAAATATTTATTTAAATAAATAAATGAAAAAATAGTCGCCCAGTTATCACGACGGATTCATTTAGAAAAATACTTCAAAAATATATGAATGTCGGCTGAAGTACGGTATAATGACGTTCGTGAATTAACAATTCACGTGATTTAAAATTACCCCGTAAAGTTTGTCAGGGTATTTAATTAAATGATTCATAAAATTATATTTTACAATGCATGTAGTAAATTCAGTCAGTCACCTTGTTATAAAAATAACTGTGTATATGTTACAAAAGATACATTGAAAATTACATACGGAAGACGGAATACATTCGCTATACTCGTATGACTGATTGTTGATCAACACTTATATAATACACAAGCTTTGTTACGTCTTTTTTGGTATATCATAAAATTATGTAGACGTTTCTTTTCGAGGCATTCCTTTGACGCGTCGCGACCGAAGAGTGGAATCTGCCTCGGGCTTTGCGAATGATGTCTGAAGAAATAACGAATTTATGTAAGAAGATCATTTTCAGGAATGGAGCCTGAAGGCTTCGCGCACTTCAGATAAAATAGATACCACAGCTTGAGAGACAGAAGCATTATTATATTAGAATTTTTTGATTTTTTTTTATTATTCTCACTTACCGATTGAACAGAATGTTCTCGTTTGGATATATTTGTTATAAAAAACAGCAAAATAATAAAAAAATATGCAGTGACATATTTGAATTCGTTTCCATCTATTCCATGAAGTATAAATTACATAATAATTAGAGGTCTCTTTTACCGGACAACAATATTAACACAGCAAAATAATATAACAAATAAATCAATTTAAGCTGTGGTATATCATGTAAGCAGTAGTGAAAAAAACTTTTTTTTTGTTTTTTTTTTGATAAATCGACAAATCGTATTGTGTAATATTGCCATTATGACAGATTCAATATTTTAAAAATTGGTACAAACGTTAAAAATAAATGTTTAATAAATTATAAATAAATAAACAACATAATGTCATCTTCACATTTAAATATATAAAATACTAGCTGTCCCGGCAGACTTCGTACTGCCTCAATCGATAAATAAAAGACCTAAACTTTTGTATAAAATAATCTTAAAACAAACAAATCGAATCCGTATTTAATAAAAAAGCATTTTTTGAATGAAGCATGAAGTTTTATTATTATTTTCGACACATCATGTTGCTTACAGAGTTTTCCTGAAATACTGGCTATTGATAAGGTTTAAATTTGATATTGACAGACACACTCTGTTATGATGCAGTCTGTTAATCAATTTAAATCTTTCTCATAAACTATATTTTTTGTTTTGTTTTGTGGTGCGTAAATAAACAAAGAAGACGGTTTTCCAACGCGCGAACACGCGACGTATAATTGTCCATGCACGAAACAGGGAAACTCCAAGTTGATTCCGCAAACTTCTAACGACTGTCCTTGCGATTTATTTATGGTCATCGCAAAGGCCAGACGTACTGGAAATCGTAAGCGTTTAAAATCGAATGGTAAATCCGTTGGAATCATCGGTATCTGCGGGGTCAAGACATCCTCTCCTTTGTATTTTCCTTTTATGATTGTTGCCTCAATGACGTTATTCATCAGATTTTTCACAGCCAGTCTTGTTCCATTGCACAGTCGAGGTTGATTAATGCGCAGCATGATGACAACTGATCCTACTTTTATCTGAAAATTGTGAGGTGGTAATCCAGACAATTCCAGTGAATTTAAAAACTCCGTGGGATATTTTTAACCTACCGAATAGGTTCAAATACGAGTATAAAAAATCTATAAGCAGTGACTATACTTTTCTCATACAGAGATTTTACTACGTAGCCATATTTTCAGAGGCAAGCAAACGAGGAGATGCATTAAATAATTCACGCAATTTTTCGGATAAAAGCCAAAAGTTAGTACAAGCGGCGCGGCTACACATCACGTGATGTTAAAAACATTCCCTGGAGCAGAGAACATCCCTGATGTAATTAGCGAAGGTGGAAAAACGCGGTGTCATGAGCCATGCATTTTAAAAGAGAAATTAAGCATCTACACCTTTTTAACTTTGCCTTTTACACCTCTTTTAACGCGTTCGGGTGAATTAATTTCACGATAAAGTGTTACCCGTGAACGTAATTTAATTACGTATTCGTTAAAAAAATCGCGTAAAATCTGCTCGCAAAAATAACAATGAACTTTGCGCTTTATTCGGCGATGGCTTTTCAGGTGAAACTGTTGAAATTTCACGATGCGGTCATAAAAAAGTGATATAAATAAATGTGAAATATACCGACCGAGACATTACGCAGCATTTTGTAGCTCGGTACGATCGTTTAAAATGAATTACGCGGCTTAGGACCAGAAAACAGGCCACTTTATAAATATTAAGTTCTGAGTATTAACACTTAAATTTACGTGAATTGCTCAACTAGACTTGAATGCTTAAACATTTTTAAGAACTTAAGAGTAGACAATTAAATAGGTCTGTTAATAATTAAATTAACAACTGGCAGCCATGCGTATCTGTCACGATATTAAGATCCCTGTTACTCAGAGAAAAAACGAATTCACGTCGCTGAGATTGTTATCAGAACGCTTGGTGGAGGGATGAAAACCAGATAGGCTACACAAAGACCTTTTAAGAAGCACATTGAAGTATATTTAAGATGCAGATTGAAAATCTTTCGGTCACATGTCTGAGGCGGAACTTATTGTTTCAGACCCTGGACCGATAACAATTTGCTACTGGTCGCGGTCGGAGTACAACTGGCTACTAGCCACTCAGCGTCTGTAATCGATGACAGCGAAGCGCAGACATTAATACATTGGCGATTTACAGAATAAGTCCCGGCAATGACCAACACCTGTCAAATAAACACAAATGGCGGCAGAGTACCATATCTTTTAACTCCTAAAATCTAGACTTAGACTAACACACTTTATATATGCGTGTCAGGCGAGCGAACAAAAAAGAGACGAAAGATTTTATATAGGCACTAACTTGCAAGGGCTATATAAAGCTGATATCAATATACGAGTGAATAATGTTTTTATATTTAGCTCAGTGTTTGACAAATAATAATACATTCGTTCAGATAGATTGATTTTTAAAATTACGGTTAAGCGGATTTAATTAAAAAATCAGCAATGAATTCAAAATGAATAAAAATAAACGGCTTAGAATACAGAAATAATCAATTTAAACTTTTTATTGTTGCTGAATATTGTTATTTTAATAAGTGGGAGCTTTTTATTTCTACTTTATATTGTAAGGCATTATAATTCATCAGAAAGAGTGGCTCGCGGAACCATAAATAATAAAGAAGATATTGTTTGCGGGGGCAGTTGAATATATTTTAAGAACTTTTTAACAATATAATAAAGCGGGATGTTATTGTACTAAAAGCTGTCGTTTTACTGTTATCTCCATTGTTATGAAAAGCCTCTTAGTTGTATATGGGAGAGAAAAAGCTCGCAGAGTGGAGATAAAACTTTTTAAATAGTTAATAATGCAGCACCAGCCATCCAAGGAGTAGTGGAAGAAGAGCTTTTCTTCTGAAGATTAAGTGTCAAGGTTTTCAGAATTTATTATCTGATATCATTATCATAACTTCATCGAAAGACACATAAAATGCATTTGTATTTGTAAGCATAATTTTATTTGACAAATTAATTCCGAAAATTATTATTTTTTATTTTAAATTATAAGTTTTAAAATTACTTTAAAACTTTTAAAAAAAAATTTGAAATATGAGGCTAACTACTTTATTACGAGTATATTTCTATATTACTCGTATTATATACAAAATTATTCACACATTTTTGACATTGTTTAATAATACTTTAAATTTAATTTTTAATAACGATTTTATTATTAATAATAATACGATTTACTTTAAAGCTTGCTTAACCGCTGAAAATTATATTATTTAATTTATAAATAAAAAATAAAATCAGGTAAATAATGATTTAATTTAAGATTTCAACAAAAATAAGGTTACCAATGTGAATACACAAGATATGCAAGAAGACAGTATTTCTTATATAATTTTGAATATTTAGTAAATTAAGTAAATTTCATTTGATTACTGTGTTTAATTACCATGACTATGAATATAATTTTACCAAATATAGGAAAATTATACAAAGATGGATAGTCCCCCATTTCGTATATTTAATATCCGCACATAACTTGGAGCATATGGTCCCTAAATTGCATTTGGAATACCCTTGCCATCTACCTGGTCAAGTCTTCACTCGAATACACGCATAAAATATACATTATTATGCAAGGTGAGTTCCTAATTATATTTTTAAGGATAATGGACGATTAACTCGATACTCCATCTGAATAATTCGGTAATAAGTTTTAAGCGAAAAATACATAATGGAATTAATTAACATTTGTACTATAATTCTTAATGCTAACGACCTATAAACATAAAATGTTATGATATTAATAATGAATGTTGATCTGTTAATATAAAATACTGCTTGTGTTTGAACATTTCGAGTATTTGAATGAAATATGTACACGTAAAATATTTTTGAAATCATTAAAAATCGTTTTAAAGTCGAATTTCCGAATTCAAAATATTTCAAAGGGACGACTCATTTCTGCCATTCCGACAAGTTCGTCGTTACGAATTGTATTCCGAATAAGTACAATCCAAGTCTTCGGGCATTTTCCCACTTGGCTCCTTACGGGCAAAATGGAAAAGTTTATAACTCATTGATATTCAATTGGCGCCGGCGGAGGCCGAACGTACGCGAAACGGCATTTGGAATATTTTATTATTTGCCATTACGTAAACAGCTATTTGATAAGTTTGCATTAGCATATTAAAATATCACTTTTTTTCTTGTTACACGCTTACGACATCCGATGCCCCGTTTTAATGGCTAATATTGTAGGTGACTACAAGATTGACAATTCTGGGACTTAGTCTAGTCATACTGTAAAAATTGGGGACAAGGCAAGATGTAAGCTCTTTACGAAATGCGTGTATTTCATTTATATGAAGGGATAATTAAGGCAAATAATTGTTCAACTCGGTATTGAAATACTGTAATCAAATTTATCATTAAATGACTGCATTGTCTACAGTCGATAAAATGCTTAGATTTAAGAGTATATGAACAGCACCATCATCATCAGCTAGTTTCCGTCAATTGATAAAAGTATTCCTGTATTAAATTTTCCATCTCTCTTGAAAATCTTAGCCCTCCGCAAACAGTTTCGTTTTGCTATACTTCTGATGTCTTTATTCTACAAGTATCTTCCAAATGATCAGCTAACATTATGTTTGGATGTAAATCTAATACGTTTCATTCTCATCAACCGTCATCATTTCTTCATATATGTCTCGTCTGTATGCCAACTTTTC
This sequence comes from Glossosoma conforme, assembly GCA_022606575.1. NCBI lineage: Eukaryota > Metazoa > Arthropoda > Insecta > Trichoptera > Glossosomatidae > Glossosoma > Glossosoma conforme. Next base: position 4,064,307 of record JAGTXR010000100.1, on the reverse strand, counting down.
GGTATCGTCCACTATTTCTTTTCATATCCGTTCCAAACATTGAACATACGGTCACCTCAAAATTCCGCCACTTAATTCTGGCAGATGTCTATTTCTTGTTTTAGGAAATATTTGCACCTGGAAGTCCACTTGGCAACATATATGGTTCCCCAAAACGTCCAGAGTAGAAATCCGAATACTTGAATGCATAAAGGGTAACTGTTGTATCCTAGACATATTTTTTTGGTTATTTGTTAATCGGTTTGTGATATTACTAAACAATCTTCTTCTTCTACGTGTCAGCGACGTGAAATAATTTTTTCCCAATATCTGGCAACATCGATAGGTCGTGTGTTGCCCAGCATTAGGTCCTGAGATGTGCAACTTGTTGGGCACATGGAGCAGCATCTTAGGTGTGTGGCGGTCTGCAGGTCTCCACAGTCGCACAATAGTGTCTCTCCCTGCCGAAGCATTCCCCACCGCTCGAGGTTGTCCTTTGTTCTACCAACTCCGGTTCTTACTCTGTTAAGGAATTTCTAGGTCCGCCAGTCAAGGCTCTTGCCAGTTGGGAGGCCTTCCTTTGGAATAATGAAATCCTCTGGTGCGATTTGTTGCCAGAGCTGGAGTCTCTCATTTCCAGGGCCGGATGTGAGAGGTTGTGTGGATTTCAGAAACAAAAATAAACATTGATTTGTCTTACAGGACTGATACAAATACAAAAAATAACGAACGAATTTCAATTCATTTTCTAGAATAAATATTTACAATTTAGAATAAATATTTTGATACACTAGTTTTTTTGTTTTTCAATTGAACGGTTCATCGAAAATAATTTTCAAAAACGAATTTCATTGAAAATGTGGTCACTTCTCTGATGGTCCTTATCGATACTGTAAAGTGGCAAGTGATGTTCCTGGACGAGCAACTGGTGGCAAATAAAAATCAATACAAGCACTTAATGAAAGCACATGAATGTTCACCGGATGTTTAAGTACATCTCAAAATATATATTTATTCGAAATTTATTTTTCCAAAAAGTAAAATGGGGTATCTCACTAAAAAGTAATATTTTGTTAAATAATATTTGCTTACAATGTCATTATATACTTAAAACTGTATTGCTTTATTCTACTTGTTCAAAATTAGAGCATTAAATCACTAATGTGTCATTAAAAGCAATCCTAAGGTATTTTGCAATAGCTTAGGACGTTAATTTTGTATCGACTCATAATTCGGCAGGTTTAAATAATTTTTACCTGAAAGTTGAAACCCTAGGCTGCAAACATCAGTCCAATTTCAACTCCCGGATTGTAAAGAAGTTTGTATCCGAAATCTTAAGCATGGCTGAGCACGTGCCTACAAAACCGTTTTTGCGGGGAATTATTATACAATATCATTACTTAAATATACATATACTATACATAAAATTCTTTTTTCAACGCGTCAATCCAAGCACAAAAATAACGGCAGAAGCGGGATGCGAACCGCGGACCTTGGAAACCAACCATATGCCCAGGTGTTCATACCGCTCGGCGAATCACGCCATTACTGTGCCCAGACTGACTGCGGTGAAACTAGTATTTATAGCATTGTTAGCATCGTACGACAGATGTCGCCATAGTATATATTCAAAGTATGTATATTTTTTTATTATTATTCTATCAGTCTACATTTATTCACAAGCTTAATATTATTACTTTCCGGCAGTCTATTTATTTTAGTAAGTACCACTCGGGTCTCGAACCAAACTATATTATACAAATTATACAATACTTCCTACGAAAGAACACAGCAGCTAGAATATTAGTATAAATATACAGCGACAATGTTCTTTCAGAACAAATATGCAGAAGATGGTTTCAACAATTCAAGGGTGGTGATTTTGACCTCGAAAGTAAGTAAAGAGCATCATAGCACAATATTAATAAATAATTTTGTTCTAAACGATGAATACGTAAACTTGTTAAGGAGCCATTATCATTTTATTTATTTATTTAAGATTGCAGTACAATATTTTTTAACGTATATAAATGTAATATTAGAAATACTGAATGCCGATTAAAGCGATCAATAGCAAATTTTATTACAAACTTACCCAATTAACAACGCGTAATTTATAGAAATCGAAAACGGTGCAAAGTACCCGAAAGTAAAAATACGGGGATATAAATTAAAGTAAGCAGCGTTTTTCGAAAAGATTTTTACAAAACGTGTATTCTCGCGGGCTTTATTTATTCGCAGTGAAGTTTTAAATTTTGCACTGAAAATTTATACACCGAGCGACCGGCCGATACAATAGCGGACGAGACATTGGACCTAACTCGCTAATAAAAATTCCTCTGAAAAATATTCGAGAAGAGAGGCTCAGTACTAACGCTTTTAACAAACATACGTGCAAACTAATTATCCTAGATGTTTTTTTTTTTTAATTTTAAGGCTTATAATAAGCTTATTAATAGTTAATAATGTGCTACTAATATCGACACCGTTAAATAGTTATTTTATAAGACCATAACTTACGACATAGAGAATGAATTAATGTATGATTAAAATATATTAATTGGTGGGTTTTAAAATCAAGAGCTTGCATAGAATATTGCGGGTACGATTGTTTGTTTTTTTTTGGCATGACGAAGTTAATTCGCAAACTCAGCAGCTATCCATCACTCGGTTAATAAGCAAATTTGTGATGGATCATTTTTTTATTTTCTGATTATTTGTGTAATGCAACATAAACTACAGCTGCCTTTTTCAGGCCCCAAGGCTTTCACCGTTCTGAAATATCGACGGGTTTAAGCATAGAATAGTAAACTTAGCACAGCTCCGGGAGCCAGAGCTGACATATTGACTTACAAAGCTTAGTGACTGCAGTTTGTGTCGACCATATGCTTCAAATAGGGCGTAGATATGGAATTATTAGAGCATAGCTGATGTATGAAATTCATTCTGTAAAAGATCTCTGTATAAAGTATGTTTCATAGGGAAATTTAATGTGAATTAAATAGTTTAGTTACACTCTAAATGGATTATAATCTGGTACAGGTGTTAGCAGCTATAGTAGTAGGGATATAATAAAAAAATAAGGAAGGGTGACCTTTTAAGGAAAGGCTTGCCCGGTAATAATATGTTTGTTCGCATCTCCTAGCAAATCATCATAAAATAATATTTACGGGCGGCTACAAAGTTTACTTAATGCCACGGCTGATACTCGAGATCGCCCCGAAGAGATTTCCCTTTTTGCGGGAAGAAAAAACCTCAAAAACACACCGCGTTGAGTTGGCCTCGCATGACAAAAGAAAAGATGTTGTAAGCAACCGCTCTTAAAAATACCACAAATTAAATACCAGTGAGGCAAGAATACTTTTCAAGGTTTTCGGTTTGCAAGCGAATATTGTCCAAGGAATAAAAATATTAAATCATGAAAATATTTTATGCCTTGTTATAATGAGGATCACATTGAGCACTATTTATTCACAATTTGAATCATCATTGTTTCGCTTTCAATGCTAGCTTCTTCAGATCTTCATGTAAATAAATGAGATAGTCCAATATTTGAATGAATTATCTTCGAAATGGATTTCCAAGTGAATGATAAAATAACAATTACGAAAAAACATATATTTATTATGTAAATAATATGTTAATGCAATTTAACGATGGATAAGTATCAGCACTCTTTCCATCTTTGAATTATCGAAGGATATTGAATCAACGGTATACTCGTATTTATGCTGCTTGTACATTACGACTTTAAACCTTAGCTTACGGAATTGATGACTACTGTCGTAGGCTTTTGTGGACAGTAACTATGATTTTAAGATAAATAATTCGATTCGTGTATAGTTCTTTCGATATTATGACCAAAGCTACTCGTAATATGTTTTTTTTTGATTGAGCTGTGTTATTTAAATATACTGGGACACAACAACATAGCAGTTTGGGGTTAGCCTGGGACTATTTAGAAATCAGGTAAAAAATACCACTTTGAATCGTTCGTTTTTCATTACATTTCGCTTAATAATTCGAAGAGTAAACTTTTATTTTATGAATGTTATGCAAATAAGAACATATTTATTCCAAAGTCTAAAAAAAGTACATATATCTTGTTAAAGTAATATGATGGAAGGAATCGCTGTCTAAAAATGATATATCCGGTTTTATATTTCTTTATTTACTAATATTAATAAATATAAAAAATTAAGGTTAAAAAATATAAAAAAATATATATTTAAAATGTATTGATATCAAATAAAATTGAAAATCCTTATAATGAAATAATCGCTGTCAAAAAAAGCTATATCCGGTGTTTGAACGTTTGAAAACTCAAAAATGGAATACATTCTTCCGACCGGAAATAACGTGCGAATCCGCATAAATGTTGAGCAAAGACAATAAAGTGTATTGAAAAAATAGCCGTGCAATAAATCTTCTGAGCATTCAAATTATATAAATCCCTTCTCTGTGAAGTACAGTGGGTCTGTCACCCTCTTCAGAGGCGTAACTACAACATCTTATTTATCAGCGGAGTGTCCTCGGGCGTTAATCTGATTATTTTTCCGACTTGCAATTTAATCCGATTATTGAATTAATTCTAGGTTTAATCACCACATTTGACCATTTGGTGGTAAAAGGCGGCTCAATTCTACCATATATTAACTATATTCGACTAAAAATGTTGCTTAACTTCAGGAATCGCACATTATAATCATTGTTCATAGTAGATAACTACAACCTACAAATGTAGTCGTAATAATGCAAATATAAAAATGACAAACGTGGCTAATTCAACTCTATACCTAATACAATTTGTCAGGCACGTTCACTAGAAGGATTATCGGATTAACAGAGGTAAAAACATTTATAATGATTACCGCAATATGGAAAAAATATCCATGTAAACATCTCTATTACACTTTTTTCTTACGCTTGCATAAAAAACATTGATGATGTAATACATCACTCTGAGGATAAATCTCTGAGTAAAGTTTTAATAATGGTATTTGTCCTAGTGTCATTTCAGGGTTACGAAAAATGAAATTTGACGTTCCGCCCGTCCGTGCGTGTCGCGTTTTTTTTATAATTTATTCCGCTCCCACCCGCCGCAGCTAATGTTTTATTCCTCACAAATCATAATAAATATCCCGGCGGCTTATCGCGCCCGCGGGGCAGCCCTAACATTCTTCCACTCGTCACTTTGCCAGTAAACAGAAATCCACACTAACGAGTGTCCTACAGTACGGATATGATACATATTGAGAGTAATTTATTTCATAATAGAAATACCTTAAATATATATGACTAAATATGTACGTCTTTTGACGTAACCGTTATCTGCAATTGTTAAACTAAATCATTCTCAAGACTTCCACATCGTTTCAGTGGATATAAAAACCAATCAAATATATTCTCGTAGTGCGTAAAACAGTTTTCTTATCAAAACACTGTTAACATAAATTTATTTGATATAATGTTAATTTTAAAAACGTAGAAGTCCATCGTTTAATTATTTGACCATAGATTTATCTATTAAAAAAAAAAAACTGTAAAATGAGTAGAATTTAACAGTATTTAAAGAAGTAATATTTATTATTAACTGGAGCGCTCAACCACAGAAGCTCTAAACCAAATATCATCCTGGGGCCAACGAAACAAACTATGTTTTGCGCCACATAAAACAGAAGCTATTCTTTTAAAGGGAAAATTATCTCCACTACGTCCACCAGCTATTTACTTCCAAGGTGCTAAAGTAAAAATTTCTACAGAAGTTACATACCTTGGCGTAATCATGGATGGTAAAAGAAGTTTCGCCGCTCACCCTCGCCATGTTGTAGATAAGGCGCGGAAGGCTTTCTTCTGTATTTCTCGCCTTACGGGGAATTCATGGGGTCTCAAATTTCGAGCCCTTAAAACAGTGTATGACGCGATCTTTCTCAGCACGGTGACATATGCGGCGCGGTGCTGGGTTGAGCGCACTCGACTACTCTTCATTAGACGCATTCTCTTGAGCGGTCAAAGAACCCCACTTCTTTCACTTACTAAAGCCTATCGATCTTCTGCCACCGAGTCATTGATTATCCTTGCGGGAGTGCTGCCGTTGGATCTGCAAGTGCAGGTGAGCGCCGCTATGTCGTTGCTAGACGTGGCTTCTCTGCGGAGGTCGGGGGCACTTGTCTCAATCCTCCGCAGGGTAAGATCACGAAAGAAACCGAAAAAGAAGTAAGACTGGCGGCGCTCGCAGCATGGCAGAGCAGATGCTCGACCTCGCTCAAGGGTAGACACACATATTCCTTCTTTCCTTCTGTCCTTTATAGAATGGAGATGCCGTGGCTTATTCCAAACCACTGGACTAGTCAATTCATGACTGGGCACGGCAATTTTAAGGCTAAACTCTTCAAGTTTAGCCTCGTTGATAGTCCAGACTGCCCATGCGGCAGCCCCTTGCAGGACGCTGAACACGTTCTGTGGCATTGTCCAATATTAGATTTAGCGAGGCAAAGGCTCCTTAGCGCAATCCAACAGAAGTCTGGACCGGTTGGATATATCGATCTCATATCTACGGAGCCCAACTACCATGCATTTTCTGTATTCGCGGCGACCTTCGGCGAAGAAGTCTAAAAGTCCAAATTTTAACGTCTCAACTACTAACTTTTACACCCATGTGTGGTGTTGCTCACCAAAACCAGTTACTTGTATAACGAGAATGTACTCTGAAAACAATGCCTTGGTAAGTGCTCCCAAGGAGCGCAGGTACAAGGCGACCGGCCCGGGGGCCTAAGGCCCCCAAAAAAAAAAAAAAAAATTTATTAACCAACTGCAGATTTAAGTCCTTGGTGCTTATAAAATGTATAACAAATTATAATATTTACAAGCAGAATAATTAAATTGTATTTATAATTAAAATACGTTTCTTATAAAAAGTCCACATTAAAGATTAATTAATGAAATATTTCGAACTAAGGAACACTTTTTTGTCAATTCACCAAAAAATCATACAATATTGATGTTTATATATAAAAAAAATCAATTGATTCAGAATGAAAAATTGATTTTAACTGTTAGTAAATAATTTGATATTATATTTTCACGTACAGTGCTTCGTACTCCTATAATAAATCAGTGAAAAATTCTTATAATAATTAGTATATTTTTTTAAATAAAAATACTCCTTAAAATCTGCTATGATAACCTTTTTGATGTAAAATATTACTAAGCACTTTTTTTCAAATATCTATAACATTTTCCTAAATATTCTAACTTGATATAAAAAATAAGCCAGTATTAGCATTATTTTCTGTGACTAAAGCTTGACCTTTGACATTAAAACCAAATAACATAAGGTTTATTTTACATAACTATGCAAGGTATTCCTTCACATTGGGCGGGTATTTTAAATTGGAGACCTTAGAATACTTTTTCCAAAAAGCTTACATTTCATGACTACATAAAGTAGAGTGTCAGAGTACTAAAAATACTCGTCTTTTCTTGCCTCATACGTGTATTCTGAAAGGAATAACTGTATCTCAAATAAGTTTTTTTGTTATTAATATTTTATAACAAACTTGCATTAAATGTAAAATTAAATGGAAGCTGTATATTTGAAATAGAAAGGAAAGCATAAGCAACAGCTGTTTTTTGTAGCCCACGTTTTTTCACTATCCTGTAAGGTCATATGAAACTTTACTTATAATATACTCGGCAGATGTTTGATAGGTAGTCCTGCCATTAAATGAGGTGAGAATTATGACGCTTGACAGAAATAATAGCCACATTTTTTTACTCTTTTTTTTTAATACTTGCGATGTGGAAGAATGATAATAAATATATTATCCACGAACAAAAATATTACTCGTAGTATTCGTTTTATGAAACTTACTCCATGTTTAGTATTATACCTGTACATACATCATTTTGACGACAGTCGTTTTTAACACGTATCTAGAAACAACACGCGGTCATTTTAATTCAGTTTTTCGTGTAAAAAAAACGTTTTTCGAATCCCATTGTTTGCCCGCTGATCTAAACCCTTTTACTGCGGACATAACCGTGCGGGAGAGCCATCGGCAAACAGTCGTAACTCACGCGAGAGTTTATTTTTCCGCCGTTAACGGGCCGAGGCCGCGTCACACTGGCCCACGCCGAGGGGCGCGTGTGCGCCGTAAATCCGCGCGTCACGGCTCCACGACTGATAGGGAGCGTCATGCGTCACGGAGTGTGACACCTAGCCACGCTTTACGGGACTTGCCGCACATCTCTCCGAAGGACAGTGAAATACCCTTGATGATTTGCTATCTCAGAACGTAGCCAACCAAGGCATAGGCGTAGCACATCGCCGGTAGACGTAAGTGACTCGCAAGACGGTAATAACGATCTATGTGACCTCCACAAATCGAGAATTCTATAATTACCGATCGACACTGTAACATTTAATATACTATGAAATAAATAAGAAATAAGAAAAATACAATTTTCTATACAGACCACCGTTATACTCCTGTAGCATTTTAACAAATATCAACCATTGCGGGACTTTCATTTTCATGCGCTTACATATTTATACTCGTATAGGAAATTCTAAAGTCCAGTGTTTCAATGTAGATAAATAAAAATAAATACAAATAAGCTGTTGACTTCTGGATTCAAATAAACTTCTTTTATTCATGTTACAATGCCACAATTCATATATAGATTTTTTTAATAAATAAAATTTTACGTACCTTAATCTTACACAGTCCACACATACATCGATCATTATTTTTTCGCTTTAATGTTTCAAGACGCTTACTGTAAAAGTAGTAAAGATAATAAAAGTATTAAAGTAATGCTACTTATAGAGCTACCACTTGTATTGTACGATATGTAACGTAATCGTCTACATTTTTGTATGTGAATACATACAGGATAATATCGACAGACAGTGATAGTCATGCAGAAATATTATCTATGGATTATTAATATGACGCTTACCATGTAACATAGTATGGCTAAGCCCTGTGTTGATACGCCAACGTCATACACTATAGCCCAACATCACGCATCATCCATTTATTACAGGAATAAATGAATGGGTCATAGTAAGTGGATCATATCACGGGACGACTGTCGTCCACCAAAAATTTGAATTTATAGGCTTATATGACTGACACTTTACAGGTGAGTGATCAAATTCACACCAACCGGGGGTATTTATAGAGCTTAGAAATCTTTTTTTTTTTAAATCCATCGGGTATCGAATCAACAGTCTACGGTTTGGTAAGTAAACGCTTTTGTTACCAAGCTTTACCCACTGGTAGAAGAGATGAGTCACTGTATAACTGTACTCGACTTTTCCCACCCTATATTGAGGACCGCTGTTGCAGGGGCGTGCGATTTATACTATCAGGTTTATTTCAATGCAACCTGGCGGTACAGTATTCTGTTCTGGTTTTGCAGGTCGCCGGTCTCACCGGTGCCAGGCGGGTCTCGCCCGGTCATTAATTGCTCCGCGCTTGCTGAGGTCGGCAGTTTGTGTGACAAATGGTCGGAGCCGCTTAATGTTGTCTAATTCGGCGAATTCATCGAATCGACTAATGCACTGAGGTGAGCTGGTCGGATTAATCTGCTCCCGGGGAGCCTTCCAAAGCAGCAACAAAGTAGCTTAAGAAAAGAGCACCTGCCTTTTGTGTAATTGATTGCCGAGCTCACACTAATTAAACAATCTGCCGTTTGTATACGTTTAAACGAATTATCTGTTCAGGTGATTTTGCTGAAAATACAAAAAGAAACATTTGATTTATGCAAGGTATTATTTTGATGTCAAATGTTCTAGTATACTCGTATATTAAAAGTAATTTAATAATTCGACAGCATTGTAATATAATGAATATGGCTGACTGTGAAATAAAGTCAATGGAAATCCATAGTAAATAATTATTACATTGTTATATAAATCCAAAATTAAATAGTTTCGGTGTTTATATATTATATACGAGTACTCATATATATTTATTTTGTAATTATCTCGTAAAAATGTTTCAAGATAATGGAAGAATAATACGTTAAAATGCATAGTTATAAATGTAATTTAATTTTTATTAAAAAGTAATTTGAATTGTAATTTGAAATTAAAAAATAAAACATCATAATTACATTATAATTATAATAATAAAGTGGTCATGTAATGGATACGATCAGTATGATTTTTAATAAACCTCTTTATTTATAGAAATAATGTGAGACTTATTGCTCACCAAAAAAAAAATCACGCATAGCATATCAATCAGAATTGTCAGCGTACAAAACTAGTTTATTCATATTCCCCAAGGGCCTAAGATAAATAGTCTTTAAGAGGCAGCTGAACTTAGCCACAGAGTTGAGAAATCCGTCCATACTCAATGTTGCTTAACTTTATTGGTCGAACGAGAAGCAAGCTCTGTCCACTATTCACTAAACATTGCCTTTTGACATGTATAGATTCATAAAAGAAATTTGACATATTTAGTCATAAAATTGAGTGGAATGTTTCTCTTTTCCTCTGGTATTCTACTGCATGCGGCTGGGAAGTAAGAGGCCGCCTGCGACAGAATGGATTTACGAGGCCAGATTTACGGCCCTCGCTCTGTTAACCCGTTAACGCTCAATCGGGTTTTAATTTTGTGAGTGTTTGGCATTTCTGCGAGAGACTCGAGAGCTCTCCACGCCTCGGCGTAATGTGTATTTTATTTAAAGGCTGAAGGCACGCTGCTTCTAAGCAATGAATCGTGACATAGTGTGATACATGATAATTATCTTCCCAGCTGTATTTTATATGCGAGTAAGAACTTACTCATTTCCAAGACTCGAATTTATTATATTTGTCTTGTTTTTTAATAATAAAAAGTAAATATTCCATAATAAGAAAGTATGTATTTATTTTTGTACTAGTATTACTATCTGTATCTGAAATATTTGTCATTTATAAATATTTAGAAAGAATTTATATTTTGGTAATATTATTTTTTACGTCAACCCCCTACAAGATGGACTGACGATATATAATGAAGGTATATAATGAAAAAATAATAATAATGATCTCTAAATATTAACTTGTAATAATATCGATAATACCAATAAATATCAGACGATTCCTGGTGGTTTCTTCAAGGCACTCTCTCCGTAAAGTTTCACAGAATCAAAATTTGGGTTCTGTCTCACTCTTGCGGTATTTTTTGCATCTCATTTCATAAAAAAGTTTCCACCTAAAAATGAGCGGTTTTCTTACAAGTTTTTTGCCGAACAATATGTATGCAAATGCCTTATTACGAGTATGTTAAATGAAATTTTCCAACATTTCACTTAAATTTATATTTTTTGCATAGCGATATTTTACGTTATGTTATAAAAATAATATTTGTTTTATAATTTGACGATTCTTAAAATAATCATTCATATCATTATTATAAATTAAAAATACATAGACTTATTTACATCTACTTATATAATAAAATGCTCCCTGTATTAACTTATGGCGCAGAGACGTGGAATCTGACAGCAAGTCTTACCCATAAAATAAAAGTCACCCAGCGTGCTATGGAGAGATCCATACTCGGAGTGTCGCTAAAAGATAGAATCCGAAACGAAGAAATACGCAGAAGAACTCAAGTAGTGGATGCTACCCAACGAATAGGCACACTCAAGTGGCAATGGGCAGGACATATCTGTCGAAGAGACGACGGTCGATGGGGAAGAAAAGTATTGGAATGGCGCCCAAGAACTGGCAAACGAAGCATTGGCCGACCCCCTACAAGATGGACTGACGATATAAGAAGAATAGCGGGAGTGACCTGGATGCGGAAGGTGGAGGATCGAAGAGGATGGAGACTCATGCGGGAGGCCTATGTTCAACAGTGGACGGACACAGGCTGCTGATGATGATATAATAAAATGAACTAAGATACATAGACTTAAATTATCAATCACGGAAGTCAAATTAATTACTTTAAAGATGCGGTTTCGTGTGCTTTATGGTTGCTGACATGTTATATTGATTTCAAAGGGTTGCTACAATACTCTTGCAATGTAGTGTTTTAAAAGAATTGTTTTTTTTAAGACCGGACATTAAATACCTTAAGAAAAAAACTTTATTGGCCGTTAACACCATCTGCAGTTGAGCTTTATAAATTCAGTTTTCGGCTGAACCATTGATGAAATATAATTCATTTCAATTATTAATTAACCCTAAACCAAATAAATTATCATTGAAACTCATTTTCATTTTTATTATTTAATACAGAATGTATTTTTTTATCTACGATGATTTGGAAATGATTGGAATAGAAGATTGAAAAACATGTATTGCGAGAGATAGTTTAGCATGTAAAATTTGTAGTAATAAACGTTTACTTAAACCTTGTGAGTAAGATAAATCCAAAAATAATTCTAACTGCAAATAAAAAGGCAAGCTCTTGAATTAAAAAATATTTTTCTTTTCTAATCTATTTTACATTATCAAGGGTCTTCGCACCTGGCCTCAAAGCGGCCTGAAATAATTTTTACATCAACGCATTTAAATAAATGTATGGAGCTTTTCACTGAAAAGCTCGTCGCAATCATAGTGTAATATAATGACATACAATTCATGAAAGTAAAACTATTTCATATCAAATCAATTAATTTTATCCTTCAATATATATTATATATGTATTTGATTCAATAACAATATGTTTTATAAGCAAACTACATATATTACTGCAAATGATAAAATACAATCTAAAATACTCACATTATTTGTCATCACTTTGATGTTATTTTTATTTTTTATCTGAAACAAATAAAAATGCCATGTTAATATAAATACATTTTTTTTTTGGTCATATTTAGTTCATAATTATAACATAATTGCCTGAAAACGTCGATTGATATCAGCTGTTACAACTACTTTGTACGAAGTCAGTTCTAGCTCTTGTATTAGTTGCTAAAAACATAAATTAAATACGTATTCCAAAGTATCTTTAAATTTTTTTTTTTTTTTTTTTAAAGTGACTTATTTAATTGTTTGACGGTTATTATATTTATAATTCCATAACTTTATAATTTTATTCACTACTAAAAGTTTGAATGAAAATTATATACTTAAATATTTTATTTTTTATTTTTACTATAAATGCTTCATATTTTACAACCAACAACAACACAACAGTTTTAAACAATTTACTTGGAAACGAATTTATTGCCTCGTAATTGTCGAGGTTACCTGTAATCGTATTTATACCAATTAGTCTATCCGTTATAAATTTTACCGAAAACAGAAAACGGTTCTGAAAATATTCCATTTCAATTTCGGTGAAATATTCAATTCGCAGGAAAAAATTTAACCTCACGTAACGAGTTCGCATATAAATCACTGGCAAAATTCGACAGCTGCAGCGAGTCATTTCTGAAGTGAATAAAATGCATTATCATGACAGAGTGTTCGTGCGAACACAATACTGCACGAGAATCGAATAACTATGCTTTGTTTTGGAATTATTTGAATGCCATATGTACCTTTGATAAATCATAGCATATTTAAAAAAATATTTACAAGTATTATACAAATACAAATAAAACAATGTGTGATGCTCAGTCTTCTGTGAAATAATGATATAAATTAATTTACGTGTGAGTAGTTTTGATACAATACAAATTAATAAAACCATTCCTTAAGCAAAATGTTACATGCTTTGGAAAAAACTAGTCATTCATCCGATCTTAAAATATATAGAAGACGTTGAATATACTCGTATTGACTTACAGTTATTTCTTTTATTGCATTGTTTTTATTTTCTTACAATTTGAAAAAGGTATATTCACATATTATATTGGAGCGGAATAACATGTTTTTTTTTTAATTCTTTACTGTCCATTAAATTATTTTTTGTTCAGTGACTGAAAAATAAAATATTGATTTGAGATTTTTATGTCTAGAGCAGAGGTATTCAAATTTTTTGATGGCAAGTATTTCAATCGACATTCCACATCTTTAAAAAGACGTCAAAAAGTCGCGGGTTAGTCATCGAGAAGCGTGGAGGAAAGATGCAGGAGCAGGTCGCAAAGCAACTTAGGTTTCACCACCCGACCGTAACATGTTGTATTGTGGGCATCGATCGGACGGACACTCCGAGGACACTGACTGGAACAGTCAGCGCCCTAAAGATAATTGCGGCCTAATATAAAATAAACTTCACAGTTGAACCAGCATGATATGGAGCAAGTACAAAACAAATAAAATCACTTATGCAAACGCCGTTCATTATATATAAAGTTAAGACTAACATTATTAGATGAGCATGGCGAACAAAAAAAGAGACAAAAGATCGTTTATCGAGGCTTTTCGGCATCAGCCTAAAAAAACTATATCGAGTTGATATCACATTTTTTTAAAGCAATTTAACCTTTTTTCTAGATATTTAAGCAATCTATCTGCCCGTATAAAAAAATACTTATATTTTAACTTAAACTGAAGTAAATCTTTTATTTAAATAAAAATATAATGAATAGCATTGGGTTAATTTTGAGTCGATTATTTATTTTTCCAACCAAAAATTATTAGGGGACGTACCTCTCTCTTTAACGAACGCTGACATTGTCAAAAGACTTCGTTAAAAAAGCAAATGATTTCTTTACCCTAAATATCAGTGAGACTCTTTACCTTTAATATCAGTGAGACGTGTAATCATATTGTTTTATTTTATTTTTCAGTTCCAATAACCCTTTTGGTCTCCTTGATATAACCTCACATACGAGAGACGTTGATATTCCAGGTATTTAGTCATCCAGACTTTATTTGATACTTGGATTTTGTATTACTAATAGATAAACATATACGAGTACAACTACATATTATATCAATTTGAATCATAAAAAGATTTTTTTCTAACATCACATAATAAACCAATAAACATTTCTAGATATATTCAACAATTGATACACACGAATCTATAGCAAATCAAAGCTGACATGAGATTAGTCGAAGACTTTGTTGGCTGGTATAATTCTGATCCTGCAATTTTTGATGACTTTATGCTCTAACTAAGAAGCCGATATATATGAAGCACAAAAAAGTTATTGGTTCACGAAAAATTGTGAAAATACTACACTTGAAGAATACTACACCTGCCAAAATATATTAATTAAGCTCAGAGGTAAGAAAACACCTTTTTATACCACTAATTAACTCCAAAAGTCTCTTAAAAACTTCTGTAATTGATGAAAATTAAATCATAAAAAAAATATGGTGGATTCCTATTATACACGTAGCATTTAGTTATTTCTCTAAAATAAGAGTCATATAAGATGCAAGATTTTGTTGCTGCAAACCAATCCACCGGATTGATACTACGAAGAAGATAGTAATCCGCAATTGAGATATATTCATCCCATTTGGTGGTATTGTAGAAATTCTAAAAATAATATGAAGCCAGTAAATCTGTATACCTTATTTTATTACAAAATTGAAATTACGTCCCAGTAATATATTTTAATAGCAATGAAATGAGAAAATAATATATATATTCTCAGAAAATTTTAAGCTATTCAGATTTATTCACATTTCACTCCTTAAAATAGCTCAGTAATAATATTAACTAAATAACGTTATAAATTTATTCAAAGGAAGATTTTTGTAATATTAAATATAATTTATTTAAACATAAAAATCATAATATCTGAATCGTGGGTGAGTTTTTCAATTTAAAATTAGGCGCTAGACATCAAATTATATTTTTGTACTCACTCGTAATAATTACGAAATAATATTATTTTATTATATCGAGACTGACTGCTTTACGTCGAATTTTCTTTTCTCAAAAAAACGTGAAATATATATAAATTGTAATCAAAATTTAAAAAAAATTTATGGTTAATTTAGGGAATAGCTCTAGCGTGAATGATAATATTATCATAAAGAAGAACCCGACCTTCCAGATCCTAAACGCTTGCGATTATAATAATGCCTTAACAACCTCAATTACACCGTTCTTGTGTCCGGGAGAAGAACAAACGACACTGTTAATTTTTAATAAAATAGTCAGAAATGACAAATCACGCTATAACCATTAGCCGCCTTGAATCTAGAAACTAGACCAGAGATTTATAACCTGGGTCCACGAACTTCTAGGGCTTACAAAGATTATTTATCCAGAGTTTATGAATCAATAATGCTTACCGTATTTGTGGTTTTCTAAAATTAAGCTTCCATGAAAATTTGGTATATTTTAAAATATGAAATACTGAGATATTTTGATTTCATCGACCCAGTATTCAAATTTAAAAAAAAAATGTGTGTGTATTGGGCAGAAAAAATAAAGATACGTGAATTTATCGAAATTATTTTTCATGATTATTAATTTATATTTGAATCAATTAAATTGTCTGTGTAAGCTACTCACAATATGATGACAAGATTCCTTACTTATACAAACGGACTGATTCTTAATGATATTTATATTCATAATGTAGATGTTCATATGAATAATCAGTTCCATAGAACACAAATGGTTAAGGATTACTGCTCAAGAACGCTGAGTAAACTTTTCGGCTAGCATGTTAATTAAGGCGTCTCATAAAGCCCGTAACGACGTTCTTGTAAACAGTCGCACTTTGCAGGTTTACGAGGGGCTTAACCTAAAGCCCAGCGTAAAGGCGCTGCGACATATCGTTAAACAGCGGACGCAGAACTGGGGAGGCGCGACCACTGCCGTTGAAATGATACAAACAACCAATAGGGTGTAAGCTATCCTTTTTTCCTTATTCTAACTTGAATCACATGATTATATCGGATCGCCATCATCAATTTCCACTCTAAAAAATACAAGTTCTATTCAAAATTTTGCCTTAAATATAATTATTTTATCTAGACATCCGAAAGTCTGTATAATTACGTATCTTAAGTGCTTTAATCCGTGGTTCTCCGACGTTACCATTAAGCTGACGTCGTCATTTCGGAACACGTTTGATTGTTGAAATCCCGTGAAATTAATAAAAAAGCTGCTTTAGTTTCTGCTTATCTATTGATGTTTTAATAAGTGTAAGCCTAACAGCTGGGAAGGGTAAAAAAATAACTTTTTTATCTATCACGCTTGAAATTTTAATGATGTCAAAAAGCTGCACATAGAAAATAAACAGTCAACGTTATTAGTCTTTAGCCGTCCACTGATTTGTATTTTTACGAATTCGGATTAGTGTAGCCCAAACAGGGAAGTTATATTTTTTGTAATACGATAAGTTCACTATTGAGTTGTGAGTGCTCAATTAGATAAATGAAAAAAAGGTAATCACAATCGTTAAATACCGATTATTATTATTATTATATTAGTATTTGTGTAGCGCTCTTTTATGACCGAATGATCATTCCAAAAGCGCTTCTTTGCCTCTCTGAGTAAAAAGGTGGGTCTTGAGTCTGCTTCTGAAGGATGCCTCCGCTTTAAGCTCTCTTATGCTTTCCGATAGCGAGTTAATACGATTGTAAATGTTAAATATTTACTGATATAAAGATGCTTTTGTGTCAATTTTTTTTAGGAATGTATGTACGCAATTAAATGAATATTATTTAACATATCAATTTAATTTGAACACTTTATAATTTGTTATCAGAGTTATATGTTAAGAATATGAACCTACCTTTTTTTTGGCCGCCGTCTATGTAAAAGATGCCCCTCACAAATTATGAAATACACAGAAATATCGCAACGTTTTGATTTATTTTCTCTCTTAAGTATTAAATCCGGATTATGTTGCTTTGTACCCAGTGTTGAAGTCTTTAGTTTAATTAAGAATATTGGATAACATGATATTTTACAAAATCCAAATATTCTCTTGCTTTGAACGAGCCACCACTGTGTCATAACCCTCGACAAAGAAAAACGACGCATTCAATTAGTGGATATCTGTGCTAACTGCGCCTTTGTTGACAAAACAACGGTCGGATTGGATTAGATTGATTAGATAAAGGCCGGCTAAGTCATTGGTGTTTTAATCAAAAAGCCACACACTCTGTTATCTTTTTCCATAGATTTGTTTGAATGGAAAATCGTATTTATCCAAGCGACACTTTTAGTACGATCTAGCGAACTCATTAATTATGAAATTAAATTAATTAATTTAGAGAAAACCTTTGCTAAATATATAATATAATACGAAACTATGGAATAAATGAAGAGCAAGTAAACATAGAATTCATAATATTATTACACAATCCCATTTATGCTTCAATGTTTATTAAATAAATATTTTTTTCGATGTTCGTAGCATTCACTTGCAGCATGAGACTGCAATTTCGAATAACTCGTAGCCTTTCTGACTTCATCACTTGTTCAGAGATAATTCTTAACTCTTATCTAGTTATCTCTTAAAAAGTGATGTATTGAGAAAGGCTACGGTTAGTCGAAACTGCAGTCTCCTAATAGAGAACTTATCTAACGTGATCCATGTATAAACAAGGTAAATAAATAAATATTTTAATTTAATTAACTGTCTTGATAACTGTCAAACGTGTAATTGAAATAATTAAATCTTTGTTATTGATAATTACTTTTGGGACTAATTATGTTTTTTAACGTAATCAAATGTAGTAAATACTTTTTCTTGGGAAAAAAAGGAAAATAAATGGTAAACCAAAGTAAATAACATACTTGTTATTATTCCAAAGTGTTTATTCAACATTAAGATATGAAGGCCGTTAACCTTAAGTGCGGATTTTTCGCGAAAATAAAGTAATTTATCAGAATCAAGAGTAATATTAGTGATCTCTGAGATGTTTTGACACAAAATATTTTGATAATAACATATTATTAAACCAATTTCATTTGTATTTATTTTTCGAATACTGTTCATGTAAAAAGTAAAAAAATAACATTTATTAATTTACGTTTGTGATTTCTTATATATTTTTTTATTGCTTGAATTTCATATTCAGCTTAAAAAAAATTGACGACGAGCATTATTGTAGATGAAATAAACACATTCATAAAATTATGAAATATAATGGAATATACTTGTTTCTAGTTTTCTGAACAACAAAATTTTTTAACATCAAAAATAATTCTTAAGTTACTAAACCGACATAAGGTAATGTAATAAATTCCATTAATTATTTTACGAGATATGCAGATACGAATATATAAATCTGAAAAATGAAAATACAATACACAATTTACATAATAATATTATTTGTACACTAGCTAAATCACAAACATAATGTTACAATTGAACATGTAATATTACAATTGAATCAAGAACTGGAAATACGTATATTTTTGTTTTATCCTGTAATCCGAATACGTAGTGTAGAGGCTAAAATCCGATAAAAAGCTGCGTGTGCTTATAACTACGGCATCTTAAGTGAAACAAGTGAAAATGAAAGATTAACGATGTACGAGTATATAAGGATCGAAGAGGATTTCTTTTGCATGATTCATATATCATCCGAACTTATGCGCTTATGATGATGATGTTATTTTTTAATGTTCTGCGAAATACAGTAATCAATAAACAAATTATATTTTAAAAATCCCAGTGGTTAAGGTCTTGTCATTCTAATGACGCAAATTTCGTCGGTGGACGCCTTCCGACATCCGGCGTCCGGAAATTGATAATTTCACAGTTCATTTGTCGGCGTCGCCCGCAGGGAGGGGGTGGGATGACAATGGGGAGGAAGGGTGTGGATTGGCGCCAAATCTCTTCCCCACCCCACAGCTCAGATTCCCTCCTAAAGTAACAGTTCCCCTACCCGAGGTCCGGATGTGCCGATGTCGAATTATTTATGCCGCCGTTAATGACTGTCTCATTGTTTATACGGGGCTTTCATTGTCAACCTCGTGATAAGTACATCAAAGCCACCTTAAATTATTTTGTAACATCAGTAAAGCGGGAAAATACAAGCAGCCAAACCTTTATTTTAACATCGTATTTAACATAGCTAAATAAATCCTTTGGTTTTTCAATTTTGGTTCAATTATTTTTTACAACAATAACAGGAGTCTTGGATCTCGAAGAAAATACTGCTGTAGCTAATGTTATCATATGGTGCCCACAGAATATTCTTTATCGAAAAAGAGTCTTCGTCTCATAACCGACTATAAGATGGAAGGCTACGGTTTGGACATTCGTTTTGTGTCGTCCCTTCAATATTACATAAAAAATATATTATTTTTAATCCGAGCACATCGCGATTTTTGGAAGAAAAAAAATTGCAGTATCATCAATTATCTTATTTGATAAACTCGTATTTGATTAAATTTCCAATTGAAATATTTAACTAATTATTATTGCATAAACGCATGAAAAGATTGATGTTATACTATAAAAAAAACATTCGAAATTTGATGATGTTAACTAAATGATGCGCATTCTATGGAAGGTAAGCACACAAACGTCTTAATTTTTATGTAAACAGATCAGGAGAATACTGACTGAAAGATAAATTTAAACTGTATTTTGTATGATACCGGCCGTTTTTAGAGATTTTTATTATTTCGTATAGTATTTCGAGATGAAGATTGATAATAAAATTCAAAGAACTTGAGATAAGAGAACATGTCTACTCCACGTGAAAAACACAAATATACCATTTCTCTTTTTGATAACCTTGTCAAAAACCGCTTGTTAACTACAAACCACGTAGACCATATGCGCTGAAAGAATCGAGATAAGAAGGTCACGTGGAAATATTATTTTACCCTAGTTAGGAACGAAACTGGAATGTTATTCACAAAGGCAGTCTGAATGTCACAAAAATATTTCAAATTGAGGAATATCTTCTACAAGGTTAGCTTTAATTATAATAATTATCCTTGACATTGAGGAAAAAATACGTTACGAAGTACATACGTAAATCATATAAAAAAATCTTGTTACATGGTAATTTACTAGCTTAAAGTATTAAGTTTTGTATTTATTAATCATCTACGTAACGAAGTCAGCGTTCATCAAAGTTTTTTGTAAGCACAGTTTATTTGTACCGTGATAATTAATATTGAAGCATAATGAAGCTATAAATATTTTTCTTTACAAAGTCATTAATTAAACTGGATTTTATGGCGTGGTTAATTGACCTAGTTTTTTCATTAAGGTATTCACTATTTTCTCCTAAAGCTTCACGACAAAAACAAAGATCCGTTTAAGCATCTTAACTTACCTTTCGGGTAAAAAGTGAAATGGATGGCACAACCTCACCTAATCTATAGATACGGCATAATATACGGGGTGGTCTACCCGAAGAAAAGTAATAAAATACATACATTTTCGGTTTGAAAACATCATTAATTACGAGCTTTAAAAAGACATCATTAATAATCAAACAAACTTAACGTTACTCTCTTAATGGTCGCTGCTAATTGCCCTATTTGAAAATATTAATTCTGCGAAAGCGACGGCCAACTTTTATATAACATTTAATTTATAAGATCTATGAACTATAAATTAAATTGCTAATTGAGAGAAAACACTTTTTATAAAATAAATTATAAAACATTATATAACATATATTTTCAATAGGTAAGGGATACACTTTCTGAAATGAAGTATTCTTATTATACCAAATATATAATAATAATTTTATTTATTCAGCCACCACAGCCATAATTAGAATTTTACATAGACTTACAAAAAAAGTTAGGAACATTTAACAATTTTAATTTTAAGCATTTACTGACTCTCAGTGAGTGGAGCACCGGATCACCGCTGGATGACTACGTGAAGGCGTATCCAGTGCCCCTCTAACAGGAACTTTCACCTATCCGCCCATACAGCGACCATGGTGTTGTATAAGTTATATGAGTTAAAATATCTAGTTTGTTGATTCATTTGTTTTTGAGCGTAGAGATCTACAAACAAAAATATTTTTTTTTGCTTTCCTAGCTTGTACTCGTTTACAAATTTTTGAAGTGCTCCCAGTTATTGCCCTTGGTTCATAATATCAATTTCGGACTAAATAGAATAATCATTGAATATCAATAATCAATATTTTTTATTACATTAATATTGCAATTATATAAATAGAATAGAACCAACAAACTCCGACTAAGCAATGGTTGTCATTATATAGAAACCTATTTTTTCCAATAAGCTCGATTTATCAATCACACCGCCTTATAGCGTAAATGCTAACGAACAAAAAAGCTTCGGTGTCGCTTTCCCTGCTGTGTGGTGATATTTCTTTTGTCATCGCATCACCCGTGGGGCCTTAACCTAATTTAGCATTTTTAAATTTAAGTCTTACCTCCGGCCAAAAGGAGCTTTTCTCCGCTGGAACCTTTTTTGTGTCGGAATAATTTGCGGCAGCTATAAATTACAGAAAAATACGCATAGAAATTAAGATTATTATAATTGTGTCAGTCCCTTAAATGAATTTTAAATTTAGACTCAACAGTTACCTTGTATTTGATTAATAAAACAGGCGTTGTTTTTCATAATGACGTTTCTAAGGGATCTCGTTAACCTGAATGGCCGTTAACAATTACATAAATCAACACGAGTTTTCTTAAAAAGTATATGATCTTAATGTCAAAGTTTAATTTCAATCTATAGCATCACTTAGTCTAGGTTTATTGTAACAATATTCATATATATTTTATTATACACATATATAGTTTATTATACAATTTTCATTACAAAACAAGTAAATTATATTAAAACGACTCATTTCTTGAATTTAAAATAATTAATTAAATGAACACATTTTCATTTCAAGGAAATAACTTGCAAATGGAATGGGAGTCTATTTAACCGCTTGAATTCTGACGAATATTCAAACCGTAATACATAATATTTATTCGCTACATCTGCATTATTGAATCAAATCTAGCATTGTATTATTATTATTATATTTCAACTGATCTTAATCTTCATTCCGTGCAGCTATAAAAGCCACACAGTAGGCGGCGAGGCGCCGTTTGATTTTCACGTGGCATTGTTACCAACTGGAGGATTTATTTGCCGAACTTCAGGGTAAGCATTCTGTCGCGTCAGGCGATGGCTCAGGGCCTATTATCACGAGACTAGAACTGCCCGGGTACTGTGTTTGCTTGTTGGAATTATTTATTAGCAGTGTGTTCGTAGACTCGTAAGTAATATAGCAAAATAACCACGTAGTTATTTAATTTACTAGGACTAAAAGCTAGTAAGAACTTACTTCAAGTACAGAAAAATATGACAGTTGAATTTCAAATGTTTTTCTACAAAATACTTACAATGTTTTTGCATACACACTAGCCTCGAAGCATTTAAGTTATTCAACTAATTTGATTGAATTTTGACATTGCATGTGGTTACCAAAACCAGTTTGCTTCTATAACTTAAAAAAATAAGTAATTTTTTAAAAAAAAATCTAGTTTCTGTATACTTCTTAGTCCCATCCCTTTGCACTCATAAGCAAAGACACCTGACAGTGCCAAGTTTCCTAGTCATTTCAAAGTACTATAAAAAAAATGTCACATGTTTGTTATAATTTTTTTCATCCATTTTGATATTAAATTTATAGTTTATCGGTGTAGGAAGTCACCTAAGTTTTGGATGGATATATCGGCTTGACAAAAATATTCAGATTGTATTAGAAAGGAAACACAGATGCAGGATAAATCGTACCAAAACCTAGCTTTGATGCTAAATAAGGAGCAGGAAAAACTTGAGTCAAAACAACATCTTCTATATCTAGCTTTCTCCCGTTATTCATCTGGTATCATTCATACTGGAGGACAACCACCACATCTTTTTCTAGTTATCGAACGATATTCCTTTAATCCCCAACGACAAGTCTCATTTTTTTAAAATCAGAAAAAGACAGTGAAAAATGCATTTTTGTTTTCAACAACAATGCATTTAATTAAATTCATAATTTAAAAAAACATTCGCTTAACAAAAAATACTTCATAATGCTAATTGCGATGCCAGCATAATTTGTATTCGCGAGCATTTTCTTGTTTCCTTAGACCATCCATACAAAACGCCGTAAGCCGCTTTCCGGCGCAACGTAAGATAATTAAAAATACATTAAATCATCGAACATATGCAGCAATTCTGAGAAAAGAGAGTAGATGTGGCGTAGTGGTAGACTAACATCCGAGATGTAATCGAAAATCTTATTTTCGACCAGTAACAAGTTAAAAAAATGTTGGTCACACATACCCAAATGCAATTGATGCAAGAATTGATGAATTTATGAAAGAACTGATCCCATAATTGCAATATTGACTGTCAAAATGTAACAAGGTGGTAGAATAAATTCACCTGAAAAATGTCTTAATCACAATTCGAATTTCACACATTCAAATTCATAGCAAACAACATCTTAATTGATGGAGAAAAATAAAACATTTACTTTATGACTTACACCGTATATGATAATAAAAAAATGAACCTAATAATTTCTCCATTAAATAAGGTGGCATAAGTGGTCGAGTGGTGTGAAAAGTCATTGTTTTGAATATCCGCAAGTAAATTTTTTTTTTTGATTTATAGGAATTGATGCTATTAGCAAGAGTTTGACCATATATTAGTGATAAGTATCAAGAAATATTTCGATCATACTTTTAGCATTATGAACTTCTACAGAAAAATATTCATCTAAAAATATGGGTGTTGAGAGGCATTCGATTCAAAACCTTAGCCATGCTTGGAATCCTTTTTTATATTCATAAAGGATATACTTTGCAAAGTTTTTGGTGCAACTAGGAAATGGAATTCGCGAGGAATTGTTTTAATTCCGCAAATGAGCGACCGGGACGGTTGTCGGTTGCACAAATTAAAGAAAATTTCGCCACGGTGCCTGCACTGTTAGTTTCCTACTGGTCCACCAATGTACTTTACCCTAACTGCTTTCTAAGGCCGGAATACCTTAATCGAGTTTTCGTTGCCTCCGTAAAGGGATTACAGAATCGCTGGAAAAAACCGGAAGTGATTTTTATTAAGAAGCTTATTATTCATGTACCCATCTCTATAGCAATGCATCCTATGAGCATTTTCATGTTAACACAAGCAGCTTAATACAAAAATACGTTTTTTTTCGTGTATAACAGATACAAGATGATTAAGTGTACTTTACGATGCACTTATTGAGATAATTTGCAGTCGTATAAATTCGCCTTTGAACTTTGGTGGCTGTTGCACAAAGAACGGGTACATATGAAAATGCTGCCCAAGATTGACAAAGCGAATCAAATTTTATGTTATATGTCACTTGTATTTCAAGAATAGTTATTGGCTGCTGTGAATAACATATTGCTTAAGGAATTTAAATAACTTCCTAGAATTTACTATATTAAGTGACAGCGATTTGGTGATTAACAGGATTCGTTATGAATTATTGCATTACTTAATTTGATTTTAATTAAATTAAATAATATGCATTTTTACAGGTAAATGTTATTATTCTTAACCCATCCGGAGAATATTTTAATATTTTTTCTTAATTAAGTACACACCAAAAAGCAAATTACTGAATAAATTTGTGTGATAAATTGTATATTTTCAAAGTTAATTTTATTCATTGAATTGTTATTTTATATTGGATTTTAATAATTATTCATAATGAGTCAAAAACACTGTAAAATATTCACAAAAAATGCGCAAATAAAATCAACTTGTGGTTCATTATAATTAAAAAATTTAAGTACACATAATTTAAAATAAATTACAAATGTGACCTATCAACCCTTTAAAACACGATCTTATCTCCAGGTAGAATATTTAAGAATCCCAGTACCTTAGTCATCTAAAGCACACGATAAAAATAAGACGAGAAAATTCAAGCGAGTGAAAACGATTTTCTGATCAAAGGGTCACCATCAAGGTGTTTTTTTTTTCATTTTAAAAGAAAGCTTTTACCTTATATTACTCAAACTTAAACATGTTTACGTGTATCTATTTGACTAAATGACTAATCAGCCGATCTCCTTAAAAATTGTGATTAACAAACTACTTGCTTGTTATGTTTAGAGGCCGTCGGCAACCATACTTGTATTTGCGTGGTATCGATAGCACAGATGACTTATTTTATTTATAAATTAAGAATTTTTTAACTTTTCTGTGGTTGAACCAGATACTAACGCCACAGCCAAGTGAATATTCATTATTCCATAGATATCGGTAAGGAGAGAGACCTTCTATACCGTACCGTAGTTTTTGTACTAGTGCAGTACCGTGAAAGTAAAGGACTTTCGTAAAAAATGATCGTTAGCATCGCTGCAAAAACTTTGCTATCGTCACAAATCGATTACTTTACTTTGATTCACTACATACTTGTTTTGATACTTTTTTATACGTTAAAGTATGTTGTAGTCAATTGATTATACATTGTCGATTTTAAAGTATAAGTATACTGGTATATAAGAGTATTTATTTGCTTAAAATAAAAGCTTGAAAAATGAAGATTCTTTGAGTTGTAAAAACTATACGAGGAATTTTTTTGGCAACAAAATGCTCATGCTGAAGAGCGAATATGATTTTTTCATGTAAACCGTTTTTCTTGCAAAAGCCTTAAAATTCTGAAACGTTGATTCAAGTTGTTTTTAAGTCTTGAATAATACATGTATACATTCTGTCTTAAATTTTAAGACACGGTGTACTTCAAAGAAGAAAGTAATCTTTCTAACTCTCTGTAATCAATGGCAAACATATTATTCACGTGGGTTGCGGATAGGATGAGAAAAATTGATTAAAAATATGTTAATATTTTCAAAGAACAAATTAAAAATACCATATCAGTACTTCCATTTTTTTTTGATTGGACAGTTGTGTTGTATCATAAATATTATGAATTACTCGGACTGAGGCAAACATTGTATGATAGTAAAAGTGTTATGAACAAATAAGTTTCTTTATATCCCATAAAAAACCTATTCATTATTTGAAAACAGACGTCGTTTATTAAGAACGTGCTTTAAAGTGAGTATTTTTATTTAAAACATAACTTTTATTATGGTTTCTGTACTAACCTTTAGAATTAAATTAAAATACTAAAATGAATAATTAACTACAAAATATGTCTCAGTGTTTTTTTTTTCATTGTGTAGAGAATAAATAACCTTTTTTGATGATATATCGATTTTTTAATTCATACAGACTGTAGTTACGTAATTTAGTTAAGATTAATTTTTTTACTCTCCAATGAGCATTAACAAGAAAGATTGGATGAGATTTATATACACGAATGATATTATTGATACAACATTAATCAGTCATGAATCACTTGACTATACGGAGGATTCACTGATTATTTTATATTATTTTCATTTTATAACTTCAGTGATGTTAGAACCTCTGCTGGCTTTGCTCATATGACTGCCGTCGTCGGTTTACTGGACCAACTACTTGTAATGTAAAGCAATACTGCGAATAATTCACATATTAAAATATTTCTGAGAACATTACGCAATGTGTAAAATTACGTGATGCTAAATTCACCTAATGCCTGAGCAGAGTGTGGCATTGTTTGCATAAATCTTGAGGTCTTAAAATTGATTAATCTGAATCTCCATTATGTGCTCGCTTTATTATATTATTTAAGTTGATGTCGCAATTAAGCGATCTACATAATTTCACATTGCGAAAGCGTTAGCGAGAATATTATGAAACTGGTACAACACTGTAAGGATTTGTATTCGCACGATATTAATTTATTAACAAGAAATATAATTACAGTATTTTGTCCGTCATTGTTCAAGAAGTAAACAAATGTATTAAATGAAAGAGAGAGAGAGCGGAAAGAAAAAATAGAATAAAGTGGAAAAAAAAGAAAATAAGTAAAATTGGAGAAGAAGATTATGATAAAAATGGACAATAATATACAATATTGTATGGTGACGAATTCAGTGACGGAGATTTAAAATTTTATCGTGAAAATCCACGACAACGTAAACAAAAAGTATGTAAAAAATATATAGGCTTGTATATCTTTGTTCAGTAACTAATCAAAGATTTTGTTAAATTGAAAATGAAATCAATTGTTAGTTAATAAAACTAATCGTAAGTAGACTAAATAAATTGACAGTATCCACTGTGTCAGTATGAATGGTGTCAGTTATAATATTAAAATGGCGGTACAATATTCAAACTTGCTAAAAATTAATGTTAAATAAATAAAATGGAAACCTAACCTAACCAAACCTTTTATCAATTACCAGTCATTAATTATTTGCTGCCAATTCATTATTTTTCTAACTCTTTAGGTATTTATTACTGAGCGTTCGCTTAATAATTAACGCCCATTAATTAAATAACGCCTAAAATATCAGTAGCTAAAAATAAACACTCGTATCTACGTAAAAATGTTTCATACACTTTCGTATGCTTGTTTATATACCTGCATCGAATATACAAAAATGAATCCACTAATCTCTGTTACGAGAATTTTTAATAAAAGTTTAATTTTACTCCCTCCTGATTTAATGTTTCAAATATCTCCTGTAACCCTCATATGCCTGAAAATCATGCATTATTAAAATGTCTGTATCGCTCATTATCCGATTGCGCATACAAAGTGACACAGATTAAATATATGAAATGCAAAATCACTTCTTGTGCGTGGTTAAAAAAACCAAAACGTTTTTTTAACGCGATCAAAAATATATTGTCTTGCCGTCTGCTTTGATTTAAGATTCATCATTATCTTCTGAATTATGTATCAATTTATTTTCAGTCAAGGGCCCTGGGCGCGACTAAAGCGCTAAGTCAGGGGCTTTCAACCGCGGCCTCCTGTTCCTCAAAATGCTTTTTCCAAAAAGAAGCACTTCGTGGTGGAACTATTTCGTGCTTTGAAAATAAGTTTTGTTGCATTCCACTCAAAAGATAAATACTTTTACATTGTTTTAAATATGTATTACGTATAGTAACATTTACTGCCACATTGGGAGACCGTGATTTCACTTCAAATGAGAGCTTCATCTGTTGTGATGCACAAACGAAGTGATGGTTTAAAGTAGATAAATAATTAGAAAGCTCATTACAGAGTAAATTCATTACAAAACTGAAAGGTAGGTGGAGCTTAAAAGAGTTTCGAAAGGGTTTTAGACTTGTGTAGATATCTTCTGTTTGTAAATTTAAATAAAATCCAAATGTATCGTCTTAAACATATTTGAAAGAAAAATTGTTATTGTTTACAAGTAATTAATCTAAAATAAATATATTACAAATACAATAATTAAATACACAAATAAAAACAAATACAATCATTCTTACATCTAGCATAAATATTTAAAAAAAAACAGAACAATATTTGTCTGCAATCTTCACAATACTAAAACAAACAACAAATATCATTTCCACATACAAAGAGTTCATACTACCTATTTGAGCATTCTACGAGTATGTACAATTTTTTTTTTCAAATGAATCCAACATGTGTTAATGTAACAAACAGCATAATTTATATTCTGCTGGGTTCAAGATTGGATACTCCTGTATGAGGGTCTTATATTTTATCCGAAATTTTGGAAATTCATTTTACAGAGCCATTATTTCGTCGTCTGATGCGAGATTCAATTTTGCGACGCGACAGCGAGATTCTTCCCCGTGTTCTACAGCTCGTGGATGCTGCGTGGGAGGGACCCGCACCGTGTGAGGGCCGGGGGGGAGTGGGAGTGTTATTTAATTACAGGACAGGAAGTGCGGAGCCGTCCGGTCTGACGGGAAAGAAAGTGTCTGCGACACCGGATATGTCGCCGGATAAATCTCTAATAAAAATCTAAGTCCCACATGACATATGATTATATAATACCAAAAATACTAACTGTGCCCTTAGAATATTACAACTTGTTTAAAAATTGTATTTGGCTTGAATTTATTACGCATTAAATGATAAAGAATCTTATGGTAATTTTGAATTTGCAACAAGCTGGTACGGAAAAAAACGTATCACATTTCTCGTATAAATATAATATAGCTTAATGAGTTTACCTCGAGGATAATTAAATAATCTTCATACTCCTTCGTGCTCCTGGATTGAAAATTTCTTGAGTGATCGAAGCATCATCACTGTCGTAGATGGCTTTTCTTCTTCCTGCCATAAAATCAACTCAGGAGTTCCACAGGGCTCAGTCCTGTCGCCCCTTCTTTTTCTTCTGCATGTGAATGATTTGCTTCAATGCGCAAACATTCACTGTTATGCCGACGACAGCACTGTCCATGAGAGTATTATCTTCCATAAACCTCCGAAACATTCGGAACTATCTGCTGCTAGGGAATCTCTGGTGGAGAAGATGAACATGTCTCTTGAAAGGGTTTCACGATGGGGCGACCCCAACCTCGTCAGTTTCAACATTTCAAAAACCCAATCATGTACTTTCTCCACCAAGAAGACTGCTATGGATCCTGTATCTTTCAACGGTTGTTCTCTTCCAAAAGCAAGCTCCATCAACATGCTTGGATTATCAATATCGAATAATGTCAAATATTACGAGTCAATTAAGTGTAAAGCCGGTCTCGCTTCCAAAAAACTAGGTGTATTATATAGATCACGTTGGTATTTAAATGATAAATATCTTATTCTTCTATATAAAGGACAAATCCGACCTATCCTTGAATACGGCAGTCACCTTTGGATTGGAGCCCCAAAATACCTTCTAAACTTAATTGACTCAGTTCAAAGAAGAGCAATTCGTTTGATAAACAATGACACCCTTACGTCTAATCTACAATCAATGGAACACAAACGTAAGGTATGCTTTTATAGTACAGTGATTACAAGCGGTAGAAAATTAAATTAACACAATATATATTGAAATATGAAAACTCAGATTTCATAATAGATATTTTTTCTGTCTAATTGTGATGATATATTATCATTCATCATTTATTTGGGTTCATGCATTTTTTTAAATATAAAATCTCTAAGAATATTAATAATTGTACACTTTAATTGCTAAATATTAATTGTATTGATTTAGCACTTGCAACCCCTTTATGATATTAGCGTATCACAATGAACGATTCAAATAAAAAGGAAATAAATTTTAACATAAAAAATGTATTATTAACTTTATTAACCAGTTATTTACTTTTTTGTCTTAACTTAAAAATAATCACATTTCCCATAATTTAAGGGAAAAAAGTTTCTACAGCAAAATAGACCGGAAGCCAAGCCAGCTTAGGTATCCCCCACATCCGCAGTGAGTGAACTTTTATGTATCCGCATGCGCCGCTCTCAGAGTGTGATCGAGTATAAAAGCTCTTGATTTAATTACGAAGCCTTCCCGTGACGTCGCGAACTGTCCGGTTTTTCCAGGAATTAAATTGCTTCGCTGAAACCTGGACCATAGACGCTATAGCCTGGAAGCTTCTCCACACTGAAATAAATCCACTTTGCAGCTAATTCAGCCACTCGGCAGCGACGCCGGATGCGACTGACCCACTTATATACGATCAAGGTATGTTTCTCAGTCTCATAGTAGAATTGGCGAACAGGTGTGTGACGGTCAAGCTTAATTGCGCCTATAATTGTTTCCCATTTCGATCGTCCGTTCGATTTAATCTCAATTATCTGGAAAACTACCCTTGTCGCGATTTGTCGTCAGTCAAGTCGTTTAGCAGACTATCTCCTTATCTCTCTCGGATGAGCGTTTAAGTCTCGGAGATATATCGCCGATGGTAATCTCACTTTTATATACGATAACGACCCGCCCCCCCCCACTGTGGAAGATGTCAACTTTAATTACGGCGGAAAGAATAATTCCCCACTGGAAGTTAACATTTATTTCGACTTAAATTTTGTTAACTACTGATTTATTGTAATTGTGAAACTACGATTCTCTATAACATTGCATGCCTAATCTTATAATTTATCATACAAATCAATAATGTAAGTTTTCATTTTCATCATTAATTTTTTTTATTAATTTGAATTTGTATTTTGACATTTTACAATACGTTTTAAAAAATAGATTTAAATAATGATTCATTGAAAAATTTTTTATGATTAGTTTCTGTTTATATACAATGCACACAAAATCTTTCTTACCCCAATATCTGTTCCATATATGGAACATATGATTACTACAAATCGGCGCCACTTAGTTCTGTCCGCTGCCACTGTCAATTCCTCGTTCTATGACAAACTTGCATCTGAAAGTCCACTTGAGAATATATATACTTTCCGACAACCTCCAGAGCAGAAGTTCAAGTACTTGAATAAGCGGTAGGTTTTGAGTGATTATTTATTGATTTTTTTAAAGAAAATCGAATGCTTAGACCGACTTTCCTGAGACCTGTACCATTTTGTCTTAAGGAACTGCTCAACCCAGTACAAGAGATGAGAGCTTTTTTATATGTAATATTATTAACGTTACATAAAGCTTTTTCAAAAAAACATATTCAACGCTTACCTTTTAAAAGTGTTTATATGGTATTTAGAGTCCATATAAAGCATTTCACCAGTTGGAATGTTTCATACTAAAAAGCAAGAATTGTCACAAAAGGCTTAACCCATTTGTGTGTATTTGTAGCGCCTGGAGGCAACATGAAACATCCTACAAACGTGTTAATACCCAACACACCCTTGTAAGCATATTCCCAGGCGGGCGGCTGCCTGGAGGGTTATCGAAGACCTGATAAGATTCTAATCACCGCCTGCGTCAGTATTTTAGCCTCAATGCTCAGGTTAAGTTACAAGATGAATTAGCTGATAGTTCAAAGTGGCGGTGCCCCCGTAATTAAACACGGGATATAAGCGCTCGCTGTTCCGTTAACAGTGTCATGGAAATAATTAGTGTTATTGTATAACTAATGATGATACCACAAGTCTAAATCGTAGAAGTGCTGATTTTACTTAAATTACGAACGTTTATTATTAATTAGTTAGTTTTTAAGTATTTGAAGATTGCGGATAAGATAAGTATTTGCTACTACATTAAGGATCAATAAAATCATTTTATTCTTAATGTTTTATACAAGTGTTTATTATATTGTCACCTGTAAGTGCTTTCAAACTTGCAGCTGTTTAGAATAAAACAAAGTACCACCTAAGCAGCACCTGTATTACATGAAGCTTCTATATAAATCTGACTTCTGACACCTCAT
The DNA here is from genome assembly GCA_022606575.1 of Glossosoma conforme. Taxonomy (NCBI): domain Eukaryota; kingdom Metazoa; phylum Arthropoda; class Insecta; order Trichoptera; family Glossosomatidae; genus Glossosoma; species Glossosoma conforme. Next base: position 4,031,331 of record JAGTXR010000100.1, on the reverse strand, counting down.
CAAAAACTAATGCAGCCAAATAATAGGTTGTGAGAACAAGCTCAATCGTAGAATATTAGGTGATATGGGTTTGACTTTGTGAGGATTAACTAGGTAAATAAATACTTTCTACAAAAGTCTTTTAAGAGATGAAGATGGATCATTTTATAAATAACAGTTTTTTCTCTACAGTCGCGATTAGATCAAACGAAGCTGCTTTTTCTTCAGCCTCCCAGCTCTCACATTCCTAAAAATCCGTCAACAATTATACAAAGTATACAAATAATGTACTAGACGAAGCTTCGAGAGGCAGATGACAACCGAAATCAGATGCAGAACCTTAAAATTACTCGACTTAATTTAGTCATTCAGAAAATGCTGCTTTAACATATGTTTTACGGATAATATCATTTGAACGGCCGCTCAATCGTCGTTCTTTATGACCACATGAGATTATATTCCGATCAGTCATAAATCGTCTGAATTATCAAGAGGGTCTCTCTATGTATTATTTTAAAGAACCACCGCGACTAATCCGACGCTCCGATATCAGCGCATACTGAAGGCTTAATGTCACAAATAACGAGCCCATGAACTAGAAACTCAACGAGTAGAGGTACGCTAGGCATAGCGCGACGCTCGGATAAACACACCTGACATTTTGTCAATTTGACAAATATCGTTTAAATTTTAACGCTGTATTAGTACTGGTTTGTTGAATTTTCACCGGGAGGGAGGGAGAGAAAGTGAAATAGCTGGCGCGAGATACCAGATATATTATATGGTTGAGTGGGACGCTTCTATCTCGCGGTTTTTGGAACTCAATTTGGCTCCTCTGAACTCCCCGTTCCTCCGTCAGACTCTTTGATGTTCCCCGCGCCACAAACCACTCATTCAAGATCGGAAGAGTTCGCGATGTTAGTTACACAACACTGTTATTTAATAATAATATATTCCGAGAACCATTCAATCCAATTTGCGCATTATTCGCTTTTTCGTGCTCCACATATTTTCATTCGCATAAATATTCTCAGTACACTTATTAATTCTTCGCTCTTTGTTTATACGGATAAATATTTTTGAACTCATACATTCATTATTCTACTCAATACATAAAGTCTATATTGAAGTCAAATAATCTTCGAGGGAATTGAAGAAAATACAAAAATATTTATAAATTATTTGTTTGACAAAATTCCATTTTGTAAGTCTTTCAACAAAATGCTCGAATTGTATTCATTCGACAGTATTGATCAATTATACTTATTGAATTAAGCTAAGGCTTGATTATTTAAATATGCTTCTACACTGACACTTTTCTTCGTCATAAAACTAAACCTAACAAAGTTTGCGGATGGTTGGTCGAATTTAGTTCATACTGCTTAAAGTGTTCTATATGATAAAGCGCTTTGAATACATAAAATACGGTAACTGCTCTGCAACCGCTATCATAAATCTTGGCTATAAATGTTTATGAGATAATAATTATATACTTTACTTTAAACAAAACAGCGTTAAGATATGTACACGATCATATTTGGTATCAAAATTTTAAATCCGGCTACTATATAATAAATAAATAAAAGAAACAAGCCTAAGATGCACTCGTTTATCAACTATAGAGCTCTCGTTCAAGCATATTATCGGATCAGATTTCGTATTTAAAAAAAAAACTAATGACAGACAATGAAAACATTTTTATCCATCATTTATGAAGATAGAAAACTGGATACAATTACATATTTTATATAAATACTTTTTGTCTTATTATTTAAGATTGACACCTCAATTCTGTCGCACTCTACTTATTGATGACCACTCCAGATTTTCTTTTTACACCATTTTGTACGGAATTATTGCCGCGCAGTTTTGCTTGTCATCATGGATAATCTTGAAAATATTGTAGAATATTTTTATGAGAAGTTATTTGATATTTTTCATGTACGTATTTAGTTTTTGAAATATTGATCAAAACGCTAATTGGTGTTATTTATAACTTAATAAATCGAAAAATATTCAAGTTCACTGTTAAATCAAAACAATGTATTTCACTTGCTATTCATATTTTCGTTGTAAAAAATACCGTGCGATTAAGCGGCTCAAAACGACTCATATAATAATATTAAAAGCTTAATATTAATATGCAAAGTCTTCCAGGGGTTAATCGTTCTAGACTCGAGCGCTGCTCTAATCCTCCAGCCGGGGCCAACAAAATTCGAAAATGTCAAATGAAATAATTAACATGGAATTAACTGCGACCCGGCAGCGAAGCAACAAAGGAACTCGCTACAACACAAATGCGAAACTGTCCGTAAGACCGAACTTGAAAATTAAGTAAAATTAAATGAGCAGAACATGTTTGGTTTATTATAAAATAATAACAATATTTTAAGCAACATTTTAATGTTAAGTTATGGAAGCGTTCACGACGATGTTTATGGATTGTATTTATCTTATATATTAGTGATCTATTATATTAGTGATTGTATATGGAGAAACATATACAATCACTTAATAAATGTGAAATAAAACATAATAGTTTTAATTCGTCAATTTTTTGAATTTACATTATAGTAGAATTTACATATAGAATTTAAGCGATCTATATGTAAAATAATAATTTGAAAGATCAGATTTTTTGGACCGAATGTTGGCCGGAATAAGCTAACACCCAGCTAACCTCATCAGGTCAAGCTGGTTAGGGCACTCTATTGTCCTGGAGGTAGTAAATGCCCTCCTAAGGCGGATGAACCTTTATGGTCAACGGCATTAGGATGTGGAAATAAAGGGGAAAATACCACATTAAAGGTCTTAAAGACATCCCACGTATCAGAAAAAAATTATTGCATCTCAAGTAAAATTTTCCGGAGATAAAATAGTCCCCCAATCGGATCTCCGGGTGGGGACTGCTCGAGACAAAACAACCAAGACAAATAAGAAAAACCTTCAGCCAACAAGCTATGCCACCTGGAATGTTCGAACATTACTGCAGAACGGCGCCCTAGACGGAAGTATTTGCAGCAATTATTCGAGGACATGAACTGTAGCGCTTATGCTGAGCTGAAAAGGGTTGCGGAGGACCGAGAGGAATGGAGATCGAGATGCAAGATTCTGTTGCTGCAAACCAATCCACCGGATTGATACTACGAAGAAAGACCCAGAGACGCTACAAAGAGTTTGGTAAATGCGTTTATAGTCTCCAAAATGGAATACTGCAACGCACTGCACGCAGGCCAGCCAGCCAAACAATTAAATCGATTGCAGTCGTTACAAAACGAGATGTGGTCACACAAAAGAATTCTCGGAATTTCCTGGAGAGACCACGTCACGAACAATGAGGTTCTCAGAATAATCAAGGAAGATAGGCAACTAATAAAAACCATCTCAGAGAGGCGAGCCCGATGGATTGGTCACATCATGCGCCACGATGGTCTCCTTCACGATATTGTGGAGGGAGTCTCTGGGTAAGCATCTTTTTACCGACCGTATCTGTCGCAGGTTAAAAAATCCAGATTTCACCGTTTTTGTGATATTACCGCTAAGGTTGAGGAACTGGTCAATTTCTACTCCCAGCAGCTTGACGCTTGTAGAAGGGATGACATCATTACCACATATGTCCAAGGGTTGTAAGTCCAATAGATGTTGTCTTCGAGCTGTGGCCATAAAGAGTATTTTCGTCTTTTCCGGAATAGTAATAAATGATCGTAGCTTCAGGTGTTTCTCGTCAAATTATCTGAGTATATTAAGTAATTTTTTTAAATTTCTTGAAAAAATAGGTTCTTCATATTAATATATATATAAGTAGTAGGAATTAAAAAAAATGAAATGGAAAAATTACAATACTGACATTCAAATAGCATTCACCCTTAATGTCAATTTATATTTTTCTCGCAATAGCACCAAAAACACGTTTTGAGCTTAGTGTATTGTAATGATAGATGAAGTTTGGGATGTTCTTATTTTTAAGATTCTTTCTCGACGTGTGAATTTGAAATCTTCTTATAAATCTCTTATCTTTTTACTGTCGCTTCAAGGAGTACATTTGTGCTTCAATGGACCCATTCACGCAGATCCTTCCACAGGTGGAGCGTGTTCCTTTGATCGTAATAATAAAAAACGTGTGTGTTACTTTCACCGTTGAGACTGTGTTATGGAAATTCGGCATCCATACAAAAACTCTTATTCGTGGAATTTAACAATCGAAAGAATAAAAAATAAGATGAAATGAAATATTCTTGAATAAACAACTAACTTACTGCAAATTTAGTTCATATATAAAATTATAATTATTCATCACAAACATAGTATCAGACATTAAAATAACAATTCATATGATCGATAATAAAAACTAATAAGGCAAGTACAAACAACAAAATACTCAATAAATCACATTTCAGTGGTCGATACTACTTACAAGGCAATATATTAAATCTTAATCTTTAATACATCTTAGTAAACCATGAAACCTTAGTAAACTTAGTAAACCAGTGAAACCAGAAAAATGTGGTTTCAAACATAAGAAATTTCATTAACAATGTTATTATTCAGGCGGATATGGTCGTTTATGTAAAGAAGTATGTGTGCATATTCTTCGTGCAATTACGTGGAGTACGTGGAAGTCGTGTATGGTCGCATAGGTCAGTGTTTGGCGCTTACATTATACAGGAAAACTTCCATCCTACAGGATACTACATTTTAATTGGAGCCAAACCACTATATGTCCTTAAATATTTATTTTTAAATACTCTTCAACAAGAACGAAAGGTTTCATTCTGCCATATGACAGTTTTTTCTTCAGTATCTATGTACAATATGATTCACTACAATGAACTTTCATAATATCAATAATATATCATTATATAATTATAGTAAATAATAAACCTTCATATTTTAAGTTTGTATTTTATATATATATTTATATATATATTTATATATATATTTTATATATATATTTATATCCAGAGTGTACTTCTATAGTTAGTTTTGAGCTCGGCTGTGTGCGACAATTCGAGGTATTATACATATTAAACGGTTGCGATCATCGGCGGTGTTTCGCCGCGTTAAGGACGGGCGTGCCGGCATTATGCAGATCGCCAGGCGTCGTGTGGCTGCTTCGCCCGGTCTAGAACCACTCGGTCTCTCTCGCGAGCTTTTAGCCATGGAAATTTACCAAGCCTTGCAAGGCTACGACGCCTGGTAGAGGCTGCTCGCTTACCGGTCTCCAAACCCAAACGCTCTCCCGCCCTAGATATTAGCCAAGGATATTCGCCAGACGTTCAGAGGATGCAACGCCTAGTCAAACCCGATCGCTTACCGCTCATTCTATCCTACAAGGTGTTATCCTGGTAAAATATTATCGTCAGGCGTTGTAAAACGATGTCTTTTAAAAACTCGAATACTGTACGTAAATTTTTTTAAGTAAATTTAGATACCTGTTTATGAATGCAAAGTTATATTGACTGCAATATGACACTCATATTTGTAAAACTTAAGTACATTTTAAAGCGAAAATTCAGTCAGTCAGAATTGGTTAAATGTCTTAAAACTAAGGCATTTAACCAATTCATTCTCCCAGTATGAACTTTGTGCAGAGACATGGTATCTAACAGCAAGTTTGATCTATAAAATAAAGGTCACCCATCGTGCTATGGAGAGATATATGCCCAGAATGTCACTCAAAGATAAAATCCGAGGATATCCAAAGATGAACTCAAGTAGCTGAGGCTGTCCAATAAATAGTCAAACTCAAGTTGTTAATGTAAAATATTTGTTGAAGAGACGATGGTCGATGGGAAAGGAAAGTATTACCCCCAGTAAGGTGGTCTGACAACATCAGAAAAATAGCGGAAGTAGCCTGGATGCGGAAGGTGGAGGGATCGAAGAGGATGGAGACTCATGCGGGAAGGTTGCATTCAACAGTGGACGGCCACAAGCTAATGATGATGAAGCACTTACGCATATTTTGCCATTTGCGAGTACAAGTTAATTGATACCGAGTATAAATTTCCACGTAATGAGGTATGATTTCTGGCTAGTTTAGTTTAAGATTGTTATGTGTAACTGTCATGGCAAAAATATTATTTGATAAAATATCAATTCATATAAAACACAAAATTATCCCATCAATACGCATAGTTTTGATATTAGACAAATTGGTGTGTAATGTGAAAACAAAATACAAATAACGGTAAAGGTCCGAAAATTAATACGAAAACATATTTTTAAAGTGAATATTAGAATTCTCACATGACTGTTGAGTTCGTTATCTCTGGGTTATCTCACTGGCTACTATACTCTCGATGTATAATACTACTATACCCTGAAATTCTCCAAGCGTTGTGACGTTGCAGCGCTCGGTCCAGTCCCGGCTGTTAGAGGGACACTCTGCTTGTTGTTTGCTGAGAAACTCGACCATTTACTGGCGGCTTTGGCGAGTGTACCCCTTTGTGAGCGAATTATCGAGATTATGCGCTTTTTAATGAAATCCTCAGCATGTGATAGAGTCTACAGAGATTATACCATAGATGCTGCAGGGATAGTGCATTGCTTTGATGCGACGTACTCGCAGACAAATATGTATATCGATGGACGAATATTAACTCTATTTTCGTTGACAATAAATAATACATCATGTAAATAAATTCTCGTTTTGTGCAATATATATTCTTAACTTAAGCAACTATCAAACTTAAATTTGAATTACGTTAAAATTGTATTTAAAAAGTCTAGAATCTAGATCAGTTGAAAACAATATCAAAAGATCTTTACGAAAACAATGAATTTTGATTTAAAAATTGTGTAGATGTATATGAAGTGATTATTTCAGTAGATTACTTAAGTTCTTCTTCTTAAAATCAATCTAAGCATGGATTTTTCTATGGTATTTTAGGGTATCTTTTATTTTGTGCAGTAGCCTGATTTTAAATTTCACGTCTTTACATGATAAGCTTTTACTGGACATTGCTTAAACGCCTTAAGACTTAGGTTCAGTGACATTAAGGCTTTAGACATTAAAGTGTATTGTTTAAATAAATTTGATCATCTCTACGTCGCGATTAAGTCAATATTTTTATCATAAATTGATTATTACTTTCTATCTCTTTCATAACGATATATAATGATTGCTGCTATGAAATTCTTTAGTCCAGAATCCTTTTTTTTTTTGTTTAAAATTTAATTTAAATTTTGGTAAAGTATGTCTTTTACTTTAAAGTATTTCACATCGTTAAGTTTGAAAGAACCTCTTTTCCGGATATTCCCAATTTCTTTTTATGTTTTGATTGTTAATCCTGTTAGGCGGTGTAACATCGCCTCGGTGACCTGATGTTCTACCAAACTGTCGTATTTCTCCCTTTCTAGTAAAGGAAAATAAAAATTCACTTTATGTTTTAGCGAGCCGGGTTGTTTGATTTGCGAACTCTTTGATTCATTTGAATGTCTTTTCTGCAAATCAGAAGCCACAAATTATAAGCAAATAAATTGACACACAAATAAAAAATATAAATAAGGCTGTTTTATTTTTTCCCATTTGAATTCCCTACAAATAGATTTTTTGAAGTAAATGATGATGTTTGATTTAATTTTATTTATATTTTGTGGGTATCAAATACATAACATATTTAGCAAATATTTTTCGTTTACGACAGTGGATCAAATGAACACATATAATAAGTCATCTTTTAATTTACGAACATTTATATAATTCAGATGTGCGATATTTTATCGCCATCTGGTGATTCTATGAAGCTTTGATTGTTTTATAAAAATAAAAACTATATTTTGAAAATGCAATACATATTATGCACTTTCATGAAAATAATCGCAAAAAGCCCATAATTAAAACATAATTGAGTCCAAAAGTATCGCAGCGAGTGTTGTCGGTTTAACTGGCGTAACCATAATTATTATATCCGCTGGGCTCACCGATAATTGGTAGTTTGCAGGCAATATCTAAAGCGTCTGCCCGTTAATTGTCAATAATCTGAGCGTTATTATTATTATGTACATTTGCGATTTACCAAAGGGAGCGAAATGGGTCGGCGGATATTGTTTTGCGAATTCCGGCCGTAATTTAAAAAAAATACATATAAAAAGCTTCCGAATGAATTACGCTGCGCTATTTTGGACAACGGAGCGCGGAGAATGGAAATATTAAAACGAAATTTAGCAGAAAAACTCGCGATGGTGATTTTTGAGGGGCAGTTATGTGCTCTCTGCCGGCAATAAAAATGATTTAATGGCAACTGGCTATGATAAGCAAATAAGGCTCCACGGAGGCTGAGCGCCTGCAAGCGAGGAGAGCAAGACGATAGAGGCCGTTCTTGCAAACCGAAGAAGTCACCTTAACTGCCAGTGGTGTACAACAATCCTGGTCATACTCTATTACAAGATTCTTATCTTGTAGAATACGACTTTTTGTTACGCCTTTTCAAGCAACAACCTGCATAATCAATTTCATACCGAAAACAAACGGAATTCTAATAAAATACATCACAATTTATTCTTGCCATACCATATATTGTTTTTATATTTCGCAGATATTTCAATACTGAACAATCGCTAGTCTATTATTGAAAGCTCCTGATTCGATCTTCAACTTTTTTTTCTACTAGAATGTATATGTCTATATATCACATATGTATGTGGTATATATGTGGTGATTTTCTTCGTAGTATCAATCTGGTGGATTGGCTTGCAACAACAAAATCTTGCATCTCCATCTCCACTCTTCTCGATCCTCTGCAACCTTCTTTAGCTCAGCATAAGAGCTACAACTCATGTTCTTGAACAATTGCTGAAAAAACTCTTGTCTAGGGCGCCTTAAGCAGTTTCTACCCTCAACCATCCCTTCCACAATGTCGTGAAGAAGACCATCGTGGCGCATTATGTAACCGATCCATCGGGCTCGCCTTTCTGACATGGTTCTTACTAGTTGCCTATCTTCCTTGATTTTTAGGCCTTTGATTTTTCTAACATGGATAATTTTCTAACTAAAAGCGCATGATGATTAATTTTTTTTTTTCTTGGACCTCAATTAAATTCGAATCACCATATTTTGCTTTTTAGGTATATTCTAAAGTTGCTAATTCAGATTGACGAAATCCATAAAGATTTTAGAAAAATAATCTTATAATTTTTCTGTTATAACGGCTTACTGCTTAAAGTGTATTTTCCTTGCTAAACTTATTTCGAACCGTGTTATGGACATAATAAATAAATTTGTCAGAAATCAAGAAACTCACCCAATGAATTAACCATATCAATCCATTTCAAAAATAAAGTTTAAATAATTCTACGAAAAATTAAAATTATATATAGTCCAACAGAATCTTAAGAAACAAAGCTTAAAAATATCACATTAACCATGAATTCTTGGTAGTTTCTACCCCGGGTTTGGCATCGTCTACCGTGAACACTTTGCATTTAGAAATTTTCTCTTGATAATGAAGGCATTAGTAGGGCGGCGGAGCTCGCGGGTGCGACAAACGGAAGCCCACGTGTGGAAATGCGGACTAATTCTCAATGCCCCGGAACTTTACCGGGCGTCTGTACCGAGGGAGGCCTGGTCATAGAACGCTTACTTCCCGGGCGTCCCTAGCCACACAGCCCTGGTCACACCGAGCGGCGCGGTGGATTCCCTCCCCATATAAGTTATCAGCGGATTATCTCGGCCTCAGTGGCACATCTACGGAGATAATCTCTCGTGAAATTTCATTCAGTTAGCTATCTCCACTTCGTAGTGTTTTAAATGAGAGTTTTTTTTTATTTTAATGAAATTAAAATCGCGAAGACCTTTTTTAAAAATTATTTCGTCTATACACTCGATACCTTTGGATGAACAAGTTCATGCGTCAAGACAAATACGAAATTGGTGATAATTTAGAATCATAAAATCAAAATAATTTTAAATTCATTTTTAATTTGCTCGTTAATTTTATTTCTTTCATAAAAATAAAAAACAATTTGCTGAAACTATGTGACAAAACACGAAAATTAAGTAGTCTGATATAAACTTTCAGATCACTTATCATGGAGATTTATTTTAAAGGAATATGAGATATGATAGCTGATGGAATAAAAGCACTTTTCATGGTTTTGTTTTTTCTCTGAGCCTTTAAAACTTCAAAAAAATATTGCATTACAAGTATGCCGATGGATATCAAAACTGCTTTAATCAATAGTGCATCAAAAATGTTTCATCTTGAATTCTTTGAATCAAATAGTGGGTTAAAAATGAAAAATAGATAACGTTTGGAGCTATAGAAAACGATAATAAGACGTGCTTGTTTTATCACTACCCAGAATACTATGAGTATATTGGATTATGCTGACTCTTACTTAGTTGCGCAGACCTCGGAAGCATCGAGCTAATCATCCGTTATCAATAAGTAATACTTACTATAAATAAGCTTTGGACTCACTAGCTCCCGCTTTGGAGAATACATTATTAAAACACGGATATGGGGAGCTGGCAGAAAAATGTGGTAGTAATTTAAAGCGACCATATTTACCAACTATAAAACGAAAATAGTATGAGATTATGTAAAATTTATCGATAAATTTATCCCTTGTTATTTTCTATTCATACACGTGCCAGATGTTTTACTGTAATTGTTTGAATTATATGAGTATAGCACGATAATGAATATTATATTACTTCGATGTCTTTTTATTTATAAATATTTTAAACAACGTTCAAACAAAAATAAATGACTAGATATTAATGTTATTTTTTGGATTCGGAATAAAAAATGCAAATATTATAGAAATGTCTGACAAAAAACGCGAATTTCCCCGAACATGAAATGAATATTAGTAGCAAAGATGGCGGACCTTTGAGCTTTATGTTCCAACGTTTGGATACTCCGTAATTAAATAAAAAATATTTTCCGAAGCATTTACCGTTGATATGTTTGCAGAGTGAATAAAATATTAAACGGAAAAAACAAAAGCCATGTAAATAAACCCTTGACATCGTTTATGAATTTTGTATTTTAAAATATTTCTGCGCCGCTAAGGTTTCAACCCTTATTTTTTTATTACAGGTACTCGACTGGAATGGATTGAATTAAATTCACCGTAACTGTCGCTCTTATTAATTTATATGAGGGTACTCTGAGCCTTGTTAAATATACTATTATGTTCCATGGTATGAAATAATTTATAGCTTTCAAATTCTGTTGTAATTCAAACTTTTGTGTTATAATGCATTCAAACCGAAAACCGCCGACCACAACACACATAATAAACATTTTACTTGAATCCTTATATTTTAAGTAGGTAAATATCATATTTCGTAGAAAACGTATTGATTTCGATAACTATACACATAAAGTTTGGCAATGCTTATTGAATGTGTGAAATTGATGGAAAATTCGTTTAAAAAATCAGAAGTTGATGAATTATAAATTCTACTACGCTTGAATTTATATAAGTCTATTTTTATACGAAACATTTTTTTTAAGTCAGATATGATTAAAAATTAAAACAGTTAAAATTTGTTTATAGCCACTTGGTTTACAGTTTATTGTGTACTAGTTTCGGTAGCACCCTCTACCATCTTCACTAAGCAATTGTTTAGTTGTAAGTGTAGCCTATATTATCTTAATAAACTGTAAACCTAATGGCAATAAACAATTTTAACTGTTTTATTTTTTTATTTATCTGATTAAAATCTGTATGATATGTATTGACCTGCTTGCATTGTTCACAAACTACAGTATTCACCCAAAGTTCACAAATTTTATTGAATTGTTCATTAATGTACTCATTAACGGTTAGTGTTGATGGGAATATTTTCACTTTGAAAAAATATAATTATTAGCCCACGATAGTTAAGCACTTGCACTGGATTTATTTAAAGACACAAGTAGTTCGTCTCTTAGCAGGTAAATTGATTTCTCTACCTAGTGGTTGGAAGGGAAATTTTTCACAATTATCTGCACAAAACTGATATTTAACAAAACCGATAAAACACAAATATTACTAACCGGAAACACAATAAAGTGCTCCTGTCACTCAAACGTGCAAGCAATAAACACACGTAGATTACTCAATAAACAAACGTATGCTATGATCCCGTATGCAGAAAATGGTTGTTTCTTGAAAATTAATGAATTTTAAGTGTAATAATATTTTTTTTATTTTTTATTTAAAAAAGAAATCAATCAAATCACTTAAATATCTTATGTTATTTTAAATATTTATTGATGAGCACAAGAAAATTCATTCAAGCTAAGTGTATTACTATATACGAGTATAACTAAATTTACGAAAATATGACTAAATAAATTTAATTGATAAAAATATCAATTTTACCTTAATACAGCTCCGCCGGGTAAAACCTGCGAGGACTTGCATGACAGTCAACTGCTTTAGACCGATCAGAAAAGATATAAAAAAGCTAGACAGATTTTTTTATCGCATGATGAAAGACTTAGTATTCATCGCTTGTGTATATTTTTAATCAAAGCGAAAAAAGACAAATATCGACAACGTCTTTCGAAAAACATGATGCATGACGTGACACTTTCACGTCTGGGGAAAAAGCGCACGGGGAACTAATAAATCGCGTGAGATCCTCCAGCGCTGCTCTGCCTCACAAAGGGAGGGAGCTCCCTGTTAGCCTTCAGGCAGATATTCCCTCCCAGCCGGGCAAAGAAAGACGAGTAAAAAGCCCTATACCCACTTGTCTCTGGATCGGCTTGTTTTTGGGCTGCGAAGCTCGGGGCTGTGGAATTCTTCAGAACCGCTTCAAGCTTTTTTTTGTATACCATTATATTTATATATTGATCTTCTTCGTTGTATCAATCCGGTGGATTGGTTTGCAGCAACAGAATCTTGCATCTCGATCTCCATTCCTCTCGGTCCTCCGCAACCCTTTTCAGCTCAGCATAAGCACTACAATTCATGTCCTCGAATACTTGCTGCAAATACTCCCGTCTGGGGCGCCCTCTACAGTTTCTACCCTCAACCATCCCCTCCACAATATCGTGAAGAAGACCATCGTGGCGCATGATGTGACCAATCCATCGGTCTCGCTTCTCTGAGATGGTTCTTATTAGTTGCCTATCTTCCTTGATTATTCTGAGAACCTCATTGTTCATGACGTGGTCTCTCCAGGAAATTCCGAGAATTCTTCTGTACGACCACATCTCAAAGGCCTCTAGTCTCTTTTTATCACTTTCAGATAAGCACCATGTCTCACAGCCGTACATTAAGATGCTCCAAACAAGTGTTTTGGCAAGTTGCTTGCGGAGCCCTAAAGTAATATTCTTTGACTCAAGAATTTTGGCTTTTTTATTGAAAGCTAGCCTTGCTTGATGTATTCGATATATTATATATTGATACAGATGAGTATTTAAAAGTTTTTTTTTTATACAAAATGTATCTTAAAGCTACGATGAGCGGTCCAAGAGCATCACTTTTGGCCTCGACAATTGTTGGCGACTCACTTCATAAATGATGGAAAACAACTGAACGAGACTGAACAAAAAAACAAAGTTACTCAAAAAAAAACAGAATTTAAAAATTGTCCTATATTTGAATCTTAATATTACGCTGAATATTTTTTAGGCCATTTCATTCCTGTAGGATCAGAGTTTCGATGCCATCGTCATTCACAAACTGTCTAGTATCATTCGATATCGATTGGAAAAATTAGAAAATAATATTAAAAACTTAGCCAACTATCTCAGTTCAGTTTTTTTTACTTAAGTTTCATCATAAGTTAATATGTAGTCACATTTTTATGCATATCTTATTAAATACAAAAACTGATTATTTACGATTGAAAAATGACCTTCAGTATGCTTTTCAGTATTCTAAGCTAGGACTCTTCGCTTAGTAGATGACCAAGCCAGATAAAGTAACCAAGGGCAACCCTCGATCCGCTTATCTTCAACTTGTGAAATATCTGTGATATAAATATATCAATAAAATTTTCACGGAATATTTTTATTATTTAACTTTTTAAAACATTACAGCCCTCACAATTAGTCAGTTTTTGCCGGCGGCCCTGCGTGTTCGCGATCTTGGGCTCTGTTTTTGCCTTCTGCAGGTGAGGCGGCCGATGGTGCCATTAGGCTGCGAAGAGATTGATAACGGTCATTTCTCTCAGGTGGGGGAGGCCAGGTCCACCTGGGCGAGCCTCGCAGCTTCTTCCCCGCCCGGAGGGAACGATAATGTTACACCGTCATTAGTTGACGGGGGATAACAACCGACGTCTGATACTGCAATTTATCTGCCGGGTCTGGTAGTTCACTTTGGCGTTTATATTGTAATCTGCAATGCGAAACTTAAGTACCGGGTATCAACAGAATAAATACACAATATTCAATTCCTATATAAATTCAATTCAAGTTATGTTTGACTGTGCACTGTAAAATATGCTTGTTAAGAAAGGTGAGGTGAGAGAGCGTACAAACAGCTTTTTATAATATAGACAGTCAACAAACGAAGGTGAAGCTGTCTGGGACGTGCACTTCAGAACCCACGCGAGAGTAGAACTTTACATAAATGTACTTGGCGGAGCTCCAGAATGCAAATCTGACACAGTATGTGGAGAGGACCATAGTGACTAATAGAGCTTTGTGGTGACAATTCGTGATGACCATGTGCTCTAGTTAAGGGAGCGGACATGGTATGATGATGTGAAATATTTTTTTTTCTCAATTTTAATTCAAAATATGCTTTGTAATTGTAAAACATAATAACTTACCGATTTGTATTAGTATTATGTAGTCTTTCTAAATTGATATCTTAGATCGCTCACCTGAAATAAAAAAATAAAAATCTTTTATTTCTTAACCTTAATAATAAATATGAAAAAATTGAGCAAGGATTTTTTCACACATAATTAATGTTATTAAATATTAAAGTCAACTATATCATTTAAATATATAACATATAAAAAAAACCAGTAGACTTCACATATTCAATGCTTTTCATATTATGGACTGCATAGGGAAATACAGAAGATTCTTTAGAAAGTAATAACTCAACGATTCTCATTCCTAAGCGATATGATCACAATGAAGATAAATTTATTTCAATAAATACATAATATCTAAAGTCAAATAGTAATAACGATAACTTTTAATATAAGATATTCATTAAGTCAAATATATGTTTGATACTGCCATGTGTAGACGATTTGGTGGTATAACTAGTTAGTATTCAATCAATATACTGAGATATCTCTGTCGCCCATGTTAACCCAAAATTCAGTCCATTACTCAGTATATTTGATTCCCTGCACATTTGCAAAACGTGTTGCGTTTAATCAAACTAACAGACCACTGCAAATGTGGAATGCTAATATGGTGCGCTTGCTAGGGAGGGTCTCACAAGTAAACCCGATTAAAGGTGCCGCTTGTAATATACTCGTCTTTCAAGATGACTGTGAGTCTTGACATCACACCAAAAGACAATTTGAGAACACGTACTTGAGTATAATATTGAAGATATGATGGTTTGAATTGTGGTGAATGACGGGGTGTGGCAACGGACTTTTCATTTAATCAACCTTCCAATCGATCATAAAAATATAAATCTAGGTAGTAAAGCGTCCGCCATCTAAGGTTTTTTTTTAACTAGTGCTTATTTCGTGAATGGTAACACTTAGCTCATGTCTGATTTGACAGATAATTAGTTTTATTCTTCCGCTAAACGAATATGGTTGTGTATATGCTTGAATAACGCTGGAAAATATTGCGACATTACTTTTAAAATCATGGTAATGTTGCAGAATGTGTGCGAAAATTGCGTACGGATTTTGGAAGAAGAGAATCACCGTCAGCTCCGTATGTTCGTTATCTTGTAAAAAAATGAAATGAACTGGCATCCTCATCGATAAACCAAAGCGTGAAAAGCCAAAAACAGTGCGTACACCCGAGAATATTGCTGCTGTGGAAGAAAGTGTGCGTGAAGCGCCATCAACATCAATTCACCGTCGTTCTCAACAATTGAACATTTCGGAGACATCATTGAGACGAATTTTGCATAAAGACCTTGGTATGACGCCATACAAAGTCCAATTGGTTTAGGACTTGAAGCCAACTGACCATCCAATGCGTTTTCGCTTCGCTAAGTGGGCCTGCGATCGACTTACAAAAGATGCCGATTTTGCCAAAAACATCATTTTTTCCGATGAAGCCCCTTTTGATCTTGGCGGGTATGTAAACAAGCAAAATTGCTGAATTTGGGGCACAAAAAACCCACACGCATACATTGAAAAGACGTTGCACCCAAAACGAGTCACTGTTTGGTGCAGATTTTGGTCCAGAGGCATAATAGGGCCATTTTTGAAGAAGTGGCCGTTACAGTCAATGGCGATCGTTATCGGGCCATGTTGAACGAATTTTTATTCACAAATTGAAGAGGAGGATATTGGCAATATTTGGTTTTAACAGGACGGCGCTACGTGCCACACAGCCGAAGCTACACTCGATGTTTTGCGCCCTGTTTTAAAAAAAAAAGTTATTTTGTGGACCCTTTATATGTTTTTAGGATATTGCAACAGAGCATAAGCCATAACTGTCTTCTTTTCATGGTCCGGACTTTCCCTGTTCTAGAAAGCCATCAGAAATAAACATTAAATATATGTGACGAAGTCCCGGGACAAAGAGCTGACATGCTATAGCAAAATGGAGAATAAGAGTAGTTAATTAAGAAATTATTAAATAGTTTGACACAATCTATAGTTCGGTTCGAAACTCGAGTGGTACTTACTTAAATAAATAGACTGCCGGAAAAGTAATAATAATAAAAAGCTTGTGAATAAATGTTGACCGATTGAATAATAAAAAATAATTATATACACACTCTGAATATGTATAGACATCTACAGTTATATGATGGTAACAATGGTATAAATACAACTTATTCCACGCATCAGTTCGGGCAGGAGATAGTTGAGTGGATTATGATTAATTAATGAACAAGAGCAACGATTGGTTCCATGGCTCGCGGTTCGCATCCCGCTTCTGTCGATATTTTTTATAAATGAAATGATGCGTATAAAGAATTTGATGTATAGTATGTGTATATTTAATTACTATTTTAGAATTTTTTTACAGCGGTAACTAATGATGTCCATATGTGTTGGTTTGTAAATAAAATACTTACTTACAAGATTCACACAGCATTTAGCTTATAGATAAGACAGAGTACAAAGTAAAGTTAAGTGTAACAAACATGCAAGTGCTAATGTGCGCTACTAACATGGTACACTCATCATCTGCTGAAGTGTGCTTTCTTTGGGTTCCCTCATAGTAGCGCCTCCTGCCGGGCCTTAATCGGCTTACTGAGCAACCTTCGCCTCCAAATTGATCGCGGTCGTTCGAGTCCGGCGACTCGGCAAAATTTAATTTGAAAGCGAATTTGCGAAAGTGCCTCCTTCAACACTCGCCCCGCCCCGTTTCTTGTAATTTTCAAAGAAACGAAGATGTAAATATTTAGATATCATTTTATTTTCTCCGCTAGATTAAAACAAAGGGTCCTCCCCCCAGCTGCGAGGGTATTTCAATTTAGTGAAGCTCAGATTTTCGGCAAAATTACCGCTATGCAGAGTTGTTGCTAAGCTGTGTGTACGCTTTTTGTTTTCTTCCAACTTTCTCTCCGGCAAAATTTGACAAGGAAAACAATTTTCTTCCCGATAAAGTTTTATTAATTTATGGAATTATTTTAGCGAAGACATATTCATCAAGTGCGCGGCGGTACCGAGCTTAGTCGCAGTAGCGCACTCCGCGCCGACTATACATAACTAAGTAAGCCGCCGTATAATTTGCTCTAATAAAATTTATCATTACTTTCTGGTGAATAAATTTCGGTATTATTTATATTTAAAATCGCTTAAATTGAAATTCCTTTTAAGTTATTGTTTTAGGATGGAATGTATGATTACTAAGAGTAGATTAACCCGAATTTTTTATTGTAATCAAGGTGCTTACAAAAAGTAATGTACATATTTATTCTTTCGCGAAATACGGCTATGGTAGCCAATCACTATATACAGCAAAATCGTCCTATCAAAATCATTTAATGTGGGAAGCTAATTGATACTAGGCCACGTTGAGGGAAGCCAATAGTACTTATGATTAGGGGATTTTGTTTATAATTAATCAAATGTAGTTCATATAATATTATTTTGTCATTAAATAATCCGTATAATGTATTATAAAGGACTTATAGGCTTATACGAGTATAAAGGTTGCTATCATTACTGATTCCTGAAAATAGCTCCAAAACAATGTGTTACTAAAAATTTACTTTATTACAGCCCGATGTATCTGTCACATTATGCGCCACGATGGTCTTCTTCACGGCATTGTGGAAGTGATGGTTGATCGGAGAAGCTGTATAGGGCGCCCTAGGCGGCAGTATTTCGAGCAAGTGTTCAAGGAGATGAGTTGCAGCTCTTATGCTGGACTAAAGAGGGTTGCAGAACATCGAGAAGAGTGGATATCGAGATGCAAGATGTTGTTGTTCCAAACCAATACACCGGATTGATACTACAAAGAAGACATGCTATTTTTTTATATAATGCTGTATAATAAGAGTATTTGTCATAAAAGTATCACAATAATTCAAGTCGCTTTCATTACTTATTTAACGATTCTAACAATCCCTTTGAAGCATTGAGTGGCTAGTATTTCATTTTTTATGCGCATAATAGTTTTTTAGTAATTGGATTCATGTCAAATATACCCAATATTTTCATTTAATTTTTCTACGTCAAAGTTTTCAGACGAAAAAATAATAAATGCCAGATGAATAAATCTACTTGAATAATATTATTTGATTCACTGTCGCATCAAAGAACGTTTTTCGTTCGCAAAAAACTCAACCGGCCGTTTTGAATAATCATAGACCTTTTTGTGATGCAGGTCGTCTAGAATCTAGATCTATAATACAATTTATTGAAAGCAATACTCTTTCAATCGAAAGTATTTTATTTATTTTAAACATATAAATTGAATGATGACAATTGTTAAATTGATAAAGTATTTATTTGGTATTTCAATAAGTTCAGAAATCAATAGACGAATTTATCAATCTAACGGGCAGACGATTAGAAGTATAATTTCAATTGGTATTAAATTTGAATCACCCAAGCTAACTTAGTTGCTGATTGTACTAAGTGTGCCTAGTTAGTTCTCATACTTGATCATAGATATCGTGAAATGATATTTTGATGTTCAACAAGGAGAATTCAATAGTATGATAAATTAAATTGGAACAGTTATGAGTTCTATTGGATATTGGGTTGCGCCGTTCATTAAGATGAAATTGTGCAATCTTGTTAATCATTTGATTTCCTTTAGAATATGTATTAATAAATGACAAACTATGTCTCATATAAATAAATATCTTTCTTCGCAACAAATCAATGGGATCTTGTCTTGGAGACCGAAAATAATTAATCATTACATGTACTCATCGATGCCCCAGGTACAAAAATAATATGTGCCAATGCAAGGCAATGTGCAACTGAATTAACTGTGAGGCAGCAATTTGCAGTGACTACATGCTTCAGCTATGGATAGATTATGGAAAGGAAAATCTGGACCTAATGCTTCAAACAATATATCCAAGTAATTTAGAAGTTTAGGTAGCTGAGCTGACTAGGACGAGTCAAGGTATCTGGCAACTGACATAGATCCATATTTTGTCGTGGCAAGGGGCGGATTGGCCACCCACAATGGACTCGAAAAAAATTCTAACATTTTAGCTGACGTCCAAAACTATGCGTGTGCTCCGGTTAACACTTTGTTTCAGTTAATGACCCAAATAATTCTATATCCGACCTATTTCTACCGGTCCACTTACGTAATCTAGTATTTTGACGAGACCATTACCCCGGTCGTGATTATATGCTCCAGTGCTTAAAAAATGGGATTTTCGTTACAAAATATATATATATTTATATTCTTTATTTTGCACATCTGAATATCATTGCCAATACAAAATTTAAATTAAATTACTTAGAAATTCTTCCACATCTTAATATAGTACGATAAGAGTATGTTTTGGCAACTTCGGGTAGCCTTTATCGAGTCTCGAAAATGATAGAATAAAAAGTTATATTTAATTTTTATTTTCGAATTGTGAAATTACAAATATGTAGAAGTTTGTACAAAAAAATAGAATAAATTATACAAAGAACATAGTTCAACATAAATAAAAGAAATACAAGCTATGTACATTATACAACGTCAACCATTTCAATCGTTAGTTCTTAATGGAATTACATAATTTAAATTATGTAAATCTAATATCATAAATTTACTTATTATATAAATAACCTTTTAATGGCTATCGTTTTGCTGTTAATTAATATATTATGTAACCTGTTTCATAATCAAAATTTTAATTTTTTTCCTAAGTATTATATTTTTAAATAATTTCTCCAAACAAAACCTCATCTTGCAACTTGTCGATTTTATAATAGTAAACTCATAATATTATCACAGAAATGACAATGGTTTATCGACAAAGCTGAATCATGTATGAAAAATACAACTAAAATTTATTCTAACGAAAATCATATTCTCGTATTATTAGGTACCAAATAAGTTATGTATACATTATAGGTATAATATAATATGAAATGAATTGAATAATATTTAATTATTCGTCACTGTATTCTTGAAGTCTCGTGTCTAGATTACAACTCTCTGATATGATCAGATGCTTCAATGTTTGCAGAACAATCGAGGCCGACTTCCGCAGCAGCTCCTTAGCTTTTGAGTTGTGGACCGAGAAGTGATGCTAACGAACGGCGGAATTTATGGAGATGGTGTTTGGACTGCTGGAGCTTGAGGATGCACCGGCCGATCAAAGGGACTGATTTGGAAGTGTCCGGCTGGAGGCTCGCTCAAGGCGGGAGGTCCCGGATGCGACCAAATCAAGCGTAATTTATGAAATTTATGCTTCGCGCGGGAAATAATTAATTTTTGATTTGCATGATAAAAGAGGACCGCATATTGTGGATGAAATAATGTAAATTGCTTACATTATGCATATCTTGTTTTATACATTGTTTTGTTCATCATTTCCATGACCGCTCCAATAACGGTCGTCACAAACTATTGCCATGAAGATCTTTTTTAAAAAATAAAATAAGTATTAAGATATATTTAAGGATTCTTTTTGTACAAACAGATTCTGCCCTAAGACTGGATACCTATTTGGGCTGACTAAACGCATTCAAGAATCTATATAATTTCATTTTACTTTTATATATACTCAAATATTTCATTTTTGTTATTATTATTGTATTTCAAATGCATATAAAATAAATATGAGTTATTTAAAATCTTTATACGTTATTATTATTTCACGTATTCATTTAGGTTTTTTGTACCTGTTTCAACCTCATTGGAATATTTTCAAAAATCGGTAAACCTTTAACCAACAGTTGATTACATGGGTAAAGAACAAATATGTTTATCACATTAAAATAAACAAATGAAATTAAAGTAAATGTGTTTATTTTATCATTAAAAATTACTTTCAAGTATAATTATACAGTTTTACACAGTTTGTAATTAACCTTAACATAATAACGTACGGTAATTACGGAATGTGGGGACTACGAGTATTTAATTACCTTTGATTTGAATGTGTATAAAGATTATTCTATCTATATTTCATAAATTACTAAGAGCATATATAATTTTCCAAAATAAAATTTGTTTATTTCGGTGTCACAGAGAACATTAAAAAAAATCAATTTCATCACAATATAAGTAATTTTATCAACCTAATTAGTAGTAAAGTTATGTAATTTGAAACTAGCATTTATTTGAATGAAAATACAATTCCAAAAACGATTTAGATCAAATATAAAATTAACAAAGGCCATTTTCGTATTCATAACTACAACTCCGCGTCAACTTTCAAAAATACTCGCACGCCGAGTACAACTACGGAACAACTTCGTTTCTAGTATTATCGAGGTCTTAACCGATGTATTTCAGCACCACGCCTACACAACATTGTTTTCTAAATTCATTTCCCGAAAGTTTCACCGGGAAGTTCGCGATTGTCGCGCCCCACCTTTAGACAACACAACACCCGAGGGCTGAACTTATTTGGAACATAATTGTCCGCAGGGACCGAGCAGAATGCTCCATCGCTCTGTCCCATTGTGGAGGCTGCGACCCGGGCGTAATAATATGAGGCAACTCTCACCTGTCAGTCTTTGAAAGGCCGCTCAAAGGTTTACTTTTTACAATGCGCATTATGCTCCTTACATTTTTCCGACGATGATTCTAAACGTATTTTTTTCGCCTTATCACATAACAGAAAGTGACGCGTGACTGTGCGCCGCTTTACGAAAATAAAAACGGTAAGGTCAAAATAAAATCTTTAAGGTCGAAATTTATTTTGTTAAGGTCAAAGTTCAGCTACTGTGAACTACTATGAATGGGTAGTATTTTGGTAACTTTTCAGAGCGTCGCACCTTTTTTAATAACTTTTATAATTATAGATTACAGATAAAAAATGTGAGTTATTACAATTACAGTAATGTTATAAAGTGTTCCTTTCAACAAAGATTTGTGATTTTTATAGCAAACTTGTTAGCAAAACGAGAATAAAAAAGCGGTAATGCTTCACGTTTTTTTTTTTAGGAGGTGTAATTTTTTAGTATTTTTTATCTTTTATTCTTTTGAGTAAAAAAAGTACTAATCTACTTGAAATATTTTTTACGATATTAAAAATTTATTCACTTTTTTTTCCAACATAAGAAATACGCATCTCTATAGTTGTATACAATTTTTTTTAAATTATAGAAACACAACGAAAATTCATTTAATTATAAACTAAGACACTAAAATAAATTATTTTACATAGATTAAATACGCTTAAATTATTTATTATGCACTTTAAGGAACGTTAGAAAAGTTAGTAAACGTTCGAATATACAATTATACTTTTTTTATAAATATCAAAACGATTTATGATAAAATATTGTCGTTACAAAATACCTACATTTTTTTTTTAATTTACTATGAAAAAACATCTTCAAATAAGCAATAACGTTATTTTGGAACGACAAATTTATAATATAAGATCACTTTTTTTGATTTTACTTGGTGGATGATATACAAGTGTTCATTCCAAATCAGATTTGAACGAAAAAAATTTTTTTTTTATGTATTATCATCAACTTTAATAAATCGTTCGTCGAAGTTATTACTTTATACTTTCAGAACTTTCACATCATAAATGTCATCCACTTCCTATGAAGCGTTAAATATTTTTCTCATTTCCATAAATTGCCCAGCGCAGCTAGAAAAATATTCGTGAAATGTTTGTTTTCTAGGCAAAGGTGAGGCGCACGACAAACACAAACACACGGCAGCATTTTGAGGGTACGGTAAAGCAGTAGCGTAGTTGACTGTCACGACAGCAGGCTCGGGATCGAGGCATTGTAAAACAGATATTTTTTGTATGTACGTTCTAATATCAATACGAGATCCTTAGAATTATTATGGTCGCTTATAATCGATATGTCTACGAAGATGCGACTCTATAAACTCTTAAATGTCTATGAGTACTGTAGGACCACTCTCTGTATCTATCTGTAATATCAATCTTTTTCCAAGGAGAAGTTCGACTACTGGTTGTGGATAAATTAAGCGCATAGACCATATGTCATCACACGCCCGTCCGACAAATCAACTTTGCTTCGTTACTCTCTTACATCAACAACTATCGAAGCTTGTATGCTCTTATTTAGTAGCTTTTAAAGAATAAACTTATCCAAAAGGTTACTTATAAAAGAATTTAATTGTCACATTATTTTTAACTTATACGAGGCCATTTTTGTCACGATGTTAATTAATAAAGATTTCACCAAAATAAATAATTGGTATTGTAAAGTAAAGATAGAAATGAACAATACTTTTCGTCTTTTTTTGCTGAGTGTCGTAAACCCGTTATAACGGTATTCAGTAAAATGAATTAAAACATATAGTGTTACTTTGACACATTCAACTTAATGAATTTTAGCCCATTACTGCATCGTCGATCTATAATGTTGACGGTTTTAACGAGCCTCTTATTGTTACGATATCCTTGCAAGTAATGGCCAAAAGATTGCACAACATTTCAAAGACATACCAATGACATCATATCCCGAATATCTAATTTGAAAATAGTTTATTTTCAAACTGAAAATAACTCTTAAAACATTATACGGCGAGATTATTTCCACTCGAGATGCCGCGTAAGATGCTTCTTTTCTGAGTGTAGGTGGAGCACGCAGCACACAGCATCCAGCCACACACGGCGGTAATGATTGTCGAGTTTGCCGACAGAATTACGTATTCCTCCCGGGGCGCGAACTGACGTGAGGTCGTAAAGCGTCCCGATCATTTTTCAACCCCTTCCGTCAATTTCCTGCAACACTTGTGTGACAAAGTGAAAAACAGTGGAGGGCGGCAGGTGCCCGCGCCGTGAGGGGTACAGTCGAATCCTCTCTCGCCTCGGAAACCTCTTCAAGATTTTTTTTCTTCTCGTCGATACTGCATATGAAAGGAAGTCGCGAGATAGATGAACCGCTTGGAGATTTATCGCTTCGATTTCATTTTGTTTTTGAACTAAGTTAAAGTTTTTTTTTGGTATTTGAAAGAATGAGAATTTTTCAAATAAAAATATTTAAGCCTGTCTTTAGTTGCAGCCGTAACTCAATTAACAATATCTTGATATTTTTAATTCAATGTCATCTATGATTCGCGTCTGCAGTGTAGCATCTCGCTCGTACAGTGTATTTTAAAGCCGGTCTCGCTTCCAAAAAACTAGGTGTATTATATAGATCACGTCGGTATTTCAACGATAAACAACTTCTTCTTCTATATAAAGGACAAATCCGACCTATCCTTGAATACGGCAGTCACCTTTGGATTGGATCCCCAAAATACCTTCTAAACTGAATTGACTCAGTTCAAAGAAGAGCAATTCGTTTCATAAACAATGACACCCTTACGTCTAATCTACAATCAATGGAACACAGACGTAAGGTTGGTTCTCTTAGTCTTTTCTACCGTTATTACCACGGTCGCTGCTCTTCGGAACTTAAAGAACTAATTCCTCCTGCACCCACTCACAGCCGACAAACTCGTCTTACACTTGCCGAACATCCGTACACGGTTAATATATGTCGACCAAGAACTGGCAGCTTCCAAAGTTCCTTCCTTCATGCCACCGGTAAGCTATGGAATGCTCTTCCAGCGTCTGTGTTTCCTCCTTCCTACAATCTGGATCTCTTCAAGAAACAGATAAATATACACTTGCAATCTCCCCAACCCACACACAAACACGAACACAACACACGTTTCCCGCATGCAGCGTTCAGCCTCCCTGGCTGAGCGTCATAGAGTGCACTGGTCTTGACCGGTTGTGCTCTCCTGCATGCGTTTACATAAAAAAAAAAAACACTTAATGTAAGTAAAAAAAAAAGCGTCTTGTAAGTAACGTTGCTTCTTTATTGAAGAGTCGAGCAAGACACTTGTGGAGAGATATTGAAAGAAAGAGTGAAAACAAAAATCTGCTAGTACGAAAAATAGTATCCTTTTTTAATGTTATCACAACTTTGTAAATCCTACCTTTCGACGCTTAAAATGTGATATGTCTAAACACAATTTATCAAATATTTTGATTTTATTAGTTGATTCTTCAGTTATAAATATTGTGTTCATATTTAATTTCTCTTATTCAAGACTTTTTTATACCTTAACTATACTATGCCATGTATACCATTTGAATGCTCAAAGAAGACTTTACAATAACAAGAACTTACCTCGGCGCCTGCTTATAAAGCTATCCAAATGATTCTTCCAGAACAAACTATTACAGTATCTTACTAGTCACTCTACTCATTATCTACCAACATTTTTTTAAAATAAATCATGACTTCTATCTGAAATGATACGTTCCTGAATACTTCTCAAGTCCTTCAATGTTTTTGCCGTAACTATACTACATAGCTGTATTCGGTATTGTATAGACTAGTTTCCTTAATTAACAAATAATTCAGAGAATCAATTCAATCTGTATCAATAAAATATTATCATATAATTATAAAATCTATTTTTTCCTACTCTTATGAACTGAAGCCTGTTCACTGAAGCTTTTGAAAAGCATTACATAACAAACGCAACAAAGCAACGAAGACATGTTTTCTTCTGGCTATCTCGAGTATGTGTCTCACCTGAGCTGAAGCTTGTCAGGCTAGAAGCTCACATGCGTCATCCAGGGAGGCGCCAAGATGACGTGAGTTATCCCCAGATGGCGTCATTTGACATCCAGGTTATGTTTCTCCCGTTCATTATTATTGCCCGCCATTGCGGTGTCTCGTAACTGTCAAACTGTGACTTAAGCCGCCGCGCAGTATATTTTTCAACTATTTATTACTCAAAGAACTTATCAAAGTAACGCACGCGTATTCTTAAACAAACGTAAATTCCAAAGTGTACTCTTGAGAGTGCGACATAAATTTTCTATGCTGTACGTAAAAGTTTTATGTGTTTGGAACATGAGTAATGCGCAAGTATTTTTAGATTTAGATTTTATTGAAGCGCCAATTCGCCTTTAAAGAAATATGGTTTCAACTTGTGCAGTAAAACTGAAAAAGATACACAAAAAGTGTTCAGATCAATAAAAACACGTGTAAAAAAGGGGTAATATAATAACATATTTTTTTTGTATGAAAACACAAAAAATATTTAAATATAGGAGAACGACGAAATACTGTGAGTAGAAATTTTTTGATCTTGCGAAGGTTGTTAGATCTCATAACTAGTGTATCATCAATTTCTAAGGGGATTATAAAAGAGTAGTCTTCACAAGATTACAAAAACTATGTACTTTTACATGGCGATTTATTAAACAACTTATTAGATTAGCATAAATTAAAAAAATACATATTTCATTTTAATAAGTCTGAACGTTTTATAAGGTTGTAAGGTAAAAGTGGAATAATTAAAACCTAGTATTATTTTAATAATTCCTGAAAAATATTTATCCCGGAAAATAATATACATGGCAGGGAAACGCGAAAATAGCTTTCACATCTGAATTATGAATATTTAAATGTGTTTTCCATTTCTCTTGAAATATTCAATTATTCATGTGTATGTCGTAGGTATCAACACGCGGCCCTCGAGGAGAACAAACATAGAGGATCTCGCATTCCCCCCACTTTCCGTTCATTCGCTTAAATTCTCTCTAAAAAGTATTAATGGCTAAAATATATTATTTCTGAAGCACGTCCTCTGGGGCGGGAGCATCGTTGCGGGAGCACCACCCATGTTGGTACTTATGTACACACAAAACTCTCTTTTCAATTATTGTATGAATCAATATTATATTCATTCTCTTAAAGGATTTGGATTTTTTCTAAACAAAGGCACGTTTAACTCTAACCTCAATGTATTTTAATTTCAAATTATGTTCTAATTAATTTATACTATATATTTATATATAAATACTCATATTTAGTTTCATGGTTTTACAATTTTTTCTTTAAACTCTTTTCTATTTTTTGTGTTAAATCAATATTATATAATAATGATTAATTATTTACATTTTATCCAAGCAAAGCTACATTGAATAACAATGTTGACTTATTTTATTTAACGCTCTAGTTATTAATTCTTTTATGTCAAATTCTTTTCGTTAGGTTTATAGAATATTTTTAAATAATCTAATATTGATAAATTATTGAAGATCCAAACCAATATTCAATATTTGATACAAACATTAAAATTCATCGCACATCTTATATGAAATTTCTCTCATATATATCAAAGAAAAAAAAGGTGTTTGCTATGAATTTTTATGTGTCTATCAAATATTCATTTATATAATTAAACCAATTCACAAAAGCAATAATTTCAATTTAGGAACAACCTTATTTATAAGTATTTTCCTTTTTTATCTTGTAGATAGATACTAGCTTGTAATTGAGTGTAAAAGGTATATTTCTCTACTTCGCTTTCTATTTTCGCTGTTAATTTCTAGCATTAAGCTGCCACAAGCTACCATTAAGTATTTTCAGCTCACATGATCTTTTCATTTACTTGTCCGAAATCATTTCGCACCCAAAAGTCCACCGAGTAAGTTTATTGTTTGTATTGTTTCAGCCTTTCAAAAAGCCAAAAACCTTGAAAAAAGCAAGTTATGACAATATCGAATTATCATTTTATCAACTTTTTTCAAAAGAATATTTCCCTAATAATTCCAATACCTTAACCTTTAGGTTTAGATCATACGGGTTAGCTCAATTGACGTTATACACTATATAATATATATAATTCAGTAGCTTAAAAAAGTATATTGTTTTGTTTATTTAATATTTTCAATCATTATGGAGATATAAATAAAATAAAAAATGGCCGACATCGTCACGTCACGAGATCTTCCGCCAAAGATGTTGCGCGTCGATGCTGTTTAACGAGCGATCGCTAAAGATGCATATAAACCATAATGCACGTTTTGTAGAGAATTTGATGACGATTCCGATGGTGTTAGAGAATGTTTATAAGTTTTACTTTTAAGTGCGATTTATTGTTTAAAACAAGAGCGACGGTATAGACGTCTTCACTGCACGGCGTCTATACCGTCTCTCTTTACAAAATATAAATATTTATAAATTTATAATATTCGTACATATATTAAATATAATAAATATAATATATATTATATGTTTTTGATGAAATATGCATTTATATAAAAAAATCTCGTGTTACCCCTTTTTATGTAAAGAATACAATAAGCAAGCCGGTCCAATCTGAACGAAAAATAAAAATCCAGGTCATCAAACAGTGTATATAATAATGTAATAAGCAGCCACCGAATAATATAACTCGGTACGATGACGGACCACAATAGATCCGGGATAATTTATTCCATAAGCCCGTCGCAGATATCTCCGGCGGTTGTATAGGACAGGAAGGACCCGAAAAACCGCTGAAGAAAGCTTTGCGAAAACAGTTTGCTTCCTGAAGCGGTGAGATATTACGGTGGTATTAAAGGAGGGTTAGTGGTGGCAGTAGTTGCACCCCCTGCCCCCCTCACGTGAAGAGACACGTGTCCACCGTTAAGGATATATTCTATTTTACGACTGTATCTAATCTATAGTAACCATTCATTGTATGAAAATTTAGACTGTTTAAAAAAACATTTAGACTGTTGCCGAAAACCTCGATATACGATCTTTCGTCAATTTTTTTGTTCGCTCGTCGGACACGCATGTGTCGCCATATTGCTTGTTTGGCAGATATAGTCTTGTGGATCTTCTCTATATTAATGTCGGTGGTGCTCTGTCATCGACTACGAACGCTGAGTCACGAGTTGTGAGAGTCTGTCCGGGGCGTGACGACACGGCACTGTCGATCCCGGCAGATAACCGAAAGTTTGTCAATATTTTAACTATATGTCAATGTGCTTCTGGAATAGTCTTTGGGTTGCTTATTTGCTTCTTATTCCTCCACTGCGCGTTCTAATAACGATCCCGGCAACGTGAAGTTGTCTTTCTCTTAAGTAAAGGGGAAGTTATTTCGGCGCCCAACGTGGGGCATGTATAAACCTCAAAAACTTTGCTTAAATATTTAGTAAAACTGATAATATCGTGTTTTGTATATTGTTTGTGGTATTTATACGTACAGCACTTCGACGACCAACAACAAACGTTTTTGTTAGCTAGATCAAATTATCGCAACTTTTGTTATTTTAAGTTTTTTGTGACAAGCGTTACATTGAAATTAAAATATTTATCGCAGTGTTGACACAAATTATTTTCTTTTATACTTCCGCTGAATTTTATTTGCAATGGTGAAATTAAATTATTTTTATTCAGAACTTTTGTTGGGTCAGTCCGCGGATATTATCTGTGTTTTATTATATCGAGACTGCAAAAAAGAAACCATTAATCATTTAAGCGACCGTTGCGCCGGCTGTCTCTGTTACTGCCTCTGTTTAAAAAAATTAAAATAATCCTGAAATATAATAATAGAATAATTAATTAAACTATTTAACTTCAGTTGCAGCGTTATTGAGAAAAAGCATGAAATTTCCGGAAGGATTATGGACACAACTAATTAATCTTCGTTCTTAAAGTAAGAAATAATATTTGAATCATGGATTAACATTCTATTAAATAAATAAATTCGAATAATAATTTCATTTTACTACATTTTTCTTTATGTTTTTTATTATTGCTAAGTGTTTTTCTAATGATTCAATAAATATTAAAGTTTTGTAAATAAAATAACGTGATTTTATATTATTCTGATTAATTCAACAAAAATATGAGCAATAGTAATATTAACATATCAATGAAGACACACTTTGAACTTCATTGTTTAATAATTTCTTTAAAAAATAATAAATTTGCTACATTATATTAAAAAAAAAAGTGTTTAGATTTGTGTTGTAGGTTCACTTTTATGAAAACATAATTTAGATTTCCACACAATTCAGGAGTGATGTTGTTAAGTGCAATTGAATTGGAAAATATTTAATCACTTTGAGAAACAAGAATATTAAAAGCTCTAGAATAAGCTGCCGCGGAATGATGCTCCGTATTATAAATAATTATTTTGCGAAGCTGCTCTGCAAAGATAAGTTCCCGTCTCTCTTAACTTATTTTCCCCGAGAAGACAAGCCGGCATTTCCGAACACCGACGACAGTAATGACACCGTGGCAGCGCACTTTACTGTCACGAAATCAGTATGAGTTCTGTTCCCAGTAATGATTTATCATAAATGTGAGCAGTAAATAGCCTTTAAAGTGTACTGTGTTCATAACATATAATCTATAGGGAGTATACAAAGCGGATTCGTTAAAATATTTGTCAATATTTGACTATCCAATTGTATGGTGAAAATTTTTCCACCATGTGGGACACTACAGTTCACAGTGAGTTTTTTTTTAGTGAAGGATTAAATTAAATAGCTTAAAGAAAAATAATAAGCATGCCACATATTTTTCATCTTTCTATTAAGAATGAATTTTTTAATTTTTATTAGAATATTATTTTATTATTTCGATATTCTAATCAACTTTTATAGATCATTGACTATATTACAATATTATTATTACTTAAATATACATATACTATACATAAAATTCCTTTTTCAACGCGTCAATCCAAGCACAAAAATAACGGCAGAAGCGGGATGCGAACCGCGGACCTCAAGGTCTGTATATAGTCAATATAGTCAATGATCTATAAAAGTTGATTAGAATATTGAAATAATAAAATAATATTCTAATAAAAATTAAAAAATTCATTAATAATGTCTCCTTGAGACAATATCAAGAAGGTAAAAATTATCCATCAGTAACACAGGTAAATGATGTTTATAAAGTCCGAGTCGGAACTATAAGTAGTCGTTTCTCATCCATTCAGTCTATAGTTTGGTTCGAGACTCGAGTGGTACTTACTAAAATAAATAGACTGCCGGAAAGTAATAATATTGAGCTTGTGAATAAATGAAGACTGATAGAATAATAATAAAAATATACATACTTTGAATATATACTGTAGCGACATCTATCGTACGATGATAACAATGATATAAATACTAGTTTCAACGCAAGTCAGTCTAGGCAGGGCAATGGCGCAGTTCGCCGAGCGGTATGAATACCTGGGCATAGTTGGTTTCCAAGGTCCGCGGTTCGCATCCTGCTTCTGCCGTTATTTTTGTGCTTGGATTGACGCGTTGAAAAAGGAATTTTATGTATAGTATATGTATATTTAAGTAATAATTTCTATTAAGATTTTAGAATATGTTTGGTTTTGTTCAACTGGATCAGTAAGAAGCTATTTGGGAGAGTATATTTATCGGTTGTGTGCTTGTAAGTATTGAAGAAATTGCAAGTGTTTATAAATCTGCTACTTCAAAAGTCTCGTCGAAATAATCACAGATGTTGGAAGAACATTCTAAGGTCTGCATGTGGTGTTAGAAAAGAAATTAGAGATGTCGTTGTGAGTCGGTATATATCAACAGGTAACTTGGAGCTTCGATCCAGAGGTGGATGCCGTATTAGAGAACTGGGTGAACATTCTGTAAATTCCTAGTTGCACAGTGATAAAGATACTTTTGACTTGATTGAGTTGAAGTTTTTCACTATTTTTTGAATGAAGAGCTTTTTCTATAAAAGAGTCTATTATGGCTAGAAAGCATAATTTTGATTTTTGAGAAAGTAAATTGGGTGAGGTTGAGTTAGTCCCAACTTGAAATGACTTAACGTAAATTCACCGCCACGATATTATGTTATTAACCAATAATTGCAGTGGCATTTGGAGAATATGTTCCACTGAGGGCCACCTTAATTTTAATTTACATATTATTATTTTTCTCCTACTGGAGGTATTTTCTTCTATGTGCTTAATTAAATGGGTGTAAAAATAAAATGGGTCTTCTGTGGACAATACTGTACCGCGGGCCGAGCGCAGGCCGCTCGTAAAAACTGAGACTTTCTTGCATAAATTTCCGAGCTTTCTACCTGAGAGCGGGAGCTTTTAATTAAAATCATGCCAACACCTGCATGAGAAAATTCATCCTTTTATATCTCAAAGCACAACTACTGCAAGAATCTGCCTGGTTTGCTATATGAGCAACTAGTAGTGAGACGGCAGCTAGCTTCCAGTAGCTCAACTACTTTGAAAGAGAATTATACTGTCTCATGAAAGAAATACAAAAATTTAAAAAAAGTATCACAAAACGCTTCACATTGTTTCATTTTCTTACATTTTTGTCAGAGAATTTGAAACATTTTCGCGTTTTATATCACAGACAAGTTGCGCTAGCATTTGAAAAGTTTCAGCAGACTTCGACAGACAGAGAAGTCCTAATTAAGCCATAAATATATTTTTCATAATATTTTATTTGATTGAACATTATAACATATATTATCAACAAGAACAAGTTTTCCTCTTCTAAAATCACATGGTTTTGTGAAAAATTCATAAAAAAAACATAATATGTATCTTGTAATTTTTGGTTCTCCAGCGACTGATAAACAGTGTGGTAAGTTTTCGCATATAATATCATCTGCATCACACTGTCACTTAAATCATATACTCATATATTGAAAAATCAAAATATTAGCATGAATGGAACATTAACACAAAACCTCAAAGTAAAATCAAAACTGAGTTGTGTCTTATTTTGATCAATGATATGATCATGAAACGAAAAAGACGACCAAAAACACGGCACTGACTTTCTACGAGTATGTATATACTCGTAACTTATATATACAATACATGCAGCAAAACTATAATAGTATTTTATACAAGTTTTAGGGATGAAAGATATATGAAAATCCGAACACATATCGGCCTCTTTTTCCTACTTACAGTCAAGGGAACTGTTCAAGTAAATAATTTTGTCTATAATCCAGCTCTCGGCCGGGGTTCATTGAAGGGTGAGCGGGCGATAAGGCGGAGCTGAAGGCGGGCTGTAGGCGCCCGCCCTCGCGAGGTCGGGTTCCCTTAATTGAGTATGCAAATACCAAAACTCCGATATGGGAGGCCCGTCTAATGTCTATGTTCATTTTATCCGGTAAGTCTCAAAAATACAAACACGGACCACTACGCACAACTGGATAATTTCCCTTACACCCGGATAGGACTTTAAAAGGCCCGTGTTTGTTTTTCTGCGAAATGATTTTCACCAGTGAATGTGATAATATAAGTTCAATCCATTTCAAAAATGATGTCTGATTTTCAGACAACCTCGCATATAACGTTATTGTAAAACTAACATATCAGTAGCGATAACATATTATCGCGAAAATATCATATTATCTAATAAATACTAGTATGTTGCGTATGAGTAATTTTACATTAACTTTGAATAACTTTTATGTAATCTTTGTAGGTTAATTCCGAAATCGTTTGTCGTATAATGAGAATTCCTAGTAAAAAAAAACAATCTAAATACTATGTTTAAATTTTATTTTTTTCAAATGATACCATAAGTATGTCAAAAGCATCAACTAGATTAGACAATATTTATTGAATATAAACAATATACAGGTATAATGTATTTATTTCATTTTAATTTTGTATGCAGACATAATTATTAAGCGTTATTTTTATATTATTCATTGATTTATTGTAGACATGGGATCAAAGTATAAAGATAAACATTAAGAAGGCTTTTGTCAAATTAGCGGATATATACATTTTGTTAACAATACATTACATATACTTTAATGTGTAAAATTTGAGAAAAATATCGAATTAAATTCGATAAAAAACACTGATTTGGTGTAACTTTATTATGATTATTATACTTTGGTTTGTTATTATGTATTCTGAGCAATGTTAAACAAACGCTTCTGCCGTTATTTTTGTGCTTGGATTGACGCGTTGAAAAAAGAATTTTATGTATAGTATATGTATATTTAAGTAATAATAATATTGTAATATAGTCAATGATCTATAAAAGTAGATTAGAATATTGAAATAATAAAATAATATTCTAATAAAAAATAAAAAAATTCATAATGTTAAACATATTCAAAAACATGGACATTGTAAATACTGAGTGATTATGCACTTTTGTTCTCACTTACTCAAGAAAGTTTGTTGAAAGCTTTATCAGGAAGTATGCAATTTGTATAGCAAAAGTTTTGCGGATGTGTTGTGTTGAAGTGCATGTGATGTAACGTGCCGATTATTAATCAGCAGCTGTATTTTGACTGGTAATTAACTTATAGCAGTTAACGGATCTCACCAGCCCACCGTATGTAGAACCTTAATGATAATATGTATATCACAAACTTAAACTTAAACTGATTGTTCAAACAAGGATTTAAGCCATACTGTACACCAGTGGTCAGAAACTTTTCACAGCCAATTTGGGAAAATCATCAAAATTACTATAATTAATCATCAAATGTAATTATTCCTTATGAAATAAAACTAAGTAAATTTTCATGAAATACACAAAAAAAATCTTACAAATTGTTCAGGTTGAAATTTTTAAATATAAATTACACGTTCTCTAGCAGTTGAACCAATTATTTGACGACAAAACTTGAATATGATTGTCTTTTTTATTGAAACATGAAGATATAAGTGCTTTAATTTTTTTGACTGAATAAAGGAATTGCATATATTATGAAATGCCAAAAAAATTAAACAACAACTAATCTTTTTTTTTGCAATAAATAAATTATGCACTAAAAATACGCACCATAAATTTCCAAACAAAAAAAAAAAGCATTGTAATTTATGCATTTAAGCCGTCTTCAAATAAACACCTTAGTTGCTAGAGAAAGTCAAGTAAGAAACTGTGAAGATATACTTTATGCGGGATCTTAAAATTTTCTTTTAAAGCAAGTTATTCAATATTTAAACACATAAACAACAGTGTTTAAAGTAGACAATATAATTTACATTTTAAGTTCAATATTCTCATATAATATATTCTTAAAATCATTTTCATAAAATATATTAAGACGATACTTCTTGATTAATGAGCTTCTTACTAATTTACTTCAAGCGTCATTATCGCAGTATTTACTTTTAAAAATTTGATTGATCCCACGATACAAAAGCGTACTTCGCTCTTCTGAAAATTCACTTTACATTATGAGGAAATCACTGGACTCTGTGGCAAGTCCTGTACTGGTTGTGGCCCTCTGCCCTCCAGCATGTAGATAGTTACGCAAGTTAAGGAGACCCACACCAAATTGGTTTAATTAAATTAACACGCCCAGCAAGACAAATGACTGGCCATTTTAATTTCGCCTAGTGCTACTGTTAATTATAACTTTGACTCCGTGTGTAAATAATATTAAACTCGACTAAATATCGTGTCGGGTTCTTGATTTATTATCTCAAGTTAATTTATAGATTATGTTTATTTCACCAAAAAAATATTGCAAAGTCATCCACATTTAATTGACTTACATGCCGTTTTTTATTCATATTTCCAGAAACTTAAAAACGTTAGATTCTTTTTCGGTCATTTTTTTTTAATAAAAAGACATCGAATTAAATGAAAGCATATAAAAATTTGTGTCAAAATATCTAATTTAACAACGTCATTTGCAAAAAAATAGTGTCCGCTTCCGTAACTGCAGTATATGATCATCACGAACTACCACCATAAAAGTCTGTCAACCGCTATAGTCTTCGACTCCCATGTTAGCTCTGCATCTTATACGAGTACCTATTATTATTTAATTTATTTATAATTTTATGTATAAAAGTAGTCTAAATTAAAGTAATTTGTGTCAATTACTGTCCAACACTGCGACTTCTCCTTTCTACGGGAGACTCCTGCTCGTCACTTGCTTGTTTAGGACTTATTTTCAAACATATCAACGTTTTTATCTTATCTGAAAATCAAATTTCATAAACATAATTGTTGTACAATAGAACAAGCATCTTTTGATAACCCCATTTAAAATGATAATTAATATAGTATACACAATTTTCGTCTTCTTTTATGTTTGCTCTATTGTTTTAACATATGGTCGCTAATAACAGCTGACATACAATTCTGATAACCACCATTATATTTCCTTATCTCTGCACCGAAATCACTGCCTTCATTCTGGGAACAGTTTGGATTATAAACCTCCAGTACTTCAGCCCAAAGTCTCGAAGAAAAGGTTAGTATGTCCTCGACACATACTAAGTTGTAAGTTAGAAAGCTTTTTTTTAATGTACAAGTTACTCGTAGATAGATACTGAATCCTAGAATATTTGGTCAGAAGAAATTTTTATTCTAATACACAGCTCAAATTTAATCATTATTATAATTAAGGAAAAATATTTTCATGTGTGCCATTCAAAAAAATATTTACCCATTAGCAAAACACAAGACATAATGTTAAAGCTGATTGGGTAGACCTTGCAGTGATTATTGTGTTACAACCCTTGTGGTGTAACTGTCTACACCACATGATCATGGTGAATGCAAGGTCACTTGATTGTACCTCGTAATTAACTTTATTTTCATTTAAAATGATAACAACCCAAAAAGAGTGGAAAAAAACATTATTATTCAAATGAAATATGATTCTCTTAAATTAAATTAAATTAAAATAATTAAAATACTTGTAGCTTACGAAATAAAATAAAATGGAAGACATTATTTACTTAATATAATAAGAAACGTGCGTGATGGAACGGACGTTAAAAATACATTTGAAATTTAACCGCTTGGAAAAAATATGTCGTTTGCCATTTAGCTTAACGCAAGGGGCCCAGAGAAAATCTTTTTAATTTATCTCCACGGCCGATAGCGTAAAGATAAACGAAGCTTTTTTTTTTTTAAAAAACTTTAGCTGAAAAACGTAAAATATATACTTGTCCGTGTCTATGAAATCTGAACGCCAAGGATTCTTCGCAATAAAAGTTGATCTCGACTCTCGGCGCTGGAGTTCGTCTTTAAAATTATATCTTCCTCGTTACGAAAGCCTTATCACTCGAGTGGGATTAGTTTCGCGCTTCGCAGCCGGGATTTTAAATTAACATTGCTAACTCGACTTTGCCAACTGTTATTATAATATTATTAAAATAAATATTTAAGCACAAATAACATTACAAAAATATTTTTGGAGCATTTCATATGATGTAATTTAAAATGACATAATTTTTGAAATATCATGTTGTAGTTTTTTAAGTCCACTGAAAACGCAATTCATTGTACCTGCCATATGTAACGTGAAGTGAAGGATTTGATGAACATCAAAGCATCTCGTAAACAATAATAAAAAGCTTTCTTAATGAATTTCTAATCATGCACTTCTTTCACTCTTAGAGGATCTTTACATATTTTGGTTTTATGTACTTTATTCAAAAAAATCATGGACATGATGTTGTCATTTTATCGAGCATGAATATTTATTTTAAAATGATTCTTACAATACAAGTAATACGAGTACATCTCGCTATAAGAAAATTATTAGCGCACTGTTCTTATCTCTTTTTATCTTCTTTTCTTATATATATAGATAGTTCAACATCCTCCTCTCTAAGTCAGTTATCGAATTGCGTGGTGGCAGGATGAGGAGCAGATCAACAACACAAAGACTTTTTCATAAGCACATATATATTCGAGATAAACTTAACAAACTTCCGGCCCAGGCGGAATAACATGCCGGGCCGGCCTTAATGCGACCTTCTGACGGTCGGCACACAACTGACTGCCGTGCGGTGCCGTGGTCGGTCACCCAGCGTCTTAAGTGGCGATCGTGTAAAAATTGAATTGAATTGATTTGAAACTATATAACTAACGTCACGCCCGTGACCTGACTTGTCCAAATGCCAATATGGCGACACATACATGTACGACAAGCGAATAGAAATAAGAGACGAATGAAAACGAGGTTTGAGGTACCAGTCAGCAAGTATATCAAGCTGATGTCAAGTTCTTATCATTGGATAACGCATTATTTGATATTTATTAGTTCAGTGAATTTTAAGAAAGCAGTATTATTTGATGTGACAATCATTTTAGTAACATTATTTACACATCTTCCTCATATTCCTTTTCGTTCATAATTCTTTATTTAGAAGGTTATTTTAAACGATAATGTGGTTGAGACAATTCACAATTATAATTATTTATGTCACCATACGTTGCTGCGGGGTTGAATAATTTCAAGCCAAACAATTTTATTCCTAATAATTTAAGCATTAAATATACAACACAAAACAGTAATAATTTTTCCCTAGATTATAGACTTAACCCAACATATAATATGTTAAGGATTATGAGTTTGAATATCTTTGGTTGGTGGAAAACTGATCATTCACTCATCAACCCTTTGCCATCGGTTGTAGGCAGATACCGTCATAAGATTCCCCAATCGTTGACATCAGTTGACGTGATATATCATTTTGCTACTTTCTAAGAATGGATTTTTATCCATCATCTGATAGCTAAATGATACAAGAATCATTGTGATATAAGAGAATAGACCAGATAAGTACATTTATGCTTCAAATACTAGTTGATTGAATTGAATGAATTGACAGTATAATTTGTATTCAAACGAGCCGTAATGAAAGGGTTAAACAGATAAACGTACTACTAATTCTATTCATTACTGAACAAGGAAATTTTAATTTAAGACGGGGTGTAATTTGATAACGTTGGGGCATCAATACTCAACGTCGAATGCATTAATATTAAGAGTATCAATGGCATGCGTTATAGAATCCATAGATGGCAATTTTAGAGAAACATCCCCCTCTATGGGTACTGTTTTGTATGTTTTAAATAAAAAATAGTATCAGACCGCAATGTTCATAAAAATGAGCAGTATAACGAAAATAATAATTGGAATTATTAATGTTTTTACCACCAAATCTCAGTATTTATTGTTGTAATTGTATTGTATCAAAAGCGTAGAAGAGTATATGTATAGGCTTATAGGCTGTTACCGTTGCGAGATTAATCGTACTTATTCAAGGCGTATTTCTATTGAATTATTTAAAATAGAAAATTGTGAATCCATTGCTAATAATGTCACCGTGAATGCGCCAAAGAGTCTCTCGTCTGTTGAATCGCTGAATAATACATCGGTAAAAGAAGGACTTGTAAGAAAATCCCTGAAAATAAAGACGCCACGTCAATAAAATGTTTTTTATATTCACCCAAGACATGAGGCGTGATCAGGAAGTTCTTGAATTTTTAATATTTTTTTCGCCTTTAGCAGAAATCTCAAACATCTTACAGGAGGCTAGTATTGATTAATTCACAAATACTCTTTGACAGCTTATATTTTCTACAAAACAAACGGTTTTAGTATCCTACATAAATATTTAACTGCCGTTTCAAAATTTATCTTACCTGATAAAAAAAATCATAATTAAAAAACAATATGAATTCGAGTATTACATAAAAAACATCGCAATGTATGAAAGATATTTGAGTACTTAGCTCAATATACTTCTAGTATATATTATTTTAATTAATATAACATGATTCATGTATATTGCCATTGAAACTCTTTTGAAAAACTAAACATTTCACTTGAGAGGGCTTCAAGATAAAGTAACCTCAATCGCAGCAAGCTTAACATCTTCACAACCCAAGAATCTGCTTTTTCGGCCACAAATACAAGTGTGGAAATTGTAATATTTATCGATTTCCAATTCTGTAACTAGAGCTCCATCAACATTCTAGAAGTAAAAATATAAAAAAGTAAATGCTTAAGAAGCGATCAAGTTAAGGATAGGACAATTCTTTTCAAAAGTAAAAAAATCTTAAACATATTTTTTTCACTTACGTGCAATTCCAAACAGAGTTCAAATATTACCAGTATACGAATAAAGTAACTATCTTTGTGTCTTACAGGTCGAATAACACCCTTCAAATTTGATTAAGCGAACAATTGAGGACTTTCATTTGTTAAAACAGCTTTAGGTATATGGTAGGGGTTTCGCTTGTCAAAGTGTGTTTTGAATTTATTCGTCATGCATATTTCAACTCAAAAACAATAAATCTATTATAAATATAATAATTTTAATGTGTTGCATTTTGTCTGAAGATATCCTTGGCTTGGAATAAGCCAGCGACAATCTCAGGAAAAGAATATCACGGAATCGATTCTCCCGAAGTTTTACGAGAAGATGGCTCTGCAGACATCACGTCACCTCATCTAGATGCTGTGAGAGCATCCGCCAACTAAAGCTCAAGCTCCGAAGCCATCAAGTACGAGGCGATGATTTCAGCACGTTCCTCCACATCACTGTTTCTCAAAGCTTTCCGTTCCATGTCATGAAACAACTAATCTTGAACTGATTTCAGTAAATTTATTATGTACCACCGTTTATATGGTACAAATATTATATTCCTATTTAAATATTAACATAAATATCTGATAGAATGGCTGCAAATAAAGTGAAATTTGCTTAATTCTTCTTAATTCATTAAATTTTTATTCACAAGATGTCAATACAAGCAAAAATTCTATCCGAAATGAAGTCTGTAATTAAGATTTTTTATTCAAATAAATCCATCACAATAAAATAATTCACATCTTTATACTATGTTCTACATTCATCTCAAAAGAGCCAAATTTTAAACATAATTTGTAATTATATAAAAATTTTACCGAGAATATTTTTAGAATAAAATAAAACAGAATAAACTTAAAATGTTTAGTAATTCATAAACATTGATTCTTTGGGTCGTTTTTATATAAACATTGCCAATTAATCACTCAAATAAGCGTTTTTATTATTGTTACGCTAACAACAAATTTTTCTGTGACTCATTTAATATGTATCTAAATGGCGGAAAATTAAAAACAGTGGTGTTAACTGACAAAGCGCCAGGGCGTGCAATTAGTATTATTTTTAATTGTTTATCAAATATAATTACTGTGTTATGAATACAAAATAAAATTACCATTATATTTATACCTAATTAAACACCATTGTTTGGGTTGTGAAATAATTACCGAGAGTAAAAAATACGTATTTTAATTGACGTTATTAAAAAAAAAAATATTCCTGTCTTAATGTGTCCTAAAGACTAACACACCTTAAAACTGACAGTAAAATTATTGCATCAACGTATTACTTACGTTAAAATTATATAATTGTCTCATGCTCTTCCTACTCCGGGATTAGTGTGTTCAATGATTTTCATGTCCACCTATCTATATTTTTTCCGGTAAGGAATCGCTTTTTTTGGCTAATATATTTCGCATCTATACTTGGTGTCTTTCATGTTTTACCTAGCTTTCTAATAACAATAAATAATGAGCTGCAAATCCACATTTCGGTCAAGAGTAAAATAAATAAAAAATAACTACACAGATAAAAATAAATACAAATAAACAGAATAAAACATTTTAGAGATTTGATGCCTTTGATAAATTTAGAAAAAGAACAGTAAAATGCAAATGGGTCCTAGCTCTGTTTTAGTGATCAAAGTATATATGAACAACAAGAGCAACTGCAAATAAGGGATACGAATGTAAAATTTCATCACACTTAATTAAACATAATGCAGATATGTACTAACATCCTTTTTACGTAAGGATGAACGACTTCACGTCGCCGGGATAGTTATCGGACCGCGTAGTGTAGGTATGAGAAGCAGATGAACAACACACAGACTTTTTCAGAAGCACATTGACATATATTTAAATACAATATAAAAATTACATACTTTGGTATTCGGCTCAGGCCACGAAAATCAACGATCTACCTCCGTTGAAGGCCGTGCCGAACTGACGTGCTTTGAAGCGCCGCAGCTCCTTTCAATCGCGTGTCGGCCCTTTGACGAATTGTCTTCTGTCAAAACAACGAAAATGGCGACAAATACATGTCCGACGAACGAAAAAAATAAGAGGCGAAAGATTTGAACATCGAGGCTTTCTGCACCAGTGTGCATTGGCTATATGATGCTGATGTCAGTACAATATCCTGAATTAATTGTACTGAGTAAAAATAATATGTTAAATTTTATATTAATTCTGTTTTGGGAATCTCTGCTTCGTCTTGGCATCCACGTAACATCTTCCAACTGGCCCGTGTCGTATTGTCCCCGGCTGCGTCACGTCCGCACAGCAGCGACGGCAGAGGAAATCCACGCTACTTGATACTAACACAGGAAAAATCCACTTTGGTCAAACACGGATCCAGGAGCTGTGAGCAGGTGGGACGCTCCCCTGAAGGATTATGCGCTTGGGATATGTAGACAGAGAAGCAGACAAGTACACTAGTTGAAAATTAGATC
This sequence comes from Glossosoma conforme, assembly GCA_022606575.1. Taxonomy (NCBI): domain Eukaryota; kingdom Metazoa; phylum Arthropoda; class Insecta; order Trichoptera; family Glossosomatidae; genus Glossosoma; species Glossosoma conforme. Next base: position 3,988,608 of record JAGTXR010000100.1, on the reverse strand, counting down.
CTTTATCCAGTTACAGGAAATCGACGCTACGTGACCGCGCATTTTATCCATATAATGATAAGGTTCTGTATCTAAAACTGTCTATAAAAAATGTTTTTAAATACGAGTAAATGAACCAAACCAATCATTTTAATTTACTTATTTCGATCGTGAAACAACTCTATCATTGCTAAAAGTCTGATAAAAGTACATATCTGGTAAAATAAAGGCTATAAATTGAATAGGTGTTCATTTTCATTGAAATTTAGTGGGCTAATAACTTCTAAGCGACGATATATTGTAATTTTTTTTTTAATTACGACACTTGAAATGACTCATATTCTACATTATTTTGATTTTTATAAATTTGCGAGATTTTTAATTTTTATATGCTTTAATCAAATTGGATGCTTCAATAAATAGTAATCTATTTATTTAAAGCTTAAGCATATGAAACCTTTTTAGATTCATATGACTCTGGCTATAATGCCAGCACGACAGTTTTAAATATCGATTCTGCATTTTTATTTGATCGCACCTCCGCAAGTAGCACCTGGCTTTAGGCACCTGAGATTGACTGTTGCTAACAAGTGTTTAGCTGTCAAGCAGTTTGCAAGGCTTGGCAGATAAGAGGCTTAGAGGCAATAGGTAGAAGGGGAACCCATCTCATAATCCCAATACTTGCTTCCTATAATACTATCGAATACAACAATAATATTTTAGTACCCATAGAGTAATGTCATCATTATCATTTTCATATCCGCCATAAAACTTTGTCAGCCGTTATAGTCCTCGCCTGAACCAATATCATCTCTCCCAGAGCTCCATCAAGTACATTATGTGTATAGTTCCAAACGACTTTTTAGAATTAAGTGAGCACTGGCACTTGAATAAAATACAGCTTTATTTTATTTAAAATAAGACACAAATAATTTCCACGTTCCAGACTTTTGTATTGACATCAGTATGATATAGCCCTTGCAGACTGTTGCCGAAAACCTCGATATACAATCTTTCGTCTCTTATTTTTATTCGCTCACTGGACATGTTTTAGTCACCATTTTGGTTGTTTTGACAGAAGATAATTCGTCAAAGGGCCGACAGGTAATAGAAGAGCGCTGTGGTGTTTCAAAGCGCGCCGTCAGTTCGGCTCGGCCTTCAACGAAGATAGATCGTTGATTTTCGTGATCTGAGCCGAATACGAAATTTTTTAATTTTTTTTTTGTGCTTATATATGTTATATACCTGTATATAACATATATACAGGTATATAACAACGAATATTTCTTTAGGGCTCCGCAAGCAACTTGCCAAAACACTTGTTTGGAGCATCTTAATGTACGGCTGTGAGACATGGTGCTTATCTGAAAGTGATAAAAAAAGACTAGAGGCCTTTGAGATGTGGTCGTACAGAAGAATTCTTGGAATTTCCTGGAGAGACCACGTCACGAACAATGAGGTTCTCAGAATAATCAAGGAAGATAGGCAACTAATAAGAACCATCTCAGAGAGGCGAGCCCGATGGATCGGCCACATCATGCGCCACGATGGTCTTCTTCACGATATTGTGGAGGGGATGGTTGAGGGTAGAAACTGTAGAGGGCGCCCTAGACGGGAGTATTTGCAGCAAGTATTCGAGGACATGAACTGTAGCGCTTATGCTGAGTTGAAAAGGGTTGCGGAGGACCGAGAGGAATGGAGATCGAGATGCAAGATTCTGTTGCTGCAAACCTGTATGTCAATGTGCTTCTGAAAAAGTCTGTGTGTTATTCATCTGCTCTTCATACCTCCACCACCCGATCCGATAACTATACCAGCGACGTGAAGTCGTTTCTTCCTTAAGTAAAGGGGATGTTTGTTTTAATCTAGAACAATTATGTTTTTAATTTTGGTAAATTATATGTATAAATACAAATATACAAAATTTTGGGATCTCCTAGTTTGCCTAAAGGTTGCACCTTCTCACTCCTTCTTCCTTATATTTTTTTTGCGTCTGCAATAAGCTCTGCATGAGAAATTGTAACAGCTTTTTATGTTCCACCAGCAGGATAATAGAAGTGAAATATGGAGCCCAAAAAAGGGGTTTTCTTACATTAAGTTATATCAGCGTTATCCTTAAACTACACATTGAAAGAATTCTGTTTCGCAAAATTGGGAAAAATCAATATGGGGAGTTGGCTTTAAAGGAAAATAATCTACGAGAGAGTTGTATTACAATCTGTACACCGAAAAAAGATAACAAATACTATTACACAAGAAAACAAGATAAACGATTATGTTTCAAAATATGGTAGTAAAAATATGAAATATTTTTTTATATGGTATCTTCTTTTTCTTCAGACATTTTTTCTACGCATTCGAATAATAACAATTCTATAAACTCTCTGTTTATCTTGGTTTAAAAATAAAAAAATGTTTCTTGTTCATTATGTTATGCTTTCATAAGTCATTTGCATAATGACTTATGCTAAATATAATAATTGATCTCTTTCTACGGAGGAGCTGGTTTAATATTCAAATATTTTAAAAGTATAATAATATAATCTTAGAAAACCGTGATTATTATTTAATTTGTGTTTTATAATAAAACATTGATTTATTTACTTTCTTCTTTTACTTCCAAGGACTTTAATTTTTAATATAATAATTAAAACAAAATAAATATATATAACTTACAATAAAAAGAACATATAAAAATAATAATTTGTATAAGTAACGAAATTTTGCATTAAGCATCACAAAATAGTAATGTTACTCATAATATAATATAACATTAAGGTTATCAACTGACAATACTTGGTGAAACTGCATAATTATAATTTAAGAATTAATTTTAATTAAAAAATTAATGAATTTAAAATATTTAGTTTTGATTCACAATTTATTTTAACGAAGATGGTCTTCAAGAAGGCCGAAACATGTAATCGTTAAAATAAATTGTGAATCAAAACTTAATATTTTTTTTATTTTTTTTTTTTTAATTAAAATAGATTCTACAATTATAATATAATATAATGCATATTAACTATTACAAAAATTTATTTGTAATAGTTACTTAATTATATATTTACATGGAACAATGACTTTAGGAAGTATTTTTTTTATTAAGACTTAATAATAAAGTAGTAAAGAGATGCGTGCATTTATTTTTAATATTAATATGCTTCGGTTATTTCGTCGGCACAGCGTATAATACATTTTTCATGATTTACATGGATCTGAAGGCTCGTCCCACAGAGAGTTCAGGAAGTTTCAGCGTGGTGAAACATGGCTCCAGAGCAGACATGTGTACTACACCATGTTCCAAATGTTTACGAAACTTTCCAAAAAATAAACTTTCTCACTCGTAACGTTGCTGTGATATTTAGTTTTTTTTTTTTGAGATGAAACATTAAAGTGTATTTACTAACTGAAGACTTGACAGAAATATTTAAAGTAAATTTTCGTTTTCTGCATTTTCGAATATATCAAATTTATAGGCGTTTCACTTTATTACAAATTCAATTCGTTTATTAGAAAAACAAAACGCATTTCGTAATACATAAAAACGTAAGAACTACAAAATGTCTAAAAATACATTATTTTGTTCAAAGTTAAAATATTCATAATAAGTCAAATAACATTGTTTATTAAATATATATACAATTTAAATGTTTTTTTCAAAAGTGACTCATATATTTGTGAAGTAAAAAACAACCACAAAACGAACATTCTCTGTTAGATGTATAATAAAGCGCTTCCACCTAATAATTCATAAACTATCGTAATTTAATTATAGTTTGTCCGACCCGCATGTTTCAGTCCCAGTCCAGTTTTCGCTCGGCGGTCATTTTTTCAGGCGGTTTCCGTCAAGGATGCAGAGCGGAATAAATTTGAAATCGTACCAACACGAAATGTTTAAATTGAAAACACAAAGGACACTTTATGCATACCAACTAGTTGGCAACACTGCTCCGTCAGTGTAATGTTGTTTATTCAATTGAATTTCCATAAACCACTAATGTTATTCAGTTTAGTTGAAAAGTTTATTCAGATTAAAGCAGCGTCGGGAGTTGTGAAAGCATTTTCATAGAATCTCACGCAGATCAAATGGCCGGATCCTTCCTGAAAGCTTTCAGCGACATCTGCAGAGCAACAATACTTAGCTTGTGTTCACTTCACCGACCTCTGCTTATTGCGTCTTTTTCTGCTCCCGGTGACTTTCAATGCGACGACTAAAAGTATTGAATCTTGAAAATGTAAAAGCGGTGAAGACTTATGCAGTAAACATAGTTCGAAAATACTCTATACTTGTGTATTCGCATTTAAATAAGAAAACTTATTTGTGCAATGCGTGACTTCCTAGTAAATAGAAAACATTTAAAGAAGTATATCAATAAAATTGTGGCGAAAACGTTATATAAACATTATTTAAGTTAGTAGTAATCATAACGAAGAAATACGTTTCTTTTGGTAACTAGTAAGCTTGTAAAATTGTTAGTTGTTTTCAATTTTTGTTGAATAAAAAATGTTCTTAAATTTCAAAATTCAATAAAGTGCCTGAGCCATAAAAACCCATATTGATCACGCAATGGCGAGCTTAGCTACAGAGGAATAAATTCAATATCAATCCAGTATTTCGATATAGAAGGTACGGCAAAAAGTGTATTGAAAATGGAAATATCATGTTACCAAAGTTGGGCAACTCTGGTATCATGATATATAACAATTGTTGAAATATATTAAGCAATATCTTAAGCTTTACAATCTAATGATAATAAAAGCGTTTCCCGATAATAAGATTTATTTCAAACTAAGCTAGAAAAGTTAGTCACGCTGATTACAAAGTTTGTATTTCACAGAATAAACATTTATAAAAGAAATACAATAATTACCATAACTATTATATTGCATTGAATAATATGAACATTTTTTTTCAATCGACTATTACATTAATAAATACTAAAAAACTAATCATCCGTCCACTGTTGAATGTAAGCCTACCGCATGAGTCTCCTTCCTCTTCGATCCTCCGCCTTCCGCATTCAGATCAGTCCCGCTATTCTTCTTATGTCTTCAGTGCGTCTCGCAGGGGTCGGCCAATGCTTCATTTGCCATTTCTTGGGTGCCACTCCAATACTTTTACTCCCCAACGACCGTCGTCTCTTCGACAGATATTTCCAGCCCATTGCAACTTGAGAGTGCCTATTCGTTGGGTAGCCTTCACTACTTGAGTTCTTCTGCGGATATCCTCGTTTCGGATTATATATTTTAGTAACACTACGAGCATGGATCTCTCCACAGCACGCTGTGTGACTTTTATTTTATGAGTAAGACTTGCTGTTAGATTCCACGTCTCTGTGCCATAAGTTAATACAGGGAGGATTGGTTACAGCATTGGTTACACGCATTAATTTTAAGACATTGTGGAATTTTCGATTTAAAAATATATTTTAGTGTTCCTAATGCTGCCCATCCCAGTTGTAAGCACTTTTCAATCTAAGTTATTTATTTCTAGTTGTATTACTATTTTCAAATAGGTATAGTCATCTACAACCTCTATCTGCTATAAATAAATAAAATAATAAAAAAATGTACAAATCGTGTGTACTCATACGAGTATTTATTGGAACTTTTCATATCGATACAATACAATTAAGCTTTCTAATGAGTTACTCATAATTATCAACAGATGAAAACAAAACTGAAATATTTTCCATATTGATGATATTTTTCCCAAATACGGATAAATTTCATTTATTTGATAAGTACCACTGAAAACGTAATAATTGTGATTGGAATAATTAAATTTTGATTCACAAACATTCATTAAAATGTTTGTTGACATACAGAAACCATTAAATATTTATTATAATGACGACATCAATATCCTGCGAGCAAATTTTCAGTTATCTGATATAATTTTATTATCGGAATGTGAAAAAGTAAATTCACTTTCGTAAACACATTTTGTGTAAATCTGTTTATCAAAACGGGTTTTAATCTAGCTGAACAACAATACCTATCGTAGGTAACTTTCGTGAAGTTGTCCTGAAATCGGATGCTGAATGCTCCCGTCGGCTGATTAATTGTAGATTATCCGCTGATTTACTGAGTTGAAAAGTGTAGTCAGAATAACAGAGGTGTCTCTTGCAAACTGCGAATTTCTCTTAATTTATACATTTTTAATGGATGTACATTTATATATTTTACAAGCAGAGATTACTGATTTATTTCCGCTATAATTATCCATCTGTAGGTACGTGTCTTCTGTGTATTAAATGCAAAAAAATAATACAAAGTGATACAATTGTAAGAACTTTTTCATACAAATCCATTTTTATTTGTAGAAAAAAAAAGATTTTATCCTAAAAAATACATTCAATTACTTCATGATTAAAAAAAAATATCTGAAACAAATGAATATTTTTTTAGAAAAAGCTGTAAATAATTAGACTTTTCATAAATTATATAAATAAGAAGTGCATATTTATTTATTAATTTGAACGTTTTTAGAGTTTTACTAAACGTCAGATTAAATTTTCACAAGTGTAATAGTAACAATTTAATAAAGAATATTATATTCAAATATAAATACAGTAGAATAGTAAATGAAATTGTAACTTAAACAGGATGAAAGCATATCAGTTCATTTTTGTAAGGAATATATCTATATATATACATAGTCAACCAAAACGGACTAAATGAAGAGGACGAGATTAAAATTAAATTAATCAAAGAAATTAAAATCAAGAAAAGCAACGATGGAAAAGAGTGGGATACCTTAAACTATATCATACAGACAACTCCTTCGATTAAAAGACGTCTGATAGAAAGAAAAAAAATCAATATTGGATACAACAGAGTCAACATTGAGGACTGCAACCCACTAATGCAATGTTACCATTGTGAAAAATTTGGACACACAGCACTACGATGTCTGGCCAAGGATCAACCACCAACCTGCTTGCACTGTTCACAAAATCACAACCACATAAACTGTAAATTTAAAGAGACACCAATTTTCATCAATTGTACCAATTCAAACAAATTTCACAAATCAAATATACCCACTAACCACAACGCTAATAGCCACCAGTGCATGATCAGAGAGAAAATGCTTAAAATCGCAAACAGCCGGATTGATTTCGGCTGAATTCTGTATTTATTATCGAGGTTAATAATTTAAAGTATACCTTCATCATTTACAATTCCTGTACTGTATTTACTATCGAGGTTAATAATTTAAAGCATACCTACATCATTTACAATTTATGTAATGTATTTACTATCGAGGTTAATAATATAAAGTATAAAGTTAATAATATAACTCAAGAACGGCCAAGCCGACTTGGCTGAAAATGACGCAATAGTAGGTATTGTAAGTAGGTACCTACGTAAGGTACGGAATATTTTGAAACAAAAAAGAAATTAAAAGGTAGGAAAAAAAAGACAAAAACAACAAAAATATTAGTGAAAATATCAGTTTAATCTTTTATTTGTTAAAAATGTTATAACAAAAAGCAAATGGAAAGGCATCTTCTTATTCTATTGTGTTATTTTTATTTTTTATTATTTTCTCTATTTATTGTATATTTATGTATACTATTCTAAATATATGTTTCTAAATATTTGTAAAAAAATTGGAATCGACCAAATATATGATATCATATGTACCGAAAAATTCAACTTAATAAAATCCAAAATCTGCTCATTTATTGCCTTTCGGGTGAAACAAAGTTCACCGGGTCAGCTAGTAGATATATAAATAAATATGAGTCAAGAAGATAAATTTGCTTAAAACAATACTTTACACATTTAAAAGATTTACAGAATTTCGTTCGACATCTGAATATCTTTCTGATTTGTATAAGTTTCATGGATGGTTTGCTTTCGAGTCTCGGGTGACAGCTGTGCGAGAGGACTAGAGTCAAGGGTCTCCGGGGTCGCACCCGCGTCAGCGCCGACTAACACTAACTGCCAAGCTACTACTCTACAAAGCCACTACCAAGATACTTCTAGAAAATAATTCCAATGTACGGATGACATAAATACACAATATCGACCCTGTTCATCCAGCTCTCTGCATCGATATTGGGCACACAATTATTCTAATAATGCCAAGTTAGTAAATTGTTCTTCATTTCAATGATGGAAAGTCCAGGGTATTTGGTGTAACAATTTGGCGGAGCTATTATAAGTTCGTCATCATTGAGTTAAGTATAGGCTTAACCTCTGTCGATTCACCTAAAATGTAATATTTTAACGTAACATTTTGACAATTAAGAGAAAACATAAAATTAAAACACTTTATTGGAATCTGAAAATTATTATTTTTGATTTATAATATTTGAAAAATTTCAATTTAAAAAAAAAAACAAAATTAATATTATTCCTAATTTTATAACCTAAATTGCATGGAAAAATATACTTTTTGTTGAGAATAAATGATCTTCTGGGTTCGAGAGAAAGCGTTGATTCTCCAAAATTAAAAAAAAATTTTAGTGAAATTCAAGTCATTGTTAATATTTTATAAGACAACAAAATAAACAACAGATATTTACTTGAAATATGCCTTGTAAATACAAAAATAAAATGAGTCATATAAATTTAAAGTAAATGGATGGGGCTTAATTCTTTTTAAGAAGGTATGTATTTTTATAATTTTCAGTGAGAAAATTATTCATAGAGATGAGTAAACAAATGTCTCCTCCATATATTTCCGCCTTCCCTCCCATAAAACACTGATACGGCCCGGCCGGAGAACAAAAGAGTTTTCCATTTGAAAAATTCAATAACTAAAGTGAAATATCTTCGGCCATTGATCACAGCATCTTGGCTACCGGGGGAAAGATTTGGATTATTTTCCAGTGAACTAAAATATGTATGTTTTGTCTCCGGGCGTCACAGTCGTTTATCACAGGGGCGGCCAGCGGCGGGCCGCGGACCGGGCCGCCCCGGGGCCTTCAATCTTGTGCGGCCCGCCGGGGAGCTGTGCACGATCCACGATCCCTCGGATATGCCAAGGTTTTATTGTGATTTCGAATAAACTTAGTTTTGTCAAGAAAAACAAATAAGATTACCAAACAGTAATATACCGCATCTACGAATACGTAAGACTATGCCCAATTCATTTGTTGCGTTGTGACTTACGACTATTTTTTTTTCTTTATTTATTTGAATTTTCTTTAATATAACCTAAATTGATTTAATAAAAAGTTCAGTCAGTTCAAAGTATAATTTTAAGTAGGAAAATAATTTATTATTTCAAGCATTCGTTGACTACACCTAAATTGAAAAAAATATAATACTATTTTTCTGTAAGCATAAATTGTTTACTCACACTGGTATTACATTCTTCAGTAATTTAATTGTTTAGTCACACTGGTATTACAAGTTAATTCAGGGGTGTATTTATGGAATACTTTTTGACGAAATTATGTATATTATTATACCAAGTAAGTACCACCTTTTTTTTAATAAAAAAATGTAATATTTTTTTGTTGTTTTTTATCATTTCGTAAAAAAAAAATACTTATATTTCTTATGTGACTGGTTTTATTAAAATGTGTAAATAAAACAGATTATTATTTATTTATTTTAAAAAAATTTAAATTAACGTATCTTGTTTTGAGTTTTGAATAAAATGTATGTATAAAGTGTATGTGCATTTAATTACATTTTTTACAAAACAACGATCGTATACAAAACGAAATTTATTTTTAATACTACAATCACATAAATTAAAAGCTTTATTCATTACGTATATGTCTCTTGATCGTTGCGCCTCATGATATGCTCATCATAATTTTTGAGCTCACTCAGCACAACTTTCAAAGTTTCTTCACTTGTGCCATTCCTTAATTAAGTTGCGAGCTTTCGGTAATATTTCCGGTCACATATTACACAGCGACTCTGAGAAGTTCGCGCGGTGGAGGCTTTCGCGGATCACGGCATCACGTGGCCCGAGGTTCTATCCAAAACGCATTATTCAGCAAAGTTAATTACGTACTGGAACTTATTTTCACGGGATATTATAATGTATTAATCCGTGCCGTGCGCAATTAGGCAAGTTTTAATGACGCCTGGCGCGACTTGGCGGGAAGTGACTGCCTCGCCCCCGGGATGCCAACTTGGCGACAAAAATACACCATTATTATGCAATCATTTATTATCACTGGGAATAAAATATTTTTACTGCCATCAAAGCAAATAAATTCTCTGAATTTTTATTCAAATTCGAAACATATTTACTTAATTTTATGTAGTACCTCGTGATGTACTTTTTTTTAATGATAATTTATTTAATCAAAGCAATGCTAAGTATTTTGTCTTAATTAATAAGTTGATAACTAATTACGTTAGGGAATCATGTTCGTAGGTTCACCTCTGGATACAGAGGTGTCTTGAGACAATTCATGGACAATGGCAGCAGACAGAACTGAGATGCGCTAATTTGTTGTAACCATACGCTCTGTACATGAAGCAAATATGGGGATAAAAAAGGGAAATATTGAATTAAAACAATCAACAAACAAACAACAACAAACGAATAAATCTTGTTTTTTTATTAAAAGTAATATGCAAAATTAAACCTTTTATATAACATATATATTTAATTTGAAGTATAGTTAATAAAACGCTACAACAAGCTCGGCCAAATGATGTTTTATAGTTCATGATAAATTATAGTGCTAAAAGCTCATGTTACAGCTATCGACCCACATACAAATTTGTATTGTAATATGATAGCTTATTCTATTATTACCACTTAGAGAGTGTTCTACTTAGATAGAAAATGCACAACTTTAAATAATATTAAAAAAAACAAACGTCCATTATATTTGTAAAAATTGTTGTAAAAAAGGTTCTTAAATAAGTGTCTCCACATGCTGCAAGAGTATTTCTTCATGAACTCGGTCTCTCGCCGTCTTGAAAAGCTTTGATTTTTTTTACATATAATGTAATCGGTGGATCTTAGGATGCAAAACCGACATGATATGATGCAAATACCATAACAGGCATAAATTTATGATACTACTTTTATGACTACTATATGATAGAGCCGTTGTGTGGATATGGAGAAAAATATACAATAATATTGAAGAGGATAAGCTTGTATTTTACAATTAAAAATGTCGCATGTCAATATGGCTAAACGGTGTAATTCAAGTAATGCTGAAAACCAATTGTAAGGCTGTACGTTAATTGCAACAGGAAACAATTACAAGTAAATGCTTTCAAAAGAAAGAAGTCTACTGCAGCAAAAATAATTTAATCAATAGCAATGAACTAGATTACAATACTTTGTTGGTCGTGTTCGTACAATTTTCAAATAAAATAGAAAAATCTATAGTATATACAATCAAATAAGATACATGTGAAAAACTGCGAAGAAGTTATTTTACATACTTTAAGATTATTCGTTTTTCGAATATTTTGTTTCGAAATTTGATGATGATGATCCTCATACTAATCGTAAAAAATATAAATACTCAAATACACAATTCATATTAAATAAGGTACATAAATGATACTCAAATTACTAGTATGTTAGACTTTGAGAGCAAATTCAATTATGTAGTTAAGTAAAATTACTTGAAACCAAAAAACATTTCTCGTTTGTAGTGACTGTTAAAAAAGATGAAACAAGTTACCCGGGTTCAATTTAATTACAATGAGTAAAGCATCGAAACGAAACAACTTCGAGTTTAATCCGTCAGGGTGAGGTGGCTTAACAAATTACTCTGTTGAATTTACCTAGCGCAGTGATGCTTGATATATATATATATATTATACATTATGAAACAATAACTCTGTTGAACTGCACATCATATGACGTGACTGCTCTTGTCATGTATATAACTTGCACCTAGCGGGGTGCTTTGCACAGAAGCGGAACTCAAGTTTGGGAGATGTTGCAATGAAGGCTTCATTAGTTAATACAATCCGAGGCAGGAAAGGTAAATCGATAAAATATTTGAATAAAATAAAATATATATTTTAATGTATATCACAAAAAACTACAAGGTAGTATTTAATTAATTTGATGTCGCTTAATGAAAAAAATTTAATAATTTTAATTTAATGTTGACGATGTCTGATTGGTGATTCGAAGCACGCATCTTCAGAGTAAATAATTTGCCATAAAACAACATCATTATCATTGTATATCCAATCCCTAGCTGGAGATGTATTTGCATTAAACTTGTGACAAAATTAAATCAATGGATTATTTATTGCTACACTTTTTTCAGTACAATTGTACAATGATCGGCGCCCATATTTGTTTATATCATCCACGACAATAAGATGGCTTAACGTCCTCTTGAGGCATTCAAAGAATTTGTGCAAATTACATCAACTCCTTACTTCGAAATTCCTGGCAAAGTCAAACTTTCGTATTCTACGCGGGAACCTGTTCTCAGAATCGATTACATGACTCTATTTGATCTTGGTGAAATTCAATGATTCGCAGCCGTGTGGAAAAATGGGGCGAGTTTCAGATATTTCAAATAATGTATATTAAATATATATTCTTCCCAAAGCTAGAAGAGATTTCTTTCTGCAGGCCACCACTTTTAGTGACCGTTACCATATTCCCAATCTGCATCTCAACCAGTTGCATTGACTAGCATTTTGCATTAATTTGCATGTTCATTTAGAGAGATATTGCATGCAATCTGTTGGTGATGTTCTACAGTTCTACAGTAGACTATTCTGTTATGATACCGACAGCATGTCACCAACATTGATTAAGTCGCAAAATTCATAGCCAATCATTGATTTTAATGTTTTGACTTGCGGGGCATGAAATCTACGAAATTTTCAGATATATTGTTGTAGTGGTAAGCCAAAATAACCTCAAAGAACTCACTGTATCTTGAAAGCCGCCGATTGTATAACCTTATTATATTTACAAATGTGAAAAATATTATTTATGTATTTGATTTGCTCCTGATTATATCTCGACTCGTAGATGTAGATTTTCAAGAACGATGACTTTATTCTGATGTCCTTTTACGATAATCAAGTCAATTTAAAAGTAATAGTTCAACCGCTGCATTTTTGAGAAATATCGTGTAAATGTTGAGTGCACGTTGTTAGCCATGGCTTGGAGTGACGTCACTCAGTCGGGAAATATTAATTATTGCAAGTCTCGCCGCTCCGCAAGAAATAAGCAAAGTGTAGCTCGCCTCGTAATGTAAGATTCAATTAATTTTTAATTAACACGTTATTAATAAAATGGTTAATTACTAGTACGTCAATGCTGTTGAGCATTGGTATTTCAAAAACAAAAGCTTGAAATTAATTAAATTATATGCTTACTTCACATACACAATGCAAAAACTAATTATAAATCACAAAGTTTATCGAAACAATTAATATATTATTCAACATAAAAATAATTCAATTTTGGCTATTGTGCATATCCGCTCACTAAGCTAGATTTTATGGTTGCTACAAATTTTTGCCAAAAAGTATTGTAAGCTGCCATAATTCTTGTCTTGTCTCAAATAAAACTGTACTTGAAACAACGCCAGGTACACAGAGATTGTGTAATTTAATTTTTTTAAATTATTTATTAAATGACTCTGGTATCTTACTTATTGAAAAATCACTTAAAACTAATATATAATTAATTAAATAAAGTAAAGAGATCCTAAATTAATACAAAACCGGACGGCTTAGAGCCGAATACTCAGTTTTTAAGATATAGACCAACTGATTCGACCCACGTCAAAGTGAAAATATAGCGGCTTCTTAGACGTTCGATAATTTTTGACTAACTTACTGTATCAGATATTGATTATATATTTTTTTTATGTAAACGCATGCAGGAGAGCACAACCGGTCAAGACCAGTGCACTCTATGACGCTCAGCCAGGGAGGCTCGACGCTGCATGCGTGAAACGTGTGTTGTGTTCGTGTTTGTGTGTGGGTTGGGGAGATTGCAAGTGTATATGACCACAGATGCAAGTGCGTTAATGATAACTATATTATATGTATTAATTTTGAAACCTACTGGTGTAACAATACACTGGAGTCAATATAAGCCGAGTACATCATATTGTATATTATGATTTTTTGTTACAAATTATAAGTTACATTACAAATACAAGATTATTTGATCTGATAAAAAGTGAGCATAATAAGCTGTCGTTCCGTTGCTTAGCGTGAATGTAAATGTTTGGTGTATAACAAGATAAGTTTAATCGCCTGGCACTGCTGCGCGTGTAGAGTGCTCCAACAAGTAGGAAGTCTGCTTAAACCCTTAACAAAGTTGTGCTGAAGGAATCGTAAACTTGTATCATCTCTAGTTGCCCGGAAAGGAAATGCTCTGTTTGCTTTATGACTGGGGAAACGAGGAATGCGGTGACCAAGCATTAAGGTATACAAACCTTTTTCATACCTAATTATATATTCAAAAATAAAACTACGATTCTCTTAAACCATTACATGTCATTTTAGCCACTCTACATGATGGTCTCGGTTTGAATTTCCGGTTTCATGTCACACTAATGTAATTCAACCTACTTTTGGTGTTCTCCTACATATTTTTACTTTAAAAGAGGAAAAACAGATATGGTTATCACTTCGAATATGTTTTTTTTACATTCGTGACAAAGTATATATTTATTATTATTTAATGTTTTGTTTTTATTGATATTGATCAGATCAAAATGTACATTTAATTAAATTCATAGACCTTTCTGACATTAAAGACAATTCACAAAATATATAACGTTAAAATAATAAAATAGTCCAGAGGGTATTAACTAGTGGGTGCATATCGGGTTTTGTAATAACCGTATAAATGAACTAGTCAAATAGTAAGCGGATAAAGAATTAAATTAAAAGTTTATTAATTACATTCATAAATTAAAATTAAATCAAAAGCATTATATGCTTATTCTAAAATTAAATATAAAACACAAAATTAAATTGATACGTTCTATGTATCATACGAATCATTGTAGTATGATAAAAACCTAGGACACATTTTTTTCTCATTAAAAATATCACACAATACTTCGTATTCTTAATATTTGTCTGAGAAATAATAGGCATACGAATATATTGATTAATTTGACATTATTTTGTTATTTTAACAATATTTTGTAGGATAGCTTATGGTTACCATACTGCCCCAGTGTGGAACAATGCGGCTGGTAGCAACCCACCCACAGGATATTAACAAAACGTTCCTCTTAAGAGACCAAGTACTCTTAATGGCTTACGAATTTAGATGCATTCGTTAAAACACGCGTGCACCATATTCATTTTATATCACATTTAATAAAACATAAATTTCGTCGTAAAATGCATAACTAATGGTCAAGAAAGCATCTCACCTTGTGGATATTCAGGTTTTATTTAGATTTATTTAAGATTATTATATAATACTATATATATATACCTAAATAGACAACGAAAACTATGAATACAGCTTAAATTTAAAAACTATATAATTATTTTTACAAATTAAGAATGAAATAATACTGAGAATTTTTAGGTGCAAGCTTGGAATTCCAGCGAGAAAATTAATGATAAATTTCAGTAGCAGTAAGAAAATCTGTCTGAAAAAAATCCATACTGAAAGCTGAAACGTTAAAAACATTTTTCCTCTTTGTGAATTCTTTTCCTGCGTTATTACTTTCACATGATATAATTAATTTGTTATGATTGTTCTCGGATGAGAGTCGTGGCGGAACAATTGTTTTGACAGTATCAAAAAGTTACAAACTTGGCTCGGGAAACAAAAAAAGGACGAAAAATAAACAGTCGGCATTACCGGCGGGCTTGATTTTAAATTTCCTTCTAAAGCGGGAATTACGATTCCGCTAAATTTTTATTACAAATTAATTTGGGAAGCTTGTTTTTCCTTTCCTACAGACTCACCGCTGGGACAAAGTATTAAGACGGGCATTTCGGAAATAATGTAAACAGTCATTATTTTTGTCGCAGAGAAATTGTTCCGTTGTTCATTAAACTTCGGGGATTCGCTCATACAAACGTAAAAACTGATAGAATTCAGTTTTATTTTTCTTTTACCTTATGAAGAATTGTTATTTATTTTTTCTATGAGTTATATGAGAATAAAAAGCAGTAAGTATTTTTCTACAATGAACTTCTTCTAATTTTGTACACAATGTAGAGATTATTTTTTTTCAAATAAAAAACATCCATTACTATATGTATAAATCTTTTGAAAATTGTCATTTCGTAGCTGAGTAATTAATTTTTCTAATGATTTATTACATTCCAATGGAGGTCGAATCGTTTTGCAGGACGTAGTAGGTAGCTTTATTTTGAAGCACCTATTTTTTTAATTGGCAAAGCGCTACAAAATTGATTGAAGATCTTCTCAGAAGCGAGTCCCTTTTTAAAACTAAATTTAATGGTAAACTTCATAAAGCTTTTAGCAGCATACAGGCAAAAAAAACGAAATAAAATACTCTTAGTATGTAAATCTGATAGAGAGAGGTAGAAATACTTGTTTTTTGGTTTGTCTCAATATACGAGACTATGTCTTTTTTACATTTCATTTTTAAGATATAAGCGTGCGCTTTTTGCCCTTATGCGGTAATACTTCATTGAATTTGTACGTTAAAAATATATGATGTAGGTATATTATCGATGGAATCTAATACTTACAGTTAACGTTAAGTTCTTTTATTGGTTTGGTTTTAACGCAAAACGAAACATTCAGATGAAAAAAGCAAAAAGTGTTCAATGCTGTATACCGCCTAGCAGCGAGTCGCGCGTTCGACTGTGAAAATTTATTGCCCCGAAAATACACAAACAAGCGGAATGCTCCAGCGTCTGTTAACAACACAATGATTTATTGTTTTTTGTGAAATATATTTAAATAAATCTGTTTATTAAGCGCACTTAATGAAAATATAATTTATCCTCAAGTTTTCCTCCTCTTAGTTAAATGTATTTTCCGGAAGATATTTGATTAGCCCTACGCTCCTCGAAACTAATTAGAAAGTTTTTGAATTTAAATTTTACATTCATTTTACCGGATGATAAAACATATTTTTATGCACAAGTAGTTGTACAAATACTTATTTTGTAAGTATGCTTGGTTTACATAAAGTTGATTATAGGTTAAAATTGTTATTTATGTTTTTTATGCGCAACTTATTTAATACGAGTGTCTTTTTAAGGAAAAGAACAACTAAAATTAAATAATAGTATCTACTTCGTTAAAATTATGAAAAAGGTGCACTGACCGTATTGTTTTAAAATTTTGAGCAATAAAAATTGAGTATATACATTACTACCATTCAAAATCACGGCAATTTTTTTTTTATTCCTATTAGAAAATAATGGTATCTACTAGTTAGATCTCGTTGTCGCAAAAGGTAGTGCCGTCTGCATCTTTTCAATTTCCCAGTAGCTATAACTCTCAGCTTTGTGGTCCTGTCAGGGGTAACGTATGCACGGCCCGGGGCACGTTTCTCCTTTTTGTGCGCCTCTGTGATCCATTACCATGCGCAGTACAGACTGCAATGGGAAAATGCAGCTTAATTCTCAGAATCTTAATACTTTTTCCGATAATCAGAAATCATTGTGCCATATTAACTTCAATAAAAGAAAATAAATTCTGAATTTTATTAATTGTAGCCATAGCTCGTCTTTCTAAGAAATTACCTTAATGAAAGAAACCCCGTAAAATTAATCATATAATAATAACAAATGGCACAATACCATCTTCATAGCTCTTACATTTGTCACAAGATTTATGTGCGAAATATAAAAAAAATAAAAAATTAAATAATTGTATTCGGGCCAGTAACATATGCTAAAATATCAAAAATATCATTTTCTAGAACAGAGAAATTCAATACATTAGGATGATTTTTACAGAACTTATGATTTTTTGTTTGATCATTTTGGAGGATTGTTCAAACGAGTCACGCAGAAAGTATTCGCAGTAATTGTTTGTGGAAGACATATAATATTATCCAAACGGTGAATAAAAGGATAATTCAATGATACAGTATCGACAAGTTTATTATTTCACACTTCAAGATATTTTTACCATCGTTTAATTATAAATATAGTCTTCTTCTTGAACAAGGCTATGACACTTTATTCTTCATGTATATATGACTTTATATTCACTGAAAGCTAATTATCCTTTGTGAATTCACTCGATTCACTGAACTAATTTATCTTAGCTAAAAAGGAAAAAATCAACTATCTTTTTATTAACTTACGATGATTCATTTATAACTCAATTTAAAATTATGCACTAAAATATATTTTCCACGACCTTTACTCTGGAATTTAGTGTTGCTACGAGTAAATTATTTTACAGCTGAAACACGTGTCAGTAGTGAGTCCATTTGGTGTGATTGAAATAAGTCAATTGAAAATAAAATAAAATTCATAATATCGTTTTCATTATCAACGTTGCGAATAACCAGAAATTATCGATTCAAAATCGAAAACCAATTTATTAAGACTTTTTATGCAATATTTCATCCATTTTATTTAAAATAACATCGGATGGCTATCATTTCACTGTAACTCAAAGTTTATTCTTTTATTACATAAAATAATTACTGCGTATGCTGTTTTTTGTTATTCGGCACTTACTTTTTGGGTGCCATTTCTGCATCAATGGCTGTCTAATATCATTTGGAATCTTTTTGAGAATAATAATCTAGTTGCACACTTAAAACTCTACGTGATTAGTCTAATTGGTCTAAAAGAAATCCTTACGTAAGATCTTGCTTGAATATCATATTTAAATGCTCGTTAATCAAGTTTTGTAGATCACCTATCATTACTAACTTATTTTAATATACCTGTATAGTAGTTCAATTTAAATTGTATTGAAATTCTACCAATAATAATATATTTTTAATACAAAACTTATGTAATTGACTCGATAAAGGATTTTTATTAAAATATTTTCTTTATATCATAGTGATAAAATATTTTATTCGGCAAAATAGGAAAAATATTTAAGTAAAGCACGCATTTGCGTTGAAACATTCAAATCGCAGTATATAGTCTCTTGGGAGGCATAACAGGCGGTATAGGAACTTCGTATAAAGCACTCACGTTAAAATCTATTTAAACGAATTTATCCCTATTTAAATTTAATACAATTTTGTTAATATATTGGTTTACTAGTATTGTGCTATCGTAAATTGTATCAATTTTAATTAATTCAATATTTTAAATGTGTCATAAAAACACTCAATATTTGAACATTTTATGAATGATTTTGATTTTGTGAGTTTGTTATTATCATACATCATACTTAATTTTTAAAAAGTCTTTTTTTTGACATTACTTTTTTTTTTGAGTCTTCAAACTTTTTGCCAGTACGTCTTATAATATTTGCCATTTAAGAGGTCGCTGGTTAAATCCCCAACGAAACCTAAGATGTAAAAGATTTATAATCAATTTATTACTATTTATATCGATAAATGTTGACTTCAAATATTTTTTCTTCAACGGTATATACTGTAGGGTGTATACTATAGTTTATTGGATTTACGTGACACTTCGTTTTTAAGAATAGTTCTTAATTGGTCTTTATTCACGCCTAATTAAAGATCTATAAGTATATAATCAAATACTTGGTAACTAACGAACGTGTTCACGACTTGAAATGCTACAAGAGATCGACATTTTTAATTCAAAATGTAATTAGTCTTCGAGATAATGACGGGCTTGCTGAAATTCGGATGGATTTAATGAGTTCAAAGCTCTTGTGACGTTTGACCTACTGCGAGGGAGCGTTGTACTTCTCCGCATTTTTACCAGAGTTTTAGATTGTATGACAGAAGTATCTCAGATGGTGAGCGAAAAAATGCCTTCGAGTAGTATTAAAGAACATAAGGATTGATTATGCATACTGAAAAATTCTGAAAGAGTTTTTGAGACCTAAGGGTAGCACGTACATACAAGGCTCTTTTATACAACTGTTTTTTTAAAACAAATAAGTATCTCTTGAATCAAGAAGTATTTATTTGCTAACGCGTTGAATCACGAAAATCTATTTACACCTATCCACAATCGATATACTCGGCCTACTTGCTTGGCTGAATAACAAGGTAAATGTAATTGTAAATGTCGTCCAAATAATAAAATTGAAAAAAACTGTAATAAGAATTATCTGTAAGCATGGTTTTACAGTATTCACGTTTCCTCATTCTTACAGTCGGACCTCTTCAAGAAGCATATCAATAAATGCTTATAATTTCACCAATCTTATTTCAAAAATCACACATGCTCTTTGCATGCAGAATATTGCCACCCTAATAGAGCCTACTAGACATGTAGTAAATATCTAGCATGTGAGCTTGATGTACATATAATAAAAAATCTAATTTCGATTAATGCGAAATAATGTGTTTTTTCAATAAGAAAGTGTTGATTTAACAAGCGTAGAAAAATATTGAGATCCATTGTAACTTTCCATGGGACTTTATGGAGCCATTATCAATCAGGCGATATGCCCTTGAACCAAGCAGTAGGTAAGCGAGGGAGCAACTACTAACGGGCGTGACGCTCCATCTCTCATTGTTTATCTTGATCGCTCATTCCCAGCACGGCAGCCGACAATTAACCAATAATCGCGAGCAATAAACCCAAAATGGCCGCTCTACAGCAGCTGACTGAAGGCGGGAACTTCGATGGAAGGAGCGAGCGCACTGAGGATCCGCATCCAACTTTTATTCCCTCCATTATACCACCATTATCGGAGTCGTACATCATCTCGATAAAACCGGCGCAGACGTGAGAAATAGGCAAAGTCTTAACGCATTATTTTTATACACGAATATCGAACATGTATTTTTTCGCTCTCTGATACGCGAGTTCGCTCAAACGCTTAATGCCTCTCTGTGTTTACTTAAATAATCTCTAAAGTGACTTAATCTTGTTAGACTCTTACATCTTGCTTCGTATAGGGATGTAAGCTTCTGTAAAAATGTCACGTTTTTGATGCCGAATAATAAATTTTAAGCATATTTAACATACAGATACTTTGTTTGGTACACTTACATCACTGGAATGTTTAATTTTTAAATGATATGCAATATTAAATTTTTCGTAATGTCATATATGTTTCAAATTTAGTTATAAATAATTTTTTGTTTTGTCCTCTTTGTAGGACTAAATAGTTTATTTTTAATAATATGGTATTCAAGAACAGATACACATTAAAATGAAAAGGCTGCAAAAGTTCGTGGTTCGAATCCCATCGTCTGCCGTTTATTGTTTTTGATTTATGGATGAGAGAAATTTTATTTATTATGAGAATCAATGTGAAATTATATGTGTCTCAGTTGTGTAACTGATGAACTAAACTAAAAATTAAGACTAAAAATATATTAAAATAAGTGGAAAACTACTTAAAATATTAAGCTTATTTTAAAAAGTAATTTGTTTTTCACTAGTATTTGGCTAACAAGACAGTAATAGAAAAGAAAAGCCATAAGCCTCACAGTCAAATGCTGTTAATATGAAAAAGTTTAACAGTTTTAATCCGGGAAAATACCGTTAGCCCAAATAGAGCCTACTCGGGAGCGGGTTTCCGGTTTTCCATTTCATTTTATTGTTAGAGGAAAACGTGCGGACCGCCCCCATGTGAGGGTTATTGAGAAAGTAAACTTTATAAAATAAGGGGCATGGAAGTCGTTCAGACTACCCACACAACTGAGCAATAACGAAACAACGCTCAAAACCATTCTGTATGAAATCAAAACATGTACGGACATTCATAACCTCAATAACGGACAACTAAATAAAAGAAAGAACAAGAGAATGTTTTCACAACCTACAGAAAGCGCAATAAAATCCACAAAGATTAAAAAAAATCAAATTATGTAGTGTCTTTATTTTAAGAGTTTGACCCACAAGCATATTTGATGTAAATATATGTGTATTAACGTAAGAACTAATACTTGTACACCGCTTTCCAAGATAATCGATTGTCAGTTCAGGGTTAATCCATTGCTGATGATGATCTCGATGGAGTCTGGAACATGTAATCACTTAAAAATGTGAAATCAGACTAAATCTTTTTAATTTATTATTTTTTAATTGAAATTAATATGTATTTTTTAAATATTTCAGACAAATATTAAGGTATACAACAATCAATTATATATGTGTGCTAAAATAAATTGTTATGAAGTACGCAGACGAGAGCTTTTTATAAAGTATGCAAACATATTTTTATAGAATCGTAATGAATGAATTATTTTATTCATATAATATATAACTTTAAATAACTAAAAAAATATCACAGCCATTGATTATCCTTAAAATATTTTATGTGTACAAAAATATATCAATAATAAAAACATATTACTAATTAAAAAATATTGTTAAATAAAAAAATGAGTTTGTTTAAAATATTTATTCTAAGCTCGATGAAAAAGAAAGTCTTGCTTTTGTTTCGTTATTTTTTGTCTTACTATTTGTAAGCCACCAATTTGCTCGTATGCTTTTTTGTATATCATATTCACGCCGTATAATATTTTTTAAGTGTGAAAACGTAACACTTACTTTTTGTGAAAAAAACACTACTTATAAAAGTGTGTTGCTGAT
Organism: Glossosoma conforme; assembly: GCA_022606575.1. NCBI lineage: Eukaryota > Metazoa > Arthropoda > Insecta > Trichoptera > Glossosomatidae > Glossosoma > Glossosoma conforme. The sequence continues at coordinate 3,966,060 of JAGTXR010000100.1, read as the reverse complement.
ATTAATAAAAATACAGCTGTTTATCAATAAGGGCGGAGCGATAATGGGAAAAATATTCCTTTGGAGCGCTTTTCAGCGTCCGCTTTGTATGGTAATTTTACCCAGTTTTTAAGAAATGAAATTGGCGCAATGGTTCGAGCGCGGCGAGTCGCGGTACTTGCGACCTTACAGTCAGGCGGATTATGTATTCAACTCCCGAGGCCGCAGTCCGGCAAAACGCGGCCAGCGGAGCAAATAATGTACTGAAGAAAATACCCAAGAAAAGTACATATTGTCAAAGAGGTTGTAGTATTATTCACTACTAGAAAAGCACATCAACACCATACAACACAACTAAACAAAATTCATGCATTTTTCTTGCATTTTTCTTAATACTCATCGAAGCTTAAAACTTTAAAAAAAGTCACTTACTGTCATAAATTCATATCTAGCCTCTAACTGAAGCATACGAAAATCATAAGCTGTTATCACAAGTTGTAAGTTGCTATGGTGTTCCTTTTATCCCATGAGGACTTTGCTTAGTACATCTATGAATAATTCTCAACAGTTTTCTCAGGCAACTACAGTTATGCTCTATTAGGGCATCTAAATATCATGTTTTAACAAGGTAGACCTTTGTATCTTGTCCAACTGTAGTATAAACTTATTTGTAAAACGCATTAGACAGCTAACATTTCATTAGAAGAAGTGCTAAAATTGATGAATATAAAAATGGGGATGGATTGAGACGTGACCGATCTATCACTGATTATTCACTAATTAATCGTCTGATCTACGTGCTCATTTCCCAAAATAAAACATTATAATTGAAGCGTAACTACAAAAACCTATTAATGTATTTTCAAATATACTTTTTTACAGTGCGTTTAAAAGTACATTTTAATACGATACAGCTATTTCCTCTCCTCGTCCTGGTATACCGTAGGAGCAGTTAAAGCCAGGCCGAACAATCGAACCACGACAATGTTTTCGGTCCCTACTCAGGGGGTGTTTTATTGGCAGTTTCAGTGCGCGAGTGTACTGAAACCTGAAACTGTGATAGCGCTTTTTCAGGACCTTTTTTGCAATCTCAGTGCCCACTTTGAATGCTCCATGTAGATTTAAAAACGCCCGCAATCCGGCTCAGGTAACAAGATTTGATAAAATCATAGTATATAATGTTAACATAAATCTTTCAATACTTAAGAGTCATTATTAAAAAAAATGTGGTTTAAACCTTTACTAAATATTTTTTCTAGAGTCGAAGATCAGCTTTTCTTGTTGCTTCACTCCTCAAATCAGATTTGAGCATTTGTAGTTATCCGGTTGAATGACTTATATTTATTTCTGATGGTGACTTGCATATGACTTAATCTTTTGCCTATGTTGCCTCGTTTTACAATTTTGTCAAATTTATTTCGATTTAACATAAAGTAATTTTCAAAAATCAATTATTTTTCACTACAGTTTATTTCAATAAATAATTAATAATGGAAAAAATGAAAATGAATAATGAGTAATCGCCGATATCTTTTAGGGTGACAACCAACGAAGAGACTACGAAGTGATTGTAAGAATCGTAAAGTTTGTAGTCTCTGCATTTTCATGGCGAAAATGTTTTAGCCAAAGTGCCCCAACTAAGTTGATGGTTTGTAAAAATGTTTATCACGGATTTTATGAACTTAATATTTATGAGGAACATAAACGCCACCAGCGCAATCTTCTTAAAGAGATATCTCCAAGCTCTTCCTTATTTCCTGAGGCGTGATTTTGATATTTGTGTTTATAATATCGCATAATATCATAAACATTCACAAGAAGCATACAACATGATTTAGAAAATTGTATTTAAATATTTCAAATCTAGAGAAAACTCGCAATAGAGTGAAAGTTTATAATAAAAAAGGAGTGTACTTTTCATAGGATAAACTTAAACTAAGAACAAAAATAACTTAATTTATTATTTCTAAATAGCTATTTGAATCATATAGTTGTCATATTATTATCTCACCATAAATATTTGTTAACAGTTACAGACTTCGCTTTGTCCCACGTATAATCTGCCTTTCGGTGCTCCTCCGAGTATATTGTACGAGTATGCATAATCAAACATATTCAGGAATCTTAGAGAAAGCTTAGCTTCAAAATATTCTTAAAGCAGAAACAGAGGACATACTCCAATTATTTTTACCTTTGTCTCATGAATAACCATACGATGAAAGTTTTGTCCACTCACAAACCATCATAACCCTAATAGAAAATCAGATAAACGTTTCCACTATTAAAATAAAACAAAATCTTCGTGGTTAAGTATCACATCATTCGCAATATTCTTGTATTTTCATTGTTTGATATATTCTGTAAGTTAAGCATCTGTTAAATTAAGTAAAATATTGTGATATTTTATGAATTTTTTAAATTTTTATAAGAATACTAGCGTGTACCCGGCATGCGTTGCAATGCCATTAAAAAAATAAACCGCGAGTGTTTATGGAAGCGCCTCGTCGGGAGCCTCTCGTCTTCCGATTGGATAAGTCGGACATGAGGCGTGACCGGAGCTAATTAGAAACAATAAACTTAGATTATGTTGTTCTTACCTAAATTTGACAGTGGCGCCCGTATGTGTTTTTATATAATGGAGTGCTTTTGGATACACAATGTTTTTTTTGTTTTTCAGCCATCATTTACAGCTGCATCGCGTAAATGAATATACCCTTCGGAACGCAACTTGGTTTGATTTAATCAAATGTAGAGGAGTCGTTCAGTTTCCAATTTCGCGTACATGTATTAATGGAACAAATGTCGACCTTTTAGGTTATGATTTTCAGCGTTTTCACGAATCATCAATCGATATGAATAGTAATTCATGGCACTGACTTTCTTAGTCGTTTCCTCATCTGTTTGTGGATTTCTCAACGGGATGTTGAAATGGTATCCGTCTTCTCCTTGCCAAAATAAAATCAGATATTGCAATCCATCGTACGATCGATGCGTTTCTGAGAATTGCTGAACATGACCATTTTTATGATGAAGAATGATTTGTGTTCGGCAGTGGTAGTAAGAAGAATTGTACTTTCGTATGTTTGTCAAGAAATGTTTTGATTCACTTGTCTCACTCGATACCAACGTTAATAAAGGTTCGAGTGGTGAATGTAATTTTGGCAATTTCAATTTTCCACTCGTGCAACACATTCCTAGTGTTTAATTTTTAAATTTACAGGCACTACAATACACGCATAATTTATCATTATTTCCAATAACAATACTTGGGTGCAGAGTGTAATCATAATTAGGATCGTAATGGAAAGCACTATGATTTAAATCAGCATGCAGAGTTTCCAATCTTGCTTCTGGCTGCTCATCTGTTTCAGATGAACGAGTTTGAGCAGTGTGTACTCTAACTGTTTCCAATCTCTCCAATCTTGCTTCCCGTTGCTCATCTGTCCAGATGAACGGGTTTGCGAAGCGTGTACTCGATCTATTTCCAATCTTGCTCTCCTTTGCTCGACTGTTTCTGAAGCTCAAGATGCCCTTTTCATTCGTGCTTGAGTTGTACTCTTGACCTATTGCTTTTCGTTTGGGTGGCATAATTGATATCACAGTGGATGTTACGTTTTGAAATTCACTTTTGAAAAATAAAAATAAATTGATTGATATAATACTAACATTAAGGTTATCAACTGACAATACTTGGTGAAATAATTATAATTTTAGAATTAATTATAATTAAAAAAATATATAATACCTAGTATTTCATAATATCTTTTTAAATTGAAAGCAAAAAATGTATATTATTGTATAATGCTGGCTGTCATAGCTCAATGGTAAAGCGTTTGCTTTGCAAGCCAAAGGTCGTGGGTTCGATTTTTAATCGATTTCTGAGCTCTAAAATACCCCGGTTGGTGTGAATTTGATCCATCACCCGTAAAATGTCAGTCAAAGCCTATCAATTAAAATTGGTGGTAGTTAAAAGTCATCCCGTGAAGACCACCCATTCATAGTAGATTCCTGTAATAATAAAGGATGATGCGTGAATCTCGGGCTGTAGTCTATGACGTTGGCGGATCAACACTCCACACGCAGCGTTTAGCCATATGCACCATGGTAAGCGTCATAGAATTCCACAGATGAGACAAAAAATTACTATCACCATCTGTCGGTATTCTCCTGTATGTGTTTACATAAAAAAAAAATAAAAAAAATAAAAAAAATCTCAATGAATTAAGACTAATCATATACCAATTAATTTTTGAAATAACCTTTTTCAATTGTTGTACCCGCACACATATACAACCTATAAATATGTGTGTACTAATATAGGATCTTGTCCATACCTACATAAGCCACGGCCTGTTTTTATTTTTTCATTATTGAAGATGGTCTTCAGGAAGGCCGAAACATGTAAACATTAAAATAAATTGTGATTCAAAACTAAATATTTTTAATTTATTAACTTTTTACTTAAAATTAATTATTAAATTATGATATAATACTATCCGAAGCCGACCAGTAATTAGAATTCCAAAATTAACTCTTTCTGCTGTATATCACACACAATTAATACGTTAGATTTATTTAATTCGATAAACAAAAAAGTCGTCAAAAATTCAAATATTGAAATAGTTTATTCGAAAATCGAATTTTGTTTCAAAATATTCAGTACCTTACGTTAATACCTACTTAAAATACCTACTAAAATTACCTTCTTAAAATAATCTCAGGTCAATGAATTTTTGTTAACGGCGTTGCTAAGGAAACACACAATGTTCTAAATTGGCCGTTCTGTATTACAATAGTCTTGTATGAAAACATGTTTTACGTAAATATTCAATTAATTTTTGTAATTAAATCAAATTTTGAGTATCCTATCTTTTTCTGTTTAGTATCAGCAATAATTCGACAAAGTATTATCGCAGTCGGGTTAATGGTAACGGAATGCATCAAAGACACACAGATAGACAGACAGACAGACAGACATTGATTTTTATATGTATGGATTATTTTATTATTTCAATATTCTAATCTACTTTTATAGATCATTGACTATATTACAATAATATTATTAATTAAATATACATATACTATACATAAAATTCTTTTTTCAACGCGTCAATCCAAGCACAAAAATAACGGCAGAAGCGGGATGCAAACCGCGGACCTTAGAAACCAACTATGCCCAGGTATTCATACCGCTCAGCCAACTGGGCTATTGCTATGCCTAGACCGACTCGCGTTGAAACTAGTATTTATATCATTGTTATCATCGTACGATAGATGTCGCTATAGTATATATTCAAAGTATGTATATTTTTATTTTTTATTATTCAATCAGTCATCATTTATTCACAAGCTTAATATTATTACTTTCCGACAGTCTATTTATTTTAGTAAGTACCACTCTGAGCTGACTCACGGCTGCGCGGTATGAATACCTGGGTATATTTGGTTTCCAAGGTCCGCGGTTCGCATCCCGCTTCTGCCGTTATTTTTGTGCTTGGATTGACGCGTTGAAAAAAGAATTTTATGTATAGTATATGTATATTTAATTAAAAATAATATTGAAAAAATAAAATATTATTCTAATAAAAATTTAAAAAATTCATATAATAATGTCTCCTTGAGACAATATCAAGAAGGTACAATTATTCATCAGTAACACAGGTAAATGATTGGTTATAAAGTCTGAGTCGGAACTATAAGTAGTCGTTTCTCATCCATTCAGTCTATAGTTTGGTTCGAGATCCGATTGGTACTCACTAAAATAAATAAACTGTCGGGAAGTAATAATATTAAGCTTGTGAATAAATGATGACTGATTGAATAATAAAAAATAAAAATATACATACTTTGAATATATACTATAGCGACATCTATCGTACGATGATAACAATGATATAAATACTAGTTTCAACGTGAGTCGGTCTAGTCATAGCAATAGCCCAGTTGGCTGAGCGGTATGAATACCTGGGCATAGTTGGTTTCCAAGGTCCGCGGTTCGCATCCCCCTTCTGCCGTTATTTTTGTGCTTGGATTGACGCGTTGAAAAAAGAATTTTATGTATAGTATATGTTTATTTAATCAATTGTGATATTTCTTTGTAAAAATATTTTTATTTTTAATTCGAAAGAATAAAAAAACATTTTCCGATTTGTAGTTTATATTAATTGATTTAATATTATCAATTGCTCAATACAAAAAAAAACATTTTCCTATGAATTCAATTTTAATAAAGCCAATTATATTCCAACGAAAATAAAATACATAAAAAATTATGTAGAAATACACGAAAAGAGATATTAAAAAAAGTATTATTGACTCAGTTAAATTAATTGTTTGCTTTTTAACTGTTTTTTTTATTAGCAACACTGCAACTACCAAAAAGCCAATTTGCTTGATATTTACTGTTCATTTACTCTCGAGCAATTCATTGTATGATTGTACTAGAGAAATAGCATTTTAAGTACACATCATCAGAACAATTTATTTGTTACCAATATTGGTTTGGTTGTACGGGGAATTTAATTAAATATCAGCCTTACTGCATAATTAATCAATATATAAAAAAAGATATGAGCAAAACTTTTATTGACTAGACCACTTACATACTTGCGTATTGTCATAAAGTATTAGAATATACTAATATTTAACAAAGCGCATCGCAGATTAACTATGGAATTTACACTTAATTAATTCAAAGAGCTTCTAATTTTTCATTTATTAATTATTATTAAAACATTAAGTTGTATAATTAATAGTTGAAAAATGATGAATTAAATGAATATTTTCTTAAATTATTCAATGAATTGATTTATTGAATTCTGATGTTCAAATAAAATTCAGTTATTAAAGGTCGTACACAATGTACAATGTTTTCATTAATTTAATATATTTTATGTTATATAGCTAAAAGCTTTCAGCCGAGTTTCATTTATACAGGTCTGAAGCCTTGCTTTTAATGACAAACAGCTAACCTAATTTGGTCACGTGGCAAGTGGTACATAGTTCCGTGCACCAGAAACTTAATAAGGTTCAAACCTCTGATGAACACTGCGATCAAAAATAATAAAAAAAATATTCGTCCGATTCCGGGTTTTGGTATTAAAAAAAGCGCGAAACCGCACTCAATAAATCAGTGTCAAAAGTTTTTTGCCGCCGTGCCCTTTTTTTATTGATTTTTCCCTTTCAAAATGTGACCTTAAATTCCATCGCTCCCTACGCGGCATCCAGTTCTCTCCTCGGAATAAACAGCCTTCTCACGACAACGTTATTAGATCAGCCGACTTAACCTCTTTAGTTGATAATATCTCAAGCTTGCCGATCACTTCTAATCTCCATTTAGTTTGTAAACGGAACGCTCGCTCAAATCCGCTTTATAAAATTCACTCAAATAAATATATAAGCCCATATCAAAGGGAAAAATTGATGTCATCACCGATTAGATAAATCATTAATTACGAGTACTCATACAGCAAAGATAGATATGATTAAATAATAACGCAGAAAAATAACATAATTATATTTGTAATTGATAAAGAGTCGGATATAATAAAACTTTGACTTTTGCTTCTTTGTAAAGTTTCAAAATGAGTTTGTAGACAAGTTGTAAAAAATTGTGTTGTTTCCTTCACTTTGTATACAATTTTGCCGATAGTATTGTTAAATACGAAACCTTATTTTTTCTGGTAAAATATTTATTTTATAACATTTTTTCTAATTAAATGTTATTTTTCTGTTTCTTCATTAACTATCGTCTTAATAAAATAAGAGTTAACTTACGATTTTAAACATAGACAACGATAATGTGAGCTTCATTTTGAAAAAATGGATTGTAGTTGGTGCAGGTCTAATTCATGTAATTCATATAGTAGGATGAAAATATTATCAATTAATATTTATTTATGTACCTTGTTTTTACATGGATCACGTTAGATATGGTCTCTGTTAATAAGACTGCAGTTTCAGTCAAGAAGAAATTGAGCTGCATAGTACTTCATAAGTGGCCGAACCCATTTTGTGTAGGGATGCAAGGATGCTGAAGAGAAGTTCTCTTCTTCATCCTTGCAACCCAATCTGTCTCCCTCTCTTATCATTTCCTTATAGATACACCCTTACCCCTCCCCTACATACATAAAATAGGTTCGACCACTTATGAAGTACAAAACTGCTCAGTTGTCTCTTGATATTGATGGATTAAGGAAGGCTACGAGTTAATCGAAACTTCAATCTTCAAAATAATGTAAGCTTCAATTTTTTTTAAATTCAAGCTTACATTATTTTTAGTTGTTTTTTATTTAGTTAGTCGAATTAAATAAAATAAATATTTATTATTTATCATGGATCTCAAAGTAAATGCTGAAAACAAAACAAAAAACTTTTGAAAAAAAATGGCACTCTTTCTGTTCATCAATAAGATATGAATAATAATGATTATGGATCTCAAAGTGAATGCTCAAAACATTGAAAATAATAAGATATGCACTAATATAATATAATTATTAAAAATACATGCCAGAAAAACACAGATGTTAAATTGCAATTCCAAAAATAGAATTATGTTTTAATAACAACGTCAACATCATATTATTTTCCAACGAAAAATAAAATAATTATACAGACAGATTTATTATTTTATTAAATTTGTATTTATGCCCTTATATATTTTCAACACAATATTTTTCATAGGGGTTTATTAATTATTTTTCGATAATCAAACGTTTGACACATTGGAGGCCTCTAGTGTATAAAACCATCGCCCAATAAATCAGCTTAATTCTAAGAGAGTAAATCACCACAATAAAAAGCATAAAGCATAGTTCTCATACTCGCAAGTCTTTCTCTACAAAAGCGTACAACTTGAACGAAATCGAAACCGGCGCATTTATTTTATTCATTTAAAGCTAAACAAACATGATTTTACTCTTTGTGGAAATCCACTACTCCTCGAGAGTATAATCTAATTCAAAGCGATCCGCTGATAAAAATAATATATTGCGTCCTCTGCTCTTTTTCACTTCTTTGGCTACAACAGAACTTTGTTTCGGTAAAAATGAAATATAACTTGTTATATTAAATAAATCAAAAGCTGTGATTCTCTCGGGGACATATTTCTTGTTATTCAATGAAAGCATAGAATTTCATCCCAAATCCATTATAGGCGAATAAAACTATTTCCAAAATGTAAAATGAATGTCGCAAATGAAAATATATGTCACTGCTATTATTATGTCATATGGCTTTCTGAGCACTTTGCAAGCATTCAGTATTTATTATTGAATCAATGAAAAAATAGTGAAAATATATACATCTTGATTACTTTATGCGAATACTTGTATTAAATATAAAAGTTATTTACGAAAGACGTATTTATCAATTTGACTTTGACTGATTTTTAAATACCTAGAGGGTGAAGTGGTGAATGAAATATAGCCTTTGGGCGCTTAAACAATAAAAAAAAAACTTTAAATTCTAAGCACATAATGAAATATAATGATGACAATACGAAAAGTAATGTCATTAAACTTAAATAATTATTTTAGTGATCATTTATTCTTTGATGTACTAAGAAATGTGTATGCGCGTATGTGCCTTCATTATTTTCTTCGTAGTATCAATCCGGTGGATTGGTTTGCAGCAACAGAATCTTGCATCTCGATCTCCATTCCTCTTGGTCCTCCGCAACCCTTTTCAGCTCAGCATAAGCACTGCAATTCATGTCCTCGAATACTTGCTGCAAATACTCCCGTCTGGGGCGCCCTCTACAGTTTCTACCCTTAACCATCCCCTTCATTATCAGTATTGTAAATAAATGCTGTATATACCGAACGTACAATTCGAAGGGCTTAGTACTAACAAGCCCTTCGTATGTACTAAGGGTATGGAAATTAAAGATTACTTGAAAATATTGTAGATTTATATATGAACAAATATTTTTTTAATTAAATCGGCATAATTTCGTGATTGAAAATATTCATTCACTTTTATAAACGCCCAAAAAATAGCTCGTGCGTGAGTAAATCTGCCATAAATCTAAATCCATAAAATTGTTATACTATTACAAGTAAATATTTTTTATTATATGCTCACTCTAGAGTACATCGTGAAAAGGTATTATTTTCATAAAAGGTATAAAAGTATAGTTTAGCAAAATAACATGCTGTGTGACACGCAACTCGCCGTGAACTACCTAGCACATTATTTCATTTATATCGATTTTCATAATTTCCTCTAGAAACTGCTTACAGAGTATCACAATTTAAAAAACTGCCCAAAAGGGTATTAATCAGCTCAAGTAATGTATTTAAAATTATTCATAGTATTCGGAGAGGGGCGCCAAATATCGAAAAAAAAAGTTTTTTTTAGAAGATTTACCAGAACATTGAACTTGACATATATTATTAGGGTGATGAATCAGCACATCTTCTTAAAATGTTGAAAACTAGTAGATATCACATTTTGAGAGAGTTATTAACAATGATTATAAATCGTATAATTCGTAATAATACATTCAGTTCGTTATGATGTTTTTTTTTCTTACCATATCCGTTCCTTATCTGGAACAAATGGTCACCATAAAATTCCTTCACTCACTTCTGTCAGATGCCACTGTCATTCTTCGTCTCGAGACATCTCTGCACTTGAAGGTCCACCTGGGAAGATATATGGTTTCAGAAAAAGCCCGAGTAATGGAAGAGGCTCCAGCTGTAATATTGAGCCATATTTTAGGTAATTTGTTCTTCGTATTTTTTTAGGCCTGAACCACTAAAAAAACCCTTGAAACCCTTAGTAGATTCAACCCGACCAGCGACACATGGTTAGCAACTTGTATAAAGCATTTGTCCAGATTTAACATCATAGAGTACACGAAAAACCACACTTCTTTATTAATGCACTCGTGTTTGTTTTTTCTATTTAAAAAAACATTTACATATTTTTTTAATATACGATGTACGAGTTTGTGTTAGATTTTTGTATGATTATATTTATAATACAAATAATAAAAACTGTTTTCATATTGCGCACTCGTATTATAATAATTCTGATATGAAAAAAAGTAATAAGCAATTCCTAGAACAGTTCATATAGTATATAGCCCTTTATGTAACCACACGCGTGTTAGTTGTGTGGTGGATTCTATAATGTTCAACAAGCTTTAAAATACAAGTGAAAGTATGTATATTGACTATCAATTCGTGAATATTTATTAATCCTATAATTCAAAAGCATAACGGTGATATTAAAAAAAAAAATGGAAAAACGATTTGTTATAAATAGATATTATCAAGATATTATCATTTATCATATAAAATAAAATTAAAGTATTACATTTACAACATTTATTTATGAAAATTGTGCAATATCACAAAATAAATAAAAAGTGTTGCGTTTTATTATAATACCGAATACATAAAAAGCAAAACTTAAAGTGAAAAGTATAAATCATACGAAAAATATATTTTATTACTTGAGTAGTTTTTATGTATTTCGTATTTTATTATTGGTCTGTTTACAGCGCCGTTTTTCTCGCAAAAAACAATTAAAATTGTTCAGCACGCGTTACAGTCGCTGAAACATTCACAAAGCTCGATGTGAACTTTTTTCATCAAACCCAGCTGCCGAGTACGAACATCCGCTAATTGGAATTAAATAATAATCTACAACTTGATTAATCAATGTGGCCAATTCCATATTACATATTCATAGGTGTAATAAAATGTTTCAGGTTCTGAGACAATCCCTGTTGAATATTATTTACAGTAAAACTGAAATACTCAAAGAATGAAATACTCGTAATACACTTTGCACAACTATTGATTTTTATTTTTTATGAATCAACCAATTTCAGAGACAATTCTTCTTCATCAGAAATAACTCAAAAAATAGCATAAATACATAAAAGTTAATCAAAGATATATAGTAGTTTAGAGAAGGGGAGAAGAGCCGGTTAACAAATATGTGCGTTGATTGTAAAGTACTCAATATATGATTTTTTTAAAAACACTTATATTAATTTTAAATATAAATTTTAAAATAAATTATGCTTGTTATTTTGTGAATGCTTAAGCGATATTAATCAAGTATTGATCTTTAAATTTTCTTAAGCCGTCATTGAAGCTACATCTAAAATGACGGAGATTCGTCGAAATAAAGATGATCAACATTTTACTAGATTATCAACTACACCTAGATTTTTTTATTGGCTTAACCACACTTAAATTTAGTCTTAACGCGACTAACTTTAGATTGATTTGAGTATCGGGGTAGGTGAATCTCTGTATACTTTTAACTTTTAACTTTATATTATTTTTTCTAATATAGATTAAAAGAGTAAGATAATTTACCCTCAACCACCCACATAGCATTCTAAAGTATTTAACCAATTGGTAATATTATAAGCAAATACATAATTATTTTGATCAACACGCTTCAACCTTACCTGTGGTCTTCCAGGACAGCGCAAGCTCGAGGGATTGAAGAAAAGGAATATAAATATATTAAATATATAAAATATATAATACAATCATTAAAATGCTGTTATTTTTGGTTTCCACCACGAGAAAATAAAAATATTTTATTTACGTGTTTTTAATTTAATTTATTATTTTTTAATAGTAAAAAAACCTGAGACATATAAAGAGAATAAAATATAAAACATAGTTTACCCGGAGGCTATAGTAAACGAATATCAGCAACATTAAATTTCTTCAGTGCCAATAGCGGAGAGAGAAATTTTGTAAGGAATGGCCTCAATGAAAACCATGAAAACTCATCAAAGATTAATAACGAAGGAATAAGGATATAATCACCATAGTAATGTCCGTGAACTTTGCGATAGCTTCTAAATATATATTTCAATTGACAGAAAAGCAAAGACATATGAAGACAATACCTCAGTTTCACATATCATGTTTCGATAATAAATCGTACGTTCCACGTGCCAATTTCCTGAATTAGCCTTTGTAATATACACCCTATAAATTGCTTAAAATCCAATACGTATTCACGTTGTTTATCAAATATATATTTTATAATCACTACGGGGTATTGAATATTGAACATATCGATTTCACGAACAATTCCATGTCGATAATTCAAAATATTTCGATTGTATTATTCGGTGTATTTTATATACGAGTACTTATTTTAAATTTGGTAATATTCATGTTTGGTAGCGTTCTTATAAAACATTCGATATGCGAATATTATTTTTGTTTAAGTGAGTTTAATGAAATTCAACACGAATTACTTTTTTCATAATTATTTAAGATATCTATTAGTAGACATACTTGGATTTGTTTTAAACGTGAAATTGTTTGTACATTTTTAATTTTTCAAACGACTTCAGGAATGTGGAATACCTCCATATCAAACGTTGAAGCCTAAATCGATAAAAGTATATAAATATTACACGTGATTTCAATCGTATACGTTATAATTATTGGCAAAAAACACAAAAAATAGTTTCATGTTTTACATACTTGTTAAGACATACATATGTGGGATGAGTTAACGTTTTCGACAACCATGTGAGCAGCCGCGGGTGTAGACAGTATAATTATGATAATGTACAAACCCCTGATTAGTTGCATAAAAAGTTGATATACGAGCTTAATAAGAATAAGCACTTATGAATAATATCAGCACATTAAAAGCATGTATTCACAGTATATCTGAGTGAACATTAATTATAAACTAACTGATATTTGTGCAAAATCGTCGTACTAAAATGTAATAGATTCCACATATGAGATCTCTCTTTCACCATTCATTAGTATTACCTTAGCTGCGCTTACATAAAAAAATGTTTAATAATATTAATTGAACTGATGCATTGTTAATCGAAGTTAATTATTATTCATGCCAGCGCAATAATTGTTTGTATCATTTACCCATAGTTTCCGGTAATTGAAAATTATTTTATCAGTGACTCGCTTTTCAAAGCAAAACATCCCGCGCAGGTATACTACTCAAATTTCAGCAAGTTCAAAAATTATAGCAAAAACTTTAATGCAGGTGCCTGGAGCTATTTGCTCTGGCGTGCAGTCTGCGAGCCACGAGCACCGAGCACTGAGCTAACGCGTGCATTCAACATTTCACAATTTCAGAATCCACTCAGCCCTAAAACCGAGCACCACTGTGTTATTTGGAATTGTTTTTGACAGATTCAGCCCAGCTTAAAACATATTTTAAATATTTAGTGCGAAAATAAAGGGAGCTTTAAATGACATAAGCATATTTCATAAAACCAATTTTTTTATTTTCTCTACCATACGACTGCATTAAAACAACCCACGTGGTTAAAGATATTGTGCTGAAAATAAAATTGTACATTGGATGTAGCTATTTTTTTAAATATATAAATATACATATTTATAATATACTATGTTTAGTTAATCGTTAAATATCTGATATCTCACCAATGACCTACTTATTTTTTGTGTCACACAAAAATTTCGAAAATAATGACGGAACAAATCATTTATGTTTTAAGTAAATTTTAGTGCCACTTTAACGATTGAATACTTATAAAAATCTTCTATTTTTTATTATTTACAAAAATACATACTGTTGTTTAACATTATTTGCAGTAAAGGTTGCAAATAAGTTAGCCGCAAATTCTGTACACTCATTTATTTATTTAAATCCGATAGTCAAATCATTTGGTTAGCGATTTCACCGAATATATTTTACAAAAATCTTGACGTATTCACAAGAAAGATCCAACATAATATATTTAAAAATATAAACAAATTTAGTTTTTATTAATACATACTCAAATTTCAACTAAAATAAATCTAATTTTATCGTCTGATAAAGATAGATAGAGCTTGGCCTCATTCATTGTTGTATATTATGCTTCTCCGATGTTCTGTCTCGCTGATTCTGGACAAGGAGATAGTTATTGACCAGCTGTGTGGGATCAAGCATCGTCATTATGCAACTCCAGACACCGCCATATGGAATAGACATCACAGTCTATACTTGGAGTATCAGCTGGGCTTCCATCATTTCATGACTCGACACTTAACACTAAATAGCGGCTATAAAATATTAAAATCACAATGAGTTAACAAAAGGCCTTTAAGGATACTATTACAATTGTTTGGAATACACAAATATATTGTGAGTTTATTATTATTTAGGGATTTGTGTAGTTTTATAAAGATTGAAAATTTACCTTTACAATATGTTTTTAATTAAAACTTATAAGTTCTATGATATATGAAAATGTAAATAATTATTTTTAACAATAATAGACGCATGCTGAAATTGAACAGAAAATAATATATTCCACCTAGTTCCACTATCGTCTTCACTCGAAAAAAAACAATGATTATTGATCCTAATTAAAATCATGAAACTTAAGAGATTCTTGAACAATTGTACCGAGTATTCTTATGCAGATTATACTCGAATCTTTTATAATGAGCGAATAAAAATATTTAATCGGAAACCCTTTTCTTTTCAGTCGTCAGTTTTGTGCAGCCCACAAATTGAAAGGGTCCGTTAATGTTTCAAAGCGCCTGAAAAAACTTGTGTAGCTCTAGAGGATAATGAAACAATTATAAA
Organism: Glossosoma conforme; assembly: GCA_022606575.1. Taxonomy (NCBI): domain Eukaryota; kingdom Metazoa; phylum Arthropoda; class Insecta; order Trichoptera; family Glossosomatidae; genus Glossosoma; species Glossosoma conforme. Next base: position 3,950,514 of record JAGTXR010000100.1, on the reverse strand, counting down.
AGCGCCCACAAAGAAGACGGTTCATACAAACTGATAAGGTCCAAAGAAACGAATAAAACATAAAAGTGTAAGCCAGCTACATATACCCGGACGCAGTCAGTAAATATTTTATAAATTCCATATATTCCATATAAGCACTTAATTGTACGTTTACTTTAAGACAATAATTATATTGATTATAACGATACGAATAACTTGCTTCTTATAAGATTCGTTTTATTTAATAAAGTATGTTGGCAGTATGCCGTTTTTTGTGAATTTGATCCCTAACCCACGATATGTTGGTCATAGTCAATCAATTAAAATTGGTGGTTGATAAAAGTCGTATTGTGAACACCACTCATTCATAGTGAGTATCTAAAAATGGATAATGACGCTTATAGTTTTTGATTTTGGCGGATTATCAAATCACATAGCAGCGCTTAATCATGCATAGTCACAGAATATATAGTTATGTTTTCTGCACTATTGGTACTTGGTATTACCATACATGTGCTTACATAACAAGTCACCATTTACATCATTTTGTTACAAATCATGTAGGGCAATAAGATAAAAAAAATGTAGATGAAAGTGCACAATGTACTCAAAAAATCTGTTAATGTTCCAACCATATTAAAGTAGGCAGGAGAAATTTTACTACTTATTATATCGATCATTAAATAAATAATTAAATATAATAAAACAAATATCATTTGCTTGCAATCTTTCAATTATAAGCTCGATAGTTAAAAAGATTTACTAGAAATAAATACTCGTAAAAACTACTTTTAATATCTTGACCAAATAAATTTATAATGGAGGTTGTATTTTTGTCTCCTTCTTCTAAATTTTGTGATAATTTTGCACTTTTGATACTGTGAACATAACCTTAATTTTTTTTTAGTAAAATAAAATGTAAGTCATACTAAGCATTCACATTTGATGGCAGATTATAAGCCTTGCAAAAAAAGTTTTGCCGTAACATGGTGTTGCTACTTTTAGTAATACATTATATTATAAGTGATATTGTCATGTCAAGTCATTTCTTACGATGCAAAAGTTTCAGTCGGCTTGTTAGTAGCATGGCTTAGTGACATTTAACACCTCGGAACAACATAAAAGTTTAATGCTTTGTTGTAATATTATTTTAGCTCGGGGCCGAGTGAGCTCTCTAATGTGAAACCGATATCTGCTTAAAATAGAATATAATATTTTGTACCCAGAAGCGTTCCAAGTGCGCTGTCAATACACCAGGCGAGTTTATGTTATGGCGTTAAATGTGATGTAATAACTAATAACTGCTGCAAGTTATTCCTGGTTAGTGGAATATAATGTTCAAGTTCCAAAGAAAACTTCAGTTTGATCTCCGACTGGTAAAACATTCATCTTGTTCATCTTATTACTCTCATTAGAGAGGTTGGATAATATCGTAACTAAGTTTATCACAGCAATGTTGTAAATGAAAGAAGATTTTTATTTTAATTTCCACAGAAGACATGTTTTGGCTTCGCCGAAGAATCGTCAAAAATAAAATTATAATAGTTGTACTTACATACATTTATATTTACAATAATGAAATTGTGGAATTCTAACAATAATCATTGATCGAAAAATCGATCCCATTTATCAAAGCAATAATAATATAATATTCTTCGTTTAGTATTTTTTTATGTCTAAGTCTTTATGTCTAAAATCATTGCTTCAATTTCTTGGTTATTTAGTGCAAACAGGTTTCATTAGTAAAATAACGAACCACATAGTATATATTTTAAGGTATATTAATTCAAATTTATTGTAGTAAGTGAAGAACACAGACTAATGACAGGTGGTAAATTTATAAGCAACCATTCTTTCCGCCATCATATTTGTACTTCTAATAAATTGATAAACTGTCCATATAAAATCATATTTTGTCAGATGTTAAAATTAAAATTACATTTAACTATTTACATGTGATTATTTTCCGTCGTCAATCTTTTTCAGACGTTTTAATATAAATTATTATATTGTATTTAAATTAGGACATTGTACAGTGTTAAAACTGGATATTACGAAGTTTGGCTTAACAGGATCTAGCCGGCACAATGTACCTCCGGGCCGCAACCGCACCAACCGTCCGCAATTCACCGGCCCTCAAAACTTTGACTCCGGAACTCATCGCGTCGCTAAGTTCCCTATTTTTAAATCCAACTCAATTTGGCTTTTGCACCGGCAGTTAACATTTAAAGCGCGGGAAAGTTTTAAGTTTTTTCTGTTTCTTTTCCGTTTCCGGATTCCGGCCAGATGGATGCGCCGCTTGACAATGAAACGGCGGGCAAAGAAGGCCGAATTCCGCCCTGAAGCATTATAAGGCAAATTGCCATTCTAGGAATGGAAAGGTCGCCTTCGTTACCAAGGCACTTGTTCCCTTGTTCAGGTCTGTTTCAGTCGGAGTTACCGCGATTAACCGTCGCCCCCGGTGACAGTAGTTTATTGTTGGGATATTACTTAGCGGAACTTTAGTATTTTCATTGGGATTTTTTTTTGTGAAACGGTGACGCAATTAGAGCGCGGGCGGAAACAAAGGAGCGGGTGGAAGGGAGTTTTGAGAAAAATAAACGAGACAGATTAACGTCGCAGCATTGCGAGCTCTCTGCACTGCGAAAACACTCTTTAAATGCCGTCTTTATTCCGAATGACTATTTAATAATAAAAAATAATGACGGAAAGTAAGCTCCAAGAACAAATGTAAAGCAAAAATACAAACACTTATTGAAGTACTTATTTGTTTATTATTGAATAAACAAATTATGTAGAAAATAATGAATGTCTGATCATTACACTAATGATCAGACATACTTGTATATTTAAATTATGTAATAGTCCTGTTGCTCAATCTCGCAAAAGTTAAGTATGATAAACATTATAACAATAGCACATGAAAGTATTTACTGGTTAGATATTAAAATTTGCTACCCAATGAATAAGCAGGACATATCTATCGAAGAAACGACGGTTGATGGGGAAGAAAAGTATTGGAATGGCGCCCAAGAACTGACAAACGAAGCATTGGCCGACCTCCTGCAAGATGGACTGGCGACATAAGATGAATAGCGGGAGTGACCTGGATGTGGAAGGCGGAGGATCGAAGAGGATCGAGACTCATGCGGGAGGCTTACGTTCGACAGTGGACGAATACAGGCTGATGATGAAAAAGAAAAATTTTGAAAACTAAGATGAGAAAACAAAATATCAAATCATTTATTATGTCAAGATTTACCTTTTTCAAAATATCTAAGCTCAACAAATATAATGTACATACTTAAAAACCTATAGTAAGTCATTTAATTATTGCTTATAGCCCTGACAGCTTTGTCTTAAGCTTAGCGTAGAAAAGATGATATAAAATAACGTACAAAAGTTAAATCTTGTATAAATGAAATTCAAAAGGCACTTAATTATCCACCTGCAGATAAATATTTTATTACTTGTACTTCTCGTACTAGAAAATATCCCAGAGGACACACAAGTTTGCTGAACGTGAAAAATTAATTTCACTTAATAGTTTTCAGGATAGCACGCTCCGTTGCAGGAAACTTTTCAATTATTATCAGTTCATTTTGTTTGATTTTAATTATTGCTTTTGTTTATTTTAAATAATTTCATACGATTTCACATTTAATAACGAAGCGGTTGGAGAATTTTTATTTGTTTTTAGATTCAATTCCTTGCACTGTTGATAAATAGTAAAAAAGTTATTTGAACTACTCGTATTTTTATTATTAGATATTTTTCTTTTTTGTTTAATATTAGGTTTCCTTTAAAATCATTTGATCTTGTTTGTATAAAAAATATATTTGAATTGAAAAATAAATCGTCTTTATTATTTCATTTATTAGAAAAATATTTGGTGCTTAATATGAAGACGTGAATGTACTTATTTGATGGACAAAAAGATTATTAATGGTATTTTATAATGTGTACTGTGAAAAGCTGTCTTTTTTGACTGTTAAATTGAATGTATAATAATGATATCCACTTGCTTCAAGTAAGGTAGATATTTTAAGTAATTTGATTTATTTCATAATTTAATTATTTTCACCATTACAATTAATATCACTGCTTGAAAATTTAGTGTTGAAAATGGATTCATTACGTACTTTTAAAGCATAAAGAAAATTTGTAATTTTCTATAGATATATACGAGTACTTTATATTGAAAGAGATATATACTTAATATTGAAAAATATATATTATTACATTCAATGTAATTATCACTGAGAAAGAAAACCAGTGTTCAAACGCGTGACAAAATATTAAATTTTATATTATGCTTTGATTATAATTACGTACTTAGAAATGTCTCTGTGTTTTAGAAATATCGATGTTCGATAAAAACACTGATCTAAAATTAAGGTATTATGATTTTACTTCCGTTTTTAATGCGATTAAAATATAATTTATTTCACGTATTTATTATGTGTAGCCTTTTCTTATATAAGATAATGACAATAAGCCGCTGCTTATCGTTGTTATTATATATTAAAATCATTTGTCATACAGCACATTCCTTAAATGTGAACCTAAATGAAATAATGATGTATGCATAATGTATTCACAATTTAACTTTATATACAAATTCTAATTTTCATAATAATAAACACCTCGTAACGTCGGACAACACAAGAACTGACAGTAAATCCAATGCAAGCTAACAAAAAATAATCGATATAAATCAAAATTTAATAATATGTGCATTGTTTACAATTATGTAATGTGCACGAATAAGTTACAATTAATTCATTATATGTGCATATAATGAATTAATAAGGTCCTTGCCTTATTTAACTTTGCCATTTATCGCGAGAAACGTCGCCGTAAAGTTTCTACAAACCGGGCCAATTGCGCTGCACCTGGAAGACCCCAGTAAACTTTTATGAACCTAACAATCTCAAGAGAGGTCTCCCAGGGCGCCAAGTTTTGACTGCCCCGCATCAGGTCGCTTCGGCTGGAGCTCTGAAGGTCCGGGGTCTGCGGGGACGACGACAAAGGAACTTAATGAACCGGGAAGTCGTTATGTCAGTAGTTTCGTTTATTACAAACGCATCACGTGCCGGTGACGTTTTTATTTTCAGTTTCTGCTTTCAACACGCCGCGACCGTCGGCTACGGTAAATATAATATGCTTGATTCTCGTCGGTTCAAATACTCGTATATTCAAATACCTTGAAAATTCTTGATCTTGATTTAAAATGTGTTTATACGTGCAAAGTAAATGCGCAAGAATGTGTTGTAAAAACAACCCGGTATTTTAATAAAAAAGGATGTTGAGTACCTATCATAACAAGCTGGGACGTGGTTTATAATTGATTTTGCCAAATGTCATAAAATATGATTGTTATAATAAATCTCTGTTCTATTATTATAATAAAAAGTAATCACTTCATTAGAGATTCAGCATAGCATCTTTACATAGTTTAGCAAATACCTTACGATTTTCATTGATTTAATTTCATTTTTTGTACTATTCCTTTTTGGCACCATTAAGCCGATCACATTTGAAAACTTTATACATTTTTAATAAAAACATTTTGAAGAATCTCAAATGTATTATTTTGTATCAAACACTGAATTTTTTTCCATCAAGTTTTGAATTTATTTTTATTCACATTGAATTCTCACAAAACTGATGTAAGCTATGCCTAGTTGAAGCTGGGAGAATTTTAGTTCTAATTACGTATTAAATATACTGTAGTAATATTTTGGTTGTGAGGCTATAAACTCTCAATTATTATGAAGCCTGATTTTTTCATGTCATGCACATTGAATTATTTTCAATTTTAGTTCTATTGAAGCTGGGATTCATGTCATGCGTTATTTTCAATGATTGTGATGTTTTTATGGGAGCGGTTGCTTGAGTGGTCGCGACATCTGCCCGAGGCACAATAAGCGATTGTTCCGGAAGCCAGACACCGCGGTGTGCCGTAGCCGAGACATGGTGGTGTCCCTTAGCTACATGGTGTGCTGTGGCTGGATGGTGTGCCGTGTTCCGTCCAGGAGCAGGCGACAGAAGGCCGAGCACGATTATTGATAGAACCGAGACAACCCGCCCCGTTTCCGTTCATAATACAGACATACTCTCACGATTATTACGAGTATTATTAAGACAGTATTTAGCATGGAAGGAAACTCCATGCAGCGCCAGTATTATCCCACCAGTCATTCCATAACACTATATCAGAAATGTCTAACAATGCATATAAATTGTTGAAACAAATTGAAAGTATAACCCAATATTGAGCTGAGATTATGTTACGCTTATATAATAATTAATGAATTAGAAAAATAATAGTCATAACTTTATTATAAAATTATTTCAAAGTTGACTATTACTATTTTATGAAGACTTTCACTTTTTCAAAAACTTTGTGCGGTTATTACCTTCTAAAAAATCTTCCTTGATTTTTATCTAATTCGTAAAGGGAGAAAAATTATTTTCCTTTGAAAAACAAGGATGTTACGCTGAGCCACAATAGTTACTTTGGTTACGATCATCTTCATTGATAAGAGAACATCAATATTTATAATAATTTCCTGTAACAACCACTTTCCAAAAAAAAACAAAATGCTTAGTTTTCACTATTTTACAAAACGTTCTGTGAAATAATGTCATCAGTGTCAATTTAAAAAAAAACCTAGTCCAATAGTATATACTTGGGAAAGATATCAAAATATAGGAATATTTTTTTTTATGGCAATATCACACGAAATGTATTTATACAAATCAAAGCGGTTACCTACGAGCATATTGCGCTTTGGGCATCCAATAAACTTTATACATTACGGCTGATAGGCTAGATGTTCTATATATGAAATAAGTGTGACATTTGTTTCTGAATAGGTTATGGAGAGATATTCAAGCGGACGAAATACATACTCTGGGAATGGAATCCATCGATTATCGGTAGAGTTCAATACAGACCTTGTTACCTGTTTTAATTGGCGTATTATGAGTATGCACCGAAAAGGTTCCATAGCGACATCTATATCATTTTGGAATGTTTAGACAAGCAGTAGCCGCGATAATATCAAAAGGACACTCGTAGTTTAATAGTCTTAAAATCAAGTTGGACCATTGTATTTGATTATTGTTATTTCGTTTTATTATGATATGCTTACTTACACTCTGTAAGAAGTATAACAATAAGGAATTATTAAGAAATAAAACAATTAGTTTGTAACACACGAGTGTACAAGAATTCAAAATGTCATACAATGCAAAAAGACATAAAATAGTATTATATGTATAATTAAGATAATTTATTTTTTCTGTTACTTTAAATTATCTGGTTTGTGTCAATTGACACAAACCAGATAAATTTCCTATACAATTATATTGTAAATAAAAAGTGTGAGATATTTTTATACATGCTCTTAATAATAGCGGTATGTGATAATATTCCAATATTATTTGATTATTTTATTATGTGTTATCTTTGGTGTTAATATTATACATAATATTCAAAAACTATTCATTATTAAAACGTAATGATCAAATTTTAGAGAAATTTATAACACGTGTGTTCAAACTATTCATGAGCCGTGTTGCAGTCGTTTCCTGTGTTATTTCACCCCAGTAAGTTTGCTTTGCAGCAGTCTAATTAAGATGGCAAATCAAAACGCAAAATGTGTATAAGATCAATTTTAAGAATATATTATCTGTGTGTTGGTATACGTATGTATTTAATTTGGTGACATAGTGTATATAGTCGAACGAAAAATATGGGAGTGGGCCGGCCATATATCCAGATAAAAAAATGGCTGGTGGGGAAGAAAAGTTATATGATATCGCTAATTCTACCGGAAATCTTTTTTTGAGTAATGCCCAAAACCGTTGTATTGAAAATCAATTATTGATACCTTCACATAGTAGTGCGTGGATACAGTGTGAACAAAAAGACAATTTATTGAATATATTTTTAACATTTTTATTTAAATAAATACCCTGAATCAGAAATATTGACGTAAATATCAGCACCGATACAGTATTCTTTTTTCAAATCAGTGAGGTTATCTACATATTCAATAAAAATACTTCAATTTATATTTTATAAGGTTGATACATTTCAAAATAAATAAGACTTTTACCTTCAGAGGCACTTGAAATGCAAAACACTGAGCGAAAAATTTATATTGCACTGCGAGAAAATGAACAGGTAGGAATACAGTTCTCTTAAATCCAGTCAGAAATGTTCTATGCTCTAGTTTCTGGAGGTTTGTAATACTCTATGTTTGCAAGGAGTTGAAGTATGTTTTACAGTTATATATATTCAAACTATACTTCTATATAAAATACGTTCAATGTAGGTCTTTCAATTTTTAATGCTTCTTTATTTATTATATAGATTTTAGACTTCTTTAAAATACATCTTAATAAAATATTAATGTCAAAAAAAACTTGAAAGTACAATAGAAAGAGGTTTCAATCAGCGCTCAATGATAATTAACGTGTCTGTCAATTCTTTCAACACAGAGAAACAAACTATATAACAGACCAACATGGACGCACTTAAAATTGGTACGAAGGGCTGAGAACCATGTTAAATTATACTTAATCTAAAAATATATTGTAAGCATTTTAAAGATAGTTCATTCACTAAAATATTATTTTCATTACGGCCAAATATAATATCCGATAATCTAATATAAGATTTTATTACAAAATAGGCTTAAAAGCTATGAATACTGTACAAATAAAAAGATGTTATAATATGTGATGTAATTTGGTAATATTTTCATGTTTTGTTTCACCAATGCAAGCAATTCCAGCAAACACAAATAAATTATGCTGCAAAAACGCGCTCGAAATCTTCCGAAACAAATTAAAATATTTACGAGGCCATTACGTCGCGTCATTTTTCTCGGGCCGTGAAAAAGTTTTGGCATCCTCGAGCCGGAAGTCTCGGCCATATATTTATATCAGGACAATAAACCGGCTTATAAACTACTTGCTCGCCGAATGCGGGGCTTAAATTGTTCAGAAGAGAATGTTGCATCGCATATTATCTGCAGAAGATGCTCGGCCATAGTTATAGCAACCGTGCGGGGCGCAGTTGGCAATCACGGCCACACAAGAAATAGCCCTCTAGCGAGGCACTACTGCACTAGTGCAGTGCTTTACAACCACTGCAGCTGAAATATTGCTTTTCTTTTTCCTCGTAAAATTGCTCTAGTTGTCTGTTTTTCCCAATTTAAAATCTGTAAGGTATCTGAATCAAAACAGTCAATTGTATACCCAACTCGTACACGACACTAATATGCCTAAATATATTTCGCTTGAATTTTTTTTACTATATCCGCTCCGTATACAGAGCAATATGGACACCACAAATTTACATTTCACAGTTTTATAAGCCCAGGTTATCTGTGCCTTTTCCCAGAACACCTGTATACGAGGAAACCCACGTGGGTACATGGATGGTTCCCGGAAGCCTTGCATACACGGCTGTAGTATCAGAGAAATATTTGGGTGTAGAAATAGTAAAGTATGTTAATGTAATAAATTGTTAAATTAAGGCGTATTCATGTAATCAGGCAAAATCTCTTCACCGCATACCATCGAACATACACATTTTTTTTACAATACTATTAATTTATATTAGCGAGCTTACTTGCATGTTCTCACACTTCTTCGTAAAAGTCATTGCTGCTAAATATCTGGACGCATAAGTACTTAACGTGTTTTTTTTTCATCATCTAAGGTCAGATATTTTCAGTTTTGGTGTCACCATTATAAAGTAATATGAATAAAATAATTTTCATTGCTCTTGTACTCGAATTGTGTGTTATATATTTTGAACGGCCCACGGTCTTAAAGAGTTGCAGATTTCTGAAACTTGTATGTAAAAGTGACTGTTGTGCACTGGCTTGTATATCTCTTGCTGCCGCTCGACCACTTGAGCAGCGTTACTGCGCTAAGTGCGCAATAATTATCTAAGCGCCACAATCTTACGTAAATACAAAATCTCATTAAGATCCTGCAGCGAGGAAGAATATGTCACAATGCCTTAACTATGCGTTTTTAATTAAAAACCAATTATAAGTGTACCAACTTAATCTCTCAGGCTTTTTAATCAATACAGTTTTAGTCGCTTTGTATTATGCAAGCAGTTTACAGATGAATTCCAATACATACTAAGATTTTAAAAATATACTATGATAATAGCTGGCTAAATTTTAATTTTTCTGTGAAATTCCCATTGAAATCGTTTTTTTAATTATATTAATAATCAACACTTAAAGATGAGTACAGAGACGGATACCAAATATTTTATGTTTAAAAATAAATACGCTAATGTAGGCGAATCAAAACTTTGCAACCAGCGTTCTCATTATTTTCAATGTTTATATAATTAGCGGTTTAAATTAGGTTTGCCGATGTCTCTATTCACTTATTTATTTGTTCTCTCAAGCACGGTTACATATATATATATATATATATATATATATATATATATATATATATATATATATATATATCGGTTTATAGTTGATGTTTCAATAGTGCGGTACATGAAAATTCGTAGAATAAAAATAAGAGATGCGGTGCGGGAGGCTGCGGATTACAGGATTAAGGTATGAAACATAAGTTGGGTTGTTCTTATCCTCGAGTTTAAAACTGGGGAAAGGTTACTTTCTCATACCCGCGTTTTGGAAAATACAAGTTTTCTTTTGGGAGAACCCTCGACGTGAAAAAGGTTTTACTATTGTTAAAAGTGAAACGTGGCTACCTCCGAAAAAAGCATATTGCCTTTTGAACGGAATTATTTAATGAAATTCGTATTATAATACGCTTACTTCTTTGAAATATACTCGTTATAACGAAGCTGTCAAAATAACAAAAGAATATAAATTTAAAGTTAAAGAAGTATTGGCCAAAACGTTTAATAATATTTTGTAAGTAATTTGATATCTTTACTTATTTTAATGAAATACCTAACCTTTATAATAAAAGAGAGAAGACGGTTATGTATATGTAAATGTATTAGACAAAAGTATTAGTGAATAAATTATTTATCAGAGTTTGTGCTTATATATAGTATTAACAAAATGTTGTTAATTTTCATTAAAAAAGTAAACATAAATTATAATCAATTTGAAAACAACAAAACATTTAAGTAATTAAATTAGTCACTCAAAATTAAATCTCAGTCCAATTGTTGATGAAAATATTCCAGAATTCAGCGAACTTGTAAAACATTAAATTCTTATCTAACTAGTCACAGCTTAAGTGACTTTGGTTTTCTGTTACCGCGATATATAAATAAGAAAGCTTTCAAGAGTGTCGTAATATTAGAGGAAATGTAATATTGCTTAGTTATCGGTTGATCCAGTATTTGATATTGAGGCTTTTCACATCGCAGTCGAAAGCAATATACGAAAGGGGTAACCCATGCCACCCTCTGCTCTTACTTCTTTACCCTTGCCGACAATGCCACTAGATTGGATGGAAATTTATTAACCGGGTCCTTAAAAGGTTCGGATTAAATGATGAAGGAAACACGACCGCCATTAGTGATTTACACAGTGTACCGGATATACTTAATTACTTTTTAAACTTCCCTCCTCTCGAAGTGCTATCGTTTTAATTAACGTCGTTAATCAAAAAGTAATTTCATCGGATTGATAAAAATATTGACGCCAATTTTCCGGGCGAACGAAAACTCCCAAAAATGGCGTTTATTTGGAGCCCTTTGTTTTTTCGTGTAGCAAATATTTTTATTATATTAATTACGTTTTCGCGTTTTTAGTAGGCACCGGATCGTTATTTCGCCAAACATGAAATGCCAAACGTTCACCAGTGAAATATTCGTATTCTGGAGTGCCTTGGGAATGTTCATATGATTAGTGAAATACCCTTACCTTCAGGATGTCGGCAAATACAATTTTATCAGGAATTTTAATTAATTGAAAGTAAACTTGCTTTGAAGATAATATTTCACGTAAAAATATTGTTTTCCATGTATTCCGATAAAAAATATGCTTTATATTTATTATTATGAATTATATGCCACAAAACACGAATGAATAGTTCAAAGAAATTATTGAGTTACTTGAGTTTTTTTTCTTGTCATTTGTCTGATTTGATATAACTTAAAATCGAAATTGAAATAAATTTAGCAAATATTATAAAAACATCATATGCACTTGAGTGAAAACAAACTTATTGACTTTTTCAAAACATTCTGATTCTCAATATTTTTTTCGCAATAAAAATTATTCTTAAATATAAAACAACAATCAGATATCTTGTTTGTTTCTTTTTGTATTTATTTTTGTGCGTTGTCTAAGAGATTGATAATATTACGTATTTGCTTGAACCCAAGAAAACGTGACCTTATCAATCAAGTCTTAAAAGCACGCAGCTCTCTTCAGAGAAAGATGTTTTAGTCCAATGTGACATAAAGAGACTGCAAATGCTTTGTTTTCTTTCAGTTTTACAAATGGAAAAAAAGTAGCAATTTGATATCGTACTTTCCAGTATATAGAGAATCGCTGCCAAATAATTTGCTATCCAATTGATGTTTTTGTTAGAGGCTAAAGATAGTCGTAGCTCATTCCGTCTGTTATTATGGACTACTGAGTAACAGATATCTGCCATTAGCCTACTGTGACAGCTGGGATGGCTTGGTTCTTAATGAATGACTATTATTTTATACGGAATTCATCTGATCATAGATCGAATGATCTAGTTTGAATACTTAAACGGAATCAGATGGTAGAAATGCCGAATTATATCAATTAAATACACATTCTTACTATATTTACTTATCTTCAATTTTGTAAGGTTAAGATAACTTTACTGTTTTGTAAATTACATGTTTTATCAAAATTCTCAAAGCATTATCACTAAATATTGTATATATAATTTACCGTTTTCATCATATTATGTTGTAACCCTGATGTGTTAACGGCATCGCTTACGTGAGTTTGTAATGTACAGAATTCGCCGCCATCGACAAGCGATAGCGTAATAAACGTTAAATAGAAAGATACGATACTTTTTTTTTTGTCAATATTTATCATATTCACTTAATACCTGCCTAAACTTGGAAAAGAGTCACGTAGGTCCGATTAAATTACCAGTAACATTAAATTTTCGTAACATCTGCTGATTTAATTTCAATATAATAAGTATCTTCCCCTTTTCGCTATGCGGCTCAATTCTAAGAAGGTACTTGATATGGGATCTAAGGGTTCTTATAAATATTGTTGCAAAAGAAGTTAAACATTTTCTCAAATGAAACAATGATAGCAGATACAAAAAAACAATTTGATTGAATAGGTGACGCTGAAGTTATGTTTCATTTTGATTTCATTTTTCATAGGCTGTGACGCAAAAATGGTCGATAGTAGCAACTTTGGGTGCCTTTAGTCAATTATTACAAGCACGCTAAGCGCATATCGTTTACCAGAGCTAATTGCAAATAATTAAAATATTTTTTCTTATATAATTATTATTTCAACGATACTTCTAATTCAATACACTATAACATAATAAATTTGAAAAAAAAAATATGATAAGAAATACAACCTTTCACTATTATATACAAAAAATAAATAAAAAATATTCCGATATTATTTGACTATACTGTTCATTTAAGCAGATTTTCGTAATAATTTTCTCACATAACTAAAACATTAGTGTGTGGCGTTAATATATATTTAAAACTTGAAATAAGTATTTGTACAAAATATTACTTTTATTGTATAAAATTTAAAAAAAAAATTAAGCATTTTTGACATTTACGCCGCGAAACAAATATACCAAAATTGTTCTTAAAGGACGAGCCTTAGCGGGTGCTCTTTACTCAGCATTAAATCTCACTGTACTAAATGACAAGTATGACCAATTTACGTTGTCTAAAAAGGGCATTTAATTATAAACATCGTACTAAGCCTCCGAAATGACAACACGGTATTCTTCACACTATTCTTTAGCTGTATCTTTCAGTAGAATGGATCCATTTTGTTTGGAAGAATTTCGCTTAACTTTGCTTTACTTTCATCGTCATCGTGCTATTTACCGCCGTGTGTTTTATTTCAAATGTCGGAATTATTTCATTTATATCTCGAGCAAGTTTTGAAAGCTGAAATATTTCAGAGTAATTCAAATTCATTATTAATTATTACACCCTTTGAACAAAACGTTTGTTAACGGCCGCAATAAAGGAAACAATCGCTTACTTAACTACAATGTCACATTGTAACAAGTATTTATTCCGTTTCATCACTTTCCGTCCTTTAAAAATAAAGAATTTTTATTTACAGAAATTCAAATCGGGTAATCACCAGCTGGGGTCTAGGGTATCGAGAGGGTCAATATCTCAGCGTATAAGTCAATATAAACATTGATTGGCAGAAAGAGTTATTATGTTGTGACTACAAGTGCATCTTTCAACTCTATGCATTAAATAAATGACTCGCAGGTAAACTCGATCAAAAAGAAGTACCGGCTCTATAGCGCCAGTATTACACTTTACATAATCATGTCGGAAACACCAGGGTCAGATCCTGTCTGCCCAGAAGTGGGCAACGTCGATGCCATTACTCCCGGCCTTCATCAGGTCTTCCTGAGTGCAGTTACTCAGATAGAATGCACACTCCAGAAGGTCTGCAGGGTCTGCTCTACGCCGCAGTCACATTCAGTATTACACTCATCCTTCTATATGAATGAGAAACTTCACATCTCACCAAAAGTCAATGAAGTCGTATTTGCAAAAACAAGCTCTTATAAAATATGTACGACGGTATCAGGGTACGAAAATTTGACTTCGTGAGGAATAACTAGGTGAGAGAGCGGACAAGGTAGTTATACAATCGGTTAAGAGAGGAATATGGACGTAGCTGGGGCATAGACTTTGGATGCCTCGGAAGACAATAAACTACAGTGCCTTTTCTTCAGGAACATCGTCCTGGAAAGCCATCGCGAATTCTATATACAATGTAGCCGGCTGGGCTCCAGATGACATTTTTTAAGACGAGGACCGTGACGACTGACAAAGCTTTGTGGAGATACTTTGGGATGACCACGTGCACAGTTAATGAAGTGAAAATGGAATTCTGATGATTAACCTTTGACACCGTGAATTTTCCAATAAGTTATTCGGGTTAAACACATAGTAGAGGATTTTGGTCCACTGCAGATTCTATGACGCTCAACCAGTTAGTTAGACTCTAGGAAGGATGTATAGAGTGTGTGAACATATTGAAAGGATAGCATTTTTTTTATTAATTTGCTCCTGAATGATATGAAGTTGTTTATGGAATTAATTATTCTGGGAAACTATTCTAAAGGTTGACTAGATAAAGTTTAAAAGAAAGAGCTACGGTCGACAAATTTCATCTGTAGGAATGCTCGTAAATGGCATCGCGGGCTTCAAATTAATGAATAGGTTCAGGCGGGATCAGTTATAAATGGTCGTAAGAACGTGCGTCGGTCGGTGAAAAAAAGTGCATCAAACGGGAAACTGAGTCTTCCAGACGCAAGTCTTCCCTTGAAATTGAGAAGAATTACTTTACTTTTTCTGATAGTGTCGTTTGTGTTATTTCTATGGAACTCTCATTACAGGGTTTTCAAACGTTAAATTCTACTCTATCTACGCATGTCTTTTTTAAGGAAAAAGCACATACTTGAGTTTTGGAGACATTAAACGCGACTAGTATTGTCAGATGATCGCGAGACTAACTCACCATCAGCCAATTGTCATTATTGAATTTAGGCCACCAGCATGAGTCTCCATCCGTCTCGACTCTCCGCCCTCTACAACCAGGCTGCTCCCTTTATTCTTTAAAATTCGTCAGTTGATCTTACAGGTAGTCGGTCAACGCTCCGTTTGCTAGTTCTTGGACGTCATTCCAATACTTTTATTGCACATCGACCTTTATCTCTTCGACAGATGTCCTGCCTATTGCCACTACAATGTGCCTATTCTGTGGATATTCTTCATCTTTTATTCCAAATCCGATTCTTAGCTATAGCATATATTAGTAAGTTTTGCCAGCATAACGAATTCTAGGGAGCTTTAGAATTAAAGACTTATTTTTTTGTAATCTAGATACGTAATCTAAATTTTTGTTGCCTTGAGGCCGTTATTAAAATTTACAAATCTGAATTTGATTGACGACATTTAATTAATTAATGTTTATTTCATATTTCTTTAATAAAAATTTGAATTAATTTCACTTTGTTTTATAAATTATTATTTGACGAAATTTTATCGTGACAGATAATACGGCAGGAAGTAGGTAATAAATCAAATTTGGAGTGAAAAAAATAAGCGAAGTAAAGAGACGCTAATATATTTTCAAGTACTGCCATATGAAAATTCTATATTAAATTTTAAGCCCATCTCCACTGATATGTTCACATTTCAATTTAGAAAAGTACTTTGGAGTCCCTTTTCCTCACTGGAAAACGAGACTGTTACCTGGTTGAAAAAATCATTCAACTTTACTTCTAACACAATCCAAGCTTATCTACATAAGATGATAAGACCCTTTTTCGATGACTTCTGATGAAATTATTTAAATTGTTAAAGATACGGACAAAAATTTCACTGCCTGATTTCACCGTATAACTCCTTTGACCTAGACAGTATCGCTGTTATTCGGAATCTAAAAATATCTGCATAAAAGTTACCCCTTTTTATCTATTCAACTCTGGTTTGTTCTATTTGTATCTTTGAAGAATCGAGTTGAAGATTTGAACGCATTAGTTAGTTTAGAATATATGTGGAATGAGTATATCCAGGGTTTTATACACTATCACCAATCATATTCCAAGAAATAAAAATGAAGAACAACACAGATTTTTGTTTGTTTGCTTTATTTATTTTTTATTTTTTATGTAAAAACATACAGGAGAATACCGACAGATATAGGTGAGGTAATTCCGATGTCTCATCTGTGGAGTTCTTTGACGATTACCATTGTGCATATGGCTAAGCGCTGCATGTGGAGTGTTGATCCGCCAACGTCATAGACTACAGCCCGAGATTCACGCATCATCCTTATTATTACAGGAATTTACTATAAATGAGTGGTCTCCACCGAAAGACTTTCGTCTACCACCAATTTTAAAAATAGGCCATGACTGGCATTTTACGGTTGAGGGATTAAATTCACACCAACCAGGGTATTTTAGAGCTCAGAAATCGATTAAAATCCTTTTTTATCTTCGTCCGGAAACGTACCGACAACCTTTGGCTTGCAAAGCAAACACTATGACCATTACGCTTTATCCGTCGGTAGATAATTACGTTTGCAGATAATAGTGGAAAAACATGCAAAAAAAACTATGTAATAATATTAGTCTGAGAGAAGTTCTGTTTTTTGTTTGTAAAAAGGATAAAACCGCGTTAATTTCATTAATTTGAGCACATTTCAAGAAAATGGTCCATGGTTCGATGCTTGGCAAAACTTGAATTACAACGCAACATACTTTTTTTATTAAATTTAAAGTTTTACTTTTATAGTAAATAAATATTAAAAATATCCCGAGTTAATGTAAAATAAAAACGTTACCCAAATTTTGTAAATGTTACTTACTACATCCTGGCATTCATGTATCATTCATTTTTACACTGCTTCACTAAGAATGGTTTATGTTCACGGGAAAATACTCCTCTACTACTAATTCCGATCAATACACTATGACTGACATTTTACGGATGAGGGATCAAATTTAGATCAACCGGGAGTCTTTATAAGACTTGTAAGTCAATTAAAATTATTTTATTCTCCGTCGTAGATTGAACCCAAGACGTTCGGTATGTTAAGTAAGCGGTTTACCTTCAAGCCATACCCTCCTGCAAATCGCAAAAAAAAAATAAGTGGACTATAATATATTATGATATTTAATTGAAGTGCAGCCCAAATTCAGACAAGCTCTTAAATACAGCATGTGTAATACATTTTTAGCTAAAGTATAATTCACATTTCCACAACACAGATTAAATCTACTCAGTTTTTTTTCAATAACAGTTTGTAAAATATAAATTAAAGCTTGAAAAAAAAAATATTGCCTGAAAGGTCTTGTACATAAAAAAAAACTAAATTTTTCTTTAAAATTATCAGAAACTTATTGTGTTTTTGAATTCGCTATATGAATACAAAAATTGAGTATATAGAATTTAACATTTTCTTAATTATAATTTATTTGATAAAAAAAGGTTAGTAATTGTTTTTTTTTTTCATATCCACTCCTTGACTGGAGCATATAGTTGCCCCAATTTACCCCTACGTCGATTAGTCAGACGCCATTATTTCCTCAGTTCATATTATTACATGAGATCATTAAAAAAATATTGTGAAAATTTAATCTTACCTTTTTAGAAGCAAACAGATGTACTACATTCTTCGATGTTGGAAGGGGATATGGTATAACTTTTATTAACACTTCACCTCTGTCACATAACCAAATAATTGGTAAATTACTACTACATGTTTTTAATTTATTATCAAGAAAACTAATTAAGATGTAATTGATTATATTAAACACGATCATTAAGTCATTTTATTAAAGTTTTTTGTAATTGATTAATATAAACTTGAATATCATGATTTAATTTAGAAGAAAAAAATGAAATTAGTCAAGATAATTGTAAAAATAAATAAATAAACCAAATAAATATTACTATATTGCTTAAATTTAATTCATAAAATTATTCAAGTGAATAATAAATTTCGTATGCTACAAAATATTTGTATTAATCGTGCAAGTTGTAAGTTCAATATAAAATAAAGTTATACTCTATTTTGAAATTTAAAATGAAAATACTAGTCAATTTAAATTTTATTAATTATAAATTATTTGTTAATTGTACATACGAGTATATATTTCATATAAGTTATAATTTATGTTTATTCGTAATTTTTGTAATTCAACGGTAACTCACATTTATGATGATTTTGAAACATTTAAAAAGAAGCTAGCGAAAACATTTAAATTGTACGCAGTCTACCACACTTTTTAACGCTTGCGTCCCAAGAAAATATTCACGTTAAAAATACATCAATTATACCCGCGAAGGTGGCTTAAAAAGTTGTCGAGAACTCTCAAGTTTTCCCCGGTGTGTGCGATGCTCCGCTGTCGCTCACGCGTCCGCCTGAAGCGTGGGCGGTACAAGCACTGAGGCTCCGCGGCCGGCGCGGCGACTGCGCCAGGCGTGCGAGCGGTGGGACGCCTGGCAAAGTCAGCGCCAGCGCGGGCGCCGATATTGTTATTATGAACGACTTTATCCTTCCCGCCCGGCACTTAGAACCGAAAAAGGGAACGCAGCGTCGCGCTTCACCTGAGTGGATATGTTAATGGGCGGATCGAGACGCGATTATTTATTGTTTTTGTTGGCTGTCGAAGGGAGCGGAAGTGTATAAGTGTACAATAATAATGCGCGATCCTTATTCGATTATTGAGTTTGTTATTGCGCGCAGAGTTCATAATAATTAGATTTATATTTACAATGTTTTTAACGGCATAATATTTGCTAGCGTGTAATTTGATATTGCGAAAAGTACTCGACACATTCAACAAACATTTTGTAATAATATTGGGATTGCTGATCACGACAGACGGAATATATTAAATATTATATTTAGAATTTTGAAATAATTATTGGATATTCACTGTTATATGAAAGCTTCACAAAATATCTTTGAAAAGTATTTTATTAATTCAACTTTGGATTATTAAAAAATATAATACTTTTTTAGTACACATTTAACAATCTTTTCTTTGTTTGAGCATGTGACCTACACTATTTAAAAATAATACAGATATCTGTTGTACAATAGCTGGAAGATGTTTAATTTGGGATAATACGATTATAGTTTAGTAAATGGCTACTAAAATATTTTATTTAGAAAATTAAAAAAAACCTTTTTTTATAAAAATCAATAGTTTATTTTGAGAAGAGTATCAGATTCAGATCAATCAAAATACTGTCCATCGGCAGCTACGACTTTCTCCCATCTTTCGGGTAGCATGCGGATTTCACGCTGGAAAAAGTTTTGGTATTTTGATGCAATCCAGTCATCGATCCATTTTTTGGTATCACCATAAGAAAAAAATCGCTGCTCAGCCAGGCCATGAGTCATCGACCAGAACAAATGGTAATCGGAGGGGGCAATGTCTGGTGAATATGGCGGGTGGGGTAGGACTTCCAATTTGAGGTTCTCCAGGTAGTTTTTTACAACTTTTGCAACATCGGGTCGTGGGTTTTCATGTTGAAGAATAACCTTGTCATGTCTTTTGACGTATTGCCTTTTATCCTTCAATGCTTGGCTCAGTTTGATCAATTGTCGTCGGTAACGGTCTGCTGTAATCGTTTCGTTCGGTTTAAGCAGCTCATAATATATTACTCCCAGCTGGTCCCACCAGATACAGAGCATGAGCTTGGAACTAAGAAATTCGGTTTCACTATCGATGTTGATGGCTCGCTGGGCTTGACCTTGATATTATATTTGTATGAAAATAAATTTAAAAATATAATTTATTGCATGACACTAAGCTTATAATAGTGCTTTATATGCAAATAAAAAATGTTAATCATACAATTTATTGCCATTTGTTCAGAAAGTGGATAAACAGAATATTGCAAAAGCGTCAGTATAATAATATAATAATAATTCCGTAATTAATTCATTCATTCGGCTGAGAAATGAAAAAAATACAAAATAATTTCTTTGAAAGATATTATCAACGCCGTAATCAGTATCGGTACAAATTATATTTTAAAATTCCAAAGGATCTTTTTGAAATTTTCTTAAAAACCAATAATTTGTCCAGTCCATTCACCCATTCACTACCTGAATCAATTAATAAAATTTTACTGTTGAATCAACTCGAGGATCGGAATTGAAAATTGCTCGTCCATTATTTCAGACAATAGGTCAAGGCAATCGAAATTAAACATTTGCTTGGTCTTTATATGCCTTAATAATTTTAGAATCCGATTAAAAGGAAATAAAAACCAACGTCATAATTACTCACTAGCTAGGAACCATGTCTATCTAACCTAAATGTATCTTTTTATGGCTTAAAATCGATTGGGATTTCATAAGTGATATTAGATTTTACTCGAATACTATTTTAGGCAAGTAAAAAAAAATTGATATTTGAATTTGATATTTGAATATTTGAATTTATATACTATATTTATTTTCTTTTAAAACTTATATATTACTGCAGAATAAAGATAATTTGGTGAGAAAATATGTTTGGCAGTCGTACCTTATGTCTTTTGGTATGGTAAATACATGTTTTAATTATTATTTACTCCATTTGTTTCGATGTCTTAAAAAATAAAACGTCTTTTATATCTCAAATAAATAGACAGTACAAATTTTATAAAATAAAAGTCGTATCACGTTTAATTTTATTCACCGAAAAAATACAGATGACATTAAACCTTTAAAATACATTATTTTCAGATTTTTTGTTGTTGTCACTTTACATTTTTATTTTACTTTTATGATTACTTTTCCATTTCAATGTAGATGTTTTAAGAAAAATGTGGTAAAATATACAAATTCATTAATCTTAAACCAAAAAATTATACACAAAAAAAAAACAAAAATACTGAGTTTTGTGAATGTAAGGACCATTATATTTAGAGCATTTTACTCTCATGAAGCTAATTTTACAATAACATGGCGCAATATACAGTTTTTTAACAGTTTTATCTTCCGGGTGGAAGTAATTTTATACATACATATTTATATTTATAAAGACGCATATTTAAATCTTCTTTCAGACATTACAATATTATATTATATAATAAGTAAGCGATATGAGGTGCTGAGAATCTTAGACGAAAAAAGTTTCATATTCTCTTACTGCAGGTAAATTTATCGCTTGAGAAGATGGTTCTTTTATCCACCTGCAGACGGTAGATGCATTAAGCCCGTCGCACACTGCGTCACTTGAAAAGGAATTATAGAAACAAATAACAAGTTATCAAGTCCAAACTAATATATTCATACACCATATTGACATCACCAGTATGTTTCAGTTGCGATCCTCACTACTTAGTAACTTTTAGGTGGTTGAACATTAGATATCAGAACCTTTGCGATTCAGTGTGACGATTTATTGGTTACGGGATAACGGTTACTTATATAGGGTCCGCCATCTAACTTTCTTTTAACTAGTGCTTATTTCGTGAATGGTAACACTTAACTCATGTCTAATTTGACAGGTAATTAGTTTTATCTTTCCGCTAAACGAATATGGTTGTGTATACGCTTGAAAAACGCTGGGAAATATTGCGACATTACTTTGAAAATCATGCTATTGTCCGCTATGTAACGTTTTTTTTTCAACTAGTACTTATTTCGTGAATGGTAACATTTAGCTCATGTCTGATTTGAGAGATAATTAGTTTTATCCTTCCGCTAAACGAATATGGTTGTGTATATGCTTGAACAACGCTGAGAAATATTGCAACATTACTTTGAAAATGAAGACATTTTTCTTCGAAAATGAGCAAGAAGTGGCCGTTACAGTCAATGGCAATCGTTATCGGGCCATTTTTGTTCACAAAAATTGAAGAAAAGGATATTGGAAACATTTGGTTTCAACAGGACGGCGCTACGTGCCACACAACCGAAATTACACTCGATGTTTTGCGCCCCATTTTCAAAAAAAAAAAGTTATTTGGCGGACCCGTTAAATTTGATGTGATGTGATATATCCGTTTGAATTTTTTTATCAGAAGTCAGTATTAATAGAGCAATATTACATAATATATCAGTGAATTATTATTATTATGAATTAAATAATATTTTTCACCATATCTACTCCATATGTAGAGCATATGGATACCACAAATTGTCGTTTCACAGTTCTGTAAGCTCAGTTTGTCTATGCCTTGACCTAGAAAACCTGCACCTAGAGGTTCTCATGCGAACATAAATCGTTCCCCGAAGCCTCCAGGACAAGAGGCCACGAACACGACTGCGGCTGTAGTACCAGAGAAAAATTTGGGTGTTAAATGATCAGGGTTTTTAAGGAGATTGGCATGTATGGAGCGTAGATTAAATTAAATAAACTTTATAAAATCATGCTTGATCGGGTTTTGAACCTACAGCGTCTTATTGACAATCAAAATCTATAACGACTCGACTTTGCCGACCGATAGAAAAAATACTGCCCAGTATTGAAGAAAATTGTAATTTACGAATTATATACTATACGAAAAAATACTTAATTTTGTACAATCCCTAATCCTGCGTTATATTATATATTATAGTATTAAGTGTTTGGAGTCAGTGGATCGCAAAGCAGTCTCTTACTTTGGTCTCCACTTCTCAGTAGCTTTGTGTGCTACAGGCTTTATGGCGGCTCCATATTGAGTCCCAAGGAATCCAGTTCAGTTCCCATTGAGGAGCTTCCGGAACATTATCGTGAATCTCTGATCAATTCAATTCAATTCATACCTCACCCAAAAAATGTCACGCTCCGCAGGGTGTTTTAAATTGAAAGCGTTCTCATACTATATAGTAGTACAATACGTCTCAGTTGGTATTATTCGTTTTTGATTCTATTGATGAGGCAATATATCACTTTATAACAAACTCCAATTAAGAACCAATTGTACTATAACTTGTTTAAACGTATGTGTCGTCGATGATTTAATCGAAATAAATATAAACATGATACACGATTTGTATACCTTTGCATACAATAGTAAAGAACAAATCTACGGTTTTATGGTGCTCAAATGCAAAGATGATAAAAAGTTTCATTAGTTTTTTGGTGATGATAACTTTCAAAAAATGGCATCACCGTCTCTATCTCATTTGTTAAAAAGTCGTACAAACAAATCAAAGATTACTTAATACTTATTATGATTAAATACGTAGATGAACTGCTAACATAATTTGCTCAACATTGATGCACATGGTAAATAGTAGAAAGGTCTTTCTGAGATTATGATTGTAATTGAATTAACTGCAACATATAGAAGTATATAAGGTATATGTCGAAAATAATCTGAAATTAGAAAAGATATATATAAAATAATAAGATGCAATTTACAACGAAACGCCATCTGTGATAATACGTATCAATAAAATAAATATGTCTTAAAATTCTCAACTCAGTAGATTGAAGCAATGGTCATGATGAACCGTGCTGTGTATATAATAGAACAAGTAGCATAGTTCGCAGTTCAAATCCTAACGCCTGCCGTTTCTTTTTTTCCGATATTAATGAAAGTTATGTCATAAAACATGTTCATTTTTAGATTCGTGCGTGTATAAATTTGTTAGAATAAGACGTTATGACTAAATTTCTGTTTAAAGGTAGTATAAATCCACCTGAAGATAAAAAACTTAATGTGGGTTTCATGCTATGTTATTTACTATTTATAAAAAAATATTTAGCAGTGATGGTGGGTGTACATTTTATGAAAAGATCTGTAAGTATAGGCATTATATACATTAGGTATCACAATAGCATCATCCTTTTACAGTCAGGCGGTTCTCGTAAAGAATAGTCGCGCTGTGATTTACGACGCAAATAATAAATGTACCGAAGATTAAATCCGATATCATTTTTGGAAAGCGGAGCTTTTGGCGTGCTTTTCTGTAAAACGTTGGACGCTTCAGGATTTCAAGACTATTCTTACAGGATGCCTCTACCCAGTACTGCGATGCCACAGGAATCCGGCCGGGCAGCTTTAAACTATAAGGACCAACCGACTAAAGCCCAGTGCTGGAACTTGCTAACTGAAATACGTAGATACACTGTCACAAAGATACATACGAGCACATTTGTTATTTTTAACCTTACACTTTTTCTGATTATTTAATTGCTTCTGAAGTGCTTAATTTTTTCATAGATTGATTGTTATTTAATATTTTAGAGGTCTTATACAAGCTGCTTAATCTTTAACCTTCCTGCAATTCGACACCTGAACTAGATTTTCAGCGTATTCAGGATTTTAATATTTTTAATATTTTTCCAGTATCTTATGTATTGATTACCAAAAAATTAAAACAAGAGTGAAATATCTACTCACACATTTTGGACATCGAGGATTTCATGTCATTAACCTGTCACTCAAATAATAACAACAATCGACATTTATTGAACAGATATATTATATTCTCTATGGTTTTTAATACCATTGACACAAATTAAGTAAATAATATTTCATTATTCAAAAATATTTTACGCCAGTGGATTCGCTAAAGCGCTGCTCCCGCAATAGTTCCACATTCAACATTCTACTCTACTCTCTACACTCTACAAGTCTACACTACACAGTCCAACTCAGTTCAAAAGCCTCTTTGTCCAAGCCGAGCTGTTATTGATCCTCATTAAGTAATTACAAGCCTTTAGTGAGCGGACGCAGCACCGTGTACCTAATGTATCGTGAATTGAATTCGTCGGAATCGATTTGAATTGAATCACTTTATGGAGCTGTAATACTAATGGCAACCCGGGAAATATATGGCAATGTATGAAGCAAAGGGTAACGCAGTGCCATAGCGCACTATACAATATATAGTAAGTCATGACCTCCGTTTTCAGTAAAACTTATGTGTGTTATGAAAATTTTTATATTCGAATAAAATTAACCCCCTCACTCATAAGACCGTCTGTTTGAGTTTACGAATAAAATCAAGTCACAAATTATAATTTATATATTAGAACACTGCACATAATAAGAATCAAATGTTAAGTCTAATTACATCGCATGTATAAAAGTGACAAACAATACAAATAAAATGGGCATCACTTCGCAAAAAGAAGTAGTTATTTATGTTTTTCTTTTGTGCAAACTCATTAAACCCGTTTGTTATTAGCGGCTTTCTTCAATTCAGGAAAAAATTACATTTTATTTTGTATGCTATGTTTTGTATTATTCTTCTGGTTTACATAAACAATGCAGTAAACTCAGTACCCGCAAGCAAAAGCTAATGTTTATGAGATGACGATGTATTTATTGTTTGTTTAGTGTTTCAATGTTTCCTCAGACCTCGGCACTTGAAGCTTTATTGGGCCTCGTTCACTTTCTTCGGCCAATACTATAATAAAATTATTACCAACAGATTTTATGAGAATTCTAGTCGATAGCAGCAGTGTAAGAAACTGAATAAGAAGCTTTGATATTGTGTAAGATCTTTTAGTTTTTGATAGTAAATACTTTATCGGTGATACATTTAAAAAAGAACATCGTCTAACATATTTATTATAATTCAATATATACCGACATTTTTGTTGGTATGGCACAACGAACTGATTTATAAGAATAATATTTGTACATGTTATAGTTAACTAACTTAAAAGCATTTTTTCAATTACCATTTCAATAAATAAAATCATTTATATGGTTTAAACGGGAATCAAGTACGAGTATAAGAAGTAGTAGAAAATCATGACACTATATTTAAATTATTTTTAATGTAAAATAATGTGTGACTCATATACATGTACGAAATCATTGATTCCGTTGTGTTTATATAAGTTTACAAAAATAATAAACAATTTAAGAAATAATTCATCAAACAAACACATCTGACTTGCGTCATTCACTGCTCTGATGTAACAATGATACTTAAAAACAGATGTTTCATGTTAGAACGTCTCTTTATTTCAAGTTTCTCAGAGATAAAGTATTATTTGTAGCTTTAAGTTCTTTAAAAACAAAAGAAAAGTAAAACAACGAAATAATTTTATTTTATCGATGATCTCAGCGCACAAGGCCAGGATGATTGTTATTGTTTTACATTCTCCTACAGTGACTATTCTACATTTATTTTTACGGTAACGGCAGTTCCCTGACTGCTTCAGGAACAATAGTTATCTTGCCATAAATGTCCACTTGACCCAAGTTAAATAGTTGAGACCGAAAATATAACTTTCCCACCTTATCCCGGTACTCAATGACCATAGCGATTTCAGAGTTTTACCAAAGTTTTCAAACTCGAAAATTATTATTATACTAATCCACTAGTATGATAAGGAAATCAAGTTTATTGAAAAAGTTACTTTCCATCTACCTCCTCAATTAGATAAGTGTCGATATTATTTTTTTAAGCTTGAAACATCATAATATACTTGTCTTCCGTATTTACTGGTATGTATTCAATCACTGTTAACTCAGTGTTACTTTAGTGTTATGCATTATAAAAGTACTGGGCAGACTGCATGACTCGTCTTTCAAGTACTTTTGTCTTTTTATGGCTTTAAATAACTTAATAATATTGCTGTTTTTTTTTACTTATGGGTGAGCAATGGACCTTAAAATCAATTATTTCATTGTAATCGGTGGAACATTTTGAATGCAGATGATCTAAAACGAAGCCACAATACTGACAGCTGACCTTTAAAGCAACTGACTTTTATAGTCAACTTTATATTCACTTTTAACACGATTAAAGTGACTTATAAAATAACGATCCATATAAAATATATAGTCCAAGTATTATCCTGTTTCAATACATACCATTCATCATTGTGCGTCTCTATAATAAAAACCTGTATTTTTATCAGTGTAACTATCTAAATACGCATCTATGTAGTTTTGTAGGAAATGACTATCAGATTAAAATGTACAAACTAGGAAACGAAAAAAATGCATTCAATTTAAAATTTCAGGGTAAACTTCAGCCCGAGTGAAGGACTCTTGTATTTTTTACAAATGCTATGGAGCGAACTTTTTTCTCTGTTTGCTTTTGGCCAGTTTCATTTAGCAAACAATTAATAGTTTTTATTTACTGAAGTACTGCGAGCGGCTAGGTGGAACTAGCGCTCTTTGTTCGACAGCTTTGCTTTAGCTGTAAAAACATTTAATCCTATATCGATAGAAAGTTTGTTCGCGACCGAAGGAATTTATTTTCCGAGTTAATACACCAATAATGATCACGTTTGAATTTTATGTAGGGAAAAAGCTCGATATTTCATACAAACACGCAGGAGCACCAGTAAAGGGTTTTAGTCATCTACAGACTCTATAAACCTCAACTGGGTTGGCTCAAGGCTGTGTGTGGGAAGATGTGACTTGTGAGCGTGTAGGTATTGAGAAGATTGTAAATGCTGTCATGAAAAAAGGAATCTTCAGTCTCCTCCTTGTCCAAAGCCACCATCTTATTGCCATAAATTCCATCAATTGCATTTAATGTATTATAATTCAGTTTCACACAACGACGAATATATAGTGAGTTCGCTTGAAAAGTTTTTCGGTCTTTTATACGACAGGTTATGGTTTTGCTTATTTGTTGGTAAATATATATAGCTATTGCATGACAGTAAACAAATTCCAGTTTCAAATAATTGATTTTTTAACGATATATTTGATTTGTAAATATAATATTTATTTATAAAAATACTTAATCTCCATTAAGAAATATTTAAAAACATAATTATTTTGCTTAAAATGTTGGTTTCAGAAAACTTTTATTAAATCGTTAAATTATATCAGAATTGTAAATTTATAAATTATGTTAAAAATTAATAACCAAATTACATGACTACGTGTCTACTTTATTGGATTCCCGATAAAAAAACGAACATGTTTATAAGACTAATTTTGATTTTATTAAATGAGAAATGTATACTTTTTGTACGGTGATCTGATTTTAAGCATTGTGCCGATACTTATCTGGCAATTTCCTTGGCTCTCTAACACTTTGTTGATAGCGTTCGGCGGGCAGGCATTTCTATTGTTCAATGGCACGAAACGTGTCCTTTGCCTCCCACTGGAAAACCACACCTATTTTTATTAAGTATTATAATTAGCAAATTTTTTATAATTTTATGCCAAGCACAGTGTCTTTTCTAAGGTGAGAAAACTATTTATATATTGTTAAAGCGAAGTGAATAACATATTTTTTGTCATATTGAACAAACTTTATTCCTAATTAATTCACAACTGATGATTTATAGAAATATTAATAAATATATATGATGATATATACATATTAAACACCAATTTATATGTAATTCTGTAAATTATTTATTTAATTTGACCTTGGAAAATATAATTAGGTACACATATTATTTGGAAATAAATTATTTGATTTAATGACCGAAAAAAAAAATATAAATAATATAAATGAATCAAAAATAAGTCTTAATTTTTCGTTTTGATAATGCCTAATAATAAGTTTAATGGTCAGTGCGATGGACAATGCTCTACAAATAGTGAACTGGTCTGTTGTTCGAGATGCCGTTTATTTTTCTTCGATAAATTAATTAGAGATATTTCATATACGAGTAGCTTGGTGTTTTCTGTGAATCTGTATGTGAACTACTTTCTGAAAATATAACAAAGCTGTATTCCTGATTTTATATTTTAATTAATTGACGGACTCTAATACAACACATATACGTATGTACCAATACCAGAAATATTATTTATCATATATGACCTCAATTGCAAATAACTCTATTTTTAAAATGAATTTATAAATGTACTTTTAAAACTTAAAAATATTTCCAAGCGACTGTTATTAACTGAATATTTTATTATTTGCACGTATTTCTAGTTACATAAGTGTCTTTAAATAGCTTTTAGCTTAGAATGAGATCATCGCTTCCGTAATACTCGTACACATTCGATCATTCTACATAAACACGCTGTCATCGCCTGTAAAATTATTTGTAAATATTAATCAAATTAATTTTTAAGTTTTCTGGTGTAAAACTACCATTGTAAATATTAATATGCCGAAAAGGTTTTGATACTGAATGAAAACACATGTAACATACTTGGGGTCTTAGATTAATCACCCAGTTTACATGTAAATGTTGACTCTTACTCCACTACAAGAACATCATTTTTTTTAAGAGAAAGTTTTTCACGATGAAACTTATACTATCAATGCCTATTTTTATGTCATGTAAGTTTTTTCATGGAAAGCTTAAATAACAAATACAATTAAATAATTGATATTTCACATTAGATATTAAAATGCCAATCGTATTGCCAGGCAGTTCGTTACTACGTAAAACAAAGTACGAAATATTTATCTACGAGTATGTGACTTTATAACCAAACTAATAACAGCATCAGACGTAAGATTATTTTGTTGATAATGTTTAATTCGATGAGGCATCACATAATGGTTTCTTCTAGAAATTTACAATACAAAATCTTATTCAAATACAAAAATAAGTGTTAAGTTAATGCTAACGGAATCGAGTGTCTGGTCTTTAACTTTCTAGTGCACGAAAAAAACATCCCACCCAGTTAAGTAGTTGTTTCGAGTTAACTGGCGGCCAAGTCGGGCGTGAACGAGCGGGTAAGTGCTAGGCGAGTATAAATCAACAAGAGTCCGGACTATTTCCGATAGCTTTCCGGGATAACCGAGGCTGATGGGCTGCCCGCGTATCGGACGCAAAGGATCGCGGGTCTAGCCTGCTCGAAATATTTTGAAGAACTATTTTATGCGTTTATAATACAATAAAACGTACCAAATACCAATAAATGATTAACTCAAGACGTAGATATCTGGAGAAAAATTCTAAATATATGAGTCTTGAATATATAATCGTGTCAGAAATAACAGGGTCAGAGTCCTGTCTGCCCAGAAGTTGGCGTCGTCGATGGCGTTACTTCTGGCCATCATCAGGTTTTCCAGGTTGCAGCTATCGGGCACAGCGCACACTCCAGAAGGTGTGACAGGGTCCGCTCCACGCCGCAGTCACATTCAGTCGGTTCGCTGTAAAACTGCCAGGCTTTCATATGTGTTGTAAAACTGCCAGGCTTACTAGTGCTTATTTCGTGAATGGTAACACTAAGTTCATGTCTGATTTGACAGATAATTAGTTTTATCCTTCCGCTGAACAAATATGGTTGTGTATACGCTTGAACAACGCTGGGAAATATTGCGACATTACTTTGAAAATCATGCTATTGTCCGCCATCTAACGTTTTTTGTTAACTAGTGCTTATTTCGTGAATGTTAACACTTAGCTCATGTCTGATTAGACAGATAATTAGTTTTATTCTTCCGCTAAGCGAATATAGTTGTGTATACGCTTGAACAACGCTGGAAAATATTGCGACATTACTTTGAAAATCAGGCCATTTTTCTTCAAAAATGAGCAAGGAGTGGCCGTTACAGTCAATGGCGATCGTTATCGGGCCATTTTTGTTCACAAAAATTGAAGAGGAGGATATTGGCAACATTTGGTTTCAACAAGACGGCGCTACGTGCCACACAGCCGAAGCTACACATTTTTTTTTAAAAGCATTTTCAAAAAAAAAAAGTTATTTGGCGGACCCTGTATATACAAAATCTCTAATTTCAGTGAATAGACATAGTGGTTGGCACAATTGTATGAAATTAATGATGCAATTATTATAGCACGATAATACTTAGTTAATGCATCAAAAGTTCATTTTAATTTTGCATCGAAAAATACGAGTATTACAAACAAAATAAATTCTATTGAATAATATTTATTTCAAATAATATTGTTAATGAAATTGGGAACCGCTGACTTGAGATCATTGATATCAGTTATTTTTGCAATATCTGTGTTATTTGACAGAATCTTCCGCTGCATTGTCGCGCAGTATTGAATCTTTGAGCGTGAAAATTTAATGATGCGTTTGCTTCTTTTGAAAAATAAAAATGCATTTGTTTCTATTGTAACAAACGTGTCGTACCATTTAAAATAAAAAGTATAATATGCCAACTACATATGAAGACATTTTATATATCATTTTAAATAACTCAAATATATTAAATGAAGATAGTATAGAGGCTGACGTGTTACCAACAGGAATCTAGGAAGATCATGGAAAAGATAGCGTGACAGCTGGTTATCCGTACTACAGCAGCAGCCATAGAGTAATAATAGGATGCAGTCCTATAAAAAGCAGAAGAAGAAGCTGTAGAAAAGAGGAAGAATATTTAATAAACTTATATAATTTTTTGTTTATAAAAATGTCGCTTTGGTAAGGAATAGATCATAAAAAATTTATGAAATCCCACTGAGTAATTTTTCAATTCTATAAAACTATCAATTATTGATTTTCTGTGACCCTGTGCTCCATCTAGAGAGGGTTCATGAAAACTAATAATATTTTCAATTAATATTCATCAATCAATAGCATCGACTACCACGTGTTCTATAATAATCTCAATTACAGATAATACCACATATAATCCCTGTTGACAAAATACTAACCAAACGGTATGTCTGAAAGCAAAGCTTATCTTTTGTTTATTTAAATGTAGACACCGTGATAATTATTTTATATATGAATTAATTATATTATCCGAAAATATATATTAGCAGCATTTTCCTCAGTTTTCCACCCAACGCCTTTAGTGCCTGGAGCCCCTCTTGTGTTGTTTCTAAATATTGTGAAGACTTCCTTTGTAATCCCCGCCAACGAACGCAACTTTACAGCGCTCAATTAATTTGCATAAGAACATCAACTTTACATCCGTAGCAGGGGCGACTAACCCCGGGCCGCGATCAGATAGAGCGTCATCCATTAATTGTTTAATATTTGACATTTATATAAAGTCCAGGCATTTTGACTCGTTTTCGTTTTCCTTATCAGAGTGGCATTTACAAGAAAACATATTCCATAAATTTGAAACGGAATACTATATTTTAGGTACTTACTTTTTTCGCATATAATAATGTCACATATAGTCCCAATACTAGACACTCAAACAAGCAAATTAGATCATTTTAAAGTGGAAATTAAACAAAAAATTATTTCTGTTTATATATAAGAAGTCACTATGATTTGGTATTTTTTCATTAATTTTCCAAAACCAATGACTAGATCCCGAAATGGCAACGTCGGCTGAATAGTTACATCGGAGCACAACAGATTCCAGCACAAGAGAAACGTCACTCTATGTTTAAAGCATTTTGAACAATTCTCTCCATGGTGTCAGGAACTTTTCAAATAATTAAATAATAAATGAAGTCTTAAGAATATTGTGTGATTAACCCAATTTTTTTTAATAATTAGTAAAAATACGTATAAAAGTATTTCAATTGTTGAAAATGACTGTCGTATTATATCGTTAACGTAAGCAAATTGCAGCCTCACAATGTAATATTATTTTCATATGCGTGTTAAGGAGACATTAAAAGACCCTCAAACTTTCATAAGCGCTCTTTATTGGAAACGATAAACATTTCATTGTTTAAATGTTGCTCCCATTACCAGCAGTTTGTTGCACTTTTCGTTCTTTATGGGGCGTTATCATAAACGACGTGGATTTTCAATTCAGAGAAACTACAATTTTTAAATGTTTAAATTGCTTAAGAACAATAAAAAGATAATATGCTTTATGCGCTTTGCATGGCTGCAGTATATGACGATGGAATTACCTAACCTTATTAAAATGAGAGAAATTTTAAAAACTACAACAATTTTCAATCTCACGGTTTTTACAAAATTAATAAAAAAATGATTCATCATTATTTGGTATCCGTTCTTAATCTTTGTTGACTAAATTAGTCACCAAAAGCTCCCACCATAACATTCTTTCAGTCGACACGGTCTTCGACAGCTTGCATTTACCTTCCAGGATGGCTAGAGTTTGTGGCTTGAAAATAAGACTGTATTTAAATTCTCCTGTAGCATCCAATGAACATGTCTAGCTAGGACCATTTTAATTTATTGACAGACTGTGGATGTAAAAATGCCGTGTCTGCTTCTTTATTGAAGTTCATTTATTAAGATAAAGAATAAAAATAAAAATAAACAAAAAAATACTTAAGTAATTTACTAAGGAACCTTACATATTACTTGGTCATCAGTATTGAATTATTATACGAGTACATCAGCGCATCGGCGAGATGAACCGCTGCAGAGGTCAAGGAACAATTGCCGCAATAGGATTGAATTAGATAATTATCCAGAGTATGTTGTCCACTCGACAGGTCACCGAAGATCCCCTCATCTTCATCTGTTCCTCGCCGAACTGATGACTGAATTACTACTGCTTGATTGATAGGCTGACAAAAACATTAAAAACGTTCAACATTTCATTGCAGTAACTTAGTATTACAATAATCTGATCAGTGCAAGCTGGTAAAATCACAATAAAGCAGCTTCGAATGTAATTTTTTTTTTTTTAATTTTTTATCATTCTATAGCGACTAAGGCGTTTATTTGACGACAAATCCTAATACTTCTAAGCCGTCTACTATTTATTACTGCCTATTTAAATACCATATTTTTTTGATTAAGAAGTGTGAATTGGACATGGTGTACAGGTCTGTATTTCGAATCCCCACGTAAGTATTAAGTAAAAATAATATTTTCAATATACCTTATGCATAATTAATTCACTAGATAGCTGCTTATCGATGTCAATACGTTTTTAAATGCTATGTCAAAATTATTAATTAAATGATACTTATTTTTCAGGGCTTTTCGTTTCCATTGGATCAGAGGTTCAATACCAACATCAGAAACGTGGTGTCTGGTATCAACTATATATATACTTATTCAAACTTTTTCCTTGCTTACTACTTTTATTAATATTATCATAAGCATTCAACGAATTTTTTTTCATAGAATATTGACGAAATTATGTGCGATGCATTAGAAAAACAGTTAAATGCACAAATTGAATTTTGTAAAACTGTGAACTAGGAATAAATATTATTTTGAGCACGAAATCTAGCCAGCATCTCAAATTTGTCGATATCTATGTACGGTCAAATTTATATCGGAAAAAAATTAACGAGCTCAATATGTTTATTTTCGCTTTCGTCTAACAATGTACTAATATAGTGAATGTTTTTTTAAATTTATGATAATTTTTTCTGGACTGTTTTCGACTAACAAATTACACATGGAGTGAATCTGATCCTTATGAAGTATCTTCACATAACGCGGATCGCGAGAAATCTATTCAGAAACGCCGACTCGCATGAAAATTAGGCGATCGATCAAGAAAGTATACCGAAGATTTGTCCCCCTAAAGCCTTTAGGCTTAGTAATTTTCAGGAAATTCAGGAAAGGCCACCGTCTGAAGCTGGCGAGCGATTTGGCTCCACGTCACGTGCCATACGATGGAACGATGGAACCTCCGCGAAAGGAATTTTTCAGGCCAGAAACTATATTTCGGCAATCGCCGACCAATTGAAGCGGATAAGAAAGAGTATACTTTTTTAAGGAAAAAAATGATTGCATCGATATCAAGAGCTTAGAATTAATCATTATAAAAAATACCGTGTTTCAATCACAAAAATATATTATAATGGAGTTGTATTGGCCCTATTTTATTTATTCTTTGTTGTATATTTCTAAATCCAAGAGATAGTATACAGGATGACAAGAGTCCTAGGACATGAAGAAAAGACAGCTATAATTTATGCGCTTCATAAATAATACACATAAAGTTGAAAGTCGAAACTGAGCCGACCTTCTTCAACGTTGTTGTCAACGGTCAAAAATTTCGTATAAGAATTACAAATTTATAGCCAGTTGGTTAACGGTTTTAAGTTTTTTCACAGTAAGAGACTTTAAATAAATATTATAAATATGTATATTTTGTGGCTTTGGATAATGACTGTGATAAAAACGGTGCTTAATTACAATACCGTAGTGTCAGGCTTTTTAACAAGTCTCATAATAAAAATATTGACTACCTGCGACTTCATAATGGACCTCAGTGATATTTCTGTATTATGCTTATGCTTGCCTTGAAAGCGAAAATGATAAAACGAAAATGTTATAAAATATTATTCATAGTACAAAATCGAAATTGTCAAAAGTAAATTAAAATAAAAATATTGTCTCATCCTTTGTTTGCATCTAATCGCAATGTTTTATTCTAATAAAATCAAAAGGATATCATCTACTTTGTAGTGATTTAAACATAATAAATATAACTCATTATTAGAGACTTTCAAGATAATAGCACTTATTTAGGTGTCATATAATATAACTTTTAGGAATTATTGATGGCGGCAACGTTTAAATAGGATAATACACGTGTGTCTATTCAAGTCTTCTATACAGACAAGCAAGAGTGCGTGCGTGATAGAACTAATAGGAGTGCGTGTGTATCT
Organism: Glossosoma conforme; assembly: GCA_022606575.1. NCBI lineage: Eukaryota > Metazoa > Arthropoda > Insecta > Trichoptera > Glossosomatidae > Glossosoma > Glossosoma conforme. The sequence continues at coordinate 3,914,475 of JAGTXR010000100.1, read as the reverse complement.
AATCTCTTTCACGGGTTCTTTCCTTTAGCACTTCTGTGCAGTGGCTACAATTTTTCAGAGGAGACTCCCACTGGACTTATCAGTTGCTAACTGATCAAATATGAATGAGCGCGTCATCAAGGAGACTTAACTGTCCTCCGGTGTGATGCGGGTGTGAGGCGGGTAAAGTCCAGTCCAGGAGTGCGTGTGTGACAGAAATGACAGGAATCTTTACCCTTGACCTAACAACAATTGAAAATACATATTTTCTACACGTTGTCAAGGTTGCTTCCACGTAAACCAAGTAACCCTTTCATTATATAATGACACGAGATACAAAAGCTGGCCCACGGTCAATGTTCCCATCCCCGCCTTATTGATGTCACAGATGACTGATGACCCTTTTTGGCCACTCACTACACGTATTTAGAATAATAAAATAATCTTTTAACCTTGGTATACTTTTCATAGTTTACTGAAGAGTTATATTCTTTATTACAAGTTTTCTAACTGTCACCCACCCAATAATTATAAACAGGATTCGTAGTCATAATCAAAAGAAATTATACATAACTTTTTTAAGCAATACAATAAAATGTTATAATACTTTCACATGCATGATGCGTAGAAGGTACAGTATATTCTCACAAAAAACAACAAAAAAAGAATCAAAACTCGGTGAAATAAGCCAAGAAAAAAGTTTCTTAATACACTTACGCCTCAGTTTATACACTGTAAGAAAACTGCGGAAGGAAAATGGAAGAAAGGTCTGCCCCGCACTTATTAAAAACTGCTTACCTTCATCCGCCCTATCTAGAAAAGTTAACTTATAAACTTTTACTTGTACAAAAAATACATAATTATTATAGTTTGCTGGGAGATGGCAAAGCAGTAGCACACTTGGCAGTCATGCTAGCGATTGTGCGTAGAAACCTCCGATAAAGCATAAGCATAAGCATACAGATATATATGAACTCTGAATTAATTTATTGGAATGAACTGTCACTTAGAGTCAAATCGTTTTGGTCTCAATATTTGTTATTATTTGATCTTCATAAAAAAATACATTTTCCAATGTATTTTTTTCATTGCCGTTGTTTAGAAGGCCATCGAAAACTATGCATTAAACAAAGCTCCATTAAATACAGAATGTGTTTGGAAGATCTTGTAGTTCAGAGACGACTTTGGTTGAGATAAGGTAAATAACAACTAACAGACATGGGTTGTGGCAACCATATGCTCTAGTTTACTGTTTATTTTTTAGCTTTTCAGATAAATTATTGTCCCATATAATTACTTTCATAATAAAAATATTATATATTTGGTTAACAAAAGTCATCTCTTGAACACACTAATAGTCTTTTAAAACGGTTCGTCATGTTTCGTAGACGAAAAGGTAAAGACTACCCTTAGTCTTATTTCAAAGACCTATGTTCCAAACGTTAATTTTAGCGATAATTAATTGACAAGCAGCATATAACTCAAATAACTTCTTAGGTTTTCACGGCCAGATTTGATGTTGTGGCTTATGGGTTGAGCCGTGTGTGGTGATTTTTTCCAACCAATATTTCGACCGCCATTGCAGGGGTCTTCTTCAGGGTTAGTATTTTTTTTAGTTTTGAGTTGGTTTATTCAGATTATATAAAAGAAATATATAATCTGAATAAACCAACTCAAAACTAAATAAATTATTAACCCCGCAGAAGACCCCTGCAATGGCGGTCGAAATATTGGTTGGAAAAAGTTCACCACACACGGCTCAACCCATAAGCCACAACAGCATGTAACTCACATATTAATCGATTATAATTAACTAATGCATGTATGTTCTTATTTTACCCGAGCTGGATAACAATCATGAATATTAGCCTCACCCCAGGTTAGCTCGATATTACAGTGCTCCGCTGAACTCATATTGTCTATTAAGACAATGAGCACCTACGAGTAGATACATGATTGTATTTACAAAACAAAAAACACTTATAGCTAGTGCGGTATGAAAATTGAGTTGAAATACAAAGTAATGGAGTATATTAAAAGTTTTGCTCCGAACACGTCGTCTACCGCCCACGTCATTAATATGCCCCACGTGGCGGCCATGATGGAATCTCCGAGACGTGTTTCTATTCAATTAGTGGCTTCTCATCTCATCGGTGGGAACACGTCGATCTCCGCAGGAATAAAACAAAGATTAATATTACATATATAATTGAGAATTCATAATACAAAACTAAGTATTATGCAAATTATGTTTTGTAGCAAACTCTACATAAATTGAAGATAATTTAGTTTCATTATTTTAAGGTACACATGGTATTTTGCAATGGCGATTGGCCACACACCTCGAAGTATGTATTATAATTATTTTAAGATGTGCTTGATGATTCAATTTCGTAGCAATATTTTCACTGTATTTTTTTACAAAAACTTAATGGCCGTATTAGATGTGTGTAACATTTTGGAATAATACTTGAGTATTATTCCACGCACCCTAGACGGGAGTATTTGCAGCAAGTATTCGAGGACATGAATTGTAGCGCTTATGCTGAGCTGAAAAGGGTTGCTGAGGACCGAGAGGAATGGAGATCGAGATGCAAGATTCTGTTGCTGCAAACCAATCCACCGAATTGATACTACGAAGATTAGAAATACTAGTATACGATACAATAAGTTGAGTGAAATAGTAATATGAAGGACTTTGAGCATTCAAGTAATAAACAATATATAACCGAATCGTTATTAAAAGTGAAATTAAAATAGTGCGATCAAAACCATTCTTTCGTTTTAATTTTTTAAATTGGAAAGTAAATAACTAAATAAATATTAATTAATTAAATATTGGTACATTAATTCGTATTTGTGAGAAGGTGGCTTTATCCACCCTTGAATTACATGGATTATACGTATTAGTATAAGCCTAATCAAGGTGTTTCTGACTATAATCTGGTTTTCTGAGGCATGTCTAATTTTTCTAACTATAATATATTTAATTATTTCGATTTTTTCGATCGATATTTCTTGGTGGAATTCCATAATATCAGATAAAAAAATAAAAGATTCTTTAGAATTTTAATAACATTTTATCCAAATATCTGAGTTTCAATGATGATTACATATCGGCCACCCAGTATAATTGCATACAGTAAACAGAGTTCCATTCGAAATGTTATAATTAAACCTTTGAGAGTTAATTAGCACACGTAAATACACATTACTCAGTAACATTTCAAGAATGTGATGCATTGCTCGGACCTCGCGCGTATGAGGATATTATACGAGTACCCGTATGTATTGACATATCAGTCATATATTTAGTTCATATAAATCAGGTTGTAGAAACTAAAGAGATGAAAACCAATGATACTATTTTATACAGGGAGAGGCAAAAATATCTGACGAGTTTAAATCAAAACAACATAAAAAACCGTCATATCTTTTTGCCACTCCCTGTGTATATCAAATAAAAGAAAGATTCCAAAATATATTTTTGATTTATAAGTATTTTAAAGGTTGGTTGTACATTCCGCTTGTAAATAGTAGACTAACCTCGTTAAAAGTATCGAAGAATTAAAATTAGACATCTGATTATAAAGCGACCTGACTACGCCCGTCCCTCTGGATACAATTCCCAATGACAAAAAAACAATGAAATGAACATTCCTAACCTTTTCGCTCATTGCGATGATATTCTGGTTACATCTGGTGAAGATTGGTGATGCAGGGCTGTTTGGTCTTATATACACGATGTCTTGATAATACATGCAAAATAACAATAATTAATTAACCGTGTAATGTCCAAGCTACACTTTTTAGGGAACGGAAACTAGGATCAAAACCATGAAGTTGATATAACACGTAATTTGTGTTAAAGTTCAGTGAGAACATTGATGTCAATATAATTATTTCGATTTTTTCGATCGATATTTCTTGGTGGAATTCCATAATATCAGATGTAAAATGAAAGATTCTTTAGAATTTATTCCACATATGTTTTTTTTGACGACATGTTTCAGCCAGGTCGGATGGCCATTTTCAAGTGATGACTTGAAAATGGCCATCCGACCTGGCTGAAACATGTCGTCAAAAAAAAATTTATGTGGAATAAATTCTAAATAATCTTTTATTTTATATCTCAATATAATTGCGTCATAATAACTTATATTAAATAATACTTCAAATCTAAAATTGGCTTTCTTCGATCAAAAACAATTTATTGTTAAAAAATCGTTAAACAATTAAACAACTGACTTTGTTCCAAATTTCATTTACATTAACTTTAACGACATTTCATTTTTAAATTTCAATTTTTATTACACTCTATTTCAAAATAGTATATTGTAGTTAGTAATTCAAATAAACAATTCTCTTAAATAACAATTGCTTGTATTTGATTGTTCGAACATTAATTTAGATTTTTCTTTAGAAAAGACTTGTATTTCTTTGCCTCAAAAACGTCACAATTTTACGGCATAATCATTATATCTGTTAATTTAATAATATAAGCTAGTTTGTATTATTTTTAAATATTTTTTCGCAGTAGTTTTTAGTTTTCCATTTCAAATATAGATGTATAAAAATAGCAATTTTAGCATATTTTTCACCTTTAAAAAGGTGTAAATGATGTTCAAGACAAAAAAAATAACCTATGTGTATACCCTATATATATACAATAACCTATCAAAACAATATTCGTTAGTCAAAATAATTTTTTAATTTTAAAAAGCCTTTCTATATAAATTTGCTAAGATTATCCGAGCTGCTGACAATATTCATACTTCCAGGAGTTTTCAATTTATGCAATTGGCGTTAATATGTGATAAAATCATTTTTCACAAATTCATCGTAAAATAATTATATAAAAAGTAAACTTACTTGGACCGGAGTCACAGTTCTATTCCAGTATTCAGGCCAACTCGGTCCAGTTGATGCTCTCGGAAACATTACAATCGAATCTTCTGTTCAGGCGAATAAACAACCTAATAACAAACATATCTCTCTCGCATATCTGTGCCGATTTCCATTCACAACTCTAGTGTAATTTCAAAGCAAAACGGAGAAACATATTTTCAAGTCTTCTTCATACTGCAATATGATTTCCTGGAAATATATTTTTTCACGTGATTACTCGCTCTATCATTCCAGTACTATATGAGTTATTGTGAGCTATTAATGAAAAAAGACCATGTTCCAGAAGTATCGCAAAGTGCTTCATACAATATGAAACAAAAAATATGGCAAAATAATTATCTTTTCAATATAATTCAGTAAAATCTGCCGCTTTTTTTAAATCTACCGATAATATAATTCGAATGAGAGCGTATTATTTGTTGTGATTATTCAATACTTTTCGTCGATTATTTTTACAGGTATGATGTGTATTTTTATTCGTTGATTCTGTAATAATTGAGTGGATTTTTCCAATCTTACAGGAAATCGAAAAACTCTCAATAATATATTTTAAATAATAATTATGAAAATTGATAACTACGAAAAATGTATTACCTAATACGCATTTTTATCTTAATTCTTATAACTTAATTGTTTTTGATGTGCTGTTAAAAATATTACTTTGTACATTTATTTTGAATATTGTATAAATAAAACTTTAATGTCGGTGTCACAAATTTAATATATATTATTTTAATATACTCGCAAATATTTTGATTCATAGAGTCGGAACAATGAAGTTCTCAGCATAATCAAGGAAGAAGGCACCTAGTAAGAACCATCTCAGAGAGGCGAGTCCGATAGATCGGTCACATCGTGCGCTACGAGGGTCATCTTCACGACATTGTGGAAGGGATGGTTTAGGGTACAAAATGCAGAGAGCGCCCTAGACGGGAGTATTTGCAGCAAGTGTTCGAAGACATGAGTTGTAGCCCTTATGCTAAGCTAAAGATGATTGCATAGGATCGTGAGGAGTGGAGATCGAGATGGAAGATTTTGTTGCTGCAAACCAATCCACTGGATTGAGACTACGAAGAAAAGAGTTGGAAGATCAATTTTTACTAAGATAATAACTATAAACGTAACTATAGGATCTACTTTACCTAGAATATACTAAGCGGAAATTTAGGTAAATTTACCAATTAGTGGTAACCATATAAAACCTGAATGATTACAAAATGGAAGAAGAAGAGGATATGGTGTAATTTTTTATATAACCTGCAAAGAAAAAATATTTTTTTAGTTTATATACCTATGAATATGTATACATATTAAAATTCATAAAACTAATTGTTATTTTTGCACCATTTGCTTAAGCATAGTTTTACAAGCTTCAAAATAAACTTGTTATTACAACCTGAAAACAATCCGATCGAATTTCAAAAGCCTGCCGTTTTGAAAACAAGTTAAGCCTTGCTTAACAACAATAAGGTAAGCCGCAGTAAACTCTCACATAAATGGTTTTGAGGTAATCATTTTTTTACCTATTAAAGCTTTTTTCTTATTAATAACCTTATTCATATATTAGATCATTACCGATTATTTGATTATTCTCAAATTTTGAGTTTTAGTAATCATCTATACCTACTTTTTTACATAAATAATGAAGATTATCGATGTATATTTCTGAATTATTAATATTTCTTTTATTTTCAATGTTTTGAGCATTCACTTTGAGATCCATAATAAATTATAAATATTTATTTATAATATTTCTTTTGTTACAAGCTAGCAATCAAAAGTATGAATTTGTATATAAAGTTATTAAAAGACGCGTTTAGGAAATATGAAGTAGCAGTTTGCAAAGCCAATAACTGGTTTAAAAGCACAAATCGCGTTTATTTATATTATGAGACTTCAATTTCCCCGCCCGAACGTAACATGTTGTATTGTGGGCATCGGTCGGACGGGAACTGTCCGCGGCCAGACGGGTACAGTGACATGTAGCGCTCCAAAGATTGTCGCGGATAAGTTAAAAACTAAAGCTTACAGTTAAACCAACATGAAATGGAGCAACTGTCAAAACGAATAAAATGGCGTATGCAAATGCCGTGTGTTTTTATAAACTAAATAAGGACTAACATTATTAGATGTGAATGTCAGGCGAAAAAACAAAAATAAGAGACAAAAGATCCTTTATCGAGGCTTTTCGGCATCAACCTAATATCAATAAATTAAAAGAAAATATTATATATCAATTTTTATATAGAATCATTACAAGCATCAATCGTACATATCCATAATTACATATTAAGTCGACTCAAGATGCTTTTCCAGTTCCTTGTTTTATCACTCCTCTCACTTGTAATCCGAATCTTTTCATAAAGCAGAAAATAAAATACTTCTAATCTGGTTATTTATACACGCACGCAGCCATTATACATCATTTGCACAAAAAACGCCCAGCCCACTCGGTGAAGCGTTTTACAATCCGTGAAGTATAAGGTTCTTGGCAGGTTTTGCTTGCCTGTGTATGTGTGTTTATTTAAATAATATAATAAACTTATTGCTAATGATACTGCAGAAAAGAAGACAGGAAAATAATATAAACTTTTGTATTTTCCAAATGTATTATAATGGATAACATTACATTTAGAGACCAGGAAGCTCAAATTTGAAAAATAAAAAAAATCTGAATAAATAGTTTTCATCTTTTACTGCGTCATCTTCGTGACGTTGTTCTGGTCAGATCTCTATAGGCCCTGATAAGATTTCTTGATTTTTGTCTTGTTGTTGACCTGCCAAACAGACTGCTACGAGCTGAAGCTGGACAATTCAATTTTCCTCGCCTCGCATCTCCTTGCTCTTCAGATGGCTTTTGTTATCGTCTGTAGAGAGATACGTGCCAAAATTATCACCCACTCTATGACCAGACGGAACTTTCGTCGAGACAATGTATGTATATATATATATATATATATATCTTCAACAGCATGAATAGTTGTATTCCTACAATGCTTTGAGTAAATAATATACACGCAAACTATCTGAAAATAATTTGAAAGTCGATATGCTTTTATTGTATGCTTTCTTACAAATAAATAAAAATCATTAAATCTTAAAAGTAATACATTATCGAAGTTCTAAATTCATAATCACAATCATGTATATTTCTACTGTTAAACTAAAGCCTTTTACATACGGTATTACACAATGTACAGCTAATTCAACTACATATTTATTTTAATAGATATGCAATGCTACTATATTCTTCACACTGCCAAATTGTTCGAATTTATGTATTGATTGAAATATGAACATGAAATGTGAACGTTAAATATGAACGATATGATGCTTACCATTTTTCAGGAAATGTAAGAGTGGTATGTGAAATGCTTATCCGTCAACGTCTTCATACTGACTGAGAATAGGTGACGTGCATGAATTGACTTTCATTTACCAACAATTTCGAATAATATGATACGATTTGTACAAGTACTTTTACGGTTGGGCTATCTATATGTCATTAAACAGAGTCATTTATGGATTACTTCAAATATCTTTGTAAAATTTGTAGTTATTGAGTATCAAACCAGGATATCTCTCATGGTTTTAAAGCATCTTAACCTTTTTGCCAAATTCTTCGGTAAAAGTGCCATGAAACTTGTATTCTGGTCAGTTGAAATAACTGTCCTCTATCGATTAAGCTACAAATGTCATCATGTAAATTATTGCTTCAGGCATGTTATTCTACAACCGGTCAATGTTTCCCTGCCATTAGATTAATGATAGTCACAAACATATATGACGTCAGCATGAAAATGATTCATTTCCAAGGATAACTTCTATGTTGTAGGCGGGATCAGCACCTAAATAACACATAATTCACTTGACCTTTTCTTAATATTTTTCGTATACAATCAATCTTTTCCGCTTTTCTTTCTCTGTACTTAGCTGAGAGTACATGTATATCAAGGTATTAATAAAATAAAAAATATACCTAACATTAATATGCTCGTAGCAATAATTAGATATTTAAAAAAAAAACATTAGCTTATTACTGGGGAAGGTATTAATAAAGCACTACAATTAGTTTCAAACTGGAAACTAAGATATAGTATTTATTTAAATTAGGAAAAATCAATGACCGATTTATCAGTAGTTCATTGACATCATTGTATTGCCATAATTGTTTATTTACTTACTCAAACGAAAAAATGTTACGGTCATTTAAGTAAGTCAACAGTTGGGAAAAACGTTACTTTCCGAATAACCTTATATTTTTAAAGCAATTTTCTTAAGAGCACTCAAACACACAAATAACTTGAAAATTATTAGTTACTCGTATATTTAAATAAAATACAGTCTTACTTAGATGCGAAAATAATATGCCGACCATAACATTCATTTGATGCACATGTAGATAAGCTTTGAACGGTTGAAAAATATACATATTTTTTTGCAATTAAATAATCACACCTGGCCAATACAGGTGTCCGAGCGGTCTGGTTCTCGGCCTTTAATTATGATATCAAAGTCAAAGGTGAGCAGGGATATAAATCACCGGGCTCCGGTCGCGCTCGCCGCTGGGGTTCATTACGTCACGGGCTGGTGGGCTTTTATTGTTCCCGGAGCTTCCGAGTGCTTGACACCAGGAAGGGACTCTGCCCCAACCGGACCAGACCCACTCGGACTACCTCAGCTGGCTGGACAGTGATCGGTCGGTCACCCTATCTATATCTCTATAATTTCAAGTTACAACAAACAACGCTAGACGTTTAGAAGACATACTAGCCATGAAACTGTAAATGCCCTGGTGAACATACTCATACATCACGCGTTCTCACAACTATTCATCATCATTTGCATATCCAGTTCCTTAACTGGAGCATACAGACTTCACAAGACGCCGCCATAAAACTCTGTAAGTCACCTTGGTCCTCCCCTTATCTTATGTCAGCTTTGCCTCCCATGGCTCCGTCGAGTATATTCTATATATATTTCCTGAGGGCTTACCAGGACGGCCAAAGCCCGGAATCTCAAAGAAAAGAGGTCTGCTGTTAATGCTCTCCTGCGGAATCTGCTTTTTAAGCTTCTTGGCTTTTGCCGTTATTGAAATGAGGAGCTTGTATGGAGGTAGACAATAAACTTGAAAACTGGCAGCTATACATGTTTTCAAAAAAACAGTGGACCTTTATAACCGATTAAGAACTATTCCACGAATGAATAATTTGTGGAATACTCGTTGTTCTTACCACCACATTCTGAGAGTAGTTAATAGGATAAATGGTCCACTTCCGGTCCGGCTTCACAATTAATTATAATTCATTTCAAATGCTTTTCATCACATCATTTATTTTCAAGAGCTTACCAAGTAACCTAATTGCGCATATTACTAAACTTTAACATGCGTTTATTTTATTATATGATATTTCATTACTAAAAAATAGTAAAATTTGTAAATATTCTGTTTTTATTTCCAATCCGAAATTCAATTATAAAAACGTGAAACATAATTATCCGACTCTTTCAGAACATTGCTTCAAAACAGCGAATCAATATAATACAGAGTAGGTAAGTAATTTCGATCAAATTATCCACAGCTTTCCGCTGAACATAAAAATATTTCCACGTCGCGATCGAATAAGCGACGCATTGAAGTGCACCTTCTAAAAGAGCTTTTATCAATTCACAGTGGATGGTTTAGTTAGTAGATTGGTTTTGAAACCGGAATGGAAAGCCAACCAATCACGGGGCCAGATGGTCCCGATGGGTGAGATGTTACAGTTGCAGTGTAATATTCACCTTTATATATCAGAGGTGAAAATGGCGACGACAAAAATAAATCTCAAATATTAAAATAACACCAAAAAACTTTTATTTAAGCATAAAAAAATATTTTAGTTTTTGTAAAAACTATGTATTATTTTTAATTGTTTCATACAACGATTCAAAAAATTTCTATATAAGTAACGGCTAGTCTAGAAATTCAATCATCACAGTAAAAATAGAAATCTTACAAGATTGATACATGGATCACACCTTGAAAGATTTCAGAGAATTGATAGTTCGTTACTTCATTTATGTAGATAAAACGGCTTAAAATGTCACAAAACCATTAACACCGTAAATCGTCTTCTCCACATTGAACATGACCCCTGCAATGGCGGTTGAAATATTGGTCAGAAAAAAAAATCCACGCTAGGCTAAGCCCAAAAACTTCAATGCCAATAATATCTGTATTTAATTAATAATGCATCAAGCGTAAAAAACACATTTTGAAGTAAGCATATATAATATAACTAATAAATCATAAGAAATAATGAAAATAACTTCTTCGGTTTTCACGGCCAGATTTGATTTTGTGGCTTTTGGGTTTAGCCGTGTGACTCAATATAAGAATAAATAATGAAATGTAAAAAAGAATTATGTTATGTAATAAAGGGCGAAGTAATGTTTTAGTTGAAGTAATGTACTAATGTTGTTATATTTCAATGTGCTTAATCAATCTAGCTCTATTCATAATATTTATATGGATCAGCTGTTATGAAGTTCCGGTATCAGTTCATAGTACCATAAAAATGATATGAAGTTGAAAATGACATTGGAAAGAAATGAATTTGATTTCTAGTACTCGTGAGGGACATAAAAATTAATTTCCTCGAGGACCAAGAAGCATTTAAAAAAATTCTACATTTTGAAAAACCGTGAAGCTCAGTCGTGTGCTTTATGCTGTAAGCAATATGAAAATAAGTTAATTTCTAGGTATTAATATGAATACTTGCACCATCCGCAAAATTTATTTACAACTGCTTATTGCGTAGAGCCTTCCTATATAAAGTTCAGGAATGTTAAGCTAAGCACTCTCTTTAAAAATACTACTTAAAAAACGCACAAAAATTGTATCCTAGATCAAAATTTCGAACATACGAGTTTCTGTAGTTTTATCCCTTTTTTACTCTTGTCGAAGTTCATAACTGATCTTCGCTACGCGAACGATATTTAGCCTCATACGTGCAAATGAAATTGCCATAAACAGAATGTCCAATTGAATTATTATGCAGCACTCAATAAAATTCCCCACGGAAGCAGCCGATATTGCATTAATCCCAAGACCCATGCACCGCGGCATTGCGGCATTCTTCCGATAATTTTTCATTCCTGAAATATTTTTTCATGCACTTCCTGCTGAAATGCGGCCGCGCGGAGGCGGCAACCATAAATATTCCATTTCCCCTCTCATTGAATGTAATTCAAACTGCGTGCGCTTGCAAAACTGAATATGGATGCGCATTCATTCGTAAGTAATCGTTTATCGTCAGGGATATATCATGGGAGACTATTTATTTTTATTGGCAGAAAAGTCTGCTTAGGGAGCCTTGCGGTAGGCTTATTGAATACTGACAGCGCCTTTGTGATATTCAGTTTTGTAAGGGCATACCTTTTCATGACGTTTTTATAGTTTCATAATATAATTCATCCATCAAAATGTACACTTTTATTTACGACGTTGACTCACAATTATTGACGATTTACCTGGATAAAAATTATATTTAAATTTATGTTTGGTATAAAATCATCACATATACTCGTATACTATATATAAACGAAAATCTTGTTTAGTAACATAATTTATAACTCAAGAACAACTGAACCGATTTTCATGACTCTTAATTTTTTGGATTTACCTTGATCCTCAATAGAAAAGTATATATTAAAATATCGAAACAATAACATAGAAAAACAAACTTTTTTTTACATTTAATATAAAAAGATCATTTATATTCATGCTAATTTCAGATTGTGACGTTGTATGCATTATCGTTTTGAACACAATTCTAAAATATATCTGTTAAAATATGTATAGTAATCTTTTGAACTTAAAAAAAACTGAATTTAATTCAGATAAAATAAATTTATCACTGTAATTACAAATTCTGATTCAGGTCAGCTAGTTAGATATATATTATTTTAAATTGTGCAAAGAGGTGAACACTTCTAGTTCATTCTTAAAGTCATGATATTTACCAACTCACCTTCTATTCAATAAAGTTTATGTTATTAACAGATGATTTTTGCTAAACTTGCACAATTACTTTAATTGATTGAAAATCATATTTTTATTTAAATAAATATTTAATTAAAAGTATATTCTCTATTTATAAATATTGTTAAATTCATTTCATTACTGATTAAAAGCTAAGAAATTCTTCTTGTGAACTAATGAACTGTTCAACAATTCATTACTTCAAAATAATAATTAAATATTTATCATTATTCGATCAATCATGTTTTTTTATAGTATTAAATCGGACTGGATATTTTTTTATTATCTATTTAAAAGTATCAATCAATAATACTTGCTTTGTTATAGATACTTCTCATAATAGAGATCGTAAACATTCATATTCAAAATACTATTGACATAATTTAATTTATAGATGAGCAACTCATAAATATGTATAGTGATTATTATAAACACTAATTACTGTTAGTAAATTATTTTATTTATGTATTCATGATTTACTAATTTAATAAGCGAATTTAATATTTATTATAATTTTGAAATTATTTAGAAATAATAAACCTAAGCAAATCATTTAATCAATAAACATTTGTGCGTTTTTTTATAGCCAGCTAGCTTCGATTGCTTTCATTGAAAATTTATTGGAGCATCAAAAAGGCACTTAAATCTGTCCACTCTTTTATCTTATAAATGTCTGTAATAATAATTGCTTCCCAGTTTACAGGCTACAATAAAATAAAACCAGCGGATAGATGATGTCAGTTGTTATTTTCCAGATGCTTGGATTTAAGAGACATCTTGAGCACGACAATCACTATAGAGACAATGACTGTCATAAGTCTAAAAGATGGTACAAATACCTTAATTCAAGTTTAAATAAAGTACAAATACATGAACTATGCCAAAGCATACTTCATGCATGTATATTTAAAAATATTTTTTAAATTATATGACGTATATAGATATTTTCGAACAAAATTAGATGAAATATATTTTCGTTATTGATTAATCTTTTTATTTATTTAAACAGCTACAGGAGATTACAGTAAGACGGTATTGAGTAGATCTCAACTGTGGATTTTGCGAGTATAGCGCTTATTATGATACAATATCCATTGTTTACACAATGCTAACCGCTTAATCATTTAGCGCCATTTAGCGCCATTTAGCGCCACTCATCGAGTCAAAAGAGTAACGTGTAGTAATTTATAGATGGTGCTTGATGTTAACTGTATGCTAAATATATACAAACCGTTTGTTGTAAACTGAATGAGTTTTATTTAATACGACAGAAAAATTATAAGAAATTCATTATTAAAGAAGAAAGTTGTTTTATTATTATGTTGAATAAATAATGGTTCGTTTTTATTCTCTCTTCATCCCCGGTGTGGGAGTCTGGGATCCGTAATATATCAACTGGAAAAGGTCAATACACTGAGCATTGCTTTCGAGCAGTACTCGCATAGTCTGCCACGCTGCAGTACTACAGACTCGCTACGAGACGGGTACTCACCACGCCTGTACCGAGAGACAGTTACTGAACTATCAGAGTCTTACTTAATGCTGACTTTCTTCCAACTAAATATACATTTTGATGTTTTGTAATAGATCTGTTACCACGTTAATACTTTTTACAATTTCGTAATGCAGCATCATTATGTCTGGAGGATAAATGAGCTTGTAAAAAATTAATTTGCTTACCATATTAAAGATCGTGGGCTTGATCGCCGACGAAGATTAAATTAAATATATTTTTTAATACTTTTCTCTGATTCATACTCCCCATTTGTGTGAATTTAATTCCTTAAGTTTTATTTCTAATATAAGGACGAAAGTGGTCCCGTAAATAATATTCATTTATAGTGTTTTCCATAAAAATTGGTAATGCGTGAATCTGTAGTCTAATAACGTTAGCGAATCAACACTTCATATGCAGCACTTAGCTATACACATTATCAAAATGGAATGCGTCATAGAACCCACAGATAAGATTTATCTTTTAAAATTTGTCGGTATTCTCTAGTATATGTTTACATGAAAATAAAAACCCACATATTATTTTTAATTTATGTTCTGGAAAGGAAAATTTACGACTGATTTTATATTATTAGGAGAAAATCGCCACACTTTCAAAAGAAAGGTAGTCTTACTATCATTTTATATTCATTCTTTCACCCTATTTACAGGCTAGGATGAAAACGTAAAAAAGTAACGAACGCTGCATGATATACTGTCAAAATTTTTACTATATCTAGGCTTACTACGATTGTGATTAAATTTTCTTTCAATGACACGTCGATATGAAACTTATAACTCATAATCAATTGTGTAAATTGGGAATTAATAGCTTAACCCATCGCATATTCTTGTGATTAGCTGATGAGCGTAGTGAAACCATTGCTTAACATGTAAATAAAAAAATCCCTTATTAAATAGCAAACATTCATTCAAATTTAAAAAAATGTTGTTCAGAAAATTCATTTGGGGTACTCCACTTGCAAATTGCAAATTCGTGAATGCCAGGTTGAACACTTATGACTTTGGCGTTCACAATGCTATATTGTAGTAGATTTGTAGCACTTTTTCAAGATATTTTTAAGGTACAAACAAACAAATTGATACAAGTTAGTTATTAAATAAAATAATCAAGTGCTAATATAGAAACACTCATTTGATTTTATACAATAACTAAAAAATTGTTGTCTTCTAATAAATATTTAACTATGAAACAGAAAATCGATGAGAAATCATAGTGTACAGTAATGCAGATAATTAATAAAACACTAATTGCCGTGAAGCACGTACTATTGAATTGTTTTTTAATAATAAATGCACATTTATATTTGAAAATGAATAAATTAAAAACTTTTATAAATTTTAAATATTTCACACATATTACAAATACAATATTCAAAAAGTGCATTTTCTGGTATTTTTCTGTTTAACATAACAATGAGTTTATTTTGAAAAATGATTTTAAGTTCTACTGAATACATTTTTTTGTTTCATGAAATTATTTTAATCCTATCAGTTTTCCTCCGGATCGTGCTATATACCAGATAGAGACAAATTTCTATAGCTACTACAACATATTTAAAAATATCTGGTAAAAAATCACATAATAATATTTTTTAACATACACGTGTAAAAATATAAACGAATTTAAATATAAATTTTATCTACCTTTTTCTTATATTTTAAATTAGACATAAAAGTTATGAGCATCCAAAACTAGGTTTTTTTTATAATTTTATACGAGTGTCTTAAATTTATTTAATACAAAAATACAAAAAGTCATTTTAATTCAAAACGTTTCTTCGTTTCAAATATAAGGTTCAAAGAAAAGCTTCATTACTTATTAATATTTTCAGGACATAAATATTATTTATAGTACGCGTGAGCTTAACACAGTACCCACCCATAAATGTCTCTTTCGTTATTTTATTCATTTTCATTTCAATCCACGACCTTTTAATATTGACATGGATCTCTCTTTTTCGGAATCCCAAAAGCTCCAGCCCATTGACCTCAAATAAAAATTTCTAGCTTGGCCCTTTGCCACACGAACTAAAATAATAAGGAATCGAAGTAAGATAAACAATTTATATTAAATAATTGAAATATAAAATAAATTACATACACAAATCAAAATAATTATGGAAGTTAATACTTCCATACTTATTTTGCAAGTTTATTTATTACATCAACCTTTTGCATTAATATTATCTCAGCATCTATACACACACATACACATCTAAGCATCTATACACACACATACACATATCAAAAAACTGTTTTAAATTGTGTACAATTTACTGAGAGTTTAACCATTAAGTTTTATTGATTGTTTGGTTTTAAATTTATATTAGTTATTTCAGACAAAAAGATTACAATTGAAAAAAAATACTCTTTATCAAACAATAAGCCGCAGAAATTATTTCCGACATCTGGTAAGTACTGCGATTCTCCAGACCAAGGCCTAAATTAATGATTTCAATTCGGACATTATTTTTCTCTTAATAATTTCTTCTTGAGACAGATCCCTAACGTTAATTTCTGACAACTTTGATGATCCTCTTCCATCTCTCTTTACACTCCGATTATCTATTGTTGAAGACAGGCCAGTGTCACTCTTGGCTTATTTAGATCTTTATGTATTTTCTCTTTCCTCAATCCTACATATTGACCGAATAAGCTATGCATTAAATAATAATTTGATTCTCGAACATATCTTTCATAGGTGAAGGAAGTTAATTCATTAAATATTTTATGGGATGCTAAGTTATAATCCCAAAACTTCAGGCCATATTATTCATATTGGAAATGGTTTCCATTACAGACCACTAATTATTGCCATCATTTTTAAAACCATTTGACAAGGAAAGTATATATTCTCTGCTAGCTTTATGCAGATAATTCAAAACAAACAGAAAAAAACAAATTGCATATTATAAGTGACAGAACATGGAGAAACCCCGGCGACATGGAGTATGAGTATTGTGATATTGTTCCATAAAATAGGGGATAAATCACTGCTCAAAAACTACCAACCCATTTTCCTTCTTTCCTTGTGTATAAAGTATTCTCCAAAATTTTAACAAACAGGCTGACTTGTCGATTTGATGAATTCCAACCTCGAGAGCAAGCTGGGCTTGGGAAGGGCTTTAGTACTATTGATCATATCTACACGCTAAGACAAATCATTCAGAAAACCGAAGAATATAATCAGTCACTCTGCCTCGCCTTTGTAGACTATTAAAAGGCTTTTGACTCAATCGAGACTTGGGCAGTGCTAGATTCACTACAACGCTGCAAAATAGACTATCGGTATATAGAGATAATAAAATCTCTATACAAATCTGCAACAATGATGGTCCAGCTCCATGATAGCACTAACAATATTTCTATAAACAAAGGTGTTTGATAAAAAGATGTTATATCTCCAAAACTCTTCACAAACGCCCTACAAGATATTTTAAAACTGCTATTCTGGACAAAATGTGGAATAAATATTAACGGAGAGTACATTTCTCGCCTCCGATTTGCAGATGACATGGTGCTTATAGCCGAATCACCTGACAAGCTCCAAGACATGCTCTACGACCTCAATGAAGCGTCGAACAAAATTGGTCTGAAAATGAACATGGATAAAACAAAAGCCATGATTAATAGTCATATTTCACAGACCTTTGATCCTATTTCCATTGGAGGAACAGAAATAGAGGTTGTGAACGACTATACCTATCTGGAACAAGTAATACAACTAGGGCGAAATAACTTCTCAAAAGAAATCGACAGGCTCATACAATTGGGATGGGCAGCATTTGGAAAAGTAAAGTACATTTTTAAAGCGAAAATTCCGCAATGCCTTACAACTAAGGCGTTTAACCAATGCATCCTCCCTGTATTAACTTATGGCGCAGAGACGTGGAATCTGACAGCAAGTCTTACCCATAAAATAAAAATCACCCAGCGTGCTATGGAGAGATCCATGCTCGGAGTGTCGCAAAAAGATAGAATCCGAAACGAGGAAATACGCAGAAGAATTCAAGTAGTGGATGCAAACCCAACGAATAGGCACACTCAAGTGGCAATGGGCAAGACATATCTGTCGAAGAGACGACGGTCGATGGGGAAGAAAAGTACCGGAATGGCGCCCAAGAACTGGCAAACGAAGCATTGGCCGACCCCCTACAAGATGGATTGACGATATAAGAAGAATAGCGGGAGTGACCTGGATGCGGAAGGCGGAGGATCGAAGAGGATGGAGACTCATGCGGGAGGCCTACGTTCAACAGTGGACGGACACAGGCTGATGATAATGATGATTATAAGTGTCTATGAAAAATCATAGTTTCATATATATGTCGTCATATTTGTTGACCTAATTTAGATTGTCATCTCAACGTCTTTTATAAATATCTGCAACAAGCGAAATTATTTGTTTCAGAGATACCAGATTGCTTAAATCAGTGATATACTCCTAGTTATAATATACTCGTACTCGTATGCGAGTGTATAAACAATGTATGTTATTATGGTAGACACTAAATATGCTTTTAAATCCCTATTTTGACAGTTTTTGATTATATTGACAAGATTTTTACTGTAATTTTTACGTGATTTTTGTTATGACTGTTGCATTATAAATGGCAAAACTATATTTTTTTATAGTCTACAAGATGTAAGCATGGTAAAGCTTTAAAATTATATTTGGTTATAAGCTCATTTTCGGATAGATGTGTCATTTTTTTGATAGTTTAAATGTATGTATCATAATATGTATGAATGATATCCAGATAAATAACAAAACGCTCCACAACAGCCACTTTAATCTAAGAAAATTACCTTTCAAATAAATTTCCAGGGTTTATTTTTATCCTGCGGATATTTCGATCGATAAAACGAAGAAAATATCTGCGGCGCTTTGTGGGAAATAAATAAAAATAAATTCTATGTTGCGTAGTTTTCCATTTACGAGCCAGCCATACTCTTTAGGAGGGTGCTCACTTCTTCAGTAAAGCCTACGCCTGTGTTTTAAATTAAACTGCTCGCTGTGAGGAAACTAGGGCTTCCAAATCGACTTAATGCAAAACCGACTGAAAGATTAAATACATTTTTTTTTGTCATTTATTATTATAAATGACTTTACATTAAAAACATGTTAAGCTATCACAATTAATAAGCTTAACCTATAAAATAATAGAAATACGTAATACAACCCTAGAGCAAGGTTTTGTTAGACCGCAAGTAGAAAACACTTTTCACTGTCATGCAACTACTAAATATACACAGTGTTCATATTTTCTCAGTTCTCAAATATGCAGCTACTTTCGGATTGGAGTTTTAAATTAATAGTTGTATTCGTTCCACAAAGTTTAAGAAAACAAGAAGGGTAATAAGTAATGTCACCCTAATGTCTTGTTAATTTTCAATTTATGGAGCACAGACATTCAATCGAATTAATTAGATATTTTTTCGTTACTATTACGGACACCGTTCTTTGGTTGTTTCTCAACTGATCATATCTGTATATATTCACTAATGTCATCATGATCATCATTATACCACATCTGTTCTCATAAACGGAGCATAAAGTTGTCACGAACTGCCACCACAAAGCTCTGTCAGCCGCCGAGTATATTCCAAGTAGTTCCCGACGGCCTTCCAAGACAGCTTGCTAGTCGTCCTGGAAGGCCGTCAATGTCACACCAATGTAATCTATTCCAAATATCGTATATGATAATTCTAAATTAGAAAACCAATAACATGCAACTTAAGCAGTAATTATTATTTGTAAATTTTAGCGTTTGCCAAATAACCTGCCCTTATTGAAAACTATTAACTTTACCCCATCATATGACACCCCCAATGTGGCTGGGATATTTTTTATAAATAGTGGTAAATATATACTCTTTTAAGGAATAGATGTCGCATAAAAATATTTATATATTGGCATAGTGGACTTTAATTACTCTTAAGATTGGCCTACAATTTATTCGTTCTGTTTCTACTTTTTTCATAACCGAAATCATAACCGGTTAATATTTTTGTTACACCCTAGCTCCGCGAAGCGCTGAAAGGAGCTCTTCCACAATACCGGTGATGCAAACACTTTGGTTATATTAAAGAAGGCATTGTGTTGTGAATATTTCCGATCGTCAAAGAAGGTAACCGGTAACGTGGGTTTTTAATTATTTTTATATTTTATAAAAATATCCGAAAACTCTTAAACATTCATTTTACATATTCCAAGGTACCGTATAAAAAAGATATGTAACCTTAATTTATTTCCTTAGCCAGGTAAGCTAAAAAGTCTGAGCGATACATTTTACAAATTTATTATCACGTCACTTACATTGTTTATATGTTTTCTACTTTTAATTTATACTCTAGTTAGAAAATGTTATGTTCAATACGAATTATTAATATATATTTTTTTTTATCTCCTAATGATCACGAAACTTCGCGTTTATTCTACAAACTACTGAATAATAATGATTATTGTTAGTTTATTAACTATAGCATATTAATAAATAAATATAAATACTGATATCAGCTCGATATTTTAGCTGGTGCCGAAATGCCTCAATATACAATCTTTCGTCTCTTATTTTTGTACGACTTTTGGACACGCATGTGTCGCCATATTGTTTATTTAACGGATCTAGTTCTGTAGATCGCCACTACAATAATGTCGGCGCTGCACTGCCACCGACTACGGACGCTTAGTGCCCAGTTGTCAGTTGAATTCCTACCGCAACCATTCGCAGTTGTGATCCGTCCGGGGCCTGAGCAGCAATCTCCGTCCCAGACCGCAAGTTTGTCAGTCTTTAGTAGTATGTTAATTTTGCAACTTCAGTCACACTACAAACCAAAAAAAAATGTTTACGTACTTTTTGTAGCAACATTATACACGAGCAACAGGCTACAAATAGCAAGGCAAGAGAAAACAGAAATCCAAACATAGTCCCTCCTGAAGGGCCGGGCTCATTATGCGCTGCACCGCAAGCCCCTCGATCGCTGTTTATGCATCCCGACATTCACATTGAGCGAAAGCTTCACCGTTAGCGTGAATGCTAAATACGATGTGGGAATTAATCAACATCCTGTCGAACGGTAGCGAGGCTCGCACACTGAACCTACGGCCGGGGCAGCTAGCACCAGGCGAGGGAACGGACCGACGCCTGACTGAGCCTTCGCTCGTTAAAGCGGCCCACTTTGCTCTAATCATGTGTAAATTATTGCGGCTTTGAGGGCGGCCCTAAGCGGGAAATGACATCGCCGGGGTCACTTAGCGCCCCCACTGAACCGGAGCGGGATTAACCTGCCTCACTGTCGTTTCAGCCATTCAGAAAGGATAATTAATTTCATCGCAATTAGTATATTAATTTATTGATATTAAAAACACCGTATCCATTTCAAAAGCAGAACTATCGAAAGGATACGTGAGTTTTCGTGGTCTTTCATTGCATTTCATGTCCTTGCGAAAGCATTCCCGATCTTACATGAAAATTCATAAAACTTTCAACGCCTTACAATAATATTCGTTGCATTTTGTGCTCTTTTGTGATATTTCATTATTTATATTCATCAAAGCTTATTCGAGAACTTTCATTACCTTTATTCGACTTTCATGGCATTTCGTGTACTTTCATGAAGTCTCATTACTTAACATCAACTTTCGAGACATTATTTTTACTTTCGTTACTTTCAATACCATTCGTGGCTTTTTGGGATTATTTCCGTCAAGGAAAAGTTTCAATAATGTATTAAGTAACTTCTTTGTTACTTACTTCTAAATTTGACATCGTATCAATCCGAATACTATTTCAGATAAAATTATATATTTGAAAACAATAAAATAGAATGATTTAAATGCGTTAAATAGTAAAAGCTGGATATACTCTTGTAAAGTAGTATTGATTATCATTTTGTGATGTGGAATTGTTATCCTATGCATGCGAGTCTCTTCAACTCTTTTTGCTGGTTCTCTTTTGGATATTTAGTGTGCTTTACAAACTCATCTCTACACCGCAGTAGTCCCCTGTCTTTCCAAGTAAAATTCATACGTGATCGATCACAAAAACAAAATTAAAACTTTCAATTAATCTTAAAGCTACGAAAAATGAGTTAAAAAATAATATTACATCAAACTCGTCGCACCTGCTGGCGATAACAATATTTCGCTTGCCGTAAACAAGTTTGCACACATTTTAAATTTTCATTCGAAAATATAAAGCGCGAAAAATATTTCACTGTTTCGTCATCAAAAAAATAATATTGGATAACTTTACGAATATATTTTTTCGGCTGCTTTTGCGCTAATGAAAAAAACTATGGACGCTTCCCGTCAGTGTGACACGGAATGAAATATAAGTTTTAAATCAAATAAAAAAATACGCTCCCGTATTTTACCGTTTCAATTTTAAAGCAGGTGCATTTTTCATTACGTAATAAATAATTGGAATTTGTTCTGTAAAAACACAAATTTTGAATATTTTTGTTCTTTGAATCGGAAGTTTGTAAATGTATTTAGTGATTAAATTTTATTTATAATTTGAACATAATGAAGCCGAACACATTTAGATTATTTTTTACAGAAATATGTATTTAGTGGTGTAGAAGATTCATAAAATTTTACATTGCTAAAATTAATTTCAATTTAAGTAATTAAATATACATATACCATACATAAAATTATTTATACGAGTCAATTCATTCAGGAAAATTATCGGCAGGAGCGGGATGCAAACCGCGGACCTTTGGAACCAACCATTTTACCCAGGTAATTATACCGCTCGGCCACCGGGCCATTTCTTCCGCCTGAGATGACTCGTCTCGAAACTTCTATAGGAGTTTAAAATTTTTTATGTATAGTATATGTATATTTAATAACTTATAATATTGTAATATAGTCAATGGTCTATAAAAGTAGATTAGAATATTGAAATAATAAAATAATATTCTAATAAATAATTTAAAAAATCCATATAATTTCAATTTATTTCACATGTATGGTGAAAAGATTTATTATAATATTTAACAATTAACATGAAATAATGTTATCTGTAATTAAAAGTGGTATTGGAGTGCCTAAATTGATTCTTTCTTTTTCAGCTCTTTTTTCAGAATCTTTGAGCTTAATATTTGTTTATAATACTGATGAGTGAAATTGTGTTTCAATCATCATACAATACGTTCAAATACACCAGCATTATCACTAACCTTTACATAAACACAAAATGTCATTACCACATCTAGTCTCCGGCAGTTCAAATTAAACGTCTCTAAATATCCTAGAAACTAGATGATTGATTAACACTTTAATTGTTTAAGAAGAAGTTGCCTTTTTAGTGTTTTTTTTTTTTTTTAATACAATTTAATACCCCAAAACATTAAAATTAAGTGATAAAAATGTGAAAAAAATATGTGACAGTATTCTACCTAACTTTCATATTCAACGAATGTTCTTATTAATATTTTGAATGTCAATTAAATTGATTTGGCTTTTACTCATATGAACATCGTGATAATAATGATGATGATATGGATTTTATAAAAATATTTTTTATCTACTCACAATGTTGGACATTTTAATGAACTAATTAATAATTAAAAGTAAGCAAAATTAACCCATCCAAACAAATATTATTTTTGCATAAAATGAAGATGGAACAATATTTTTTTAAAGAGGTACATTTATTAGAGCCCTCGTAACTTTGATAAGGATTAATTGCACCACTTTTCTCATTAAAAATTCACGCCCGCCTCCCCTTGAAATCACCGACACGGCAACTACCAACCAAGGCTTGCTATGCTTTGATACTTTTGGTTTTATGGGATGTTGTCCGTGCAATGCAAAGTGATATTAATTATTAAAATTTAGCAATTACGTATTCGTGTTAAGTTAAAAGTAAAAAGCTCAAAAATTAATTTGTTTATTTTCATCATTTTACGGAAACCATAAATTGACCTAATTTGGTGCGTTTTCCGAGAAGGAATCTGATTTCACGCGAATACCAAAAATATAATCGTGAGAAATCAGAGTTGCAGATTTAACCTGAATTTATACTTTTTAATATTTTTTTATGACGGCGAGTTTTTTAATTAGTTTAAGCATTCAAATAAAATGTGTAAGCGCTTAAATTGAATGTAATAAAAATATTTGATAAGTCGATAATTATTGTTTGGTGCTTGCCAATGTTGCTTTCTTTACAGATGATATCTTTCTAACTAAAGTTGTGCCGTTTGGAATACTTCAGAGATTATTTTTTTAATAGCATTCCTCGAGAAGTCTCTCCAACTGGTGCAGTAGCTTATTGTGTGCAGAAATAACACTGCGATCGATATATTCCCAAGACATTGTTTAATTATTTATATTAGGTACTGTTTTCACAAATGGCTTACGAGTACAAAATTAATTTTATATCAGTACAAAATAATATGAGTAATAGAACAATGCGATTAATGTCAAGGTCACTTCTTGCCACTCTTCACATTACCGTTCCATATCTCGAATATATGGTCATTACAAAATATCATCACTCAATTCAATCAGTTACTACTATCCATGCCAGATCCCAGAACTTCTCTAAGCTTGAAGGTCCACCTAGTAACATATGCTATATGGATCACGACGATTTTCAGTGCAGAAGCCCATGGACTTTTTTATTTGGGCATATTTGAGGTGATTTGTTTATCGTTTTTTTTTTAAAAGGCCAGATGATTTGTTTGACAGGCTGAGTCATTTGGTTTAAAGGAGCGGAATAAATCAACCAGCGGCACGCGGTTAGCAACAGGCGATGACCTATCCAAGTTGTTGTCTGCGTCCAATGTTGCTTAACTTCAATGATCTAGAGAGCACCTCTCTAAAAATGTGTGATTGCCACTGTACAAGGTCATTAGATCCACAAAATTATTATGGAGGTCGAGTGTGCGAGGGGTTAAAAAGCGCTGCATCGACACGAGCAAATGACGCAGTGGATCCATGTAAATGCCACGGTATACGCGCGATCACTAAAGAAGTAAATACAAATTTGTACAGAGTAGTGATCTTTAACCTTTGTACACATGCCTCAATTGAAGAACAATTCTAAAAAAAACTGCATAGTTGTACGTACATACTGAATTACAGGTATCCTTTAAAACTAAAGCAGTGTTTTCGATTTGCCGCTGAAAGTTCCAGAGGAACGCTTTTTGGAGGCTGAAATAATATAGCATTTAATATGGATGTATGGCTTTAGAGGTTATGTAGTTAACGTTAGGAGTAGCAATAAATATTTGACGGGAGTAAGGACGTTAAGTGGATCTTCAGGTGCAAACTATGTGGCGGCAATTTGTGGAGACTATGTGCTCCAGATATGAAACGGATATGGGAAGAAAAATCCGTTAAATATTTCCATTTGCTATTTAAGATTAGTTGGGGTTACCATTGAATTTTTTATTCTTTGCCTCAATTTAATATACGAGTAACATATGAAGCCTGAATTGAATACAAGCGACCGGATCTATGTATATATGTGAATTATATATAAATATCATATGTAGAGTCTCAGTTTCATGAGAGTTGATCAGCCGCTGGAAATACCGAAAAAGGGGACTGAGTTTAGTACTTTGAGCTTATATAAAAACGAGTTAGTGAATTTATAAATGAATACTATACTCGTATGTATCATCAATGAGAATCTTAACCCATCACAGACGAGGAACACTTACATTGGAATCGCCTAGATGCCCTAGATTGTCCTACTTTTGAGATAAATAAAGGGCAAACGTCATAGAATGTATAAATAGAATATGTTTTGTATATTTCGGTACTTTTGTAAGTCGTAAAACAGAAATTAAATTGAAGGTATTCATGGCCATGGGTTGAAGAACACTGATACGTAGTGCTGTGTACTGGGCAATGGAATAAATAATTCAGCACTGAGCTTGTCGCTGTACCAATAGCGAGCCATTTACAAACAATTACGCCGTGTTTTAAATTGCATTTTTTTCATTGAATGGAATGGTCATCGCCAAAAGCCAAACTGACGAATGTATGTACTTTATCCTTTTGAAAATAATAATCACAACTGCAGAGAACATGCGAGTAATAACTACTTTGAATAAAATTACTGTATGAAGAAAAAAATACATTATTTGTGTACATTAACGTACTTATAGTATATCAATGTCGTCGTTGCTCATATAGTGCCCATATAAGAGTTTAGTTATCATATGAAACTCTTGTGCGTGTGACGTGCGACCTATGACGATTATTGGTATTATGTGTTATGTAAAATTTCTAGATGTTCTTGGTATCTTTATAATCCTAACATATTATATTAAAAATTTACAATCCAACAGAAATGTTTTTCATTTCGTTTTTTCTTCGTCTAGACAAGAATATTAAAACAGAATCTCTTTAAAATGTATAAAGGTCCTCGTTTGCGGTGTGAAACACTAAGTCTGTTATTAATGGATACCATTGCTTAAAAGTAAACACATTCCGCAATATAAATATACGTAATATTAATATTTAACGCGTTTAAAGGTTTTTGTTTATATCTGCGGTTTTATACATTTACTCAACTGACCGTGTATCTTTTTTTATCGGTTTTCAAAAAAAATTTATTTCAATAATATAACACCAAACATTAATACAAAACATTATTTACCGATTTCATTTCCGCAATATTTATTATTGATAAATGAAAGAAAGCCAATCATCTAATATTCCGTAAAAATATATAGAGTTTATTTTTACCTGCTTGTGATATCCATATAATACGCATAATTTGACACCTTCGAAAACAATATATTAAGGTATCAATAAGTCGACTTTAGGGATCATTTTTGGTCTAATTTACGACAGCATGAATAATTGAGGAGAGGTTCTAGTGCCTTTGGCGGGCATTTAAGATGTTCACATACTTCTTATTTTGATTGAATATAACAGAGATAGCTGATAAAAGAATCTTAAATTCGTACCAACGGCTTCAGTGACGGGATCGTGGTTTTCTCTCTCCCACCTTACTTATTTTGTATTAATAGTTTCATAGATCCCGTAGAATATAATTATTGAATAGTTAAAGAGTTATACAAAACACGTCCCAAATAAGTGTGGTTAGAAATTCCACCCTACTTATCATAAGCAATACAGTACACGCCTTGTAGGGTATTGAAAATAGTGATAAACCTATAATATTGTCTATTTAATTCATTATATTATTATGGTTACCTGATGGTTATTTATTAAGGAAATATAATTAAAAATTCGAAATATTATAATCTTTTATAAAAGTATTTTGCTTCCTCCCGCTACTTTACCCTCCTGCACAAAAATAAAGTCTTATCGAAAGAAACTGTATGAAAAAAGTAAGTATATCAATATTATATACAAATCTGTCATTAAATTTTTAGTGACCAATCCAGTATTGCAAGTACGAAATAATATAACATTTACGTTGTGAAATATATTATTTTTGATAAAAAAAATCCTTATAAAAGAGGATTGGTCAAACTGCGGCCCAAAAGCTTTTTCGGAGAAGATAAATATTGGTGGCGGGGCTGCTAATATTATTTTTTGTTTGTAAAAAATTTCGGAAACCAAAATTGATACTGAGCCTCCAATGGTGTCTATCAGGTCAAAAACATTGTCCAAGCGTGTAATAATATATGAGTTTAAGTGATCGGTGACTGAGTGTGTTACCCTTCGCGGAATACTCGTGCAACATTCACGGGTCCCTCGTTTAGCGGGTCGGTGTTCCGCATCCGGGGACAATTGACCCATTGTTCCCGGAATCTTACAAAGTATCGCCGGCGGGAAATATTGATAACATCATAGCGGATTCTCTTTCAAACATCTCACAATGGCCGCCTTTGTTTCACGTCCTTATGACGATGATTAAGAATTATTTAAAATGACGGGCTCTTGTCCCGTGTAATGTGACTTATTACACTCTGTAGAAAACTTCATGAAGAGAGCCTCTGAGACGAAACACGTACCACATAACCTGGCAGCGGCAAATTTTATATAAATTAAATTAAATATTATTTCGTTTCTTCTTCGACTTTTTTTAGATACGCTACTGTTTGATAAAAGCTCCTTAACTTGATTAATTGGGATCCAAATATCTTTCTACATTTTCTTCAAGAAAAACAGAACCAACCAGATAGTTTTCATAAAAATTATAAAACTAATAATTGTTTATAATAAATTCAATATTTGCTAACATATGAAAATCCTTGCTCATATAATATTAATATTTTAAAGAAAAATATATTTATACTCTTACAATAGTCTGCCAGTCCTTGCATATCCAGGCGTTACTTAAACATCAAAAATCCTATCCAAATATAGCATCCAACCGTCTTGGTTGAACGTCACCGAGGATTATAGAGTTATCGCTCATTTATGGTACTTACAGCTTGGGTTTAAATACAAATTATTAATTAAATATACATATACTATACATTAAATTCTTTTCAACGCGTCAATTCAAGCAGAAAAATAACGGCAGAAGCGGGATGCGAACCGCGGACCTTGGAAACCAACTATGCCCAGGTATTCATACCGCTCAGCCAACTGGGCTATTGCTATGCCTGGACCGACTCACGTTGAAACTAGTATTTATGTCATTGTTATCATCGTATGATAGATGTCGCTTTAGTATATATTCAAAGTATGTATATTTTTATTTTTTTATTCAATCAGTCATCATTTATTCACATATTAAGCTTGTGTATAAATGATGACTGAATAATAAAAAATAAAATATACATACTTTGAATATATACTATAGCGACATCTATCATACGATGATAACAATGACATAAATACTAGTTTCAACGTGAGTCGGTCCAGACATAGCAATAGCCCAGTTGGCTGAGCGGTATGAATACCTGGGCATAGTTGGTTTCCAAGGTCCGCGGTTCGCATCCCGCTTCTGCCGTTATTTTTCTGCTTGAATTGACGCGTTGAAAAGAATTTTATGTATAGTATATGTATATTTAATTAATAATAATATTGTAATATAGTCAATGATCTATAAAAGTAGATTAGAATATTGAAAAATTAAATAATATTCTAATAAATATTTTAAAAAATCCATTAAATACAAATATTTATAATTTGGACCTCTATCACCGTCAAATAATCTTTCGATTCTGCATTCTAACAAACAAATAAAACTAGCACTAATAATAAATAACAAAATACATTTTTTTTTCAATAATGAAGATATAAAAAGAGTGTTTTAAATGTAAATCCATTTCATTCACCGCTCTCTGTCGGGTTAATGTAAGGAGGAGTGTATTATGTGCATGTTAAGTAAGATTTAATACGCGCCCACGCAAAGTTCCAAAGTTCCGGGATTAAGCTGAGCTGGTATAATTCAGGCTGTGCCGCTCACTTTTTTAGTTATGGAAGCGTAGATGTTGAAAAACCCCTGCCATCTTAGTGCTTTAAAAATTTCACTTATACGAATATTCAGGGTAATATCGAATGAGAAGAAATAAAAAAAAAACAAAGGTGGCCAGTGACAGTAGGATATTTTTTTTATTTTAAGAATAAAATAAGTAGCTTTGTATGAAACCACTGAACTTTAATAAATAAACTCTCTACCGGTTTCGATGCCACCGCACCTTCCTCAGAAGCTACTTATTAAAGATTAAACCTAAATACAGAACAGCTAATTAAGGTATCAAAGAGAAGTAGAGGAGAGCGAAGTGTTAGAGACATTTGTTGACGGAAGAGTTGAACAGAGCGAATTTATAGGAAAAGTATTATGAACCGGGCTATACCAGGAGTCATTGCTATGGTATAATATAATCTTATACTTCACATTTATTATCCTGAGTGCTTAAATTTACAAAAAAAATACTAGTATATATATGTTTGTAGTACAATTATATTATATAAGAAACGTGGTTAGAGAAATAGAATCATGATTTTGTGTTCACAATACAGCTTTTCAGCTTTTCAAATTACAAAAAACATGATTTTTTATTTTTTCTTGATACATAGTATAACATAAGTTGGTTAATTTACTAACTCAGTGATTATTCCTAACAATAATGCACCTTTCGTGTTAGCAGGTGCATAGGCGGTCACGAATCACGATACCAAGCACATTATCCTAATTAATTATTATCATCACGACAATGATGCGCACGGAAGGATAATTGAAAATACATTTTTGTTCACAAGACAAAGAAGACTATCGTTCATTGTTTGAATACTCATATATCCAGGTTGAACTAATTAGGAATTATTTCAATGTATTTTTGAAGGATGTGGTTAGCCATTCATTATCGATAATAATAATAAGAATCTTGCTTCTTTAGAAGTCTCTATGGCGATGAAAATAATAATCTCAAAAGAACAGTGAATCAAGATTAGCTAAAACTTTAAATAAAATGGGATAACACGCTTCAATATTCTAAATATGTTTCTCCAGAATAACATTTCACCTCCGAAGCCCGCTTTGGCTCTATTCGGTTCTAATTCGATAGCCGATAGCGCGAGTCTTTACAGGTCCTCTAGCAGTCGGCGGAGCAACCGGACGGCAACGAAAATAGTCGCAAAAAGGCTCGGAAAGCGCATCCGGAGATGCTCCACAGATTCCCTCCGATGCATTTCAATAAACGCCCAGCGCCGAGGTGGTCCATGCGGCATACGACATATACTTCCAGAGCCGTCTTTGAAAACATAAAACTCCTGTGAAAACATTTTTTTTATGTCTAACAGTACTTATTGTCTGTTAGTTATCAAGTTATTTTTATATCAGCTGGTCTCCTTAATAATATAATTTTGCTCCCAACACGAAAATAAGTGATCAGATTGTTTTTTTATTCGTATAATGGTTATCAAATACTCCTCTTGTAGGTGGTTATCGCAAAAGATTGAATAAAATAGAATGTTTTCTACTGAATTTGGAGTTTTCCATAGTACTCAAATATAAAGCTTTAAATATACAGGGAGCGGCAAAAAACAACTAATACTCGTTCTTTTGATTTAAAACCGTGAGGTTTTTTTGCCGCTCTTTGTATTTGAGAACTTTGAGCTGCATTATATGATTACAAATGGCAGAAATTTTAGATGTGATGAAATTGAAGACTTGAACTAATCAGCTCAATCAGAGCTGACCATTTGAACCATCCGTCGGTATAATCCTGTATGTGCTTACATAAAAAAAAAAATACCCAGTCGGCCCTGCATCTTGGCCTCACTGGCTGCAACGGCCGGTGGAATAATCTGATTTGCCAGTGTCTCGGGCGCCGCCTCAGCCAGGCGGGTGGACCTGGTAGGGAACTTTTCGGTCGGACGGAAACTCTTCTTTGATTCTCGAACACGCTGCGCCACCGGTGCGGCAATTCACCTTTAAAGATTTTTATGCATTTCATAATACTAGGGGTTACTGTAGCCGTAATCCAACTTTATACCAATTAAATTTAACTTTTTGGAGTAAAAAGTTATGACAGAACAATTCTGCACGCTTTTTTGAGTTACGTGTGGTAAAATTTTATGTATCACGATATCTTAAATCATCGATGCATATAAAAATACACATAATACCTTTTGCATGGACGTTGACCTTAAATTGAAAAAAAAACATTTATTCAAATACAGTTATAACCACAAAATTTGGTGTCGCACAGCAGTTTTTGACAGTTGTTTCTGATTATTGAATTTAAATCTAATAGACATATAACTTTTAAGACCTGAAGCTATCAACGGGATAAAATTAAAATTATATGCATTTAAAACTTTTTACCGACATACTGGAATATTACAATTTATTTTATATTAATTACAAATTGTAATGTTTAACTGAAACTCGAATAAAAACAGTAAATTTACGTTAAATCTAAAAGTTGATTTATATTATACTAGTCAGTATTAAATATAAAATCAATAATAAAAATAGGCCATCGTCATACCAACGTTGCCAATGCTAAATTTCATTTTAACAGCGTATTATAGTTATTAATACATATCAAACTGAATCGGAGAAATTATTGTTTATATATATGACGTATATGAGTGTGTACGACGATACGAGGATGTGATAGCAAAAATCAATTGACGCAATATTCAGTTAATGCAATTTCATTAATGAAAATGTTATTTTTTGTGAATATGACAATTTTGTTTGTAATGAAATGTTTCGGCTTTGTCGAGAAGCTATTTTCAACTACACTTGAGAATAAATCAACGTGAACAAAAATATCTACAATGCTCAATTTCATTATAGCAACGTATTAAAGTTATTGATACATATCAAACTGAATGATATACATCAATAATGAAGCAAAAAACAGTTGACGTAATATTCTTTGACTTTTGCTGGAAAAAAAGGAGAAAGAATATATACGAGTATAATAAGAGAAACAAAAATAAAATTATTTTCGCGTATACAAAATGTGAATTTCTCATTGTTCATTTTTTGAACGATGAAACATAAACCCTTCGACGAGGAAATATCAAGTATGTATTGTGTTTCATGGGTTTCTCATCAAGTAACGCTAAAAATAAATAGATCCAACATTTTTGGCTGACACCGCTTTAAAAAATTTTAAAATTCTGCTGTCCATGCGATATTTTTCGTCATACTTATTCATTGTTTTGGTGTTTTTTTTCTTCTTGTTCGCGATGTAATCTGCCGTGAAGTATTTTTCTCCAAAAAGAAAAGATATAAAGTTTGCGCTCAAAACAAATATCGGTTCGTGTTCATCGACTTTGTGAGATTTATGCTAAACACATCCACTAGGTGCCGAGCTCTTGTTGTGCCTCTTGTCACCAGGGGACTCTCTTCGCAAATCAGATTAACACTCTTCAAGTGGAAAACCATCAGGGGTTAACAAAAAAAACAATGTTTGTAAAAAATAAAACTAATAAAAAGTATCTTTACTTCTTACTAGGATAAGTTGTGTCAAGTGAACAGTTTATTTATAAACAAAGTGGCAGCTTAATCATAAAAAATACGGTTTTAAAAAATGTACGTTGACAGCTTAGTTTTAGTGTCATGTACCAGTAAAGCTCATTTTGTCAATTTATTACCTATAATTTCATTTATATTACATAATTTTACTAAAGTATCATTACGTAAAATAAAACACATTCTTGTACGATTTGGATTTTGAGGACTTATGTATGGTACTCTTAATTATATTATTATAATATAAAACATACTTAAGTACGTAGCTTTGCCCAGTTTTGTATTAAACTCATGTTTTAATTCATTTTTTTACAGTGTAAAGAAAAAGACATGAACAAGTATTTAATACAAATTAATATTGAAAATTAATTATTTGTTGTTGAAACATGAGGCAAAATGGCATGTCAAAATATCATTCAGGTACTGTTAAAAGGAGTTCTTTCGACATACTCGTAGATATTGGCGTTTTCATTTTTCACGCTATGGCTACTTTATTAATGTTTAAATATATATATAATATAAAATACTAAAACAAAAGTAATAAATGATAATCGTTATATGATAATCTAATCGTAAAATAATATCAATGTCAAGCGCTATTTGTTGTGCATAATTTACAAATCCTTTTTTTTTGCTTTTTCACATTATATGAAATAATATTTAAGTTTAACCTCATAATAAAGTGCATGCTATTATGAATGCATTAAAATTTAAAAACCACACGAAATGCCATTATCTATCCATAACGAATAAGCTGAACGTAATTTATAATTTAATAAATAATAATAAATATTATAAATGTCATTGAAAAAAAAATGCCTTGATATTTAACAATCTTTACTACATTTTAATATGTCATGGTCGATTATAATTTGATAAATAATGCATATTAATGAAGAGTCTATAAATTATGTACCCTTTTTAGATTAGCCTGTAAGCTACTGAAAAAATAAAGGAAAGTGACTGCACTGAGCTCCGCGAGGTGTTAATGAGAAGTGTGAAGAAGTGGAAAGAAAATGATAAAATATCTCAGTAACTTTCGAAGTAGAAAATAGAGGGAATGCATAATTTGAGAAGTAGAGAATATTTAAATAGTTTGCATTATTTTAAGTATTGGCCCTTTGAAAATCATATTTATTACAACTGTAAATACTTACAAAGAATGTCATACATATAAAAGTATGATTGCAATCGTTATTAAATAAAGTAAAATTCTTCTATTTTACGAATCAATTTGTATGTGACGCATGTTTCGTTTACCATTGAAACATTTTCAATTGGCGGCTATAGAGCATTTGACGGTTCATTTATAAAATAGAATCGGAATTACCAATGTGATTAATAATGATGTGAAGTAAATTATATTGAGAATGTAATAAATATTGTATAGAATATTGAAGGATCACCGTTAATAATCATGAAGTCTACCACAAAGGCGTAATAAGTGTCCATATATTATATAACCCTTATGGATATTTTACCTACTATGGTATTATTATTTTTTTACCTAAGAAATCTAAGCATTACATTTCTACATAAGTCTTTTTTTAATATTTCGTAATCTAGTCATAATAAAACATTTTTAATTAAAAGTATATACATACAATTCGTTGGTGTCAATTAGGTGTTGCCATTAAGGGTTCAGCTGCCACCTAAGAACTTATATCAAGAAGCCTTGGGATCATGTAATTTTCAATTTAAATTTATTTTATAAATAAATAAATAACAATAATTTAATCTTACATAAATGAAAAAAATGACACAGGTGTCTATCAAATAAAATATCAAAGCAAAATTGTTGTGCAAAATATAATAAGTTTTGACATATATAGTGCAAGCAAACTATCATCTTGTATAAATGGCAACACAATACCTAGCGTAGGAGACTTTGAAACAACAAATATCACGTCAAAAATTACGTATAATTGTCACAAATTAAGACATCCATATCTTCGTATCTGTCAACACTAACACCGTATACGAAGCAATTAATTTTAAATGCTTACAAAACACCCCAATATGCTTTGGATAATACAGCTCCTGCCCCTTCAAGACTTCCAAAATCCTAACAGTTACATAAGGAACTTTACTGTCAAAACAAGGCATGGATAAAGCTAATAAAATTATATGTTAGCAAGTAGTGATGACTGTATAATTGCTTCATATATGAAACAGACAAGACTAATTTTAAATGTAAAAAAATTTTATTCTTTAATTTTTTGTTCAATCTATATGAAATGCACATCACGCTGCTCCTCCGTAATTTTGAGAAGAGTGGAGTTTGCTTTCCAGCCCGTCCATCTTTCTGCCAGGCAAAAGGGGCGCCAGTAGGGGGCAGAGCAACGAACGATCCCTCCCCTCCCAACTCGATAACTCTCAGAGTGTCATAATCGCATATCGATGTAACGCGGAACACCCGAGCAGACGCTCTTTTTATGACTGTTTTAAAACAGCAGGTGAGAAAGCTGTGAAAGTTGATAATGCAATTCCACTTCCGGCGTCCTCTAGCACCGATCTGCCTTTTAAAGTAGATTAACCTTTTTCAGATATCACAAAAGCTGCTTAAAATACAAGACAGTAGATGCTGATAAAAAATATCTTTGCAATCTGTTGTGAAACTCCCAGGAAGAACATACTGTATTTCTTTTGAGGTAATCTTAGACATGCAATCTAAATTATACTACTATACAATCCCTTTTTCATACTGATTTTCTTCATATTGTATTTCCTTCTCTTATATCTCTTCTCTTCTGTAACAATAAAAAATACATTAAAATTATTGTTGCATAACATTTATATGTATTTGTATATATATAATAAATTAATTTCATTGTTATTTTAATATATATATATAATATATATATATATATAAATAATAGTATACAAATTGTTTCAAATCAACAAAACAAAATGGCTGAAGGAAATATATACCCTGAAAATAATAAATCTTTAAATAATTATTATCTTCAGATTAATTAAGATGCAATACGATCTTCAGAGAGTCAGCCTTCGGGCAAGAATCATGGGATGTAATATTTTCAATACCTATACTTCAATAGCACAAGTGTTGTCTCACTTCCAGAAAATTGAATCTTCGTCAAAGAAAGATAAGATTAATTTATTGTAATATATTTAAGGTGCGGGTCAAAGTATCATTATAAAAGTGTCTTAATTAAAAAACAAAGTTATTCTTCATTTTATATATTTTTTTAATCCGATAATTATTGGTGTGGGTTTATAATTAAAATTATAATATAAAAGTACAAATCACTTTAATATACCATCAATTTCAGTAATGAAAATGAAAAGTTTTTTATTTTCGATAAGCTACTTTCAACTATACTTGAGAATGGATCAACATGAACAGAAAAATGACATAAAGCTGGACGCTGTCAGCACGGCTTAGCGTCACACATCTTTAAAGGGTGTGTGATATTTGTGCAAGGTAGGATTATTTCAAGGCAATGTATTTACATCCTTTCTTAAAAAATCAGGATATCTGTGAGAAAGTAAAAATGTTAGAAAAGCATTCTAAAACTCTCTGTTAACGTTTAGGAAGGGACGTGAATTCACTTGTAAAATATACGTTTTTGTCACTGGCTTTAATATTATAATTAACATAACTTTTTCTAAGGACTTGACTTATGGTTATTTATTATTTTAAGTGAATGCGTTCTGATTAAATACGCAACACTTGAACAAAATACGTTATGAGGTTTCATAAAAATTATAATTTAAAAAATAATGCTAAAATTGTTTTTTTGTCATTCATTAAATTAACTTTAAACATATTTTTTTTTCACAGTTAATTAGAGAGAAATTATAATTATTCTGTTTCACCAATTTTTTTCAGTTACATACGAGTAAATTTTGTCAACTTAATGTAAGCGGATATGATTGATTTTAAATAAATGAAAACAATCCAATCCGAGAGCGAAACGGTGCTTTGGTGACGAATAACTTAAGCATTTGGAAATGCTTAAGAATAGGATACTGGGAGAAAAGAAGAGTAAGGAAGAAAAGAACAAATGCTTCTGATGTGTTTTCACTTATTTCCATTCGAGAAGTGTCACGAATAATGTATAAGTTTACTGCGCAGTAAAACATTCTTTCATCTGAATGTCGAACTTTTATTTTTATCTGAAGCCCGCCTTTATTTTTTTCTTTCTTTTTTTTCGTTCGTGAAACATATTTTCGCAATAAAAATAAGTTAGGTGCTTCGAGTGAAAGATTTGAGACGGTAGTGAAGGGAGAGCGGCTATGATGCGTATGACTGATTTAAACTGAATTCCTTAATATTTTTTAAATAAATCATTTTCATTGTCGTAATGTAAGCAAACGCAAAAAAAACTTATAAATATGTAAATTTTTGGCTATCACCATTTCATGAGACATTTCAAACATCAATCGGAGAAAAAATATTTGTGAATAAATTAAACGACAGAAAAAAACAAAAATAAATATTCACAAAAATAATAGGGTACGAATTTTTCTTCGTAGTATCAATCCGGTAGATTGGTTTCCAGCAACAAAATTTTGCTTCTCGATTTCCAGTCTTCTCGATTCTCTGCAACCCTCTTTCACTCACCATAAGAGTGTGTCCTCGATGTGTGTACTCATGTCCTCGAATACTTGCTGCAAATGGTAAGGATCAATCACACTAATTAAAAGTGTTTTTTCTCGAGCCTAAGATGATGTTTACTTCTAACATCCACCAGTTAAAATGATGTACGTACAATCCCACAATAAAATCGATCGCCTCTCGAACGCGTTAAATCTCCTCGTACATTATGACTCATATTTTATCTCGCGTTGAAAATCTCGAGCTGGCTGTTCTCTTTAGCTGGAAAAAGCCACAAGATAACAGGAACAAGCATGTCGATGTAGAACAAGAACAAACCGGCGGGGGATAGATAGATTTAACGGCTGCAGCGATCGATCAGCGCCGTCACTCGCTTTTATTTGCAGCGAAACATTTATGTTCCGTTGTTCTTCACAGCTTAAAGATGCAGTATGCAACATGCGGCACACGTTCGAACACTGACACATAAACCAAATATGCATCTCTTATAGAGTTCATTCACTATAAATTGCCGCTTGCAACCTCAACCAACTGTATACTACATTTACTTGACAATAAATCTCTCTGTTATTCAGGATAGTGAGACATTTGAAGAAAGAGTACGGTATTGTAAGCTCCTGCGTCTCTTGATCGATATATATTTTTTGTTGGCATATTTTTCTGCTACTTTTTTAGTAAAATTGAAGGATTACTTGTTTCAGGACACAGCTAATACTTGACGTTCTTTCAAAAAACTTCAAGTTTTTTTCATTTTGAGGCATTTTCAATTATTTAATTTCAAATCTATCTTCTTTGTTTCGCTTCAGATTTTTATTAATAGATTCCTGTAGAGAATAAATAAAATGCTCTTAAATAATGCTCTTTTATAAAGGTTTCCATAAAAGCTATGTGCATTGTTCTAAAGAATTCTGAAAAAAAAGATATCCCATTTCTGTTCTAAGCAATCTAAAGTATCGGAACTTATAGCATGGAAGAACATAACCGTTCGCACTCATAGCGTTCAACCTGCGTCCGGCCAAGGGAAGAGTTTTTCTTCTTTTTTGAACTATTACTTTATGTATTTAGACTCTTGTTCTATTAATGCGCATTTTCCTCCTAGAAAAACGTATTTTATTTCAGTAAAGTATGTATTCCATGTACATTTATGATACATTAATATCCAAAACGCATTATTTGATATACTGAAAAAAATATCATGGGTATATTGGGCTATGTTAGGTTATATGGGCTAATCGACGAATAAAACTTTTAATAAAGGCCTTAGAAAACTAATATATCTATCATTTCTAAGTAATAGTTCCTTTCAAAAGTAATCCGTTCGAATGCCTCTCAATCAAAACCTACTCATTCGAACAAATTAAAAATTAAGAATGTTCATCATGTTGTGGCTTATGGGTTGAGCCGTGTGTGGTGAACTTTTTCAAACCAATATTTCGACCGCCATTGCAGGGGTCTTCTTCAGGCTTAATAATGTATTTAGTTTTGAGTTGGTTTATTCAGATTATATATTTCTTTTATGAGCGTTTTTGATTAATATCTCCATGGCAACTCTAGTTTCATTCCGAAGTATCGTAGGTATGTTTTTTAAAACTACGGTAGGTATGTTCAAAGAATACGGTAGGTATGTTCTCGAATTGGCAATAGCCACAACATCAAATCTGGCCGTGAAAACCTAAGAAGTTATTTAATGTTCATCATCTTTCATGGTTGTATATAGTAATAATAAAAATTAACAAATTTTTCCTAGATCTCGGTTCTGATTAGTCTTCTCCATTTCAGTCTATAGACAATCATAAGAAAGGCAATAAGTATGGTGATTTATTGGTAATATATATGAGGATACCCAACGAATAGGCACACTTAAGTGACAATGGACAGGACACACCTTTCGAAGAGACAACGGTCTATGGGGAAGAAAAGTATTGGAGTGGCGCCCAAGAACTGGCAAGCGAAGCATTGACCGTCGCTCGCAAGATGGACTGACGACATAAAAAGAATAGCGGGAGTGACCCGGATGTGGAAGGCAGAGGATCAAAGAGGTTTTTTTTTAAATTTATTTTTCAATATTATTTATCTTAAAAAAAATGTAGAAAAAATATATAGATGCGTGTTATACCCTGCAAGTTACACACAAGGTTAGATTATACGTCTGACAAATAGTTGAAGAACGTAGGAGCCTATTCCATGTCAGCCTCGTTTATCGCGCGTGTAGCCCCGACGATTTCCTTGATGAAGTGTAACAGCAAGGGACCGTCAGAACTAAGTAGCAGTTCAGAAAAATCATCCCAAGACATGGTAGAGACTCCCAGGTGACAACACAGAATGCGTCTCCTATTCTCATGGATGATGCACTCGGTGAGAGAGTGTTTCACTGTCAATTGAAGGCCTGGATCACATGGACATGCGTCGCAAGAATAGACGCCAAATCTTTTTAGGATCGAAAAGAATGGAGACTTATGCGAGAGGCTTACGTTCAGCAGTGGACGGATACAGGTTGATGATGATGAAGTGTTATGGTTTTTATATTGGCAAAGTATAATGATTTATTCAAAAGATGAGTGCACGCTTTCCTTCCGGGAAATGATTTTTAACCTTTATAGTGTTTCTTTTTCTGTCAGTCATGAAAATTACTTATTTAAATAATAAGTGACGTCGTTGACTAGGTAGCATGGTTGTGTTAATAAATGCATTGTTTAGTAGTATTTACGTGATAAGCGTTCAAACCAAACATGAACATTATTTATTTGTGTGTTCAATTTATCAGGCTCTGTTGGCAACTTCTTTGTGCGTCCACTATTTCACTCAGAGAACGTTAAACGTTATTTAGTTCATCACATATGTAGCACAGTATCGCGAGGAATCTGCGATACTCTGTCTAGTACCCAATGAAATATTCAGCGCGGGCAAAAAAATAGATTGCTTGTTGCGGACTGTGGCGGGGGTGGCCGCCATATTGTTCAATGCTGCCGCCCTGTTTAAAGCTTCAAGTGTACAGTTTGTTTTCGTTAAGAGGCGAAGGGTTGCAAGCAGCAATTTATATTATTGTCCACCCAATAATCAACGCTTCAATGTTTAGCAAAGAAAATAAGTTTTTCAATGATACGCTTATATGGATTGTTGCGTACGTCATTAGTATTAAGTTATTGTCTGTCTCTCTATCTATTAATATATCAATAAAGATTGTAAATTTGGTCTATGCGCTCTCAAAGTTGCGAGGCGTGCGTCTGGGAGCTCCCGAGCATTTACGCGTCGACCCACGCAGAACCCTTACGGCGATGCGCTAAATTCAGCCGCGAGCGGAGCGCGCTGATTGGTCGACGTTCCCCCATCGCGCGCGCCTCCCGAGAGATTGTTGTATAAATATAAGCTTGAAAACCAAAATAAATCAGTATAGATTTAACTCTCCTGTGTTTCACTTCTACCTCCAACCCTCGTCTGGACTTCCCGCCTGCTGCCTACTCTGGAGAATGAGCCTGCCCGCCAACCAGCTGGGAGGGGATCGATCGAAGAGAAGAGCAGAGGACCGCAACACGCCCGTAGAGCGGATCGACCAGCCTGAGAGCTGTCGTCTACATGGATTACATTTCGCAAGAAAACTTCCCATAACGAATAGATATAGCGGGTATAGCTCAGTAGTTAGGTTAGGTTTGTTTAGGTTAGGTTAGGTTAGGTGAGGTTAGGTTAGGTTAGGTTGTGAAAGTGAAAGAAGAGGCAGAAAGGGAAAGAAGACTGCACAATGACGTAGACGCCGAAGGCTAACAAGCTCCATTGCTTCCTCTGCTGCAGTAATTCACTCTATAGCGAACGCCGGCAGAGGAAGGGGAGTGAAGAGGGGGAGAGTTTAGTCGGTAAAAATCCGACACTACTCATCGAATACCGATTCGATGAGTGTCTTATGAAGATTATCTCCTCCAGAAAAAAAAAAAAAAAAAAAAAAGGTTAGGTTAGGTTAGGTTGGGTTAGCAACAAAGCTTTTACTTGGCAAACCGAATGTCATGGGTTCAATCCCCGTGATTAAAAAAATAAAATATCAATTTATTTCTGAGCTTACCCTCGGTTGGTGTGAATTTGATCCCTCACCCGTAAATCATCCGTAGGCCACCGATTCATAGTGAATTCCTGTAATAATGAAGGGATGATGCATGAATCTCGGGCTGTAGTCTATGAAGTTGGCGGATCAACAGTCAACATTTAGCGCTTAGCCATATGTATACATCATGGTAAAAGTCATACAGATGAGACTTCAGAATTATTTTTACCATCTGTCGGTATTCTCCTGTATGTGCTTACATAAAAAAAAAAGATTTTTGTTTTAAAATTTATTATTCTGAACCATATCTAATCAGGGATATTAAGCATCTAAAGTTAAACTGCGACATCTGCAGCCAAGTATGATGCGTGAATGTCGGGCTGTAGTCTATGACGTTGGCGGATCATCGGTTGGATGATAAGTTGACCTGGCATGAGGCGTATCTGGGCCGATGATGAAAGTTTATGGTTTCGATTGATTAACGTATTTTTAATTTACTACAATCATTATATGGCACTAGCGTTTGTTTATAATACAATATTATAAAAAGTTAAAATAAATCACTTTATCTGATGTATTGTATATTCAGTACTGGGAAGATTTATATTTGTATGAGATGATTGCCAAGTATACTGTCAGATAAGCCTCGTTCGCTGCGCCTTGCAAGTTTTTGTCGCTTCCTGTCTATACAGCCTGCTCCGCGGGCTGCCGATAGTCAAACAGGAAGTCAAGCTGCAGGGCACCCAAGTCGGGCTATTTTGTGCCAGGAGCTTTTTTAACATGTCCCTGAGAATGCCACCAGAAAGTGATGCAGCGATTACATTTGGTTTAATCTTTTTATTACTAGAATATTGCTTGTTGTTTTTTCTTCTGAATTCATTTATTTTGTTTTTATATATCTTCTTTTTTCCTTGTAATTAGAAAGCTTGAATGGAAGGCTACACTATAAATGTAACGTTGATTTTCTAGCCTTACAAACTATCCACCAGTATTCACGCATCGTCTAAAGATTTCTTTGAGCCGCACAAAACAATTAAATACACTAAATGGATATTTTTCCTCGTGTTTTAGTTCTGTGGCGGACTTCTGTTTTATCAATTGTACCAATTTCGCTATCTGTGCCTGTCTAATAATGTTTTCCTAATATGTTCTATAGATGTCAGTAGAATCGCCACCACTAGAGGTCAGTTC
Organism: Glossosoma conforme; assembly: GCA_022606575.1. Taxonomy (NCBI): domain Eukaryota; kingdom Metazoa; phylum Arthropoda; class Insecta; order Trichoptera; family Glossosomatidae; genus Glossosoma; species Glossosoma conforme. The sequence continues at coordinate 3,871,354 of JAGTXR010000100.1, read as the reverse complement.
AAGTACTATAGCACCAAGGTGGGAGTTGAGCTGGCTCTACATAAGCAGATGACCATACGGACCAGATATCTTCTCATTTCACTTCTGGCGCCTCCATAACCTGAACATCAAGCCACCCTTCAGAAAAATAAATGTGCTACCTGCCGCTCTTCGAACGGATCAAGTCACACCTACCTTCTAGTAACATTTCATTTTTCCAAAAATCATTTCTAGAACTTGCCAAAAAAATAGAATCTCGTAAATCAGTCAATTAAATCTAATGTAAATATTATGTATCAGCTTACCTTTACAGCTGATTGAATATTAACCTTTCTTTCTGACATTAAATTACCTGTGACATTATACCGTGTTCTTATTTCTTTTCTTTCTTGTTCGGAATGTCGGAGTATTTCCAGTTATCCCTTCTTAACATGCATAACAATTCCTTCTCAGCAATCTACAGATCACGACACTTCCACTCCACACTCCCAAATTTCGATAGTTCTATGTTCGTTGGGCCTAAATGCATCTTCAAAATAACAGTGATTTCTTCGTAAAAGAAATCCAAGAAGAATGTGAAAATGAGTGTTGCTTATGACATATCTTTGTATGTTTGTTTACCTTGCCGTTTTTTTATTGATATCCAAGCAATCATTTTTCATTCAACATTATTCTCGCATTAATAGGATAATTTAATCGATTTAAAAATATAAATGCCAAAAGGCAAGTTTCTGAATTTAATAGTGCAATCGCTTGCATGACAACCGAGCATCTTAACTCCCGACTGTGTCCTCAGTTTGTATCGCGCTGCACGAGGCACGTTGCCAGTAAATGCCGATGACGCTTATTGAAAAATGCAACCCAATTGTGATTTTTCAAGCCTCAGTGCATATCTCAAATACAAACAAATGTGTCACTTAGTTGTTTTCTTTTTTCATTTATAAAAGCTGTCATTGTGTTCAAATATAATTCTTAACTTCCATAGTTTGAATCAAAAGCTATGTGAAATGAGGTTCAGCTGAAAAATCTCGAAGCCTGTACTACTTCTTCATTTAGTTAATATAATAAGTTTTACAATACAAAAAGCACGAACATAAAAAAATATTATTAACATATTGGTTTATGTATTATATTATTTGCTTAAGATATAAAAGCTAGATTAAATCAAGAAGACTGAGGGAATTTTAAAAGTAAAGAAGGTCACAACGTCACCTTCCAATGAAGTCCAAAGAGAAAAAGATGGATTGGAGACGTGACCATTTTTTCAAGTTCAAATCCGGGTACATTTTATATCTTCCTAGCATTAAAAAAACATTCCTTACAGTAAAACGAAGACCTTTTTTTCTGACTGCCCTGATTTTTTTGAAGAAAGTAAATGTTCCACTACACAAAAAGTAGCCCATAGTACCTATAATGTAGGCAATCTTTTATTTTGGCTATCAAAGAAATACGATTACTTTTATATGATGAAAATTTTACTCTGACACCAATGGTCTCGTACATCTATGCGAGCATTTTTTTAATCAGTATTCTTTGTAAAAATTTAATGATGTTTTTATTTCAGTCCCTTTTGATACTAATGTTAACACACCATTAAAAGTTACTCAAATTAAATATTTATTAAATTTTACGAATATGTATTATCTAAATTTTAATTGACATTGTTAACAGTTTGTATCTCATATAAATAACACTATTGACCAATTTGAAATCGAGAACATGATTGTTATAGATTTTTCATGTAGGGGATGGAATCGAATCACAGCTGTAAACTAATGCCATAAAATGTTTACAGCTGAACTTAATATTTCACAATGAAAAATGTGTGCTCTTACTTCAGTGTTTTATTGCGCCGGTACATCCGGCCGGCGCTGAAGGCTGCGGAGCTAACCGCCTGAAAAAATCTACGACCCCTTTATGGCAGCTGGAAGTGGCAGTATTGTAATTTTTATATGGATTGAGAACTTTATATTATTGGAACGTTTTCCAATATCTTGCTGTTGTTATGATAAGTCATAACATCGGTGAACTAGTTACATTGCAAAGCATTGTTATTTTTCGTCATAAAAAAATAACATTAATTATTTTATCATTAATATTTCTAATTAAACTTGCATGTAATTATTTAAATATTTTAAATAGCGTTTTTCTTCCGTTTTTAGATATATCTGCTTGTAAATTGGATCACATGCCATATCCACCAGTAACCTTCCAGAACATTCGTTTGCTCTGTCACAAGTCAACTCCGAATACCAAAGTTATATCAAACACATTTTCAATGAGACAATACTCCCAAAATAAAAGCCGACAGCTGTTCGATTAATTAGATTAATTGTTAATTAATAATAATGAATTCTATAGATCTTAAAAAAGAAGAAGAAGAAATTGTTTCAAATTTTATGTTTGTTGTTTTAAAATAGAGATACGCAAAGTTTTGTTTCTTGTAGCGAGATGTTTATTTTTATTGCCCACAGTAAAATATCATATTCATAACGATCGGTTAGCTTTTAACGTGGGATAACTGTGATGCTACGGAGAGATTTATAAAAATAATCATATTTTCTTGCTCGACGAAAACTTGAATAGACTTGAAGAAGTGTTTTATTTTTTTATATATTTTCACACTTGAGTCAGGTAGTTGGAAGTTTGTTCCTGGCGGCGCAAGTTTTTCACAAACATTCGCTGGAAGAGTCTCCTCGCCTCGCATTGTAATAACTCGCTAGGAAAACAGATTTTTAGGAGGAAAAACTTTTGAGAGGTTCCCTTTGCATGCGGACGCAAAACGACACCAAACATGTATTGTTGTATTTTAACTTTAAAATAAATATTTTTCCGAACGTTTCGAAAGTTTGGAGAATTGCATGATAAAGTATCGGTTATAAGTTTGTGCAATAAATTGATATTTGGAAATATATCATAGACATATATTTTATTTCAATGAATGTGAAAACTCTATGAATATTGCAAGATGTGACAGGCGAAGTTTTCTTTAATGGAATATTAACAATATTCAAGTTATACGAGCTATGTGCTTTAACTTTTGTACTCAGATATACTGAACACTTGATCTAATTAAAATAACCAACAACTGATGTTCATACAAATGTATGGCAAATACCATCTTAAATGTCATTTTTGTCATAAATCAGCGGAAATAAATGGCGGACGTAGTGACGTACACAGCGTCCAGTTCATTGCCAAATTCATTGACCATTTATTTTATATTAATTAAACATACACTTGTTATAAACTATAAGTATTTTGTAAATATTTTTTGAGCGGTTTAATGATTTAATTTATTCACAAATATTATTTTTACATCTATTCACGGTTGATAAAAAGAGTTGAGAAGTCAAAAAATGTCAGGTTATATCGATTTGTACTCCTCCGCTCAGGAGGACGAAATAATAATAAAAAAAAATGACAACATAATTTTTAGACAAAAAAAATGTTTTTGAATTCCAAATGTTTTAGCGTTCAACACTTAAAAATCTGATAATGATGATGCTGATGCTGAACAATATTTGAATAATTCATATTCGATTATTAAGAAGCTATATCCAGTATTGTGGATCAGGTGACCAGGAATATGTAGGAGGTATGTCGTCAGCTTTCCGTTTCCTGGTATCGCGGGGAGCACCGATCAGAAGTTTGGCTTTAAGGGTTTACCGATACACGGCGCTTGGAGCTGTGGCCGCCGGAGCGTGCAAATTAACGGGCGCCCGTCAACTTGCCGGGACTGCGGGACAAGCGGGACAAGCGGGACAGTCCCACCCAGATCTGGGGACAGGGTCGACAGCCATCGACAACCTTTCACAAATTATTTATCGATACCGAATAAAATTACACTGACGAATATTTTTTATATTTAAGTGAACACAGTTTAATACATTTACTTTATAATCATCAAGTAGTGGATGCTTCCCAACGAATAGGCACACTCAAGTGGCAATGGGCAAGACATATCTGTCGAAGAGACGATGGTCCATGGGGAAGAAAGGTATTGGAATGGCGCCCAATAACTGGCAAACGAAGCGTTGGCCGACCCCCTACAAGATGGACTGACGATATAAGAAGAATAGCGGGAGTAACCTGGATGCAGAAGGCGGAGGATCGAAGAGGATGGAGACTCATACGGGAGGCTTACGTTCAACAGTGGACGGACACAGTCTGCTCAATTATACGTCAAACAACATTATGTCAACATTTAAAAAAAAATATATATTAAAAATCAACATTATATAAAAAAAAACAAAATTTTCATTAGATGTTTTATAAGCCCCCGTATATATTCGTTAATACACTATTAAGATAAAGTATAAAATTTAGCAGATAATATTGTATCGAGCATTTTATGAAGCAATATTTTTCAATCAAAATGTTAAAATTGAATAATCTTTTTTCATAAGTAAAATTTTAATAGAAATTGTATAAATTATTTAATTATTTTGAAAACATGTATTTCATGGATATTTTGAGTTCTAAATTGATGTATTTAAAATACTCAACTGTTTTTAACGAATAATATTTAAAAAACAGCTTAAAATTGCGAGTACTTTCCAGTGTTTGATATGTAAAATCACGTTTTAAGTTTTGAATGCTCTTTTGGTACGGAGTTTTTCAGCGGCAAATTATTTGAAAAGCAGCGGTTCGGTTACTTTGATCCAAATCCTTTTCAAGTCAATGCACTTTTAGACTGAAACTGTACAGATCAGATTGATGCACTGTTAATCGCAAAACTGAAAAAATAAAAGCTCATTCATGTGTTGATAACATTGTCAAATGATAAATAAGTAGTGTAATCATATTTTCATAAGTATTTTTATTGACATGAAAGATAAGATATTATTTAAGTATTTTCATCAAATATGTCTTAAATGCTTACCCCAGATTTCATAAAGATAAAAATTATCTATGTTTCCAATATAGAATAACAAATCAATAAAACAATATATATTTTTACCTTTTAAAATAAAAAAAAATATTGCTTCTATATGTTGTTATTCAGTAACTATTAAATGATAGTTATATAATACAATAGGACATGTTATAGGTGTGATATATTAAAAAAAAAATGTAAGCACATACAGGAGAATACCGATAGATGGTGATAGTAATTCTGAATTCTCATCTGTGGAATTCTATGTGGAATGTTGATCCGCCAACGACATAGAATTTACTATGAATGAGTGGTGTTCACGGGACTATTTTCGTTTACCACAAATTTTAATTGATTGGCTATGACTGATATTTTACGGTTGAGGGATCAAATTCACGTCAACCGGGGGTATTTTAGAGCTCATAAATCGAATAAAAATATTTTTGTTTCCAGTCTCAGTCGGGGATCGAACCCACGACCTTTGGCTTGCAAACCAAACGCTTTGACCATTCAGCTATACCCGCCGGCTTCGTAATATGCTATAATATTTCTTATAAAAGTAAGTTTTTGAGACGTGTCTCAAAGCTTAAATAACTTATAGTGAGATGATGTAACAGTCATTGATCCGTGAAGCGAAGTTATGTCGGATATATCGGTCCGGCGGTCAACCGGCGCGCAAGTATCGGACAAGCTTCAGCAATACTTCAGAAGCTCACGGAGGTGCCCCGGAAGCTCCTGAACTAATGCCTCCAGAACATGCCCACTTGCACTGTGTCTAGTCATATAACATACAATACATACTATTCAATTACATTATATTAAATTTCAGTATTTAATTATTTTTAATATTTGAGACAATTATACTAAATTTTTAACCATTAGATAATCGAATATGGTGGAATGCTCATATTTGGCTGTGCTTTAGCATATTTTAGTTTCATTTTGTATAGTTATAAGTAGAAAAGTTCTTGCAGGAAGTAAAATAATATATTTATTTTAAAACAGTCTAAAAAATAAAATTAAGATTTTTTAATATCTGGGACATATGATTGATTCTATCAATTTCTTAATAAAATATATCCAGTCCAGCCATTCACTTTGCAATATTAAATAATTAACAAACTGTTTCTTTTTTCACTTTTCAAAACTATGTGAAATAAAAACTTTATAAACCACATTTGAGAAGAGAGACTACTTTTGACACTTCTCATTCAAATCTTCTTTCTTTGCTGGAACATATGGCTGTCAGAAATTGTCGCGACAAAGCTTGTTATATATATTATAATCAGTCATTATCAATTCCAAATCAATGAATAAAATAGTATGTCACTAACGTAAATAATTTTTAAGATAAAATATTGCGCCTATATAGCAGCCGTACTAAATCAACAAAGCGAAAAAATACATTTTATTTCAAAGATACAATAATATAAAATGGAATACAACTATTAAATATTAAATGCCCCATACAAACCAAAACGATAAATCTGCATATTAACGCTGGCAACAAGCGATGATTTTTTTCTCTGGTTTGTGTTATTTTCTATAATGCTGAATACATTTTTAAATAACCCATCGCTCAATGTTTTATTGGTAGTAGGAAGTCAGTTATGCGGGAAATATGCTTACTGGGGGATATGTTTTACTGACACGCCACTTCAGTAATCGTCAACCAATTCCCACCCTACATTGTTGTTATGCTCGCGCCTACATTCTTAAGACGTTATCTAAACGCAAAATTCCATGTATGTTAAGACTTATTTTTTATTGAAATAGCATTTCTACTTTTCCATTTAATTGCGTTATGAAATGTCACATGTAATGAGTCATAGAAATGTTATTCTATTGATTTGTTCGTAAGTCATGTTATGAAAATGAAGTTATTCGTAAGATATTCAATGCTGTGCGTTTATGAACATACGAGTACTTGAGGCATTTTTTGTTTGAAAAATCCATGGCATTATTTTAGTGACAAAATGACCATGTAACTTACCACTAATTTGGTTGGTCCGTATAAAATGTATTTTTATAATTATTTTCACATCACTATACAAAAATCATCATTCTTTAAAGTTTGTACAGATACATTAACGATATAAAAGGGAAGAATATTCAAAATGAGCAAAATCCTCATAATAATAATAAACCCGTTATTTTGAAATATTTACTTTGCTAATTACTTAAAATTATGCCTCAGATACTAAAGTTGCCGTTTCTTCAAATCTTGGAGGTTTTCAGAAACTATATATGTTTTAAGATAGACTTTCGGGTGTATGTATTATTACAAGCCATAGACACTTGCAGCCGACAGAATTGAATGGCGGAAATCTGTGGGTGACAATTTGTGGAATGGATATGAAAAAAAGTTGACCATCGCAGCGTAGTAGCAATATAAAGAACGTCATAACTGCCAGGGCTGTTCCCAGGGGGGGGAGAGCGTTAACGGCAGCGCAGGTCTTACTTTATAACGCCCGTTTTATGGAGCACAGAGTCAAACATTTATCGCGGCAGATTGAAACGTTAACGTCACCCCCGTTTACGATGCAAAGCCTTGCAATGTCTTCTGCAGCTAGGCGACCGTCTGTTGGTTCAACCTTCAAGCCCAGCTTAAACCAAAAGAACGAATGTTCATCCTATCGTCATTTCTTCAAAGTAATTTGATATTATTTAAATTAACTGTTTGTGGCAATTGAATAATAATTCAGTCACTTGGATCTTAACCGGAATAAAGCATAATTACAAGTATATGTACTTACCGACGTTTTCTTATGGCTTGCACTATCTACCACCATCCGTCTCGTTGCACAAATAATCAAGTATAAACATTTTTATAGATATTCTAACGAACTTTTTGTAGACATATGATCATTTTCACATCAAAAGGGATTTATACATTTTTGTGATTAATAATCACTTTACGATTTCATTTGTATGAGTTGTTTTTTCGTCAATTTAACCGTTGCTTTAACATTCTTACAAAAAAATGCTCCAAATTAAAGCGTTTTTAACATGTTGGCATAACTCTTGGAAAATATTTATTTTAATCTTAATTTATTTCATTAAAAAAAATCTTAACAAATTAAAATAATTTAATTGTATATACTTAATATTATTATTTTTACAAGCGCCCATTATAATGTCCAAAACAAATTATGGCTGTAAGTAATATTATGTAGTAAAATATATGTTTACAAATTTATTATATCCATGAATTCCATACATAGTTTTGTAGACTTTCTCCAAAATAAAATACATTGAAATAAATTCTTTGAAAACACTGAATGTTGTTGACCGATTTTCGAATAAACAATGATCTACAATAACATGAATTTCAGTTGTCTACAAAAGCAGTTTTGAATACTACATACTAAGACTATACTTGTAGATGCACAACAAGTACATAAAATATTAATGATACAGTGGAATTTAATAAGATTTTTTTTATTTTCCAGATGCTGTATAGGCAATACTCGGTTGTCGATGAGTAAAGCTGCTAAAAGTCTCGTTGTTTCAAGTATTATTCTTAATCTGATCAAGAGTGTACAATACAATAAAAAGTATTACATATTATGCTTTTACTTATTAACTTACTTAAAATAAATATTTATTTAGCTCAGACTCCAATAATGGACTACTCGCATGACAATAGAACGCTTTTCCACTGGGCCATATGGCTGTCATGTAGCTGTGCTTCAGTTACCTTCGCACTGTTAGTGTGCAACGATGCGATGTCTCACTAGTGGCTAAGCGCTACATTTACCTGCTGCCCTTCCTCTAACAAAGACCTCTTTGCCCGGATGTTGTCGTCCAAACAAACTGCATGTACGAATAAGTTACCACTATCGCAATTTAAGCTGCTGAGATTTAAGTCCATTGATTTTGATACGAACATTATCTATGAGTATCTTTATTTAAACACTCTTAATCTGGAGCATTTAGCCACCAATAACCATCACATAAAACTGTGAACATTCTTCAAATATTTTCAAATCAGTTATGCACATTTTACATAAAATTATACTATTTGATCCATATATATGGATTCATATAGTTTTATATACATTTATGCATTAAATAATTGATATGTAATGTTTAACAAATACTTATGATTTATTTCATGTTTATTTAAATTAAAATAAACAGTAACGATGAATACTGTCGAAAACAATGGCGGTCAAAATATGGGAGAGAGAATAAATTTGACACACATGGTTCAACCCAAAAGCCACAATTACAAAACAGATTTGGTTTCCGGCTTTCTGCAGTACATCAAGACAAACAGCGTATCTTTAATAATAAATATATTGTAAAATACGAGTACATACGAATGTATTTTTATAATGTTAAATTTCATTCCTTATATAAAAATTGTGAAAGCCGCGAGTTGCTGTGTCGACGGTTAAATAAAATATAATTCCAAAAAAAATAAGAAAACATTGCTTTTATTTTTCACGTAATCAATTATTGAAAACAATTCAGCACCAATATCACCCTCTGTAAAAGCTATGTAGTTCACCCAGCACTGCAGAGTGCCGGCTCCTGGCAGGTCCTACGTGGCCAAACTTCTCACATTAGCGGGATCCGATTCAGATAAACTTAAGCCAAGACGCGAAACAAACTCTCATTAAAGTAACAAGCGACGGTTCTTATGGACGATCATTCCGAGGAGCTTCGAGGCGATACTTTAAAATTACCCAACCGCGGGGAAATAAAACCTTAAAAACATGACACCGGCGAAAACGACGCGTAAAATTTATGCGACGAAATGAGACTGCGAACTTTTGTCGAGGTGATTATTTTGCCTGCTATTATAATATCATTAGCAATGATTTTTGGTGACAATATTTTCGTATAAGAATGTGGAATTGTAATAAAGCCGTTCGTAATCTAAAGCAAAAATATTTGATTCGAATAGATTTACATTTAAATGAATTTACGAATGAAAAGTAAGAAATTCTTGTATTGTATTGAAGCATGTTTTAAAGTCTGGTGCATATACTTTTAGCAATTTTGTTAATAAGAAAATAGTAGGTAACAAGAGAGTACTACTGAAAAATCAATGACGCTCATTCAGGGTGGTTGAACACTGCATGAGAAATAAAACGTGTGTAAAGGATGAGAAAATTGCAGGCTTATGTTTATATTTTTCTACTGAAACACATACTGGAACTTCGCTTCATAACTTTTAACTATGTAAAGAAAGATTTTTGAAAAAATGTCTGTTCTAGGTATACATACATTAACCTTGTATCGGTTTAAGCAAGTGAAATGAGAGTCTTTTGTATGTGGTTAATTGCCGCAATAACATATGTTTGAATTAAAAAGAGCAGTGACCATACTAATATCGGTAAAAATGACTAAGTTTATCAGACTTTTGTACTTCTATTCCAAGGATTTGAGGTAAGGCGAATGTGTGACATTATTATTCGTGTTAGTAAATTGTCAGTGTAAGCTTCTATAAGTTAAAATATCAGTTCATGAACGTCTGTAACTACTAACATAAAGTAGTACGGCATCTTGTAAACGTTATTCCGTACACCTTTTTACCACTAGGGTTTCTTTATTGAGAGAACGAGATGAGAGTACGCCTTCAGCGAATGTACCGATCGTAAATGCACTCCCTAGACATCCACTTTACGCTGAACGATAGCCGCCGGTGTTTGTGGAAGCTTCGGACTACGGGATATACTCCAGCTACATAGCTCAACTGGGGCCTAGACACAGCTCAGCTACAGGCCAGGCACCTGGTAATTGATATTCCCCACTCACTGGATAATAATTAAGCTGACACGATGCATGTTTTTCTTATTATGAAAAACAACACTACTCTACATAATACTATATACGATGTGATTTTATTAACTTACTCCTGCCACGGAAGGCACTACAAGTATATCATATACATAGGTAATTTATAAATATTGTATACGTCCCTAATGTACCTCCTTACAACTGACAGATACAATCTAAAGACTTTTTTCGTTTTTGGTTTATTTGTCTTCACTACGAAATATGTTTGATTATCATTTAGAATGCTATGAAAAAAAAACATTTTTGCATTGCGTAATATAAGTGAACCACGTTTAAAGTGAAAAGTATTTCGTGAGTTAAACAACCTTTAATCTTGACAATTCAAAACATAAGTAAAGTTTATAATTCTCGATGAATAATAGATTATCTATGTACCTCTTTAAAATAATGTGAGATATGCTAAAACTAAATTAATAACTATGATCCATAATTTATTTGTTACCTTTTTTTTCTCGATACATTCAGCACAACAACGTCCTCACGGTTAACCGAAGCGAACTAAATTGGACCGTAGTGAATACTTGAACAACACGCATAAAATTTAAATTGTAAAAAAGGAATGGAAGTAATGCAGCCGTGAGATTATTTATTTCTTGGAATATCGCATAACTAAAAGTAGTACGGTTTATCTGAAGTTATCTATGAAGGAATTTCAAGATACGATGCTGTTCTGGAATGATCAAAAAATTCTAGAAGTTAATGGAAGCTAAAAAAAAATACATTAATCAAACATTTTTTTATTGAATAAATTTATTCTAGTATTAAAAATCATTTTGTCGTAATATATCAAATCAACACTCAATCATAAACACGAGCTGTTTCTACGTAGTCGTTGATTTTAAGCAGCTTAATTTATGTAAACGTAATGATTTTTATCAAGTAAAGATTAATAAAATTTAATTGAAGGAATTAATCAGTTACAAAAATCTCATATATTTAAATTCATTTTGAGATTCATATAACTTTAAATTAAGTTTTGTGTACACTGAACACTTGTTGAAAGAGTCAAAAAATTACCTTGTAATGCCTTTATTATTGAAATCAGAATGTGTATGTAAAGTGTACTCAAAACAAAATAATAAAATCAACATCAAAAATATTATATTACAACAGGAAATAACACATCTTGCGTATTGACAAATTATCAGTTCGAAAAATGCATGCCATAAGATAAAAATTAGTGAATGGTATTCCAATGCCTGAAACTTGGTTTTCAAATACCGCCTTCCCAATGACAAAGAATCGCACTCCCTGTTCTCACCTAGCCACGACCCCAGTCTGCAAGGCTTTGCAGCGCGCGTATTGTAGTGTAAGCCAGTGCTTTACAATTGCTGGTTGACGTTGTTAAATTTTCAGTTAGTTTTAAAATACAAGTAAATCATATATATTTTTTGAAATGAAAAGGCGACAAAAGGAAAATATGTGTCATAAAAGAAAACGTTTTACTCCACTATATAATATCAGCGCTTTGTTCAAGTATGAATTATTATTATTATTATTATTATATTAGTATTTGTATAGCGCTCTTTTATGACCGAATGATCATTCCAAAAGCGCTTCTTTGCCTCTCTGAGTAAAAAGGTGGGTCTTGAGTCTGCTTCTGAAGGATGCCTCCGCTTTAAGCTCTCTTATGCTTTCCGGTAGTGAGTTCCAGGTCATTGGCGCAGCGTAGCTGAAAGCCCGATTGCCAAAGACCGTGCTAGGACTACCTCCCGTCAGCTGCAGGGTGCTTCTATTTGCTCTAGCCGATCTGAGTGTCTCTCCACGCGTGCTTATTTCTGAAGGCTTAATAAGTTCTGTCAGATAGTCCGGTGGCTATCTGACAGAATACTATCCATTCACAGAGATAGTGATCCCGAGTTGAGTTTTGCTAAACACCTACATTTGTCGAGACAGACATTTGGAAGGTAACTGCTTAAATGTTTGAAATAGCAGTTATATAGGTAATTATGATTGTTTTTTTAATCATTCATATTTTTCGATTCAACAAACTACGTTATTTTTTATTTCACGTAATGCTCTGCGGCACACTTGGATATTTTTTTGATTTTGACGTTTTTCTTTATTAATTCTTGTAATAAAATGCGGTATAAAAATGATTATTGTAGTACATATCACACTATACATTTTTATACAAATTAATTATTTACTGTATAAACATATAAGATTACATGAATTTTTTACTCACACAGGATCATTTGCTCTAGTTCTTCAGGATTTTCATTCATACACTGTATGACTAGAGTATTTATGTGATGTTCTTCGGCAATATGGTTGTATTTCACTGTTGTAAGTCTTCTCGGCTATCTGAAGTGTTTTCCTCGCTGTGCAACAATAGCAGGCAGCACTCAGCCGCTTTAATTTCCCGCAAAGGCAACACAAATTTCAAACTGAAAAATATGCCTACTCTTAGACGCTCTCTCCACCCGTATCGCCGGTGAGAAAGAAACTCCCATGAAGTGCCGGGCAGGGGTGACGGCAATGCCCACAAATTGGTGTTTATTTATTTTTGCGGGCGTTAGTGTGGTTTTTTTTAAACCACCTTTGACTTTTAATTTCTTCATCTCATTCTTGTTAAATTTGAATCTCAAGAATCTACAAACACAAAATTAAAATTTTTGATTGCAACGACTTTTAAGTTTACTATGTGTTATGAGGTTTTAGTCAAAATTTTCAATATGTCTTAAGTGGTTAAATGTGAATTTCGAGTTTCGAGTCTCAACACAAAATGTGAACAAGGTGTTAAGGATTTCCAAAGTAGATTTGACATTTTACTATTATTATGGTTTAATATAAGTTAATAATTAAAATAATATTTGCATATCATTATGAAGCATGTATTGTGTATAAGAGATTGGTTGTGTTTATGTGAACTATATGTAAAACTTATAAATTATGTCATAGCTTTGTGACAGTTGACACAAAGAAACAAACAATCTGTACTTTCTGAGTTTCAACATATTTGACAACAGACAAACAGTATGTGTAGCCAATGATTCTGCATAGAATAAAAGGTAGAAGGTTTTATTATTGTTATTATTAAGTATTATTTCCAACACGTTCAACCATCAATATTTACAAGTATTCGATGACATATAACTGAAATAAATTGTACAAAGTAATTACAGGGACAAAACCAAAACGTTTATAGTCTAAATTAAATTATGCGTGAATTATTTGACGTTTTTTAATAATTAATAAAGTCTTTGCGTTCTCTGCCCTATCGTCTGCTGCTGCCCACCTGCAGCATTCATGAACATAACTACGCCGTGAGACAGAATAACTTCGACGTTATAGCCTTTATTGTCCCGTTGTATTTAACACCAGCTCTTTGTTCGCCTGTCCGGCGATTTAAAAACACTACCTCGCTTTGTCGGGTACTGTATCCTTAAAACAACTTCGCACCGGTGCACTAGATCGCAAAAAACAATACTCACCATTGATGTCTTTAATTTTAACATAGAACAGTACAACACAAATTATACATACTTGCTAATGACATCTCTGAAGAATAGGCAAGTGGACAGAACGCCCTAGAATCGACGATTACGAATACCAGTGATTATATATATTTTTAAATATATGAATATAAATATTATACGTTTTAAATCTATTTATATTGGCCAACTGCTGGTGAACTGGTTTAATTACTCTTAATAAAAAAGATACTACAAAATGTATTGATCGAAACACGATAGTATACTTATGTCATTTTGTGAAAAATCATTATGCCTGATCGTTGACAGTCTGCGTATTATATATTTTCGCAAACTTCTCTACTAGAATGTCATATAAAAAACATTGAAATATGTAGTAAATTGGCACTTAGTATTTACAAATAATTTAAAACAATCGTAAATTAAAGTATATATATTTTAATATTTAGTTAACAATGTAATAATATATGAATTAATATACTCTTGATGCAATAATTTAACTAGTTTCGGCTTTCAGATAAAATAATTAGTTTTGTCCAACCACAGCGGGTGTAATATTATTCAAATCAAAATCACTAGTATGTTATTCTGATTAAGTGATACGGTATTGAGAACAAATGGAAAATGCAATTAATTACATATTCTGTTTTGTGCATTATTCGGTGCCAACTTTGGGTGAGGTTTAATGTTTCATCGTTTACTTTATGTTTGAAAAAGGTTAGTTTAATTTTATTTAGATAAATTATAGACTCCAATTTGTTACAAAAAAAACTAAATATATTTATAAGATAGTATTAAGAATGAACCCAACAGTCGGCCCTCGAGCCGCATGCGGTTCTTTACGAGACTTTTGGGACTGTATTACATACAAGTATATCCGGCTTTTTAGTAATTAGTTTGTCTGCTATCCTGTTTCCATAATAATCTGGCTTTTTTCACTTGAAAATCTGTTGGTTCCTGAGTAACATAATTTTACTAAGAATAAATAATTAACCTATACAGAGACTTCGTTCTAATTTAGCATCATATGCAATACGAGTATGTCGCATTATTTAATTTCGTTTATGGTATTCAACGTAATATCGTTAATTATATTTTTTGGTGAAAGCTTCAACATCAGCCCCATCATGTCGAATAATAAAAATAATTCAAACTACATAAATACACTAACAGTTTTAATTATACCTGTATAATACTGTCGTATTAAATATATATTAATATGACAATACCTACCTTTACCCTATTAAATTTCTACGACAGGTACAAGAGATTACCATACAACTTATTACAATCATCTCGTAATTAAACGTAATTAAAATATTAAAATGCATCGAATAACAGAACTAGACATCAATTAGCAATTTTTCTATTTGCTTTCATTAGCTTACTAAGTTGTAAGCTAATGAAAGCAAATGCAAAAAAACATGCAAAAACGGTATTAAAGTTTATATTTATATTATTTTTCAACCTATACATTTCCTATTTATTTAAGGCTAGGACTAGGACTAAATATTGTAGTTCTGGCCTCTTAAGCAGCGAACTATTTCAAATCTTCTTACAACAGCTCTTAACAAACATTTAAATATGCTTTGAACACAACAATGCCTATGTTTCAATTTCCAGTCTCTCCTCAGTGTCAAAAATAAAGTTTCCAAAAACTATATTTAAGACGTACTCATGATGATTTGAGAGCAAACATGGATCTGGGACCTTATGAATTTAGCAGCTGATACATAAACATTAGTTATAGCTATCATATGCTAGAGCATAAATAGATAGAGGGAGCGGAAAAGCTTTTGTATCGCATCACTGTGAAATATCATTAATTTAAGCTTTACTATGAAAAACTAACTTCTAGAAAGTTTCTCTGGCAGTTTATAGTTACCATCTGGTACATTTATGGGTTCTGCAGTTATATTGCAATTACAGTAAACAAACTATACGTACATATTGAATTCAATATTTCCAGCGTACTTGTTTGAATGTCGTACTGCAGATATTCTCAGTTGACTAACTAAATAATATCACATTAGCCTCTACTGTCCGACATATTTCGATGCATAATAATTTCCAAAGCATTTCCGCAATAAACCGGAATTTATACTCACCACACTGCAATAGCTCTTAACCTTTTTGGACCCATCACATTTTATTATAAAGATTAAATCCAATGAATAAAAATATTTATTTTAAATTATTTCAACCCATTTTCATAGGTATGTTCGAACTACAGGATTTAAAAATAACGGGGTATATACTATATAGCTCTAAGATTTACGATCGTTCTGAAACTTATTCATGTCATGTTTATGGGATTTTTTCGTATTTTTTTTTTTTTTATGTAAACGCATGCAGGAGAGCACAACCGGTCAAGACCAGTGCACTCTATGACGCTCAGCCAGGGAGGCTGGACGCTGCATGCGGGAAACGTGTGTTGTGTTCGTGTTTGTGTGTGGGTTGGGGAGATTGCAAGTGTATATTTATCTGTTTCTTGAAGAGATCCAGATTGTAGGAAGGAGGAAACACAGACGCTGGAAGAGCATTCCATAGCTTACCGGTGGCATTAAGGAAGGAACTTTGGAAGCTGCCAGTTCTTGGTCGACATATATTAACCGTGTATGGATGTTCGGCAAGTGTAAGACGAGTTTGTCGGCTGTGAGTGGGTGCAGGAGGAATTAGTTCTTTAAGTTCCGAAGAGCAGCGACCGTGGTAATAACGGTAGAAAAGACTAAGAGAACCAACCTTACGTCTGTGTTCCATTGATTGTAGATTAGACGTAAGGGTGTCATTGTTTATCAAACGAATTGCTCTTCTTTGAACTGAGTCAATTAAGTTTAGAAGGTATTTTGGGGCTCCAATCCAAAGGTGACTGCCGTATTCAAGGATAGGTCGGATTTGTCCTTTATATAGAAGAAGAAGTTGTTTATCGTTGAAATACCGACGTGATCTATATAATACACCTAGTTTTTTGGAAGCGAGACCGGCTTTACACTTAATTGACTCGTAATATTTGATATTATTCGATATTGATAATCCAAGCATGTTGATGGAGCTTGCTTTCGGAAGAGAACAACCGTTGAAAGATACAGGATCCATAGCAGTCTTCTTGGTGGAGAAAGTACATGATTGGGTTTTTGAAATGTTGAAACTGACGAGGTTGAGGTCGCCCCATCGTGAAACCCTTTCAAGAGACATGTTCATCTTCTTCACCAGAGATTCCCTAGCAGCAGATAGTTCCGAATGTTTCGGAGGTTTTTGGAAGATTATACTCTCATGGACAGTGCTGTCGTCGGCATAACAGTGAATGTTTGCGCATTGAAGCAGATCATTCACATGCAGAAGGAAAAGAGTGGGCGACAGCACAGAGCCCTGTGGAACTCCTGAGTTGATTTTATGGCAGGAAGAAGAAAAGCCATCTACGACAGTGATGTATAGCTTCATATTTGAGTTAATCGCCTATTAAGACAAAAATGATCTAAGCTTCAGGTGTCAAATCATCCAAAGTAATCAAAAGAATGTTTTCTAATGACTATATGCGCATCGTGCTATATATATATATATATATATATATATATATATATATATATATATATATATATATATATAGCTCCCTTCTTCTAAAGATCCGTGTTTCTCAACTTAGAGGAGCATATTCAATTTTATAGGACAAAGATTAAATGTGCTTTGAGGTACATTCGTAAGATGCAATGATCAAGGTAGCTGACAAAAATGCACTTAATAAAATATATTTACAAACAAAACTGTTAGTATATGAACAGGAAAATTCCAAATAATTCAATTACTAATTCTATATCATAACACAAACTTACTTTCAGAAATCGACTTTGTGACCACCAAAAAAAATACGTGCGTTTGCAAATTCGTGTCGTATATTCGGTGAGGGAATTCATTTTCCATTTTCTTCTAACTCTGACAATGATACTAATCTCATTCACGGATTATTTTTCGTTAAAACTTCTGTACAGTGGCCATAATTATCCAGAAGGAACTTTTACTGAACATAGTTTATCAGTTATAACTAATCAACTCTTCATAATCGAGATTGAATTTTCCTTGGGAGTGAGGCGAATGTGAGATGGTGGATAAGTGGATAACGACCAGTTTAGAACCATATAAACCTAGAAGAATACCCGTAAATCCAGAAATACTTATATTATAACCTTTTCAACTTTGTTTTTAACATAAAATACGAGTATTTTGAGTATATAACAATAGAAAAAACACATTACACCTAGGTGACCTTAAAAATTTACATAGCAAAAAAACGAATAGCATTATACATAAATATTATATTTTTCTCGTTTTCTTATTAGTAAATCACTCAATTAACAAATCACTGATATTTAAAATAATCCGTCAATAAAGATCTGTTCTATCAACTGCGTTAGCATATTGACCTCTAAATCACTTTATAAATATATAATGGAATAAAGCGTTATCAAATCCAAAGATGAGATCTGTCGATCTCAGTCTAGAAATAAATAGTTGTAATTTTTTACCATTTGTCTCTAAAGTAATTTAAAATACACCTAACCGTGATAGTAAGTAAAACTTATCCCGGCTACTTTTTACTCAAATTAGAATGTATGTACCTTGTATTTTATGGTGTAACGCATACACCAAGCTGTCAAGGTTTGCCTTGCCTGAACGAGCGCACCACTTCCCCGGTAAATTAATTCAGTAAAGCATTACTTACATTCAGCAATGTTTCATAAATGCTGGATATTTCAATATGTCGATACATAGTATCGCTTTGCATTGCGAATGAATTGATGCAAACAGAAGGCGGAGTGCGATAACTAATTGAAAGGTAGGTCTAGAAATTCGAGTCAGAAACTTGATAGTATTAATTATGATATATTTTTGATCTTCGTCGTCTATGAGCTTAAAACTGAACATAGTGATATTCTAACATATGATATGATATAAAGCTCAAATGCCAAAGCATTAAAATAAATCTTAGTGGTTTGCAAGGCTTTGTATCCTAAATTTGCTTATCCATTTTTCTAATTGATAAATAATAATAATACTTAAAAAGGCTATGAATGAATACAAACTACTTGAATATCAATATATATTGTAATAAACTAACTATAGATTATGTAAATAATAATAATAACAGGATGAAGAGCAATAATTTTTATGGAATTTCATAAAAATATGTATTAATTGAACAACATATTATACTTGTATTTGATAAGTAATATTTTCTTATTTCGTGTTTATACCTTCCACCGCTTATATTTTATAGTCTTTTTTTACTTCATTTACTAAATCATCAATTATTATAGGCAATGTTTAATTCCATAAATTTTTACCATACATGTTAATTTATTTATATTACGAGTATATACAGTACAAAATTTTGAAAACACACTTACAACTTACCATATGAATAAATATTAATGATATTATTTTATATTCTAAAAAATGTATATATGCAACACTTAAATCAAAGATGAATCCCACGCCACACACAAGATCTACCTTTAAGTGGCGTGGAAAGCGAATTTCCAAAAAAATAAACAATAAAAAAAAATGAATGTAATACTGTCAATAAAATCTTAAATGTATCCTATTATATTTGATTAAATAAAAAATATATATATATATATAAAGTGAGATTAATACGTCAGATTTATAATTTTATTTTACTTTTAAATAACATGCGAATATCATTACATCCAGACTATCATTATCCAGATGACTATTATTTTAGCATACAAAGTGTTGCAGGTAGAGTTTTAAGCTACTAACGTCAGAATAATATTGCCCGACATTCACTTATCATTTATTTTTAAGAGGACTTAAGTGATTTCTACTGTCGAGACAACATTCGTCTATCGTTATTTTTGATATTGTATGGCAGCTTTTTTACGGCTGAAAAGTCGGTGTCACATCAGACAAAATATGAATAAATATTTTCGTAATACACAATGCTTTTAAATTAATTTAATAATAATACTTTTACGAAACTTCATCGGTAATCAAGCTGATGACTTATAGCATCACAGTCGAATGTCTCAACCACCCGACCATGACCTCCGGCAATATTAACAAAAATTAATCTCGATGAAGATTGCTTAGAGTTTCACACTCATCGAAACAGACAAATGCGTTAATTCTGTTTAAATTACAGTCACACATTGTGTGGTGTACTGTGTGACAACATAAATTTTAGCATTTTTATCCTTCATAATGATTTATATTACTATTATAGTATTTTTTGATACTGCAACTTGTAAAATCTTACATCCTGCCACTTAATGCATCAAACGGAAATTTTCAGCTGAAAAATGTTTTTAAAAAATATTTTCCTTTTGAAGTATTCAGAGAAGATCTCTGCGGTTGGGTCAAACGTAATTACTGGCCGGAAACATCAGCGATGCACTTCCGGGACGTCTCTTCCCCCTGACACCGTCCACCCATCTTCACCTCCACCTTCACCTCATCAACACAACCACCCCTCTAGCATTCAGCCATATACGAGTATATACAACGTACGCTTACTTACACACTAAGCATCCAGCTTACCTAATTGTATCACCAGAGCCGCTTTCAGGGAGTATTTTAATATTTATTAAGTGTTCAAATGAGAGTTTTCAAATGATTGTACTGATAGTAAATTGGTAGTACAGTTAAATTCTGAAGATTAAGTATCCATGTTGGTTAATCAAATACAGGTATATTGATTATTAATCTGATATCGGACTACAAGGATCATTGTGATTAACTTGTCTTCTGGGCACAGGAAATTTCTGATATAAATTATGCTTCGGGTCCTCAATTTACACTAAAACTATTGGTTTAATTGTATTTATAGGTCTTTATCCTAGAACAAACTTAAAATCCTGATATAAATATTCTTGGGGATTCTGACCCCCAAGTATAGCTATAATACTTTATCAACGCATACTTAAACATTTCATTTAGCAACGCGTCGGTCATACAGGATCTTGTTGGGATGTGCTTAGGAGATTCTATTTATATTCTTGATTTAGGTGTCTTATAACCAATTTAAAGCCCCTATTCGGCTTAGATAATTTTCATAAGCATTCCATAACCTCTCTCTAGCTGGAGTATAAGTTCATCATGAGCTGTCGTCGCAAAGCTTTGCCAGAAGCTATTACTTCCCATCATCCCATATCAAATCTGCATCCTATACATTTTATGGACACGTATACTTTTGAATATGTCGTCCAGAAAAAGTAAAAGGGAGGGAGCTTGTAAAAAAGGATGAAGTAGTTTATATTTTTTTGCGAAATTCAAAAAGTTTAATCCAAACTTCGTATCTTAGCTAATAGTTGAATGTAATACTGCCGTATTCGCTCTCTATGCTTGTCATTCCTCAGAAAATCATCCATCGTACATCCAGTACTCTACGCAAGCACCTGTTTTGACATCATTATTTGGCTACATTGGCTTTTGCATGTATTGTATCACATATGTATTGCACACAGAGCTTAATTTCTAATATATTTTCATTACTCTGCCTATTTAATCTCAGTTTGATAGTGCTTCATATTACATTTTATGAAAATGAGTGAATTCATTTTTCGCAAACATTTTTCTTTCAACTGTTTTAGAACGCAAGTAACCTATAAAGAACCTTAAAGGCTCTTGACAAGATTTGGGTCAGTGATCTTAACGTGCTCTACACTTTCTGAAATATTTTTAATTTAAATTATGACTGCAGAGCATAAGTTATCTAACAGAATAGTAGCATGCAGATATTTATGACAACGAAAATCACTTATATTAAAATTAACAGAAAATATATCTAGAAATTATTCCACAATTTTTATTACTGGACGTCATGTTTCGGCTACGGTCCAGTCTTGACTTGACAAAGGCTACCCGATGTAGCCAAAATATATTACTTAAATTTTGGAATATATTTCGATTCATATTTTATTTTTATTTTCTATTTTTTTTCTTTCGAAGAAATCTAAAAAATATTATTTAAACTTAACGTAACACGATGATTAAGTGGTGAAAAATTATTATTCGAGAAAGATTTTAATAATTGTTAATTAAATACAATACCACAGATTAGAACATTGATCTTCTTCGTAGTATCAATCCGGTGGATTGGTTTGCAGCAACAGAATCTTGCATCTCGATCTCCATTCCTCTCGGTCCTCCGCAACCCTTTTCAGCTCAGCATAATCACTACAGTTCATGTCCTCGAATACTTGCTGCAACTACTCCCGTCTAGGGCACCGTTCTGCAGTAATGTTCGTACATTCCAGGTGGCATACTTGTTGGCTGAAGTTTTTTCTTATTTGTCTTGGTTGTTTTGTCTCGAGCAGTCCCCACCCGGAGATCCGATTGGGGGACTATTTTATCTCCGGAAAATTTTACTTGAGATGCAATAATTTTTTTGCTGATACGTGGGATGTCTTTAAGACCTTTAATGTGGTATTTTCCCCTTTATTTCCACATCCTAATGCCGTTGACCATTAAGGTTCATCCGCCTTAGGAGGGCATTTACTACCTCCAGGACAATAGAGTGCCCTAACTAGCTTGACCTGATGAGGTTAGCTGGGTGTTAGCTTATTCCGGCCAACATTCGGTCCAAAAAATCTGATCTTTCAAATTATCATCAACCACAACGCAAATATTGAACATTGATATCTGCCTTCAATTATGGCTGATTATTTGAAATGAAACTAGAGTAATCATATGGTGTCAAAATCAATTTGCAACATGATCCAATTGCTTTTCTAAGATGTATGCCCCATATAGTAACAGAATGTGTATTGTTATTATATGATGTGGAGTTTCATCAAATGGTTTACAATCAGATGAATGTTACCTGACACTAATTTGACAGGGTGTATTGATATTCTATACAGGTTTAGTATACAAAAGTACATTACAACATTGTTGATTATATCATATAGAAACGATTAATAACATTTTTTAATTGATTTAATAAAATTAAAAATATATATTTCAATATTCGTCGATACTTCAGGCTCATACCCATACAACATCATTAGTGCAACGATTCTACTTTGAATAAAATATGCAAAATTATCATTTCATTTTCGTTTTAGCGCTGACAAATCTTTTATTTCCTAATGACTTTAAAACCTAAATAGCTTTGAACTTTGAAAAAAATGATATGCTAAAAATATCATTATTAAGAAAAATAATCTTCTATGAGTGCTTCCTTGTAATGAGTTTTGATATGTCCGTTTATTTTTTCGGTTTATTTTTCGTTTAAAATAAAATAACCAAGCTGTATTACTTTTAATTGGGATCAACTTGGTCATCATACCAAAACAATATGGCCTAAAATAAAATAAAGTTTTTTTTTTACTTTAATATATATTCCGAGCATGAATCTCTCCATAGCACGTTGGGTGACATTTATTTTATGGGTATGACTTTCTGATAGATCTGTCGTCTCTGCGCCATAAGTTAACACATGGAGGATCCATTTATTAAACGCCTTAGTTTTAAGATATATTCGGTATTTATTATAAATTAGTTATTAGATTTAACATTCATAATACGTCAATTGTCCAAAATTGATTATCCCGAATAGCACCAAATTCACGCATTGTCATTCTGCTTAAATTAACAAATCAACACTCCACATACAGTACACTTCTTCTTCGTAGTATCAATCCGGTGGATTGGTTTGCAGCAACAGAATCTTGCATCTCGATCTCCATTCCTCTCGGTCCTCCGCAACCCTTTTCAGCTCAGCATAAGCGCTACAATTACTACAGTACACTACTATCCTCTAAATTTGCATCATACTATTTATTTTTTACCATCAAACAGCATTATTTTGCTTGTAAAATAATTCATCAGATCCAGGTTATGCCGAGTACTTTAGTACTAAGCAATATAAACGCTTAATTCACGACATATTTTCTAGTCCCAATCGCTATAAAGTTTTTTTTTTATGTAAACGCATGCAGGAGAGCACAACCGGTCAAGACCAGTGCACTCTATGACGCTCAGCCAGGAAGGCTGTACGCTGCATGCGGGAAACGTGTGTTGTGTTCGTGTTCGTGTTTGTGTGTGGGTTGGGAAGATTGCAAGTGTATATTTATCTGTTTCTTGAAGAGATCCAGATTGTACGAAGGAGGAAACACAGACGCTGGAAGAGCATTCCATAGCTTACCGTCGGCATTAAGGAAGGAACTTTGGAAACTGCCAGTTCTTGGTCGACATATATTAACCGTGGATGGATGTTCGGCAAGTGTAAGACGAGTTTGTCGGCTGTGGGTGGGTGCAGGAGGAATTAGTTCTTTAAGTTCCGAAGAGCAGCGACCGTGGTAATAACGGTAGAAAAGACTAAGAGAACCAACCTTACGTCTGTGTTCCATTGCTTGTAGATTAGACGTAAGGGTGTCATTGTTTATCAAACGAATTGCTCTTCTTTGAACTGAGTCAATTAAGTTTAGAAGGTATTTTGGGGCTCCATTCCAAAGGTGACTGCCGTATTCAAGGATAGGTCGGATTTGTCCTTTATATAGAAGAAGAAGTTGTTTATCGTTGAAATACCGACGTGATCTATATAATACACCTAGTTTTTTGGAAGCGTGACCGGCTTTACACTTAATTGACTCGTAATATTTAACATTATTCGATATTGATAATCCAAGCATGTTGATGGAGCTTGCTTTCGGAAGAGAACAACCGTTGAAAGATACAGGATCCATAGCAGTCTTCTTGGTGGAGAAAGTACATGATTGGGTTTTTGAAATATTGAAACTGACGAGGTTGGGGTCGCCACATCGTGGAACCCTTTCAAGAGACATGTTCATCTTCTCCACCAGAGATTCCCTAGCAGCAGATAGTTCCGAATGTTTCGGAGGTTTATGGAAGATTATACTCTCATGGACAGTGCTGTCGTCGGCATAACAGTGAGTGTTTGCGCATTGAAGCAAATCATTCACATGCAGAAGGAAAAGAGTGGGCGACAGCACAGAGCCCTGTGGAACTCCTGAGTTGATTTTATGGCAGGAAGAAGTAATGCCATCTACGACAGTGATGATGCTTCGATCACTCAAGAAGTTTTCAATCCAGGAGCATAGGGAGGGAGTTAGTCCATAAGTTAGTAAATATCTTACGGTAGCTATTAAAGTGTGAACTTGAGTAAGAAACTTATATATTAATATTTTAGAGAACAAAAGTATACAATGTAATATTTAATGAAAATATTATGTCATTACAATTATTTATATTATTTAACGGAAAGGTGGTAATTTCGTTCGTAAACCATGGTGATCAATATTTTTTTTAATACTGGCAACATGCACATGACTCACTGCAACAGCTGTCAAGTAATTTTAATTGTTAAGATAATATCACAAATTTATCTCCTAGACAAAGAAACACCACAACAAAGAAAGTACATAGTTTATTTATCGGATTTTGATAATATACCAATATTAAATATAACGCAATGGTCGCTCTGTGGGCGGATAGGTGGTACTCCCGGTTGGAGGGGCACTGGATGCGCCTTCACGTAGTCATCCAGCGGTGATCCAGTGCTCCACTCACTGAGTGTGAGTAGTTGTTAAAATTGAAAAGTATTAAATCTTAATACCTTTTATTTTCTTTTTATATGTCTATGTACATAAATTTATTATTATTATTAAATATAAGTATCACTGCAATATCGAATGTATAATATATAATGGAAAGCAAACAAATGCTGGAAGACAGTTCCAAAGATTGAGGCGCTACAACTATTTGGTGCTTACCATGTTTTGCCTCCAGCAAGATGTTCTCCGGATGTAGCAACACGAGTAGCTTGATTGAAGGCCGGCATACATTATTCGGAAGAACTGTCACTCCTGGGTTGCCAGAGGAATGACAGCTATTTTTACGGCTTGGCGAGGATTTCGTATTCCGCGAGATAAGGATTTTTTCAGTCGAAAGAATTTACTCCCTAAAATGGGAATCCATCCCTACTCCTCATTTTCTCGACGATAATAATACTCTATCGCGTCTTGAGCCTCAGACAAATTGTTAATATTATGTTTCGTTTTGTTTTCTCTTCAGTTTGTTTTTTATTGGAGCTAAGCCGGACTATCCTTTACTATCTTACTTCAGCTGTCGAAACATCAATTGCTAGGATTGTAAATAAAGTGACTTAAATAAAATATTTGAATAAAAAAGTTAAATCGCATATTCCAACATTATAATAAGGTAAGTCGTACAACGGTTTTGAAGGTTCTAAATCACTAAAATATAAATATAATACGGTAGATATTTAAATGGTGATTTATTTTTTAAATTATCACAAAAAAAACCTATATACTGGTATTAAAATACTATAATAATGACTGTAATCAATATAATTTACTTTCCGAGTTTAAAATGTTTGATATATTAAAGACCATCAACAATCGTTGCTAACATAAACGGTCAACTTTTGGTCAACAACGGAATAGCAATAGCATGGTCGAATGTTTAGTTATACCTGTATGGCAAGCCAAGTACATAATACAATGTTATTAAAAAAATACATTGTATATGATATCACTCCATCTCGAGCGGTAGTGAACCATACCAAATATCTCGGAGATTGATAGTTCAGTTGCACTCGAAAGAATCACTCCGCTAGCATGAATACGTCCGCTTGATCTTCTTCCCTCGATACATCCTGTGACTATGATATTTTTAAGACCTTAGACAACAACATTTCAGAAGACATCGATGCTCAATGGACAGCTCATAATGGAAAGATACATGAGTGTTTTTTTTTAATATGTATATTGACTTGACGCATATTCAAACGATAATATGACGTAAATTGTAATTATAAATACTTATTTTAACATGACGCAAAACAGAATAGTTTCGTTATTTAGAATATTAAAAAATTGATTTTCAAAGTATGACCTTTTAATTTTTATTATTGATACATCGTTCAAATATACTCTCAAATAAATAAAATAACTTGAACAATAAAAACAAATATCAATGAACTATATACGTATAGTTGTATCATACAGTGTCCACTAACTTTAGTACCCTGGAATGAAATTCTTTAAATAACGATCCGTGAATGTTTACATTGATTAACTACGCAGTATCTGGAATTTATCGATTATTTCACACTCTGTTAGCGCAAAAATACTTTGCAAATGAAAAATGTGATGCGAATATCCGCACATTTATTTTGCGCAGAGATTGAAAAACACTGTGCGGATAACATCGGTGTTTCCCTACTGTGGTGCTCAGGTATATATACAGCTGATACCTGCCAAAAAGTATCAACGAAAGATGAAAGCGCTCGGCTGTCACGCGAGCGGTCAAATATGATTCGTATCTGAATGAAAAATATATTAAATATTTAATAATCTTGATTCACTTGTTAAAATACTTGTCGTATTGTTTAAGCCAAAAATATGGTGGAAACTGTAGTACCGATGTTTTGATTGTGAACATTACAGGAATACAGACTGCAGTCTGTATTCCTGTAACGAATTCTATACAGCTATATTAATTGCAATTAATATAGGCTGCATAGAGGAGAGATCGGACAGTGGATGTCAGCAAATAGGCTCGCTCTTAATCCGGAAAAGACGGAAATACTCTTTATGGCCACAGCTCGAAGACAACATCTATTGGACTTACAACCCTTGGCTATATGTGGTAATTATGTCATCCCTTCTACAAGCGTCAAGCTGCTGGGAGTGGAAATTGACCAGTTCCTCAATCTTAGCGGTAATATCACAAAAACGGTGAAATCTGGATTCTTTAACCTGCGGCAGATACGGTCGGTAAAAAGATGCTTACCCAGAGACGCTACAAAGAGCTTGGTAAATTTGTTTATAGTCTCCAAAATGGACTACTGGAACGCACCGCATGCAGGCCAGCCAGCCAAACAACTAAATCGATTACAGTCGTTACAAAACGCAGCGGCACGACTAGTCTACAACGCGCCCAAATTCTGTCACATTACTCCAATACTACACCGACTGCATTGGTTGAGAGTTTCGGCTAGAATCCAGTACAAATTATGCCTCTTAGCTTACAAGGCACTATAAGTCAAATAGCCCGGTGCAGTTGCACGCCTTCAAAAATAAGCGCGCGTGGAGAGACACTCAGATCGGCTAGAGCAAATAGAAGCACCTTGCAGCTGACGGGAGGTAGTCCTAGCACGGTCTTTGGCAATTGGGCTTTCAGCTACGCGGCACCAATGGCCTGGAACTCGCAACCGGAAAGCATAAGAGAGCTTAAAGCTGAGGCATCCTTCAGAAGCAGACTCAAGACCCACCTTTTTACTCAGAGAGGCAAAGAAGCGCTTTTGGAATGATCATTCGGTCATAAAAGAGCGCTATACAAATACTAATATAATAATAATAATATTTAAAGGACATTGACAGATCAACGATTCACAACACACAAACAAACCTTACATAATTTACAAATTAACTTTTTTCATCGCCGTATGGCTGTATTTTCCTGTATTTAGATTTTACAAAACTCTGAGATAAAAGGGTCTTTTATGCTGAAAAATTTGTTTGGTGATGGGTGTTTGGATATTTTGCGCGGTCGCCCTAATGGCTTCGTATCAATCTAGACTGCGAAAATTGGATTAAATTAATTGATTGAATGTTTAACAAATTATAAAGCTCAACAAATCAGAGATTGTTTTTTGGTAAATGGTGAGTGATCAATCGGTAGCTAATGAAGCAAAACCGCCATACTGAAAAATATCAACTTATTAATTATAATATATGCTTTATTTTATTTATTCACAACACTGGTTGTTGCAGTAATTATACTGCATATAAATGCTTCAAAATAAACTTACATATCTTACTTTAACGTATTTGAAATTACAGGGGTCAAAAATCTTTTAATTGTATATTATAAGTATTATATTAAATACGAATTTTTAGTAGTTTAAGTGTTTTGAATAGCCATCTAACTGTTTGAATAGTGTACTCTATGACATTAAATATAGTAAGAGTTCGAAAAATGCCATACATAATAATTTAAAAAAATCTAAATAATTTTTTTAAGCAAAAAATATATTTATATTTATTTAATATGTGGTACTACATATTTGTTGTTCTTTGCTTGTTAAATAATCAATATCGTTTCACAAATGCACGCACTTAGGTTCGGCCAATTTCAGTCGAAAAATAAGTCTCAGTCTCCCGATTCCTTCTAAATCGATTACAGCCTCCAGTATGTCTTTACCCCCAGAGAAAAGTTTAACAAAAAAGGTTTTTTCCGCTCAGATTACAAGATTACATTTGGGCTCCGTGCCAATTAAATACCTACTTGGCGGACTAAACTTTTGGTGGAGGGACAAAAACGTGACAAAAACTTTAGAGCTTTCAAGGAATCGAGCTAATGACGGTAGCATTGATTAAGAAACTTGAACCTCATCCGCTAATGACGGTAGCATTGATTATGGAACTTAAGCTGTTTCCAGCTAATGGTGGTAGTCTTGGCTACATTAGAGGTTAATGATGGTAGCGTTGAATATGAAACTCGAGAAAATGACAATGATCAATTAATGACATTTGCAATGATTGAGTAATTTTAGTCTCGGATGAATGAGGCTCTTCCCAATTATTCTCATCCAGTGGTGATCATTTACTTCATTTGTAGATTATTTTTTTCGTACAAGAATGGAACTCAAAGTTCATTCAAAATAACTCTGCCTTGGAGAACTACCAATTAAAAATGTAAGCGTGTGAACATTTCAATTTACTCGTAGATGAATATGACAAATCGAAAAATCTGACTTTGATGCCTGGTAGATTTTGTAGTGATTTTTTGCTTAAAATTAAGATATTAAGTATGAAAGCTTAAAGAGAAAATTCGTTTGGTTTATGGTATTTATGACAGCACCATAAAAATATATCCCTCATGATGATTATGAAAATTAAGAGTTTAATTGTAATTTTTGTTAAATAATAATAAATTTGTCTATAAATAAGTTCCTTAATTTCTTAATGTGTATAATACGTGTCCGCGCTTAAGAATGCAGTGATTTGACGGAATTTTATAACGCGATTTTTGTTTCACAATCCCTCACATACAGTTCTCCCCATAAAACGTTTTCTACGTTTATATGTGAGTTTTATCGAAGATTAAAAGTTTTATCACTGTAATATCGTCACAGAGCCTATTCATGTTACACTGTCAAGGTTTCTGACTAAAAAATGCTTCAAAATTTTATGCTTAAGTTTGTGATAGCTATTCATATTAGCCATTAGGGTGGAAGGAATGCCTTGTTATATTATATTCTTCTCGCCACCGCATACTTTCACTTAGGCTTGATAATAAGATGTTAAGAAGTTTCACTTCTTTTCGAGAAAGATTGGTTCTTATATGAGCGAAGGTCGGGGAGAGGAATTTGATCTTTTGAAAATTTTAGTAATTTAATTAGCGCAAGATATTACGATGCCTATTTTTTAAATAAATTTCTAGAAAATAGTCTGCGGTTTATTTGAAATTTTAACATTTACATACTCGTATATATTTTAAAGTTTATTTTAATAAAGATAAAATAATAAAACGATTGTACTTTTACCTTCCTGTGAATTTTTTTTTATTGAAATTGACGGGACACATCATATAATCTTAAAAAAATAGTGGTTTACTTAGTTTTTTCAAGTTTGTCCAACGTGATCACCGTTGTTTTTTGATTAACATTCAATATGCAGCGCTAAGCAGTCCTTAAACTAACAATCGTTATGCCTGGCAATATTATACTCTTTTTTTTTGCATTATATTTTAAAATCTGTATAACGTGACTTAGAATTGAAAAATATTAAATCCTTCCTTTTTGCGCCAAATACAGGGGAGGACGCATTGTTAAACCCTAGTTTTGGCATTGCGGAATTTTCGCTTTAAAAATGTACTTTATTTTTCCAAATGCTGCCCATCCAGTTGTATGCGCCTGTCGATTTCTTTTGAGAAGTTATTTCGCCCTAGTTGTATTACTTGTCCCAATTGGTATAGTCGTTTACAACCTCTATTTCTGTTCCTCCAATGGATCATTTTCAGACCAATTTTGTTCGACGCTTCATTGAGGTCGTAATGCATGTCTTATTGTTAAATTCGGCTATTAGCCTATGTCATCTGTCGACATGTACTCTCCGTTAAATTTATTCCAAATAAATTTAAAAATATCTTCTAGGGCGTTTGTAACACCTTTGTTTATAGAAATTAAAATACCGTGATCACCGTTGTTTTTGATTAACATTCAATATGCAGCGCTAAGCAGTCCTTAAACTAACAATCGTTATGCCTGTGAAAATCAATCGAATATGGATTTTTACGATCCTTGAAATAAAATTCGATTGTTTATTTATCGACATATTTGTTTTGACCACAATAGCTACTTCACTATGTAAAATAATAAAATTTGCCAAAATCTACCGCAGTAGTATTTTATGGTGTCAAGACATTAATCAAAAGGTATCCCATTAACATCAAGCTAAGCTACCGAGAAAGACACAAGATAGGATATACGTTTAAAAATCTTTACAACACCTTTCTGCGATGTTCTTTCAGTTGCAAACTGACTTTTTATTACCCCTGATCGTGTTTGTATCTAGTGTGTAGTAGTAAATGTCTAGCTCACCTTTATTTAAATACACAAATTCATATTTATTTCTCAAAATACAATTGAGAATATTTTATAAAATACTGTTCACTGTCCGAATGTGTCTATATATATATTTGTATTGGATATCCAATGACCGGATAAGTTCTTTATTTTGTTTCCTTATGAAAACATACCATGTAATGTGTATTTTTGTATTATTATATGACGCTTTTATCCGGTGTACTCGTCTCATATTACGAGCATTTTCCTTATGCAGCGCAGATATTCTATTTCAAGAAAAATCGTTTTCTTTAGAAACATAGTCTAAAGACTGCAAATGCAAATATATCATTTTATTGATATAAAAGTATTGCATATGTAAACGCTTGCAAACAAAACACCAACCAATATCAATTTTCTTGCAGATTATTTTACTCATCTCTTTATGTCTATTTTAATTTTCAAAATTTTCGTTACTGTTTACAACAAAGATTGCCTTTATTATGGTTTCTATATTGCGATGTGTGTTAAGTTCACGATACGTCATATGCTAACTATATTGTGCATTGCTTAATGTTTTTGAGGAATCCTACAGATCAACCAGCGCTGTTCTCGCTAGTCGAAAGCCATTAAACTAGTCGATACATTAAATCAGCCCAATAACAATATAATAACAATACAATGCATAAATAATGTGTATCGTCAGCGGGACAATTATCGTTAGAGACGGTTTCGGCTCTTATAACATAGAAGCCCCATAAAATTAGACATAACTTTTCGGAAAACAATGGACTTAATATCATCTGCGAGGGCACTTATCGCCCTAACATCGCCCGGGTACCGAGGGACCCAGTTCTGCCCTGGAAATTACGTGAATTCGCTGAATAAATAATGCGGAATTCAACATAGTGATTATCAACCATTGCATTGACCAAGACTGTTGCGATACAAAATGAGACTTCAAAAACCTTGTATAAAAATAATAATTTAACTGCGTGTCGTTGTAATTTTTAGTTACATTTTCAATATTACTTTTTATAAATCAGATTCTCTAAAAAATATTTTGCCTGGTTAAAAAATAAAATTGATGATGTATTTTAAAAATCGCTGAAACGTTGATAACAACATTGAAGGAGGACTTGGTAAACATAATATTGTTCGATTTAGCTATCTTCTTTTGATCAGTCTGCTTGTCCTGATTTCTGCTTAAGTATTTTTTGGCGTTCATATAATAACAGCAAGTGTCTATCACCGCAACTATAAATATTTTAACACTAAAAATTAAAGTGATTCTTTTACTTCTATTTTTCATCACAAATTTTTGCAAATATTACAATCAAAAGAGAACCATTACATAAAAATGAAAAATAATCATGAAATCGAGCAAATTAGTTTTCTGCTTCAATTATGAGCATACATGAGAAATTATATTATAATCTGTGTGTGATTTTTTGAAGTCATGGGTAAATGATTTCACGTTTTTTAGATTCTCTTTATTTTTACTTTTCTGCAACTTATTAAAAAAACTTGAGAGAATGCATGAAGAAAGGCGTGCACATTTGCATCGGGAAAGGTATTAATACCCGTTACGTCGATTGACGGTTAATTACGGGAAGGGTATTCTTACCTTTTCCGTACTGTGATAGTTAAAGTCGAGTAGGGTATTTATATTTGTTTTTTTTACAAGCATTTGACTTTTTCTTGCTTATGAGGGTCGACATTATCAGTTTTACACAAGTAAACGCATATTTAAGACACAGGGTCACTACAAATTGGTTTCAATTTTTAGAATAAAAAAATATTGTTTATTTTGTAAAATCAATATATATTATTAATTTTATTGCATAATCGCTAGTATTAATGTATATTTTTTTGATAAAACGCTTGTTAAGTGATATTATTACCATGAATATCATACTCTAAATCAAAAAAATATATATATAACTCTAAAAAACGTACCCTTAAATGTTTTAATGTGTATTTTCAAATTGTGGACATAATTAAAAATAATTGTAAGAAGTTTCACAATTTTTCTGGTGGTGCTATAATTAGTGAGTATCATATGGAAAAAAATATGTAGTTATGTTGGATATTTTTAAAGTTATGGCTGTTTATGTAGAAACATATTTTTTACGCGCGACATGGATTTATCGCCCGTATTAGAGCATCAGCCGAGCGCGAATGTCACCGGATGCGAATGTGTTAATTATTAATGTAGATTAAATATTATAAATAAAATTACCTGAACCTCCTTACATAATGGTTTAAGAGAAATATGGTAGAAACTATTACGGGAATAAAGTTTTTTTTTCTTCCCACATTCGTTCCATATCTGAAACATACGGTTCAAAATTTTTGCCACTTAGGCCTATGCCTTTATGTTGATGGTCCATCCGGGAACATATATGTTTCACATAGGCACATCCGAGGCACATTCTGGAAGATTGGTTTAACAATTGATTAGATTGGTCTATTATCCCGATATTCCCGATATTCCCGATATTCCCGATATTCCCGATATTCCCGATATTCCCGATAATCCCAATATTCCCGAGACCTGGATTATTTTGTTAAAGACAAATGATCAATACGAGTAAAAATATGAGCCAATTTTTAAGCAGGTATGACAAAAAAGTAGTATTTTCATATAATTCAACAAATTATTCATATTATTCTGCATAGTTGACTTCCACTGCTCGATCCGTGTATCGCTGTAAATTGTACAACTTTAGTTCACAGATCTCATCGCAGGTGTTGAATGACTGCCTTTGTGGGAACAGCGATCAATAACCGGAACTTCTTCTGTTATGTAAACACGTGTAGGAGAATACCGCAAAAGTCAAAATGTCATGTTTTTAGATTCTATGATGGGTAAATCAATTGGTGTTGACAACTCACATTTACTGATGGCTAAATTAATATTTCATGTTTTGTGTATTATTTTACGTAAATATATAATGAGGGATAATAAAAGTAAATTTCTTATAAATTTAAATAATGATTTATTTGTTCAATAGTAATATTTTTATATGTTTTTATAAATACTTATTCTTAATAACAAAAAAATGAGACACCGAGCGCTTTGATACCAGCAAGAATGCTGAATTATGGTGCTCGTTTTATTCTGATGAGTATTTTAGATAATATATGATTTTAGTATTATAATCTTAGAAGACGTATAAACAGATTTCAAGTAGTTGTTATTATGGTCAGTTTTTAAAGACAGATTCAATGTCCATCTATTCATATATTTCTGATTGTGTCACAAATGCTTCTAAGTAGTGAACATATATATTCGTACAGTATTTAAATACGGATATATAAGAGTTCAATGAAATGTCAAAGTACAAAAGTGTATTATTCCATATGTATATTAAGGTTTTATATTTCTGGTAGATGTTCTACGTAAGATATATTTTAATATAAAGCTCGGCCATTTTAGCACCAATCGTAAAATGCTCGTAATATGCGGCTTACCCTACTAAGTCAAGCATGGTGCTTTAACCAGGTAAGCAGGTGGTGTAAAATTACTGGATACCCAGTTACCTACTACACACACCTTAGAAAGAGAAAATGGGGTACACAGAGAACTGTTGGGAATCCACATCTGGAAATACTTCCTCTGATTCCGGTGACACTTTATCAGGTGTGATTGATAAGCCTCTGAAAGTATTCGGAGAAACTTTAAAATTGAATGCATCTCACCATATCAAGCTGAATAACGGGAGAATGACTGGTTTAAAAGGATTCCAAAAAGGTTTTCTGTAACAATGAAGAAACAAGTCCTTCTGGGGTCGAAACAAGGTACGACACTCTTCTTGTATTGGCATAAATTTCAACTATTTGTAGGTCATACAACTTTTCTCAAAAGCTTAAAGCTAAAAGGTTTTTTTTATTTAAATCAATATTTATAACATAATTGTTCTAAGAAAAATTCAATATGGATAATGTAGACTTCGAATGTGTTTTTTAGTAAAACTCACGTAATAGATATTTTCCTGCATGTGCTAATATAAATCTATTCAGCTGAATAACATTGTGCTTTAATGGATTTTTTTAAATTGCAATTTAACTAAAAAGATTTTTGTTTACAATTCTTCCGTCAGATTCAGGATGACCACACTGAAAAATACAAAAAATATATTCACAAATTTTTTGGAATGATATTAGCAAGTTTGTGACCCTAAAGTGAAAAAAAAAACGTAAAAGCCTATTATTAAAAATACAGATAAACCCAAAAAATAAAATAATGATGCGTGAATTTAGGCTTTATTTTTTGTATAACGTTGAATGTCATTAAGGCTCATTATATAGCGCTCAGATGACGTTTCACCGACACAGTTTAGTGGTATTTTTATTATTATTTTTATAAATATACGCAGAAGTGTACCAATAAAGGGTTTTGCTAAGGGCTTACACTGTTCAAAAAAGGCCCCAAAATGGACTCTTAAAATGGCATTCAAATGGACTCTACGAGTATCACATTCTGCTGGTTTGATTATGCAATGCTAAAAATGAAATCTTATAAAAAAAATTGAAGCTTAAATAAAGTACTATTTTTGTATGGAAAGAATAATTCATTCCTTTTGAATGGGGGTCACAATAACCACCTAGTAAATTTATGCAAACCAATTCTTATGTTTGTGAGGAAAATTGTTTATAAAATTATTCAAAGGAGAATTAAGTTCCGGCCAATTAATTGGCCGCGGTTCTTGGCCGTGTATATTTAATGTTATTTAAGACTTTTCTTTTTTATGTGAATTTTCTTTATTAAATGAATATTTACAGAAGAATACCGCCAGATGGTGATAAAAACAATTTATATATGTAAATTATACGACGACTTCTTTTTTCTATTTATTTTCCGATATTCGTTTAATGGTTAACAGGTATCATACTATTTTTAAACGATTACCACCAATTGAAGATTTTTTCAATCTAATTTGTTATGTTAAACAGGACACGCAAGCTCAATACATATGTGTATAGTATCTTCCTCTGTATAATTGATATATATTCATTAAATTAATGATCTTGCTATCTCCTCGTTCCTCACTCGCAAACTGACTAAACGCTATTGAGTTAATTAAAGTGCCAAATACTGGTACTTTTTTGTATTTTTATCCAAAAAAAAGTTTTCAATCACCAGCATCATTAAATACGACACGCATTTACAGTCATTTGTTAATAACAGGATTTATTGTAATCATGACGACATGTATATACTATGTGTTTTAATCACATGATTACGTGTCACAGCATGGGATCGGTTTCACATCTACCGGAGGTGTGTAAATGTTTGTAACCTTTTTTAGATTCTAATATATAATGAAAAATTATTTAATTACATTTTAGGATTCACCGGGGTGGAACCCAAGATAGCTCGCGTGACAGTCGGAAACATTAACGCTTGGCTATGCCTCTCAGCACCAGAATTAGTGAATTCAAATTTCAAAATTAAACGGTTTATCGAATTCATCTCCGATCTCTCTTCCCATTGTCACCCACAAACTTGGACAAACTTCTTGTTTCCAGAATATGAATATTCTTCGTTGATATGTTAATTTAGCATTCTCCAGATTCAAATTTCATCATCTCCTCTGTCTCTTGAGGGACAAACAGTTAATGACCTTAGGGTAAGCAAAGATATGCATAAAATTTCCTATTTAAAAAAAATACTTTCCATAATCCTCGATTCATTTTTATTTATTCTCACAATCATATGATGAATTATTAATATTGTATAGTAAGGATATTTATTTTCATTATACGTTTTTAAGCTCTCGTAGTAAAACAGCGTTTCCAGTTAAATTTAATGCTCGTCTCTAAATGATAACCGCATGGTGTCACGACCTATCCTTCACACCCAATTCGTTCAACGACTCATTAGTAACGACGTGGCGCGTACTGGACGTTTAGTGCACGGGACATTTGGTTCACACATAAGGATTTGTTTAACATCCATAGGTCTAGTTTACGAAAAAAAATAAGTTGTATTTTATCAATATTACAAATAGGTTTACCCCTTCCATTTATTTCTCAAAACAAAACGCATATTTTTTTATACAATCTCATGCAGGAGAGCACAGCTGATCAAGACCAGTGCACTCTATGACGCTCAGCCAGGGAGGCTGGACGCTGCATGCGGTAAGCGTGTGTTGTGTTTGTGTTCGTGTTTGTGTGTGGGTTGGGAAGATTGCAAGTGTATGTATATCTGATTCTTGAACAGATCCAGATTGTAGGAAGGAGGAAACACAGACGCTGGAAGAGCATTCCAAAGCTTACCGGTGGCATTAAGGAAGGAACTTTGTAAGCTGTCAGTTCTTGGTCGACACACATTAACCATGAATAGATGTTCGGCAAGTGTAAGACGAGTTTGTCGGTTATGGGTGGGTACAGGAGGAATTAGTTCTCTAAGTTCCGAAGAGCAGCGACCGTGGTAATAACGGTAGAAAAGACTTAGTGAACCAATCTTACGCCTGTGTTCCATTGACTGCAGGTTAGATGTAAGAGTGTCATTGTTTATCAAACGAATTACTCTTCTTAGAACTAATTTAATTAAGTTTAGAAGGTGTTTTGGGGCTCCAATCCAAAGGTGACTGTTGTATTCAAGGATAGTTCGGATTCGCCCTTTATATAGAAGAAGTTGTTTATCGTTGAAAAACCATCGTGATCTATATAATACACCTAGTTTTTTGGAAGTGAGACCGGCTTTATACTTAATTGATGCAGCCAACAACATACCTTTATAATAAAAATAATAAAAAGTGGCTTTATTTGTATTTTAATACACATAAACATGCAAATTTTCTGCTTTATTAATCAGCTAACATGAGTATAAGTAATAAATAAAACTAGAGAACATACAACATTCTCAAAACATTGCATAGTTCACAAAATAGTAAATATTTTCCAAAACAATTATAATAGATATTAAAAGCCGGGAGTGTGTTGTGCGGTTTTCAAAGTATTTCAGAATAACTCACCTGAGCTAAAGCACTCAAAAGTTAGTGACCCAACTGTTTGGTTAATATAATTATTCAAATTATTCACCTGATCCGTACAGCCTGTTATATTGTGTTGTGTGTTATAAACTTTATATAACGTATATTTTTCGCAGCAACTTACTGGTACATGGGTTTGGTGGAAATACTTACATACTTAAATAACCAACGTACATGGGACTGGTTGAACTACTTACACAGTACACACCAACTTAGTTCTAGTCGAGATTATAATGTTCATATCGAAAGAATTATCACGGCATTGATAGTTCGGTTCCATTACTCTCTATATTTCTTTTGGTAGAAAAAAAAAATCAAAATATTCAGACCTCATACAGTGACTTGATTAAATAATTAAAACAAACATTGCATTCATTTACAGAATGAAATTTAACGTATTTTCAAAAATTAAATCGACTGATTTTCATTTATGTAAGCACATGCAGGAGAATAGCGATAAATGGTGATAGTAATGCTGATGTCTCATCTGTGGATTCTATATCGCTTACCATGTTACATATAGTTAAGCGCTGCATGTGGAGTGTTGATCCGCCAACGTCATAGACTACAGCCTGACATTCATGCTTCATCCATATTACACGAATTTACTATGAATGGGTGGTTTTCACGGAACGACTTTCGTCTACAACCAATTTTAACTAATAGGATATGACTGGCATTTTACGGGTAAAGGATCAAATTCACACCAACCAGAGGAAATTTTAGAACTCAGAA
The DNA here is from genome assembly GCA_022606575.1 of Glossosoma conforme. Taxonomy (NCBI): domain Eukaryota; kingdom Metazoa; phylum Arthropoda; class Insecta; order Trichoptera; family Glossosomatidae; genus Glossosoma; species Glossosoma conforme. Next base: position 3,831,934 of record JAGTXR010000100.1, on the reverse strand, counting down.
ATCGTTTAAAAATATTTTTGTTTTTCATCTCCGTCGGGGATCAAACCCACGAGCTTTGGCTTGTCAAGCAAACGCTCTGACCATTGAGCCCATTTACCCACCGGCTCAGTTTTGTTTTTTAAAAACTATATAAAAAATATAGGAAAGGCCCACCGCCGTACACAATAAAAAATCGATAGAGTCATCTATTAAGGAGTCTCCAAACAAATGGATTTTAAGTAAGTTAGTGCGTATTGTCAAGTAGTCCAGACAAGTATTGATGGGAAGGCCGCATCACGACTATTAGCTTCACCATAAAGAATACCCGACGTAGAGGTACTTTTTTAGTTGTATATTTAAAAATTCTGTTACCAAAAACGGAGAAAAATTTCATAATATTTAAAAATTATTTCCATAGCAAGACAGTTTTTTTAAAAACAGATTCAGAAAATATTAATTATATAACACCAAATTGGATCGATTTGATGATCCGTCTGATAATCGTTTCCTTATATAACTTTTTTTTATGATATTATTCTTTTAGACAAAAAATGCGTCAATGTATCTAAATAACTAGGTAATATAAAACGTGTTTTTGACTCAGACTTGTATTGCATTATGGATGGCGGTCACATTTATATGAAACAACAGGCGATGATATTAGCGTTCAGCCATAACTTTTTAATTGGAACGCCGCCTACAAGCTTAACTTTAAACGATAGTTTTTGTTCCCAGCGCCTTACAGTCGCGACTTGCAAGATTGATGGAGAATAACCGAACAAGGCAAACACTACAGTCACTGGCCACTAAAAATATCTGATCACTTAAATATATTTAGTGTACAAATAAACCTGAATACGGACGGAATTTTATGAACACATCTAACATGAACACATCTAACTGAAGTGTGGCCTGAAAGGACCATCGTTCAACCCTGGATACGTCTAAGATGAAAGAGTCGCAGTAAACAGTGATTGAAGCCAACTTAAGTGAAGATATTGGCATATTTAGTGTAATATTGCTTCAGATTCAGTGCTGGTGTTGATGGATGCGAAATCTTGGACGTTTGATTTTGTGACAATAATGACGTGTTATTTGTGTGTCAACCATGATATACTTATGACGTGGTTTTGTTGTTACAAGTCCAACTATTTGCGTTGAGTATCCTGACGCTTGTTCTGGGTTTGAGGTCATTGACAGTAAATGTGTCAATACATTTACATCGCCACACTTATATTTCTTATGTTAGTATGTACTTTAATAACGAATTGAAATGTCATATATTTTGTAATGTCATTTAAGGAAGAAAAAAAAAGTGTAAAATTTATTATAAACATGTGCATTATATAGCGTTCGTAAGTTCAAGTATTACTCAATTTTGTATAAGAATTATTGATCTACCCACTAAACTACAGACATTAATTCATGCACCACTATTATCTCTCAATATTAACGGGTGTCGTTTACAAGTAGACTTTCTTCTACCAACTATATGATTAATATTCTATGACAGATCTTTTTAATGGAAAAAATAAGTAAATATTTTAATTTTAGTCGTGATTTTAACCTATGACCAACCGCGTGAGAGTTGAGTGCAATTATCAATTAGCCTACTTCTTAATAACATCACCACTGAAAATTACTGACTTTAGCTAGTTTCTGACCACATTAACACTTAATCACTGACAGTAGCTAACAGATTCAGTGCTGGTGTTGACTGATACGAAATGTTTTCAGATGTTTGATTTTGTATCAATAATGCCATGTTATTTGTGTGTTGAACATAATATACTTATGACATGGTTTTTGTTGTTGCAAGTCCAACTATTTGCGTGAGTCTCCCGACACTAGTTCTGAGTCTGAGGTCATTGACACTAAGTATGTCAATACATTTACAATGCCACACTTATGTTACTTATGTTAGTATGTACTTTAATGAGGAATCGAAATGATATATATTTTGTAATGTCATTTAAGGAAAAAAATAAAGAATTGTGAAAAATTTAGAAAAAAACAATTACATGGCAAAATACGTTCTCGGGATACCGTATTTGAAATGGAAATGTGTTTGATTTTTTTTTTAATTTATTGTGAAAATTATATCATGTCATCAACTTTATCAGATATATATTATTTTATTAAAATATATTAAAGTAACGCGTCTGGGAAATCAAAATATTTACTGGTACTCTCAAAAAAAGTTTTATTTTTATATATAACTAGCTGACCCGGTGAACTTTGTTTCACCCGAAAGGCAATAAATGAGCAGATTTTGGATTTTATTAAATTGAATTTTTCGGTACATATGATATCATATATTTGGTCTGGTTGAATTCTATTGCAGTAATCGACGAAACTTCAGCAAGTAGTTGTCAGCATTTCGACGAATCGTCAAACGATATGCGTTATAATTCATCGAGCTTAGATTCTTAGTAGTTTCTTCACCTGAAATTAAGACAATAATTTTTTTATTTTGTATGTAAAGCTAACATCCATATTTGTAGCATAATTATAAAGGGGTGAAGATAAATGATTTTAAATCGTTTGCCGGTTATTTGTCCAATTTTCTCTAAAAAAACATCTTAATCTTTAAGTCTGTTATTTTCCTGGTAATAAGCAGTGTAATTGGTCATTTATTGGAAACCTAAAGCAAAACCAAGCACTGAAAAATGTATGTCATGACGGAATCAAAACTATGATATTGATTATATATATATTGATTACTCACCATTCAATGGATTTTTCATTTTGATATTGAAATAATATCCATTTTCTCGTGCCAAGACATCAGTGGGTATTGCAACGTGTCATATGAACGACGTGTTTCAGATATCTGTTGTAGTTGCCCAGTATCACGACGTGTGTACCAGATAGTCGTTTATCCGCTCTGATCACGACTTTGTAGAAATCGATCAAGTTCTTCCTCCATATTGTCATTGAAGTATATTTGTACAAATTTATGCTGTGCATCTTCGAGAGGTTGGAATGATCCGATTCGATGGTGAATCTGTCCTTGTATCTACAGAATCAAAAGCAAAGACAATATTACTGATTTATAAACACTTTTTTTTAAGAATTAGCATACATTATTCAAAGCAATAAGTGTAGTATGTTATTCTGTTAATTAGATTGTGTGTAAGTACAAAAATAAATAAATAAATACCTTGAATGTCGGATTAAATCCTCGTCCATTCTAGAGTTCGTGCAAACGGATCGCTTTGGCATATCGTAAAGAGACTTGTCAATGTTGTCTCAGCACGTTGAACAACATTTGAAGCCGTGAAATATACCCAATGACCATTCTCCAGATGCACCGCCAAATGCACAACAGCAGTATGACGTTCGTGATAAGCGATTGCGAATATACGCCAAATCGCTTTGTACCAAACTTGAAAGCGCGCAATTTCATCGTTGGTATTCGAGGTTAGGATGCCAAAAACCGCCAAATCGCTGCCATACATTCTACCCAATGACCATTCTCCAGATGCACCGCCAAATGCACAACAGCAGTATGACGTTCGTGATAAGGGATTGCGAATATACGCCAAATCGCTTTGTACCAAACTAGAAAGCGCGCAATTTCATCGTTGGTATTCGAGGTTAGGATGCCAAAAATCGCCAAATCGCTGCCATACATTCGTAATGTTTCGATTCCTAGTTCCATGATGGCTTTTTCGTGAAGGATTCGATCGTTTTGGTCGCAAATATCGGCACAATAAGCTAACAGAAACTCGAAAGTTCTTGAAACAAAACGTCAACCGATAGACTTCAAAATATCTATGTAACCATAGACAATAATAATATCAGTTGTCAGATTCCTTGCCTTTTGTTATAACATTTTTTACAAATAAAAGATTAAACTGATATTTTAACTCATATTTATTTTGCTTTTGACTTTTTTTCCTGTCTTTTGTTTTTTTGTTTCAAAATATTCCGTACCTTACGTAGGTACCTACTTACAATACCTACTTTTGCGTCATTTTTGGTTATGGCGTTGGCTATAGCAACATTTCCTTCAACTGACATCTGTCAAATGACAATAGTCTTGTTTGAAAACATGTTTACGTAAATGTTCAATATTTTTTCTTAATCAAATCAATTTTGAGTATCTTTTAAATTTTTTTAGGGTTCTAAGCTACCTTTCCATCAATTTTCAGCCAAGTCGGTTCAGCAGTTTTGAGTTAAATAATAAAAAATAAAAATAACACAATAGAATAAGAAGATGCCTTTCCATTTGCTTTTTGTTATAACATTTTTAACAAATAAAAGATTAAATTGATATTTTCACTAATATTTATTTTGTTTTTGTCTTTTTTTCCTGCCTTTTGTTTTTTTTTTTCAAAATATTCCGTACCTTACGTAGGTACCTACTTACAATACCTACTATTGCGTCATTTTAGTTATGTTGCTGACTATGGCAACACTTTCTCAACTGACAGCTGTCAAGTTACAATAGTCTTGTATGAAAACATGTTTACGTAAATGTTCAATATTTTTTCTTAATCAAATCAATTTTGAGTATACCATGGACGTTTTTGGGTTCTAAGCTAACTTTCCACCAATTTTCAGCCAAGTCGGTTAGGCCGTTCTTGAGTTATACAAACAAATATAACCCGACTTTCTTTTATATATATAGATAATATAAGTACATTTCTGTCTTCCTTTGTTTTCCTTATAGCAATACAGTATAAAACATATAAATATTAAGCATAATTAAAATGTAAAAATATTGTACATTATTTATTTAAATATCGATTTGCTGAATAATGAATGAGAAATAAATGAAATACAAAAATACTCTTTTTTTCAACCACTCTTAATATTCTGTTTTCATATAATTTCAATCAGCTTAAACATTCAAACGAACCAAAAAGATATCAATCGGAAATATGCAATTTCTTTATATTATCTTTTAAATTGCTTGAACTGCCGCCACTCACTATATTTTTGACCCTATTTAAAACTCTTGTAGTTTATTTAGACGTCCACGAAGAAACAATGCGATCGATAACGCTAACGGCCGAACATTTCGCAGCTTTAAAATGATTAATTGCCGCAATTTAAAGTAAACTCTTTCCAATAGTTGACTGAAAGCGATTCATCCATCAGAACAGACTCCGCCCGAACACATAATGAAACCTGCCGCCTGAGACGGAAAATAAGAACATTTTGTCCTTTTAAGTCTCACAATTTCAGAATGACTAACTTAATAACAAATTTATTTAACTCGATCTTCTTCAATAGTTCTAAACGTTCAATGTTCCCTCCCGGTTCACTAGAGGCAGTAACCTGCTACATGTAAGGACATCCAAAACCAACTACGGTTTCTATTCTCCTATGTTAACCTCTCCTCCCCGGTGATGTCTATCGACTACACATTGCTTGTAATAACTTAAATATCTCTGTAAATATAATACACACAGGGTTCAGATTTTAGGTATTCCTCCTTAATACATTTACGTATTGAAAAAAAAAATATTTATAATAATAGGCACTCATCGGGAGCAGGAAATATTTTTCTAAAATCCGGAATAAATTCACCACTACAATCAAGACGCGTCAACTGTCATGAATCATTGCACCTGCCGGAAGTGTGTGCGAAAATAAAATTAAAAATACACAGATGCGGCGGCATCTATACTCCCTCACTCTCGCTGAGGTACTAATATGAGTGAGCGAGACGGGAAACCTCAGTTGGTCGCCTAGTTCGAAATGATATCGGCTCATCCATATGTCGACAGGCCAAGTAATGTTAGTAGCTCTCGGATGTTCACGCGACAAGGTGCGTCTGGCCGTTTGAGATCTTCGTCTGATGTTTTTCATGTTTTTAGCTATTAAATGTCAATTATTACTGCTTATTGACATCAACTTCTGTAAAATTAAGCAATATCTTTGAATATTTTAATTTTTTCGAATTTCTACTCATTTTATTCACTTTAAATCAGAATATGTAATGAGTTGACACCATCGGAACGCGCGGAAGTTTTTAGCATCGTAAGGCGAGGGTTAAGAATGTGTAGACTGGTTATCTCCTCTAAGTGACTTGGACTTTTTCGGGGTGGACCTTCCGGCATTTCGCAGATCCCTCTACTAATGTGCTAGATCTGTTTATTTACTCATGTTCATGTTTTGTCTAAATGTATTGTCTTAGCTATAATATTTGTTCTGTTTTACCATTTTATTTATTGTATTTTCTACTTTAAAACCGTATGTATCGGCCTAGGCCGTTAATAAAATAAAATAAAATAAAATAGTTCTCTAACGAGATTTGAGTAAAGAATTGTGCTTGCTGTATTAAAGACTGGCTTAAATATGCATATGATGGCAAACTATAGAAATAAAAAATAAACGCAAAAACTATCTCCCAATAAAAAATTGTCTTTGAATTTGTAACAAATTTTTTAGTTTCAGGATTAGGAATGTGTTTGTGTAGATTACAAAATAATATTTTAAGCTGAAAATGTATTGTTAATCTAAAGTGACGGTAGTATAGTTTATATTTTTAATATTCCGTTTAAAAAATATAGACATAAATGTTTTACATGTTTGTCCCAAATAACTAATAGTTTCAAGTATTTAAGCACAAATTTTATTACATATAATTTATGGAGTTTAGTAGTCAAGAATCACGCATTTTTTAAAGCAAAATCTTAATACATATCATATAATAATTTATTTCTATAATAATACATGGAGGGCCAAAAAATCCGACAGTTTTCGTCGTTGTTTTGATTTAATACCATCAGATTTTTTTGCCGCTCCTGTATTAAGGATTATCTAACAAGTACTTGAGTTGCATCAACAGAGGGCAAAAAATATTTTTTTAATATTATTTTATCCTGAAAAATAAATCGGTACCATCTTTTAGCAAGCAGCTTATAAATTACGGCAGCAGATTAAAACACTTTCTGCTGCACCTCCTAAAAATATTTGAGTACTTACGTGACCCAAGGTTTAATATTTTTCAAAATGATTCTTGCTGCAAGCTTTTAAGTTCTTATAAGCATAAAACGTGGCTCAAAAAACAGCACAATGTTTTCGCATGCGGGCGCTTAGAACTCTTAAGTAAACTAACATAGAACCCGCTAGATTTTTTGGTTATCTCAACCAATTTATTTTAATATTCAATTATTGTTCACCATTTTTGTGTTGTATATTTTATTTTTATAATAATAAATAGGTTTTAAATAAATATACATTTGGTATAAAAGACGCCCCTACCGTCGAGCCAGCCAAGTTTTATTTATCAACTCGTTATGCTTACAACGGCGGGAGTCACGACGGAACGTTTTTCTTTTTTTTATCGTTTGGTTTGCTTTTTACGCCCGACTGTGTTGTGTCGCTCTTCTGCACTCACCAGGGACGGACAAGGGACAAAAAATAAATACTTTTAACTTAAAATCAAAACTTCGGACTATTCACTCGGCCGCAATATAATTTTTTTTTATATACTCACCACTAAAATAGATAGGTTCACATTGCAATCTTTAAAAGAAAGATCGCAATCTATCTTGGTATGACTTGACTGGTGATACAATGACTTAAATAGCTTTTCTGTTCAGCAGCTATCTTGGCATTCAGCGAAGAGCAGTCGTTTTCTTAGGTTTGTCTTATTGATAATGATGGATTAAAAGAACAGTTTTCTGTATTTTACTCCTAATGTTCTATATTAGGAGTAAAATGGTCTGATTAAGAAAAAATAACGAGTTAAGGCAAAGAACCCTGCAACATCCCTTTCAATTAATAAAAGTGGACTTTCCTTATAATACGCGGCTTTTTCTTTTTCTACATCCTTGGACTCGTTCACTTGGAAAGCCGACAAGGATTATTGACATTATAACCGATCTGCTCAAGTTATCAGAACTGAGCTGAGGTGGTAATAGCTGAAAGAATCTTATTGCAGGAATTTGTAGTGGTTTCTTGTCATCAGTAAGGACCCTTGATTTGGTAATATATTTGGTGATGTTTTGTATGAGGAGCTGGCGTTCGACAAAACATTGTTCCTAACAGTTGTTTTTGGTGTCATAATATATACTGTGAAAAAGCACTGTCAGAAAGATATATTATTGTTCTTAAACTTCTTTTTTATCAATATGTATTTTTTTCGTCTGGCAGGATACTGTTTTTTGTGTACAAAATTTGGAACTACTTTATATGATTTTTGTAAATTGTAATTCTTATTAACTATGTTGTCAATAGAATATACGAAAGCGCTCGTTTTCTCTAAAAGAATAATTGTAATAAAATATATTTCTTACATATATATTACCAGTTTGTTCCTTTTTGTTGCATTTGCCGTCCCCTCGATGTACCGCCCTCCATGAATTTAAATTCGGTTTTGTTTGAAGTGAGCTTTTCTGAACACAACTATTGTTTCCACTCGTTTATCGTTGGATTTGCTTTTTTTAAGGTGCTCGACTCGACACTAGTTGTACTCCACGAGGTTAGTATTAAACCTACATTTTTAATTATTATCAACGCAAGTGAATTACAGGATTTTAGAATAAAATCTCCTCTGAAGTATGCAAATATTTATATTTATTTTAGTTATGTGATAATGTTTAGAAATCATTTTTTAAGCTCAAGTGAAATACAGTTTATGATAACTTAATATTTGGAATAATAAAAAATTCTCATTATTAAAGTTAATGATATAATATTATAGAGATACTTTTGGATCTATCTAATATGAATACATAAAATTCGTGTTAATCATCCATATTATCTTAGGATAAGCATATAGTTTTTTTAGATAATCACAGATTAAATAATTCCTCACAATAAGAAGGGACTATTTTACCATTTCTTAAGACTACTAAGCATTGCAGGTAAAGTAATAATCCGCTTACATCATTAGACTACAGCCTTACATTCAATTTTTGTCACTTTTTAAGAGACTGAGGATAAAAATTGTATTTGGTGGAGCATCAGGATGAAGAGCTGCTTTAAGCTGACGTGAATAATATAGCAGTTGACAGATCAATCAAAGTTTAGAATATATCATATCGTGTGGTGTCTACTTCAACTTCTAAGTTCCCGGTAGAGAAATTATGATGACCACGTGGTCTAATTGGAGCTTAATTTTGTATTTGAATAGTTTTAGTATGATTAACATTTTATACTATCGCTTTTGGATATACTTTGGTTCAAACCCATTCAAATAAACTTTTAATTAGAAATGTACTCGTAAGCAATTTACAGATTTAATTGGCTCAACTGTACAACTATTGCTTTTTAATAAATTGTGATGTAGGTAGGCGATTCTCGAGTTACGACAGGTGATTACTTGCTTTTGCTCCAGCAGCTCAAGTAAATTTGGCCATAATTCAAGTTTCGTGTGAAATATCCAAGATTATTCTTTCAAGGCTTCTGTAGTTTGGAGCCATATTTTGGATGATTAGACTAAAGCTCACGTGACCTGGACTTTTTTGTCAACACTTTAATGTGTTCATAGCAAAAAAAGAAATAATATTAACGATATATAATAATTCTAATTTGTGGAATAAGTTATATGTGCTTGCATATATTATATATAATATGGATTAATTATTTTACAGTTGTGGGAATATTAAATTTCATTATTTATCCGTTCAAAATATGAAAGCCTTTTTGTTCTTTATGCCAGTGACTTCAGAAATAAAAAGTTAAGCATTTGGAAATCAATGGCCTGTTTTTGCCCAATATCAGGTTCCGCAAGTAGCAATTATTTGAGAAAGTAGGTTATAATCTTAGACGTCATATGATCGGAGGTTTCTGCAGTCATACAGCAGTGACTCTCTGTTGTAACACTACAGATTTTAACATTCAATTAATATAATTTCAGTCATGATCTTGGCCTGTTAAGAGGATCTCTTTTGAGATAATGAAATCTTTCGGAGCAATTTACTGCCACATTTGAAGCTTCATTTTTAGGTGAAAATGTGAGAGGTTCTACCGGTTGCATAATTAAGAGAACAAAAAGTATTTTCAATGTATTTGAAGCTACAGTAGTAAAAATATACCTGATTAAATGAACGTCAAAATATTTGGAAAGTTTTTTATTCATCATACCAAAAACATATATTTTATAAATAGAATGTTGTTTTTAAATAAATTACCCATACTCGTATATGAAATTATGTAAATTAATATACTCGCAAGTTATACGTACCTACCAATACAAGCCCCAATGACCCAATTATAAAGTAAACCACTTCTGGTCCATTGGGGTTTGTCCGGTAACCGATAATCGGTAATTACGGGTAATTAACAACCCTAAATGACCAGTAAACACTAACCCCAAGAAACACAAAATCAATTAATATTAAATAATAAATTAACAAATACAATTTATATAGCGGATGGATGATGTATTGCTTATTCATGCTTGTGATTCATATTAATGTGCTAGGAACATACATGGCTCGCAAAGCCATCCACTATAGGAGCCCCGGGACCTGGGAAAAAACGGAAACTATAGTATCCGAAGCACGTTTTGTGCAATTTGTATCATAAAATCATAAATTTTAAGGAGATAGAATGATTAGCTTACAGAATCATTGGATCCTAAGAGTTGGCTAAGCCCATATAGATCGGCTCAACCCAAAATTATCATATTACGCGTATCCGAAATTGTATAATACATAATGAAAAATCATTTCAAAAGTATTTTTGGTGTTGAGAATGGTTCTATCTCCATTAAATAAAAAGGGGCATAATAACCAACAGCAAGTGTGTGTGTTAAGATTTAATGAAGGTATTTTAAGTGTTTTACACAACATATTGAAAAAAACCAAATCATTTTCATTTCCGCGTATGTTGGGGGCTAATGTGAAGTGTGTATATATACGAGTACTTACAAAGTGCTCCATAAGGCTGACGTGCATGTGAAGTTGCCGTGATTAATTGATCATCGATATCTCTACATAATAAATATTAACGATTTAAAATAACTGAAATAGGTATGCATAGAAGAAATATTTCGCAAAGTTGGTTTTATGACATTCAACCAGGCAGCTGCAGTATTACAGTGGTTTGTTGTTGTTTTCGGGTGAGTCAAGTTGATGTTTACTATGATAGTACTATACCCTTACCCTGTCTGCCCCTGGGCTTGGAACCTGGTGAAGTTTGCTGGACGTAGGTAATTGAGCTTGTCTCCAGGAATAACAATGCAGTTCAATTAGCGACTACACTAGCTTAGTCTGCTTTTCTACTACATACCTAACTATCTACTGGAATACCTTCTGGGAGCATGTACATTCAGTAGCTTAGAAAACATCTAACATTTCTACTGTGGTCAGTAATATGAAATAGAGGAATAAATGTGGTTCTTTAGCATAAGGTCCATCTATCCTATTATATATTGAGATGAGGTTTATTCATGAAATAAATGACCCAAATAATAAAGTATTCATTTCACACTACATATGAAAATGTGAAAAACTAGATAAATACCGTTAAATCAATATATGGTTTGTAATGCTCAATAGAAAATTTAAGATCTATATTCTATGCCAATATTTTAAATAAATTGATGTTTATATACAAATCTATAACCAAAATACAAATTTTCAACAATCGCCATTTGTAAAAATAATGTACATCAATAATAAAATATCCGTTAATTTCTTTAGTTAGCATGCGCAGCAAAGTGGTCGTGATCCGTGCGCTCTGTACAGACTGAACATTAGGGTTTTTTTACGGATCGAGTTCCAGCGGTTTTTTTTTCTCTGAATATTGATGAGATAAATATCATAAATATGATATTTGCTGTAGATTTGTTTGTATATATCAATTTATTGTGTAAATACCGTTTAGTTAAATTCTGGACACTTTGTTTTAGTTGTAGAATAGTTGCAAAGAGAATAAATAATGCAAACATATGCAGTATGTGAAGTAACTAATAGAGGAGTTTGTATCAGAATATATCCCCTGTATGCGTAATGATAGATGTAAATAAATTGCAATAGTTTTTTTATAAATATTTATATTGCATTGTTATTTTAAAATTTCCAACAGTATTTCAACATATCATACTGAAAAACAATACATTCAGTATGTTGGGTTTTCCTATTAAACGTACTTATTTATATCATATCATTCGTATAAATACGAGTATATATATAATACGAGTATATTATAAGCTTACTCTCAAACCCTATCGTATTTATTCTACGTACCGATAATAACTTCATAATAACTCGTTCCTAAACCCTCTAAATCCCTTTCATATTGTTTTGTACTATTTGAAATGTTTGGCGAAAGTTCACATGCTACATTTCTGCAATACAATTTTTTATTTAACGTTCAAAATAAAAATAACAATAAATTTACTCTCATTATGTCAACTGTGCTTCTCTAATATCCGCTCACAAGCATGCGGCCACCACGAATCATAGCCTTAACGTTCATATTCGCTTTGTGATATGACAGCTCAGCGCGCAGAAGCTCCACCGACCAAATTAACGACAAATTTCCAAGACGGCAAGTTCTTGGAGATGACAGGTGCTTATGCTCCCTATCGGCTTCCGTGTCTTATCGACGGTCACAATGATCTCTTAGCGAATTTTAAGGAGGAAGGTAATATGATAGGTACTTATCGACGATGCTGTTACAAATGAAAACCATTGCACTATCAATATTTAAAATTGATTATTCGGCTAAATTTGTTCTTGCGTCGATGTCAGAGTAATTCGTCATACAAATACAGAGAATACAGGCATTTTTTCAATGTCAATCTGTTTTATATAGATCCTTCTTCTCTTCACAAGTCAGCTTTGCATTGAAAAAAATATCAGTCAAATATAAAATATATTTTGATGGTCTTCCTGGAAAACTAAGCATTACTATGCCCATATACTAAGTGGTGGCCATAAGCCTCACACTAGGACCCGATAAATTATCAAAATAAATAAATAAGTAAACTATGAGAAATATTTTGTAAAATAAACATATAACCTTGTCAAAGTATACTGAAATAGGTTGAAAAATATTATTTTTATTTTCCATAAAAAATCTACAAAAGGGAAAGACCCGTGGTTAAAAAGGGGGCACGGAATAAAGGTAAGCTAGGGTGAGCAATTATTTTATTCAAATGTGAGGGCATTAGGTGTGTTTTATACTCGTACATTCACTCATACTTTTAAATCAAAAATTTCTTAGAATGCCTTAGAATCTAGGCCTAGATTTTTTTATTTTTTTTAAATGAGATAGTTGAGTTCAAAAAGACATATAAATTACCTCCCCTTTTTTTCATGTAAAAGAAGTTTTTCTTGTGTATAAGCATTGTACGTAAAAATAAAAATATTAATATACCTACACAAATAAATATTTTTTGTATTAATTAAAATTGAATAGATGTCTGAAGTTTATAATTGTTTTGGGGTTAGATTTGTGAAACCAAAACATTTCCTTGTGATAAAACTATCTGTTGTTGAATATTTGTTTTTGACACTTGAATAAAGCTGATACAACTTTATCATATTATATTTAATAATAACAACCAAACCTACTTGTTGCAACCAAAATTATTAACTAAAACAAATGCAAATATTGTATGTTATGTTATTAAATAATAAACCTATTTAATGTTAACACAAACAGAAGAATACCATCATAGCGATGAAAAACACTCATTTATAATATCATTATTATCATAACTTATAGATCAGTAGATATTATATATAGTAGTCATTTTATGTTGTTTGCATTTTTTATACAAGTTAAGCAAAAGAAAAAGTATACAAAAAAAAATAAGAATAGTAATCTATTGCAAATGTTGACTTTGCATGTCAATTGTATCGTAGAAGCTCACAAATATCACGAAACTTCTTTTCATATCCGTTCCATATCTGGAACATTTAGTGACCACAAATATTTCGCACTCAGTTCTGTCAATTGTCATTGGCCATGCGTCGCCCCAATATATCTCTTCATCCAAAGGTCAACTTGGGAACATATATGGTTCCCGACGACCTTAAAGAGACCGCAGGCTTTGTAAAGGAAATCGAATGATTAGCCCAACGCTCCAGAGGCGTGGACCGTTTGTTCCTTAAGACGTGGTTCGCCCGGTTCGTTTGGAGCATACGTGTCAATTTGTATGGCATTAAATAAGTTTTACTCTTGATTCAACAAATTATTCACAATCGAATGATTAGACCGACACTCCCAAAGCCTGTACCATTCGGTTCTAAGGAGCGACTTGACCTTACCAGCAACATGCGGTAAGCAACGAGTGGTGATCCAACCATGTTTTGGTTGCTCAACTTCGGTGATCTAACGATAATCGCGCTAACGATGTGCCATTGTCAATGGACCCATGAAACTACCACACAGTATTTACGCATTACCAATATATAACAGTTTATTGTTACTTTACAGTTTCACTCTGAATTGATGGAAAATATTAACTGGTGAATGATCAGTCTCTATATAACTATGGTAAGAAAACGTATTTATTTTACTTATTAAGGACTTAATAATTGTCATTTTTTTGTCATTATATGAACTGTCTCTGTTCCTTCTACAGTCTAATACTTGTCAGAAAACAACTCAAACACTCATATTCATATAAAAAATTACAAGTACCACCTCTGCTAAGTACGCAACCTTAAGCGTCCATGTTATCTTACCCTAGCATCTCGATTATCCCCAGCAACTTCTACATCCGACTCTCTCTATTTATCTCTCTACTTCTCTCTCAAAACTGTACCTTATTTCCTTGGGTACCAGTGCCATCAAATCAATTACGCACAGTCCCCAGGCCCCAGCGTTTATTTCAACAATAAAAACACTAAAAACGCTGGAATTGAAACAGCAAACTGAAAGTGTAATTGGCTTCAGACCACCAGCGTTTCTGCAACGTCACTCTCTCAACATGAATGCCACGGACAATTTTTTCTACCTTCTAAAGTGAACAGTTAAAAATAATATTAATACAAAATGTTATTGGCCAAATCGACTCATCCTTGTAATTTAGAACGCATGGCAGCCTGAAAAAGAATTCAGCTAAAAATCTCATCTCAATAAGTTCATATACTGTGGTCCTCTTTACAATAATAAAATTTCTTATTTATGCATTGAAAATGAGTGTTTTTATATAAACATCAACAGTTTATTTTGAGACGACTATCAGACTCAGATCTCAGACTCAGATCATTCAAAATACTGTCCATCGGCAGCTACGACCTTCTCCCATCTTTCAGGTAGCATGCGGATTCTACGCTGGAAAAAGTCTTTGTCTTTGAGGTAATCCAGCCATCGACCCATTTGTTGGTATCGTCATTAGAAGAAAACTGCTGCTCAGCCAGGCCATGTGCCATCGCCCGAAACAAATGATAATAGAAGGGGGCAATGTCTGGTGAATACGGTGCGTGGGGTAGGACTTCCCATTTGAGGATCTCCAGGTAGTTTTTTACAACATATGCAACACGGGGTCGTGCGTTATCATGTTGAAGAATAACCTTGTCATGTCTTTCGGTGTATTGCGGCCTTTTATCCTTCAATGCTTGGCTCAGCTTGATCAATTGTTGTCGGTAACGGTTAATGCATACTCCTCATATAGTATTTATATTTATATTTAGTATAATTATTAAATGTTAACAGTGATTCGATTCACTTCAGTATGTGTCAAATTGACATTTTTCATTTCATATCGAACAATTAGAGTGTGATGTTTTAGATGATTTTGTGACAATAATACCTTATGTTGTTTGTGTGTCAAATACGATATACTTTTGACGTGGTTTTTTGTTGTTACAATTCCTTACTATTGGCGCTGCGTATTGCGACTCCACTTATGCTGAATGTGATGACATTGACACAAAATATGATAAGGCTTATTAAGCATCCTTGATTTTCTAAGTATCCAATAATTTGTTGTATCTATTATAAGTTTACTTATAATCCTATTGAAATATTTTTGTTAAGTTAAAAAATGAAGAAAGAAATAATTTTTCTATATTTTTTTAATTATAGTATTTTGCTGGTATTTTTTACTCGTTATGTGCTTTAAAGCCACATATTAGTTATTTGGTTAGATTTGATTGTCGATGATGTGATATGTGATGCTCCTCTTGTGTGATATACATTTGAGAAGCGCTGGATTTGTGGATAATTGACTTCGGTATAGAAGGCGTCTCATTGGATGACATTCGTATGCAGCGCATGTGGAGTGGCTTATCAGCTATGGACATCATTGCGGTTATTTTAGCTAGAACATGGCACAACCATAGAAGGGATTTCAAAAAGTCAAGACGAAAAAAGGTATCACACATTTTTTTATTTACTTATTCTTCACCCATTTAAAATGTAATGTGCAAGGAAAGTAATAATATTAAGCTTGTGAATAAATGTTGACTGATTGAATAATAAAAAATAATAATATACACACTCTGAATATATACTATAGAGACATCTATCGTTATATGACGGTAACAATGGTATAAATACAACTTATTCCGCGCAACAGTTCGGGCAGGAGATGGTCGAGTGGTCTAGGGTAATGATATTGAGCAACAGTTGGTTACAAGGCTCGCAGGTTCGCATCCCGCTTCTGCCGATATATTTTCAGAACGAATTGATGCGTATAAAGAATTTGATGTAGAGTATGTGTATGTTTAATTACTAATAATATTGTATTTCAATGATCTATAAAAGTAGATTAAAATATTGAAAAAATAAAATAATATTCTAATAAATATTTGAAAATTCACATTTAAAATGTATTTACAAACATATTTTTATATGCGACATCGCTTCCTTATTTGAATTGGCCTTCCATGACGGTAAAAGTTCGGAGATCTGAAAAAAGGCAGCTTCTTACTATATTCAGCACACAGTAATCATTGAATAGTATTCCCTTTTGCAGAACAACAGTTCAATACATTCAAAAGTTAAATTATGTAACTCTTTTTTTGTTGATAATTTTTGTTCACATATAAAAATGGTTATCCTACAAATTTTAAACAAGGTTTGATCAAGCAAAGAGATAAAAATAATGTTGGCCTCGTATATTATATTAATTACATACTAGAATGCGGAAGGCGGAGGATGGAAGAGGATGGAGACTCATGTGGGAGGCATATGGTCAACAGTGGACGGACACAGGCTGATTATGATACTAGGATGATTATTAATTTTATACAATTGCATAAGGGATTAAATCAAAGACACATTTACTTACTTTTTAAAATATTTTATCGTTTTCTAGATTATTACACGAAAAGTTTATATTGTATATTCAATTCGTCCGTAAAATAAGCTACAAATGAGCCACTGAATCGATGCAATAAAAATAAGATAAATTGTCTTGCTTGGAAGTCAGGAATCGAGGGTAGAAAGAGCCCAGACTCTATTATTACTTGTAAAAGCCTTAGTCTACAGATCGTAGCTGGGTGTTTAGCTGATAGTCAGACTTTTCTTTGCTGTTTGCCAAGATGGGTCATCAGTATGCGACTAGTGACTTGTACTATTATGCGGTCGCACTGAGCGCAAGCAGAGACCCAATTCAGATGAAGTTATTTAATGTTTAAATGAAATAAATTATGCATTATATATATATACATAGATATATATATATTAATAACCTAGAAAAAAGTGTATTTACTATGGAATAAGTAGCTTAATTTTTCTAAATTTTCGTAAAAAGATTCAATCAATCTGCGTAATAAGCAATTGGTATGTACTCGTATGTATAAAGTTTCAGGTGTACAACCAACAAATAATGTATGGAGCGTGGCCTTAATTATATCTATTTATCAAACAGAAGACTATTGGAGACTTAATGCATTTTAATGATTAAACGATTCTTAAGAACCAGAAGAATATATATTTTCATATTGTTATTATTGAATTGGGCTTACATTTACAAAATATTTTATTTGGATTCCATTTTTTTAAATAAAAGTGTGCGCTCTTCGATTTGTAGTTTGAAATAAAAATATGTATATTTTTTAAATTAAATTAAAATTTTAATGTAATAAGTGCGGTTTCACCAAAAAATATCAGTTAAATAATCTTATTGATCCTACTTCTGCTCTTTCCTTGATTTTCACTTTTTTATTTGATCAACCTTGCTCGTATATTCTTCAGTGCATTACATAATTAGATAATTTAACTATCGTTGAAGCGAAGTATAGAGCTTTTTTCTCAGGACCGAAAGGCGTAATATTTTATCCTGATGAATATTTCATGCAAAATTTCACAACTGGGGGAAGTAAGCGGTAAATAGACCATTGCGAAATAGAACAAGTTGTTTATTTAGAGTTTGAATGGCCGGGTAGTGGAGTAGAGAACCGTTTCCCGCCAAAGTGTATTCCAGTAAATTAATGTGTATTTTTACTTCGCGGAAAATTAATGATATTTTTACTGCGCGGAAAAAGCAATTAGAAACTTTGTTTATAACATATAATAAATAATAAAATATATAATAAAATTATTCGAACGGGTGAAGTGATAATTTATTAATTTGTTCTTATTACTCTTTGTTCATGATATTTTACCGATTTTATTTATGCACTTTTGGTTTCGTAATTACTTATTTACAAAAAGTGGTGTTTAAATTATAACTTTTATTACTTTTAACTCAAAAACGGCTGAACCGACTTTGCTGAAAATTGATGGAAAGGTAGCTTAGAACCGTCAAAAACATAAAAGATACTCAAAATTGATTTGATTAAGAAAAAATATTAAATATTTACGTAAACATGTTTTCATACAAGACTATTGTCATTTGACAGAAGTCAGTTTGAAAAAGTGTTGCCATAGCAACGCCATAACTAAAAATGACGCAAAAGTAGGTATTGTATGTAGGTACCTACGTAAGGTATGGAATATTTTGAAACAAAAAAAAACAAAAGACAGGAAAAAAAAGACAAAATCAAAATAAATATTAGTCAAAATATCAGTTTAATCTTTTATTTGTTAAAAATGTTATAACAAAAATCAAATGGAAAGGCATGTGCCATCTATCGTTTTCTATGTTGTCTATGGTTTGATAGATATTTTGTCTATCGGTTGACGTTTTGTTTCGAGAGCATTCGAGTTTTTGCAGCATTGATTACTGCTTGCATACTAGCGTTCGCATTGGGCCAATGGACGTTGTTTGCGAGTATTGTGACGCATTGAAGTTTTCCAGAGAAACACCAGGATTATGCTGTCTTAGTGGGAAAGTGAAATTATCAAATTAAGTCAGCTACCTGAACCGTTGCATTCATTGCTTCGTGGCGAAACACCCGAATCGCGACATTTTCTAGCAAACACTCAAAAATACAATGGTTGTTTCCAAATGACCTCATTTGGAGCAGACATTATCGAAGAACGAGGATTCAATCCGACATTCAAGGTATTTATTTTTGTACTTTTGTACACACAATACAGTAACATAATAACATACTATAATGCTAATTCTAAAAAAAGCATTTATAAATAAGAAACACTGTATTTGCTTTTGATTTTGTAGATACAAGGACAGATTCACCATCAAATCGGATCATTCTAACCTCTCGAAGATGCACAGCATAATTTTTTACAAATATACTTAAATGACAATATGGAGGAAGAACTTGATCGACGTCAAGAGATCAATGAAGCATGTTCACGGGTTGGAATACCATCTGCGTTATTTGTTCTTGCGCCTGATAATAAAACAAAAAATGTCGTCTATCACAAGGTGCTTCACTGAAGAGTGCAACCCATGCACAAAAATACATGGCCAATAAAGAATCATTAAAATACTAGGATTCAAATCATTGCAAATTAAAGGACTGAAGAAGAACAATTCCACCTGGACGTATCGAAGAACGAGGATTTAATCCGACATTCAAGGTATTTATTTATTTATTTTTGTACTTACATACAATATAATTAACAGAATAACATACTACACTTATGACTTTGAGTTATTTATGCTAATTCTAAAAAAAAGTGTTTATAAATCAGTAACATTGTCTTTGCTTTTGATTCTGTAGATACAAGGAGAGATTCACCATCGAAACGGATCATTCCAACCTCTCAAAGATGCACAGCATAAATTTGTATAAATATACTTCAATGACGATATGGAGGAAGAACTTGATCGACGTCTACAAAGTCGTGATCAGAGCGGATAAACGACCATCTGGTACACACGTCGTGATACTGGGCAACTACAACAGATATCTGAAACACGTCGTTCATATGACACGTTGCAATACTCACTGATGTTTTGGCAAGGAGAAGATGGATATTATTTCAATATCAAAATGAAAAATCCATTGAATGGTGAGTAATCAATATATATATAATCAATATCATAGTTTTGATTCCGTCATTACATACATTTTACAGTGCTTGGTTTTGCTTTATGTTTCCAATAAAAGACCAATTATACTGCTTATTACCAGGAAAATGACAGACTTAAAGATTAAGATGTTTGTTTAGAGAAAATTGGACAAATAACCGGCAAACGATTTAAAATCATTTATCTTCACCCCTTTAAAATTATGCTAAAAATAGCTTTACATACAAAATAGCAAATCTATTGTCTTAATTTCAGGTGAAGAAACTACCAACAAGATTAGCTCGCTGAATTATTACGCATATCGTTTGATTATTCGTCGAAATGCTGACAACTACTTGCTGAAGTTTCGTCAATTACTGCAATAGAATTCAACCAGACCAAATATATGATATCATATGTACCGAAAAATTCAACTTAATAAAATCCAAAATCTGCTCATTTATTACCTTTCGGGCGAAACAAAGTTCACCGGGTCAGCTAGTATATTATATAATTAAAATATACACTCAACAAAATAAACCAAAAGGGTTAGGTTACCTTAAGTTTTACCTCACCCGCGATATGATGCATTCGCGAAGTTGCATGTTCCAAGGAAGCTTAAAATAAAACACATTATTTTATAAAATTTATAGGCTTTTTGCAGTTCACAACAACATTAAAAAGTCGGGTGTTTTAAGATGCCGTAAAATGCCTATTATAGCCTGTTAATAATACAGAGTTGTAGTTGTAAGTTTCTTCGTGAACACGGACATTTAATTTTTATATAAAAAAGTGTATATGCCAAAATTATAACGTCAGAGGATCATCATTACAAATTCAAACTTTGAGCTTTCTCAAAATATAGCATTTGCCTTAATAATAATAAAGTGCATTTATTCCAGCAGGATTGGGTGGGTTGTGCAATTCCCAATCTGCCATATTTTTAGATACGTATATATATATATATATATATATATATATATATATATACGTATCTATATATTTAAAAACTATATATATATTTACAAACTAAAAAAATAAAAACAAATTACGCATATTTTCACAGTCGAGGCCACTATGCTACTTACTTGGCATATATATTATATGGGACAGTGTTTTAGAAATGTGTAGATATGATATACAGCGAATATGCTCGAGAGATGATGGAATAGTTCCAAGTATCATCACGATATGATAATCAACCTAAACCGTGAGTGGCTTTCTAAGCCTGTGTACTTGTATACTATGCATCATACTCAAGCTTTGAGTCTATCAATCTACGAATATATATAGACTTGTCTTGGAACAAAGCGAAAAATGTTAATTGTGACAATGGTTAAGTTATTGCGACCATATGCTTCAAATTAGAAGTGACTATGTCACAGAAACAAGGAGTAAACATGCATCATTTCCACGGCATTATTTTTTAAAGATTCATAAATCGTTTTATTTCTAATACAAAAAAGAAATTAAAAATATATCAACTGCTTTCTGCATTTTTTAAGAGATGAAATTTTTTGACATCTTCCAAAAGTCATTATTGTCACAAATTATCTTGTAAAACTTGCTATACGAGTCGTTTCCAGGCCCCTTAATAAATAAACTATAATTTAATATGGATATATGACTTTTTATTAAATATTCCCCAAAAAACGCTTCTAATTTCTTTGGCAAGGTGAATGCTTTGCACTTATAATAATTGTGCATAGCTGGTGCATTTCTGTGTTAATGACGCCGGCATAACACCTTAGCTAACGAATCCCGTGGGAACAATTACACTTCATTATGACCCCATTCTGCATTTCGGAGAGCGTTCATTATTGTTCACACGGAATCTGGAAAACCAGAATCATGATAAAATCACGTGATGAAAAGTATATAACACCGAAAATGACACATTTTTTTTATAAAACGTTTATGAGTGCTCAAGGGTGTAAGGACCAACAATTATTCTTGCTAATATTCATCTCAAAGAAGACACAAACCAAAACTAGGAAAAAATACTCTTTCGCCGCTTTTAATTCCATTGTCACTTTATTCATTTTTTGTCGCAATGCTCACTGCTAAACATCGTACTCTTCTGGAATATTTATATTTATTCCTTTATTTTAAGATGTTAAATATCTCTGTATCACAGTTATTTATAACATGTTTCAAGAATTGATGAAAACAGAATAAGGAATTAAATATGAAGAAGTATCCGTATTATGTTGTCTTTGGGAAGTCTAACTGGAGATACAGAATGCAAAATTGTAATTCAAAATTTTTACACATAGTATACCCACCTTCTTCCTTATCACCAAAGGTAGGTTGTTTAATAGTCTCATGTAATATGTGACTTTAGGATGTTTTTTTAATAGTCTCATACGATTTGAATACCTTCAAAAGAAATACTTACAGTTGTTTAATCCCATGCGGTCACACATGTGGTCAATACGCATTATTTTAATTCGTAGCCTGTGCTAATGGTCTCTGTTTGTATATATAAAAATAAAAATAAACATCTTAATACTTACTGTTTCTACTCGTATAAAAAAAGAAAGTACATCAGGTGGTGTGGCGCAGATAGGTCTAGTCTCAGGTGATGACGTGTAAGCCGCCAACAATTTATGCGCCCGGCCAAATGTTGCCTCGGTGTGCGAATTACGGGATCCTCCGTTTAACAGCGCGATAAATATTAAATTCACAGTGTTTGTTTTAGTATGGAAACATCCCCGACTACAAGGTTGTTAGTTTTCAAGATCGTTATTTTTTTTGTTAATATTTATATCGTCATATTACTTGCTTCTGAGCGGACGGTCTTCTGCTTTAGTTTTTAACACATTCATATTTTTTGATAAAATAACGTGGTAGCTTCCATTTGCATTCTGTACTGAAGAATTAGAGTAAATTAATTGATAGTTACGCTGTGATATTGTGAATTAACTGATTATTTGCGATTTAATCGTTTTTATAAAGCTTGAATTGTTCTCCATACCCTCGGGTGAACATAAAATATGCATTCATATTTTAAATGAAAAAACGATTAAAAATTAGAATTTCTTTCGAACAACCTACTACGTGTAGTATTTCATTTCATCCCGTCTAAGCTGGGCGTCACATTTTGAGGATTTTCTAATGTCTAGTCCAACATTACATTTGGACAGGAGGCGTGTAAATCTGGAAACAATTCTCCGTTTAGCTCAGGCTCGTGTGCTTGGCTTGGCTTGGCTCGGCTTAGCTAACGTTTTTAGTTATTTTTGTGATTTGTTGCGCTGAAAAGCGAAAAAAATATCTTCCAAATTTAAATAATGTTATCTAAGCGTTTTACAAAAAAGAATGCGGAATACATTCGCTTAAAATATGCTTTTGGTGAAAATTTGTCAAGTACCCTAGTGCCGTAAGGTTTCGTATAAGAGCTTTTAAAACTTTTTCCGTTAAATACGTTTTATAAAGTAACTAAAATACATATTTTTTTAACGAAATAAATTCTCGCAATCATCTTACTTAACTCTGTTCGAAAAGCGTGACCTTTTAAATTATTATTACTGATGATTTTATTTGGTATAATCTATCATTGCTAAATAAAATAACCTTTTTGGTATTATTATTGATATTTTTGAATGAATTCAAGTTATGTCACTTTTATATTTTTTATGTATTGAACTAGAAAATTAATTATATTAATATTATTATTTTTTAATATAAAATTTTAATTAGTCATTTATATAATCATAACTAAAATTTGAAATATCATACTAGTCTGCAATAGCTGCCAATCCTTAGAACCGGGAGCGGTAGGTGAGGTCTACAAATTAAACATACGTTCTTTCAAATATATTTTTTTCTACCTACCTACAATGAAGTTATTAATCAAAAAATAAATTGAAAATGCATACGTATTTATTATATATAATGGAGTATGCATTGAAAATGAGCGTTGTTAATATTGTTAGTAGTTTAATGGTCAGTTTTAGTTTTAAATTGTCAATTGTATTACTGCGACCCCACTATAACAAGCTTTCATTAAGCACCCTTGTATTTTAAGCAATTAAATATACATATACTATATATAAAAATCCTTAAACGAGTCGAATCATTCAGAAAAAATATCGGCGGAAGCGGTATGCGAACCGCGGACCTTTGGAACCAATATTTTGCCCAGGTAATTATACCGCTCGGCCACCGGCCAATTTCTTCCACCTGAGATGTCTCGTCTCTGATCTTCTATATAAGTTATCATCGTATGATAGATGTCGCTATAGTATATATTCAAAGCATGTATATTTTTATTTTCTTATTATTCAATCAGAACCCTTGTATTTTTTTATGATTTATCATTTTCGTTTTGTTATGTTAATTTTGATATACCTGTATTTACTTTTATCATAATAGTGTTGATTGAGTTAGAAATAAGATCATTCTAAGCCACTACCAAAAAATAATACGATTCTAAACATTTGTGATGTTACGCAATGGAATGTACATTACTTTGGAAGGGAAAGATGAGGGAGGTTTTGTGGGAAAGGAGCCTCTCCTCTTTCCCCGCCCTGTCCCCACCACACAGCCGCATGACGAGCGACCTATGACCGCCCGCACACAGCCCGGACATAATCGTATAAATCCAGACCCTAATAATTCTACACTTTATTACCTTTTGTCTCATTGAGGGATCCCACCGCCATTTTGTAGACGTCAATTTGGAGGGAGGCTCACGGAATGGTTTCAACGCTTTATAACATATATTAGCCTACCTAGCTGTAGGTTGACCATCGGTAACCAAGGCATGTGTGGCAATCGTGGAAGATATTAATGTGAAGAAACATCAGCAATCATTTTTACTCACTAAGCTTGCGACGGACTCCACAATGAAATTGAGGAATAATTGCATGTTATTTTATAAATTAAATCTTTACTTTTGAATCCTCCCTAATTGTTTGCTTATTACATGTAGTCCTTCCAGATACAATATCATCATAATCAACTCGTTATATACAGTATAAACAATACAAGTATGCGAGGCTAAAGCTTCAAAATAAAAGCACCCCTGTCGGATATGCTTTCCAATAAGTAACAAAACATGTTCAGGTAATATCTTTTCTTCTATAGTGATGTTTTAGTAACATAATATCACATTGTTTATTTATATAAATACCTGTAAAATGCAAAATTTTGCATACATTATTTAAATAATTTTTTTACAAAAATATTTGTTCAGGTACTTCATAAGTTATGCGAGAAAGTCGTAACACCGGGCCGTAACTGAAATTGCTGAAAAGCTGGAGAAGCGTAAAAACGAAGATTCCCAGGTGCTGAAGTGAGGCGCAGGTCTGAAACTGATCATTTCAGGAGTTAGGACGATCTCTTATTCAGGCAAGATGCAGGGCCGGTGCAATGGATAAATATTTAAAAATAATATTAATTATACGAGTAAGCTCGTACAAGTAAACTATTGATTTTTGCCAAAACAGGTATTCTTTGAGTAACGACGAGGTACTGTTGCGTGGTGAATTAAAATCGTACTTTGTCTAATTGATTAAGTTCGCTTTGTCTTAATTTGAATCAGTCTTAAATCTACTTAAAACTTTTCCATGCTTATCAGTTATCATGGGCAAGAATACCATTATTGAAACTTTTCAAGGAGCTTGCACTGTGTATATTATATTATTATCAAAATGTTGAACTGCAACAACAAAATGTTTGTTGAACATAATACATTTAACTAATTAATTTTACTCATAGATTTCAGAATTCAAGAAATACCTGAATATACAGATGTTAATGGGCTATCGTTATATATCAACTTTATAAGCCTTGCTGTTTCAAAGTCAAAAATTTCAAAAACCATGACCAGTCATTGTTATTTACGGCGTTTATAATAAACTTCGAGTACATCCATGTGGTAGGTTATATTATGTACTCTTGCGTTACTATTATTTTCCAGGAAGGTCTAACGCGAAAAATAACATTTACGTACATTTCTTATCTCCGGTAGTCCGTCCCACGTCTTACACCAGGTAATGCAACATAGAGCTAACTCACACTTTGCAATATCACCTTGCTCAATACTGTGGTGAACGGTAATGTATGTATCTTTTAAATCCATTTCAAACCTACAAATTGTCTCAATTATCACCTACTTCATCATTAACGATCACATTTTTCCGTATCCAGCATATCCCTGCTTGTGTCAAGCTATATGAATATCAGCCGACATATCGGAGGCCAGTTCTTGAATGCCGTTCAAATCAATTCCTTCCAATCGACCATAATTTTTTCGAATGATAATCTATGTCTTATTATATTTAAAGAAATGATATAAATTAACACTACAAAATAGTTATTTAATTTTTGATATGTAATAGTATCGAAAATTTGTATTTTAAGGAAATACAAATATAAATGTTTCTTGGAGACTTTTTCGTGATACAGTCAGTTTGAGCAAAATACTTAGTGGGGGAGTTTTGCATACTACGAATAGTATCAAGCATTGATTTTTCAATTCAATTAATTTATTTTCCACTTTTAAAGTCATTACGACACTTGATTAATACGTTTTTAAAACAATAAAAAATTAATGACAAGATAAAATTGTATTTATCAAACAAATATATAATTTTACATAAATATACCAGAAATGTATTAAAAACTCCAAAGCTCGCTAAGCAGAAGATTTCACCAAATTACTTCTACAAACAAATTCGTGTAGCTCATGTCTAAGCTGGGCATCTCTCGTATAGAATATATCAACATTCAAGACAATT
This sequence comes from Glossosoma conforme, assembly GCA_022606575.1. NCBI lineage: Eukaryota > Metazoa > Arthropoda > Insecta > Trichoptera > Glossosomatidae > Glossosoma > Glossosoma conforme. The sequence continues at coordinate 3,804,976 of JAGTXR010000100.1, read as the reverse complement.
TTGACGTATGGTACTCGTGAGACGCTAATACCACCCATACTGTACTTACGTTGATGTCTTGGATGACACGACTATGAAGAATATTATCAAACAATGAGAAGAAAAAATCGAAGTTTGTATGCATTACCGTATTCAGATCCTCCGTAACTTAGGTTTTCACAGTTCGTGGAAAATTTTTCGCTTGATAAAAAAGCAATTTCGTACTCGCCCTTCTCTTCATACACAAATAGCGCCGCACGGGACTGGGTTCCTGGGCGTCTCTCATCATGGCGGGATTAGGCCGGCAGGACAACGCGAGAAAGGGTGAACGGAAATAAATAAAACGGAGCTTAAAGTTTTTTTTCTATTTTTTGAATCGACACGTTTTTGTGTGAGGCAGTTCATAACACGCAGGAATCTTTCGAGTCTTTCACCTTCAAAAACGCAAAAGAATTTATTTACATTCGAAGAAAATATGCCTGATAAAAACACATTTGATGTCCTTGACTGAATCACGTTTCTATCACACCTAGTGGAATTCGAAATATCATTTCGAATTTTCTGAAAATTTTCTAAATTCTTGACTCTTTTCAAAACTGAACACTCATTTTCTGACTTTCAGGTGCTTCGTTCGTTATGGTGCTATACATGACAGGACTTGTAAAACAAACGAACTGGCGCCTGTAACGCCGCATCTCATGTTTACTTAAATCTAAAACATACGCTAATATTTTTATATATACGTGCCAGACGAGCGAACAAACATAAGAATCAAAAAATCGGATATCGATGGTTTTCGGCACCAGACTGCAAGTGCTATATAAAGCTGATATCAATATTTACATTATATAATACATAAACATATATTTGTTATTTTTTAAATTTGCAGTTATATAGTTTATAGAGTGAAAAATAAAGTGAAGTTTTTTTATATTTAGAAGGATTAGTTTCTTACAATGCGTTTTATTTTATTTATCTCAGAAGAGGCTGGCTAAAAATACTATTGGTATTATGAAATATCGGTTCTAGAAATCATACATTTTTTTTATTGAAGTGTGCTTTAGGATGACACCACCAATCATTGGCCACTCTGGCAACCACTTTTTACCTCTGGCATACATAAGTAAGTAATCCCCACTGAGACGTAATATGTAATCATTTTGATATGGGTTAACACGTCGACGCACTTAAGTTTGAGATCTGCGACTGAAAGGTTATCAGAGCGAATGCCTCAAAGGGTTATTTGCTCAGGAAAAGAGGTGGGAAAAATACCTTTCAGGACGTTATTTGTGCTGTGCACTATTTTTTTATATTAAGAATAAAACGTTTTTTCAAACACAATTATTGAAATTATATACAATTCTGAATGTTGAAAATACAAACATGATAATATTTTTTTTTTCAATAGTTGATCTTAAAACCCAACAAACCAAACCCAAAATCTGTAAAGCATTTGGAACTAAAAATCGCTTAAAATTCATACAATTTGAGTAAGATACCTCAATTATGGCTGGCTACAAAACATGTACAATTATTAGAGAAGAAATCGGTACTCACGCAGAAGAAAACGATTTGCTGCTCACTACAGAACCCAAACGCTATGAATCTCAATATTTTCCAATAATCATTAATTAAATATTTAAGGGGCTAAGCTAATTACTAGACCTTTTATATGAATTTCTAAATATGACCCACCACATTATTCTCTGAGACTATTAACCTTTTTTATGAACGCTGTTGGATTTTTGTGATCATAGGCTTTAATTATAAAGAAATTTTCTCAAGAAATTTTTATCTAAAGTCGCTTTAACAGATTTAAGAATCCTGGAATTCGGTTGACGAAATAATGTATTGGCGAAAATTTAATTAAGAGATGAAAATGAGAATCAGGCAATTGACTTCGAAGCGGTTGTTTATTGTGGCCATATATTCCGATTTTAAGTCGGATACAACATGATGTTCAGTCACCACCTTGCGTATTTTATGCAGTTTCTTGGATGGCATGAATACTCGAAAAATACCAACACCAGACTTAAGGATGACTTTTGGAAAAAATAGTTCGATATTAATAAAATCTAGAGAGCTCATTTTAAATATTTCTTCTATGGAAGATACAGGGTTTTAATGTTCCAAAAATCACAATTTTATTTGACAGATTGTGCCAGAAATCATAAACTAACAAAAGAGGTGTAAATATCAACCAGGTTCACGATGCAAAAATAAATTTAAAAAACTAAAAAGCTTGATTATATTTTTGACAAACAATAAATATGAGCATTTATCATTTAATTCCGGCGAAATTTCAAAAACATTGAAAACGATTCATATCGCGAAACATGTTTATTAAGTCATGAGGATATTATTGTTTTTAAGCAGCTTTGGTGATTCATTTTATCGCTTCATTGATAACAAAAATACTCGTATTTATAAATAAATCATATTTTATAATCATTTGTTCTAATATTTTTTTTTTTATATTATTTGTTTCTAATCGAAGCCATTAAAAAATGAAATTGGAAAAACTGACTCTACTAGTCTGCGCGACATTTATCCTCTTCTTCTCGTGAGTGGGAGCTTTAGCGTCTCTCGTTCCTGTTACGGTGAATGGTCCAGCCCTTTTTATGTTAGCCTATCACCTATCCCGAACTGAAATAGAATTTATTTTCTAACATAGTCATGTATATCTAGACTCCTTCTTATTCAATAAAAGAGTTACTCTATACCTACTAAGGTCACTTGTTTTCATATCGCACGCCCATTCGACACCAAACAGTTATATTTATATTCATATTTATATTTTAATAAAGAATGATTACTTGTAAGCGTCAGTCTTATCCGATTACAAATACGCCCCACATCCTTGTCATCTAGTCAACTGACACTCATCTCTAAAGCTATTTTCGAATAATGCATAGTATATTCTTATGGAACTTTGGGGTGCAGGATTGGGACGAATTATACATGCTTAAAGAGTTCTAATAAAACTTAATGGTGCAATTTACGATAACCATATGTTTTCAACATGAGATAGGATATGGAAGAATTTAAAATATCTTTTAATGACTATAAGACATGCAGATTTTGTTGGTACAAAAAAACTTCGTAAATTTAGTAAATTTTCTCATATATTCGGTGGCACACTTTATAATAAATTTATTTAAATATTCTCATTCCAATCATAAAAATCAGAGTGCGTTATTTCTCTTCTAGATGAGCTTCTTCGTATGAAAATCTTTCAAAAACAATTACAATCGATGGTTTTGAAAAATGAGACGATAGTGCATTAGGAATAAAATGCGAAAAACTATTTCATGTGCACTACTATGATAGTAGCTGCCAAATTGTAGCATACGACTTACATAAAATGGAGAGCACAAACCAAACTAGCTCCAGCAAATACACAAGAAATACCCTATAATTTTCTCACCTTACAAAAATTTAAAACCTAAGTCCGTGTTTCATGGTTTTTTAAGCCCTTCCTTGAGTTATGTCCCTGCACTCTACATTGCTCGAGTAGTCATGTGGAGCACCTCCAGTACGAGGGATTTCCCTGGAGAGCTAAAACTTGATTTAATCATAATGATTACTTGTGTGCGAATTTCATAACATCATTTCAGCGGTGAGCTAGATGGGACTCGGAGAGGCTCGCGGGTACATATTGTTAAATTTGACTTATTCTAGCGAGCCCCTTGTTAAAATTAACTTATCCATGTTTTATTACAAAATAAACATTGATTAAGCCACACATGTCAAACTGTATAAAGTAATACATAACTGTCTATAACAATGTTTAAGTAGATTTTTAACATTTGAAATTCATTTTTTTTTTAATTTAGCATGTCATTTGTTTTATTCAGTACAATATTATCTTGTGATTGGCAAATATATTTTTAATACTTTAATTAATCATATTTTAGTTTAACGTATATCTACTGGCAATAATTTTAGTACTTAGTCAAGTACTAAAATTATTGCCAGTAGAGATACTAGATACTTCAAGACTTTGAAGAGAATATCGTTTCGCGATACCTGAGACCAAAACTCATATACGGACATGTTACTCATCGATCATATTGTTCTTCTTCGCGTGGATAAGACAACACACAACTGCACGATCCTTCTGGTTTAGAAATAACGTGGCCAATAACGTGGAAATATAAATGAAAAAACTACCAATATAAGTTTATATGAACAAATTTAACAAATGTTTATCGATACTAAACTACGGTATGAAATGTGGAAATACATGATGTATATTATTAATTAATTTTTTAATTTTTATTAGAATATTATTTTATTATTTCAATATTCTAATCTACTTTTATAGATCATTGACTATATTACAATATTATTATTACTTAAATATACATATACTAAACATAAAATTCTTTCTTTCGAGCGGTATGAATACCTGGGCATTTGGTTTCCAAGGTCCGCGGTTCGCATGCCGCTTCTGCCGTTATTTTTGTGCTTGGATTGACGCGTTGAAAAAAGAATTTTATGTTTAGTATATGTATATTTAAGTATATTATTAAATTCATAAATGATTCTAATAACAGCATTTTTTTAATAAAAATATCAGGTCCGTTTAATAAATGATTTCTAAAATAAACACTAATTGTTCGTCAAATAGTATCCTGGAATTTAGTATTTGGAGCCCTGATTTTATATTTCTGTTATTAGCTCGACGCTTGTTTACGCATAAAAAAGCGATTTATTAATAAAAAGTTTTATTTTAAATATATTATTTTAGCATTTTTCATCTCAATTGCAAATTATTCAAATAAAAATAAAAACAAAGACGTCCAATCTCATTAATATTAATTGGGCTGACTTTATTAGTCAATTATGATCTAAAAGTTACAAGAATCTAAAAAAACAGTCATGGCTCATGAATTTGCATGGCGGGGTAAGCCTTCAGCGAGCGAACACTTTGAAATAATTAATATTAATTACACTTACACAAGGATGTCCAAACCAATGTTTTAAAACAGTGTCCTGGGATTGGCAACCTTTTTCTATTAAAGGGACATAAGATCATTGTGTTTAAAATATCTATAATAGTAAAAATCCGGACGAAAAGTAATAAGTAATTAAATATACACATACACATACTATAATACATCAGATTCTTTTAACGCATCAGTTCGTTCAGAAAAAATATCGGCAGAAGCGGGATGCGAACCAATACCCTAGACCACTCTACCATCTTCTGCCCGAACTGTTGCGCGGAATAAGTTGAATTTATACCATTGTTACCAACATATAACGATACAACGATACAACGATAGATGTGTCTATAGTATGTGTATATTAAATTACTAATAATATTGCAATATGGTCAATGATCTATAAAAGTAGATTAGAATATTGAAAATATTAAATAATATTCTAATAAAATATTTAAAAATTCGTAGAAAAGTAATAAATTTAAATCTATTTATTGACTTTTTTTATAAGTTTATTGAATATTGGATAAATTTAAAAAAATCACTGTTTAGATATCAAACGTTGATATCTTTTTTCAGACTTGTATACATTTTTGGCATTTCATAGTTTTTCATTAGTTGCAAGGTTCGACGAGGGGTATTACGTTTACGTAACACCTTTAGGTGAAGTGCTTTCTTACAATACTAGAGATTGCGGATGTGATCTTCGACGAAGCTTGAAATAAAAATAAATCAAATTATAAGCTCTATAATTACATCCGCTTAGTTTGATGTTGAACCCCCACTAGTTAAATTCTTGTCATAGCATATTCATCAAAATCAGTGTTAGATCAAAATCATCCCGTAAACATATTCCATTCACACTGACTCCCCTTAAAAGATATTCAATACGTGAACGCAGACCTGTAGTTTGATAAAAAACGATGGTGGATCAATATATCATATAAACCACATGGCACTATTTAAAATTAATATTATATTAATAATATATAGGTTTTGTGAAAAAACACAGATGTTCCTTAGAACACTGGTGCTTATGTTATTTATTTATTTTGGTTCATTGAAGGATGAAGATATTTAAGTGTTTTATAAAAAGAAAGTCAAAGTGATGACCGATTCTCCAGAATAAGGTTTGTCACCTCTTTTCTTTCAGGTCGGCAAATTTTTTAAACTCCAGATATTTACTTGTTGAAAAAACACTTCTCCAAAGGATTATTTTTCAGGCAAAGTTTCGTGAGCAAGAATATTCATTAGGAATTATTTTTTTGAAAAGATATTTCAAGTTTCGGCGTCAATGAAAAAAGGTAATCAAATTTATATGAAAAATAAAACAAGCTTTATATTAATTTTATATATTTTGGACACCTTGATAATAGATCAGATGCTTGAAGTCTTATCTTCAAATGTTATACTTTTTTAAACATGATCCATATATCTTTATTTCAATAACTACTACTTATACATTCAATAATAGTGAAATAGTGTTTCATGGAGTTTGATGACCTCAGCTCCGTATATGACATCACCTTAATTTCTATATATTTTACTTTTATATTTTCAGAAGGATTTTTCTAGGTTATCTGCCAGCAATGAAAACCCAATTTGTCATTGAAATAGTCGGTGGAACCATGTGTAAGTTTAACAACTAACAAGTCCGGCCACGAACGATAATGTAAGGAGCTGGCAAAATAAACAAATCAACCGACGGGACTCTAACTCCAGGTCCCTGCAAAGAAAAACACGCGCAAACAATTCGGCAGACAAAGCTTAGAGACCCTTGGGAAACCTTGCTACCGTCGCTACGTTCACAAAGTCACACAGTCAGTGCTGCAAGATAAAGTATCATCATTATCATCATCAGTCAAGATTCTCTGCTTTCTTATATTCCTCTTTTTTATGTAAGCACATACAGGAGAATACCAACACAACGTGTTGATAGCAATTCTGAAGTCTCGTCTATGGAATTCTATGACGCTTACCATGATGAATATGGCTAAGCGCTGCATACGGAGTGTTGATCCGCCAGAGATTAGATTAGAGCTCGGACATTTATTTAAAATCTTTTGGTTTTTAATGTCCTTCGGGGATCGAACCCACGACCTTTGTCTTGTGAAGCAAACGCTTTGACCATTGGGCTATACCCGCCGGCAAATATTAGTTTCCATTACTCGAGTACGTGTTTAGATATGCTCGTATCGAAATCAATCTTTGAAAGAACTATTCCCAGGCAAATTTTCATACAAACCAGTCAACTTTTACTCTTACATATTTATTATTTTTTGGATGACTATGCCTTGTTTCCTTCATTTAACAACCAATGTTTTTCGAGCAATTCCGCCACTGACGCACACTGAAGTACCCATTCTAGTTATATTAGTATACATATTACTTACTACTAAGGCATTTTTCTGCACCTTTATTCGCTACATATATAATTAAATTATTGCTGAAAATTGTACTAAACGTGGTATATATTATATTAAAATATAAAAGTGTATAATCAATAAATAAAAATGGGTGTAAGATTTTATGATTTTTTTCTTTGCCGAAAAGGGTTACAAAAATATAAAAAGCTCAATAACCTTAATGATAGCATAAATTGAAAGAAGTTATAAATCCTCCTTATATTTTCACAAGTCAATTTCTGGTAAGTATTTAAATCAACTCTTATTCTATATTAAATATTGTTTTTATTTAAGGACGGTTTATTGACGTTAGTTAAGTAAGGTTGACTTGGGTTGATATTACTATTTAGAAAATTTGAAATAATGCAAAATAATAATATATATTTTTTATTCTCACCAAAAAAGTACTTATTCTGACCAAAAAAGTACTTATTCTGACCAAAAAAAAAAAGAGCAATAATCAGTTTCTGTAATAAGCCTCAGTCCGTCCACTGCTGAACATAGATTATTAGTTCAATGTCGTTAGATATTTAGCTGAAGGTCAGCCGATACCCCGTTTGCCGGTTATTGGTAACCATTACAATCTCTGATTATTGTAATTCAATATTTGGACGACACCGGTCACCTAAGTGTGACTTAGGACTGCAGAACGTTGCTTCAACGTCATGTCTTGAAATGGCTTTTTATACTTTTTTATTTGTAAAACCTACGAGAGAAGTTTAAAAATAAATCTGATTTGGGCTTAATTCATAGCCTTTGCGTGGCTTAAGACAAATCGAATTATCTTCTTCACCAATTTGGTTTAAAATATCCTTTGATGACTTGAAATGAAGTGCTTTTCTATTAAAAGTGAACACTGCAAAGTTCCCGAATATAGGGAATTTTCATAAAAGCACAAATGATAGAGACAAGTGATGTTATGAGGTGGAAGTACAATACAGCAACAGCCCAATTTGTCGGAGCCCGTCAAGTAAATTGGCGCTTCACTGTATTTTGGCCAATTTTCCGTTCAGAAATCTCAGGTACACTCAGTATTAAGGAATTAGAATACTCGTAAGTTCTTTTCTTTATAATAAATATATTTAAAAAACATAATTTAATTTTTGTCATTGTCAAGTTCACTGCTAAACGCCGTGATCTGCTCGATATCCCTGTGTTTTATATGCCCTCTTTTGTTGTATTGAATCACCCACTCCCTTGCTCACATGCCCTCAATTGATCGGTGGAAGTACGATCACCTGGGATGGCAGAACAAAAAGAGAAGTCAAAAGTCGCATACATCAAGCAAGGCTAGCTTTCAATAAAAAAGCAAAAATTCTTGAGTTAAAGAATATTAATGTAAGGCTCCGCAAGCAACTTGCCAAAACATACTACAAAAAAGAAGAAAAAGACTTTACGGCATTCGGGTATTGTATTGGTGTTGGGCTATCGGCATGAAGTTGGCGCACTCTTCTCGCAAACCCTTCATACAAACCTCAAAATTTGTAAAAAATGAACGTCGAACATAATGGAATTATTTGAAAATTTCTTGTTTGCAATACGATTTTTTGATTGGTCAGAATTGTGTTTGGAGGTAGGGAGGGGGTACTATAAACCCCCCCTCGGGGCAGAAGACTTTCATTTTGCGAATTTGCTTCATCGATAAATGATCTTATATATGAAGAATATAAAAAAAACAATACAATTATTACATACCTTACCATTATAATCGCACCGATTTAAAATGATACACAGACAGTCACGTAACTTCCAAGCCGTGATCAACGGAACATTCCACATATACTTACCTACAGCGATAAGACGTTTGTCATGTTCCACGCCCATCAAAAGAAACTAATTTGTTGTACTTAACTGTTTTAGCTTCCTTTATTTCTACTACTATTAAATTGTTCTGGTTGTTCGGAAAACAATTTGTCCTACATTTCATTTACAATATACTTGTTTTATCAATATAGTTTACTTTTCTTAATAATTGATAGGTGTACATACACAGACAAGTACAGCAAACATCATCTTATATGACAATTCTCTCTTTGCAGATTTGCAGCCACGACAGTGAATTTTTGGAAGAAAAAAAATTGTGCTTATTAATTTCAATTCATTATTTCATTACTTTATATTAATTAATCATTATATATATACAGGTGTATGCGGGGCGCCGCAGGGTCTAAAGCCGGAACTGATTGATCCGGAATGTTTTTCAGAGTTCACAGAGTCTGGAACTAAAATATAACACAACTCTACAAACTGATGTGGGAGATATAATAGTCTCATTCTCATAATATCTTAGTAAACACGTCATCAGCCAGTTCAACTGCTCATTTGAAATGAAATTTCCACAGATCTAAAGTATATTTTAAAATATCGCTATGATATTTTATAAAATTGACAAATTCGTGTTTCAATTTGATGCAAATGCACTCGAGCAAATACGTTTTCACGTGAGGAGCCGCCTCCATAAGCAAACTAAGGAGTCGAGGTACATTTAAAACATTCAAAGTTCATCCTGCACTCTTCGCGTGAGTAAATATGAAAATAAGTCTCGTTCACTTTGATTTCATTCCATATTCTTCAGGTTTTCAACCTAAGGAAATCTGTGAGCGTCCGTAAACGCCATCGGAATAAAGTCGAATTATATTTCTTTCCAAGTGCAAAAGTGTTTTCACAATTCTTTCATTTCTGGTAGTAAAGTTTAAGTGCGTTCCTCTTGGCTGGAGGGGACGCCAGGAAGCCGTTAGGAGACACTGGAGGTGGAACATCAGCTCAGATATCAATGCTGGCGGTTAAATGTTTACAAAAACAATGTTCTCAGAAATTACATTATACCAGGGTGGTATACAAACGATTTTTGAACCACTCCACTCCATCAAATATTCTCGCTCCGGTTTCTCTTTTAACAAAGTTTTATGAACTTTAAAATTAATCACTGTTGTCTATTGCCATCACCTTTTTTATATTTGTATCAAACGATAACCACAATCGTCGTCTCCTCCAATCACATTACTTTAGGAATGCATAAGCTGATGCTTTTTGTCCATGGCAGCGTCCATATGTGTGATATTTACTCATGTATTTTTTAAATTTCAGTATTTTCTTACGAGCCCTGACTAAAATATATAAGGTCTATCAAAGTCAAGCTTATGGAACCTGTGGCTGCAAAATAATTTGATTTGAGAGTATCAATTATTTTCTCATAAAGAAAATTTCACTACACTGAAGTATCTGCAACCTTGGATAGAAATTCAAAGTCATACAATACAAAACAAAAAAACAATAAAATAAGGGAACTGAAGCATTATTAGTAATTGACAAGGGATATGAATAAATCTGTAACATCTTAGGTTTTCACGGCCAGGTTTGATATTCTCCAGAATGAAACATGAGTATGTAGTTGCCATGGAGATATAAATCAATAACGCTCGTAAAAAGATAATCTGAATAAACCAACTCACAACTAAATAAATCATCACTCCTGAAGAATACCCCTGCAATGGCGGTCGAAATATTGGCTGAAGGAAGTTCGCCACACAAGGCTAAGCCCAAAAGTCACAATATCAAATCAGAAACGGTTTTTTTTTGTTTTTCGGAAATTTGAATTTTGATAATAAAAATAGCCGACGTACTCCTATAATAAATGAGCGGGAGCAATCCTAATATTGCTGTACTGTAAGCCCTGTTTTATTATTTCTTGCAAATGGCCGCTTGCCAGGGAACACTTCTGAAATATTCATACAGCAAATGGAAATGTCGTTTAAATAAATAAACAACAAACTATCGGTATCATAACACAACTCACATGCAAAATAAGTTGTACGATTTACGCAATTTTTGATAAAATTTCTTGGTAGAATTTAAATGTCATTTGTACTTTCTGAACACCGATATAGGTGAGTAATAATGTGAGGTTATCATCTACTACCTAATTTTAGTGCAAAACTCTTTGTGGTTATTTATCAAAAAAAATATTACAAATAATGTTAGAGTGTACAATAACACTAATGGTATTATTTTTAGATTGTAAGAGGGATTGAACATAAATGTTGAAAGAATGTTTCAAAGGCTACAAATTCAGCAGTACGAATTGCAATATTGCACATTTCTATGAGATGGAGTGTAAGTTTTGCAATAGCGTTCGTTGCACATGATAACACTGTATTAGAAATGATTTACATTTTAATCTCTCTGGCCTTCTAAAAGGATGATCAATATTACAACTAGTTTACATAGTGTGAGCTCTTATATATTTACGAAATTAGTGACTTAGAAAACACAAAAAAGTGTAATTATAAACTCAATATAAGTTTACTATCTCACTTAGCCTTATTTTTGTGGATTATATCGACACCCAAGGCATTTTGACTTAGGATTAAGTTGAAACGAAAACGACTTAGAATAGGCTGCAACGATCCCAAGAATTATAGCAAATCACTTCTCTTCAGCATTTTCAACAGCAGCTTTACATTTAGTACATATTTAATAAAGCCGTCTAATCTGTCTTTCAACCTTTAGCTATATTTGTAAAAAAAAATACAGGATTTAATGAAGATTTTGTGTTCTCAAAGATTTCTCCGTTTGTTAATTGTTTCTAAGATCCATTTGGAAGAAAACAAAATAATATTCAAATTATCAATTACTAGTTTTTTTTGTATAACTTACGAAATAACTGAAACATACTATTAAAACAATTTTACTATAAAAAGTCTGAGCTGGCAGTTGACCATAGGCCTCATTTGATCAGCTAAAGTTTAGTTTTACGTAAAAATTATAAATATAAAATACCGATATCTAAAGAAAGAAATATGTGAATTATATGATAATTGATATTTTTAATGATATCTTTATTGCTTTATGTGGTGTTTGATTCCTCCAACGATGTCAGACTATAACAAGGAAATTCTCGGAAATGGGTGGTATTCAAGGAACGACTTTTGTCTACCACCAATTTTGGTAAAAATATTATAGTATAATTACATACATAAAAAAATGTTAGGCAATCAATAGTATTTTATATAAAAAAGTGATTTAACTTTTTTCGTAGGTAATAGTAGCATCTATAGTTTCAAATTTAAAATAAAATTATTTTTACACCAACCTTCACTTATCTACACAAACCTTCAATTATTTAGGGTACGCAACCAATACATTGCCCAGTTTTCGGAGAGTGTGTTCTAATATTGATTGCACACTGAACACACCTAGGACAAATCCGCCCTATCCTTGAATACGGCAGTCACCTTTGCGTTGGAGCCCCATAATACCTTACAAATTTATTCAAATCAGTTCAAAGAACAGAAATTCGTTTGATAAACAATAACACTCTTACGTCTAACCTGTAATGGAAAAGCAAAATACCATGACGAATTTATTATGCAATGCTTGCAACATTGAGCATGAAAGCCAGAATCATGATTACGTTACAAGAAGTATAATACATGAAGTTGGTCGCAAGTTTGTGATGTAACACGGCGCGACGCGCTGAGCACAAGTTGAATTGAAAGTTTGAAAGCTGATGTGTCATACAATATGACAAAACAATACTTTCAGATGAAAAATACATTTTCTTGAAAATGTTATGTTGAGACGAGAGTAAAGTGCTTTTGCTTTAGATTATTTATTTTTGTGTCACGCTTATTTTGTAATTATTATATTAATTATTAACATCGTTTTAAATTACGAGTATTATAGTTACAAACGTCCTTAAAAAATATGAAAAGCAATTAATAATTCATAATACCATAATACTTGTAAAAAAATATTCATTTTTTTTTAATATTTACTTTTATTTTAACATTCAATTACTTAACACAATTTATATAAATTGAGTTGAGACATTCCACAAGAAAAAATGGTCCAGCTATCGAAAGCGTTAAGGTTTCTTGAAATTTCCTTTCTAAAAATAAGTTAAAAAATCTCCCAATCAAATATCTCTCCGATATGAAAACATAATAATAAAAACGAATGAAATGTATACATATATTATATTCATGTTTAAAATAATACACAAATGTATGACACGCGTGGCAAAAATATGCTTTTTTTAAGATAAGAAATAATCAATTTAAATTTAGTATTAAAATACTGACCGTTTAATCAGCGATAAAGTTAAATACCGAGTAAGTCTATCAATACTGGTATTTTAACATTTTGTATTTATATTGATGTTGCATATTTTAGAACCGTATAACGAAATAATAATCAATATACTCGTAAAACTATAATATTAGATTTAAATAATATTCAAAATATAAATTATATTTGTACTTAAATTCAGTGCAATACAAATATAAAATCATCGCGGTCTGCCGAGTTGCAAGTTCGCTGATGATTTAGTTGACAATAAAGTAAATTACGATTTGAAAATTTTAATAATTGTAAGAAAATGAATTCATATCAGATTATAAGCAAAAAATTTATAAATAAATACCATAATTGTATTGGCCACATCATTCATTTGTCTAGCAAACAAATTGGTTCATAAAACACACCTATAATTTTTATACTGAAAAATGTCCTCTCAAGTTACCAAGTAAATTGTACTCAAAACATAACTTTCTTGCTAGAAAAAAATTCAGGCTGGATAGATTTAATAGTCTTTAATTTTATCTTTTACGCATATAATATTTATTAAAGGGTCTGACGGCATAATATGGAATTCGTAGCTTTTGGAAATTAACTTTAAAAGCACAGCCTACATAAGATTTTAGAAAGCTTTTATATTAAGGTTCACATTTTTGCTAAAGCTTAATTCTCATACCGACCGTTTTGTGGGCTTTTGTCGGTTATTCTGTATTATTTATTATGTTTAAATAGTACTATATCATGAAATAATACCTTAGACATGTTTTGAAATATATCTTGTTCGTATTATTCAGGTTATTTTTCAATATTTGGACTATGTTGTTAGATATTTTTAATATCGCAAGTTTTACAACTGCTTCATATTTTTTCCGAAAGATGGCAAATCATAACAATATTTTTTATTAACTTTAAAAAACAATAGCTAATTGAATATATATTACTTTTTAACCGTATATTTGATTTTTGGTAAAGCATATTTAAGGAAGCACAATTCATGTAATTATTAAACGCCCCTACCAATAGTCCTGCACGTCTAACGAATACCGTTTGGATTTTTTAAGATTCATTATTCGTTATCATTCGTTGTTAAAATGCTTAATGTATCAATTAAAATTATTATTCAGGCACACTATCCATTTTTAAAGTTAAGTGCTGCCATGTTCACATACTTAACTGATGTAATGCTATGTATTTATTTATTTTTTATTAACTGGCAGCACATCAAGGAACTGTCATAAGCTGCTGTCAATTCTTGTCGCTTAACTTCTTTATATTTTTTATCGTTGGTAGAAATTATAGTAAAATTAAACCAGTATCTGTAGAATTATTTATTATAAATACACCTTAGTTATAACTGTCACATACGATCTTAGAGACACACTTTGTTTTCATGAAATCCGAATTTAAGGTTAGTCTTTCCATATATTTTAGTATTCAAAACAATTTGATGAAACTTATGGTAACACACTCTCTGACAGTAATATTGGTAACATTAACAAACAAAAACCAACATGATGTATATCTTTAAAACATTAATATAACGGAGAGACAGTCAAAGAAATAATACATAAAACACTAAATAAATATTGTCTATAACAGTTTATGTTCAATGGTAATTATAATAATATTATTTGAATTGAATGTAGGTATGTATAAATAATTTTGACCGTGACTTAATATTGAAATATTTATTTTTTAGGTATGTACAGTATTTACGAAAAAGGAATTCAAACTATTTTTACCCCATCACTGGATGAAACAGTCAAACACAGTAACTTCTGACATACATAGATGAATTTTATTAATCGTAAACAAGTTTCTATCTATTTTTGTAAATTTATAAACAAGTTATCATTAATCAATATAGTTAATTTTGTATGATGTTTTTACCTAAATAATATAATATTGGTTAAAAGAGGATTATATTATTGTTCATAAATTTTATAAATATACTAAACTTTCTTGTGAAGTTATATTCTCATGTATAAGTAGTTAATTAATTACAAATAATGTGCATTTTTTTCTTTTTGTTCCAGTCTGGAGCAAATCATTATTTTTATATTCATTAAAATTTACATAAAGATTCATCATGTGTGATCAAGCACCGGAAGGTCAGTCACCTGACATGGAATTATTGGAATTATCACCAGAAAACGTTGATCCTATCTTTGCTTATGAAGTCCTTAGCATTGAAATGGGCGATAGTGAAGACGAAATAAAAGTGAAGGCCTGCTGGCCTCGAACGAAAAGTAGAAAGAATAACAGAAAATGTATAAAAAAAAATGAAAGCACAAGTAAACTTGAAAATCGCTTAAACGATATTGACATGACCTCAAATTACATTTTCTCAAATAAAATCTTAAGCGACAGTGATCCGGGCTGCGACTGTCGGGTGAGTGAATCACTTCCTACAGAATGTCATTGCTTGCAACGCTGTTTGCCATTGAAAACAAAAAGAAAAAGAATCTTAAAAGGGTACAAAAGCAAAGTGTTTACGTGCGATGTCTGTTTTGTGAGGTTTGCGTGTTGCAGAGAAGTGTACGAACACAAGAGGATACACAACAGCGAAGTCGGGTTCTGCTGTAACCGATGTGCAGCTAGCTTCACTCGAATTAATGATTTGAATGTTCATAAGAGAACTCACAAGGATGAGAAGCCGTACACTTGTGAGGAATGTTCTGCCAAGTTCCCTCGCATGCAGGATCTCGATGTTCACATGAGGAAGCACACAGGGGAGAGGCCCTTCTCGTGTCAGGAGTGTTCGTATGTCTGCAGCCGGGCGCACACCCTCAAGAAGCACATGCAAATCCACACGGGGGAGAAGCCTTTCGCGTGCGAGATTTGCAGCCACAGGTTTGGGCAGCTCAGCGACTTAAATATCCACAAAAGAAAACACACTGGAGAAAAACCTTACAGTTGTGATGAGTGCAACTCTCGCTATAGCCAGCTCGGCTCCCTCAAAAGGCACAGGAAAAGCCACGCAGTAAAGGGAGACCAACAAACATAGTCTTTTTGGAATTTTCATCTAACTTTTTTGGTCACAAAATAAATTTTTCTCCTTGTCAAATCTTGGAGGTCAAATATTTGGTAAAAGTATGTTTTTTCACCATCAAATTTTAAAATTTTATATCTCTACATACTTCATTATAAAACCATGAAAGAATAAGCTTTTTTTGGAGATTTTTTAAAGAAATTAACTGGGAAGTGGTTAAACAATATTTAAAAAAAACTTGCCATAAAATAATTAGCTTTTTTTCTTATTTCAATTGAATTATATATAATTTTACTGTTATTGTGAACAAAATGTGTTTCATTAATAAAGGAATGTTGAAAAAATGACATTATTGAATTAACATTCATAAAAATCCTTAATTACTCTAATTATGTGAATTGTAATGTATGTACATTTATTCAAAACAGCATATTTACTTCTTAAAACTATTTACTTAAAATACACAATAAAAGTAAACTTATTGATATGGTGTTGCAATATATATTATTTACAAAGAATAATGAAACCAAATCATTTTTGTTTAATTTTTATTTTCACACTTGAAAGCATTTTACAAAACACACATAGCTATTCTTCACACTACAATCATGAATCTCTTAGTCTATGCTTACAAGGTAACCTATTCATTAATGTTAATTTTTCTTAACTTATTTAAAAATGAAGTATTTTTCACGTCATATATACATGTGTTTATTTTTGTTGTTTCTTATTTTCTGAAAACAAGGCATAATAAATATTTAACATTCCAAACTAAACTTAATGCGTAACAATCATCAAACACAACTCAAAACATAACAATCGAAATAGTTACACTGCGTTGTGAAAACTCAACAGAATGTAACTACTTTACCATAATAACAATTGAATAACAGGTTCATGTAAAAAATAGAGTGCACAACAAATAACAGCACACTAAATAATGATATTAGTCATATTTAACATGAGCCGTTTTTTCAAGAACAATTCCTTGCCAAATATTTATAAACACAAACTGATCTTTTGTATTTATTATACATTCCATACATATACAAGTCTAACAATGCCATCCTTCAGAATTTTGAAATACGAGTATTACATTATAAATCGTATGACATAATTAAATATATGAAATAGATGTAATAATTTAATGTTATACTTTCTTTGTTAAACAAAATCTGATTGCTTTTAATATTTGAGTACATTTTTATCTAGTGATAAAAATAAATACCGACACCAAATTAATGAAAGATCTCCCAGCTCATATTCAATACAAGTATATAGTTAATATTAACATAACATCACATCATAACAAATAACAATGTAACAAAAACAATTTAATCCAAAAGATTTCTAAACATATGAAGAAAATGAAATTTTGAAGCAAATATTTTCTAATATATATATTAACAATGTACCCAATTGTCAAATAATTATTTTAATTATTTTTCATAAGCTAATGAAGAACTAATTTTGTAATGAATTACTTCAAATGCTTAAAATAATCATTCACAGGTAATGTTTTCAATTAGAATAAGTTTTAAATTGACTTCTTTTGGATAATCTGTCAAAAACAATAATGAACTTTAACAAATACAAGTAAAAACATAACAGTTGATCAACAAAACAATTGTAATCAAACATAACAAGAGTTCATGTGAATAACAGTACATCTTCACATTGTAACGCAATAACAAAAAAAAACAGTAACTTTTTTAAAGGTGAAAATATTTCATATGTAAAACAACATTTAATTTTGAATAAAAACATGAAGAAAGTTAACTAGGCAGAAAACTGTACTTTTAAATATACTGTATACTTGATACACAAAAACCATAACTTAAATCCAAATATGTGTAAGAATTATCCCTTTAGGAATATAAAAAAATGAATTAAGACAGTTATTTAATTTGTTTGTGTTATTAATTTGTTAACCATATTATATTTAATGAAAAAAAAATGTAAAAAAAAAATCTGCTTTGACCAAACATAACAATTTTAGTATTTTTATAGGAAAACAAGATCAAATATGTAAACAAAAACTCAATTATGAGGGGTTTTATGAAGAAGAAAAACAATAACTTGCACTGATAACATTTTAGATTGAACAAAGGTAACAAGTAAATTTTTTGTTGAAACCTAACAATATTCCTGAATAATATTAATTTATCTTGACAGACAGAATATATTTGTGAAATTCTAACTTAAAAAGAACTTTAATTAAAAATAATGATTTAAACAAAACAAAATGATAAAAACAAGTTTCATGTGCCGACAGATTTTAACTAAAGTGTAACAAAACAAAAACAAAATAGTAAACAAACTATAACAGAAATCACTATTGTTAACAAAATAAAACAAAACATAACAACTTCAGTATTTGAACATGAAAACGAATCTACCGATATTATCAACCAACTTGTTCAAATTTGATAAGTAACATAACAAAATAACAATGATATTAACAAAAAACGTTAACAAACTTGTAACCAAAACTGTAACAGAACATGCTTCGATCATCATGATAACAATGAAACAAAAATAATCAATGTTGATCCAAATGAGTTAACTGAAATTTAGATCGTAAAAGAGGTGCTTGATCATGTAAAACATTATACATATTTATTTGAATATCTAGAATATTCTTATGCGAAATTAAAAAATGGAATAACAAGGTTCAAAGAGATCAACATTTAAACATACTCCTTAATGTTATAATGAAACCTACAAATAATTAAAAGAAACCTGACCTAAGTGAAATTAATCGGAAAAAAAATTAAGAATGTTTATTTATAATCGACAAACTATATTAGTTAAATTTACATTTCTCGCTTTATTACGTATTAACTTATTTTTGAGTCATTTTATTTTTTATTTGTTATACTAATCTGTAGATATAGAGTTTAAGCATTATGAATCTAGCTTAAATATAATCGTAAGTGATTGGAGAAGTCAGCAAAATTTAGATGTTTTTCTTACTTTATGGTACTATAATTTTTCACAAAACAGTTACACTAGAAGTAATTTTGATTCTTAAATATTAGTAAACATTAAGGCACATTGTCAAAAAATAGAAAAAAATCATTAATCTTAAAATAAACTATGAATAAAATCAAATTAATTATTAAGGCACACAGAATGCTGATAAAATTAATGTTAAAAATAATAATTGACTGCAGCAAACAGTTTAATTGTAACAAATAGTACGTTGTCTGTCATGGATGAATATCGTTTTTTTTTTGTAATTTGTTTTTTTTTTTAATGTAACATTAAATTTTTAAATGAAATTGAAGGGATAAAAATTGGAAAAATTTAAAATTTTTCTTAATCTAAAGAAAATACAAGTATGAATAAAAAGGCACAAAAACTATTCTAATGAAAAATATTAAAAATAAGTCTTAATCCGAAATTTAAGAGTAGCTACGTAAACAAACACAATTATAATGAAAAGTGAAAATCGAGTAGAAACACAAGAATCCGAGTGATTTTGATTAATAATAATAGATATTTAAACAGTTATTTAACAAGTGTACTGTTATTTTTAAAAAAAACAATAATTTATTACCGATGTTTGTTGTTGTTAAATAACAGTCAAATTATAAAGATAGTATTCCCGATTCATAATTATGATACATTTAATATCTAAATATGACATAGAAGTGAAAATTAAATTATTTACAGGTAACAATATTCACTTACTGGCTTATGGCGCGTATTTGGTTATTTTAGTAAAATAGTCTGCATTCAGCTGCAACAGGTCCTGTGACAGGTCCTCGTGTGGGGGATGAAAGATTCAAGTCATTATTTATTTTTGAATTTATCATCTGTTTTGAAGGCGGCAATTTGAGTCATGATGAATGTGATATTATTTTTGTTTTGTATATTTTTATATTTTACTCGGAAGAAAACAGTAAGAAGTGCATATTTTTAGTATTCTTTCTTATTATTATTAGTACGTTTGATGGGGATGTGTGGACATTTTTTTGCTTCAAAATATCATTTTTTTCATTTATGTAATCGTTTTTTGGTTTTTTTTTTTTGTTTTCTTATTTTTCATTTGTTTTTATTTGTTTTCAAACAAGATACATTTTTTAAATGCATTTTTCTGTTAAATCGAATTATATGTAACAGAAAGTTTTTTTATTCGAGGAAATTTTCCCATATGTGATGTGAGATTCATAAAAATACGCACAAACTTGATGTTTCGAGTAGATTTTTGTGACCCATATCTGTAACAATACAAAATCAAATTATTACCGAGTTGAAAAAAAAAGTGTTTGCTGAAATTACATTTTTTAATTTTGTACAAAATTTTTTGACATTCTTATGGAGATAGCTTATTATCGAGAAAATTGTCTCGAGTCTCATTATTACAAATGAAGTAAAATTGGATCACATAATTATTAACAAAGGTATTACTGTTATTATACAATATACAAAAATCATACATTTTTCTATATTATTAGAACACTTTTACAAAAATTTTAACAATATAATTTATGTTTGTATCCAAGGTTTTTTTATATAATTTGTGAAAAATTCAAAACTAATAGAAGCTCCATTTTATATATTTCTTAAAACTAAAAAAATGCAATTGGCGCTTAAAGTAAATAATATTCGACAGCATTATAATTTAACATTCGTACAACGTTTTTAAAATTTATCTGTTACTATTACAAAAAGTACATTCAAGACTATATGTGGAATTTACTGACAATTCTTGGTGAAAACGAATAAATATAACTCAAATATTAAAAATACTTTATAAGTAATAAATTTCGAGAAAAAAACATACGCCAAATTAAGTATACTTATCATAATACGATAAGCAAAGTAATTACCTCACATATGCTGTCAACGAGTTGTATGTTGATGTCATCAGTTCTTCAGTCAGCCATCAAAGGACACAAACTTAGTAGATAAAATATATTAATTAAAGGTCACTTCCGGCTCTCTGGCTAACGGTCAGAGGCCGGATATCGGCAGAGCCGGTCCTTAAGAGACCTCTGCCCTTCAGCTCCAAAACTCAAGTGCCTTACTAAGCTACGGCCCGGCCTTATATAGGGCGATAAACACTCCCCACCGATTTCGGATATCTACTATTATTATTTTTCAAATTTCAAACGGCGCTCGGTGCCCCCCTCATTTTAATTATTATTATTAATTCCTCAAAGAGAACCGGTATACTGAATATACTGAATATCTGGGGTCCCAACCTTAGAGGAACAATACCATTGTACAGACGCTGTTCCTTGACGTTTCTGAGGGGTTGAGATTTCTGGAACATTTCTTACACACCTACCTTAATAGTATTAGCGGCGTATTTTGCCCGTGTGATTTATTCTCACAAGAAAAACGACTCGGTAAATAAATTAAATATTTTAGAAGGTACCTACAACAAATAGGTTAAATTTATAAATGTAACTATTGCATCAAAAAAACTCAGGATGTAGTAAATTATTTTATTAAATCTCAGTCATTAAATATAAATTGACGTTTTAAATTTCAAATTCTAAACATTTATCATATTATCTTGAAGAAACGAATGAGACATTTTTAAACGCACTTTTTTTTATAAAAATACATTAAATTTCCAAAATCTTTGTATGATCCCAAGTCATATCTTTATATCATATTACGAAGTTTCAACAAATACTTAAAATATAGTACATATATCGCTGTCGACAGCTCTTTGCGCTCCTCATATCTTTTTACTTTGAAATCCTCTATAACAAATATCGTCTCTCTCCTTGTACAATGGATCTCTTTAATTAATATATAAATAATAAAATTAATAAAAAAAAAAACTTCAAAGTCTCCTAGTTTATCGTAATATATCCTAATTGACAAAATCAAAACTTCTGGTGTTTTCCTGCATAATTTTTGGGTATGAAAATATAAAAAAATCATTTTGTCATTTTGAAAAGCTTGATTTACTTTTTTTACTAACATAAATATCTAGTAAGTATAGCTGTTGGTTTGTCGTTCTTCGAGATATCACCCGTCAGCTCCCCTAGGTTCCAGAACAAGGGTCCTCGGTCCTGTTCCTGTTCGTGAGAAAGTGAAAGGATCTCATTGAAGGCAGCCAGGTGGGCTCATGAATATTCGATATGGGAGCCGAATTATCTGGAATCATCCCGCTATGTTTGTTCCTGATACTGTGTGTTATTCCGGTACTTGTTTACTTATTTTTCTACTTCAGTGTTAGTAATTCATATCTATACCTACCAGACTACCTATACATGTAATAAATATTGAATGAAGATAGTTATATTTATTTCATTATTTGCAGACAGTACAATATGTGATACTGTGAAGAATGTAAAAAAATACAAATGTTTTTTTGGTATAGCCGTAAGCAGCGAATTATTTCATAAAAAAATCACTGTCTCATATTGATTACATATAAGCTTATATTTTCATAGCACAATTTGTCGTTTATAATCATCATATTGTATTTGTTAGCCATGGCAATTAGAGGCTGCTATTGTGGGGACAAATCAATATTATTATTACAGATATAGGTAGATAGCTAGACGTCCATTAGTAATTCAACTGCGTTAAGTTAAATGATACCCAAAAATCTCTGGAAGTATATTATATAGGTATCGAGAGTGTTTTCTCCCTACGTCTTTTAAGGGGTGATTTATATTTAATCCCCGTGGTGTTCGTTGGGAGGCAAAAAAACATAAAGCATCAGTCACCTTTGACCGTTTCGAGTTCAATTCATGAGAAAATAAAATGGCTAGAACATTCGCGAATCGCGTCTGCAATTCAGAATCAAGGTCCACCAGTAGGGAGCTTTTGTGGTGCTTTTAAAGATTACTAACCGGTTGTGAGTTTTCTATTTTCAAATTCATGATTATTATTATTTTCAATCGTTAACGGCACTGACCGTTACATTTTTTTAAACCTACAATTCCAGTCAATGCGAATATAGTAGTTGAAGGTATCCTTTACTTAAAATATATGATTTGACTTTAATTATACATACTCAGGTAATGTTTAATGAAATATTGACCTGACTATTTTTAAAATACCAACAGTAGAGTCTGATTACAATGCACAATTGTTCTTCGAATTGTGGTGACAATAAACGCCAGTTAAAAATTAACTGTCGAAGGTTACGCCATAGCCCAAAAATGTTTTCTCTATAAAAGCATTGATGATCTCGTTATCATTAGCGTGTGTTCAATGCTAAACGTCAGACCTCCCGCATCCCGAGTCTCCACCCTTCTCGATCCTCCTTCCGCATTCACGCTCCTCCCGATATTCGTACGTTATTATTAATTAGGATTATTTATACATATTTAAATCGAAGTTATGCGTTAGCCATGAATGGTTCTAATTCAGCACACCCGCATAAAGCGACCAAGGCACGAGTGGGCAATTTGATACCTACTAAAAATAATATTGTTAAATTAATTTATCTTTGTTGCATCCATGTGGGTCGCGTGCCTTCAATCAAATAATTTCCAATATTATCAGAGATCTTAAATTATTTCAATCTTTATAGAAGGTACCTCGAAGTTTTTTTATGTAAGCAAATAAGGGGAATACCTTTGAAGGGGGAAGAAATTTGATGTGTGAGATGTATCAATAAATTGCATTAAATGCAAATTTGAAATTATACGGTTGCATTAAGCAAATTTATCCTGTACTAAGATTACTTGGATTGTAAAATAATGCAATATAATTATTAATTCTTCTTCTCACTTATCTATTCCCGGAGCACGGAGTAGTCTCAAACTACCGTCATACAGCTCTACAAGCTGCCATAATCCTTGCATCTCCTGAAACTCTGCCGAAAACATTTTTTTTTGCAAAACACAGAGAGCCTTGGTCTTTTACGGGCTATATATGACACTCAACCGGGTTGGCTGGATACGTTGTGTATAGCTCTACTATGTATGGACTTTTTTAAATATTCTTACTACTATTATTTCAATTCAGCACTCATTGTGCAGTTTGCAATTATTAAAAGTTCCACGCGGGTTTTTTGGTGGAAAAAGTATATTCTTGGGTTTTGGAGACGACTTGACAAGTCCGGGTCAAACACTGCTCATAAGCTGTTATTTTTGTTCAACAAGCTACTTAGTATCCTCGACAAAAGACAACTCAAATCAATAGATAATTCTATAATTTTATCATTCAACTAAATTCGTCTGCCTGTGGGCATGTACCGGAGAAATCAAAGCATCCCCCTCGCAGACAATTGTGTCCATTTGATTTGTATTGATCCCAAATAGTATAAGTAATATTCCCACGCAAAACGAATAGTAAGGTACAACATGTAATTATCATAATATTATTATGCTGGTATAACAAAAAGCATTTTATCACTCGTTGTATCACTAGTCCTTAAATATGGGAATAAATTTGCATACAAGAAGGAACTAATCTGTGTAGGTAAATTGTACTTTCACCTATTAATGAATAGGTACTATGTATCCAATAATTATTATGTTAACGATGAATAATTCATTTAATGATTATATAATGACAACAAAATCAAATAAGAGTACACATTTGGCAATGAGAAAGCGCATTTCTGGCACATGAATAATTTGTACATATGAATAATTTCTGAATGAAGTAAATAGATAATTAGGCAGTCTCAAAAAGGTACAATTGTTCAAATTATATTTATCCTTTTCATTTTACTTACATTATTTATAAATGATAATGTTGTGCTAAATAAGTGAAAACATACTGAACATTTGTTTTGTAAACAATTTTATTTCTCTGATGATTATACTTTGTTCCTTATTCATTTAAATACCTACATACCTGATAGGATAGCTAATGGGTATTTGTTCACATAATTCAGAGTAATTAACGTCACCTTTGAAATATTTTATTCTTATTTATGGATGATTTGATGTCGCCAGGACATTTTTGGTGCTGTTTTTTACAAACCGATGCCTATTAAAAACATTCACTTTGCTTCTTGAAACGCTTCATAGATTTACAACCTTTTTAATCGCTTTAACTTGATAATATTTTGTTCGAACTGAGTAAAATAAATATGCAATCATTACTCGTTGTTAAGCTAAGAAATAATAACTTAGTACAAATAATACTGAAAACGTGCAATTTGAAACATTTTTTCAACAATAAAACAAAAACAATATAAATAAATTTCTTTGATCTGCAAGTCTCTGACGGATTGCCTTTAAGAGAAATTCAAAAGTATAATATTATATAACTGCGTGTATTTACTCATACCTTATGTATGTGTGTATAGTCTTTTTTGCTACTGGTTTAATGTTTAGTGAAAATATATTTTGATTATTAATGAACAAAAAATATCTCTATTATTTGGCTCTGGAACCGCCATGTGAAGGAATGTTCGTGGCAAAGGCGATCTATAGTAAATAGTCTATAGATATTATAGTAGGACTATTTGTATCTGGAATCTTCGATAGACTTTAATTAATAAAGATTAACCAAAAAAAGTGTACAAACTACCTATTATAAACACGTATAATTAAGTATTTATTGACTAGGTATATCAACATAATTCAAATTGCATGTATCCGATATTGTTAACAATTAAAATATTAAAGTGAATGTTTTCAAATGTAAAATCCTGTATAAAAAGATATTATCAGTAAAATCATCACTTATCAGTGACTTAACACATTCGCATCGTGACATAAATCTATGTCGCGCGTAAAAAATATGTTTCTACATAAACTGCCATAACTTTTAAATTATCTAACATAACTACATATTTTTTTTCAATATGATACTCACCAATTATAGCAACACCAGCAAAATTATCGAAAAGTTGTAGAACTTCTAACAATAATTTTAAATTATGTCCACAACTTGAAAATACACATTAAAACTTTTAAGGGTACGTTTTTTAGGGTTATAAATATTTTTTAATATTTAGAATATGATATTCATGGTAATAATAACCCTTATAAAGGGTATTATCACAAAAAAATTACATAAAATTCTAGCGATTATTCATTAAAATTAAAAATATATGTTGATTTTACAAAATAAACAAACATTATTTATTCTAAAAATTTAAACGAATTTGTAATGACCTTGTGTCATAAATATGCGTTTACTTTTGTAAAATTGATGATGTCGAACCTTATAAGTAAGAAAAAGTCAAATACTTGTAGAAAAAAACAAGTATAAATACCCTACCCGACTTTAAAGATCAGAGTGCGTAAAAGGTAAAAATACCCTTCCCGTAATTAACCGCCAATCGAAGTAACGGGTATTAATACCTTCGATGCGAATGTGTTAATAGTGAGAGTTCAGCCCTTCTTCCCAATACAACCGACTTTTATAATTGCTTGCCATTCCTATACAACAAGGGTGTCAAACTCAAAATAAAAAGTTACCCAAATTTTTATAGTATAATCTCATAATCTCATTCGGGCCTCAATAAAATAATATTTACAAATTGTATCTGTTTTTATAATACTTTTGGAATCGCAGTGAGGTGCTGATCAAACATTAAAATAATATATTATAGTAAACACTGACTATTGTTTTTTTAAGCTTCAACTTCAGCTCTTTCAATTTTTCATGTCTCATGAATCCCTCGTATTTATCACGTTTTGATTTGTGCTATTCATAATAAAGGTTAATATTATATTGTTTTGGCTCACTAATAGTACATTTGTATATCAAACACATGATCTTGTTGTTTACTTTTAATCGGACCGCAGAATTTATCGTCGTGGGCCGCCAGCTAGCAGTATATTGTTCAGCAAAGGTTGTCAAACCCTTGCTGTACAATATACTCGTATGTCATGAAAATATGAATATTGATAAACTTTCACGTTTCTTATCTGCTATAGTGTTGTCCCAACATTTACTTATTTATTAATTTAGTGTGTCATGGTTCGTTCCTTTTTAATATTTAAAATTTAATTTTTATATTCATTGCGTCCATGGTTTAACGATATAAAAAATAGATTATCAATATTTTATATTATTATCATAATTGATAACGAAAATTTATCTTTTAAAAATACTAAAGCTTTAATAAAATTATATGCATACGTTTCGAACATGATTGTCCTTATTGATAAAAAATGATTGTTTATGAGATTACTTTTATGTTTTGCCTATTTTTCTGAATACTTCATATTTTGTTTAACAAACCCTACTACACTACGCTTAGTACAACTTAAGATATATATGTGCATGGATAGTTTTAATTGATATTATTTATATTTAGGAATGTCCTCATAATAACGACAACATATATATTTTATATATAAACATATCACACACATATTTTTCATTTCTTGTAACGACAGTTTGAAGTGAACTGAAATAAATTTTAATGATAAGAAATATTTTTTATTGTAAGTATGAGTTTTGAAATAGTTTATAATAGTATATATAAAATAATGATACTGGGTAAGATATTGGGTACGAACTAACAGATGGATTTGATAGGTTAAAAAAGAATATTGATTGTTCATTAAAAAAATCAAAACCATATAATAATACAATTTTATCATAAAAAGAATTTTAAAAATATCAGAAAATATAATTTATTGATTACTGTACAATATTCTAATATGTTAATTAAACATTTTATTGGTTTGTTTTATTATGAATAATTAAATTTCATGATTATTCGCTAGTCAGTCTCACAAATGATCACACAATAAAAATTAAAAAAAATTGCAACGGTATCAGTATCTCTTTTGTTCTTCCATATCAAGTCTCATAGTATGTAAGATAAGTGACCATAAGCTTACAGCTTTAGTATCTGAAATAGATTAAGACGTTTGGTAAACAGATTTTTTGAAAGAGATTGGAAGATCAGCCGAACGCTTTTGAGGCCCAGACCATTAAGCTCAACTGACGATAGGATATTTTATGTGTTATCAATTTTCATACATATGTTTCCAGGCGATTACCCAACCCAGTTATTCATTTAGCTTTCAACATCTTCATCACATCTTTGTATTTATATCCTAAAAGTCTTGGGGCACAGTCATGTTAAAATTCTGCTTTTTCTATTCAAAGTTCACGAATATATATTAATTTGTTAGACCTTTTTAATAAATAACGTAATCGACTAATCGTGTTAATAAATAATCTTAACATTTTTTATATCATATCGTCTACATCGTATATATCGTATCATATCATACGATGGCATTTATGAATGATATTTTACAAATTCCATTTATAATTACATGCCACCAACGTATGATATTCCACTAATAAGTATTAAAAATAAGCTTGCTGCATTAGGCTTCAAAATTTAAATTGATATTAAACAGTATAAACTCGGATTCAACAAGTATAAAATTTGTCACAGTTTCAATGAATCGAAATGTATTTCAAATTACACTAAAACAAAAAGAGTACGTATTAAAAAATATATTTACGAGGAGAGTACATAAATTAATCTACCCTTTACCTTTACTGAATAAAATCACAGATTACTTTACAGGCAAACCGGATGTTCGTGGGAAAGAATCAATCACAGGTGGATATTGCGCAAAGCCGGGAACTGAATACCTCCAGTAGAACCCTTTGTAACGCCCATAAAAAATAATAAATGCACCCTTCCATTGAGTTCCCCCACATAACAGTTAGAGCATTTAGAGAGGGAGGTTTCTTGTTATTCCGCCGACTGCCATCAAATGCTCAGATTTCTCCTGGTTTCTTCTGTGTGGAAAAGTATAGTTAGTCACCACTATTGCTGTATTTGAATACGATTCACAAAGGCATTTTTCTCTCTAAATTACTCTTAACTTACTAAGAACGAAGACTACAAGAAACCCTGTCCAGATAAATATATTTATGATAAATCTATCTCTAAGCATTAAAAAAAATCTCACAGCAAGTATTCAATAAGCGATAGAAAAATTACATGATCAAAAAATAAATGATAAATAAACATGCTTTATAACTTTCTAGCTTGACAGCAATGTATTTTAATATCTTAGTTTTACTATTAAATACATACTTTATACATTTTTCTACTTAATATCTTTCACTCGAATGGTACGTCCATCATATTCGAACGAGACTATGGAGTGTCGAGTAATCTGGTAATATAATGATTGCGTTATCGGGCGCCCCTGATTCACACGGTTCTCGCACATTTCGATGCAACACGGCTTAAAGGGTACACGGGAGTGGGGTGTGTCAGGGTGCAGGGTGCAGGGTGCAGGGTGCAGGGTGCAGGGTGCAGGGTGCAGGGTGCAGGGTGCAGGGTGCAGGGTGCAGGGTGCAGGGGTGCAGGGTGGGGTGTAACTGATCTCCGACCGTGGGAACTTCTCCGCAAATGGCGAGCCGCTGACACTATGAGCCAGGGTGAATACTTAGTACCAATCTCTTTCTCGAACTCCGTTTCCAGAAGCTTCTTCGAGAATACTTTTGCATCCACATTTGGTGTCACACCCTTGAGACTAGATCTCAGTAGAGTCTGTCTAATCATCCGATCTCCTTAAAAAAGCTGCTTAAAAATTCCTAAATAATAAACCTCAGGTAGAACAGCAACCTTCACTTTACATTTTTTTCCCTAGAATACCGTCGGTAAAAATACTCGTATATAGAGTGTACTCAGTGAATCTTCGGGATGCAAACATTCTTTGAAAGCCGCGAGCATTATGGCAGCTCTAACATTCTATGGCGGTAATTTGTAACGATCATGTGCTTCGACTAGGAGTAGATTAAAAGACTATATATAGAAATATGTATATTTTAAAAAAAATATGTAGATAAAATAATGTTGCTTCCTTACTTTTATGTAAAAATAATGACACAATGCAAAACTAAATGACTGTGTAAATTGTTTACTTTTTAAAATTATTTTGATTAGAAATATTTTTATTAATAAAATTAATATATTAATCATATGTACATGCAAATTATAATTTAATTAAATTAAAATGGAATAAAGTTCATTCCTTTTTCATTTTCTGAATGGCTTGTAATTTGATTTCAATAAACATTTTTAAAAAATTCTGAAATAACCGCGCCGGGATTTGATTTTAATAATAACACACTACCTACCCGACAAAACAAATAAAGTTTTGTTTACCGCAAAAAAAAACTAAATCATTTGTAAGATTTCGGCAATAAATTTGCAGTGTTTGCTCCCAGGTAGGAAGGGGTCTTAGAGGGGAGCAACAAAGCAAGCAACAGGCAGGGACTGTGACCCCTTATCAATACCAGCGACTGCATTCAAGAGACGTCAAGCGGTTAACACGTGTCCTTCAAGCACACGTTATTTCAGTCACTTTTATTAGAACGGACATTGGACACAACGCTCAAACTTTCTATTTCATTTTATTTATTAAATCTCCTAAATTGTTATTATAAGCTGCAAAGCTATCTTTCTATATGCTATATCTGCTCCCAATTTGGATCATATGGACACCATAAGCTACCGCAAGAAACATCCTCAACCGAATTTATAATCTAGTCATTTACAATTTAACCTACTGATATCAGCTTGATATAGCTCCTTTAGGCTGATGTCGTAAAGCCTCGAAAACGGTTTTTTGTCTCTTATTTTGTTCGGTCGCCTGACATGCACATATTATATTAACTGTTTAAGTTAAGCGGTGTTTTCATACTCCAAAATTATTTGTAATGACAGTTGGCCCATTTGCTGTTGGTATGACTGTCATCCTTGCGGTTGGCAACACCGAAATGTCAGAGCGGGTAGTCAGTCGGAAGTCACCCAGCATCGTGAAAGGAACGCCTAAGGTCGTCCCTATAACGGGCGACGTTATTGAAGAATAAACGAGTAATATGCGAAACAGAAACAAGTGTTTGTATTATGAACCTGATCCTGCATCCTTCATCGAGAGGAGGATATCACTACTAATCGGAAACTTTAATATCTGTAACTGAGAACATTGAGTAGTTCTCCAGAATGAATGATGCACTGGTCTTATAGCAGTACCAGCTTTAGACCATGCGGCGCCCTAGGACAATGTTTTTCTACCACCCCATTGTGTTTGTATTTTATAAAATCTAAGAAAGATTGGTTGCTCTTGGCGCCCTTAGCTTATTCGATGCCCTGGTGCATTGACCTACTTCGCCACCCCCTAAAACCGCCACTGGCTTATAGAAAGTTAGATTTTCCTTGTGTACTCTTGCAACCTTATTGCCTAGCTAGGTTTACCATAACCAAAATCAACAAACCTCACACATATTAATGGTTTCTGAGGTCGTTGTAGTGGGAAAATACTCGTTATTTATGTAGTTTTTAAGAGTGCGTTATCCATCGCTCCAAATGAAACTGCAGCCACACATGATACCGCCAAACTCGTACATGGGATTTATAAGACAATTTCGCAGTACACCATAATCATTGATTGACATAATCAAATTTAGTATTGAAGAATAACAAATAATAGACAACCCTTTTGTTGTGTTTCGCAAAGCACAAAGATTATCCTCGCGAAGCACCGCACATGGTTGAGAACCACTTCTTAGTGTAATGTGGTCTGAAAAATCTATGTAGTTTTACAGCAGTGACTCTTCTTGTTGCAGCACTCTCCACCGGTTCAAATTGTCTGAAAACTATGTTATTTGTACCTGGAACTTGTCATTCTATTTTTAAAAACTGCGTAATTTATAAATATGGAGCGATCAAATACAGATTAATATTTGTTTATTCCAAGTATTTTTTTTAAATACTTTCAATTTGAAAAATCGTCAATAAATAATTAATTTGGGAATCATTTTCTTCTAACACACCCTCCAAGAGTACTGTAAAAAGACCCTAAAGTTAAAACTTACTTTCATGGCCTGAGTACCTTTATGTGGCACACACATACCGAAAATAATATCTACAGATTACTTTTCATTTACTTTGTTTTAAGATGAGTAAGTTTGGGGATAAAAAAATATTTGGCCATACGTCACATCAGCGTCCTGCGAAATCCAACTAAAATAATAATGCACTGTAGGTCCAAAAGAAACCTATGGTGTGAATATGGCTTAACTGGCTTTTGAGGTTTCCGAGATTAACAGTTTCTGGCAAATACACAATCTCTCTTATACCATATGTGTATATGAAATAAAATAATATACTTACTGGTACTTTACTTTTCACAAAATTAAATCCTTGAAATAAGACATACCCAAATAGACGAGTTGCAAACAGCGCTTGTCGAGATGCAGATCTTGCACTTACCGGCGCGTGTCAGACCATTGAGAGAGTTGATAGTTTCAGATATTTCGGCGTACAGGTCACTGAGAACGGTGGCCTGAGCGGACAAGGCATCCTTTCATACTACAATCGGTCAAGAGATGAAGGTGGCCCTGGTTGGGACATGTATTAAGGATGCCGCAGGAGAGTATAAACTATAGCGGCCTTTTCGAAGTACGTCGAGAACCATACATAGAATGTAGTCGGTAGAGCTACGGTAGGCAGAGCAGACATTGGATGAGGCGAAGACTATGGCGGCTGACAGAGCTTTGTGGTGGCAATTCATGAATGACATATACTCCTGTTAAGGGAGCGGACATGATAATGATTACTTATTAAATTATTTTGTCATTATATTAAAATAAGTTCAACAATAACCAAATAGTATTACATTATATATTATTTTATAAGAAGAACGTACTTTTACTGTGTAGCGACTGTAATGATCCAGGTGTTCCATGGTTTGCTCAAGAAATTCGAATAAAAGACTTGTATGTGCGCTAGACTACATATTTTTAATATGTACTAAGAGAG
Source organism: Glossosoma conforme (assembly GCA_022606575.1). NCBI lineage: Eukaryota > Metazoa > Arthropoda > Insecta > Trichoptera > Glossosomatidae > Glossosoma > Glossosoma conforme. The sequence goes on along the minus strand of JAGTXR010000100.1, from coordinate 3,771,871 downwards.
CTTTTAATTCAAAGTCTTCCTGAAGCAACTTCGCATCACGTGCTAACTAACATACTTTGTATTCAATTAAATAAACACTTCGAGTATGCTGCTTCATTTCGCTATAGTTGATATTATAAAATCGATCACAAAATATATATAATAATCGTTGAATTACAAGCCGACGAAAGTATTTTACTTAGTAATTTATCTCCATGGTTTCGTTTACTTTCGAACTATTCAGTGATTTGCAATAATAGTATAATATATATGTAAATAGATATTATACGAGTATTTGTATTTTTTCCAAATTCTTACTCTTCGCAAATCATATCAATGTCATAATTGCTTCACATTTGAAGCATATGCCTACCAAAAACCACCAGACACCACTAGATAACTCTGCCAGCTACCGAAACAACTTGCCATACCATAACAAGTAGCACTGAATATGTTGTGTAGTGAAAGTAGGCGACGAACTTCTAGAATGAATATCGAGAGCCTGGGGCTTGACGAAAGGCGACTTTTAATAATGCTCCCACCATATATTATATTCGGTATTGTATGATCATCTTAATACAGATATCATATTTGAAGGTTTTTCGTATGCGTAGTCAGTATAAGTTGTAAACTTTTATAGCGAGTATTTTAATGAGATATAACCGGGAAATTAACCAAATCGGCTTAAAGCAAAAAATCTTCGGATATCACCATTAGTGCCTCGTTACCTTTATACTTACATACGTGTATTTACTATTACTAAAAAGTCTAATCAAGTATGGTTTTTATCTTGTTCTGTATCTATTTATAGCTTGAAGAGTTTCACATCTTTGTATGACGAGATGAGCATCTGCTCTGGAAGATGACAGTAGAGCGGTCAGATTGTATGAAATTGCACAATTTCACTTTAATTCGTTTCCTTGATCTAGACCAGCTGCTTGTGCTTATTTATAATCTTCGAAAATCCGTTAAAGGTTTTGTATAGATCCGGAACAATGTGGGTATCCCTTATTTTATTGTCGTAAAAATCTTCCCTGCTCCAGTTTGTTGCGCATAAAGGGACAAATAAGAAGATATACAACAATACCTAATATTTTGCGCAAAGATATATCAATAGTACCCACCTTTTTTTTTCTTCGGGCCGCATACATTTATAAAGTTACGCGGGCCGCAACATTTTACTAGTATAACGATTTCGTTATTTAATCACGAAAAACTTTTTTAAACTATCTTTAAAAAAGAGTATATCATATTTTACATGATTAATATATTGTTGTGATTATTTTTTAAAGGCACGCTTTACTATTTTAGTAGTTAATATAATCTTAAACTCAATATATTACATATAATTATAAGGAAGTATTTACTATCATTTATACCATATCTAGATATAAAAGATACAGGTAATTTACATTATAATTAAAGCAATTAGTCAACAAATCTTGTTATTTTACAAGGATTTGTTATATGACTTATCTTATGTATTTAAAATCTGCTTTATAAAGCCATACAAGTTTACTTATTGTATTCAGATTCAGGTATATTCACACATTATATTCTTGCTTAGCATTCTAGTCATTTGTACATTTATGTTTTATACAATAAAATTGTGATTTATTTTAAAATTCCTAAAAAGTATTCTAAATTAATAAAATCATATTGTGTAATTCAAGAAATTTAGTGTTGTATTGTATGTAAATATTTTCTAATTAAGTATTTTTTCCATGCAAATAGAAAATCACTTTTGTCTTTGTTTCTAGAAAACAATGTGTTTTGAGTTTTAAGTTCAAAATTCAGCACATTTCAAATATTTAAATCTTCTGCCATATTTGAATGACTACCCACAGGTTTTAGGGTGATTTGTAAATATGATTTTTTAAAGTGATTGGATGACTATCCCGACTCTCCCGAGTCGTAGACCATTTAGTCCTAAGGAGCAGCTCAACCCAACCAACTACACGTAGTTAACAAGAGGTGGTAATGCATCTATGTTTATTCCAAGCCAAATGTTGTTTAACTTCGGTGATCTAACGGGAACCGCACTCGCAATGTGCTATTGTCATTAGTCAATTTGTCAACTATTTTTGTATATTTTTTCAAGGTATTTATAATGTAAATATAACCATATATTTATATTATTATAATTTTTTTCGACAAATTATTCAGGAATTTATTAAAGAGAAGGTAACGTGTTTTATTTTCAAAAATTTTCAAGAATATTACTTGCCCTCTTTTTTGATTTCGAAAGTGACCCTTCATTCTAACAGCGGACCGACTGAATTTGACTGCGGCGTGGAGCAGACCCTGTCACACCTTCTGGAGTGTGCGCTGTGCCCGAATAGCTGCACCCAGGAAGACCTGATGATGGCCAGAAGTAACGCCATCGACGTCGCCCACTTCTGGGCAGACAGGATCTGACCCTGTTGTTTCCGACACGATTATATATATTCTAAAAGTTTGCCTAAAATATTTTTTTGAAATGATTTGTGTATGATAACATTTTAAATTTGTCTTTTCAAAATCGATTTTATGGAATTTGATCATTTTTACACCTTTCAACAACAGCCTTTTAACAAAGCCACCCCTTTTAAAAATTTGTTGATTAATTTTTAGATATTGATTGTGATATATTACAACATAAATGTTCACCTAATTTAGAACATTACAACAGTAGAATATATCTGTAATATGAGGCTCAAAGCATGAACGCTTTAGACGTCACCTACGAATAATGAATTGATTAATATATTACATGTTTGTGTTATTTTTTTATTACAGTTGGCATATTGCAAAAATGGCATCAGATTCTGCTCTCGTTGTAAAGAACTACGTGAATGGATTGTTTGGTAATAAAGAACCGTGGCAGATCGTATCTATCACTGCCACTACAGTTTTAGCAACTGTATGGCTGTGGGATATTCTTTTTCAACGCGAAAGTAAGTGTATTATCTTGCATTTTATCTTATTGCTAAATGGATCATGGTTTTCTGCATTTTTTTTTCTTAATACTATCTTGGGAGAAAAGTAGATTTTTATCTTAACTTTTTACAGCATCTTATTTATTATGTGCGTTGTTGGAATATGGCTATAGGCACCCACAGGTTTTCCAATCATACTACAGATATTATTTTTATGATGTTTCATAAATTTAATTTTTAGTTATTGAAATGTTATTAAGTAAATTGTTAACAATTACAAATTAATATTTTGTGTCTAACTTAAAATAAATTACAATAAAATGGGCACTTAAAACTTTCGATTACAGTAGTTGATATTTGATTAACCCTTTGAGCGGTATGCATCGTACCGGTACGTTCACACACCCTGGCGCATTATTTCAAATCCCACGCTTTCAATTCCAAATAAAATTTGATTACGTATTTTGTTATAAATTCTACATAGATTAATGATAAGTGAAAATTATTAGAATTTTATCATACATTTTTAAATAAATAAAAACAAGTAAACATTGCGAAAAAAATAATTTAAGCAACGGTGTTTTGACTTCAATACATATGTAGATCTTTATTGTTGTAATCCTCACCAAACAATTTGTATGTATTGTCAGTCTGCCCGCGCTCTCTTCGGAATTAGATCGTGTTATTCAAATCGATTGATTTTATTGGTCACTAAAATATACATAATTGTGAACTTATTTCGATTTTTATAGTGTATTGTGAACAAACCCTTCAAAATCAAAGAAATAAATAATATATTTGTGGAAAGTGAGGATGAGGAGGTTATAGAGATCTAGATGATTTGGTGTTTCATATGAATGATTCTTCGGAAGAAGATTCGGAAGAGGAAGAGGCATCTCAACTCACTCTCATGTTATGTACGCCACAAAATTAACTCACTAATCAAAGGGTTAATAAATAATTTAATTGAAACCCACATAATTATTGAAGAGCTAGTTTAATCACCTTTAAGTACATTTCAATATTCTCAAAATGTCGCTGGTTGTATTATTGTGCTTCAACTTGAACATGGTGTTTGTAGATTGTCGGGTCTGCGCCTAACTTCCCTTATGGAACAATGGATGACATCAAAGCACTAGCAGCACTTGGTGAGAAATACGGCGCGCCCGTGCATCTGGATGCCTGCCTGGGAGGATTCTTGATCTGCTTCATGTCTTCCGCTGGATACCAAATACCAGAGTTTGATTTCCGTTTAAAAGGAGTTACGAGCATCTCCGCTGACACTCATAAAGTAAGAAAAGAATCACTATCGCTTTTCATGTGTATTATAATAATTATAACTTGTGCGTCTATGTCTGGCTAAGCGTACCCATAAAGCTATTAAATAAAATATTTTATTTATAAAACATTAGACTAACCTTCTTCTTCTACAAAAGAAATCAGATTATCAAATCACTTAAAAATATGCTTTGGATACTACAGCAGGCGTCTCTTATAGTCCTCAAGCTTTTCCCTGGAAATCATCAGGAACCATATATGTTCCTAGGTGGATCTTCGGGTGCAGAAGTATAATGGCAACGAGCCACAGACAGTGGTAACTGACAGAATTGAGTGGCGGTAATTTGTGGTAATCATATGTTACAGATATGGAATGGATGTGGGGGAAGTGGGAATGCGTTCATATCCTTATGAAGATGAAACACTTTCAGTCCGGTTAAATAAATGTAAAATAAAAATATTTCTTACATGTTTAAATAAATTTGACTCAATAGAAGCGTTCCATCCGGTCTTAAGTTGAAAATCTTCTCCAAAATTGTTTTTTCCATACTCTGGATATGTTTCAATTATTCAGTATGTTTTTATGTAAGAGTATTTTCCTACGATGGGCTCATTGTAGAAACATTCCAGTTCATGGTATAACTGGTTGTCGAGAATTGCCACAGTTCAGTCGTATGACATTTTGTTGCTTCTTCTTAAGTCGTCTGCAAGCAATTGTATCTGAACTGTATTTGGATTTCTTTTGATCTGTATTTTTAAGCTGATAAGATAACTAACCCGACGCTTCCAAAGCCTGGGGTTATACATAAAATGACTTGACCTTAATTTTTTTTTGAAATATTTCCAGTATGGGTTTGCTCCAAAGGGATCATCAGTAGTATTGTACCGCAATACAAGTTATCTTCACTATCAGTACACTGTCACTACAGAATGGCCGGGCGGAGTGTACGGATCACCAACTGTAATGGTAATAAAATTTATTAAAAACCTTTTTCTTGCACGATTTATAAATATGCGAAACTTTCTAAAATTTTTACATTGATGCTAAAAAAGTAATCTATTTTTTCTTACTGTCCTTTACAGTGTTTTTTTATTTTTTATACGGAGAATACTTTATTTTATTGTATGATTATGTGTTTTATTGAATGTGTAAGGTAACAATCCATTTTTTTCCTAAATATATTTTATATATAAAATGATTTTACGAAATATTTAATTGCAGTAGGTCTACTTTCAACTGTGGATGGTAGCAAGTGTAACATCTCAAGAATTCTATAGATCTAGATATCTAGAATATGGCTGATTTGAATTTTTATTTTTTAAAGGATCTAGAGCTGGCGGTGTGATTGCTGCTTGTTGGGCAACAATGCGGTACTTTAGGAGGGATATATTGCCACCACAAAAATAATAGAGAAAAAGTATGAATTGTTTTATCATTTTATCTCATTCTAATTAACCTTTTCTTCTTTTGTTGTTTTTGAAAGCTGCCAATTACATCACATTGCATATATAATATTAAAGGATGTTGAGAGCCGAGAGGGTCCTCACAAAATACGAAATAGGAAAAATAATCTTTTTGTTTAAATATTCATTGTTTTCATAAAAAGTTCCTGGTAATTATGATGAGTGATATTATATTTATTTTATATTACATTTATTTAATATTGTTATTGCTTCAAGGATTCGTAAAATAGATGAAATATTTATTTTCGGCACTCCGGCAACATCTGTCATTGCTATTGGTTCAAATGACTTTGAAGTATTCCGTTTGACTGATGCTCTGCATAAATATGGATGAAGTTTAAACACCTTGCAGTTTCCTTCAGGGTAAGCCATCGTTGTAAATTTGCAGATTGTAAATTAAGTATTGCACACTGTGGAATAGATTTTTAAATATTTGCATTAGGTTTTATATTCTGATAATTCCTATAATATAAATAAATCTTTGCTCGACTGACGAATAAGTATAACTACATACTTTAGCAGAGACATTTCTTTTAAAATGCTCTAGGAGGAGGAATTCATCTACATATGTGCTACTTAAATGTAATGACAAGATTTGGTTGTCAGTTTCGAAGATTTTATGAGATTATTTTATGAGTCCAGTGAATTAAGAATGTTTTTCTAGCCATCAAATGATTGTACCTTCATGTCTGCTTCTCTTCAGACAGCTGGGAAAGCAAAAGATCCCCAAAATAATTTAGAGCAGTCTTGACTAATTTAAAATGCATATCCTAAAAATGGACTTCGGACTATTCAAGTCTTCACAACATACAAATAACAATTTGTATTTTTATATGATAATAAATTTTGGTATATTTTCAGTTTGCATATATGCGTTACGTTGCTTCATACAAGGGAAGGCGTGGCTGAAAAGTTTGTTAACGATTTAGAATGTGAAGTGCGAGAACTTATGAAGAATCCTGAAAAACCTGTCGAAGGAAAGGTAATTATAATTATGTATTTTAATAAAAGAATAAAGTAATCATAACTATTTATCATGTCCCCACTGTGGCAGCTTCTGACACAATAGACATGGTTGAAATATTTTTCAGTTGAGCCTGTCGCTCCTAAAGCCTGGATGATTTGTGATTAGCAATAGATTGTGATCCATCCAACAAAGAATGTGGTCCGCTATCAATGTTGCTTAATGGTGATCTAACGAGGATTGCACTAACAATGTTCTATTTCCAGTGATATATATATACAAATAGATAATGTAGTTTCGGCATGATTTACAATTTTATTTGCTTTTGTTTCAGATGGCGCTGTATGGAGTAGCTCAGACAATTCCTGACCGCTCCTCAGTGGGAGACATTACAAGACATTTCATTGACTCGATGTATTATTTACCTGACAATGAGAACAAGATAACTGAAAATGAGAAAAACTAGTCAAAAACTTAAGACAATAATTCAATAATTTTGTTTATATTTTTGTAATAGAGATAATGAAATATATATATTTTCAAAACATTTCTACTTATATGAAAATATTAAGAGTATTTGTACTCTGCCAAATCTTGGGAAATACACTTGGTATGAGACTATAAATTGGCTGCGGTTGTTTATGAGTATGTAATTAGCAGTTGATATAATGTGAAATAAATATAAAATAATGTATTTTTGGTCCAGCGGGTGATGTTTCTTGGTAGCATTGCTCAATGTCAGATTACCATAAAAAAATTTAATTAAAAAAAAAAGTTTCTACATTTTAATTATGACTATACTGTCAAAAACAAGCCATTTTTGATAGATATGTAAACTGTCAAAATTATGTTTAAATAAAAATAGGTCCTTTTAATGATTAATGGTAAATCTCACATGGAAATACTAAGAACTCTATATCATTTGACAACATTATTTTTTTAGAGTATTTTAACAACACATTATGTGGTATATTTATATCTAAAATACACCATATATACAAGTGTATCTAAAGCTTTAATTCTTTGTACTAAATTGATTTATATATATATTTTTTAATGTTTTTAATATTTATACTTTTTTTAACTATATATTTTTGTACAAAATTATATTTTATCTACATGCTAAATATTATAAAAATCTTCAGTCTTATGTAATCAATAATGTGTTTTGTATTTTTGTACAATATATTTACAATATTGTTATTGATTTTCCATGCCCTCTTCTCTAACTGGAGATATGGTCATCATGTACCGCCCCCATAAAGTGCTGTCAGCCGCACTGGTCCTTACCTCTCTCCATAACAACTCTGCTTTACGAAACTCTCTGAGTACATTCTATGTTTAATTTGCGGCAGCCTTTCAAGACGGTGAGTGCCCGGAAGCTTCAGGAAAAGGTAGCTTTGGTTAATGCATTCCTGCGACATCCGATCTGAAGTACATGTCCTAAAGAGGTCCAATTTTGTCTCTTGACCGGTGTATATGTAAGGTGTAGTATGTAAGGCTGCCATGTCTGCGCCCTCACCTTGTCATTCCTCACAAAGTCAAACCATCATACCCCGAGTATTCTATAGAGAAATCTGTTTTCAAAACTCACAATACGGCTGAAAAAGACACTCCAGCTAGCTTATGGTGGGTAGCGAGATCCTTTTCTAGACCACCTCGCTCTTAATTGCTTCTATGCCGAAATATGCAAAAAAACATAATACAAAAATTTATTCAATTTTCAATTATTATTTTTTTCCTTGCAGAAACATTACAAATTTTATAAACTCAATGCATTTCTGAAGTACAATAATAGTGACATAAAAATACAATAGGTACTTATGATTAAGTACTAAGAACAAAGTACATACAAACATAAGTGTGGCGATGTAAATTTATTGACACATTTAGTATCACTGACCTCACACTCAGAACTAGCGTCAAGAGACTCAAGATAAATACTTTGACTTGTAACAACAAAAACCCTATCAAAAGTATATCATGATTGACACACAAATAACACGGCATTATTGTCACAAAGTCAAGCGTGTAACATTTCGCCTCCACACCAGCACTGAATCTAAAGCAATATTACACTAAATATGTCAATATCTTCACTCAAGTTGGTTTCAACCACTGTTCACTGCGATTCTTTCGTCTTACACGTATCCAGGGTTGAACGACGATCCTTTCAGGCCACACTTCAGGCTCCATGAGAGACTCCAGCGAAGTCGCGATGACCCCGACTTTGAAAGAAGTTGACAGAGTCCGCCTGCTGACAATCCTCCTGATGGTTATCCAAGAAGGAATGAATGCAGCGGTCGCTGCCAAGAAGCTCTGCAAGTCTTCAGCCGATGTATCTGGGTGAAGGTCCTTGGCGTGAAGATACGCCATCTTCACTCCAGTAACCTTCTTTGAAGGAGCTGCAAAACCACGGATCACCAGATGTGCTGAATGTTGTTGCCTTTCCCCATCAGGAGAGGCGCGACTCAACTTAGAGCGGTGAACTTCCCCGGAAAGATTGCTCGGGGGAGGGAGAGGACATCCACGGAGAAAGCACTCAGGTCATCCAGTTCCTCGAACGATGATTCGTCCTGGCTTAGAACGGGAGTTTATTAGTGGTCCGCGCGGTCACTGCAGAGAATGTTGCTATAAACCAGATTTGGCGAAACTTTTTGAATGAAGGGTACCATTAAAAAATTATCGGTGGACCGCAACTAAAACACTACATATTTCTTAATTTTATTGACATAAAAAAATTGCGCCCGAAAAAAAATATCCTAACTTCAAAATACCTAAAGAAAACAAATGCTACAGTATTCAAAACGTAAGAGATTCAGTTAAATAGTAGAATAATAAGGATCCGAGCAAAGAATTAATATCCCACAAACTACCCCTGTGCGTTTTTTGATGTTGCCATATGCTCCAAATTGGCTTCAATAAAAGTACCTACCTACCTACTAACATAATAAAAATAAAAAAATACACAGCTAAGTAATCATTATTATTTGAATTACTTATGAAATTCCTAACAAAACAAATGATTTAAGAGAAAGATTTTATTTTTATCTTGGGAAAGGCTAAATCATAAATTTGGATTTGTGCATAAAATCATAGTTAATATGGACGCAATCATTAATGTAACAATGTTAGACCCGTGCTGTGTACCATGTAGCAATCCTTGTGGATCACAAGAAAAAAAACGAAAAATATGTCGAAATCTCGTAAACGTAATCAAAAATCAAAATCTTGAGGTATGTTCAAGCCTAAAAAACGACGCGGCGTGAAAAAGACGGCAAAGAAGAATAAACGCAATGCTAAAAAGAAAAAGTATTGTTTCTGCATTGAATGCGAACATTGTAAAACGACAACTTCGATTTCGAAAAAAAAATTGTCTTGGAGCAACTCAAATATTTATCTTGGGAACACTGGATACTTAAAATCATGACGTGGCTGATGTTTATCGAGCGAAAACTGTTACGTAACACAATAATTTATCATAACAGTATAATAAAAGTTATCACTTAATGAAATTAAGTCAAAACATTAATGCGATAGTTTGTTTTCACTTTGATTGTATAATCTAGGAGAAACTGCAATATTACATATCATTAAATAGATTATTATGTATGATTCGTGATTTTATTCCTTTATTAAAGCTCAATAATATTTCTATGTAAACAAAAACTGGAGACTAATCCGTAATCAAGGAATCTTATTTTTTATTTAATCGCTTGCAGGATAGCAACAAAAGTTGTGGTCAAGTCATCTCCACACTCAGAACTTCACTTAGATCCTATTACAATAAAGGTTTAGTTACAGACAAAGACCTCTAGAACAAAAACCTGAAGATTTTTAAGAGACGGCACTGTAGAATCTGATTCATATGAAATGTTTTTTATTACAGTAAATTATACAACATGTGATTCACATGTTCAATGCGGATCATTTTTGTAAACATTTAATTTATACGAGTATATTTCATTATATCTTATTATCAATTAATCTAGTATTTTTTTCATTACAGGAATTTGTGATGTATATATGTGACAAATAAAATTATAACACTGCTTAATAAAAATATAAGATAATAGCTGGATCACGGTAGCTATATGATTGGTTTATGGAGATATTTTTATAAGAGGACATGGTAATAATTTTGTATATGCCTTCATATAGTAAAACTGAGAAATGCAAAATTGCTGATGATGACGAATAGGTATTTTTATTAAAACTGACCATGACCCATTGATAAGATCAATGAAAAAATAGGTATTCAATCGACGGTTAAAAAAATCTGGAAAAGTCTTAAATATCCAGGTTATAGGTAGTAGTTTCGGGTTTTAATTTGACACATTTGAGGGATAATTTACGGCTTTCAATAAAGGTTATAAGTAGAGATACGTGATTTGCGATAAATGCGATAAATGCGAAATAAAAGCGATAAAAGTGGTATATGCGAAATTGTTGCGAAATTGTTGAAATATGCGAATTGACGTGAAAAAATTAAAAACGCAAAACAATTATTCAAAATATCGATTCTCAATGTCTATGGTCAGTCTTCCCGAAATCTATGCTTAACTTATTGTCTGTGGTCTATGACGCTACATTTTACGTTCGCATTTTTTGAGGTTATGTGTTGTTGACATATGCACAGGAGCATACGTTCAGAACTGTTTTCTTCCACAAATTAATGAATTATTCGTCACAATATCACTTGGTGAGTTTACATGTCAAATATTATTATATTTTACTTATTACAACGTTTATTATTTATTTACTTTTGTTTTACTTTACACTTGTTTATTATTTACTTATTACAACTTTGACAGATACGTCCTGCCCATTGCCACTTGAGTGTGCCTATTCGTTGTGTATCCTCCACTGCTTTAGTTCTTTTGCGTATTTCCACGTTTCGGATTCTATCTTTCAGACACTTCTCTCATGGATCTCTTCATAGCACGCTTGGTGACCTTTATTTTATGTGTAAGACTTGCCGTCAGATTCCACGTCTCTGCACCATAAGTTAGTACAGGGAGGATGCATGGGTTAAACGCCTCAGTTTTAAGACATTGAGCAATATTTGCTTTAAAAATGTACTTAAGTTTTTATTCATAGAATATTAGAATATTGAAATATATTCCAAAAAAAAACAAACAATTTATTTGTGTTTTTTTTGGTGCAAGCATTCATGCAAATGCCTCATTTTTTTGCTGCGCTGCCACGATTCCCGTGTTGATAAAAAAAACACCCGCTGTGAACCGATCTCCTGCGTCAAGGTGCATCCAATTTTTCCTGAAAAAATAAATCAAAATCAAATCAATATCTAAATTATATAAGCTCCAGCGGTAAGCTCTGGAACTCTCTTCCAGTGTGTTTCCTACTTCGGTTTTTCAACGACAAACAATTTCTTCTATATAAAGAACAAATCCATCTTAAACAGTGGTACCTCGACATAAGAGTTTAATTCATTCCGCACCTTGCTAGTATTTCATTACTCGTATCTCAAAGCAAATTTCCCCAGAGATTCCCGCATCATCCTTATTATTTACAGGAATTTACTATGAAAGCTATGACTGGCATTTTACGGGTGAGGAGTCAAATGCACACCAACCGGGGGGGGGGTATTTTAGAGCTCAGAAATCAATTGTTTTTTATTTATTTTTTTAATCTGTCGGGAATTGAATCAACGGCCTTTGGCTTATAAAGCGTTTGCTTTATATAACCTAGAACGAGAAATGGACGGTGACAGCTGATAGGACTAAGTGGCGGCAGTTTATGGTTACAGTATGTTTCGTATATAGAAAGATTAAAAAACATTTAACCGTTGGAAGAGAACCAGATTACATGAAGGAGGAAACACAGACACTGGAAGGGCATTCTATAATTTATAATATTTTTTTTATAATGATGTACTGATAATTAAAAAAAAAAAAATTGCACTGGAAATGGTCAAAAAAATGAAAATTCAAAGTTATTGCATCATTTTACATTGTTATAATGAAATTGTTATTGAATATTGCTGTAAAAAAGGTTGGTATATCCAAAATAATTATGGATTGCCATAATTACACCCTCTAATCCTAATGTAACTATAAAAAATATGTCTCTATAAAGGATTCTTATTACAAAATCGTGTGACGCTGTGTTGTGTGCACCAAATTATAAAGAGTCAGCTAAAACAACAACGACAACAAGTCCTAAAATTAATCAAATCTCCTAATGATTGTCTTCTACTTCAACATGACATCAATCGCTTCAATGACTGGTGCATTTCAAACTGTCTACACCTTCATCATCATCATCATCATCATCAAAATGCCGCATCCACAATGTTATTCTTCTTATTCCTACTCCATCTTGTAAAGCTTCGTTTGCCAGTTCTTGGGCGCCATTCCAATACTTATTTTCCCCATCGACCGTATTGATAGTATTGTCTAACAAACATTGATAAATGTAAAATTATTTCTTTCACCAGAATTAAGAATCCTATTAAGTTTAATTATAACATCAACAATGTTGTCTTTTCTCATGTTCCTACTATAAAGGACCTTGGCGTCACCCTAAATAGTAAATTATTTTATCAAGACCATATTGATAGTATTGTGAACAAGTCCCTTAAACTTCTAGGTTTTATCAATAGAATCACTAAGGATTTTAAAAACCTGAGCTCCATCAAGGTCTTTTACTGTTCTCTGATTCGTCCGCAGCTAGAATATGCATGATATGGTCTGACTATCGAACCTCATGACCGGATTGAATCAGTCCAACATCGCTTCTTGTCAAGAGTTGCATGACTGATCGGCCTTGAGAGAGGTAGCTACTCCTATGAAGATATAGAGAGGCGGCGACTTATTGTATCTACATTGGAGAGACGTAGAACAGTGACTGACTTGCTGTTTATTTTTAAAATTATGAACTCCATAATCGATGACTCGACATTATTGCAGGAAATTACATTCAATGTTCCCTCCCGGTTCACTAGAGGCAGTGACCTGCTACATGTAAGGACATCCAAAACCAACTACGGATTCTATTCTCCTATGTTAAGAATGTGTAGACTGGTTAACTCCTCTAGTGACTTGAGACTTTTTCGGGGTGGACCTTCCAGCATTTCGCAAATCCCTCTACTAATGTACTAGATCTGTTTTTTTACTCATGTTCATGTATTGACTAAATGTATTGTCTTAGCTATTATAATTGTTCTGTTTTACCATTTCATTTATTGTATTATCTATTTTAAAACCATATGTATTGGCCTAGGCCGTTAATAAAATAAAAATGAAATAAAACAAATGTCTTTAAGACAGTTTTCTGGTAAAAAATAATTAATTATTTGTCACAAATTAATAAATAATAAGTTTTATTAAGATCTTTAACAATTTATAAACATGTAATTTTTGAAACGAAAAAACCGCATGCAACGCTTTATCTTGTTTTACATTGATTTATATGGGAAAATTAGTTTAGTAGTGTTTCACATAACAGCAAGGTTCTAGAAGGAATTATACTCCTTATAAGAGGTTCCACTGTATATAAAATTACATTTATTCGTACAAATATTGTGAAAAATCATATGCAAAAATGCATACGTAATGTAACAGTATTAACGGCCATTTTTGTTTTTGGAAAAGAGAAAAGAACAATCGAGACGAATTTAGATTCGAAATTGTCGTTTCAAAATTTGATATAATTGCATATTATATGCGTTAGCGGATAGAGTAATTGTTGATCTATATTATTATAATTTAAAAATTGATTGATGATCGTTTTGTCGCATTAGATGGAGATGTTTTAAAAAAATCAAGAATGTTTTACACAGGCGTGAAGTTAACAATAGGATTCTATACAATGGTAAATGCGAAATTAAATAAAACGTGTTTTTAATGTATCACTGTTAAAAATAACCCTTGATTTTCGTTTATAAAGTACGTATCATATTTAAAAGAAATATCCAAAATGCGTATATTGTTGTTAAAAAGGGCCGTATAACCAACAATTAAAAATAATTATGCATTGACATACACCATCAAGTGTAATAATAAACAAAAATGGTATAAATAATGACATTCTTATGAAAAAATCATTTGAAACTTATATATATTAGGTAATTTGTGTTATAAATGGATAATAATATAATTAAATCCAATAAGATTTATTCATACAATTAATGAAAAACAAAATTATGCATTATAGTCTTATGACAAAATCGTGTAAAATTTATGTATTAGGTAATGAGAATGCTCCTTTGAAAGAACGTTTAATCAATTAGAATAAAAATATGGGATAATTATATACTAATTTCCACTTAGATTTATTCGAACTAAAGATTGTAAAAATATATGCGATAACATACATGTTATTAACGGCCATTTTTTATGGTATGTACTGGAAAAGAGAACAATCCAGAAGAACTTAAAATGCGAAATTATTGTTTAAACAATGAAATTATTGAAAATAAGATGCGTGGGCGGATAGGACGATTATTGATTGAAATGATTATAATAAAAAATAATGATCGTCTTCTCGGATAAAAAATTTTAAAAGATCAAAACAAATGAGAATTGTAAAACAAATGAAAGTATACACTACTATTCAACACGGCAGAAACGCGAAAAATACATTTATTATGTTTTGCGTTTGTAATGATATGTCAATGGCTTATGCAATTATTAATTGAGGGAAGAACAAGATTTTTATACATATTTGTAAAGATAATTCAATGTTATTTTGTTTACTTACGTAAAGCAGCGTTCGAACCAGGCGACTAGGCAGATAATATTATGAACAAGGGTTCTTCTGTTTTGCATTGCCATAGTGAAATATAACAATAAAATAAAATATAACAATCGTTAAATTCAAATGAAACGATTAGGTACCTGGATTAGTAGGTATTACTTGACCTATATTTAATGAGTAAATAAAGTAAATTATATAAATTATCAATGTGTTATAAATGGCGTGGCTTGGTATTTAATGAAATGGTTCGGTAATTTATTTAAAACGGCCGTTATTTAAATGAAATTGTCGATTATCTTCCACACACACTTTCCGACAGATCGAAATATTTATCAACGATGGTTATAATAAGAAAGTTTATGACTAAATAGTTGACTTTTGAAGTTTAAACAACCGAACTGGACTATGCAACCGGCGTCGGTCAGGACAATGCGCGGGACGCAACCGCCTGCAACAGCTAGTCGTCCACCGCGCGGGGGAAAAACAAACATGGCAGTCGTCTCTCGTGCGCATGCGCTTGAAGAACGAAAATGCTTAAAAACAAAAGTATAACTTACTTTATACCTACCTACCTTTTAAATACCTACAATCTTAGATATTTTTTTCTAATATTTATATTTTGAATGTTAAAACTTGACAATCGAGGCAGTGTATAAGCATTTCTTAAATATAAAAACATTTATATTTTTAAGTTTAATTTAGATATAATTGTTATAAAAAATGGAATCTTATAATCACTCAAATTTTAACAATTCTTGTTATAATTTCAGCAAACTAGTTTCACAATTGTGAATAATTTTTAAATATTTTTTACAGCAATGTAAAATATTGTATAAATATAATAATAGATCACCTGGGATGGCAGAACAAAAGGAGAAGTCAACAGTCGCATGCATCAAGCAAGGCTAGCTTTCAATAAAAAAAGCAAAAATTCTTGAGTCAAAGAATATTACTTTGAGGCTCCGTAAGCAACTTGCCAAAACACTTGTTTGGAGGATCTTAAGCTTATCTGAAAGTGATAAAAAAAGACTTAAGAGGCTTTTGAGATGTGGTCTTACAGAAGAATTCTCGGAATTTCCTGGAGAGACCACGTCACGAACAATGAGGTTCTCAGGATAATCAAGGAAGATAGGCACCTAATAAGAACCCTCTCAGAGAGGCGAGCCCGATGGATTAGTCACATCATGCACCACGACGGTCTTCTTCACGACATTGTGAAGGGGATGGTTGAGGGTAGAAACTGTAGAGGGCGCCCTAGACGGGAGTATTTGCAGCAAGTATTCGAGGACATGAATTGTAGCGCTTATGCTGAGCTGAAAAGGGTTGCGGAGGACCGAGAGGAATGGAGATCGAGATGCAAGATTCTGTTGCTGCAAACCAATCCGCCGGATTGATACTACAAAGAAGAATCAATATTCAGAAAGCTATGCTTCAAAACGTATATTTATAAGGTTATATATATATCTTATATATAACCTTATAAATTATGTATTTATATTATGCTATAAGGTTTTATAAAACCTAATCCGGCCTTGAGAAGAGCTTGTTTATGTTCTGGTTGCCCATGAGCCAGTTTTCCGGCTTGATGTCGCGGTGGATAATCTGTTTCCGAGATTGATTTTTGAAGAAAAAAAGGTAAATGTTAAACCATTTAATATTTGTTTCTATGGAAAAATATTTCAATGATTATAATGCATAATTGATAGTTTTCTCGTTATGATAATGAAACACAGACAACTTGTCTACAAGGCACACATTATTTATTTTTCCCAATGTTTGCAAAGATTTTTCATTGAACGTTCTCTTATTATTCTTTTATGTTATTATTGTGAAAAGAGCCACTTATTGGGACTATGTATAAGTTACAGACATCGGGAGCATCGTTCTATCATCCGATCTTGTAAAAAAGCGTATTTTTGACTGTAATTCGAAAAGCAATTTTATAGATTGGATGTTTTTATTTAACAGACCACTGATTTATATAATTTCGTAATACCGTTATTTGAAAAGCTTTCCCTGACCAAGTATAACAGATGTATTTATTTTACAAAACATATCCGAGCTTATACAATACACGTGTTAAAATTTATAAGTGTTAGAAATGGCATATGAAATGAAAAATCTGATGTTGAAGGTTACTATAGGATATAACACATTATTTAGCATGTTACACATCAATAATGATGCCTAATACCTTTGATGATGCAAAGAATTTGTTGAAGGTTACTATAGGATATAACGTACAAAACATATTCGATACAACTTCGGGAAATGAAAACCGACAAGAAAGATGAAATGTTTTGGTACAGTAATGTGACGCGTAAGTTTTTTTCAAAATCATAAAATGTAATAAATAACTAGTTAACACTCTGTATAATGTTACTTTTTTAATTGAAACTGAGATTTTCCAATTGTTAGCGTCAATTTTTCACATAACGGTCACTTTTTAGTTTTTTTTTTTAGGTTAGAACGCTTCTTACGTGATCAAAGTTTCGAGGGCATCGGAATCACCGATTTTGTGAAAACGCTTTAAGAGTGTTAGACAGACAATAGAGACTGTATAGTTTTGCTAATTGTCCTTTCAACATCCGATTCCTCTGTACATACTCGATCGACGAATATCGATTTTAAAGTAAGTGCGGAATTACAAATACGACTCAATAATATAGGTCTTATTTACCTAATTTGCCCAATTGACGATTACAAATTCGCTAGAAAAAAATAGTCAGGCGTCACAGAAAAAAATGATAAAATACCAATAAAAAAAAACTCATATTAATGATTTTATTATCGTTAATATTATTATTTAATCTATTTCGGTGTTGTTTAAGAGTAATAAAGTTACGTTAAGTTATAACGCTTAGGATGAATAAAATTAAAAATAATTTACAATATCGTGGTTCGATTCCCGCTTCTGCCAATATTTTCCGAATGAATTGATGCGTATAAAATAATATGATGTACAATTGTAAGTGTATATTTAATTACTAATTTAAAAAATGGTTTAGTTCTTTAATTTATCCCGAAATTGTCCCGGAAAACGTTGGCAAACCAATTGAATGAGTAAAAAAATATTATCGCGATCTCTACTGAAGAATAAAACCCATTATTGATAACATTTTTAATTTTTATGCATTTCATAAGATCGGATGATTAAACAGAGTCCTGGACCGTTTAGTCCTAAAGGACAGTTCAACACAAAACAACAAATCAATAATATGAAAAATCGGTGGAAACAATTTAAGAAAATCTACATTATTAATATAAAAGAGCGTCTGTTATTGAATCGACTACAAAACAGCAAAGCGTTACGAGAATGTTCAAATGTATTTGCAAAGCATTCGATGGAACTTTCGAGAAACGAATCAAAATTGGATTATGGAAGGTTTTTGATAGTTTTGTGGCGCACGTGGGCTCGAAAATCATAAAATTAAATATATTAGCTACAATATTAAGTATTTCACGTTTGTACTTACATTTTGAACTTGCAGTAATTAGAAAACTTGACACCGAAGCTACGCAAGAATGTATTACAGTAATAATTTATTTATGTTATATTATTAAAATGCTCTTGATAAAAAATAAAACTAAATGGGTGTGAAAATTGGTGTTATAATAACCCGACAAGATGCAAGCAAGATAGGTGTTGACTGTTCGAAGGCCTAACAGGGAATGACCGTTGGAAGAGTTGCTTGCATGCTTCCAAGGCGTGTACCTACATGTCCAGAGGGCCACAAAAAACACTTTAAGCACGATTAATGTTGAATTTTTTATTTTTCATTTGGTCATGTCCGCTCGCTTAACTGGACCATATGGACATCACGAGCCGCCGCCACAAAGGCGGCCGTAGTTAATACTCTATAACTGTAAATTTGAAATAACGAAGCATATGTAACTTATTCTTCTTCACGGTGTAAGATCCCATTGTACCGTGGCCGTGTATTTGACATCTAACCAAGAGCTATAGTTGGTACCTAAGGAGTACACATTTCAGTTCAATTTCGATGGCGCTTCTAAATGTACTACCGCCTACCAACAAGTCTCTCTTATTAATTTGTATTCTTACGCATTGTGTAATTTTCTTCGTAGAAATGTTCTTATAAGTTTTCCAAAAGCTGCTCATTCGAATTGTATACGCCTGTCGATTTCTTTCGAAAAATTATGTCGTCCTAGTTTGATTACATATCTGAGATAACTATAAATATCATCATCTATGACCGCTCATCTGACTGGAGCATATGACATTCACGAACTGCCATCATAAAGCTCTATTAGCCGCCATAGTCATCGCCTCAACACATGTCACCTATGCCTCTCGCAGTTCCACCAAGTGCATTATATGTATAATTCCCGACAGCCTTCCAGCACGGCGCGAGGCTTGAAGAAAAGGGTGCTGTAGCTTATGCTCTCCTGCGGCATTCTTCGTACGTGTACCAACCAGGGCCAATTTCGCCTCTTGATAGACTAGTATGGAAGGCTACTTTGTCCTTTCTCTCACCCAGTATTATACGCAGGCATCTGCTTTCGAAACACATTGTACGGCTGCATTGTTTTTAGGCGAAATGCCGAGATTCACAGCCTTTAAAAAGAAGGGGGACGATACAGGCGCTGCATAGTCAACACTTTCTTAAGTTTCTGTATTCCTCATAGATAGTACAAAATAAGACATTAAGTTTACAGATTTTTCTGAATATTTTTACTTAAAAACTAATAAACATGTGACAAATAAAATGAATATACAAATAATATTATATAATGTAATGTATAGGATTCTATCTTAGGATACAATGTTTCGAAAACTAAATTTGCCAATATCACCACGAAGGAGAAGGAATAAATACTTTTCCAGAGATATTCATGTAATATGCAGACTCATCAAGAATCACCGTATAACCACGTTTTGCATCATTTAAGATATAGCGCTCTAAAACAGTCCAATGGGATTTCGACCTCTTGCGAAAGCCATGAACTGAAGACATCTCGGCAACATTGCGTTTAGCAGTAGATGGCCACAGCTGATGATGATTATAGTCAGTATGCACAATTGTGAATGGATAAAATAAAAGCCACATGTTCAAATACAAATACAGATTTATTTGGGATATTTACAATATTTGCATTTTATAAACAATCAACATCAACAACATTGTTATAGTTCCATTGCACTGAAGTGATGATCCTCCACTGATGATGTTGTTCAGTAACTATTTATTTGTATCACTTATTACAATGGAAAAATTAATATATATCATATAAAAATCAAGTGTGATTATTAATGCAGGGGACTATACTTATCGAAAAATGGATTTGAGCAATCTTATTCCCGGAGAAGCTCATAACGCCATAAACGCCATTCAAGCTGAGGTTTAAACATTTCAAAAAATGATACAATCAAACTCGGGTGTATTTCAATATAAACATTTTACTGAAGGTGAATATTTTTGATGCAAATGCTTAGTGTGCTGAAGAAATCGACAAGTCTTCATTAATTAATTATGTGGAGTATTTTTTAAGACAAGTACACTTTAAAGGTATGTCGTATAAAATTTATGTAGCAACATTGTACAAAATGAATTCGTATAAAATTATCCATCAAAGTTATTTACTTTTATTAATACGATGTAAAACTTTAAGTGTTCCAATGCAAACTGAACTTGACTATTTTCCTTACAGAATGCTAGCCACTCTCTTCAGAGCAGTTCCCGGTCTCACTGAGAGTACTCCTGGCGAGCATATCACCGGCCAGTAGAATAACACGCAAATCATAAATGTCGCACAAATATTCCAGGTCGTGACCCGAGCTGGAAAAATTTGAAGAGGCGATTAAATATTCAAAAGACTAACCTTTTCATTAAAACTAATAATTAGAGCGAAGTATAATTAATTTCAGTAAAGAAGAAATCGTATTAATGCACTTGAAACATTAATTTAGAATCATTTCACAATATCATTTTGGATACTGACTAAAACTGAAAAATTACAATAACTTTATCGTGAGGTACCGGTTGAATATTTTTACATTACGTAATCTAAATTTATTATACCATTCATTTTAAAGGCAGTGAGTGATGTAAATTTTACTAAAGACTTTACAGAAAAAACACTTACATGCCAATGACGATGAAAACTTGTGAGCGGCTGACAAACTACAGAATCAAACAGACATCAATTATCAAGGGCATCCAACCCAACAAAGTAAACTAGCTCACGTCGTCTATGGGACCTGGGATCAGCGGAGACACCCACGATCCTCCGTGCAAATAAAACATTGTGACCACCACACACCGTTCACATCAAAATCAATCATTTGACAATTATAATAACTTGATGTTTAAAACACTTTAAAATATCTTATTTATTTTTTGTTATTAGTACATATCGAGATTGAAGCGATCATAAACATTTCAAATGATGATAATTATACACAATGAGATTTCTAGAGTTTCTTAAAAAATTGTGTTTTGCATGGACTTAACAAGAGCTGCTCAGTCTCCTCCTGCCCGGCGAGGTGCAGGCAGCAGTCAACCGTCAGCAGACGGCCCGCTGACTACACCTCGCTGAGGCTTCTCTGCAAGACTCATCTACCGAAGCTCGATAAATGTAAAATATAAGTCATCGGTAACTTTGCTTAGTAATCTGTTTATATTATCATTAGTTTAGCGACGACAACGATAACTTCCTTCAGGCGATTCAAGCCAAAAATATAATATGAAGAATTTATCACACGATAATGGCAATCGATAACCAATCATTAAACACTATTCAATTATATATTTTTGTATTAATTAACTCAGTTTCGTTCTCACAACTTTTCAGTCAGTTACAATTATCGATGTTTAGACTAACTCGCCACACACACAATGATGACTCAACGTCCACTTTTTAAATTAATTGTTTGCAATTTTTCTAATGTTTATTTATTATATTTAGTAATTCACTATTGTTTATGAGTGATTTAATTAGATATAGTCTTTAATTGATGCAGCATCCCTTGAACCCCACTCGCCCAGCCACCACTACAAAACCAACGGGAACAACAATAATGCAGCTACGCTACGAGACTAGGGAACTAGGAGACTAGGAAACTAGCAGACAGCAGACTAGCGGACTAGCGGACTAGTAGACTAGCAGACTAGCGGACTAGCAGACTAGTAGACTAGCAGACTAGCTGACTAGCAGACTAGTAGACTAGCAGACTAGCGGACTAGCAGACTAGTAGACTAGCAGACTAGCTGACTAGTGGACTAGCAGACTAGTAGACTAGCGGACTAGCGAACTAGCGGACTAAGCTACGGACACTTGGGAAGTAAATCCAGAAGTCATATCTACACATCATCGGGAAAAGGATCATTGGACAAGTTGCTAAGTCGGGAAAATGTTACTATGTTGAAGAAAAAACACAAATAATAAAAATATATATTTTATAATAAAAATAATAGCAAAGCAAATAATAAAATAATAAAATGAATGTGTGTATAATCAATTATAACAAAACCAAAATAATATAAATTGCAAATTATTCTATAATATACTGACCAAAGTGATATATTTATTGCATAAATTGAAAGCTGGTACTATTGAGTATATAACTGTCTTCTTATAGAACTCTATTGAAACAAAGCTATACAAACAATGAGACCTTAAATCTATTTAATTAAATTTATTCATTTAAAAAAATATTATAAATGTTAACTATATATATTGTAAATTAACCAAGTATTTATTTAATAAAAAAAACTGTTTTATTTAAATTGTAAAGCAAATTAATCAATTATTTTTGTATGACAATAATATAATTATGGTGACTCTAATAATAACTTCTGTGTAAACATATAAAGAAAAATACCAACAGAATGTATAATAAATCACATACGTGAATTATTTGACGTATGATATTCAAAGATTGTTAAAAGCCTAGTTAGGTAGTTAATCCAGAAATGTCAACAAGCACAATTCGCTTCAAGGGACTTACTATGAATGGTGACATTCATCTGTAACTGATTTAATAAATATCTTTTACGGGCAAGGAGATCAGTCTCACACCGAGGGGGGTGTTTATGTCTATTAATGACTTACTTTAGAACTTGAAAACATAACATATATTTTTAACTTCTAAGGCTTCTCGTTAAATAAACAAACGAGAACCTGTCTCCAATTTAAAGGAAAATGAGATAAAACGTTACTATAATATAGGTAAACAATTGCATGAGTTTTATTAAACTGATCATACTTAATAGAACAAATAGTTTCGCTTTATAAGCTTCTCTTTTAGACATTCAGTTTCTCACAGATGAAGGTCTTTATGGTGTTAACGTTTCATTCTATTTATATTGATTCATTAAAAACATCACTACATTACTCATTACATATTTATTTATAAAAGCACTCTCCTAATTGACTGTCAGATAAAATTGATTCTTTGATTTTTACTGCAATAGTTTTTTATTTAAGTATTAAGTAATTTTATAAAGCACTTAATTTTTTAGGATGATTTTAATATTATTTTTGATATCCGTATAAAATATTATGTTTTATTATCGGCGATTGATTTTTAAGAATACATGTTGAGATGAAACTAAAAGGCAAACCGAATGATGAAAAAAGAAACAAGAGTCCGACACATTATGATTGTTGGAATCCGATCAATAAATATAAAATACATACTGAATCATTAATATTTGACATGTAAAAATATAGTTGCAGCTAGAGGTGTTGTTTCCTATAAATTACGCTCGGTTATTATTCTATTTATGAAAAAACCTTAACACTATCTTATATTTTAAATAAAAAAGAATCGTTCATAACAAATGAATTGTAAATGTAACAATTCAAATGAATGGATTTATAAATCATTGTCAGATGCACAACTGTTATAGATTCGGAATATAATATGTCAATTGTGTTAAGGGCTGTACAAGTATTATTAATGAACACGGTCTACGTAACTGAAATAATTAAAGTGGTGTAAAATAATTGTAAACAGAAAGGTTCAAGTGAAGTGAAGGTGTCAAGTACTTGCTCGCACAATAATGCTCACTTGTGAGTGTCTGAGGCTGTGCAGAGCTACTGGAGACGGTCAAGACTACTAAAGGCAAAACCATAAGCGGCCGAAGCTGAGTTCAAATCAACATAAAACACCCTCAGTCATTTAACGAAACCGAATAAACATTTCCCTTCGCATTCGACAACGCTTTCAATTTAATTTACTACACGATAATAAAAAAGCATTTAATATTTGTGATCTGATACGCAGATCACAATGGAAATGATTACTCGGTTTATCTCGTTTCGTAGTGAAGCCGCATATAAATTAAACGTAATATTATAATCGCGTCGACGAGAAATACTCGAGCGAGCAAAAAGAAGGGCAGAGAGAGCGGGACAGAAACGATACGGATACACATAAGTAGGAGGTGGGGGGCTGTGCGAGCGCTACCGTTAGACATGACGCTCAGTTCATATGTAAGAGTAGGGTCCATCAGTGAGGGCGCTGCATAACAGCAGTCAGGAGTTGTCGTCCTTGTTTGTGCCACCGTCGGTTGCTCCCGCTGCGCCTCCGTTGGCTCGCGTCCTGGCCGGTCGGTACTCCAGCCCCGGGTCAAACTGCATCAGCACGAACACCTGCAACCACACAGCCGTCAGGACACGCACAACACACATTCCTTGCTTTCTTCCTTCGTTCCGGCCGAGGCTTATTCCAAACCATTGGACAAGTCAATTCATGTCACGGCAATGTTAAGGCTAAACTTTTCAAGTTTAGCCTTGTTGATAGTCCAGACTGCCTACCCAATGTCAAAAAGTACAAAATTGATTATTATTTTTACACGCACGTTTGGTGTTGCTCACCTAAGTCCGTTACTTATATAAGAGAAAGTCCTCCAAAAGAGTGCAGGTACAAGGCGATGACTCGAGGGGTAAAAGCGCAATAAGACGCGAAATGTCAACCCAGGGATGTTTCGAGTCCATGGGAATTACATGTTTATATTTATTGAATGCTTTATGTTCTACATACCGAATATGCACTAATACTTATATATTTTTATTATTTCAGTTATTACTTATTGGGTTTTCACACCTGGTATTTTGAGACAGGCTTTAGAATTATATAGTATTTAAACAAATACAGAAGTGACCTCTCTATTTTTGTAAGAACACACCAAATAAGTATAGACTAGGGGTATGTAAACATACAACACGTGTTTGCAGCTCACCTGATCTGTCGGCAGCAGGGAGAAGTCGTCAGGCGGATTGGTTATCACGTATCGCTTGCTGCTGGCGTCGCAGGAAGAGCTGGTGTCCCGGAACCTGTACAGGCCGATGCAGAGCATCCCGTAAGCCTTCAGCGCGGCTACGAACAGGTCGCCGTACTTGCCGGCCTCGCCGAACTGAGCCAGCGGCCCGTCGTACAGCGAGATCTGTCCCACGCGGCAGCGGTCCCTGTTGGACAGGCTGTCGGCCGTGGAGTAGCCGCCACGCAGCCCCGCGCCCTCCGCCAGGATCAGCTCCAGCTCGGGCGTGGCGCCGCCGGTGATCAGCGAGCGGATCAACGTCAAGGCATTCTGGTTAAAGTACGTCTGAAAATAAGGACAGCCATTATTGATTACCGCATTATTAATTACACAATTGATATTTTTACTGAAAATCCAAATAGACTATGAATATAAAACCATCGAGAAGTCGAGATATTATAACTGATATCAGCTCGATATAGTTCCTGCAAGCTGGTGAAAATCGAAAAGCCTCGATATCCGATCTTTTGTCTCTTACTTTTGCTCGTCATATAAAATCTTAGTTTTATATGTAAGTAACTATGATATACGGCATTACAGGCGACATTACAAGTCCTGTCAAGTTGAGCGTCATAGTTCACCAAGTGGCTACTATAGTCCATCCAGCGTATGAAGAACCCTATGACACATTTATTGCCCCTTGTAAAAGGGATGGGGCAAAAATATTTATTTCGAGTTGGTTTTTTTGTCTTCTTCTTCGAAAAAAAAATTGAATTTAAAGTGCAGTATTATATTTGGGAAGTTTTAGCTTGATACGTATGGCAAAAAAGAGATGGGGGAACATTTTTTATTCTATTATATCGATTTTTTCTTCTCTTCTTCTTCGAAAATAATTATATTTTAGTATCATTTTTTCCCGCATGGCGGCGTGTGGATCAGTACAAATGTCCGAATTTTAGTAGCGCGTTGTTCTTCGATCAATTCGTGTTTTTTGTTGTTGTAATTATTATATTTATTATTAGTATTGTTAAAGTTGTTTCATTAAAAAAAACATTCGAGATCGGGTCGCGGATGCCCTAGGAATCGGTAAATCTACAGTATCTCGAATCACAGAGGAGAAATACGGTGAATCTTCATTAGAAGAGAAAAAAATATTAACACCAAATAAGAAACGACAGAGGAAATGCTCAATTACAAAACCCGATAGCTTTAATAGCGCAACGAAATACCAACACTTCTTAAACTGGTAGGTTCTCTAAAGTCATCTCAGAAAGGCGAGACCGATGGATTGGTCACATCATGCGCCACGATGGTCTTCTTCACGATATTATGGAGGGGATGTTGGTTGAGGGTAGAAACTGTAGAGGGCGCCCTAGACGGGAGTATTTGCAGCAAGTATTCGAGGACATGAATTGTAGCGCTTATGCTGAGCTGAAAAGGGTTGCGGAGGACCGAGAGGAATAGAGATCGAGATGCAAGATTCTGTTGCTGCAAACCAATCCACTGGATTGATACTACGAACAAGAATTGATAATAATTCTAATATTTCATTTTAGTAGGTATTTACAAAAACAATCGAAAATACGATTATCTATACCCCAACATTGGTTTTCGCAGCAATGCGAGATGGCGTTCTACATGCGTCAGATATTGTATTATTATAGTTACAAATTGCCGTATTTTTACTAATCTGTAACAATATGTATATATCTTTTATTATTTTGTTTTTATTGTGATATATTTACCTAAATAACTTATTATATATAAGAAGAGAGGCTTTTGTTTATGTTGATAAAATTAGTATAGGTAGCGAACGTTTTTACAACGTTATATAGGACGATATTTAGCACAGGGCAATAAATGTGTCATAGGGTTCTTCATACACTGGATGGACTATAGGGGTGTTTGGCGCAGTGACTGTCACTACCACCGAGTCACTTTCTGCCCGGGCACCGTCAGGTAAAGATCATTCAATGTTTGCGTCCCGGACAGAATGCCGAAGTTTCTCAGTTTTTAATTTTAAATAAATTACAATGTTTTTCTCGACAAGTTCAGCAAAGCGGAGCCACTTAAGTAAACGGAGAATGTCATAACATGTAAAATATAATATTATTGTTACTTACAGTTGACATAAGAGAATCTAATACACTAACAGCAAACGCTGTGCCGCAAGCAAAGGGCTGGGTGAGGTACAGCTCCGTGTCCGGGTCATCGTCATCGTCTTGATCCAAGAACTGCACATTACTGTCGTTTACCAATTCTGAAATTATAACCAAAAAGTGTGCTTCAATTTTCGAAATTAAAAAAGTATACTTTTAGTATTTAATAATGTTTTAAAAGTTTTGGGTAGTGATAAAGTCATTCTCAAGTGACAAAGCATTAACGTTTTATTATATATGTATATTATTAATGATCTACACTCAGTTTACATTTCAATGAAACTTTATAATGAGTCTGACCAACAATGTAAGCAACTGTGAACCCAAGTCAGGCGATGAATATAATAAGATTGATATAAAGGGAGCGGCAAAAAAAGCTGACAGTTTGATAACTTGAGATTACAGAAAATCGTCTTTTTTGGCGCTCCTTGTATTATATCATACTCATATAACATTGGGCATAAATATATCAACACTTTATGTTGGGTCAATACACAGGCCATCGATATTTCCATGAATTTTCACAGAATAAATTTGATTGTATACAGAAATCATTATTGGTTAGTTCTAAAATCTAAATATAAATTATTTACAAATTAAAATTAAAAATATTTTTTTAGTAAATAAGTAAACAATTTAACATAAATTAATGTTTGTTAACTTCAGTACCTGTGATCATGGGCACATTGGCCCCATACACGGAGCCCCTCCTCTGCAGCACAATGGGGCTGCCCACCGGTGTCAGTGCGTCCTGCTCGGTGTTGCCCTGACTCAGAACACCTATTGTGTCATCGAACGTCATAGCTTTGATGTTCAGAGACGCTAAGATGGCTTCCTTATCAGCTAATGTTGGATCATCATTACTCGGCACCTGAAATAATTACACCTTATTACACACCGATACATGTTATAACGTTAACTGTTTAGACAACAAATTGTCAGAAATGTTTGTTAACCTTTGCAGACAAAATACAGCACATATCACAGAGGTTCACATTGACGGCTCTCAAGTCAGCTCTACTCAAAGGGGATCCCTGAAATAATAAATACAATAATGACAATAAATTGACAAAACTAAGGACATCAACCATTAATATTATTGATAATAATTACTGTGGAACCTCTCATAACGAGCACCTCTCGTAACGAGTAATTTGCATAACAAAAACAAAATGTGAAAAATTTTCTTCCTTAACGAGCGACATTTCGTATAACGAGTAAAGCAGGAAGGGGAAGTCACATAACGTATGACGCACTTGTGAGGCGGGACTTCTGCGTTATTGCGTCAGTCTGTGTTTAGCACGTTAGTGTTGCATAAGATCACACATTTTTCTTAATTTATTAATAAATAATCAGCAATTTTCGATTTTTAAAAATGTTTTCTCCAGGTTGTTACGATCATTAACAATTTATAAGAATGTAATTTTATCAAAATAAACGTTAAAAAAATGTTTCGCATAGAAGGCGTTATCGTGTTTTAAGTCAATTTACACGGGAAAATTAGTTTTGCTTAACGAGTGTTTCACATAACGAGTAAGATTCTGGAACGAATTATGCTCGTTATGAGAGGTTCCACTGTACAATATAAGTAAATTCTTTTACGTACATTTAAAACAGATATTTTAGGAAGATTTTGTAACATTTTCCATTCTCTTCTGATGTAATCGACTGAGCCGACGATCACGACATGCTTCAGCTCGTGGTAATGGAAGTTACTCGCCCGCAGCGGCATCACTAAGTTTCTTAAGCCAATAAGAGGAGAATCCGGATCGGCAAACAGGCAGACCACCACGTGGCCGTTCAGCACGGTCATGGCCGCTTGATTTCGATCCTAAAATAATGCACAATCATCACTAGTAACAAAATAGTTCAGTTTAATAAGATATCATAAGAGTACACATGGTTTTAGGGATCTCGGCATGTATAAGTCTTGTCTACATTCCTCTCGGTCCTCCGCAACCCTCTTCAGCTCAGCATAAGAGCTACAACTCATGTCCTCGAACACTTGCTGCAAATACTCCCGTCTAGGGCGCCTTTTACAGTTTCTACACTCAACCATCACCTCCACAATGTCGTGAAGAAAACCATCGTGGTGCATGATGTGACCGATCCATCGGGCTCGCCTATCTGAGATGGTTCTTATTAGGTGCCTATCTTCCTTGATTATCATCCTGAGAACCTCATTGTTCGTGACGTGGTATCCCTAGGAAATTCTGAGAATTCTTCTGTAAGACCACATCTCAAAGGCTTCTAGTCTTTTTTTATCACTTTTAGATAAGCACCATGTCTCACAGCTGTACATCAAGATGCTCCAAACAATTTTTTGGCGAGTTGTCACATAATAAAAATATAAAATAAAGAGAACTGACCAGTATGCAGTCTTCTAGGTTCCTCGCCGGGCTCCAGTGAAACATGCCAGTCGAATCATATTTCATTTCAGTCTTTTCAAAGTCAAAGTCTTTGGACTGGTCGTCCGCTAGGCCGGCAGGTAAGCTGACGCCATTACTGTTCTGATTGTTGCCGCTACTCCTGCTCGTCGGCCTGAGATTAAAGACAACACCACAAATAACATAATACGATCGTAACATTCCCATTACAGCCTGATGACCGCCGTTACAAAAACAACAGTCTCCATAAAAGCAATGATCGGAATAAAAATAATAATCAATAAAATGTATGCAGATTACGAGACAAAAATACTAGTAAATATTAAAGTGAAGAGTAATGGATTCTTATTTAAAACACTTTTATAATTGTATAAGCTTAAGTGTAGAGAGAGAAAGAGACATCAGCTTCACTCGTAAGAGAAACTTTAGTTGTTTTGCAAATGAACGCCTCCCCCGTCTCTGTCTGTCCCAAGCTTCTAGGGAGAGTTGTGTTACTTGGTCAGCTGTGGCATAATCAAGTCGGTGAGCATCACACAAAATTAATATATTCATGGAGGAAAAAACTAAAGATTACTCCTTTAGTTTTTCTGAAGTATAGGGTTTTAATGACTGATTTTTGATTTGCTATTCGTTTATTTTTAAATACGGTATTAATTTCTGATCGTTTTTTTTTTGGTATGAATGTTAGAAAAAATAATATTAAATATGGTTAACGAAAAAAGGGGTCATTATTCATTACAAATATACTTATACCATGCAAATGTTGGATAGCAATATAATCAACAAAATATTGAAACGATTCTCAATATTAACAAGCCAAAATAACATAAATGTAAATATATTACATAACTATGATCACATTTTAACACAAATAAAAATGCAGGGTGAGGAAAGATACTGAGGTGGCATGCACCAAAAATTATATAAAGCGACATCATGATGCAATAAGGAACACAAATGTAAATAAATGTGTAGTGAAAATGTAATGAAAAATAATAAAATCATATTAGTCAAGTACCTACAGATATATTGAAAAAGACAATATTTTTGAAGATAAACAGGAATGGATTAACTTTGTATTAGTGCAGCCAACAAATGAAAAATACTCTATTTAGTCAAATCAAAGATGGACATCTTCATACAACATGATCCAAATCCACTTCAATAGTTGTTGTTCGAAGATCGAAAATATATATTTCCAACAAAACAATCAGATACATTGGAAATAATACAACTTATGATCCTAATCGATTAGAGTAATGTTATATGTAATAGTATGGCATGCCGAATGATAATTATGAGTAGCTCTAAGTCTAACATCTACAACTGGATGAATAAAAAAAGATTATGAGATAGAAAGAGAGAGATCGTGTCTAAGCATACATGAGTTTTTTCACTTCGTAGGCGAGGTGGTACCCCTGGTACGTGCTGTCCTGCTCCGGCGATGCAGGCCTGCGAACATAACCACACTGCTCTTGTCTGCCGGTCACTTATCCCACACATAATACTAAGTATTGCACAAACACCATGGCTGATCTCATCCACACAATTGAAAATAATCACAGCATTAAAATATATTATGTTAAAAAAAAACAATTTAAAAGAAAATCACAGGGATCTCAAATATATTGACAGATTCAAATAAGATTTTTATTGCTTATCTCTGAATGTAAAGAAATATTTTTTAAAGATATAATAAGAGTTAAGTTCAGCACTATTATTAGTCCAAATTATTCAAAGAAGCAATATAAATTATTTAAAAAAAAAAAGCAATTTACGAAGAAAAAAATATATTTTAAAAATAATAATGATCACTAAAGATTTTAATATACCTAATCTTGGGGTTTTCATTTCTTTCTTTGATAAACGAAATGTTTCACTTTGCTATATGAAATGTCTATATTTTATCACGGGGAATATTAAAAATGTATAATACTTGTATCAATATTATATAATAAAAAATGAGATTGCAATATAGCTTATATTAACAAGGGAATCCTGGCTTCATTTGTTTAGAATGGGTTTTCATTATTCTGAGGGTTATCTATCATTTTTCGTTGATCCGATTATTAACCAAATGATTCAGGTCTCAAGTCGGGTTTTATCACCCAAAAAACGCCCAATGTTCACTTGGGTTAAGGGAAGGATATGGAAAAATTTACCATGACTCTTGTAATTATTTATTCAATGTATTTAATGTAGTGTGAAGCTAATTGATAGATGTATCAATTAAAGTTCGTTGATTTTTAGATATCCAACTTCAGCCCAGAGTATTCTGCACCTTTTGAAGATAGTCAATGTCTTACTAATTTACAATATATAGATATTTTGCATTGATGCAACTAGCTCATCTATTGAATACCGTTTTCCTAATTATTCTTCATTAGCTTTTTAAGCTTTTTTTTCCAACATTTTGAATATCATATGATTTGTCATTTGCAAAGCCGGTTAGTGTACAGATATATTTAACAAACCGTATGTTAATATTTTTAGTAGGGAGGGAAAAAATGTATACCATTCAATAACTTAATTTAAAATATTAAAGAAAATGGATAGAAAATTGATCAGTATAAAAGCATGAAAAGAAAAATTAGTGAACAAATATATATTAATAATAAGAATATTATGATATGCAGAAAGACAATCAGAAGCAGCTGAAATGTGAATTTATCTTTGGTTAATAAATACATTTTATTTGTATATATATATTCAAATGTAAATATTTCTACTTTTAAAAGAAATACACTTAAGAAGCCTTACAATTTAAATTATACAAGTATATGAATATTGAAGAATTTTTAATGACAACAGTTTTATGCTAACCTTTTTTAAATTCTGAGATAATTTGGATTGAACGAAAAAATTTACATGTAAAAACGGTAACAAATTGCTAGGTAGTCCCCTATATATATAATATTTTTGAATAATATAACAAAAATTATTATACAAGGAGCGGCAAAAAAAGCTGACGGTTCTAAATCAAAACAATGACGAAAACCGTCAGCTTTTTTTGCCACTCCGTGTACATTTAAATGAAAATAATAAAATTGATTTATAATGTGCACATATGTAAGATGTTTCGGGTTAGATTATAAATTAAAATACATTTAGTAAATAATATTTAACATTCCATTGGGACTGCCATGAGAATATTTGATTAGATGGTGAATGCAAATGGTAATTTTCGTTATGCATGCGATGTATAACAAGCGAAAAAAATATATATGTGATGTATCAAACGAAAAACTTGGATTTCTTCAGTTATAGACAGGAATAGTTTTAAAAAGACATTAGTTACAAATCAAAGCAAATTTGGATGATACATTGTTTATATATTATTATAAATAATGGTGTTTCAATTTGGCTTACGAGTACAAAGGATAGTATAAAGAATACCTATTGTTATACCCTGGTGATGTGACAGTGTCAGCAGGCGCTCTATTTACATTAGGTTTAACTTTATTCACTTGCTTTGTAGTAGAATTCATAAGTTGATTGGCTGCCGGTGTTACTATAGCATTCCTATGATTTCTGTTGATCACTAAAACAAAAACGATAAGCATTTAAGTTATTTAATATACATTGTTTACTGCAACAGTAAACACTTAACCACCACTAGACAATATGACAATAATTGTATAATACATAATATCCACAACCGATACCTATTGTAGAGAACTGGTAAATGAGAATGTACTCGGAAGGCATCATAATGTTCCAAGTAATTCCCCAGTGTCACATACAATGCACTAACTCACATCAGGTGTAAGGAGAAGGAAAAGAGTGGAAGCGTAAAACATTTAGGATGAGGATTTAAACCTTAACAATAGCTTACAATACAATAACTATCATTATTATATGTGATTGAACATCAAGAAGTTGACCCTAAATACTAGATGACAGTATAGTGTATAAAACTTCGCAGATTATCAATAATTGATAAAAAAAAAACATTTATTTAATTTTAAACACCATGTAGTTGTATCTCTGCGTGTGTAATATAGTATGTATGTATAGATGTGTACGTGTGTAGTATGTGTATTAATAAGCTGTTAATATCAAACTACATAATATGCATGTTACTACTTTTTGTTATTTAATAAACCCAGAAGTGTTAGTGGCAGGTTAATGAGTTAGGCGATCAAATTTTATTTTATAGTATCATTTATTATTGCCATTTGAAAGCAGTTTTTCCAAATGTACTTACTTCCATTAATCCGCATGAACATTTGGCAGTAGGACTTATAGATTTCAATATTTTATCTGATTGAACAGTGGGAGAACATATCACATGACAACACTATGCTAATGTGAGAATACTTACAACTCATATCTTCCCCCCTTTCTCTCGTCAGCTCGCCTGAAAATTGTTATTCCAAACATTTAAAATGACTACACCGAGTAACATGGCATTCACACAAATATCAATCATAACAGTATTGTCATTCAATCAAATTAAAGTAAGGGCTCTTGAAATAAATATTAATACTGAGTCAAATTAACAAATAAGAAGCAATTTTTAATGTTTTTTAAAAATTAAACTGATTTTGACAAATCATTATATTTACGGGTACATTTTATATTTACGAATCATTAATAATATTATAAATATTTTTTAATCCAATAAATTAATTATGAAATAAAAAATTTAAATGCCTTTAATTCTTTGGAATGGTTTATCATTTACAGTTTTTATAAAAATCACATGTTTATTTCCAATTAATAACTTAAGAAAATTATTTTTAAATTAAGCAGGAATGCAGGTAAGTTAAGGACAGAAAACTTCAACAGAAAATACATTTTTTTTAAACAACTACTTTTTAAATAAATTATAGTATCAACATAATCAAATTAAATGATATTTAAATAAATAGACATGCTCAGGGTTGTTGTTACTTATTTCTAAATACCTCTACCAATGTTAATGAATACTGTAACATGCGGCTTCTGTTAACCTGGCTTAGTATTGTTTCAATATATTGTAAATGACAACACTATCCGACAAGTCTTTGCTGTATGGAAACTTTAATTTTATATCTAATAATTACCATGGTATATTCTTTGTAAAGAGGCAAGGTTAATATGGATTTATACGACACAAAGTTTTGGTAAATTGTGGTCTGAGGGTGAGATGCAGATAAAGTCCAAGATAAACCTTCTTGACAATCCTTCGCCATAAATATTTGAATAACATTAGGTTTATTATTAATTTATTGGTTAGGATAAAACAAGTGAAAGCCTAAACTATTTAATCGAATAAAAGATTTTAGATTTGTTCTGTTATTAAATATTGTAATTTAGAAAAAAATATATATTTGAAGTTGTATTCCACAAATGTTAAGACTATAAAAGCATATTCATTTGATAGGTATGTAAAAATAATATTGGAGCAATGATTTAATCGCCTCTCTTCATTATAAACATATATTTTGTTCCCATCACAGTGCCCTACTATATCATGGATTGCTTGAAATATATTCTCTTATTTGCGGTGTCTACATTCACCAACAAGGAGTGGTTGCCGCAAGAAAACACACAAAAGCTTCCTTTCGTCAAGCCCCACTTTTTATGATCCCGGATTGTATGAATCTCCTTATTAAAGTATCAATAGAAGTTTAACAACTGAAATTAGTTTGATAAGAGAGTATAATATTAACTTCAGAATGGCAGTCTATATGTATATATATTAATATAATATTTTATTACTTGTATAGTTCACAATATAATATAAAAGCTGTTTGTTATGGTGAAGTTAAATTTTGTTTTAAAACGTATGAAACAAAATGTACTAGTTATTTAAATATAAATTAAGTGGAAGGAAATAATTTTGAAAAATAATAAAAATTACAGAAATAATAAACGTGCATGTTAAGGATCATGCAAAAAGATTCAATTTGAAGTTAAGAATTCAAAATAAAGAATAATTAAAATTTTTGAAGAAAAATGCAATTGAAACAAAATAAATTTATTTCAAAATTACTATGGGCCAAATTTACGATCTAGGCTTTCTAAAATTTTCTACTAATCAATTGTAAATTCAGCAGTTTATGTGATTTATTATCATTTACCGCTAGTAACTAATCATATCAATTTTCTTTTAAACGATTTGTTTGATAAACAAAGAAACTTCTAGGCTAACAATTTAGATAATTATATAATAAAGAAATAAATTAAAGGGCTAATTAAAAGCATAAAATTATGAAGTGTTTTAAAAATCATAAATTTAAATTAGCGTCATTTAATATTAAACAAATATTAATGGAATTGCCCATTTTTAAGTAAGAAAGTATTATTAAAGCTTGCCAAAAAAGCCATTATGTAAGCCCATTGTATGGTATATCACCCATTTAGTACGGGATAGTGTATACCTGTACTTGAGAGCCATAAACAAAAGAGTAATTTGTGGCAGAAACGACTTCCATCCAAATATATTATTATCATTGACATAATATCCTTACAGCGAGAAAGTTTTACCATCACGGGTAGGCTTTTCAGTTGCAAAGATACCGTGTCGATCATAACATTAAATATATTGATTACTTGTCAAATCACTTAAGTTTTTATGGTTTTCAGGTACAGATGCATTTAAAATCAAATAAGATTTATCATTTTATTGTTCATCGATTTCAAATTTATTTTTACTGATTATAAAGTGTCAACTTAATTTTTTTCTGTCCTGCTTCATTTTGAATATTACAATTATAATGAATACCATTTTGACAGATTTATTTATAAAGATACCAAATAATTGATACTGTTATTATCAATATCAGTAGTGACAAATATTATACATAATAATTCTTTTATAATATTTGAATCATATAAAAAGGCAGACTAAGGCAATATGTTATCACAATGTGACAGGTACAAAACGATCAACTTCCATCAGTATAACATAAGAAGGTATCTCTAGATAGAGAAGTCAGGTAATAAACAATAATATTCCCAAATAATGCAATGAAGCATCATCAGCAATCAATGAATGCCATAGTATATAAATTAGGAACTAAAAGTAATGAATTGTAATAATTCCGTATAAAAGATTATATATACGTGTTCTATTTGAACTAGTGACTACTTATTTTATTATATAATAAGTGAATTCGAAGTGTTTTCCAAACTGTTGTTAAAATGAGAATGTCTATTGCGTGGCTTGTAATTTGTTTCTATGTGCTGTGACGCAAAGCAAGTCTATATTGCGGCTGTAGCCTATATCATAAAGAAATAATAAATTTAGGCATTTATGCGAGCGGATTGTTCATGTACCTCTGACGTGGACCTTCTTGGGCAACTCTGGCGGGGTGAAGGTGGGAGGGGGGTGGTGATCATCTGCAAAACACCCCAAGCCAACATTCCAGAACACCGTCACAACAGACAATTCAATAAACTGCTATTTAAGTCAGAAGAAAACTAACACAAAATTACTTATTTATATTACATTTTTTTTTAATATTTATAAAAGTGTTAATTTTTCTGGTTAAGATTTTAAATAATTTTGATAGGTAGTTGATATCATACTGACCTGCGTAGGCATTGATATTCAGGGAAAATGTTACTTTCATATCATCAGCTTACATAATAAACAATTTGATGAATTCTATTGATACAACCTTAAGTTTCATGACACATAATGATATGACATTTACAGCATGCAGTGATGACTAACGGTTACATCATAATGATTATGGTTTAGCACAACGTCTTCTACGCGAGTATCTACAATGCACGTCTACTGTGAACATGCTAATCCACTTAGAAGACTTGTTGGATGATAATTAATCAATTGTCTGTGAACCTTAGATGAAAGATGCATGCAAATAAACCAATTAGTAATGAAAATATTGTATTCGTGTAAATCTCCA
This sequence comes from Glossosoma conforme, assembly GCA_022606575.1. Lineage (NCBI taxonomy): Eukaryota > Metazoa > Arthropoda > Insecta > Trichoptera > Glossosomatidae > Glossosoma > Glossosoma conforme. The sequence continues at coordinate 3,733,910 of JAGTXR010000100.1, read as the reverse complement.
TTTTAGTATCACGTACCGGCCGACTTAAATAATTTATTTCAGACATTTATTTTTGTACTTAATAAATTGTTTTATAAACGAGCTCAAAGGGCTGCACCGCAAGGATATAATTATTTTAGCTAGTTTAATAGGAATATAAAAGTAAATATTATTTAGCAACTAGTTCTGTGGAAGACAATGTGTAATTACAGCACACAGGAGTAATACATAAGCGCTCTCGCATCAACAGGAGGATACAGTAGTTTCACTACATTTAGATATACATAAGTCATTAGGTGGAGGAAGTATTATTTCTAATTTGTGATAGTAGATAGAAACAAAAAATCAAATCCACTGGAGTGTTGTAAATGACAAAAGCTTTGTGTTGCTGAACAAGCTGAAGGTGAGCGGCTGGCTGGCGCTGGCGGCTGGCAACTTGCAACTCGCACTTGCACTCTCACTTGCACTTGCAACTTGTTCGCCGGTCCAGTGTATACTTTACATTTATATTATAATATGATAAGTTATTGCAACGCCACATGAGACTTGTTCTTACTTGCAAGCATGTACTCCTCATCGCCTGGAGTGTGACACGAATGTGTTCAGAAGAAAGGAGGGAGACAGAAAGACACACAACAAGTAATGTATTATAACATGTTAACATAAAGAGGTCAACATAGTGAGATGGAAGTGACAAACAGGTAACTTATGCATCGGGATTCACAAGAAACTGAACATTGAACATTTATCCTAGAGGCCGCTGTGATCCACACGACACACGGGTGTTTGTATTAGCAGAGAATGACCGCGGTGTCGGTGGTGGCTGTAGAGATCACTCACACATATCACAAGAACGACACGTTCCTACTGACAACAACACAAACAACGTATGACAATATCCTAGGTGACGGACTGTCAAGCTTCCCCATAGCCAGTTAAGAGGCATAGAAAGCTTTTTGCTCGCTACGCCATTTTCCAGAATGATATGTGAGTTTACAGCTCGACATGGAATGGAGACGCTCGCTCTCGCGAACCGCATTATGGAAAACTTAGTTTCTGGCGATGAGTTGCTAAATCCTCATCTTATATACACATAAACATTTACACACCTGACACATCCCAAAAATAATTAAAACAACCACAGTTATCACGATACTAAGTAATTGTGAAATTAATCAATAGAATTTCCCATCAAAACGATTACAATGTACAACATAAACGTTGGAACTCTATCTGGGGTATTGTCAGCTAAACATCAAGTTATCTAAATTATAAATGACATTTAATAAATTGTAGACATCTGTCTGGGAGGGTCAGCTCCCAGGCCGGGGCTGCTGTTAGCAGAAGCTCGTCCTCAGCAGCGAGGCGAGGAGATGCAGAGTACTGGAGAGGATCGCTTCATCAATGAGTGACGGGACACAAGGTAGCTATGAATGAGATACGTACTTGCCCTGCCAACCATCTGCACCGCTCGCACACCCTTCCTGAATGTTGCCACTGAACAACAAACAGACATGTTAGCTGTCGTTGTGAAGGCGGGGCTGGCGGGACGGGCGGGGCGGGGCGGGCGGGACGGGAGCTCCGGGGTACACTCGGTGTGGTTTCTGAGATAATGACTGACTCGCCCTGGGCATCGAAGCTAACTTCAACTGATAACCAAGCTTTGAGGCATGCACCGACATTAAATAAAGGGCCAACCTGAGTAGTGTAAGAACTTAAGTGCTCCTCCGAGCTCAAGTGTCACTTGGTGTGGGTGTCTGTTGAATGTCTCACCGTATAAAGTTATGTTAACCTTAGATTTGCGAAGAGTATCATTAATTATATTAAAGAATTATTTATTTGGTAATCACTGGCATTCATAATGGAGGTTACAAAAAAATAAATGAAATATTCATGATATTGATTTAAGTAAAAATAATGACAAAATGTTTATTTAATTAATGGGCCAACGATGTAATTATTCTGCAATACTAAGGCAACATATAGAGAATTAGGGATTTGCTGTGTAAGCATAACTGGTCATTTGTTGTTTAAATGATAAATATTTCTTTGCCTAGACTCAATAAATTATTTTGCAAAATGTCAAGTACAATCACATTATAGTTATATAACACAATTTAATTATAAAATTCATTCCCAATAAATAAAATTGAAAATTTAATGGAAATGTTATATTTTAATGAAATATTAATTTAACGTATTCTCCATCAATTACACTTCTGAAAGAAAAATATCCAAAGAAGTAATAATAGCCTATTTACCAAAGAACAATATTTTACTTTGATGTTGCAATAAAAAAAAAATTTGCAGCGGGGTGGGAGTCACTACTCATTAGTAGAACATCAATAATAAATATATTACAACAATCAATGCGGTTCAAATATTAGCCAAATAAGGAAAACTATGAAACACACTAAAGAAGACAATCGGATCATATCTGCGTTGTGTTTCATAGCTTGGCGGGTTAGAGGCGGTGACGATACACATCAATGTAAGTCATACGGCCGGTTACTAGGCGGCTACTTGATATGAGTGGCTGGCGGTGAGTTTTGTTACATTAGCATTACGCACAACGAGGTGATAGCTTAATCTGTAGACAGTTAGTATTGTAACACTTGTTCATATGAAACTGGGTGGCCGTACCCTCCATACAACCTCGGTAGGTGTTCAGACCCTGTTTCACCATTCCCGTCTGCATCATGATCATTCCGACATCTGCAAAAAGCCAGAATACCAACAAAAACACAGGGATAGATTACATCGATCCATTATCACAGGAACTAGAGATGTGGAGCCTGAGGGCCTGAGGACCTACGGAACCTACCCAACAAGCCTATAGAGGAGAGTGTCCTGTATGAAGCGCAACACAAATGGCTCTGGCTGTTGGGTGTCGGGCATTGGCTGTTGGATAGCCCAGGGCAAACAGTGCGAGTGAGTTGATGTGTGAGTTCATAGGCGGGTTGTCGGGACTTGTACGAGGGATGAGGAATAAGGAACACCTTTAAAATCAAACACATTATATATTATTCATTATCAAAATACACTTCCGCTCCGGTAGTTATTGACAACGACTAAGGCTCTAGGCACTTGTGAACACTCTGCTTTGCTGTGTCCAACTCTGACCCGATGTGGATTTCAATTTTTAGTATGTTTACCTTTTTACAAAAACACTTGATCAGTGGAATGTACAATACTTTTTAAAATTGAATAAAAAAGAAACAAACACATTCTATCAAGGAAATAAATATTCATGCAATCTGGAGGAAAAATATTGTGCGATAGGGGGCCTCGGTGAGTTCAAATTTGTCTCAAGTCATTCCTTGACAATCTCAAGTACGGCTCAGCAGGAGACTATCAGGTCATGCGCTCATACGGCGGCTCCTGCATGACCGGTAACCGATATGTTATAATATGAGGCAATGTGTTACACTTGAATAAGATATATTCAACAGTGAGTCTGCATTCGCGAATGAGAAATAGATAAGAAGAGAAAGAAGAAAGAAAATAGAGACGGGCACAGAGGCTCAGGCGAGTGATATAATAAGGTCAGTAATGAATAAAATATTGCACAGTACAGGGCTACAAATACGGTTACTATGTCTTAGTAGATCCATAGTCAGTTACCTAGCTCACCAGCCATCTTCCTTTGTTGGGCCGCCACTAAAATGTTCCCCAAGACACAATCAACAACATGACATGGCAACCTTTACACGTGAAGCCTCACTATGCTTCATTACAATCTTACATATTTACATCAAGAGTACAAAAGACTTGCTCCATAAGTACCTGCTCCGGAGCCACACAGTTCAACTAAACAAACCAAGCCTTCCACACGTCAATAAAATCAGTTATCAGTAAGATCAGTCAATATAAGTCAATATATTATGTAGGCAAAGTAAATAATCAAGTGAGACTCACAGTTTTTGCATTTGCACTTCTTTATCAATGTTTCATCCTTTATATCGTCATGGCAAGCTTTACAGTAGAACCACGCACTGAAACATAAAGATGTGCATCTAACACGGGCAGTGATTCTGAACATATTATTGGATAAGGCAAACAATGTGGACTGATAAAGGTCGGTTAGCTATTGTGTATGTAATGAAGGCAATACGCTTCACATCGGGAGCGTATAGATTGATTTAGAACGTACCGTTTGACTTCATCAGCAGACTGCGCTATAAAGAACCCCTGAGTGTTTGCTTGAATCTTTGCTCCTCGGGGGTTTATGGAAATCTTGCTATCGTTGCCTTCTTCACCGCCCTTGATCTCAATGGCAAGCAGAAGGAGCTTCAGTTTAGTGAAACACAGTCTGTTGGAACACAACACAAGCAATTCAAGTACGGCCATTATAACAATTACATTATAAAAATACATTAAACAGGCTTCAGTGATAATTGGCTCCATTATGATACTTAGTTATTCAAAAATAATACTATTCAATTTCACTTATTAATGTTTTTAGGTAATGATATATTTTTGTATTTGATTAAGCATGTGAAAAATAAAAAATATATAAATTACTAATATTTCAAAATATATAAACTTAATGTGTGGTAAAAAATAAAAATGGTATATTATATCTGAACTTAAAATAAATAATATTAAATATAATAATTTTACTGCATTCATCGAACTTATGTTTAAAATTATTATGCCGAAAAGATAATAAAAACATAAAAATTACAGGATCCTGTATATTACTCAATGCTAATTAACGATTTTTTTTAGGTAGGTATATATGACTTTTATAAAAGTCATATATATAAGATAGAAAAAAAATGTAAAAATATTCGCTAAAAATATATTCTAAAGCGTTTATGAAATAATGTAATCATTTTCAGGCAATGTACTTTTAAGATTTTTAAATTCGTGTATTAACACTTCTAACTAAGTGAACTTCTTTTAACAAACTATATATGTCTTAAAAAATATCATTTTAATTGTATGAGCACTAAATTAATTAAGTGTAAAAACGTAAAATATTATTTTATATTTTAATCAAATAAAATGTAAACATGCTACTTAACATTTGAAATGCCAATTGTATTACATAATTATCAAAAAAATATCATTTTGTGCATTTGTTCTCTGACATGATTTATATCTTATTGATTTGCATCATTAAATTATAAGAATGAAAAATAGCTGAATAAAAATAACTAAAAACATGAAATTACAACATGTATGAAGCAAGTGCATTTGAATGGTAGATATAAATAAGTGCCTGAATGCAGATCAAAAGAGGACAGAAGTTTCAGTAAGAAAGGTGTCACGTTGCACAATTAGCTATAACACTAACTACTCACACTTAAACACGGGCAGTGACTGGACTAAGTGGTTGTTTGTACAAGTTTGTGCCAGGGCAGCACTACTCACGGGTGCACGACACACAGGTGTACGTCTAGACTAGTTACAGTCCTAGGGACCTACACACACTAGCAGGCAAGAACACACGTAACACCACATCAATGCAAACATTGATATCAGCCAAATAAATGATTGCACAAGAAAACCAAGGATTAAGATGATGTCCAGTGCATTTTCCATTTATATTAATCTAATTAAAATAAAACAAGACCGGATGTACAAAAAGGTGACATCATCCGTCACCGACAACTGACTTGTTTATCGATACTAGAATGAAAGTGACAGCAACAGCTTACAGCTCTTTGTTATGTATTATGGGGTGCTACATCTGATTAGCTATCGGTAGCTATCGTTAGTACTGAATGTTAGGGCAGGGTGGTCGCCTTACTCGCTGGCCTGTGGGAAGGTCATGCCGGTGAATGAGGGAGAGAGGGTCTCCGTATACATCTCGCACCCGGTGCCCTGCAGGTAATCGTTCTGCCAGGCTTGCGTATCGGGGGACTGCAAAAACACAACCAAATGGTTCATCTCTCTACTCCCGTACCAGACCCACTTGAATCATTAGTCATATACTTGTCTTCCTCTAAACATTCTCAACATCGATGAAACACCCATGGCATTAATTGTTAATATCTACCGTATCTAACCCTAGCCACCGTACACCGAGAGGTCTGCCCTGAAAAATCTGGAACGACCACCAATCCGAGAGCCTGGAAATAATATACACCCATGCCAAGACACCTAAATACAGAGAGAAGAGACAGAGAGAGAGAGAGAGGGATCAGGTAAGGAACTGAAGCTAATTGTTGTCTTCTTGTGCAACATTGCCCCCTAGACTTTAACAGGCTGTGTAGTAAATATCCCAGTTATATATATCAAACAATGTTTGTTTGAAAATGAGTGATATCGTATTGATTGGAAAACTATGAAAAGCAGGATTTAAGGATATTTAGCAGCATATTTAATGAAGATTTGATAACTGTTTAACACAAGCAATTGCCAGACATGATGAAGAGTTGATATTGCAACATAGAACCGGTGTATGAAGTATCTCATGTAACGCAGTAAGTGTGTTCACATTTGTAATACAAGATAACAACACCAAGGAATATACATTGAGCTGGAGGTATTTGACATAGAGAATAAGCTTTATAGGCGAGAAGGAGGAAGTTGCCATCATTAATTCAATGGAGTTGGAGGAATTAAAAATAGTTAATCTGACTGTTTAAAGAGTTGTTAAGGTAAGATATCCAAAATACATTTTAAGCATTTGATTACACTACAGAGAAAACCACTATGTTAAACAATGAAATATCATTATTTGACAGTGTTTATTGGTTACTTTACCATTTGGGGATATTTAATAATGCTCAAAGATGGGAAATATAATACTTTTGTTAATTACCAAAGTAAAACCTACATTAACAACCAAAACAGCCAAATCGTTTAATAGTAAAGAATGATGTGAAGTATTAAACATTTAATTTTACATGGACCACAAAAAGTGAGATCCACCACCAGTTTTCAGGCAAATAATTGATATATTTAACAGTCGACATCATTGTTTATGGTTTTGTTTTTGGATAAACGCACATAAAATGTTGCATTTTTCCAAGTCGGCCGACAAGGTAAAAATACAATCTATAGGGGCATACGCATTCTCGTGGTGCATTGCCGACTTACTCGGTGGCCCGGGCAAACGGCATGCCGATAAAGGTCGGGCTTAGCGTCTCGGTGTACATCTCCATGCCGGTGCCCCTTAAGTAGTCATTCGTCCACACCTGCATGTCCGGGGACTGCAAAACACAGCATCATAATATCCACCTCGGAACTTCACTTGCATTGAGACAATCTTAACCACGGAGCAGCGTGCGGGGTTAGGGAAACCTCCATTAGTCAAGCCAAACAAATGTTTATTGCATCTTTACTAATATTATCAGTTATTTTTATGAGTCGAGGCAGTCACTATATAAAATATATATGTACGTTTACAATCAAATAGAAAAGCAATTTATACATTTGTTTTTGATGTTGTTTGAAGACAACGAGGTTATTGATGTGTAATAATTTAGAATGATCAAGGCATCACTGTCTTTAATGATCAAGAGAGTCCCAATATAATGAAGCTTCATCGAATAACAATATTGGCTTAAATTACTTTTATATTTTTGTAATATTATTAATTCAACTTGCAAGCTCTGGTGGAGGATGTATTCATTTAAAAGTCTGTATATACTTAGAAAACGTTTGTTTTTTTTATTTTAATAAGCACATTAGATGGGTCATAAATGTTAAATATATATAAATATTTAAAAATGTAAAAGTAGTAAGCCCAATAATAGATACAAGAATATTCATAAATAAGCATTAAGCACAGTTCATGCTAAACTATTGCTAGGATTCCCCATCTCCATTAATATTTCTGTAAATATAAAGACATGTTAGATCATTTATAATATGAGATGTGATCAAGCCCTGCATTAAGATTATTATATTGTTGTTATTTCATTGAGAGCTTAGAACATATTACATTGGCTGGCAGTGAGTGGTCTGTTTATTGTGGCAAGTAGGCAATGAGTCTCTCTTTAACATAACTTAAATAATATTATGCTATGCATTGAATACTTGTTGAAATATTATTATTTGTTTAATCATTGAGTTTTCATTTTTAATTAATATTTAAACACAATAAAGGAAACACATTTGCAAAGAAAGAAACTTGACATGAGAGGTAAGATATTTTTCATTGTTTGCGACCGAGTGATGAGTTTATGAGTTCACAGTTCTAAGCTCCGTTTGCAAGAATATTCCAATACACCTCCTTGTAGCGAAACCCAAACACCGTCACCAGAATGCAAAATAACTGAAAACATTACATACATTGCTGAAGCAAAGTCCACGTAGAGCTCTCATGATATGTTTATGTTGCGGCTCCTATTTTTAATATTACAAAATACAATCATTTTTGAAAAAGTAAAACACACAAAAAAAAAAAGAGGATTGATAATGTGACTAGCCATAGATAATGTGACTAGCCATTGACAAAATGGTATAATTGTGGTTTAAAGGTTGACTTTTAATTGAGGACCTTTTTCACTGAAATGTCTTAAAAAAATTCACGTTTACACCAAAAATATTATTTCTGTCAAATTTTTCTAAATTTTCAACAGTTCAATAAAAAAGGATATGAAGGACAAATCAGGGAAGTAATTAATAATGCAAATTACTTGAAAACAATCTTACAAACACAAATTAAGTAATAAATTGTAAAATAAAACCAAGTCCATTTGCAGTGCAATTTTTTAATGTACCTAACAAACATAAAAATCTATTTTCAGCAGTATGGTTTATATTTTATCTTTATGAAATAATATGTACATATTCAAATTATTTCACTAATCACTCCAAAGGTAAATAAGTTTTTTTTCATTCAGGTTTATTTTATAGGTGGAATTTTTTAAATATTAACATTTTTTTTTTAAATAATGTAACAAAAGCAATAAAAAATCATCGTTAAAATATATACTCTTTTTGTAAATTGAAAATAAATACAAATCAAAAGGATTCTAAAAATAACTGAAGAGATAAATTATTTTTCAAAAACCAAAATAAAAGCATAAGAAATAAAAGTGTGTAACAAAATGTTGGCATGTCTCATCGGCCCATTTCACACTCACCCATACTATTGTGGTCCTATCAAAATATATGAAATCAGCGCACCGGAGTTTAAGGAGTTAACAAGTAGCTGGCAGAGCAGTGCCATCTAGCGGGGCGTACTCAAGGCTCTACACAGTCTACACGGACTCTTGTACAAGTAGACATGTCTGTTACAGGATCACACCATTTCAAAATAAAACGTACTTGGTATGGTATACTGAAAATGCTCCACGGGGAGTCCTTTGCTTTGTGTAGCTATACAACAATTAGAATGGTTATGCTGGTTATGAGAAACGAAACTATTGCTTTATTTCAATTTTACTTCATTCAATGAAACAATTTAAAAAGTTTGAAAAACGATTTATTTAAAAAATCGGATAAAATCAGGGTCGCCATGATTAAATAAAGACTAACTAAAAAGGAATCAAAAACGCCACACCCTTTGCGAGTGACCCGTTATAGGATACGATGTGGCGATTTGATTGGATTAAAATTGAAAAAAACAGTTAAATTGAATAATAATACTAACAGTTTTGAAGCTTCTCATGGCAAATAGATTGGCCATCATTGTAGAGAAACCAGGAGCCAGACAACTCTGTGCTATGAAGCCCAGCTTCAGCTCCGCCAAGCAGATCACATCGTCACCTTGCTTCCAGTCCCAGGAGGGGATGTTCAGCAGGTAGGCCTGAAAGCATTGTGTGCTGTGTAGTCAGAAGTGTGTGGCGTATATATAGTCTCCAACACAAACGAACCAATAACTATATAAGTAGCTACCTTATTATGATATTGCATAAGTTGGATGATTACTCGGATATCGTCCGAGTAGTTTTTTATAGAAATGACCCTCATGATGTTAGCGGCGTCTTCTGCATCGGGATCCTGGCAATACTTATTGGCTAGCACCAAGCAAGCGTCGGCCTCATGTACCTTTTGACATCAATTTCATCATATTACATTTTTAAATCCTTATCAATTGCACATAAATAATAATTCATATAATAGTAACCGGCCTCCATTTCATTTTGAAAGAATTTAAAATTTTAGTCCTTCATTATATTATATATATATTATTATATTTATCTCTCATGCATTACATTTAATTAAAATAAATTTTTAATTTATTATAATGATATTAATAATAATTTAAATCCAAATATACTCGTATGTAGCTGATTTGTGTGCCATAGCACAATGTTAATTATTCAAGTAGACATCATCACAGAAGCCATTATTTTTCTAACATGCCCATACAATGAAAAGCTAAACATTCCCAAACACTTAAACATAAAAAACTAAATCCATTTTTAGATATATGTTTAATTATATTGTAAATATTAAAATATATCATGCTAAATGGTGAATATGCAAATTTCCAAATAATATTCAAAATGGACATTGATGTAGTTCCAAGAGGTTTAAATGTTTCAATGTATAAGAGATGTACATTCAAATTTTTAAAAACTATTTTATTACACTATTTATTTTTAATAACTAAAATATATTGTTTTAAATGCACACTGTGAGACTCTAGGAACATGCAGGTACTCGTGTGTGCATGTGATAAGACATGTGCAACTTACCGTGGAACACTGACAGAGAATTGGAAGTCCACTTGATATTTTTGATCAATTTATGTTATTTTACGAATGACAATAATCTGCATGTACTTAAAATATGTTTTATTATTAAATATTTTATTTATCATCTACATCTACGAGAGGAATGTGGACAAGAAAGATTCATAGATAGATAAAGATTAAAATATAAACTTTATAGTTATAAAAAAATAATTAAAAACTGCGTAAGTAGTTTGTCTTTCTTACCAAAGGAATTTAAAAAATCTATACAAATGATGGTCATTCAGCCGAAAACTATCTACCACTAAATATTTTGAGAAACATTATGTTGAATCATAGATAATCTGACTAACATTTGTAGGAAGTTCTATAAACAATTAACATTAAATATTGCTATTACAATACGCTCAACTAAAATATATATATAACACTGAATTGAGTATCGAGACAGATAACCCAGAAAATATATTTCTAAAATCACTACCAATAAAAATATCTTGAAATTTAATAAAAAAAAAAACATTTTCAATAATATTTAAAAGGAAAATTAAGTTACTATTATAAAAGTGGTTGAAATACTCAATTATATTCTGCCCTATTAGTCTACAACGGCGTTAATGGTTATCAGCCATATTATCTAGTGATGAGAAACATAAAATACCAACTGATTACTGTATCATGCTCGTTATATGGGACTTAAAAGTGGGACAGAGGTTATCGTTCATAGTAATGTACAGAAGGAGCGCTCGGTTGCTTTGCCACTACCCAGCAACAGGGCACAAGCCCAGCAGCTGGGCAGCCGCAGCAGCCGCCACGCGTTTGTAAGAGCTTCCTAGAAAAAAACATCTAGCAGGACACACGGATGAGCATTCTAATTTTGGAGAAACAATTAGACAGTGAGTTATCAAAGCCGATAGAAACTTTGTAGTATGTAAAGAAAGTTATTGACAGGATAAAATGACGCATTCCTAAGAGAAGCATTTCCTCAAGCCAAATAATATTATGTATTACCAAAGTTTGGATTGAGCAGCTCGCCCACAGTAAAAGCATAAGAAATCGTCATATAAGCAAACACAAAGATAAAATATACTGGATTTTAATCAGTCGTTTCTATAAAAAAAATGCAGGTCTTTTTTGTAAGTGACATTTAACAATTAGACGACGATAGAAAATTTCAATAAGTTTTTGATTGAAATTCCCCCAATTAGTAATGAATGTGATGCAATGCGAGCATTCTAGGACCACCATTTTATACTGGGTAGAGCAGAGCCGGCAACATCGCACAATACAACCACAACCACACACAAGAATATCCACTCGGCCCAAACACAACAGCAACATCTTCCAATGCCGGCAGAGCAACTGACCTTCACCCTCTGGAGGTCGATGGGGTTCATGATGGTGCCCTGGAAGAACTCCACAGTGGTGAAGTGCCTCTTGAACAGTCCTTCCAGCTCCAAGTCTGGCGGCTTCCTGCCATCACATCACCATTAACATCCACTACAAAGCGTCAACTAACATTGTGAAGGTAATGTCATTAAAACAACAGAGTGCCTCATACAACGGTATGAAAGTTGCATGTAAGAAAAACTTTAAGAATTGAAATGCAAAGCTCTCATATTTCAAAAACTGTTAAAAATGCCACCGAGGCACCTTCCGAAAAAATAGAAGTGAGGATGCTTAGAAGAAATTTTGATGACATTTAGGTTTCCCCTTGACCTTCTTGAGCGTTCCCTATCTCCTAGGAGTCATCTACAGCCCCTTGCTCGAGTGATGTCTTCCTGGTGGCAATGGCAGCTCGGTAAAACAATAATGTGATTTCAACATTACCATGCATACATGACATTTGCAGTTTCTATTCAAGTAATTACTGAATAGTTTTTTTGAAAACCATGGTCTCGAGTGATTCAGACAATCGGTGAGGACATTTTTTACTTTAGCTACATAGCATTGTCAAGTATAAATTTTGCCAAGTCCTCAGACGAGCCCATGTTTTCCAAAATTCTATATTTATCAAAATGTACAAAGCCAAAATGTACTCAAATTTTGCTTAAAGAAGACAATAATTTTAAAATTTAAGGAAATAGAACTTCATCAACAACCCTACGAAAGTGATTTGTAAACGATATACATATAGAATATGAAATAAAAATAAAACAATTCATAAATAGTGGTAAAACGACTGTCGTGCGAGATTCTTTTTCCAGCTTTTTTCAACGCCTAACCTTGACTCGTTCAAGGTCGACAGCATTCATCATGGTACCCTGAAAAAACTCCACAGTTGTGTAGTGGCGCTTCAGTAAGCCTTCCAGCTCTAAGTCCGGCTCTTTCCTGAAATGTCACCACTCTCATTGAACACATGGCACCGCTGCATGAATAAGTGTTGGGTGAGATTATCACTTTATTACATGTGGAGAACATTTTCAAAAGATGTTGTGATACTTTGGCATGCATTTTGGTAATTTTGCAGGAAATAATGTAAAATATTCTACTTATTTAAAATTATCATAATGGATGCTGAAATACCATATCAAAAAATGTTAGGTATAAACAGTCCAAAATACAATAATACTAATCAATTTAGGCTTTTAATAATAATTATAAGGTTATTCTTATTAAAAGTTAAAATTGACTAATTAAAAATATTTATTTTTATTGAGTTTGTACATATTATTTAATAGGGTTTTTATTAAAAATAATTGGAAAAAAAAATGGTTGAAGTCCAAGCCAAATGAAGTGGTAAATATTTATATAAATTGATTTGCTGTCTATTTTAGGAGCCTTTATGAATGTATAATGTTTGCTAATCCCATAATAATAGTTACTTAAACAGAAGCCTTTACTTAAATTAAATTATACCACAATAAATGTAAAATAATTTCGAAGTGTGTATGTTTATTTTTATTACTTATACAAATTTGTGTGAATCAAAATATGTTGGGTGAATTAATGTCTGTTTTTCATGTGAAGTATTTTGTGAATATGATGTGTAATATGCTGTTACTCGTATCTTGAAGAGTAATCTTGAAGTAAAATCACTTTGTGTGAGGTGTGGCATAATATTCGTAGTTATGGATAGGTTTACCCAATATTCATAAAGTACATAAGAAATACATTTATAATAAATACTCGTAGATTAAAGTATATAAAAAAAATCAGTAAAATTTAGGAGTAAAACAATTATGTCACAAGAACCAAAAACAATTTGTTTGATTTACAATTTATTATTCAACATACTATCAAATAATAATGAGGCTTATGCGTACAGGTATTTCCAAAAAGCTGCTTGAAATTGCCTAATTGTTTTTTAATGATTGTAAAATCAAACCAAACATTTTATAAATATATAATTCGATTATAAGTTATTATTACAATTGGTCTCACCCCACAGGGAGTAATGATAAACATTAATAATTAGAATGTAAGAGTAGGAAGTAAGGAGAGCTTTGAGCTTTTGATCCTATTCCAAATATAATGACTTAGCAAGGCTTAAAATAATGTATCATATTTTCTTAATTGTAGTACTAATAATGAAAACATTATTTAAAATTGCACAAAAAAAACATTTCAGTACATGTATTTTTTTTTACTTTCAGTATATTTTAAATTATTAAAATATTAAATTTATTTAGAATCTGTTCTCAATTTAATGAAATAAGGTATTAAATCAAAACTGTCATTAAGCGGTTGTTAACTTATAAGTTAATATCAAAAGCAATGTCATTATATAGTGATTATTTTGTGAGATAGAAATTACAATTTGATGAATTATATTATTATGTACAGAGGAACAAGCCCTGCCAGTAATGTAGCTTTACCTGTGAAGAAATACAACTTCTACGTCCACATCCTCTCGATCTTCGTGGAGGAAGTCTTTCAAGAAATGACTGACTGACTCATAAGTAATGTGTCCACACACCACTATATGCCTGTTGAATATCACAAAGAGCGTATTAGTTTCAAAAAAAGACATCTGAAATATATTGTATGATGTATATTATTAAAATATTCAATTGATCATTGTAGTTAATGACGGAACCATGCTAACAATATCAAAACATACGTATCACTATGTAAATTAATTAGAAATGACAGTAATGGAACCAGGATAATATTTATTATTCAATATTATATTAAAAAATATTTTAATTCTATAATAAAAATATATTTAGTATTTTAAAGGTTAAATAAATTTAATTAGGTATATGAAGGAGTAGAATATTTATAATTTAAATGTTAATCAGCACAACACAAGGGAACATTATGAATATTCAAATTAATAATTATCTAGCTCCAATACTGAGAGGAAAATCAACAATTGTCTCACCAGAACACAAATAAACATAACATTTCATATCAACATTGCAAAATATTTCTAAAACAGACAACATCAAATTAGCATTTTCAATGAATTCATCATCAATTAATAAATACAAAATATAATTATAATGAAATATTTCCAATCATATTTTTAATGAATCAAACTTTTCCTTAAGCTAATAATATTAATATTATGTAAAGTAAGCGCATTGGAGAATATCACATAGATTGAATTTTTCTTAATGAAGTTTCTTAATAGAATAATTTATTACAGTTGTATTCACTCTTTACATAGTAATATGTCGTCGATAATAATGATAATAAGAGAAATGTCAAAAAACGCTATTTTACCTTGTCGGTGTGAAATTATGTTCTCTAATTATTTAAATAATTAATTATTCCAATATTTAAGTGCAAGGGATAGCAAGCTATTGGAATAAAATGATAAATGACTGCAAATCCCATCTCTCTCCCCACTTCACTTAAATCACCATAAACTGTGCCAATATTGCTTCCAATATTGCTGTCAATATTGCTGCCAACATTGCTGCCAACATTGCTGCCAACATTGCTACTAGCTGACAGGAACTTAATAATAATTTAATGGAATAATGTTGTTTTATAAACGCAATACTAGGTAACTAGAGAAAGGAATAAAAGAGAGAGAGAGAGAGAGTTGGAACAAAATATTGAATTTAAAAATAATTAGTATCAACTCAACTTAATAAAATGATTTTTATTAATATACTTGTATCTTATTAAATAACTTTTTGTTTCCAAAAAGGACAATTTTTTAAAACTAATTTGATTTTTGTAATTTTATTATAATTTTCAATTTAAATAAATATTAATTTGTGTATAAGTGTTTTTTTTTTTAATTTTAACTTGTTCCATTTAACACCAATTTGATTTTTACTGAAGCAATTTTTCTACTCATGTCAAGTCCACATGAAATGCAGTTTAACTGAAAGGATTATTATATTTTAGTATGCAATTTGCCAATTGTTGCCAATCATAAACAACAAATTTCAAACAATCTCATAGTCTGTTTCTTATACATTATGATTTCTATTCATTGATTCAATAGAACAAGTCAACAAAGAATATTTATATAAATATCTATTCAGTAAATCTGTATTCTATGTGTGATTAATTTGATTCTAAGAAAAGGTTCTAATTGATTTTATGTATTGTAATCATATTACCTCAATAGACCTCGTATCAGAATAAACACATTAAATTAATCATTACTCAAGAAATTAGACTAAAAGGGAGCTTATAAATATAGTTGTTATAATGCATATAGTTAAGCTAGAGTGGCAAACGATTACCTTGACTATATTATTACCTTCGTTTTCTTCACCTTTGGATTTAGTTTTTAGATAGTATATATTATACCTGTACAACTAATAAATTGTATTAGCAAATAAAGCCGTGTGTAAAAATGGAAAAAGTTAAATAAACACCTTCACATTCTCTTATTATCATTGTGAACATATACAAAAATATTATTATGCAAAATAACAAATGGAAGCGTAAAAGCTTTTCAATATAACTTGTACTGAATAAGAGTGTAACTTATGAAACTAGTATTTAAGTCACTTGAACTTGACTACACGGTGATTGATTTTATTATTCGGAAAGTGTTTTTATTTTGTTGTAAAATATTAAGTGCAATGTTGATAAAGTCATCAAACAACCATTCAAATGTCAAAAGCGCTTATATTGTAGTAGAGGTGGCTATGGTACCTACACTACTGCTACAGTACCGAGTACCGAGTACCGACACAGGCCAGGCGTGCATTGGCTGCCATGCAACTATCAGCAGGCTACACAATGTTACTCTAAGGAAATCAAAAGTAGGTATCTACACTTACATGGTACTAAAGAAAATGAAATGAATCTATCAACAACCTTTGGAGGAAAGATACTTGAGTTGATCATGAATTTGGAAATGGCTGGCCTGGTGTACTACAGTATAGCCAGGCCCATCCATTGCTCTCCAAATCTATAGACAACGCAATGAACCTACGACTTAACTCTAGTATTGTATGTATTTAGTGTAAAGTATTACAGATTAAAGATCTACAGCCGCTAGCCGCTATTCATTTAATATATCATGTCCTAATGCACACAGCCTTGCCACGCTCTATTTCCTTGGTAAGTGGTTACGAGACTAGTGAGTAGTATTATTGATTGTTTTCAACACGATCGATTAAAACGGGTCTATTTGGGTGACAATAGAAGGAAACAAAATACAACGTGCAGGGGCGACAGACAGTCTCCGATGTAACATTCATGTTAGTCTACGGTCACGTCACAACAGTCTCAAAGGCGACTATATAATCAATTGTTATAATATCAAAATAATTAGTTTGTTAATAATTGAACAGATACCTATCAATAAAATACTAAATACACTAGAAGAACGTTGTTCATTGTATACACCAACAGATCATTCCAAATGTACAACATTCCTCTGACAATGTCTAAGCCACCTAGATGGAACAACCACAACACTAATCTTCCAATGAGACACCATTTACGAGCATTTCAAATATCATATCTATTATAATTATCTTTGACGTATTACAAGAAAAGGATTAATTCCTCTTTCGTAACACACAAGTGTCGACAAGAAGCGTGCTAGGAATAGTAGAGACAGTAGAGAGACAGTAGAACAGAGGAGAAGGATGATAGTTGTCACAACACGAAACACAAACAGTAGAGGAAGAGCAGAGCCGCTGCAGCTCACCTGCGACCTCGCTCGTTCTTCAGGGTGCCGCCATACTTGGGCCTAGTCCCGATCAAGTCAATAATCTCTGGGATACAACTGGCAAATATCGCCTACACGACAGACAAAACACATTACACATCATGTTGCCTCTCCCTGTCCCGCTCCCTGGTGCCCCGCCGGGCCTCGACGCGAGGCAAGGGACGAGGCCAGCAAAGGTTATCGGGGCAACACATTCATGGAAAGGAGATAGTATATACAAAAATAAATAAAAACCTAGGAAATCACATTACGTTCCGTATTATTCCGTATTATCACGACATCCCTCTCTCAGCATTCGTCTCGTGGGCAATGTTAGTGCGCCGGGCTGGCTGTGTGTGTTTCTTGGGACATGGTGGTGCTGGAACTAGCGCTACAGCGTGGCAGCAAGGCATCGTGTGCAAGCAAAACATATCAAACCAATGGCAGAACCGCAACAACACTACTCATTTACAACATTACAGTATTCGTTCGGAATAGAATCGGCGGCAACTAGATAAGTCTTTAAGGGTATCGATCAAGCGTATGAACCGATAAGTATATATATGGAGCGCCGGGCTGTATGCGCTCTGCTCGGGACTAGAGCAGAGGAGCATGCAGCATGACGCGAGACTAGTCCTTACTGAGCATGCGCCATGGCACCAAGAAACCAACACTAGGAAAAAGGTAATAATTAACTGCAAAAACAAACTCCGCATTCAACTCAATCAACTCTTGTTATATATATTCAAAAAATGAGAGGAACCAAAGTAAAGTCGACTTAGTAGAGTAAAGGCAAAGGGCAGCGAGCCGCGGAGGCGTGAGGGAAGCGAGTCCCTCAGGTTCCCTGTTCCCTCAGGCCTACGCGCCCGGGCCGTGGCAGCACAAGCAAGTGTTAGGTGAGGGGAGCGCGGAAGGGCGGTACCTGCGGCGAATGTCCTTGGAGTACTTCCCGCCATACTTGTTGCGCTGCGCCGCCAGCTCCGTGATCTCGGGGATCCAACTGGCGAACACAGCCTACCGACACCGACACCCAGCCACTTACTATCGTAACCTGACTACGGCAGCCCAGCCCCAGCCCACCCGCCCCGCAGCTACACTAGCTACACTACCTCCTGTCCCGTAACTGGCACTCGCTAGCGTGGCACTTCTACAAGGCTGTGTGGCGATCGACGAGCATGATATGTTGGGCTGTAGTGAGTCATCGTAGGTTCTTACGTTGTGAGCGAAATGGCAAAAATTAATGATCATATGTTCATCTCTCCATTTCAAAACAAAGTCGGGTGGGAAAATAAGGTGGAAAGAATACAAAATGAAGATGGAAAAGAATATTGAGGAAATCATTTGTTAAGAACTAAAAAGTGCAATAAATATCTATGTGATCGCTAACGAGAATAAATAATTAAGATACATTAGAATTAATTAGTTTCCATACCGTTTACTTTAGTCAATATTAGTTTATTCATGCATTACACACAACAGACATTTAAGAAACTTCGGTCTAGCAACATGACCTGTCATCATCCGACATTTATTTAAGCCATCATTTATTTGCTAGACTAAAATTAAATAAAATAAAAATAATAAGTTTTCAATTTTAATTGTATCAGTATATTATTTAGTATAAATTACAGTAAGGGAGAAAATAGAGAAGTTCTGATAGTACACCGGCACCGCGCCACGAACCCTCAGCAGGGCCGGGCGACGTGCCGGCGAGTAGAGCACAAGACATCTGGCGCCACTGACGATGCGACCAACACTGACCGAGCACGGCGCCACCGCGGTGCCGCCGCCCTCGCAACACGACAAACGTGACTTCACTGCACGCTGACGACTCAATCATTTGCAGATGCTTTTTTTACGTATGAAATTATAAAAAAAAATCTGCAAATTTAGTTATGAAATAATTGTGGTGAGCAAATATTGAGTTCGGAGTGAAGTCACCGTTCGGCTTGTTCGATCACAAATAAAATGTTCAGATCAATTTTGTAATACCTCTTTCCGTGTTCACGCTTCAGCTCGCCACTGTACTTGGACCTACTTCCTACCAGCTCTATAATCTCGGGGATGCTACTGGCAAACATTGCCTGCAATAGACAACGGTGTTAGAACTTGCAACTCCATCTATAAAATATCTATCGCTCGCTCTCTGCGGGAGGTGCAGAGTGTCGTATATTATATGAAAGTTAGGTAACAGACAGACGGCGATATACATTTTAAATAGAAACACCGTCGAAGGGTGCGAGTTGATGTTCACTCGGGGCGGATCGCCGCTCGACACCCTCGGACTATCACTTCGACCTGGGAATAACTCTAATAGGAAATAACACATTTGTAATATGTATTTTAAGCAAAAGCAAGCAAAAGACACAGCCGGGCAGTCATTTAAAAAGGGCATGCAAAAATTAAAATCAAACAAAAAGTACAAAAATATTATAAATACTCAAAATAAAGGGGAATTTCAAAGGTGTTTAAATGAGATGACCTAATTTGACATATCGCTCTCTATCGATAAATGTTGTATTCTGTATGAGGAACTGTATTGTGGGTCGATATATTAATATGAGAGATGTGAAGGTCTGCGGGAACCTGTCTGACTCACTTGGCCTCATCGTCATCTGGAGCCCAGCCTCGGGGCCGAGGGGCAGGCGGGCGGGAGACTGATACACTTACCACTACATTCATCTCAATACTAGCCTAACACAGCACTGACGCTGACACTGAAGTCTTCAGGAACTAACATTACCTCAACATATTATTTTTAAAAACTTTTTTGATAAAATGAAGTGTCAAAATCATTTACATGTTTTTTTGTAATTGAAATTGTCACCAAATAATAAATTAACGGATAAATATGTATTATTAATTTACCTATATATCATAATTTATAATAACATTTATAATAATTGACATTTATAAAATGTAATACAAAAAATAATGAAAGGCACGAAAGCAGAAGTAAGCTACATAGACCCTTTAGTCAAGTAAATGTTCTCCTATTGATGGTATGTCAATGTTGTTGGTCCCACTTTCTAAGGGAGAGTTTCAGTGAAGCAGCAAAGAAACAGCAGTTGCTTCCGTTAAGGATGAATGTTGACCAAAGTTTAGCAAGACAGACAAATAGCCGTATTATTCAGTTGCAATGCAAGTCAATTAAACAATGTAGTATTTTGCATCTAAAGCTGTTAAACTTCATTTCAAATTAAGTCAAACCGATGTCGCCACGAGTTTAATTCAAATGTTAAAAGCATGCAAACATTTATTCATCATCGTTCATATTATTAGCATTGGGATGTATTTCATTACAGCGGAGCCGAGAGATTGATTCCACTTGAATGTACCGGCTTATAGAAGACATGTTGTAATAATATTTATATGTTGTGTGTCTTGGCGATATTTGCAATAGATTCCACCAAAAGTACTCTCAAATCGGACCTAAATATACAACAAAGAGATTGTGAAATTGCAATCGCCAATTTAAAAACAAAATAAAATAAATGAAGTTTTGTCATCTTCAGTAGCGACAATTGATGGATAAATTAAAAAACACACATGAAAAAAGGAATTTAAATAAAACTAAAGTCAACATTCAATACCTTCACAAACATTGCCACATACATGTATATTTATATAAGAACTTAAACATAATACCATTGGAATCAGACTTACCAAGCCCACCAGCAGAAAGAATACCAAAAATGTTCTCCCGAGTACAGTCTGGCAGTACACGTCCCCGTAGCCCACAGTGGACATAGTCACAATGAGGAAGTACACGCACGTCCAGTACGACAGCGGCTGCGGGTTGTTGAACTCCAGGGGGTCTCCCGAGTTCTCCAACTGTTCATCAAATAGAGTATTCACTATTTCAATTTCGTAATCCAGAACAAAATCTACCCATGTCAAGCAGACGTTGTCATATAGAGATAACATGTGCCAAGAAGAAAAATCTGGCACAGGTCGCTTTTTCTGGTTTCCATATGCTCCGGAATAGGGAATGTATATGGCAAAGATACACACATATTAAACAATACAATATAATTAAACTTGCAATTCCATATATATTACACAATTCAATATATTTAGCTATTGTCTATCATACTAGATATCGCCGATTGAACCCCCAACGAAGAGTCAAATTAAAATTATAGGTTGTGGTGAACTTGATACCATATAATACCTGTCATAGCAAATTGAATAAAAAAATGTTTGTAGACAAAATATATCCCGTGAAACCATTCCCTGTAAAAATTAACAATGCGTTAATGCTGAGATGTACACTAATGACGTTGGAAGATCAGCAGTCCCCAAACAGCGCTTAACGATTTCTAAAATGTTTCTAGAACCCAAAATTAAATTTAACAATTAATCTATAAAAGTATCCTACTCTTGTATGTTATAATATATAGCCATAAAATATATATATATATAAAAAAACAAACCAAGTGTATAATGCCCGCTGCTGTCAACCATACCGATATGAATATGGATACAAGTTGGGCCAAGCGAATTGAGCTGGAGGTCTTTAGGATGTTGAGGTATTGTAAGATATCAGGCACGGTCATCAAGCGCAGGGCGCGCAGAAATCTCAACCCTGGAAGCAAACATCATCAAATATACATAAGCTGTACGGCAAGGGAAGCACTTAACATATTCCCTGAAAGATCATTATAATTACATCAAAAAATAAATTCAATAAACGAAAAGATAATCATCGAAATTACACATAAAATAATTTTCTTACAGATACATATTGCAGTATTAAAATGACTACTTAAGTTGACTGAAGAACTATGTTTATGCCTAACACTCTAATATGCATAGAACGACTTTTTTATTGCTAAATTCTGTCAAGATGTGGCAGCCGTGGAGAGTTCTTTTACTGTTGGCATTCATCTACACATAATTGTATTATTCAATTTAAATTATCAAATCCCAATTTGTAAAAAGTATGAATCTATGTCCTTTATTTGTGAGCATGTGCATTTAAAAATATAATATATATAATATAATTTAAAAATATAATGCGTATAAAAAACCACAATGATTAGAATAAATTGCATTTTTCAAACACATGTTTCTTTGTAAAACTATTAGTTCTTTGCTTCACTTAAATAGCATTTGTATATTCAAACTGATAATCAAACAGTTAATTGGTAGTACTGTATGAAGTTTAAAGTTGAAAATTTATTTAACATCCAGAAAATTGTGCACAACATTCATGTACAAATTGTTTTTTGAAAAGTTGTATTAACTGTTTTGTAGAATAAATAATATGTTATGAACTCACCGATCCATGTTCTGTCCAGGTATATTGATACAAAGGAAGGGGGTATCGTAAAGTAATCTACGAATGAATACATTTCGAGCATGAACCAGAGTTTGTCACTAGCTGCTATAAACTGAAAAGAAAACACATGAATAATTACAAGACAAATAATTAGACTTATCAGTGTTGCCAGAAGTTCTGTATTTTCCAGGTCATCTCTTAATGTGAATATAAAGAATGACTATTCCTGGTCGGACAACTGAAATTAAGCATGTTTGTTTTTGGGTGTTTAAATTGCTAGACAAATTAATTCAAAATATTTTTCCTGTATCTTAAAAATCAAAGAAATTTTTGGCCTTAAAGAAAAATTGCAGAAGGCAAAGGAAGAAAAATTTATGTTATCTTATTTTATCGTACAGTAATATTAAAATTTAATTAAATCCAAAAGATGGCTATTGCAGAATTAAAATTTTCATCTATTGATTTGTGCTTTAATATAGATTACCAGATTTTCTTTCACTGATTCTTTAGTTTATCACTAATTGGTTTCAATTATAACTATTTCACCGCGCATGACGTATATATTACAGCTGTATTTTTTGTTGTAATTTTGTTATAAAGTTTGTTTTTGTTCGTAGTATCAATCCGGTGGATTGGTTTGCAGCAACAAAATCTTGCATCTCGATCTCCACTCCCGTTATCGACATTTATTAATCATTTAAATATTTAAGTATCCTATTGACTTGTACTAGTATTTGAGTAAAGTACCTTTCATGATCAAACCAATGATAATTAAATATGTTGATACACACTAATACCAAAGAGTAAACATACTATTTTTTTTAAACATAAAAATATGGCATGCGTTTATGCTAATGCTTTGAGGCTAAGCTATGGCCAGGAAGAGCGGTCCTAAAGTGGGACTCAAACCTCGACCAGCCCTCAAGTGAGGTCAGCGTCAGACAATCCGTTTATGAATATGGTTTTTCTTTCATTGCTTTTACGAAAAATTGTTATTACAAAGAAAAAAACATTTTCAAAGTTCTAGATCTCGTATATCAAAAGGTAATTTAGACCAGATTTTAAACTCATTTTGACAGAGAACAGAGTAATGGTGAGAAGTTAACCCTCTTTAAAATTAACACTGGTTTTAATAAATTTTGTAATATAATTCATATATCTTCTTCGTAGTATCAATCCGGTGGATTGGTTTGCAGCAACAGAATCTTGCATCTCGATCTCCATTCCTCTCGGTCCTCCGCAACCCTTTTCAGCTCAGCATAAGCGCTACAATTCATGTCCTCGAATACTTGCTGTAAATACTCCCGTCTAGGGCACCCTCTACAGTTTCTACCCTTAACCATCCCCTCCACAATATCGTGAAGACGACCATCGTGGGGCGTGATGTGACCAATCCATCGGGCTCGCCTCTCTGAGATGGTTCTTATTAGGTGCCTATCTTCTTTGATTATCCTGAGAACCTCATTGTTCGTGACGTGGTCTCTCCAGGAAATTCCGAGAATTCTTTTGTAAGACCACATCTCAAAGGCCTCTAGTCTTTTTTTATCACTTTCAGATAAGCACCATGTCTCACAGCCGTACATTTAGATGCTCTAAACAAGTGTTTTGGCAAGTTGCTTGCGGAGCCCTAAAGTAATATTCTTTGATTCAAGAATTTTTGCTTTTTTATTGAAAGCTAGCCTTGCTTGATGTATGCGACTGTTGACTTCTCTTTTTGTTGGACCATCCCAGGTGATCGTACTTCCAAGGTATATAAATTCTTTTGCATCTTTTAGGGGTACTCCTAGCATTGATATGTTAATTTTCTGCTGCTCATTGCGGCTTACTCTCATGACTTTGGTTTTTGTGGTTTATCTTCATATTGTAGTTGGAATTAAATATGTTTTCCATGGATGTCAGCGCTTCAGTGAGTTCATCTTCAGAGTCAGCGATCAGAGCAATGTCGTCAGCTAACCTTATCATATCAATCTTTTGGCCATGTATTTTAACCCCCTCTCTATGGCCCATTTTTTCCCTGATGTTATTAATTGCATTTTGTATGTATACGTTGAAGAGTACAGGCGACAGAGAGCATCCTTGTCTCACCCTTGACGTATTTTTGCTTCCTTTTGGACATTTCCAAGTGATATTATGGCAGCTTCTTCTTTGTAAAGTGAAAATATGAGTCTTCGTTTCTTGTATTTGACTCCAATTTCTTTCATTACATCGAATAGCTTCTCCCAATCTACTTTTATCAAATGCTTTTTCAATGTCCACGAATTCAATATATGTATCTTGGTCCACTTTTATCCTCTTTTCCAAGATCATACGCAGGGATAAGATTGCTTCTCTGGTTCCCATTCTTTTTCTGAATCCAAATTGATCGCTAGTGAGAGTGTTTTCAATTTTTGGTTCAATTCTATGTAGGATTATGTTGGTCAGTATTTTGGATGCATGGGATAGAATACTGAGTGTTCGGTGTTGTTCACATTTTGTTGTTCCGGGCTTCTTTGGCAGAGTTACAATTAGACACTTTTTGAAGTCTTCTGGCGCTATTCCTGTATTATAAATCATCTGAGTCATTGTGAACAGAGCATCTAGAGTTCCGGTTCCTGCCGACTTTATTAGTTCAGCTGGTAGGTCATCAATCCCTGGTGTTTTTCCATCTTTGAGCTTTTTTAATGCGAAGTCAAATTCCTCTCGGATAATTGGGTCTCCCAAATCATCGGCGTCCACATCAGTTTCGTTTTCTATCACACTCTCAAAGCTGGTATCATTACTTCCGTTGTATAGTGTTTCCAGGTACTGTTTCCATCTCTCCCCTATTTGTGTATCCTCAAACAGTATTTTCCCGTTCTCTGCTTCTATCGCTTTGCCTTTTCCAATTTTCATGCCAAAGAAATCTTTTACTGACGCATTTGCAGTTTAATATTTCCTTTTTTCATGTTGTCATTGATTTGTTTGCATTATCTCTGTAAGAATGCTTCCTTAGCGATTCGTGACACTCTGTTTATTCTGTTTCTCAGTGCTCTATATTCACTTTGGGCCTTGTCATTGGGGCTATTTTTGAGTAGTCTCCTTTTTTCTATCATATTAACGATTTCCTTTGTTATCCATTCTTTTCTTGCCTTAGGCTTATCTTTGCCAATGACTTCTTCTGCTACATCTTTAATTTTTTTTTTATTTCCTCCCAGATTTCACTAACATTTGTTAAAGTTTGTTATAGTTTTCAAAATTAACCAAATATATAAGTGAATATATGCTTGTAATCTATCGAGTGATGGAAATTTTTAGGTAACAATTGACATATTTGTAGTATGACAACAATCTAAATTGATCTTTGAACGCGGCGCTTTTTTGGCAGATTTTTTGGGAAAATTATACAGACTGCAATATATTTTATAGCATACAAATGTATCAGATATTCCAATATATTTATGGGAATCTAATATATTATATTTTCACTAATTTAGTAATTTAATTTTAAACATTACAACAATAGAATAAAGCTGTAATATGAGGTTATAAATTCCATGTATAGCTCGTGACCGCTATAGGCATCATACACAGTGAATGGATTAATAATTGCCTAACCGATTAACAAATAAACAAAAAAGCTATGCCGTCAAAACGTTAAAACATTTAATAAAACAAGATAGTAGGTTACACAATATATTTTTTTTAATTAATGCTGAACTGGTAAATACATAAAGTAAGAAACAGTAACTAGAAGAAGACACTGTCATGTATTTTCGAACATATTATTTTAGGGAAATGTGATTCAAATAACAAAAAATGTAATAATGAACAAATTCATTGAATAAATTAAATTTATTGAACGAGACCCCACTGCAAAGTCCGCCTCACTTTCAATGCATATTTATACAAATTTGAGTTGTGCAATTAGTTACGGTAACATTCAATAGCACCCAATTCTCTAATTAACTATGGTTACTTGCAAGCACACTGGCCACAATTCATATTCCCGCACATATAATAGTTCTGACTATGACAGCCATCCTTCCAATGGTTGTCAATGAGTAAATAACTTTACTTATGATACAAATGCATCAAAACATTGGCGGGCCTATCAGTTTGCAAAGAAAAATAATTATTAAGGTTTAATTCAAGATTTACTTACTCGTATAAAAAAGTAGACCATAAAAAATATGTTAAAGGCAAGGTCGATTTGCTGCGTAATGTTGTTGCTCCATTTTTGACACCGCTCCACATCCTCACTGCAAACAAACAAGGGGAAATATCACTTCATGGCAGGCATTACCTACATAAGCAATAAAAAAACCCTGGAAAGAGTTTAATAGTCAAACGTACAAACCACCACAAGTCTCCCATGACCAACAGATTGCAGTGCATTCACATTGTTAGAAATCAAAGAATTAATCAATCTGAGCATTCTGATTCACTATCAAATACATTGTATGATAGACAATGGTGTTGCAGACTTAATTCTTGATGACTTCCCAAAAAAAAGTCATAGGTTAAAATAAGATGATGAAGGAAAATAGATTGCAAGAGCACTTGACAAATAAATGTACCTTGCTATTATATTATCCTTGGATGAAGCAACTGCTTCCGTGTTGGAACAAAAATGTTATATAAATTATTTAATAATATAAATTTAACTCGTGACATGATACAGAAATTAAGCTATATTTTTTTAGAACGAGGGCAAGTTGATAATAAAGTTCGATTTTATTGACAACACAATTTAGATGTTCGCATAATTTCAAAACTTTTCAAGCTATATGTCAAAATAATATTTTGAGAACGGTTTCTCGTGCTAATAGCAATAATACGTAATAATATTGCCATCTATAAAAAATATAAGTACATACCTAAAATATCTCCCCACATTCGTGCACATACCTAGGGGTACGTTTTTGAATTCTAAACAAGTAATAGAAAGAACGGTTCGGTCATAACTTTGGTGATTTTAGGATCATATGTTTGACACTTGGGTAAGAATTTTCGGACCTAACGTTGTAAAAACGTTCAGTACAAAAGCGTCGCTTTTAATAAACAGCAAGTTATTTAGGTAAGCACATCATAATAAACACACAATAATAATAAATGTTACAAATTAGCAACAATATGGCAAATAGTAAAAATAAATATTATTTGACGTACGAGTATGTCGAAGGCAACTTTATACTAATGGTAGAGCCTGTGCTGCAGTTCCATAATCGCATTTTTTATTATTTTTATATATATCTATTATTATGGAATAATGCAAATTAGTATTCTTAACCCTTTCGCATCGGTTGTAGGCATATGCCGTCATAAGATTCCCCGACCGTTAACCGCCCTAAACACACGAACGAACGTGACTCGGGGCGCGCAAACCGGTCTATTTTTCACTATCCCGAATGACGTTCGTCCGTAAGAAAAAAGTACATATCTTAAATATTTACAACTAACTTGATGCGTTGGAGGTACATATGATGTAGGGATACAGTTTTGTAAGTAATAAGTCAAGGACAGTCGCAGCAAACGGTTCTTTCCCTGTTTTTTGTGACGTTCATAATAATTAGTACTACAAGCAGGGGAGCGCAACACTTGCCTATTTTATCGTGATTTTTATATTTGAACTTTTATTTCGTTTTGTGAATAAGTTTATTTTTTTTTACTTTTTATTACATTTTGTGAATACGTCTATTACGATTACTTTTATACGTGAACGTTTTGAACTTTTTACTTAGTTGGGAATAGTTTTATTAGTGAACTTTTTATTGAACTCTTTATTTTTTGTGAATACTTTTATACTTGAACCTATTATTTTTGCGTGCTTACGTCATTTTGAAATTTATTGTGAAATTTGAAATGGGATTTTTTATTGAAATTTTTTTTTAGAACTATTCTCACTTTTACATTTTTATTTTTACGTATCTACTTTTATTTAGAGTTTTCTTAAATGTTGAACTATTTATATTGCCGTAAAATGTCAAGCGAAAAACGAATTTGAAAATGAATCAAGTGGAAGCGTAATCAAGAAACCTGAAGAGATGATGAACTGGACAAAAACTCCGTAGGCCTAGGCGCAAAGGTGTGCCTAAAACAAATCATTTCCAAAAAAAGTGGCCCGTGGTTATACAAAAGCATATAGAAAAGGAAAAGTGATGCTACTGATGTGGC
Organism: Glossosoma conforme; assembly: GCA_022606575.1. Taxonomy (NCBI): domain Eukaryota; kingdom Metazoa; phylum Arthropoda; class Insecta; order Trichoptera; family Glossosomatidae; genus Glossosoma; species Glossosoma conforme. Next base: position 3,704,836 of record JAGTXR010000100.1, on the reverse strand, counting down.
GAGACAAGAAGGATGTCTTTTTCCTATCCACTGTACATAGTTTTACAATGACTGAAGTGGCCGCCGGTAAACAAAGACTAACTGTTGCCAATGAATACAATTTTACTATGAAGGGTGTTGATCGTGTAGAATCTACACTGTAGATCAACATTTAGCCATTTGACTTATTAAGCGTTGTGGAACGCATTTGCTGTCTATAAATAAAAAAGAGGAACTGAAAACAATTCCAACTTCCGGGGAAAAATCATAATGCAATATTTGGTGAAATACTATTCCCTAGAATTTGCGTGCAAGAAAGACCCTCTGCGACTCCAAATTCATTGCGCCTTACTAAAAGGCATTCATTGATATCATTCCACCAGCAAATAAAACAAGTGCGACAAGACGATGCGCCGTTTGCTGTTTCAAAACTGATGAAAAGGGGAAAAAAGTAAAACGAGAAATGTAGTTCTATGCATTCCTTGTTTTAAGAATTACAATACCCAAAATGTATTTTGATGTAACCATAAAATGTAACATATAAAATAAACTTAAAAAAAAAATGTTTTAATTATTTCCACTGGTATTTAACCCCCTATATTTTGAACGCACCAAAACTGTTGTAAACAAAGCTATTGTGAGCCGATAACTTCGGATATGTTATTTACACATTGTTAACATGATTTAAGCAAAAAAAGGTGATTTTTTATAAGACCACTTTTTGGAAATTACCCCGACACTAGGGCGGTTAACATCGGTTGACGTGATATATCGTATTGCTACTTTCTTAGAATTGTTTTTTATGCATCATCTGATAGCTAAAGGATACAAGAACCAATGTGATATATGAAAATAGACCAGATAAGTACATTTATGCTTCAAATACTAGTTTTATAATTGACAGTATAATTTGTATTCAAACCGAGCCGTAATGAAAGGGTAAATGTATTACAACATGTTTAATATTACATGCAGAATAAACTATGAATTAGCATATTAGTAATATTTAAATAAAATATATAACGCTAGTTAAGAAAAAGATAAAAGAAAGTTCAAAACTTTAAAAACCTCATATTTTAGTCCAAATGTGATAAAGGACCACTTTAAAAATTGCCTTCTTCACTATCAGAATTAAAACTAGAACATCAAATATTTATAATCACGTTCATCGTTATTATCAACATGCCCGCTCCCCTAACTGAAGCGTATGGTCGTCCTGAACTGCCACCACAAAGCGCTGTCAGCCGCCATGATCCTCGACTTATCCTATATCATTTCTGTCTTCCAAAAGTCTTTCGAGTATATTCCTTTTTTTGTTCAGGGCAACATGAGCAGTCTAAGCGTTTTCGGAAAACACAATTCTGCACATACATGGAGATTATGCCAAATGATATTTATAAAAAAAGGGACTACGAATTGTGGCCGCGTTCAGCTAGCAATGTATAAAACTAATTGTAAAGCTTACCTTTTAAGAACGTTATTTAGCGCTCCATAATTTTTAAAATATGGCTGGTAATTTTATGTTTGTGTCGTTATTTCTTTCAATGAATAACCAACGAAAGATAGAACAAAATTTATCAATTATCTTATCAAAAAATAATTCAAGATTGAAAATCCTTGATCACGATTTATCAAGTCCTCATTAACATCACACACATGCTTTACAATGTTCTCCTCACAAATCATAAATAACTTGTCGCATTTCGATTATTTTTTATTGCAATTATCTATCAGTTAGTTCATTAATTACGTAAATATATTATGCGTCTTGTACTTGAAAAGTAGTTAAAAAAATATTTTATCTAAAAAAAAACACTTGATTGATTACATTTATTTTATAATGAAAATATTTACCTTGATGCGTCAATGAAGTAGATGACGAGCGATGCTATACTCAAAATGAACACCAACACTACCTGTAACAAGGAAAAATAAAACTTTAAAAATATATTAAACGGAAAAACAATAAAGTTCACAAATGACGTCATTTTTATTGTGTATTATACCAAATTTGTTAAATTACCTAATATTTGTAATTTTATGTAACGCTTCTAGGATATTTTTATAACTACACTAAATATCAGCTAAAAATACACGTTTATACATTTAATTACTTATGTACGAGCCAAATGTTCCACAAATAAATACCTTCGGTTGGGTTGGGTTGGGATGGTTTTACGAGTACATTAACTTAGAATTTGAGAAGTTGGTCGTCATAACGTATATGTCGACTGTGCAGAATGTTCGAAATGGGATCTTTGGGTCTGACTTTGATGAAGTGCAAGGAAAAAGATATAGTGAACCGAGTGAGCGTGTGGTGTTCCTTGGAAATACGTTAAATAGAGTGTCATTGTTTATCAGATTAAAAACTTCAATATATTCCTAATTTACAACACTAGGAAATTAACTTGTAGAGCTTCTTTAATATGTCTAGTTTTCAATTGCAAATACTCATATTATAAATAAATAATAATTAAAATATTATAGCCATGAGGGTCGAAGCATAAACTAGGGTTTAAATAAATTAGTAATGTGTGCACGTACTGGCTGTAAAGAGCCGCCTACTCGCTCGGGAAATGTATGGATTAACAACCCAACAATTAAGTAAATGTACGAGATATTTGATTTGTTAGTACTAATCGCTGGCATTCTCTAGGCGACGGTAAAACTTCGCACATTATTATGAAGCTAGCCGGAGAAATCTATTCACTCAATAATATTATATTGAAAACATTACATTGATTTATTGAGTCGAGCCGACTGTTAGTATAAAATGGCCCAGGCCACGAGAGCGTCGGGTTAATCGACCGACCTTCTTAAAAGATCTGATTATTAAAATATGACCTGTATACTTCATGCCCCTGGACTCTCGTCGGCCTATATAGCCTATAAGTAAATTGTACATGTAATGTACTCGTTGGAGTTTCAGGATGCAGATCTAACGTCGAGCATGATGAGAACTATATCAACTAATATAATTTTTTGATATCAATTTGTAATGATCTTATAATCTGCTAGATATAAAAAGAGGATCCAGTAAAAATATTAAAAACTTCCTTTTCATAAAAGTTATGAACCAGTGCTCTCGTTCTTGATTTTTAGACACTCCTAACATGGGTGTCATTAAAAATTATAGAATGTGACAGCACGCTATCGAAAAATTCGTCTCTCAAGTAAGTAACTATGTGCGGGAAATATTTTGGATGAGGTGACGACCAATTGGAAAAGGTATTAGATTTTCGCAAAAGAACATGCAAGCCTGATGCCGGCTAACCTGAGACCACATTATATTATATATGCAGCAGAATGTGTGCTATAAAATAAAAAGCAGAGTTTCGAAAACGACGGGAATCCATGGTAGGCTTATGTTTACTAGTGGATAAACGCAGACTAATGTTTATTATGATAATTCGTAATAAGATATCAAAGCCAAAATTCTTGGTAATGAAGCACACTTACTAAGTGCAACTACTCTTTTCCCGGCCACACTATTTGTCAGAATGGGTGACTGATATTTCTCGTTTTTTCAAGTGATTGTATTTTCAACTCTTTTATTCTACGAAAGCTTTTGTTTTATGGTGTCCTCGCTGTCACAAGATTGATTTATCGATGTCCTTATTCCTATATAGCAGGGATGGCGAACCTTTTTGAGACTGAGTGCCAAATATATATTTTTTTCAATATAATAATATTTCGCGTGCCACATGCCATGGAAATAAACATGCATCAAATGTTTGTGTAACTTCAGATTTTTAATAAAACCAAAAACTAATACGTTGAGGAAAATAATTAACTACTTATTAATGGCGAACTAAGAGAAATAAATAAAAAAATAGACTTGAAAAAAATTGTGAACCTCAAAACTTATTAGTGAGATTTCGGTTGTTGGATGCTAGATGCCAAATATTTTATATCGGGTTCATAGCTGGTAGCTTTTAATAAAATACAAGCAGTAGTACTTTCGTCTGTAAGTCTACTTCTTATGTCTGATTTAATAAAGTTCATCGGCGAAAATAATGATTCACAGGTATACGTCGACGAAAAAATTGTTTATATGCCCATTGCCATTTTTTTAAGACAAGAAAAAGTTTCCAGGATGGATTGCCAAGTTGTAAGTACTTCATTTTCGGCATTCCTCTGGACTGGTCCAACGAATCGATCTCGCTCAATTTCTTCCAAAATAATTCTTAAGTCTTTAAATTTTCGTGTCCATATCGAACTCGACTGAAAATCTACCAATTTCATTTCAAAATCATCTAATTCCATATATTCAAACATTGTTAAGTTTAATTGTTGATACTTATATGTGTCTGGATGGGTAATAAAATTTGTAGTTTCTTCAAGTTGTTGAAACTGAACAAACCTTTTTGAAAATTGTTCTATTGTTGCGTCTAAAGCATTTTCAAATGATTCTATTAATTTTCATTCGTCATCATTCGTCGTTCGACCATTACAGAGTGCAGACGTGCTTTACAGTGGCTCCAATAAATTCGGAGTAGTGGCATGTGCAAATAATAATAATAAAAAAACTGATTTATAATAATTTCTAGTGAACATCAAAGTGTGATTAAATGAATCAAGATAGAATGGAGATGGAAGAATTAATATTACTAAAGAGCTGATCAATAAGATCACCTCAGCAAAAGATAATAAATTAAAAATTCAACTGGAAAAAATATTCAAGAAATTGAAGAAATTACAAAAAAAAAAAATTGACTTACAAGGAAAAATAATTGATTTACAAAACGAATTAATTAATAACAACAAGAAACAAATGAAAAAGATTGAAGAAATTATCTCTAAATCGAACATATCTTATGCAACAATCACAAAGAGTTCACCAAAAGAACCAACTAAATTTACAACGAAACAAGACTCAAAACACGCAATCATAATAGAGTCAAAAAAGAATGCTAGTGCTGAAATAGTTAAACCAAAATAGCAAAAAATGTGAACCTAAACAAAATGAAAATGGGAATAATAAGTTTCAAAAAATCGGAGAAAAAGAGTCTAATCTGCGCAACAAAAGAGGAAGCTAATTTACTGCAATGAAATAAATAAGAGAATCGGAGACGAGGTTACTGCTGAAGAAATTAAAAGAAACAACCAAACTTACTGAAGAAGAATTAATCAGCGAACATAGTCAACCAAAACGGACTAAATGAAGAGGACGAGACTAAAATTAATCAAAGAAATTAAAATCAAGAAAAGCAACGATGGAAAAGAGGATACCACAAACTATATCATACAGACAACTCCTTCGATTAGAAGACATCTGATAGAAAGAAAAAATTAACATAGGATATGATTGCGAGTCAACATTGAGGACTGCAACCCACTAATGCAATGTTACCATTGTCAAAAAATTTGGACACACAGCATGTCTGGCCAAGGATCAACCACCAACCTTTGCACTGTTCACAAAATCACAACCACATAAACTGTAAATTAGAAGAGACACCAATTTGCATCAATTGTACCAATTCAAACAAATTTCACAAAACAAATTTACCCACTAACCACAACGCTAATAGCCACCAGTGCATGATCAGAGAGAAAATGCTTAAAATCGCAAACAGCCGGATTGATTTCGGTTGAATTCTGTATTTATTATCGAGGTTAATTATTCAAAGTATACCTACATCATTTTACAATTCCTGTACTGTATTTACTATCGAGGTTAATAATTTAAAGCATACCTACATCATCTACAATTTATGTAATGTATTTACTATCGAGGTTAATAATATAAAGTATACCTACATCATTTACAATTTCAAAATTAATGCTTACCAACGAATGACTTTACATGCAACAATATTAACAATAAAATTCAAATAAAAGAACTCATACATGACTCGATCAAAGATCTCAACCAATTAGTACAAATTTTGAAAACACAATTAAACTTACCATATGAATAGATTTTAATGATATTATTTTATATTCTAAAAATGTATATATGCAACACTTGAATCAATTGTCACACATAAGATCTTAAGTGGCGTGGAAAGCGAATTCCAAAAAAAAAACAACAATAAAAAAAAATGAATGTAATAATAATTTTTAAATGTATCCTATTATATTTGATTAAATAAAAAAAAATTTCCTACGTCTGGCTTTTTCATGGATTTCCAGATCCATCATGTATTTTTTTAGGTTGGAAAAGTACTTAAAATTTTTGGTCATTATATCACGCTTAAATATTTGTAACTTTAGCTTCAAATGCTTTTATATTATCAAACACAACAGTAATTATTTTTCCACGGCCTTGTAATTTTATATTTAGATCATTCAAATAGGACCAAAAATCAGTAAAGAGCATCAATCTCGAAATCCACTCAACATCTGATAATTCTTCATACTGAATTATTTTCTGGTTACTTAAAAACATATAAATTTCATCAAAGCACTCGACGAAACGCTGAAGTACTTTGCCGCGACTAAGCCAACGCACGTTATTATACATTGTTAATCCATTATACATCGAATTAACCTCATTTAATAATGATTCAAATTTTCTTTTGCATAAAGGATGCGCAGCAATATAATTGACTATCTTAGTCACAAGTTTCATCACATCTTCAAAAGATTTAAGACCACCCTTTGCACACAGCGCTTCCTGGTGTATTATACAATGAAATGCTAACAGTGGATGGCCAACAAACTTTGTAAATAAATTGACGAATCCTGCTGTTTGGCTAATCATACTGGGTGCACCATCTGTACTTACTGAAACGATTTTCGACAAATTTATTTCTGTTCTAGAAAGAGTCTTTACAACTGCTTTGCAAACATCTGTGCCTTTAGTAGTTTCTGGTAAAGATACTAAACTTATTAATTCTTCCATTATTTTATTGCCAACAAAATATCGAACAAAAATAGCTAATCGAGCCGAGAGAGTGACATCAGTGCTTTCATCAAGACAAATAGAAATCCAATCACATAATTTTATATCTATTTTTTGTTGATATGTTACATGTTTACCCATCTTCAAGATTCTGTCATTTATTGTATTTCGAGCGATAGGCAATTCTTTTATTCGTTCGAATATTTTTTCTTTATTTCCAAAATCCTCGAAAAGAAATGGTGCGCATTCTAAAAATGCATTCGTGATGTAGTTTCCATCGCTGAATGGTATTCCATTTTTGGCAATTATTTTGGCTATTTCAAAGCTAGCAGCAACATAATTGGAATTACTATTAACATACTTATTTAAAGCACTCGATTGTAGATTTTTGTTTTTGATTGCTCTTAAAATAAATTATTATAGTTCATCTCTGCTTTTGCCAAGAAGTTCCTTATGAATTGTTTCATAGTGTCTTTTTACAGATGATGTTCTAGATACCACTAACACAGAACATATAACACATATTGCTTTGTCACTTCTTTCAATTACACCGTACATTTCAGTCCACCAATTTTGAAATTGTCTGCCAGAATTTTTACTTCTGGCTTCACCAAGTTTTTGTTTCTTATATGGTACAGCCATCTTTGTGGGTGCCAATAAACAGTTTGTGTATGTATTAATTAGATTGTTTTTATAGCACAAATTGATAACAAAACTGTCCGATCAGGTAAAGAGTTATTCTGTCACTGAAAAATCAAATCGTCGAATTTAAATTGTCGATAAAACATATTCATCCACAAGAGTAGTATTTATACACCTAAACCATAGGAGAGCTGATGATCTAATGCGCATCGAGAGCGCGCAGTGCGACGTATGTCGAGGATAAATCAAACACTTCGGAACGGCTCGTGCCGGAAGCAAAGTTCATTACAAAAAAAAATACACCTCAAGGAACTAGCACCGCGCGGGAAGCATTGAACAATGCGATTTATTTATGCATGAATGTCGTCATATCCTTCGTTTCTGAAATTATTTATGAACGAAGAAAATACACGTCGCTATTTAAATATATTTTTAATACTATTTCTATAACTTTTTTTATTTTTTCTTATACACTTTCATTTTTTCTCCTCATTCGCGTGCCACGCAAAATCGTCTCGCGTGCCACTTGTGGCACGCGTGCCATAGGTTCGCCATCCCTGCTATATAGGTATATCATCCTTCCGATAAACTTTATATTTTAGCCACCCAACACAAAATTAACGTTGTCCCCGAAAATCGTTATAGGAAAAAAGTTTTACGTACATGAAAACATTTCACTAATCCAAATAACTCTATTTTCATCAAATGTTTCGATTCATCTTCATTGTTTTATTTTTATGCAAACCAGCTATCAACGTCTTTTACTAACACTTAATGTAAATAATATACAATCTTACAAGATGTTTATTTAAGTCGGTTAAATCAAATATGTTTTTGAAAAATATTTATGATTCCGAATAACATTTTTCAAAGTGTTACATAGGTATTATTTATTTTTACGATATTCCGATTGCTGAGAACAAAACTCCTGTTTTATATGAATTAGTAATGTTTGATCAACAAATGGTCGGTTATTTATGGCCTGTGTTTATTTGTTCAGTATTTTTTTCAAGATTTTGGCAGTATCTTATTGGTTTATTAATATCAATTGGCAGTAAATTAAATAAATTGACAGTATATTAAATAAATTGGCAGTATCCACTGTGTAAGTATGAATGTGGTCAGTTATAAAATTAAATTAGCAGATATATATTCAATATTGGTGAAAAATTATGTAAAATGACTGAATAATCAACCCATAAAATTGAAACCTAACTTAATCAAACCTACTTATTATTAATTACCATTAATTACTTCTTTCCTGACAATTTATATTTTTCTACTACCAAATTATTTGTACAGACATTTTTTATGTATTTATTACAGACCATTTCATAAATAATTACTGCCTGTTAATTGAATTAATTACTGACAAAATAATTAGTTGTCGTTATTTATTACACGGTCCATACAGACGAGTATTTAACATGAGTGAGTGGTATGTAACTTACTCGTGGATTGTTAAATAAACTACAAGTCTATCGGATGTCGGACTTATATAGATTTTTAAATAAAAATGATCTTACAGACTAAAGCTACATGTAAGATTATATTATATATTGTTTGATACCAAAAATGGTAACACTTCATATATTCATATTTAAATACTATTAAATTACTACTAATGACACAATTCTAATTTGAAACCATCGCTTAAATAGATATCGACAATATAGACTTCACCATATTTTTTTGTTTTCACATGCTTTCAGGTTAAGCTGTGTCGTGGGAATTTCTCCTTTCATCCTTAGATTTAACCAGTTTTTATGTCCATCGATAAATATATCATTTTCACATACTATATACAATCATTTAAATATTTAAATATCTAAAATGCTGTATCGCACACAAATCCTGATATAATAATTACATTCTATACACAAACATTAATTAAGGTAGCTTTTGTTTTTCTTATTGAGATCGTAGAAAAAATTGATGTTTTCAGTATATTATTAATTACGTTGTATTTCGATGTAATATAATGCGTTGCGTATAAGCTTGGTGTCGGCTCACAAACTGTGTCGATTACATACCTTGTGGGACGAACAATAAGATAGAAATACACCCGGTGGTAATACTGATTAATTACCCGCTGTAACCTCTCTGCTTTACTTTATGGATGTTAGACGGATGGGTAATGAGCTGCATAACCAGCCAATCTACATATTCTTTCTTATCGTCTACCTATTTACAATGATGTAACCGTGTAATATAACAGTATCGGAATATATTCCACATTCCATTAACAACGATGAAATAATATTTGTTGCAAAACAATAATATATACGCTTATATCATTTAAGCAGTACCAAAATATTAAAGCTTCGGACCGGAAACCTACAATAAATAACTACTCATATTATAATGAAAATCATAAAAGCATATCGCATCATTCAGTTTGTTCGTCTATGTGTCATTAAAAAATCAGAACGAAAATGTATTATTTTTTAACGTATAGCATATAAAAAACGTGTGTTTTATAATTAGCTGGTAGTTAAAAATGAAGTTGCAGAAACATTACCTTAATTCTTGACCGAGTTATAAGTGTTTTAATGGACGAGGGTGTGATAACTAGCCGGGCTTTTCATTCAATAGCATCTTACCGCATAAAGTGAGCTGTAAAGCTGGCGGAAATGGTTCAACCTCCCGCCGGAAACAACAAAGGTAGCAACCTGACTTGCACTCCAAGTAACGAGAGCCGACATCGCGAAAACTTGGAAAACGACGCTTTTCATTTTTAAGTTCAAAAGAAACTCCGGCGTTAGAAATAGAAAATAAACTTGTACAAATTGCATAATAAACACATCACTAAAAGATATTGTACAATGACATTTGTATGTTTGTAGTGAAATGCTATAATTGAATATTGTCAATATACCCCACCTAACTTTATACGGGGTATGTTGGGATACAATGAGTTGAGAACTAGAAGAGATGTGTGCTTGAGTATACATTTCTTTCGCCTAGTGCGCGGCGTGTTCAGAAATCCTGATATTTTGTTTGAAATTGGTTTGTTTGTCCCTGACAATTATTTAAGGATAAGGAGGCACAGATTGTTTGTTCTTCCTAGAGGTAATACTAACCTGCCAGGGACTATGCCTCTTGGGAGAGTGATCAGACTGTTCAAGGATATCGACTCGAGTATTGATATATTCCACTTGAAAGAAGCCCAGTTTCGACATGAGCTCCACGAATTTATTTATCAAAATAATTTCGTGGAGTCTTCTGTTTAGCGGGCTCCGGGACTTTTTAAATGATCCTTTTATTATTGTGTTATTTATAAATTGTTATTTATCCTGTATCCTGTTTTAGAAATAAATTAAATATTAAAGTTATTTGTAATGTTTCTAAAAGAAAAATAAATTGAAATTGTAATTGTAATTGTAATTGTAATTTCCATGGTTTTATTTAATTGTTATCTAATATTAGTTGCTTATGCGATAACTGCACTCAATTATTATATCTAGGAGGGGTCAAAATGTATAATTATTTTTTCTAATCCATCTGACGGGATAGTCGTCGACTTCGAAGTATTATACTTTTTTATTAGTTGTGCTGAAATGTGTCAATGCAAAGGAAGTAGCAGCTTAAACGCTGATTCCGTAGAATGTAGTATTTTATGTAAACAAATAGAGGAGAATACCGACAGACGGCGATAATGATGCTGAAGTCTCATCTGTGGATTCTATGACACTCGCCATGTTACATATGGTTAATCGCTGCTCGTGGAGTGTGTATTTTACAATACTATTCTGGAAATAATAGAGATATAGGCATAATAATCATTATCTCATGTCTAATTTCCTCTTTGTTCATACTTATCGACATAATTGCTAATTATATACTTATCACAATGCATTTATCTTCTGGAAAATTTATCTTCTTCCTTTATTTTCCAGATAGAGATATATTTATAATGGTTTATGAAATTCTACCATGTATATATATTTTTAAATTTAGTTTCTTATATCAACCCAAAGTATGATGCACGTGGTATTACTAATAGAATTAGTTAATTTCTCACTTTCTTTCGTAATATAATACATATATATGATTTTCAACTACCAGGAGAACATTAATTTTACAGCGCAGCGAAACAGGTTAAGTGCGAACCATTAATTTAGTGGCGTGAACACGTCCATCAGCCTTCTAACATTATGACAATGTGAACACTTTACGATTAATTACGCGTCTAAATTTATAATATTATAAGTTCTGGGTTGTTAATCATTAAGCGAGTTCTGTACCGGACAAGTACAATACACAACGGTTTATTACGTAGGTGTATAAATTAGTAAAAAAAAATGATAACACTTCACTGTAGGGGATTAAGCTTTATAAAATCAATGCTACGTTGGAAATTACACATGGTGTTCTTTATTGTCATTGTGAATATATAAGGCGACTGCCCAAGGGGCCTAAGCCCCCAAAAAGACGTTTAATAGTGAAATACCTATGTGCACTATGGAGCGTACTTAGTTTTTTTAATGCGTGACCGGCTTTACAATTATATTTAAGCGAATCCAGAAGTAACCTCTCAATTTTTCTGAGAACACACCAAATAAGACAATTGGAGGATATCCGAGGACATTGCCTTATAAAGACAAAGGCTACGTAAACATAGAAAATTAACGTTGGTTATTAGATACCTCACCTTTCATAATCGTTAATTATTACAAAGACGGGTACTATATAGTTCAGGATAAAATGTTAAGCGCAGATTGAAGAAAGTCCGGCCTTTGTTTGATTGCCATTTGCAAACCACGCTGATTATAGTTTGTTATAGTCTGTAAGCCGGCAGAGCAACCATTTTGTTGGATCGATGGCAAGGCCGTATATTTAAAAGGTGAAACCAAAGATAACTATGTCATTTTATGCATGATAGCAAATTTACGAAGACAACTTTTTTTTCTTTGATAGTAGCATAAGCAGCGAAGAGTATAAGAAGCATGTGATATATTTTTTCGAGAATCTATTAACTAAACTTAATAAATATTTCCTTCCTAATGTTATTTTTCGAACTAATAAAGTTGGTTTTTGACCCCTTGCATGATTTGTTGTTTATTTGGTCAGGTGTCCTTATTAATTCTATTCGTGGTTAATATGGAACTGAAAAAGCTGTTTGATCTGCGTTGACATATAGTTTGTAAAAAGTGAAGGGATATTTTTCTTTTATATATATGAACTTAAAAATCTGGTGACAAGCTGTAATTTTAAAGTTTTGTCTTATGCCTGAAGTAATATAGTCCAAGTATCGTATTATCTCGAAGCCTTACCGTTTCAACATTTCACGTAAAGTTATAGAAAGCTTTTCAGCATGACCAGAAAAAGATGGAAAGGTTTATGTTCTCGTATATATTAAGTAGTATAATAAGGTGGTAAACATAACCATTATAATAGTTCAAATATTAAAATGGTTTCCTACATATCTCCTCTGTGAAAAAACTAAAAATGTTTTATTTTATTCCCTGAATGTCAGATTTCACTGAAAAAGCTGGTCAATAAAACCGGAACTGTCACGAGTGAGCCGCGGGAACATTTATATTTTATTTCACTCTTTGGAAGATATTCCTTCGAGTCGACACCTTGCTTCTTTGTGAAGGAGAGCGACCAAGGAGAAAATAATAAAAATACCCATCACTTTCTAAAAAAATAACATATCGTAAGGCTGTCTTCAAAATATCATACAAAGTTGAATTAAGTAATATTACGTAAGAAAGATACGTTTGCAAAAGTATTTTTTTATGATATTATTATATAGATATATAGATATAGATATTGATATGACCTTTCCTTCAAACATACTTTATTCGTATTTCATAGATTTGAAATATTTATATAAATACGTGTTTTTTCACAAAAAGTAAATAATTAAAACAAATAATATTTTTATATGGCATTAAATATTTTTTTAGGTAGTGATGCACTCTTTCGTTTTTGCATGTAAAATGGTGACGTGCGATGTGGCGCCAGGCTTTCTACAAATTTAAAATTGCTCAGCATATCGTGGAATGATTCATGCTGGGAATATATTTATGAGGCAGGAAGTGCATAAAGGCGGAGATTTAGGAACAGTGTGTGAGGTCTAAGTGCAGCAGTTGACGGGTACTTGCTGATGATTTAATTAAATCATAAAGATCGATACGTAGTAAACATTTGTGTTTAAAGTAAAACCCTTAAACACAAACCCGCCCCGCTGGTGCCGGTGACGTGGGCGGCATTTGTATTCCGGCTGGGCGGGAGCGGGCGACGTTAATGCGCCGGCGGGTGTGAATGCCGCCCACAAACTCCTCAACCCACCCAACTAATATACGACTATTACGAAAACACGTACAGGTGTACACCGATATAGAGCTTCACCCATCTGGTGAGTTCTGTTTAACCACGAATGAAATATTTAATTATATTCCCATCACAGCAGATCCTCAGTCACTGATAGCATTTTTGAAACATGTTCTCTGCAACTAGAAAGCAAGTTTTCATAGATTTTCTTTAAAATATTCGTGTATTGAAATCCTTTGAAAAGAGAAGCTCATATTCTTAAACGAGCTTTTTGGTTTGAATCAAAACGTGAACAATTAGAATAAGTGTATATTGTGGCTTTTGGGTTTAGCCGTGTGTGGCGAACTTCCTTTAGCCAATATTTTGACCACCATTCCAGATATAAATCAATAACGCACGTATAAAGATAATCTGAATAAACCAACTCAAAACTAAATAAATCATCAATCCTAAAGAAGACCCCTGCAAATCTGGCCATGAAAACCTAAGAAGTTATTTAATTAGAATTATTATTTATACATATATTGACAGTATATTGTAAAAAAATAATATTACCATGAATTGTGCCATTTTCTTGAGACTTTGGTATCAAGAATGATTGGTTGAATATGCGATCAAAAAATATGAGTGTACTAAATAAAATAATTTACCAATCCCACTTTCAACACGAGGATCAACATAGCAGTAGTACCTTCTGTGAAAGCAATCGGTGTTCAAGATTAAAGGCACTCCAGAGCACTAATGCGATCAATAGTAAGCAAAATGACGAAATATAACTTTATTACTATAGTACAGATTTAGTATCTTCAGTGAACACAAAGACTTCCCAGCTACCAGCGCATTTCTCACAAGCCAAAGCCTTCCCCGCGCGATTACTTTTCCGCGTGCACCCATCACGGTCGTCAAATCGTAAAAGCACGCGAAACGCTCCATAAACATTCTGCGAACCGAAAATGACGAGTACGTAGGAATTATCTTGAATTATTTTCCAATACGAAAATGATGTTCTAACATATGACTACATAAAATATTTTATTCCATGGACAGAAAACGCTAATATATATAGATGGTGTGTGGTACACAAAAAACTTAATACCTATCCAAGAAAAAACAAATATAGACTTGATTTTTATATTGTAAACTCCAGGTTTTTGCTTTATTTAATCAAAATCTATATCTATATCTATATATCTATATATATATATATATATATATATCTATATATATATATATATATATATATATATATATATATAAAATCGAATTGCTGTTCGTTAGTCTGGCTAAAACTCGAGAACGGCTGAACGGATTTATCTTATCTTGGTCTTGAAATGTTCGTGGAGGTCTAAGGAAGGTTTATAAGGTGAGAAAAATTTGAATAATTGCCGGGAAAACCCTAAAAACAGCCCTTTTCTTTTTCCCATATAAAAGTCCCATATAAACAAGATCTATACACAATATCATCTTTCATATGCTTTATTCATTTCACGCACCGCGTGTTATTATGAGAACGCGAAGTGTGTATAATATTTACCGCGCGGTTGACATTTCAATTTGTGCGGCGCGCTTTCTGAACGAATAACATTGTGTGCGCAGAGTGCTTACCGCGCACTCGACACAGTTTCTCGGTACGTATTATCTATATATCTATCTATATCTATATATCTATATCTATATCTATATCTCTATATCTCTATATCTATATATCGATATAACTCGAGAACGGCTGAACGGATTTATCTTATCTTGGTCTTGAAATGTTCGTGGAGGTCTAAGAAAGGTATAAAAGGTGAGTTAAAATTTGAATAATTGCCGGGAAAACCCCAAAAACAGCCCTTTTCTTTTTCCCATATAAATGTTTTCTAAATAAAATGTAGAGTAGTAAATAAATTTCATATTAAATTATAATCACTCACTGTTGTCTAAGAAATGTAGGTGTGTTCCTAACTTCGAAGAGTCAATTTGCAATTTATTACCGCTGCACAAAGTTCAAATTCAATCATATCTATCAAAATAGTCTTCGCGTGCGCGTTGGAGGATCTAATGTCGTGTTACGAAACTCAAGAAAAGTGATAATATCGCGAATGCGACCAAATTGTATAGTCACAAAATGTAATAGATCATTAGTAGTACTAATTTTCAATTTGGTCGGCTTCGCGAAACTTAATTTTAGCTAAGTTCAGTTGTTAATCTATCAGATTATTTTGTTTTATAGATTGATAAATATTAAGTTTTATATGCTGTCGACATTGCTCTAATCAGTGAAAATGCCCAAAGTATTCAGGAAATGCTGGAGGAATGGAGACTGGCTTATGAGAGTAGTGGACTGCGAATAAGTAGAAGTAAAACCGAGTCGATGTACTTCAATTTCAATTCTGGTTGCACCGCGGTTTGTTAATTAATTTATTCTGTAGGAGGAGTGGTGTGTTCACCACTCCTCCTACAGAATACACCCGTAAAAGAGGTTGATACTTTTAAATATCTCAACTCTGTGATATCCTTAGATGCCAAAACTGAATCTGACATGGAGCATAGAATAAAAACAGGATGGCCGAAATGGAGGTCTCTCTCTGGGGTTTTGTGTGACAGCAAGATTCCAGTTAGGATCAAAGGTAAAATCTACAAAACTGCTGTAAGGCCAGCTATGCTATACGGATCAGAGTGTTGGACCCCGCTGAAACGTGACTTGAATAGGATTCATGTGGCAGAGATGAATATGCTGAGGTGGGCGGGCGGTGTGACTAGAGTAAACAGAGTTCAAAATGAGGGGTTCATTTCGGGTGGCCCCCATAGCTGAAAATATAAGGGAAAACCGCCTAAGATGGTATGGGCATGTGACACGGAGAGATGAATACCACATGGCGAAGAGAGCCCTCAACATACCCACGCTGAGAAGAAGACCTGGAAGACCGCAGGCAACCTGGACTGCAACTGTAAACAAGGATCTGAAAACCCTGGGTTTGACCGAGAATGCAACGCAGGACAGACTGACATGGCGAACGTGCACAAGGAGAGCTGACCCCAGATGATGGGAAATGGCTAGGATAAAGAAGAAGAATAAATATTAAGTTTTGTCACAAATTCAATTTCTGAACGCAACCATAATATTTGACATAAGATTTGACAACCAACTAATATGTCAATCCATTCTGTCGCACTTCAGAACACGGAAAAAAATTATTACGATATTGTGTTACGATATCTATGAGTGCGCGAGAACTTTCTTTACTTTGGTGATCCTTTGTGATAGTGACATTCCAAGTAATGTGCTCTTTGTTTTTGATATTTTGTGATAGTGACACTTTACTGCTAAGTGAGCGAGAAATTTTCTCACTTTGATTAATTACAATTTACGATGCCGAGGAGAAGACGACCTGACTTGGTCGTCGCAGTCAATCAAATGTGCAAAGAGCTACCTCACGTGCTAACCGCACTGATGACCAGAGAGAGACAGATCAAGAAAATAGTCGTATTGCTATGTCAGAATTGCGTTATTTAGTGAGTGACAATGAAGTAGATAGACTTAGAATGCAACGAGTTCGTGCACATCAAACACAACAACAGCAAGCACGACATAATGATATTGAGCGAATCCGCAGACGCAGTGCTCCTGTGATTCTTGAACGAGCTGCATTCCACTATGATCCGGCAATTGATTATTGTGCCGACAAATCGGTAACAATTGGGGAAATGAAAATAATTAGTAAATATTGTAAGGCGTTAAGATACACTGGTGAATCTACTGGATTATGTTGTGCTGGAGGCAAAGTGAAATTGCCACAGTTGGTCCCACCACCAGATTCTTTACGATCTTTAGTTTCTGGGATTGGAAATAATTCTAAGAACTTCTTGGCCAACATTCAGAAATATAACGGCTCAGAAATATATAAAATGTTTTTTTTTAAATACGGATTCGTTTTGTTTGTTTTAAGATTATTTTATACAAAAGTTTAGGCCTTTTATTTATCGATTGAGGCAGTACGAAGTCTGCTGGGTCAGCTAGTTACAAATAAAAATTGGATGAATTTAAAAAAAAACATAAACGCAAATGATACGAAAAAAATGAGCATTCAAGAAACGTGGTGGGACCGTTTTTTACGCACAATTTTTAAGGGGGGTCTTTTTTATTTTACTTGCGGCTCATCGACTTTTTATTTTTAATGCGGACCGCTATTCAAATATTTTGCAAATACCTAGTCTACACTCGTATGTATAGTTTTCGATGGCTCTCATCGAGTCAATGGATGAATAAAAGCAGCTGCTTTGTGCTCTCCTGCCAGACATATAATCGTAGATAAAAGTTATCCGTAAATATGTATAATGAAGTGAGTAGCACTTATGTGAGGCGGAAAGTTTGTTTGAAGTGAATCTTCCAGTAAGATTGGCTTGCGGACGAGCGGCGGATGCTGGCGCTAAGTGGATTAAATTTTGTATATTTTACAACGATAAATATCTTCACGATTCCCTAGTTTTAAACAGTTCTCTAACGTTGCCAAATACGTTTTTTAAGATTGTAACTTTAGATGAATTCTACTGCTGATTTACCTTTATGGACGTTACTAAAAATATTAGATTATTAGTATAATGGATTTATTGAAGCTTATGGAGTGAATAATAAATCTGAAAAGTGGATCCTACAATATATTGCTTGCACTTCAGCCATGGCCGTTGTCTTGGTCTAAACCAGATATAACTAAGTTTTTAATCATTCTGCTAAAGACATTGCATTTAATTGTATGATACTCGTATTTTGCTTCAGTCACTAACCGTAATTCAAAGTCTTTAATTATTTTCTTCAAAGTCAGAATATGTCAGATTAAATATCCACTACAGATTATATAAGCCACAGCATAGAGATGGAATGTAATTACTTAAATATGTCAAAAGAAAAAAAAATGTATGCAAAAGAGAAAAGGCATATTTCTGAAGCCTCACAAGCGCGTGCCTATAAATACTATATCGAAAAGGATACCTCACAGCTCTGTCTGTGACAAATGAAACAAAAAACTCTTTATCTGTTTACGAAGTGCGGAACCAATTAGTGATAAAACGTCGGGATTTATGGGCGGTAAAAGCATTGCAGTCATTATATTTTATCGGGAAACCTTTTGAGTCTCCTCAGGTAGCTGCGGGCGCGCCCCGGGCGATCGATCCGATATAAATCCATTCAGATGCTAAAGGCTCTCAGAGCAAAATACTCCCAGCCACGCGGGAAACAGCGGAGGGAATAATAATAAAAGCTCTTTTTACTCTTTGTGATTTGGTTTTTCTAAAAAGTCTTTCAGTGCCATTTGCAGTAAAACTGTTTTTTTATTTGTAATTATGTGACCGCGCAACGAAGAGTACTTTTCGTGTGAGCTGTTACAATAAAAGTGAATGTGTTTTCAGATTTTTTTAAAACGTGTTTAAATTTTTATTTTGCATGATGTATTATTAGATTAGCAGCTGGGATTCAAACGAGCTTACTTTAGTGAAGATGATAGATCATCAATAAAGAAAACTAGAAGAAATTGATCAACTCTGGTGAGATGTTACGCTGTTTAATTTTAAGTAACTCGACCACGAACTTTTAATATTATGCTGGTATATCAACAGTGGCATAGATTAACAGCAGACTTTTACATTAAAACGAATCAATTGGTTACTGTAGTAAAAGATAAAGCATAACATCCACATTGTATTTCATAGTCAACATTCACAATTGAAACTGCTAAAGAGTCGTACGATATTATTGATTCCCCCATTATTTATATTTCATTGTGGACTTCATGAATTGGTAAAAATCGATCGAAACTTAAATTGGTAGCATTCATTGTACCATTACTATATTACCTACATACATTTTTATTAGAAAGTTACGTATGAAGGTTCAAATATTAATTGAAATAAACTGCGGTGTCAAGCTGGGGTAACTTTTAATATACTTTATCTCCCACCTTTTATGTAATATTGTAAAGTGTATAATCACCGCTGTCTACATCGACAGATTTGCTAAATAGAGGACGATCGCTCAATCATAAATCTTTTATTCGATTAGCAGAACCCAAATGAATTCTCTATGTCGGTTTATTTTTGTGCGAAATCTCTTTTAATTAAATTTGACGTTATGATATCAACACTGTAGATATTTAAAATTCACTGGATAACTAGGCCACAGATTTTACCATACTGAAAATAGAACAAAACACATATATTCATTGAAATATATTATTGTAATACGCATAGCTCACGCGAAGAGTTTGCGAGTGCTTAAAAGCCCTGGAAACAAAATATTAAAAAATAAAACACTTATTTGATGTCCTTCATTATTTTCTGAGCAAAGATGTTTATTAATTTTGTGAAGTTCTTTGCAATTTTCAACGAACGAGTCAGGAATCAATTGAGAAAATTCAGAACAAAAGTCGTGGTAATAGCTGACGATACAATACCTTCATGAGATTTGGTACACAAAGCATTTTTTTGATTACCTGACTTTCATTGTTTCATTGAATGAATCAAATTCTGAAAGTAGTATAATATAGTATACATTTCATGTGCAATATGTAATATTGTTATGTAGATATTTAATACAAATGATTAAAGTTCGTATCTATCATTACTTTAGTTTGAGCTAAACTACCTTGTACATTATTATTATTATTATTATTTTTTTTTAATCAAATATAAAAGATACATTTTTTACATAGTAATTTACATTCCAATCTTTTTTTTTTTTTTTTCTTTTTTTTACATTCGCTTACCACACCACTTAAAGATAAGATCTTGTGTGTGGCGTGGGAAAAAATATACACACATTTATATATAGTGTACACATATACGTAGGTACAAAAACTTTGACTAATAATCTTGATCATTTTCTTGCTTACTTCTTTGAAGCACAGAGAAGCAACAGTGAATACGTGAGATGGATAGATAACCGCATTAAGTCAGCCCGTCTCACATTCACTAAGACCTCCCTTACTCAAATACGACACAAGGCCTTATTATAAAAATACAGTTATTATCAAAGGTTGAAATATTTTTATTTTATTACTTATGAAATATAAAGTAACGAATCAAACATACAGACATGTAAAAGTTACTTACTTCATCACCAACATGATCATCAATTCCATGGTTGGAATATATATTAAGATTCATTTGCTTGTAAATACGAAAGACGTGTATAAACAAAATAAAGAATACTGATGAAGGATGAAAATAATGAATAAAATACAAAATAGTTCAACGTCATAATAAGTGGCTGTCCATTGAGCTGTTCATTGTATCGGAGCTCGGAAGAAACTGAAGCTAGGAAGGATTCTCCAAGTTTACAACGAACATATTTTATCAGTAAGTATAACGAGGCGAACTTATAAAGAAATAGTGCCACAAATATTTGTCAGAAATCACTAAATAATAGAAAAGAGATATATTTTATTTAAAATCGGAGGATGGAGGCTCATGCGGGAGACCTACGTTCAACAGTATAAGGACACACGCTGATGATGATATAAACAAAATTTAGGAAATAACATTTGTCTGTCTTACACAAAAACTCATTCTGGTCGGTGATCCATCGTGAGTATACACCCCAGGTAGTGGATCGGATATTGTAGAAGAAGAATACGAGCATTATTAAAGCAACATATATAGTATAATATGTTCTTTGAAAGGCAACATGGAAATAAAATACTTCGCAATGTTGGAATCGTGTATCTGAATGTACTACGTTTCAGCTTGGGGCAGTCGGACAGTTGATTGCGATTGTCCCCGAAGAAGTTGAGGCAAAAGACTTCGCTTAGCTGAATGACCCACAAAGGGAGCGCGCGCGGGCGGCCTGCCCTAGCGCCCCGCCGCTAGATCAATACGCTCTGACCCAGTGCTGGGCGGCTAGGGCGGTACAGGTTGATGCAAGAAAACGTTATGAACCAAACAAACATTCCTAACCCAGAATATACAAAAACTCATGATATATAGTTCATAATAAGGGATCCTTTGAACATTTTTGAAATATCAATTCTGTGGCAACGTTTAAAAATAGCTTTTACGTGGCGTGTTCTTGAATATGGACACAGATTGTTCATACCTTGAAAGACTATGTCTCTTGGTAGAGTGATCAGACTTTTCAACCACATCGCCTCGAATGTTGATTTATTCCGCGCGAGAAAAGCCCAGTTCAGACATGAGCTCCATGAATTTGTTTGTTGAAGTATTATAATTTAATGAAGTCTTCTATTTAGCGAGCTTTGACAATTTGTAGTATTTTATTTGTTAATTCAAAAAAAATCTTCGTTTAAATTCTAATGTTATATTGATTTAGATTTTTATTGTTTTAAAAACGTACTAACCAAATCATAATGTTTTTAAAAGTTAAAAATAAATTAATTGAATTGAAAAAAAATAGTGAATACATACTGTGAATTTGAAATGTATAAAATTTATTTTTTACAAGGAAACAGGAGTAAAAACTTGGTGTGTATTCCAAATGATTAAAATTTATTTTATAAAGTATTAGTCTGCAGTGTAGAAAATTTTAAAGAAAAAATGATCAATTTTCTATTCCTAGATGACTAATAATGACGTCTAGAGACGATAAAATCGTTGTTTTAACAGTATTCAAAAATATATTCAAGAAACTGAAATATATTTAAACTAAAAATAGTTGGCAATTCTTGAAAAAAAAATAGGTAGTTTCTTTAATGTTTATGCAACACTATACAATAAATATACAATATATTTAAGGACCTAAAATTTATTTTTGAAATAATGCAAATTTGTAACATTATTTTATAAATTTACTATGAATGTTGTAGTTAAATATAATAGAAAAAAAACTCCACAGTATTCCAACGTACATCTAAGACAAGAAAAAAGTAGAACAATAAACTGTTAATAATTAACTGTTAATAATTAACTGTTAATAATTAACTGTTAATAATCTAGTTAAAGTTACCTTGTTAACAAGGTAACTTTAACTAGATTATGGTTTATCAAAGTTTCAGAAATCTGATTTAAATTTACTTTTATAATATTTATACGTATTGTACCAAAAAAAACTAGTAAAAATTCAAATAGAAGTAGTAAATTTTCAATTATTAACACGCTATAATTTTATCGATCGTATAAATATTTATGTATTTGCTGGATTTAAAACGATGTTAATGTTTATTGATAGTTGTATAATTAATTAAACGAGAATACGATTCGTTAATTTGAAAAATAAAAAGAATTTATTAGTTTTTAATTCTTTAAATGACTGTCCCCAAAAACTAAAGATGCAAATTTGGAAATTTATTAACACAATTATATGTCTTATTTACCTATTAACATTATTTAAGTTGGTAAGTTTCTTTATTGTTTCATTATTTTGCCATTAAGTGAAGAAAATTTATAAATCTACTATTAAAAATAAAGATATAATTTAATATGTTGGTTTTCCTCAGAAACGCCCTTGTTATTAATTTAATTTTTAAGTAATTCAAATGCCAGTATCTAAACAAAAGCCACGTTACGCTTTGCAGCTCACAGAGAACAGAGCTTCGCCATAAATATGCCCAACTAACTATGATACATACGTAGACTCGCAGCGTAGAGGCTTGATAAGTGTGGGAGCTGAGAGACGAACACAAATACGAGGAAACTATAAAGCAATGCGAGTACTAACAGAAGCAGAGCGGAGAGAACGGGTAAAATAAAACTGTAGCATGGTGCTACGCCAAGTAGAGTCTACGGCGTAGGCCCTGCTTGTGCCGCGCCATACACACACTGCACAGTGCCGCACGGGCTTAAGCGGCGGAATAGGAGCAGTCCCTTTATCTTGTTCTCGCGGGCGGGAGCTAGTTTAGTAGAGGATCAAGAATAACGACTACCAAAGAAATTTTCTACGCTATCATCTTAAAATTCCGCCAGCTTTAATAAATCTGGAGCTTCTTTTTTATTATTCTCTTCGTTCAAAACGGTATTTAATTACTGGATTTTTCTGGCCGCTTGTATTTTGGCGAGGATTAATATATACTTTATTATGTTTATCAGCATATTATGCAGTGTCTCTGATATCTCTTCCATTAGATTGGATCGCCCATAAATCAAGTGCTATGCAAATTTCGTTATCGGCGTTTTGTACTTGAAGGGAGATTAGTCAAATTCATGTTTGTGTATACTATTATACTCGATCATAAATATAATTTTAGTTGATATTAATCCTTTTATCTGACTGATTCATATTTCTAACATTGTACGAACTTATAAAGTAAATAATAGTTTGATCATATTAATGCTTTCATCGCCTCAAAAATAAAATTATTTTGTGAGACACATTAGAAGTGCCAGGAACAGGTTCCTATGGAAAACAGGACTTTTTCTGTATTTTTGAAGTTGAAGTTTTATTAGATTTATAATTGCAAAGAACGTAGCTGTATTGTATTTTCATGTAAAATTGACAAATATTGCATAATGGTTACATATTAGTTTGTCTTATCAAAGCAAGTTATCGCATACAAAGTGCTCGCGCATAATAAGTCAATGAGAGAGGGTGTAACGTAACACGTATATGGGGCGTCTCATATACTATACCGTACTCGTAATATGTAACAAACATCTTTACATTATTAATTACTGGATATATTGAAAAATATTGTATCGATTTTCCATTTAAAGACATTATTGATGTCACTTAAAAACGGAATGGTAAAATTTTAGTGAAATGTTGTTAAGTGAGGTTCATTTTTAAGGTCTGTTGTCTTCCACCTTCGTCAACTGAGCACGATGTTAACATTTATTTTCCTACTGGTTTTAACTACTCGTATGATACTTAAATTTATTTTGTTTGTTAGGAAATTAAATAATTGCTAGCCCTTTTAATCAACTTTATTCCAGCATTGGTTATGATGAATTAATCTTTATAATCTTATATTAATTTTAACTAAAAACATATCAAATTAAAAACATTTATTTCACATTTATTTTAAGTGATTTTACATGTTTTTGATCTAAATCGAACCATCCTAAGCAATCTAATCAAATAAATATGAATTTATAATGTTATATTATGTAATATATTATGCAGTTTCTCCTTCTTTATAAAGGTTTTGATCTGCTTGACACTGACTACTGGCAAGATGCCTAGTGAAGTAGTAGATTATATCCCCACCATAGTGAACATAAGTTACTCGTATATGCGCCATGTCTTTCTATTGTCCCAAAATTTTATTTAGGTTAACCATTGATGTGTTAAATATAATATAGAAATTCAGATCTGTTTTAGAATACGTCGAAGGAATGTGGTTCCTGGACACTGGCAAAATAGCATAAAAAAAATCTTCATATTGGAAGCGGCTTATGCAAAAGAGATGAATACTTACTTCTAAGGTTTTCACGGCCAGATTTGATATTGTGGCTTTTGGGCTTAGCCATGTGTGGTGAATTTCTTCTATCCGATATTTCGACCGCCATTGCAGGGGCCTTCTTCAGGGTTGTTACTTTGTCAACAAAGTCATCAACCCTGAAGAAGACCCCTGCAATGGCGGTCGAAATATCAGATAGAAGAAATTCACAATATCGAGATGAATACTGTTGTTTTTATATACTTGTGCATGTTTTTATTTTATTTTATAGCCTCAAGTTATAAATTCTGTCGTTTATATTGAATTGTATATTCCCAGCTGTGTCGCCACACGGCGCTTGAGAGCCCCTGCTTTATGGCACTCGGTATGTTTGCTCTATTGGTGAGTTACGAGCTGGCCGTGGAGGTGGGAGGTGGGAGTGGTTGGGAGGGTTGTGTACAGTCGGCGCATTATATAGTCGGCGAAGCGTCCCCGTTTAGCTTGTTGCCCTGCGCTTCTCAAGGGTAAACACTTTCTCGTCTGATTCTGCGACACTTTTGCGCATGCGCCGTTTTCCTCATTCAACTTGATAACTTATTTTTTTCTCCAAACATATTTCGAATTCCCGCTTCATAGCTATATAGATAATGTTTTTTTAAGTTCACAAAAATATGATTTGTTGAAATTATTTTCAGTCTGAACCTGAAACTGTGTAGAAAATTAATACAAGGATACATTTTAATTTATATTAAAGCTATTTAAAAAGCCTCGACTTTCTTTTGAATTGTTTATAGATTTAGTTTAAGCTATTGTGAATTGTTATATTTTGCCTAATTATAAATCAATGGACTAGTTTTCAATTCAAATACAATTTACTTTGTAAGTGTTTTAATATTTTTAAAGTTACACAATGTTTAAAAGAACTGTGAGCGGTTACCATTCGTAAAATTTAAATAAGTACACAAATTATATAAAAAAAAACTATATTCGTTTACGTTTTGTAACTTTTGAGACTACTCGTGAGAGTATCTGTATAGAGTTATCATACAGTTTTATTTAAGGCTTGAAGAAAAAATCCGTTATCATCAATCCAAATGAGCAAAGAAAAACTAATTTTCCACTACGTAAAGTGTTTTCAGTTGGGTGAGGTGAAAGAATGAAAGAGCAAGAGAGAGAAAAGCTTTACTGGGAAGACTTCCAATGGAATAAATCGAGCCACGTAGAATGTTGGCTTCATTCCATACGCTACGGGAGCGACTGTCGTAAACACCGGGCAGGAGGTTGCGGGCGAGGAAAGCTGGACTGTATTCCGCACTAGAGACAAAGCCCCTGAAGTTCTATAGAAAATCGGCAATCAAGTTCACAACAATACCCAGTTGTTTCCTTCTGATAAGATAAACTGTTTTGATGCGAAATGCCCCACGCAATATACTAACATATTATTCAAATGCAGTTATACTTGTTGGCTGTATTTGTACTATAAATTATATTTTTTACTTTTTGTTATATTAGTATAATATAGGATGTAAAAAATATTCTCGTATATATATATACGATGAGATTCTTATAATCATATTGTTGAAATATAATTGGAAGTTACCAGGAACTAGTGATAACAAATAGTTCAAAAATGTGTGTGCCCACCACAATTATTTGTATTTCAGAAGATAGAATAAACATAATAAATTTTAAAAAACCCTAGAATAAGCAATCTCATTCAAAACAAAATCACCGCAAAAAACATTTTGTAAATTATAAGGTTAGGTAGTATTTTTTCGATAAATTTTTGAACATAAATCACTACTCGTTTATAATTTAGCCGATACAGAAGCTGACATTTGGAAAATGAATTGATACCATCTGATATCTCGCAGCCTCCGCAATAATGGCGGAAGGTAGGAAGCGATAAAAAAACATCTCCGGTGTACCAAATGGGGAGAAATGAGATTATATCGATTTCATGTTCCCAAAATAATCGACCCGTAGATTATTTATGGGATTAAGAAAACATCTTCCGGTTAGCCGTTACACAAGTTGTGTTTTTCAGTTGAAAATAAATATTTTGTGGCGAAGAATTGTAGGGTTTTTCAAATATATTTTGAGATGGAGCTTTAGGTAATGTTTTATTTTCCGAATTCCATTTATACATCCAGACTTGGGAGTAGGATGCCATTGAAAATATACTTGGAAATTTGGGAACATCTATGTGAATGTATTTATATTTTTAAATAATTTGACTGATATAAATAATCTTTAATTTTATATAAGGCATGTTATTTAATATTAGGTATAATTATAAAACAAGTAAAAACGTATTATTGTTCATCAAACATTATTTTTAATATTTTACGTCATGCGTATTTACATTTTTTATTAAACTGAGCATAGTACTTACTTTATTATTGAAAAATCAATTAGAATTGATGTACAAGTATTATTTACATTATACTTTATAACTATACTATAGTCTCAAAAATAAATGAGATGATTTTGACATAACTCAATGCCATTTAAGAAACTATTATGAGAAAAATAGTTTTAAGTAATTTAGTATATGATGGCGATAGTTGTATTTAGTAACGTTTCTATAATTTCTATATTCCCACAAATTTAACACACACCAATTGAATTTACAATGAATTGTATCGAATTAGGTAATATTAATCATGTTACACGCCTCAAACTTTAGGGTAGACGCAAAACATCCTTCCAGTTGTATGAGCTTTGAGTTACATCACACAAAGACACGGGATTCACCCGACTGAGAAGTAATAATATCAGTAGTGGCGCTCAGTGGCTCTCAGCCAATTATTTAATTCAATTTTAGTAACTGTAATTTATAATGTCTGAGATTTAAAAGTTACCCGTTACGTCACCGAGCTACCTCATGACGTTTGGGTTATATTTTTCCCTTGCAGTTTGTAATTATTTTATTTTTACTGGCACGGAATTAATGTTTTTTGACTGTATTTTAACGGTACGGATTTACTCTTAAAAAATAAGTGCGAATGTTCAATGTTGTAAAGAAGAGGGATGAGAGAAAAAAAACATTTTCAAATCGCCTCTTTTTAACGGTTTTAAGACTGCGTAATATGTAAATCAGTCTATCGATGTTTTTTCACATTGAATAGTGCGGTTATATATGTAAAATATAATGGGATCTGATATTCACTATTTCGTTCAAGTCTTATGAACTGAACGAAATAGTGGATATCGAATCACATTATATTTTACATCTCTATCCTGGAGTCGCCAAATATAAGCCAAACCCGATCACACAAATATATTCTTAAAAGCCATGAAAACAAACTTTAATTTAAGTTCATTTACAATTTAAAACTGAAAGCTATGTTGTTGCGAATTGTTTTTGTGACCGTTATAGGGTTGACCTCACCCCGCACACCCCGCCGCCGTTGGTTCACATCACACGACCGAGAGAGGAATTCATATTGGAATACTTGACAAAGTTATTCAAATTCGTAACATACTGAAATGTGCGGATTAAAATAAAAAATAACACACAGTCCACATGATGATGTAAATAAGTCTAGCTTAAGCATTTATCGTGTAAATTTTGTGTATAAAATACATTGAATAAAATATTTAATAGCCTAAAATTGGGACACATTTAGGTACAATGAAATTCCATGACCTAAGATCAACAACTATACGAATTTCTTTAGTTAATATGAGCAGCATCATTTGTTATTAGTGGTCGCAAAAATTTAGTAAACCAACCACACGACTGGACGAATTGAACGATAGAAGATAATGTGTTATTTCTTATTAGGGGAACTGATGTTTTTGCTGGTGGAAGATCAGTTGTGTGAATATGAAGTCAAACTGGATGTGTGTCAACTTGTCCAAGCATTGGGGAAATAGAAATAAAATATCAAGTAAAAATATGTCCATAAATAAATCTTTCTTCTAGATTGACAAAAATAGATGGCCCAAAAAGGGTATACAAATATAACCACTGCGAATCAACATAAAATTGTGAATCTTTTAAAGTAAAACATAATTCTGATCCTTGAAATAAATCATAACGCATTGTTTTAAGTCTTCCCGGTCGTTCACTCATGTTATTATGTAAAATATGCGAAGCCGTAAAAGATTGAAATGGTCAAGCAAACCGTATTATAAAGTCATATATTTCTGTGTCATATCCGGTCACTAGTTGGAGCATAAGCTCAATAAAATCGCAACCAGTCTACATCCATCAACTGCCACATTCTTCATTTCGGTTTTAAGCTATTTAGTATTGGAATTATGTATAACTGCTACGAGTATATATGAGTTTAAAATAATTCAATTGTAAAATTAAATATATACGAGTATTTCGCAATACATATTAAAATTATATTTTCATCAGTCTTCAGCAAAATGACTTGCATGGATTTATGGAATCAACGTAATTATTTTATTTAGGCTTTATTAATATTATATGCGCTGAATAAAATACTCGTTTATGTCTTTCGCCCTACTTTGACAGAAATCAATGATTCACGAAAAGAACCTTCACATTTCTATATCAAGAGGTATTTTTTTCCAATTTGCGTGTTTATATTTTCGCCAGTAAAGGGACAAATGAATACAAGTAAAGTAACTTCGTTCGCGGTTCTACTTTAAACCAACTCATGCCATGTACGAGTATATTATATTATATGCTATAATATATATTCCACCCGGCCTACTCTGTGAAACCGTAGTATGAGACTTTATTTTACGGTTGAAAGATAAATTACCAACAATTGCGTGGCAAAGTTTGTGAAAATAATTATTAAAGACAACAGTAAGATATCTTTTAATATTTATCATTATAATACATAATAATTACACAACTTTACTGCGATGCCATCGCTAAAATAAAAATAAAAATATCTTAGTTGCTTAATCGATAAGCAAAAAATCCCTTAGATCAGTCTAAATTTTCACAAAAATACAGATACAAAATTCAATATTTAACTATCACTTAATTTGATATTTCATCACATGTTATAAAGGATATATTTAAAAAAAAAAATTAATACCTAATGTTATGTTTTTACACTGGCAACATCAGTTTAATTGTCCATACGCGGTTGTAAAGAAAATAATGATTAAACTGGGATAAACATATTTTTGAATATCCTTTATTTTGAATTGCTTGGAACGATTATGACTTTAATAATTGATTACTGTCATAACAGTCGACCACAATAGTGACTTTTCAATAAGTTGTACTAGGTTTCCTTGCGGTCACTCAGTTTACCGATAAGCAGGTTAGTTTGCAACATTACCTGGTTTTTCATTATTTCATAGCCAAGTATTTCATATTTTACATTCCTATATATAGTGAGTGGGAAAATTCAAAATTCTTTCTACGAGGATACTTCCCATCGATTTGTGAATGAATGGTCGCAAAGTGGCTCGTCCCGAACCACTACACGCGCCAGCTGCTAACCGGACACGGATTCTTCTGGAGCTACCTCGACAGGTTTGGACAGTTGAATCCCACATCCCAGGCAGAGTGCCCATGTGACAGCAGCTCTCCGCAGGACGCACCTCACGTTCTGTAGAACTGTCCGCTGCACCACTCTGCTCGGATTGCGCTCTTTGAAGTGGTCCGGCCGGCATCAGGTCCGGTCAGATACCAGGACTTTGTTGCTAACAAACGAAATTACGCTGCTTTTGAGCGGTTCTGCACGTCCGCCTGCAAGAGTGCAGACGCAAGTAATGATTCATAACTGATATCTGCTTTTTGTAAAATCCATTTCCGAACCTTACCATTTCCTTATCCATTCCCACGTATTTCGTGGTTAGCAACGTGTTACCAAAGAAGGCGATTCGAGACTCGCTGTAGTATACTAACATCGCAGCCGTAGACTGAGGTCTATTTGACATCTAACTGAATTACCTATATCTCGGGAAGGCCTTCAGCCACTCTCTAACAAGTAGCTTTTTGCGTGCGCCCAGTAACGGGTCCCCATCTGGGTCTCCAAAAACAGGACGGGACAGGAAGGGTTTTCACCAAAAAAAAAAACCTTTATTAATAGAATGGTACAAATTAAGTATTAATTTGTATATTTAATATTATATAGTTCTTTGTGAATTTTGTTTATTTATGGCGAATAAAACAAATATTTTAGGGGTTTAGGAAGAATACTTAGGATACCTTCGAGTTTCAGATTTAAGATTTGAAGATGTCATAAGAAAACCGTCTATTTTGAGATAACTCAGAAATCATTCCTAATTATCATGAAAAGAAGAAATAGCTCCTAATTATTAATATTTTAGAAATTACGAAGATCTTAATTCCTTTCCATGGAGCTGAATTCTCAAATACATGATGTGACTTCCATCCAAAAACTTTTTCATATGAAACATGGCGTCTAAGAGAAAATCATTAAAATAATGTTAAAAGCTTTGAAAACATGAATATTTGGTTCGGCTTAAAAGTAAGTCTTCCTTAAAAATTGTTTATATTTGAACTTCTGTCACGAGGCTGGTTTGATAGTCATGGTAAGAAAACATGCCAGCTTGAAACTCGCAGCTCAGGACTTGGTTGCCTGGGAATATCTTGTATTATTGTGAGATGTTTCATTGCTACAACGTTTTGGTATTTAATGTAACCAAATTTATTCGTTTTATACTTTCTACTTGATTTTTTATGATAATTCGCTTTCTGTACATTAAAAAAAAATGCTACCTTCTTTGTGTCAATGGGTATTTGGTAGATATAAAGGGATTGATGAGCAAGATTCAAGAAATGTTATATATTAATTCCCAGCATCTATTATAAATATTATTATAGATGCTGGGAAATACAATTTTATGAAAATAATATATAAGTATATTCAATTTAAATTAATATTTTTGTCGTATCAGTTTAAAAAAAATACTCCTTCTAATTTTCGTTTGGTTTTATTTTATTTTTACTATATTATAAAAACCACGTGATTTTCGTATGCGAGAGATTCCAACTGTCATGGAGGTCGATTGTGATGTTTCCGGTGCGAATAAAAATGCATAGCTTTGAACAATAAACTCGCATTACGAAAATTCAATCACATCACGAACAAAAGTACCCGAAGAGATTCTCTGCCAAATAGGCAGTTGCCGGAAACAAACTTATGCCCCCGCATTTCGGAACTGCCAAAATTTTTGTTATCGTAGAATGAAAATCGTAGATCGTATCTGGGTTATATTATACGGATACGTTACGTAAGAATAGATAACTGGATGCGAGGCCGGGAGCGGGAAGGCAGCGGGGAAAGCGGGGAAAGCGGGGATCTCGCTCTCGCGCAAATAGCGCCTCCCAAAACTCACTTCCTGCCATCTTTCTCATCCCTTGTTCCCCGGGTTGCCCCGCCCTACTGCCGGAGACTCGCAGCGACGTTGAGAAATTTCGATGAGATTTTTAAGCGGAGCCGTTCGGCTTTCTTACGTCAGTCGCCCTTCTCGACAGATGTCCGCGAAATTACGGCTGTCGCAACATTTTGTCATCGGTATTTATACATTTTCCGACTGAAATAAAAAAAATACTTTTATAATTATAACACGATGTTTCTATCACCGCCACGTTTATTAAGATATAATTAAGTATTTTTTAAAATGTGAAACGCAGAAAAGCTGATATTTATTGATATCAGCTTGATATAGCTCCTTAAGGCCGATGCCGTAAAGCCTCAACAAGCGATCTTTTGTATATTATTTTGGTTCGCTTGCGTGACATCTACATCGAATGTTAAGCGGTGTTTGCATACGCCAAAATAATTGTTATGACAGTTGGCCTATTGCCGGTTGGTAGGACTGTCATATTGGCAGTTGGTACCGTGGAGATGTGATATCGCGCCGTGGGCTGGCAGTTGAAGTTTGACTCGCGCCCGTCACAGTGCGTGCGTCCTGTGCGTTCGCTGTGGCGGGCGACGTTTGTGACAATAAACAAATAATATGTGAAATAAGTGCTTATATTGTAAACCTGATCCTGCATCCTTCATCCAGTAAAACGATGTCTAAAAAATGTAAGAGGAGGATATCAATTGTCGCCCAACGCGTGAGGCATAGGAACTACGCAAAGTTCCGCGAATCCACGGCCTTGCAGTTCATCGCAGGCATTCTCGGGAGGGAGACCCGAGTGGCGCCCATCTTCACAACTGAGGGATGCAGAGATCAGGTACGCTTTTCTGAGCATACGAGAAGCCACATTGCCCTGGGAGTTACATACAAGCCCAGCGAAGTCACGCTTTCAAAATGGCGTCACCAAGCCAAGCATCACGGAAACCAAGATGGCGGCGCGCGTAGACGCCGTGCCCCGTTACCAACACTGGGCCGGGGATCGTGATTTGATGAAGGGATATGTTTTGACAAAATTGCGTGGGTGGAGCCAGGACCTGAACCTCTAGATGTCGCCATGCTGGAGTGGAAAAGGTGTCGCGAGGCGGCCGCGTGGATTGGGCCGGAAACTGAATCGCAGATAACCGGGATGGTTAGTCTGGAGCCGGAAACCCAGTAGGTTAGTCCGGAACTTCAAGATGACCTCATGCTTGGAGGCGGTATCGCGGATAACCGAGCAGGTTAGTCCGGAACCGGAACCTCAAGATGACCTCATGCTTGGAGGAGGAGAGTTTCGCGGACAATCACGTGAGTTGGCCGAGACCCTGAATCTCCAGGTGCCGTCATGCTGGAGCGCAGAGGAGCCAGAAGACCACCACGTGGATTCATCAAGATAAAGAAGATTATCATCACCCTCGACCGCTGACAAGAGACATTGCGGACCGCGCGAAAACCACGCCAGCCGTCAAAAATGGCGTCATTCGTAAAGCCAGTGGCGTAGTAAACAAGTGATTGCTAATGGTGTTTGCGATCAGTCAAATTTTTAAGTGATGCGGTAGTACAACCCGCCAAGTGTGATGTGGACAAATTCTCTGTGTTTTTTTTTGTTTTTCATGCCCTATTTCTTTTATTTTTATGTTTGTGTTTTTTCTTGCTGTTTCTTTTTTCTTTCTATGTTTGTGTTTTTCTTGCTGTGTTTCTTATTTTTATATGTTTGTGTTTTTCTTGTTCTCATATGTAGCGTGTCAGCGAGCGAGCTTAAGCTTGGGTTAAGATCGATTGTCGCGGTTTTCCGTCTTTGAAAGGGTAGCGATTGATATCAGCTTGATATAGCTCCTTAAGGCCGATGCCGTAAAGCCTCAACAAGCGATCTTTTGTCTATTATTTTGGTTCGCTTGCGTGACATCTACATCGAATGTTAAGCGGTGTTTGCATACGCCAAAATAATTGTTATGACAGTTGGCCTATTGCCGGTTGGTAGGACTGTCATATTGGCAGTTGGTACCGTGGAGATGTGAGATCGCGCCGTGGGCTGGCAGTTGAAGTTTGACTCGCGCCCGTCACAGTGCGTGCGTCCTGTGCGTTCGCTGTGGCGGGCGACGTTTGTGACAATAAACAAATAATATGTGAAACAAGTGCTTATATTGTAAACCTGATCCTGCATCCTTCATCCAGTAAACCGATGTCTAAAAATGGAAGAGGAGGATATCATTACATTAAATCGCGGAAAATGCTCTCGCCAATATAAATCTAAAAAGGTTTTCAATCATGAAATATATTTTTTTAAACGATTAATTACAGTCATTTATTGGATCATTTTATTATTTTTTAAAATTCGGTAAATAAATAAAATCATAAAATCACCAAGAACTGACGTTTGAAATTTAAGTCTTCGGGATGTTTCGTTTGATTATTGGAAAGCGGAGCTGACATGGAATGAGAGGAAAGTTATAGCAAAAGTCAGTTGACTATGGAATGTGGTAGCTTTCTTGTCAAAATGAGTAATAGATATTGTATAGCCTTACATTTTTCAATATCTGGAAAAAGTATGGACATCTTCCGCATCCTACCAGGAAATATACATAATATGATTTTACATAAATATGGGATACATTTTTAGAGTGTATAAAATGAAGTCTGGGTTTTAAAAAAAATAATCACGTTGTTAAAATACTCGTATATTGCGCGTAAATCATTTTTATAGGCCATGTGTTTAAGTGCTTAAATTAATGGTGAGCTTTTTTACTTTCAAAACTCTCTATAAAATATTTTGGAGAAAATTAGGCTAATTTTTCCAAATTGATTTATTTCCATCATAATTCAAATTATAAAAATAAATATTTATTCACTAGTGGCATTTAAACCATTATTTGGAAGAGTTAAATTATTAAAGCTGTATATATTGTATGTTTATTATTGTTAAGGCAAGAAGCACCCTGCAGCTGACGGGAGGTAGTCCTAGCACGGTCTTTGGCAATCGGGCTTTCAGCTACGCTGCACCAATGGCCTGGAACTCACTACCGGAAAGCATAAGAGAGCTTAAAGCGGAGGCATCCTTCAGAAGCAGACTCAAGACCCACCTTTTTACTCAGAGAGGCAAAGAAGCGCTTTTGGAATGATCATTCGGTCATAAAAGAGCGCTATACAAATACTAATATAATAATAATAATAAGGCAAAGGTTTTCCTTATTTTATCAGATACCTGTTTTTAAAGTCATTTTATAAATGCTAGTATAGAAG
The DNA here is from genome assembly GCA_022606575.1 of Glossosoma conforme. Classification (NCBI taxonomy): domain Eukaryota; kingdom Metazoa; phylum Arthropoda; class Insecta; order Trichoptera; family Glossosomatidae; genus Glossosoma; species Glossosoma conforme. The sequence goes on along the minus strand of JAGTXR010000100.1, from coordinate 3,669,226 downwards.
CTTTTCTAAATGAAACTTCTGCATTCTTTTATTACTAAAAATATAAAGATTTATACTTAAAATGCACATGAACTAATCATTTTTTGGAGTTATTTTCGGAACTGTTAATTATGTAAGACAACAGTTCACATACGGCGATTATTTGATCTGGGCGATCTTCTTTGTGGTGGGATATTGCTTTTACAGAAATGCAATATATGTAGGCTTTTTTTGATTAGAAATTCCTTTAGCTTGCCGGAAAAAATTCAAGCGGATAAATATTTTTTGATAGTTACTCCCTAAATTCACATGGCTTCAGAAACAACATTCTTTCTATTCATAACAATTCCTATTGTTCTGTGGAAAATTTATCAAGTATTTTTACGATTCTAACATAAATCACTCGAGCAAGGACGTTGAGATACTTTTGTCGGCATTTAACCCTGAAAAATCACATTTTATTCAATCCCTTTTTCATAAAAGTAATAAATGGTTGCATATTATCTTGGTAATTTATTAAAATACGTAACAAAAGCATCAGAAGATAAAAATTTAACAATCTAAAAATTTTTTCTGTACGCAGGTAAAGATCAATTTAGTCAGAAAAAAATGCATTCTACTGTATTTTAAGAATTCTAGCTCTACGTAGAGTGTTAATAAACTACTTATTCAAACTACAACATGGTTTTTAATATTGTCCACAAAACATATTATAAAAAATTGTTTACAAGTATTTTTTGACATTTCACATTTACAGTACACAGATTGATTTATGTTTAATAGTCCCTTGTTGAATATAAATATATTATGATATTTTGTTATTAGTAAAATTAACTTCCTAATGATATCATACATTTGGAAAGTGTTCGTTAGTTTTAAGTCTGCTTCAGTAAAAAGCCACCTCCATAGTTCCGAGGACTTTCACGATAATTTAGTTTGCGAATTCTGGGCCCACTACAAAGTTTGGTAAAGCCCCGAATTTTGCGTTCAAGCGGCTCCAAAATGAAAAGAAAAATAGTTTACTGGATCTCGCAATAAAATAATTTTTCAAAAAACATGAAAACTAAACGTGCATAGTTGGCAATTAATGAAAAAAAAAACATTTTTAATAAATTACAATAAAAAACACTTTTAGGAAAAATAAATATAAGACATAATCTCTGAAAGATATAAATCAACAACGATCATGTCAGTGTATTAGGTATACTACATATTCTATGTCGTCAAAAATGTCGCGAAGGAAAAAAGGTAAATTAAAGCATTAAATATTCTTGGAGGATTTTATAGTCGGGATCTTTGACTTTGCTTTGAGCCCCTTCTCCGCACTTTACGAGCTTTTATCACTCTGATCTATTGTGAGGGACAGGAAAGGAAAATTTCCAACTAATAATTTATGTCCATAAAATATAAATATTGGAAATTGTATATTTTACCGTTTTGGTTTATGATCTTTTAAATATTAACTCAAAACTGTGGTTTAATGACATTGATTCCACTAATATTTACAAATGCTTATCTATTACTCAAATTAGGTTGCAAAGGATAATCTAATAAAAACGTCTCAGAATGACTTTTAAATATCCCAAATACTGAATAATGAATACCTAATTTGGACTTGACAATCTTTTATGGAAATGTGCAGGGTAAATTCGTCACTTGGAGAAAAATAAACTTTTGAAATAGTGACCTGAAACCTGCAGATAGAAGCTATTGATAATATGTAATTATGGAACAAGGGAGGACGTTGAAAGTGGAAAACTGAGGTCTGGGGATTAAGAGGCTAATATCGTATTAGAAAATATAATTAATGAAGCCGTTGGTGACCTATTTCGGTAATTTGTATTGCGAGTATTTCTGTACGATGCCTTCAACCCGCCAAGAACCAATCGATATAAATGCATTAAATATTTATCAGTCTCACAGCGCTGACTGATAAATTATTTACAATACCGGACGGTAGTACAGGATAGTCTCTTTTGGAACACAAAAAATAACTAAAAACGATAATAAATATATAAAATTTTCATACTTATACAGCACATTAAGAAAATAAAAAAATAAGTTAAACCAAAACCTCCTTTCTTTGCAGCGCAAAAATTAACAGCTATAAATAAAAATATTTATCCATAATATACCAACTGGTATTCAGCTGAATTATAATAGTAAAAATACATGTAATTTAAACTTAAAAACAAATTAACTTATTAAATTATTTCCCAGAATCTCTCTCTAAGTACTTATGTGCAGTGGGCACAACCCTCCACATATTTAACAGTACAGGAAAATCGCGTGCATAAAGAAACAATCTTTTGATTTATGGATGTTTGCAGTGGAAGTATTTCAAGTTAAGCCATATTTATATGTTTTCATTATCTCATTAAAGTTCTGGACCCGTGTGTTGAAAGATGAATAGTTATGAGTTGAACGGATTCGAGTCAGTTTGAAAATTTCTAACAGTAAAAAATAGATTACATTAATAAAATATGTATCAATAATTAATCTGCATAATTATGTTATTATTTGTAAAAATAACCTTAATAATGATTGTAATAAAGTCAATGATCTATAAAAGTAGATTAGAATATTGAAATAATATAATAATGTTCTAATAAATAATTAAAAAATCAATTTTATAATGATTAGTTATAATGGAGCCATGTTTGTAATGTCACACTAGAAAAATCGACTTTCATGAATGGGAGAAAAAAATTTTATTCAGTGCGATTAGTGAAGTCTTTTTTTTTAAGAAATGGTCCACCCCGAGCTTAAATTACTAGTATATCTGAATACATTTCACGTGAATAACTAGGCCGTGTAAGTAATGGGATGAGATCTGGGTCCTAATTACAAAATGTGCGGAGGGGTATCATACCCATAACAGTGATACTCAACCATTAGCTTGTGTAATAACCTTATTATGATTCCTGCAGCAAAGATCGAAATATTTCAGAAAATAATAAGCTTACGTGTTTTCTTAAAAGCCACGAATGCCAAACTTGGTAGTTAAACTTAGGAAACATACACACGTAAAAATATATTTTTCATCCTAATTAAAAAGTATCTTGTTTGAAAGCTGATAGGACATTCTTTTCACAAAGAAATTCTAAAATGACATAATTATATTAAATATGTTAGAATGACTAACGTCACACTCCAGCAATACTTCTCGTATTTTATATAAAAGTCTTCTCAACTCAGTATCAATGCTCTCTTATAAAATAGAATAGCAGTTTCCAAACGCCCAAATGCTTCAGTAATACGTTATGGTGCCTATGTTTGCAATATATGACATATGGAAACTAATGAGAAATTTCTGCTATCAACGATTTATCAAATTCAAATTATAGCATTGAAATTGAATCATTGAAATAATATTCATGATTTTACATTCATTTTTGGTTGAAGTTATTATTCTAAAAAGGTTTATACTTGCATAGTGCAGACTTATATTAGAAGCATGCATCATTTATGGAGACATACACGGAAATGAACGTTGGAATTTAAGATGCTATTTAATTAACTTGATTAAGAAAATTCTTCCATTTGCATACTCGAATAAAAAAAAAGTAAGCTCATGCTGTTTGTTTTCTAAACAGGATTAAAACCGAAATCAAAATTATTTAATGATAATAACATTAAGGTTATCAACTGACAATACTTGGCGAAACATGTTATCGTTTAAAATAAATGTGAATCAAAACTAAATCTTCTTAATTTGTTAATTTTTTAATATCAATTAATTTATAATTAATTAATGATAACATAATTATCAATCAAGTCCACTGCCAAAATGACCTGGTATAGGGAAAAAGGAGGTTGGTGATTTTCAAAACAAATGTCATTCAAGGGGATGTCTTCGTTTAGCGGTGAGTTCAGAGCCAAAGAAATGTTTTTCAATTTTTAAATATTTTTAACATTCTCAATGACATTCATCAGGAAACTAGCGGTCTACGACTACTTTTGTATATTTTATTAGCTTGCTTTTATTTAATGTACTTTTATTATTTTCGATTTTTAAACATAAATGTATTTTATTTTATTGTTTCAAATCTATATTACAATAAAAATTAAACATGAACAACACTGTGTGTTACATCTTATATTGCTTCCATCAGAGAATTAACAAGTGCACATCTGGCAGGTAGGTCGGCGTAAGTGTAAGGACCTGGATTTGCTTTGTCTTGGATGCCTCAGAAGCTACCGGTCACATCTGGAACAACAATCGGGAACAGACTACTCCAAGCTATTTCAGGGTAGTATAAGACCACCAAGACAAGAGAGAAGCGATTATACTGACAACGGTCACCTACTGAGCAAAAAAACCTTAAGCCGTTTTTCTTTTCCATTTTTTAAATTAATATACTGACTAGAATTTTGTAATTATCTGGGAATGAAAATGTGAAATATTTATTCCATTGAATTAAATATTCGTATATAATATTTTAAATTTGAAAATTAATGGTCAAAATATGACGCCACAAAATAAAATTTTAAACATTTATTTATTGCCGTGAACTAATGTATAGTTTTGACTTTTTTTTATCTAAAAGTAATAGATTAAGGCACTTCATCGCGTCAGCTGGAAGCCGTATGCAGAATGTGGGATTGCTCTTTTATGAGTGGAAAGGTTGGAAATGTTAAGAATACATATACATTTCTCATTTTGTTATTATATATTATATTGTTACCGAAATTAATGTTTGTATAACAGCAAATTCAAAATAAATAAATAATAAAAAAAACGAGTAAATTTGTTTTCTTGTAATTTTATTTACTGCAAAACAGTATAATTTGAGTGCTGTCGTTCTTGATTAGGCGATAAAGCAAGAATGATGGACATTTTGTCATGGCAGCTGACTAAGTCCTGTGCGGGACAAAGCGCCTCATACGGACCCGCGATATTTGTGTCCCGGCATTAGGTCAATCTAAAACCGGTGACAGCTCTCGGGTTGTCTAATGTCTGCGGCGTTGTTTTTGCAGAGCGCTCGGCCGAACTGCTAAATAGAAGACTCGAGTGACATTATCGGCCGCGTTTATTTCGGGATTAAGCTTGTTTATCGAATTTTCATGGAGCGGCTCTGCGAGGACGTAACGAGCATCTGCCCGCGACTGTGAAAGCCGCTAAAAACGCGCGCTAACCGCGAGGGATAAGTGTGAAAAAACCACATGGAAAGCTTTTGAATAAATAACTGCGGGCGCCTGCGACTCCCGCGTAAAAGCACGCCGACCGCTCCTCGGATGCGTCGTTCACTCGGTTAATTTAAGCACAATGTTTTAGTTTGGGCAAACTAAATAAAGCGCCGGCCGAGCTTTTGAATAAATGTCAACGAGTGAAAGCGGAATGTGTTCCGAACACGAAATGTGCGTTCATAAACGAGCGATTAATATCGAGATAAGTTTTACGTAACAAACATCCGATAGCATTTCCAACGGTGGAGTAACGACCGACAATAAATCATTGTGTGTAACTTTTTTACGTTGTATGACGTTTATATTCCAAAAATAGATAATAGCTGGAGGATAATTAAGTCACCTTGATGATGCTGTGATTCACATTGTATATGTGCTGTGATTCATATGATCAGTTAGCAACTGATAACTATAGTGAGAGTCCCTTTTAAACAATTGTAAGCAATTCATAGAAATTCAAAATAGAAAAAACACTGAAGTGGATTAAAGGGGAAATAAGAAGGAAGATATGTAATCAGTATTATAAATATCAACATTAATATTTTGATATATTCCAAAAAATGCGATATATACGTGTATATATGTCATATTATATGCAGTTTAAAATTGTATATTATTCATGAATTGGTGACGGACAGTTTTCTTATAATAAACATAAATTATACCAGTTGGAATGCCAAACAAGAAAAAGGTGTAATTGTGGATAAATAGGTTAAGCACCCCACATGTTCCACACGCCACCCTGAGTACTTTACCGTTACTATACCGTTATTATACCTAAATCGTACCCAAGTATATAATGTTATTCGATCCGGTGAGTTTACTTCATTTCATATGTAGGGAATGTACCGGGCATACGTGGCTTTTATATACATTTATATATGTACGCTCACTGCCGCAATACTTATAAATTTATTATTTCTTTGCCTGGTATACGAGTACTTGAAGAATAATGTATTATATACATGTAGGTGTAATTACTTTCTTTTGAACACGCATCCAATAAATATTTTACATAATCATAGAAAATTAAAAATATTTACATTTAGACACGAAAGGCATTTGTATAACACTGTCGATAGAGCCCTTTTCAATATTAAACCTATTATTAAATTTGCATCCGTTATTCTGAATGATTATTGTTGTTATTTAGTTGTCGTTACCATAATTACTATTATTCTATCCGGTGCATGACATAAGCTTTCTCATTGCTGTTCATGATTCATTAAAATAGTATTCACAAATTTAAAAAAATTCTGCACACGTCATATTTTCATGTTTTTTATCTGCACTGTACTATTCCTACTTCACTCATATTGCAATAAATGATCATAAAGTCTCCTTGATGTGGTTATAATTTGGAGTGTTAATAGTTATCAACTGATAAGGCCAGCGGGGATCCCCTCTGAAATGCTATATTGAAAAAACTCATGAAAGACATTCGTAACACAGTCACGGGTTACAATGAAATATAGTTGTAATTTTCTCTAATTGAAATACGACCAAAGTAAGTAATATTATTGATTGTAATGGCGCGGAAATATTTTTTTAGGCAGAGTCTACATGTCCTTTACAGGGTGAGGTAATTTCCTCGATTCACATCGAAGTGACTTCTTTTTAACTATAAGAACTGGAAATTTCCAAGTGTGTCCTTTGAGGTCTGGAATAAGTTTATGCAACTAAACTAAATGAGTTTAATATGATGTTAAAAGTGCCATGCCCTGTCATGAGCTAGGTAGACCAATAATGTATATGGCAGTGAGTCTACATTAAATTTCTAGGAAGAACACGAAACTTGCTCTTCGTTGAAAGGAAGATGCGACCAAAAAGCATTATCTCAAAACTTTACAAGCTTAGTCATTAGCATTGGAAATCAATGTTTTCTTGGCGCATGAATGGACGCCTGTAACAAAGACACAGAGAAGAAATTTACCTGATTTCCTTAGCAAAGTGGTCGTTTAACGACCTCCTTATGAGCTTAGGTAAACAGAGTTTTGCCATAGAAAAAATATACTCCCTAACTTGCCCTGGAGAGACTTCCAGCTTCTAGAAGTATTGTACTACAGCTTATTCTTCATATACGAGTATGTACTTTTCCATCACAACCTAAGAGTGTCCGAGCAGTTCACTCACCAAATATGATTGTTATTAAATCTTAAAAAGTCAAATTTGCTGTATAAGCGCACTTTGAGGAAAATATGCGCTTTCGACATTATTTGGGAAGAAAATAAGAACTAAGATCAGAGACGAGCTTGAAAGTGGTTTTGCATTGTTGATCGGTGTGACGTCATACTAGTGTCACCTTGACCTTACACCATTTATTACTTTTATGTAAAAACCCAGACTTTTCAAGGCAATGATCTAATAAGCCGTTTGTTATTTCGTAAATGCATTGTTGGGCATCAGATTACAGCCCACATATGACAAATTAATATAACAACAGAAGGAAACAGAATTAATTTTATCTCAACATGAAATCATTGTGTTAAATTTAAAGACAGTGTTAGTCATTATTTAACAATATAAAGCCAAAGTCGAAACGCCTATTTTTGATAATTTATTACCATTTATTTTATGTATTTAACATAAATGGTAATGAACTCTGTGATAAATGCATTTAACAAGACATAAAATATTGTTTTAAAAATACACTTATTTATTACATTATTTGTTTTAGCTATGACTTATAATTTTTATTTTAAAACATGTTATTAAAATTACATTTTAATAAGATCAATTGAAAGATGAAATAGAAGTTAAATATGGTGAAAATAACTATTTTATAAGAAATATACTCGTATGAGTACACTTAAGTATTATAAGTAAATTAGTATAAACGAATAAATGCTTTCCGTTCAATGCAACAGTATATTATTATTAATAGAAAGTCATTCAAGTGTCATTAAGATTCTATGAGTTGGTATCCAATTTTTGTAGACAGGCAGACTAGTCACTTAGTAGGCATTCAGTCAGGTGTTGCAACTAGGTTAGGGCCGCAAGCCTTCATATAACATTCATTATTCGCAACACAGACAGATTTTTGACGAGATTGACATATTCGATTATATACTCGTACAAGCCATTGATGGGCAATTAACGCATAATCACCAAACATATAATTGTAGAAAACTCGAGTGTCACGAATTGCCGCCTTTAAGTTCTCAGATCTTCCCTAGTAATATCTACACCCATAACTTCGCTTTAGCGACCCCACATTAGTTGACTATTGAAGCTTAGACAGTAAGTATATTATTTTCAGTATCAAAGTAAATGAAAATATTCAATCTTGTATCACATTGTTAGAGGCGTTAAATATCAGTTAAAGAACTTTTTTTATTTGGCGGGCATATTTTTTTTAGCTTAAGCTTAACTCATATAATATTTTTTCTGATCAAATTTTTAGGGGAAAAATGTTCGTAATCACTACACTAGATAATCTGCACCTCGGTTACTTAATACACACAATCTTGATTGAAGTGTAATTATCATCACAGCATTGATATCTCAACTAGATTAGTAGACTATTTATAAAATTGAAATAATTTTTATTTTGTTAATAATTAACTATATACGGCTACATATTGTGTAGCTAAGCTGTAAAATATAATAAAAGTTTTAAGCAATGTCTACCTTTCGTATATTTTCTTATGTAAAATAAATAAAGTAATAATTCAGATATGATAATTGCTGTTTTATTAAAGTAAGCCCAACCAAAATTAACTTGTTAACGCCGACAATTTCAGATTTATGATTCACGTGTGACCTTTTAAACTTTGAGAAAGTCTTATTCCGAAAAAAAATAACATCAGACCGATTCATCAGTACAAGGCTTGTAAATAATATTTAACAAATTTCGATACCTACCGATATATAAATTAACAATCGTTTACAAATCATATTCGTATGGAAATTCATCGTTTGACACGTCAAGTACAATCCCACATTACAGTTTCTTGGCCATTTCAAGCCCCTCTTTAAAATTTAAATTTAAATTCCAAATTTATTTCTTAATTTAAAAACTTCAAATGTACGATGTGTTGCAAGTACCTACAAATGTGTCTTAGATTCATTTATGTCGAGGAGATTCTTTGGTCAGTTCAAATTTTATTAATGATAATAAATCATTTACTTTGGGAATGGTATAATTTTTACATTGAATAAAAGAGTAATATATTTATTTTTTAACAGTGAATTGAATATTGACTTATGATCTTATTTTTAGTATGGAGCTGGTAGCATAGTTATGACATAGGTGTACACTATTTCCGCACAAACCAGTTGATACCATTGCTCTAGCTAACTGGAATTTGATCAAAGTACTTTAATGTGAATTATCTACCAAGGCAACATCAATAATAATCAAAATCCATAATAAGTTCACTAGTAAATTTATCTAAACCGAGCAAATATTTTTAAGGTGTGTTGTTGACCTTGAAACCTAAGCAATATTGCTTTATTGCGTAGCTATAGGTATATTGCCTGATCATTTTTCGAGCAATTTGATCTTTAATAAAACATCAGATAAATACTCGATTATATTCTATCCATCCTAGACACTGATTCTGCCAGCACAAAGAACGTTTATAATATTTGATTTGTATTAATAATATATTTTAGATCTAATGTAAAACTTAATAAAAAATATATTACGATAGCATTGGATCTACCACCAGGACTCTTTATATATGCTGATATCAGCTCAATATAGCCCTGGCAGGCTGGAGCCGAAAACCTCGATATACGATCTTTCGTGTCTTATTTTTGTTCACTCGTCTGACACACATACATAAAATTTGTTAGTCTAAGTCTAGATTTACTGATTAAAGTAAGATATTTTGATGTATTTGACAAGTCGTGTCATTGATGCTCCATTACTCTCTAAATAGCCAATGCATTAATTACGGCGCTGCGCTGTCGCAGCTGCCGGAGTAGCGAGTTGTGCTCTGACCGCGAAAAGAGTGAGTTGTGATCCTTCCGCGGCCTGAAAGCATAAGCTCCGCCTCGGACCGAAAGTTTGTCAATTTTTATCTTAAATATTTGTCAATTTACTTCTGAAAAGGTCTTTGTGTTGCTCATTTACTCCTCACCCCTCCACCACGCATTCTGATAACTATCCCGGCAACGTGAAGTCGTGTTGTTATAGTAACGGGGATGTTAATGCACGTATAACGAGAATGTTACCACCACAGCACCATACTCCGCAAACGTGATTTTGATGTTCTCTGGATTGGAGTGACCGTATGCTCAAGCTAAGGACAGATTACCGCAGGAAATAAAGGATATTCATTGTGATATTAAAGTCAATAAAAAAATGCTTCTTATATCACCTTCCTCTTTCACATAAAACATTTTGAAGCACGGTCATCTATTCGTGACTCATACATATAAAGTTCAATTTAAATAATATAAATAAACGAACAAAAATGTGCAATTAAGTTATCGTTTTTATCTATTAAGTCGCAGACACGCCTTTCTATTACGAGCAGAATTTAATATTGAAATTGCATACAAGTTCCACATCGCGATCAGGTACTCGTACTTGCCGTTCGTTTTGTATCCTCAGGGGGTGACACTTTACATACGAGATCCGTGAAGCAACGAGTCGACTATATTGGTACATTATGCATGCACTGGTGCATTGTACATATTATTCAACTGATCAATAACGAAAATATAATATTATTTAAGCAAATAAACTATTTAATATTTTTTTAAGACATATATATGACAAATTTACTTCATTCTTAAATCACTGTTATATGTATAGCTTTAACACTTTTAACTTATTTCTAACATATATTGAAAATTATTAAATTCCTCTCTTTACAAATATACACTTATTTTTGGAGTTATTCACAAAACCATGTATACTCATCTCTTAAAGATAATGAATTAATAAAAATTAAGGAGTCTTCTTAATTTCAATAGTGCTCTTGTACAATAATAGTTTCTCAAAGGCTTTCATTGCGCAATAGTCATTTGGTCTAAAGTATATTGCAGTCAGTAAAGCTGGCTTAAAACAACTCATATAACTTTTTATCTCCAATCAGCTTAGACTAAATCATATAACAGTATTTTTTTAAATGAATATATTGTATTAAAACATCCAGATACTTGCATTTTTACAACAACAAAAAGCATTATACAAAACTATTTACATGCGACTTACTCGTATAAAATTATATTAAGCACGTCGTTTTAATGAAATTTGTATGAATTTCCCTGAGAGATATTAGAATCGCATGCCTCTTGGGATTGAGCGTAATAGTTGCAAATCTTAGTTAAGTCCGAGAAACGTAACAGCTTAACGACATTGCTTTAATAGATGTTTTTAGTATAAATCATTGCACCCGCAGCGAGCATTACAAGCCAAAGCTGTATAAGAGAAGAAGAAAGCACCATAATATAGCAACAGAACAATTTAATAATCCAGCTCGCAAAATGCATATAATTTATGATTATATTATGATATTTATTATTATTATTTGCTTTACCAAAGTTAATCGGAATAAAAAATGACCATTTGGCGAGGAATGTGATTCAATTTAGTACGCCTTACAGGCAAACAGTTTGACTCCCGGTCAAGTATATAATTTTATAGATTGATCATAAATGTATATTATCTCTTAATTCCTTCTGCCAATATGAAATATTCAAACTTTTATTATGCTTGCCATAGTATAATAAACGGTAACTATAAACTGAGTTCAATGGACGATTCGTGAATTCTTGGATGAATTCTAATGCTTTAAGCGAATAACACTTTATATTTCCGTTCATCGAGTACAATTTGAGACGGAAACAGGAAAACTTCTTTGGTTTATATATAACGCAGGCGCTTTCTTGTCGAAGAAAAATATATATTTCATAAAGAATTTTGGTCTCCTTACTGATGACACTGTCAACGTGATCCTGATTAACAACAAACTGTAAGACATTCTCTGATTGGGATCATTCATGAGAATATGAGTTAAATTATGTGTTGTCTTTTGGAAATTTGCGCCAACCTTCAAAATACCTTTCTGAACAGCTGCTTGTTCCTGACAGTTCATCGCTATTGATCGACATCAAGGACATTGATCCAACCGCTTGCAGTTAACAAATGTGAAAAATGAAATATAATGTTTTTTATATTCCCTTCAAAATTTATTTCACTGTGTGTAATGTACAAAGCAAAACAAAAAACTACTTTAGTCATTTTTTACAATCGAAATTGTTCTACAATCCACATATAAAATTAAAACTTTTCTCTAGGTATCCTCATAAAAAGATAGATTATAAATAAAGTGGCAAATAAATTTACCTATTTGTTATAGGCAAATAATGGCAATGTAGAAGCTGAATTACTCGTATCTTGTTAACAGCTCCTCAGGGTCTTCTTGGTTGAGCTTGTAACGTACAAAACGTGCTTCAACGATTGTGGTAAGTACATTCAGAATCTTATCCAAATTATATAAATTATGTAGCGACGTTTTAAGCAAACGTTTATTTGAAATTGTGTAACCAAAAGCAACATTCGTAAATCCCACATGGCCTATAACTAAGATCATGTGTCACCGTACTTCAATCGATTTAAATTAGTAGGATTTCTATAAACCAGCTTTAAAGTATGGGCGACGGAGAACCAGCAAATAAGTATTATTAAAGTAAAGAAAACTGCAATTAGGTTGTGAAATGTCAATCTTCTTTAAAAAAGCTGATTAACAAACGCCCAAATAAGTTGCAAATGTGTCACAAAAGAAACAAGAATAAACTGAGATTAGGTGCCTACCCATAGGACCTAGCTAGATTATCAGATGCTTATAAAATATCCATGTCCAATGACAAGATGATTATCATCGTCTATAGGAGGATGATAGTCATCTTCTTTCCACGCAGTGATTCATATCCAAGATTATAACAGCTTATTGGTTGCATATATAATGACGGCAATTCTAATAGAATATATTATTAGGTTATAACAACTATACAAAAAAAATAGACAGTGGCTATCATTTATGCAAGTACTCGACAGGAGGACGATTCAATCGGAGAATGCCAAGAAGTTTTGTTTTCCCTTTTGATTCTTTGGCTTCGAAAAGTTGTTATTCTGGAGTCCAATTTCCGAGGAGCGGAGAAACTTTTAACTAGTCGGTTGGATATCACAGAATAAAGCAACTGCGCTCATTCAATTGCGATGGAAGAAGCACCTCGAACTCAGTAACCAAAACTCTAAAATATATTACACTTCCTCCTTTATAATACGGTAAAATGTTTTTATTATTAAAAAATTTACAGTAAATTTACAGCTCAATCACGAAAAGGTACTTGAGAAATTAAGCAGCTTATTATTATGAAGAAAAAGGCTGAAAACGTAGTCACTAAAATTTTAACTTGACATTTTTTCTGTGGTAAAAATATGTGAAACTAAACTGATGATAGCCGTCGACAAGAAAGAAGACTTGCACATGAACTATTATTTCTAAAGTGTTATTTCATAATATGCTTAGGATGGAATATGTACGCTTCTTTTTAACCTCATCATACCGACAATAGTGTTTCACTGATGAGGAACGCTTTCATATTATTAAGAAGTAGATAAAGCTATAACAACCTGAAATTCTATGGCTCTGAGATCGGAAAAAAGCTTTGTGTCCGTGGTTCATCTATCTGATTTTATATACGATATATATTTGTTTCTCTATTCCAAGATTACATACGAGTATATTAAATAAGGTAAAAATCAGATGACCCTATGTATTCTGGAAATATGGATAAGTTATTAGTAGGTATAAACTGATGGCTAAAAATGTTGAACATTCGATGTTTAAATGCTTCTTATTGATGCCAATGTCCCTAATGTCTCGATGGCCAGCGTGTTGGCGCAGTTCGAGTCTTGGGAGGTGTGGGCTGATCTCCAAACTTGAAGCACCAAATACGAAGACCCTCTTTCAGTTCAACGTGAAGCATTTGGCCACTTGCGCCAGTAGTTAGCCCGAACAACTCATAAGAGTACTGCATATTTCCGAGCGTATCTTTACATCTTATTATATACGAGTATATGGCAGATAGTATAAGTCTGTGTTAAAACTTTAAGCCATCCAGCAGGACGCTCAGCATGTTAACATTAGGAAACTAAAGCTATTTTTCAAAACAGCTGCGATAAAGAAGACCATTATCTTGTATCTTCGTAAGAGAGTATTATCGCTGCGATGTTTAGCCATGAAAGACTCGACAAAACAGACGAAATATATATATACTCAGACAGATTTACAGTCACATTCTAATTTTAACGAATTCATGACTTGTTCAATTCCAGGATAAAATTATGTAACCACACAGCTTTTAAGAAGATTTTTGTCTTTCTAATTTCGGAATAATCTTGATATTTGTTGTTCTTGAATGTATCGTTGAAATACACATAATATTTCTTGACATTAAATATAATTAAACGCTCTTATCTAAGTAAACTTTTACATTGAATATATTATACGAGAAATATAAAATCCTAATATAAAAAAAAATCAGCTCAATTAGCACAGGAGAATCTTTTAAGCATAAAAGGTTCGAATCTTTTATATGTCCCTCCTTTATTAAATGCTTATCTTGTGTCCATCATATTAAAAGTAACCAATATGATGATATTTGTGGTAGATTTGTATATATATTCGTATATATTAATTTGAATATTACTGTAATTACAAAAGTTCGATTTAAATAACAATTTTATGAGTATTATTTTAAGCATTAGCGTTTTTATTTTCTAATAATTTCCAATGCTTTTTCTACATTTTTGGTTGTATGGAGTAATACAATAGAATCGTAATGCAAAAAGATTTAATTCGCCCAGTTCACGAATTTTTTTGTATATTTTGGATGAAATCAACTGTATTTAATCTAAGGAAGGAAAAGTCTCGCAGTATTTAACACGTGATCTCTGCATCCAATGCAATGTCTCATGATTACAATAAAAAATAATACACAATAGAAGTACGGTAAGTTTAAGTGTTGAAAATATTATTATACATTGTTGATAACCGGATAAGTCTTCAGCAAAAAATGGGCAAGAAATCAAATTAAAAAACTTGGAGGTCTTAATAATGTTGAGTAGTGGATAGGTAGGTTTTTAAGATTGGCTGTATCCTCCCACTGATATAATTTGAGCACAAACGTGTTTAAGGTGACGTACTATCATTCAGATGAGAGATTAAAGAAACTTCCAAAGGTCAAATTAAAACTTGTCAATAATAATACTATCGCTGTTAAATGACGATGATTTTTATATTTAAGGAGCAGGCATATTTATTTTCAACATGAATTCAATTTAAATTTTTTTAAACACTTTATTTCTAGACAAGCTGCATATTTTGCTTTTCAAAAAATAACGACTTCATAAGACTTTTCCAAAGACTATAGAAAAATTATCAAAACGAAAATGTTTCACTATTGTGTAAGCGAAAAGGAAGTGAATGGCATTTCAAATTAAAATTTATTGTACTCGTATAACTTCTTATTTTAAGGTTTTTTTTTTTTAATTTTTATTAGAATATTATTTTATTATTTCAATATTCTAATCTACTTTTATAGATCATTTTACTATATTATAATATTATTAATAATTAAATATACATATACTATACATAAAATTCTTTTTTCAACGCGTCAATCCAAACACAAAAATAACGGCAGAAGCGGGATGCGAACCGCGGACCTTGGAAACCAACTATGCCCAGGTATTCATACCGTTCAGCCGACTGGGCTATTACTGTGCCTGGACCGACTCACGTTGAAACTAGTATTCATGTCATTGTTATCATCGTATGATAGATGTCGCTATAGTATATATTCAAAGTATGTATATTTTTTATTTTTTATTATTCAATCAGTCTTCATTTATTCACAAGCTTAATATTATTACTTTCACAGTAATAGCCCAGTCGGCTGAACGGTATGAATACCTGGGCATAGTTGGTTTCCAAGGTCCGCGGTTCGCATCCCGCTTCTGCCGTTATTTTTGTGTTTGGATTGACGCGTTGAAAAAAGAATTTTATGTATAGTATATGTATATTTAATTATTAATAATCTTATTTTAAGATTCTGAATCATCATTCATCATTAAATTTCCACACAATAAAAAAACTCAATGCGAATGAAATAATAATATCAAATTATACGAATATTGCTTTCAAAAAAACTCGTTCGGTGTGGGTTTATTATCGTAATGAGTATAGCGGGATACTTCGATGAATGCCTTGAAACAAGTTTCTTTCACACTGCTGCGAATCTTCTTTATACGATTACGTTCAAATATAAATTCGCGTCAAAAACGTGACTCAGCATTTAATGAATTTCGCGTGAAATATACGGAAAACAATTATATCGACATAATTATCGATTGTAAAGCACTCGACTGTTAGGCGAGAATTGGGGAGTACACACGTGGAGTAGGGGTACTCCACGTATGTATTTTAAGTGAAGCTTTTATAGTCATCCATGCAATAGAAAGTAATTCTACCTCCCTCTACCGCGGCATTCTTCACAACAATATATATAGCCAGTACGATTAATTTTAATAACTTATCAATTCAATAATTCTGTTAACAGTAACCCATAAATTCTGGCATACGAGTTAGGTATAGAGGAGTGTTATACGAATTTAAATAAATCACAAACAAAATTGTCTCCGTTTTCAAAGGCCTCGAACATTAAAAAAATTGAACGTACTTTGAAAGAATATCCAGAAATAAAAGCGGTCGTTATGGCACCGAAGGAAGCTGCATGAGTTTTTTATATTTAGTGAAAATAAGAAGCTTTCATCGGGCTAGCAATAATAGACGCTACACCAAAAGACCAATATGCGGAAGACAACTGTCATACCGTGGAATTTCACTTTTAGTAGGTCCCGTGAAAAAAAACTACCTTTCATATTCCTGATTCGTCTCAAAGTTAAGTTTTGAATATATATATAACATTATGTTCTAAGGCTTCAATTAAATATTTATAAGCACTGTAGTCTTGTATGAGGCTAATCGTTTCAAATAAAAATGTACCGAATCAAAAAACCAACTATGTAATATACTCGTACAAAAGTTACGAGTATATCATCCGACGAATATCAATGTCCCTTGAAACGGAACTCATACCAGCTGTTCCGGATTTGACTCAAATTTCTGAAACTATATAACTTATTATTAGATCACACATATAAATACTCTTGGATGTTGTAAGACCGAATCCATTGTAAACCCTAGTAGTTAATCGAATGTAGTCAAGTGGAAAATCACATTAGCGGTCAAACTAAAATATTGTTCTTCACATTATTTTAATGACAAGCGATGAATTCAACGATATAATTTATTTTTCGAGGATTGTTATTTATTCTAATCATAAGTTTGTATTTTTGAAATAAGAAATTTAAGTATAAATTCGATGTTCTTCAGCATTATCGATTATATTGTAACATACGGTGTTTAAAAATATATCCATACTGCTTTGTGAAAAGACTTAAATATATTTTTGTATCTAAAAATTTAATTAGAACTTAAGCTTATGGTGGCTTAATTTTAATGGTTTAACAAACTACAGGTATTTGAAAAAAATGGTATTTAAATATATAATTTTGTGAAAAAACTGAAATTTGCCATTTTGTATGTACAAAAGGAGCCGAGTTTAGGGTTCAAAGACCTCCCGTGCACGACATAACATAATATGGCATAAGAAAAATAATCAGCTCAAAACTAAAACAAATAAGATATTTCATCAAAGTCATAATACTAATAGAAGCCCAGTTTTCTAGACGAACGTCTTGGTGAAACTGCAGAATAATTATTATTATTGAAAATAATAGTTTTTTTCACTTTGCTGCGAATCTTATTTATACGATTACGTTCAAATATAAACTCGCCTTTGTTTAAAAATAATTATATTTTACATTTTAAATGTAAGCAAAAACATTTTTTTTTAATTAAACATTCGAAATAGGTTGCAAAGAGGTGCTTATTAAATTTCATGTCAATTTAATTTTATGAATGTAAAGTGAAACTAAATATTGTTTTAATTTAATTTAAAAATGAATAATAAATATTAATATTTCTTTGAGATTAAGACTTTATAAGACAGAGATTACCTCATTTTAAAACCTTACCAGCAAGTGAGCTCGTATTATACTCGTAATTTAAACAATTTAGTGCGAATGGTATGAAATATGAGAGTGCGCTAACAAACAAAAAATATAAGAGATCTCTAAGCATGTTTAAAAATCATTTCCGAAGATATTTTAACGTGTGACATTAGCATCTTTTAATGCCCTCTTCTTAATCTGAACCTGTTTCCTTTTCTTTCTGACAACAATGTGAAATAGTGTACCACCAAGGACTTCACTGGTGATATGCGGAAAAAAAATAGTTAGAGGGTTTTGTATCTGTTTTCTGGTGGTGTGGTGAGTGTTGACTACCGCGAGGATTCATAAATAGATTGTCACGAGCTGGCGTCTCTTTAGAGACGGTCAAAATACACTCGAGTCACACACAGTCCGTCCTCCCACAGATATATACATGATGTGTGGCTAAGAAATGTGCCTAGGCCACACGAGGAGCTTATGCATAACAAGTTTTACCCCATAGAGAAGTGGAAATGTGGTTCGATTGTCAATTTTTCGCACGTACAACGTTTAGATTATCGCCAGACAATTCGTAGTGAAACTGTTAATACTGCATTTTGATGGTGCTCTTAAATACTGTAATAAAAGTAAAAACATTATTTTAAATATAACTGTTACATGAATAGTATATTTTCCCGCTTATTATTACATGTATTTCACTTTATGTGTTACCAAGTGGCAGCTTATAGACATTTTACACACTGCAGCCAGAGGAACTGTCGTGTGCTATGATACGAGGTTTGATACGAGATTACAGTTTACCAGTAGTTAAAGGCTTGAGGTTTTGCCACCCCTTAGGAAAAAAATAGTGTAACCTCTGGGAAACGTCGGGCTAATCACTCGATTGTGTTTCTAGGTAGACCTTCCGGTGCAGATATGTCCTAGAACAAGAAATGGACAGTGGCAACTGACTGAACTGAGTGGCGGCAATTTGTGGAGAACATATGTTTATTCCATATATGTAACAAATATGAAAAGAAGAAGTTAAAAGCAACGTTGGTCCATGATCACATTCTATAGTTGCTTATTAAATATATCACATCTAGAGAACATATATTATTTAAGTTTACTGTAATGGATCAAAATACTTTTTATTCGAGGACCTTTTGTAATCAACTCGCATAAACTCTTCAATATGATAAATTATTCATGCGTCTAATATGTGCTATCATTATTATTTACGGTTAAAAGTCTCGCATATCGCATAGACAAAGAAAATATCTTGTGTGAACGAAGCTTAAGTGTGTCTGAGACATCCGCGCGTCTCGACGCCGCGTCGCTCCGAGGCGCGTGGCCACAAACATAATGTATGGGAGTGGCGTCACATACGCACTAATGTCCGCCAAATGAAAAAACTAATGACGACAACGAATACCAGCGACGATCGTGAGACTTTATTATTATTCATCTCTCCCGGCTCTCGAGCCTTTCTCCGCTCTTCCGGACACACTCGAAAAACGCGTTTTTTACGTCTACATATTTACTACTTATTTTCATGAAATTTTTTTGCATTCAATATTTTGATTGCTACTACAATTCCATTCTTAATGAAATAACCACCTGCCATACATCTAAATGATTTATTTTGTGTAAACATATAGTAGGGGTTTTATACTTAGAATAAATAATCATAATAATTCCAACGTGTATAAGATGCATTTCTCACAGCAAACCCAATTACGTGTAAACTCTGGTTTATTAAAATACAATTATAATAAATATTACAACATATTTGTAATTAAATGTTTTATTATGAATTCGTAGTTATAAACATTCCGAAGTTATACATTTCATTAAATAATATTATGGTTGTGAGTTAAAATAATTGATCATTACAGCTGACATAACAGCTTTATGGTGGCGAATTGTGGCAAACATCTGGGAGTCAGTCAAACATCTGGTAACTCCAAAGATGCGGCTATTGAAGATTAATAAGAATATTATTTATATTGATGAAAAAAGAATCGTTTATTTTTGTTACCTGCATTAACCGTGAAACGGGCGATAAACATCAAACATAATGACTAATAAATATTTGCACAAAACCGCGGCAACTCTTTTATCCGGAACATTACAAAAAGCTGATATAACCACAGTAATTAGCGGAATCACGGCTCGTCAATGTGAGTATTTCATTAATATTGAACATAATTACATCATTTTGAATCTTGAAACAATGACCACCAATTAAAATGTCACAGTACTGCAGTGTAAAGCGTTTAATAATGTAGTGATTATATTACAAAAAGCTGTATACTACATAATATAATATATTCAGCGCCCCTAGTGAACGAATCGAGGTCATGAAATATTTTCAGTCAGAACGCTAGTAGGTTCATTCCCCCTTCTACTCTAAATGCTCGCTGCTGTGTTAGGGGTCGAAAACTGCAGTCGTATCAAACCATTCAAACCATTATATATATTTTTATTTTTTTTATTACTACTCTTTCATATTTACATGACTTGACCAATTTATCCATAAATAATAACTTACAATACGAAAAACATTATTCGATATATCATTGCCATGGACTACCTAGCTATAGTCGACTCATACACAGATTTTTTCGGAGAAACTTCGAGATGCGGTGCTAATTGTTGGCGAAGCTACGAGCCTAGATATAACTAGGAGTAGGATATGACAATGAAAGAGAATGAAAATACCATAATGTATTATTCTTAGAAGAAGTATTGAATTTCATATTTATATAATTTATGATTATTTTTAATAATTTATTGAAAAGTATGAAGATTCTCAATTGCTTTTTAAATGAAATATATCAGTTATTTATTATCCACTAATAACTGCCCATGCCTTTGGTTGCGGGCCGATAAATTATATTTATACAGCGATTAGAAGAAAAAATAATTTATCGTCATATGCGTGTAGGTGGGTAACAGCCAATAGTTGTATTCTCATACTTCCTTAATTGATTTTATATGCCATTTCAACAGAACTTTTTATTTACTCATATTATTATTACTAAATTAAACTGTGCAGGATATACATGTTCTTCTTCTTTTGCTTTCTATAGAACTGCGTTCAGTTATTACTCGTATCTTGTTCCTGCGACACGGATATCCAACTGTCACTACTCCTTCAGCATGTTATTGTATCTGCATACAGCATTTCTCAAGCATCAAACTATAATGGTAAGTTATCAGTTTGTGACAAATAGACACACAGTTTGTCAAAAGCTGCTGAGGTGCGGACAACATTATTGTTTTTATAGTGCTTTACATTACTAGAGTATTTACTTGGACATAAATCAAATGACATTATTTGTAAGCCGATAAAAGAAGCTATTAATTCCGCGTTCCTTAAGACTGGAACAATAAAAACTGATTCGTTTAACGGCGTAACGAGTAGAGTCGAAAGTAACTTACTACTTAGTGTGGATACTGATATCAGCTTGATATAGCTCCTTAAGGCCGATGCCGTAAAGCCTCAACAAGCGATCTTTTGTCTATTATTTTGGTTCGCTTGCGTGACATCTACATCGAATGTTAAGCGGTGTTTGCATACGCCAAAATAATTGTTACGACAGTTGGTCCATTGACAGTTGGTACAACTGTCCTCTTGGCGGGTGGTACCGCCGAAATGTGAGAGCGGGCAAGTAGTCGCAACTCGTCCGTCCTCGTAGTAGGACCGTCCCTCAGGGCGGCCCTTAACGGGCGACGTTATTGACAAATAAACATGTATCGTGAAACAGAAACAAGTTGTTTATAATGTGAACCTGATCCTGCATCCTTCCTCAAGTTAATCGATGTCCAAAATACCAGAGGAGGATATCAATACTTACTAGACGGAAAATATCTGCAATACTCGTATACTTATTTTTTTTTAATGAAAACGTATGCATGATAACACTAACAGAGAGTCAAGAGCCTCCATTACGACATGTTACGTTACATAAGATTAAAGAACTTACAATTATTGTTGAAACTGTATAATTTTTGAAGATTTTCAATGATATTCACTCTCAAAAATATCCTTACTTCTTACTTTAAATATTCTACATACACTTCCAGTAGTAATAATACGATATTTTCAAATCAATAATTTTTAAAATAGGATATGCATAATTTTTAGTATGGATATATGAAATATTTACGTATATGATTTTTCAATAACTTAAAAAAAATGGAAATATAAAATCTGACTAAGCAATTATAAAGATTTATTGAATTTAATTGACAAAACTCTTTACTCTAAGTTGACACACCTATTATATTTAGCGTGTTTTTTTTCCAATTTATTTATTTCTTCCAGAAACATTACAAATATAAATATTGAATGCGATTCTGAAATAGGATATAATAGAAACAAATTATAAAATAATTCAATAATAATACAATAATTTAAAAAGTCCCGGAGCTCGCTAAACAGCATGAGCTCCACGAAATTATTTATCAAAGTAATTTCGTGGAGCTCATGTCGAAACTGGGCTTCTCTCAAGTGGAATATATCAATATTTGAGGCGATATGGTTGAACAGTCTGATCACTCTCCTAAGAGGCATAGTCTCTGGCAGGTAAGTATTACCTCTAAGAAGAACAAACAATCTGTGCCTCCTTATCCTTAAATGTCAGGGACAAACAAACCAATTTCAAACAAAATATCAGGATTTATGAACACGCCGTGCACTAGGCGAAATAAATGCATACTCAAGCACACATCTCTTCTAGTTCTCAACTCATTGTATCCCAACATACCCCGTATAAAGTTAGATGGGTACAGCCACGGATAATATCCATACATCCTCATGCAAATAAACCTCAAAAATTTCTTCTGAACTCTCTCCAACATGTGTTGGTTCCGTGAGGCTGAAATAAAAATGCTTTTTAGTAGGTTATAAAAAACTGAAACGTACATTTTTGTACACATTATATTATAATGTGTGTGACTTGTTAAATTTAAAACATTCCAAGTGACTTACATAATTTATGGTCCTCGCGATATACTCCAATTACACGCAACTACTTCAAGTAACCGCGCTTGTTAGGAACGGTGATAATGATGGATATAAATGTCTCCATAAATAAATACGATACATAACTAAGTTCTCCTATAATAATCACCACTTAACAAAGTGACGGCTTATAGTTTTCAGTTACGTTAACATGGGCAGTGGAAATGATCCTACATTTAACCCACTTGCGATTACAAGTGAATTAATTTATTCTTATTTTCTTCAATTGTTATTCATTGCACATCGGCGCCTCTCTTAAATACCCTTAATTAAAATGGCGCCATTTTAATTGATATTGTTTTAGTGCCTCAAGTAATAAATAGTTTTAAAACATATAATGTCCAACTATGAATTAGTACGAGTTTATTAAAAAGATACGTTATTTTAATGCGATACGTTATTATATAAATATCTATATATATATAGAGGTTGTTAATTGTCTAAAGTGTCATTGATTTATATAATTGTGTAAAAAAATACGTTTTTTTATAATAAAATTATAATATCACATTTTTCAGAAGCGGAAGGTGGTATTTAGGATCCATGACTGGTTACCTTTTAACTGCGCCACTCTTAGGCAGTATGATATTTATGTTTATTTTTTTTACGTAATTATATCAGTTTTTACAAGACACTTTTATTTTATTTAAGCAATGTTTTTTCACTGAGGTATGCCAATCGTGATTGTATTTTGGTAAAGCACGCATATGCTTTATTTTTTATTATTCTTCTATTATTCTATTCACAAGCTTAATATTAAGCTTGTGAATAGATGCATTCTGATTGAATAATAAAAATAATAAAAATATACATACTTTGAATATATACTATAGCGACATCTATCATACGATGATAACTTATATAGAAGATCAGAGACGAGACATCTCAGGTGGAAGAAATTGGCCGGTGACCGAGCGGTATAATTACCTGGGCAAAATGTTGGTTCCAAAGGTCCGCGGTTCGCATACCGCTTCCGCCGTTATTTTTTCTGAATGATTTGACTCGTTTAAGGATTTTTATGTATAGTATATGTATATTTAATTGCTTAGAAATAATGCATATCGCCGTTAGCAAAGGTTTTCTAATCACGTTTCAGACAGCGATGATATGCAATAATTACTATGCACTCGACAGTAGGTCGCTAATTTCGATGCACACTTGCATTGATACTGTTGCATTCTCAACACGGGATGTGCAGCTATTTAGGATGAACCATAATCAGAATACCTTATCGAATGCACTACATGAGTTGATTCAATAACTAGACCTACAAATTTATTTTTATATGTACCCTCCTGTTTAAATGGAAATTGGAACGTTGGGTAAATAATCAGGTTTCATTAACATAATAGTATATATTGACTACTTCCCTACCATATCAGTCATAATTCACTATGGAAAACCTGATAGTTCAGCGTAATGCAATGCCAATCGGAACTATCCTGAATACCACGCCGAAAAACCCGCCCTGACAATACCACGCGGAACAAAATAATTGAATGAATGAAGAATGAAATTATAAATATATATTTTTTACTTAATTCGCATCAACGAATATACATTCATAGTCTTTCGCCAACTATGATAAGTATGATAAGTAATTCAACAAAAAAATCATTATTTAAAGTAATGGCGATTACAGTTTAAGTTTTCAGTAAAAAAAAGTAATAAAAAACAAACCACACTGTAAAAAAATAATGAGGTTTCATAAACATATAATTAACTTTTTTATATATTACTGGTTTATCACTAAGATCAACTATTTCAAAACAAGTCCTTGAAAATCATTATACATGGCTAAAGGCGATAGAGTACGAGTATTATTAAAGTATACGTACTTGACAATATATAAGAATCTTACATTACAAAACTGAATATCCGGAGCCTGCATTTAAAATATAATTACTTGGATAAACAGTGAAAACTGGAAAAGTAAATGGTTGCTAACTGATATTAACATATGTAAAAATATGATGAAAAATATTTAACAAATATTTATATTTTCTGGTGCCCTCGAGATCTGTTAAATTTAATGTTTAAATTTCATCTGATGCCATATAATTTTGCTCTGAATATATAGTAGGCTGGATATGGGATCTATACATTTGAACGTCAGCTCCAGCAGAGTGAATGAATTTATAAAACCTCCACAACAATTTTCTAAGATTATTGTAAATAAACACGTTTGTAGAAGAGTTGTGCTAATACGTGATGTGAACTAAGTTACATGGATATTACGACAGGAGAGATACGTTACTTGGGAAGTAGTAAGCCAATAATTCTGCTTGCAAAAATGGCGTGTCTGTAGCAATCCACAAAAAATCATAAAAACAAGCATATGTACTGCTTTGGTTGGAATTAAAACTAGATACATCATGTAGCAGCTTACACAATTCTTTGGTGGGTTTTATAATAGTGGCATATGCAGTAACAATATATGATGTGTTTAAGTTTTATAATACTTCCATATTTAAATACACTTTTGCTGTGTTACTTTCACACTGGTATCCACTTTGCAGAATGGTACTATTAAATTAGAACGTTAACATATTGCGTAAAGTATAGGCATTCAAATTCTTTCAGCGTGCACATCACTTGACGGTTTTCTCACGCTTATATAATATGACAAACGATATAATTGTTCGAAACAAATATAAACTTTTAAAATATATTTTTTACTATCTCTAAAAGAGAATTTTCACTCTCACTTAAAATTGTAATGTTAAATAGCAAAACATCCAAAACTTTAATAAAAATTATGTGGAATCTTTTTTTTTTAAGATAAATTAATTGTTAACTTAACGTAAAGTATAGATTAACATGGCTCAACCCAAATGTCATGAAATACATATTTTGGAAGGAATACCTAAAAAA
The DNA here is from genome assembly GCA_022606575.1 of Glossosoma conforme. Classification (NCBI taxonomy): domain Eukaryota; kingdom Metazoa; phylum Arthropoda; class Insecta; order Trichoptera; family Glossosomatidae; genus Glossosoma; species Glossosoma conforme. The sequence continues at coordinate 3,643,073 of JAGTXR010000100.1, read as the reverse complement.
AAATATCATTCATATAGTATAATGGATAACTTTTAGTATACAGTGTATACTTGATCAAATAATTTTAAAATACTTCGTTTGTATGACTTGAATATTATTATTTTGACAAGCCAAGTAGGGGGAAATATACAATCAATGAAGAAAAAGTAAGCCAAACTATAATGAAAAATATACTCTTTAATGCACCAACTGGGAAAATGCCTAATGTGTTATGAAATCACGAGTTACTTGGTATTGCTTTTGATTGATAAATGTGTCCATGGGTGATGATTTTAAAATAAATCACACTCAGAAGATGACTACTGCAATGGAAACTAAAACGTTGGAACGAGTAAAATATTATTTAGTATGGTTGTGTGTTCTTTCAACTTTAATTGTCGCATATGTTGTTTTTATATTAAATGGTAAGAGAATGCAACGTTACATGTAACATTTGTGTTTCATAATATCTATACAAGCCATCCAATAAATACTATCATTAATATTATAATAGATATTCTCATCAAAAGTAATTGTTTAAATTTGTCGCTTTTATTTCTATTCTTATCACTATTCTGCATAAGACTTAACGTCAAGTATTATCAATAATAATGAAAATGTTTTCTTCCGTTTGCTGAAACTTTAAGGGTAATTATTTTTCAATAAGACGCCAACAGCCCCGCAGCGCCTCATAACTAAGACAAAGGAGGACAGAGGCATCGTTAGAGACTCGGGCTCGTATACACGGAGCACAGCCAGCCCATCCTCCCCTGCCACACACATTCTAGCTTCTGTTTAAAGGCCAAAGATGGTGGTAAATATTTTACTGACTCGGAAAAAACGATCCTCTGAAAAATGATTGAATCCATACATCACCCTTCTCGACGCATACCACCATATAAAAGTCTACTTAGTAATATACGAGTATCGTCATGAATCCCTAATCGATTTCATTATATTACATAAATAGTTAATTAATTTTTATGTATTGATAATAAGGGGTAAATATTTTATTTTGACATTTTAATTAATAAAATAAATTTAAAGTATGTTACGTTTGAAGAAAAGCTAAGCGGTCAACAAACTGTTTTTTACCCAATAGGTACAACTATGTATCTCCAAATTAATAAATTAAGTAACACAATTTAATAACTAATATATTTTAAAAAGTACTATGTTTACTTTTTGCGTAAAATTTTTCTTAAATATTATTGCAAATATACGACTGTTTCGATGAAAAAAGTCCATGGAAATATTTCTGAACTGTCAAATAATGTTGTTCACAATTGATCATGCTGAAACATGAAAAAGCTCAGGAAACTGAAACCTAAAGATCCGAATCACAAAAGCTCGCTTTTCTTACGTATAAAATGATAGTCATTAAAAAATCAACCCTTTCTGTTATGCACGTAAATTATTTAAAAAATTGTATTTTCCAACAATCTAGGAGAAATCTTAATAATAAATTATCTAAGCTTAAAACCTCAGGTACTGCTAGTAGATCTTCTAATGGTGATTTTTATCGAGCTCAAAAGAAGTGAATGTTTAAAAATAAAATGGAAAATTGTTATTGATGTAGATATATCCGTCAACTGATAAATTATCTGGAAATTCAAAGATGAAGTAAACAAGTGTGAGGAGTGTGCAATTACCAGGATGCGGCCCGTAGTGGTCTGTCCCGAGATGAGTTCGCCGGCCCAGTCCTTGGCCTCGGTCATGAACGTCCCCTCGAACTCCTGCTTGCCCTGCCGCGCCGCCTTCTGCTCCTTCTGCTTCGGATCGTTGGGCGAGAACTCCGGTTCCTTGCGGCAGCACATGAAGGTGACGGCGCGCCATAGTAGCACGATGGCCAGCCCGGCCAGAAAGGTGACGACCGAGGACAGCAGGAAGCACCACCATTTTCGGACTTTGAGGCATTCATCTATGGGGGTCGGCTCGGTGGCCGGTTCCTCGCACGAAGCCATTCCCCGGCATTCAGTCCAGGTGCGGCCCCATCAGGCCCCTGGCCCTGCACGCGCGTGCAGCCGCCTGCCGGCCTGTAGTGGCGCTACTGGCGCTGCTGCCGCTACTGGCGCTGCTGCCGCTACTGCCGCTACTGCCGCGCCCGCGCCCCGATCGATACCGCGCCCGCCTCCCGCCGCCCCCGCCCCCAGCCGCCCCCCCGAGCCGAGACCCCGAAAGCCTCCCGCCCAACTTTTTTCGCGCCAAATCGATGAAGCCTGTATTTGCATTATTCGGACGCGACGGCCGAGCCGAGAGTTCTCCGGAAACCGCAAGACGAGCGGAGAGCGGATAAGACCATCACGGGGAGAAGAGTCACTCGCGAGGGCAGGAAGTAGCGCTGACGGCGACGGCTGCTAAGGAAGCGAGCGGACTGAGCGGACTGAGCGGACTGAGCGGACCGAGCCGGCTGAGGTCGAGCGACACCGCCACTCGCGGAACATAGCGCGGGTTATGAGACAGAGAGAAGAGCTTCCATCGGCCGCTGAGCAAAGTCTGAGCTGCTGCTTGCCGCACGTCCGCACCTCGACTGAGCCGCGCCGCGCCGCGACACTCATTCACCCACGAGCGCTGCGCAGCTGCTGCTGATGATGATGATCATCGCCACTAATCTCTCAAAATAATTCACAATTTACTATCCATAAAGCCTGTAAGATTCGCATAACACTTTCACTGTGTCTTTTTTATACGCAATGGTTTTTAATTAAAATTTACAGATAAAACATTTTTCATACAGACAGCGTCCTGAAAATATATATTTTCCAAAACTATTTCAGTTAATATTTTTTTACTGATTACACAAAATCTAAAAATTTCCATAAATTATCCTGCTTAACATCATTACAAGACATTACAATTTTGTTCGATTAAGACTGACAATAAAGAAAATAATTTACGTATTTTCAAAGCTCGTTGTGATATTAAACACCAAATTTTCCGACTAATCCATTTCACAATTATTTTTTAAACATTCCATAGATTTATTTTTATTTTAAATAATACGAATTATTGCATCAGACAATTAGATAAAGATACTGTCTTAAATTATATAGTTTTTTTTTTCGGAAAAAACATTTTAATGGTATGGATGGTGTATTATTTCTATTTTAGAATACAGGAAGGCGGTGATCTTTTCTGTAGCGCTTTCCATTGTAAGGATAGCTAAATGCTGCCCGTGGTCTACATATAGTTTGGATTAATAATCAATGTCAGCCATTTTCAGATTATGTATCAGGTTCATAGAAAATAAATTGATCAAATATATTGTACATTTTCGTTTTAAGTTTTGTTGGGAATCATGTATTATTAATTTAGTTGATTATTAAATTTTAATTACTTAATTATTTTTAATCAACATTGCATCCCATTTTTTTTCAATATCTACGAATTTTCAATCTGCTTCTAAAGTGTATGCAGCCTCATAAATACAAATATTTCCTTGAACTTCAGATATCTTGAAAATGTTCATTTGCTTAATTTGTTTACCAAATTATTGTGACATCAATTAATCACTTTTCTATTAACCAAAAAATAGAAGAGTTTATGAATTATTTTATAATTCTAGTTAGTTTTGTGAATAAAATCATTATAAGAAAAACTACACAAAACCTGTAAGTTATTTTTAATGGTTTAATATTATTATTGTTTATTTGGTTAGGGTGGATGGAAAATTAAGGAATCGCCCTACGCGGTAAAGGCCCTAGTTACGCCACTGAGAGGATGATCAGTGGCGTAACTATATCTATGAGAAGTGTAGGAAAATCATCCATCAATTTGCGTGGTATCCATTTCAGGTTTTTTTTAATTATTCTAAAAACATTCAAGTTGCATATTGAAATGTTTTCAAATTTCAACAAATTGAACACTTTTAGTTGCACCAGAAACTACAGTTACAGAGAATCTAACTAAGGTATCAGAAATGAGAGATTTGGGTATTGTGTTTGACAAAAATATGACATTGGTTCCATATTTATGAAATCACAAAGAAAGCTTCAATGTCTTGGTTTCATTTTAGATTGATTAAGTAATTTAAGACCGTTTATATCAAACGTGTATGTTAAAATTGTTCATTATTTCCCTTAAATATTGAAATTACTTCTCAAACAATCTAATATTATGTAAATGCTACGTTCTATGTTCTAAAGTTTATTAAGCTATTTTTGTATGTAAGCACATAGAGGAGAATACCGACAGTAATTCTGAAGTTTTTCATCTGTGGATGACCATTTTACAAATGGATAAGCGCTGCATGTGGAGTGATGATCCGTCAACGTCATGGACTACAGCCCTTTACTAGGACTACACACATTCACGCAACATCCTTATTATTACAGGAATTTACTATGAATGTGTGTTCTTTACGGGACGACTTTCGTCTACCACCAATTTTAATTGATAGGCTATGACTGTCATATTACGGGTGAGTGATCAAATTCACCCCAATTGGGGTATTTTAAAGCTCATAAATCGATTATAAATATATATATTTTAATCTCCGTCAGGAATCGAACCCATGACCTTTGAGTCGTCATGCAAACGCTTTAACCACTGAGTTATACCGCCTGGCTATATTTGATTGTCATATAAAGTCTCACTTAGAATCACTACTGTAAAAAAAAGTATGTATTAATTACTCGTATTTACCTCTTATTGTACTAATGAAATTCATAGTTGCTCGTAAACACGATATTTATCTTGTTTTAGTTTATATGGTGCTGTTCAAGTTTAAGTAAAGAGCAGTCCGTCGGTGAAGGCTAGTGTTGTGTCGCGGGCGTTCCCCATTATTGGCAGATTGGCAGCACAGCACGACACCGATTAGGGATCCCTAATGGAAAACTCGCTGGTGCTTTCACTTTCACCCGAATTGATTGGAGCCTCGCTGCGTGCTGAGGCCGCGGCAAGGCAACCGATCGAATGCCGGAAAATCGTTAGTCGCGACCCATTTACGACTTTCAAAACGCCCGCGCCGCACAAAAATCTTACGATACTATCCGTTACCCTATGTGAAAATATATATCTACTATATACAATACGATACTACCTACAGGTTTTGCAGTATAGATTATTCAAAAATTTGCTCTATCGAACAATTGATGAAGCCGGTCTCGCTTCCTAAAAACTAGGTGTATTATATAGATAACGTCGGTATTTCAACGATAAACATTTTTTTCTTTTATATAAAGGACGAATCCGACCTATTTGAATACGGCAGTCACCTTTGGATTGGAGCCCCAAAATACCTTCTAAGCTTAATTGACTCAGTTCAAAGAAGAGCAATTCGTTTGATAAACAATGACACTCTTACGTCTGACCTGCAATCAATGGAACACAGGCGTAAGATTGGTTCTCTTAGTCTTTTCTACCGTTATTACCACGGTCGCTGCTCTTCGGAACTTAAAGAACTAATTCCTCCTGCACCCACCCACAACCGACAAACTCGTCTTACACTTGCCGAACATCCATAAACGGTTAATATATGTCGACCAAGAACTGGCAGTTTCCAAAATTTCCTTCCTTAATTCCACCGGTAAGCTATGGAATGCTCTTCCAGCATCTGTGTTTCCTCCTTCCTACAATCTGTATCTCTTCAAGAAATAGATAAATATACACTTGCAATATCCCCAACCCACACACAACACACGTTTCCCGCATGCAGCGTCCAGCCTCCCTGGCTGAGCGTCATAGAGTGCACTGGTCTTGACCGGGTGTGCTCTCCTGCATGCGTTTACGTAAAAGAAATATACGCATTCATAGCAAATATCATTTTGGTATATATATGGTATACATGCCATATCTATCCTTAATATACTCGTAAATCAAAGAAAATAATATGGTTAATGTGAGGATTCTAACCACAGATCTTAGTCCTGTTCATTGCACTGGACATTGACCACTAAGCTAATTTCCCAACCTCATGAAGTAGCAGACTTTTAAGAAGAATTTATTTAAGATTTAATAAATTGATTATCCTCAAAAAAAATACTTTTAATATTCATACAGCTCACGGTCTCAACTAAATTATAAAATGTATGGAAACAACTTTGCTAGTATGTATTAACATTTATTTTTCTTTAAATAATTGAGGATTAAAATTTCATATAACATGATATTTGATATGGACACACATGTCTCAATTTTTTAATATATTTTATTTTCTTGAATTTTTGATTTGATTTTCTTGAATTGAAATTTTCTAATATAAATTTAAGACATTATTTTTAGGCGGTTAAGCGTTAAACGTGCTAATTTCTAACACATATTTTGATGGTGGATATTTAACTGTCATTGTATTGATCAGCACTAGAATCAAGAAACTTAAATAATGCAATGGACGTTGCGTTTGTTATGCGTGTGGAAAGTATGGGAAAAAAATCAGTTTATGTTCCGTAAAGAACAACTATGGAGTATCGATGCTCAGTATCACAATTAAAATTAACCAATTTGTACTGAGGAGGATAGATGTGTATTTGATAAGTATTTATATTAAAATTTAACGAAGGAAGAAAACACAGATACCTAAGTGGATGAAAAATCAATCGTAGTGATCGAAGCAATGGATTTCAAACTGGAGTCAGCAGTTTCCTATGACCTAGAGCAGTGCTCCGCAACCGGTGTGCCGCGGCACACTGGTGTGCCGTAAGCCGATACAGGTGTGCCGCGATCAAATAAGGCAATATTATAAATAAATAATTTTACAACGGTCCTCAAGCTCCCAGTGCCTATCGCCTATTAATGTAGACATACAACGAGCAACTTGCTTTATTAAGTTCTAAATTAAATTTAAAAAAGTGAAATTGATCGAATTAATATCTATTTTTGGCTTTTGGTGTGCCGCGGTATTCAAGGTGAGAACTTTGGTGTGCCGCAAAATCAAAAGAAGTACTTTGGTGTGCCGTAGATGAGAAAAGGTTGCGGAGCACTGACCTAGAGGACCGTGAAGTGAGTGGTGGGACCGTGAGATCTGTTAAAATATTGTATCTTATAATAAATATGTGTGACTTTCTCTTATATTAACAACATTACATGTTATAAGACCTATCATAATATACATTATGAAATGACGCACTTGAGGAAGGATATTCAATAGCTCCTTACTTAATTATTTTTAAAGTAAAATAGACATTAATAACATAAAAGCTAGTAGAGCAGTTAAAATAATAGTTCAAACAAAATGTAATACGAAATATTCAGATGTATTTCAAAGGTTGCAAAAATACATATCAGTAAAATTATACAATTAAAATATCTTTTATGAAATTGAGACTTACTCGCAGTGCGGAAAAACATTGTTATTGTCCATGATGAAATTAAACCAATATTGAACTATGATAGTTCCTGTGTTCTGCTGTACAAGCAAAGGAGCTGCGTCAGTGGCCTTTATCATTTATTATCGTTTAAATATAATTTTCGTATTCTACTATCATATATACTATTCTTAGAAACGTAGTAGTAGTAGAAAATAATATTTTATACCATACTGAATTCCAGTGTGTAAATCGTAGAAATGAGTTTCAAAGCATTTCTGCTCAAGTTAAAACTTATTTACTTGTATTACGATAAAGAAAAATTCGTTTCTAATCTAACTAAGATTTTTCCTTGTCTACGTGCAATTATCTCAACAATGATTGTCCACTTGGCTTGAAGCTTTCATATGCAAAACATTGGGAAAACGTAAGCCTTGTTCAAGTCCATGTGTAATATCTGAGAATCTCAGCCTTACTTGATCAAAACAAAATTCCACTTTTACAGCACCTGTATTATCCCCGTTCTATTGTACGTCTGTGAATCCAAATATCCAAAAAGGCAATACAGTCTATAATTGATTACGAAAACATTTGCCGGCGTAGAATATTAGGGGTACGGCGATTAAACGTTTTGAGGAATGACGAAGAAAGGCAACTCATATATAACATTCATCCTTTAGTCAGTCAAGAGACGAAAATGGACCAGGCTGGGTGTCTTCAGATGCTGTAGCATACCATAAACTACAGCTTCCTTTTCATCAAGCTCTAATAGTTTCACCATCCTGGAAGGCTGTTGGATACTGTACATATAATGTACTCCAAAGCTCTGGGGACATGGGACGATAAAACGACCAATTCAACAATTTAAATAAATATCAACAAAATGTGAAAAGCGGCATTTTAGGCATATCTACTAATTGCTTATTTACTATCAAAAAAGTGAAAATTCTGTTCAAGCAAGAAAAAATAATGAATGGGTATAGAGAAGATGTTTGACATAACGCCAATGCCTGATTTTCAAAATTTCGATTTGGCCATTTTGATGTTAAAATTACATCACTTTCTGGAAGACCGGTTGAAGCTGATAAAGACACAATAAAAACAAATGCAACTCGATAAATAATAATTGCATCATTTTTTTGTATTTATTTGCTGTTCAAACATTTCGAGGAGACTTAGAATATTTATTTACCTCCTCATTAGAGCTTTTTGAAACCATCATAGAATTCACCAGCTAAAATAACATATTTCCAACAGAAATTTACGAAAATATAAATTTATTACAGTAAATTTCCAAATCAAAATGATATATTTTATATTTTTGGTAGTAAATTAGGCATATTAAATAAGTATAGTATCTTTATTTATTTATTTTTATTATGGGCACAAAATAATTAAAAGAAAACATTTATACCTATCCATGTAAAAATATGTCATTAAATCTCTGTATTAAAAAGTATGCAACTTGTAGCTAGCTTCGGAGTATTTTTAAACAGTAATGATCGCTGAAGGAGTGTCATTTATTTTGATTTAATATACATTTTTATTACAAATGTGTGTCGGTCCGCTAGCCAGAATATGTCACTGGGGACCTCTCATAGCTTTGGGTAAAATACATTTGGTTTATTTCGTATTTTGACCGACAAAATCGTAGTTGTGTAGTTTTGAGGTTAGAATAATGAAGTATCGCTGTCATTTTTGTTTGGTTGCAAACTTTCTATCTAAAAAATATAAAAAACTGGTGGGTGATTTTAAAATATATTTCATAAAATTCAATATCTTTATTTTAATAATGCCTTACAACTATTCCTTTATTTGGTAAATCCTTGTTATTAAATATCTTGCAATAGGTGTGTGCATCTAATCATTATTATTGTATGAATCAGGTGACCGTCAATAATTTCATGCGTTAGATTATTTCAATATTCGTTTTTAGAAAGTATTTGTTTGAAGAATTTATTACTTGTACGATTTATCACACTTTCTTTTAATTTTGATTATCCTTAAAATCCCAACATTAAAATATTTATGTTATTAGTATACTTAGCAAGTTATGCAATGTATTAATATTTCTTCAATATCCTAGACGTTTTTCATCTTAAAGGATCAACAGTATTTGATATTTATGATGCATAGCTTAGTTAGAGAGAGACTAGGAATCTGGCAGTGACAAACATAAAACTGTGTTGGCCATAAGCTCCTTCTAATAAAAAGTTATGTTTACTTAAAGTTAGGTACGCTGCGCAAATTCTTGATTTTAACTTTGCTTGTGCATTTATGCGGACGTGGTGAACCAAACACATCCGTACCAATATAATACATATGATTTAAAAGGGATGAAAGAATTTTAATCTAGCAGAGGTAGAGAATGTTTATAGCTTGACATGACTTAAGTCCTCTCTGCTTGCTGTTGCTTTTTGCAGGAATCGTGAAGATTGTGACATGGATGACCATGCACTGCCTGAGCATGTGGTGGCCGCCCTGGACCAGCCTGGGCTCCTGCCTGAACGCAGCCACCTTCCTGTTCCTGGCCGGCTGCACGTTTTTCTACTTCCTATCCGCTCTCTCTCTTGGACCAGGATTCGTCCCACTACAGTGGATACCTGTATGAACAAGACCCAATATTGGTTTTAAAATTTTGACTCTGATTCGTCAATGCTGTTGATTGAAACGCAGAATAGTTAGCAATATCATTTTATTTATTGAAATAGTCTTAGCCTCGTCTTAGTCTGCTTGAGAGTTATTTTACATACATATCAACATACAGTTTTTATACACATTTGGGAGTTTGTCAGGGCTCTGACCTGGGACCATTCTTGTTCTCTGCTGGTGTCATTCATTAATCGAGTTATGTTTATAAAAGGTGATATGTAACAAATGTTTAATAATTGATAAAGGTCATCGCTGTATATCACTTCTTAAATTTTGTATTTTTTTTTTTTTAGGAAAATAAAGAGGACTGTAAATATCTTCAGTTTTGTGCCGTCTGTCAGGGCTACAAGGCCCCCAGAGCTCACCACTGCCGGAAATGTAAGTATTTTTTATATTTCTTAATATAATAATAAATACCTCTTAATTTCTGTCAATTTTAATAGATTTTATTTTTAATATCGGAAAACTTGAATTCAAAATAACACTTGTGTTAAAAGCATATGAATCATAGTCACCTTTCTTTTAAACCTGTTAACTGTCTTTATATACAAGTTTTTAAGTGTCCTTTTATGACGTATATCTCATATATGTAACACAAAGCTACTCATTATTTATCTTGTTTTCTAATAATCGTCATATTATTGGTGCTATACTTGATGATTACTATTATTTTATGTTTATGAGGAATATTTAAAATTAATATATTTTGCTTATATATATTTTTTTTTAAATTTCAAGGTGGTAGATGTGTGAAAAAGATGGACCACCACTGTCCCTGGATAAACGGCTGCGTTGGCTGGGCCAATCACCTGGACTTCACTCTGTTTCTGCTGTTCGCTGTACTGGGATGTGCCCACGCTACTGTTGTACGTGGGATTTAATTTTCTATATTTTTTTAAAACTTGTACCATTTTTATGTAAATAAGCAAAAAAAAAATACACCCATTGATGGAAATATCTCAGCTTAAAAATCTATGACTAGTATTTTTGAGAATGGATAAATGCAGTATGTAGTATTGATCAACTAATGTCATTAGACCTCAGCCTGGCATCAAGCAATTTCCGCATATTAGTGATGTATAAATTATGAGACTCACTGAGAATGTGTTGTGCTCATGGAACGATTTGTATGCTGTCTAAACCTCCACGGAAGCATGAACGAGGGCATTTTTACAAAAAGCCATCAAGCCTAAACCAAAAAAATAGAAATTCACAGATAGACTTTTGGAGTTTACACGGTCATCGCGAGCACTTTGCTTCTATAACACTTAAGATCCTCTCTCTACTTTACTTAATTTTGGTCAATGCCATGAAAATGTTCAGCATTCTGCCAAGAGACATGACAATCCAAACTGATATTAGAAGTTAGCCAAGGTGTACAGTATAATATTTATTGAATGCATAATATTATTTTGTAGGTTCTATCGATCACCTTGTATCGTGGCATTAACCGCAACTGGTACCTTTACTATGGCAATGCCCGAGAACCTCTGGTGCAGTTCACAGTGGTAACGTTGCTGATGACAGTCCTGGCTCTGGGGCTCGCCATCGGAGTGGTGCTGGCCGTGGGAATGCTGTTTTATTTCCAGGTATTCATCCAAAATCGACATTTATTTGTTTATCAATTTCACAAACTAAACTGCAATTATAATTTGTTTTGTAAATATTTATCAAAATTATTGCGAATTTTTTTATTAATTTTTCCAAATTCTTTTTTTACTTAAGCTTAATATTAGATATAGATATATTACAAAAATTCCAAAAGTCACAATATCATACAATAATCATTACAATAATGGATCATAAAATTTATTTTATTACCATGTACCATCAAAAACATACTCTTAAAAAAATAAGAACTAAATGAAATATATTCATTAAATAAAATTATGCAATTTTTCTTTTTAGTTTAGCAGTATAGTTAGAAACCGGACGGCGATTGAAGACTGGATAGAGCAAAAAGCCATCCACAGACACCAGAAGATGGAGAAGTTCATTTACCCGTATGACCTGGGGTGGAAGAGGAACATCAGTGTGATGTTCCGGTGCCGTCCGGCCAGAGACGGTATAGTCTGGGACGTCAGAGAAGAGTGCGATCAGTTTACACTGACGGTTAGTATTTAATTATCAAATTATAACAGGTTAGCATCTCCGTCAAACTATGCTCGGATATTAATAGATGACTTCATGAATTTCAGCCTCGGCCGCTACTTTGTGGCCACGCTCACGCAAAGTTTAATTATCTTCCACGTGAAGGAGAAACATTGATGGATACAAGAATAAATTGGTCATCTGTCCATATTGATGTTTGTAGTCTGGAAAATCACAATATTTGTTGATATTTTAATTAGACGAACTAATGAAAACATCCAAATTACTGCACAATTTCACTCACGCTCTTTGTTGAAAAACTGATTCACATACAAATCAATCCAATTTTTTGATGAGAGAAGTGTCATAAAACGCTGTGAATATTTTCATGTGTTGAATATTGTTATTTATGTACAGTGGTTTATAAAGTATTAGTATATTGAAGAATATTCTTACCCCTAATATAAATATAAGAATCTCTTTGTTTTTCCGCCTCATTTTATAGTGGTAAAATAAGGATGTACCATGACATCAGCACGATGTAGCCCTTGCTTACTGGTACCGAAACCCTCGATAAACAATGTTTCGTCTCGTATTTTTGTCGCTTGCCACACATTTATGTGTCAGCCATATTGAGACTAGTTATAGTATTTACCACCGACGGCGCTGGTGACCGATCACGGGCCACTGGAGTCTAAGCGCCGTCGAGCGCGTGAGTTATGTGTTGACAATCGAGAAGGTAGCATCACGGCCATAGCGGCATGTCTCCCGCTCGGCCGAAAGCTTGTAAAGTTTTTAAGTAAATAAAATCAATGTGCTTCTTAAAGAAAGTGTTTGTCTGCTGACCTGCTCCTCATCCTGCCCTCAAGCGACGAAATAACTCCCCTTTATGAAAGACGAGGATGTTAACCACTACGTGAAATAATGTTGGTAGGTTGAGCAACTGGATCAGAAGGCAGAGAAGCGCACCCGCGCGCGAGTGTACAAGATGGAGAGGAGTGTCCGCGGCGGCTTCTGTCCGCTGGCTGCCGGGTTGGCCACCGTGCTGCGGCCGCCCTGCACCGATGAGAGCCGCATCGCCCTGACTCAGGGGGACTGTGTGGCTGTCACGAGGTGGAGAAAGTAAGTTTCATTGCTGTAACTTGTTTATCTAGTGAGATGAAGATTCTTGAATTGTAAATGCTGAGGCCTTCTTTCCTTTGTTGTCATAAGATACACTCAAAAGAGATATTCAAACCACTTAATAGAACAACTTATTTTAGTACAATAATTGAATAGTCAATATTTTAAAAAGTATATTATATTATTTTGTATTTCTTCTGCTGAAAAAAATGCGCAGTGATTATATATTATCAGATAACTGTATAGGTAATAGAAACACTAAAAATTAGGCATTATTTTTTTACTTAACAAGATGTATGAAATACTCCGCAAAGATTTTACTGTTATGTATATAATTATTCTGGATTAACTCAATGTGTGATTTGCCCGAATACGATTCGGGTAAGTATTTTGCTGACACAGTGATTTGCCTGAACTGGATTCGGGCACATCATACAGGAAACTTTTTATAGTGATTTGCCTGAATCCAGCTTGGGTCATTCCCCCACCAGTCTAGAGAACGCATCGCGCGCGTTAAGTGACACGTGTCGTAATTTTTTTTTTTTTTTGACCTACTTTTTTCCAAGAGGTTGACCACAGAAGCGGGTAAATTCTATGATTAATATATATATTATTTACTCAATCACTGCACATCCTTTTCAGGAATATCTTTATCAGAACTGGTCAATTTAGTATATTTCTATTATTTATCTACTTTAATATTAATTGTATTATTTTGTTTATTTTTCAGGTACTGGTTATTTGGTGAGAAGATCGAAGAAAGTAAATGCAGATCGGGTGCAGATCGAGTGCGGGGCTGGTTTCCCAGAAACGCGGCCGTGGAAATGATCGGAGACACCAATCAGCTCTACGACAACTACGAGGAGCAGCAAAGAGAACAACACGCAGAACAAAAGAAGGAGCTCTGAGCCCCTAGCAATACTTCAAGACTTAAAAAAGTGATATTTATATAACGCAGCTTTGGTTTCAGTTTTGTTTTATTCTATGTAAACAATTCGTTTTCTATTGTTAATTGATACTTATGTAGGGTTTTTAAAAATGGACTGGTTTTGAATGTAACACTTTTGTCAATTTGGATATCTTGCATATAGTTTACTTATTGATATTCAGTATTATTGTTTAAACTCATAAAACTAGGTACCATTGCTGAAACTGGTGGGCTTTTTGGTAAATTTTCTTTTTAAATATTTAATTTCCAATTTTTAACCTCATTATTTACATATAAGTATGTAAATTCTTCATGATTTTTTATTTATTTTAAATAATAAATTGAAAATGTCACATTAAAAATAAAAGTAAAAGATTGCTTAGAAATTATTCCACATTTTTTTATTACAGGACAACATGATTTAGATACATCGAGTAGCCATTGTCTTGACAATGATATTGACAAAACTTGAAAAATTTTAGAATAATTTCTAAATAATCTTTTACTTTTATTTTGGTATTATGGAATTCCACCAAGAATTATTGATCGAAAAAATTCATCATTTCAAAGGAAATAAGTCGTTTAAGTAATTTTGTAATAGGTGCTCCAAAACAGACACAGCAATAGAAAATGTTGCAAAATACCAACTCACATAAATTAGACGTTACATATAACTATTTTCAGTATTTATTTCATGGGAGATTGTGATACTAATACTCAACTACTGCAATGACAGGTCGTGTTGACAAAAATATAGTAATTGTTTAATGGAACTAATCCTGTAATCAATGACCTTAAAATTGCGTCATAAAATTCACAGTTGAGTTGTGTAAATTGTTTTAAGTGTAAAACCTATTCCTGTTCTACTGTTTGACATTTGTTTAATGAGTTGTGTGAGAATATCAATTTAATATATTATCAGATTTTGACCAATTTGTAAATACATAGTTATATTGTAAAGTATATTAAACTTAAGTATGTTTTTTGCTATTGTGATGAAGTGTGATTTTCCTTGATTATGCAAATAAACATTACTATTGTTATTTTTCGTATAAAATTAGATTAAAGCTTTTAGCACAATATTTTAATATAATATAAAAACAATCCGATTGAAATAATATATAATGAGTGGTGTGAAGAATAATTTATCAGTCCAATATTCTAAAAAATATATGATTATCTAATTTTAAATATATTTTATTATATTATACAAAAAAAACATATTGTTAAATTATTAAGTAAAAGTAAAACAAATCTTCTCAATGTTAAATATTATTTTTATTATCTGATATTTTTTATAAATATGAAAATAAAAAAGTTACAAAGCTTATAATAAACTTAAAAGATTAAATAATAAATCCTAAATGTGTTCTAATCTAATTTAATTTCCATCAAGTTATCCGCTTTATTGAATTCTAAGACTTCACTAAACTTTGTGAAACACTAACATCACTGTAAAAGAGAAATTAATAAATTTAATATGAATTATGTAAGAAAAGTTTTTTCATTTCACTTAACACAATCTATTTTCCATATAATTGGAGGGAATGTTGTCACAATGTTATGGAATATTAAAATAGCACTATTTAAAACTTAATCTTCATGTCGGCAAATTAAATACTTTTTCCCCGGCAACTAGCAGCATCAATGAACTGTTGATTATCCCGTGTTAGATTTTGTAACCAGGGATGGATGATCTTATATATGGTCTGGAGATATCTATGCTTACATAGCAATTCATCTCCCTCATGCCCTTCCAATGTCATTGCTGAAGTTTCGGGGATTTGTATGTTAAATATTTTATCACACCTTTTCAGAATTCTATTAACATGGATTAAATAACTTCATTGTTATATTTTAATTATTATGGCTTGTTAAGGAGGCTTACAAATATTAAAGTGAAGAATGGTGCATTACATAGCTTAAGTTGCTGGTGTTTGGTTTTCAAGTGTCTAGTACTCGTCGCCGTCGTCGATCTCGCCTTCCACTGAATCGACTCCCACCTCCTCGTAGTCCTTCTCCAGAGCGGCGAGATCCTCCCTCGCCTCAGAGAACTCTCCCTCTTCCATTCCCTCTCCCACATACCAATGCACAAAAGCCCGCTTGGCATACATCAGGTCAAACTTGTGATCGAGTCTGAAACAAAACATATTTTTTTAAATAATTAGCTGATGTATAATATTTTATATAAATAGTGGCAACGAAAGAAAACAATGCTGATTGAAATTTGGCTTTCTATAATTGAAAAATTTTGCGAAATTAATTTACCCTGTCATCTGTTTTTTTCTTATCATAAAACTTAAACAAGCATTCTTTTTACATAGTATATACATTGACATCTAAAAGAGATACGATGAGGGCTTGCAACAACGTTTAATAAGTTTAGTTTAACATTCAAAGTGTATAATCCAGACATGAACCGGGTAGGTCAATGGCTGGAGAAGATTACTCACCTGGCCCAGGCCTCAGCGATGGCGGTGGTGTTGGAGAGCATGCAGACGGCGCGCTGCACCTTGGCCAGGTCGCCGCCCGGCACCACAGTGGGCGGCTGGTAGTTAATGCCGACCTTGAAGCCGGTGGGACACCAGTCCACAAACTGGATCGTGCGCTTGGTCTTAATCGTGGCGATGGCAGCGTTTACGTCCTTTGGCACAACATCACCTCTGAAAATAAAATATTATTTCAAGTACTCTATTAGTAAACAAGCAAGATTCTCAATTTTATTTCATTAAGAACTTTTTTTTTTTTTTATGTAAACACATACAGGAGAATACCGACAGATGGTGATAGTAATATTTTTGAAGTCTCATCTGTGGAATTCTATGACGCTTACCATGGTGTATATGGCTAAACGCTGCATGTGGAGTGTTGATCCGCCAATGTCAGACTACAGCCCGAGATTCACGCATCATCCTTTATTATTACAGGAATCTACTATGAATGGGTGGTCTTCACGGGACGACTTTCGTCTACCACCAATTTTAATTGATAGGCTATGACTGACATTTTACGGGTGATGGATCAAATTCACACCAACCGGGGTATTTTAGAGCTCAGAAATCGATTAAAAATCCTTTTTTTTTTAATCTCCGTCGGGGATCGAACCCACGACCTTTGGCTTGCAAAGCAAACGCTTTACCATTGAGCTATGACCGCCGGCACTGATAGGGCTTTAACACGTTCCACGCCACGTTGGTCACCGGTGACCTAAGCTGTTATTGAAAAGAGCGCCCTGTAGGTTACTGGGGACCCACGTTTTTTTTTCGAACTATCAGTCCCTCTACGCCAGCGGTTACATTTGAATGGAATTGTAACATTGAATGTAACCTATATGGCGCCTCTGAGTCGAATGCATTAAAAACACTCCGTTGGCGTTAAACGTGTTAAAACCTATGTTTTATTTCAATATAAAATATATTTTTAAGGTCAATCAACGTGCCGTGGAGAGATCCTTGCTTGGTGTGTCTCTAAAAGATTGATTGCGAAACAAGGATATTCAATTAATGGAAGCTATCCAAAGAATAAATACACTCAAGTGGCAATAGGTAGGACATATTTTTCGAAGAGACTTGGCAGATGGGGAATAAAAGTGTTGGATTGACGTCCAAGAACTGGTAAACGGAGCATTGGCTGATCCTCTGTAAGATGGACTAACTACATCAAAAGAGTGGCAGAGTAGCCTGGATGCGAAAGGCGGAAGATCGTGAATGATGCATACTCATGAAAATGATTTCATGATAATATTTTTAATCATTCTCACCTGTACAACATGCAGCACGCCATGTATTTGCCATGTCTGGGGTCGCACTTCACCATCTATAATTGAAATAATATTTGATTGATATAAAACATTACTAACATCAGGTTAGGTAACATCCAGAATTTACTATTCAAATTTGAAGGTAAATGCTTAATAATTTATTAAGGTTGTCGCTAAAGACGAAATCACTCGGTCCGGCCCGCAATCAAATCAACATTTACTGTGTTTCTTCCAAATATAATGTTAAACAAAATAATGTCTACAGTGGAGTAAACTGCTAAAAACAATAAATGTAGCTTTGAACTGCCAGTCATTAAGCCGTGAAACTATAATTACTCAAATGATATTATTTTTTGACCTGGTTGGCTGGTTCGAAGCAAGCGTTGGTGATTTCGGCCACTGTGAGTTGCTCATGATAAGCCTTCTCTGCTGAGATGACGGGCGCGTAAGTGGCCAGGGGGAAGTGGATGCGCGGGTAGGGCACCAGGTTGGTTTGGAACTCTGTCAGGTCCACGTTCAGCGCGCCGTCAAACCGCAGCGAGGCAGTGATCGATGACACGATCTGGGATATACAATACAAGTTAGTGACAATAACTGGCCATTGTTCAATCAGCATTGTGAGGGGCTATGTTACCTGGCCGATCAATCTGTTGAGGTTGGTGTATGTGGGTCTCTCTATGTCCAGGTTCCTGCGGCAGATGTCGTAGATGGCCTCGTTGTCGACCATGAAGGCGCAGTCCGAGTGCTCCAGTGTGGTGTGGGTTGTCAGGATGGAGTTGTAGGGCTCAACCACGGCTGTGGAAACCTAAAACATATGCTTTCATAAATATTCACGTCAATATTTATTTTATCACGAAGTAACTACAATCGTGACATTTTTGCTTACTTGAGGAGCTGGGTAGATGGAGAATTCCAGCTTGGACTTCTTTCCATAGTCCACTGAGAGTCTCTCCATCAAAAGGGAAGTGAAACCGGATCCAGTGCCGCCTCCAAATGAGTGGAACACCAGGAAACCCTGTAGAGCGAAAATTGTGTAATACACAAGTGTTACTTTTAATTTACCTATTCAATTGAGCAACAAATATTATTTTACTGTTTTGTGAATTTTTTGAAATTCACTGTATTTACTTTCTTTGTTAATCTTTTCTGCACCTATAAGTATATTCAGACATTTGAACTTTTTATATTGAAATATCGGTTGAACAAATGTTTCCGTTATCCAACTGACACCGACCAGCCAGTTCGTAAGATTACTGATACGATCCAGAACCGCGTCCACAATTTAAGTAACCCGGGAATGCAACCCACCAAGTGATATGTGAAGAGATTTCAAGGTATTTTTTTGTTTATTTTTTATAAGTTTGTGTTTTTTATCATTACATGTGAGCGTGCCGGCGACTGAGCTTAAGGATGGGTCAAATCGTTTATCACGGTTTTGTGCCTTTGAAGGGGTGGCAATTGATACCAACTCGATATAACCCTTTCAGGCTGGTACCGAAAAGTCTTTTGTCTCCATCACATATGGCGTTAAGTCTCACACGTTGACAATCAGTCAGTGCCTGTGCTCACCTGTAGGCCAGTGCACTGGTCCGCCAGTTTCCTGATGCGGTCCAGCACCACGTCCACGATCTCCTTGCCGATGGTGTAATGGCCGCGCGCATAGTTGTTGGCTGCGTCTTCCTTGCCGGTGATCAGCTGCTCCGGATGAAACAATTGACGGTAAGTCCCGGTGCGGACTTCATCTAAAATAAAAGTCAATCTTCAGATTAAATTTTACTGCGAGAATGTGGATAGATTCGAAATGATAACATTAGAAGAATACAATGCTACTTTATACGGCTAATACCATCATCGGTAAACTACGCTAGCTAGATTACAAGCAGTTATAGATTAATAGAATACCGGGGGCCGGATATAAAAAAAAACTTATTGGAATCCAATTAAAAAATATACGTTTATATTTGCTTGTATACATTCTATAAAATGTAAAAAAATACCAGTTCATAATGTCGCGTTATAAAATTATATTATAATCATAAAATTTATATTTTCTTTATGAATAATTAATACATTTTTTTTTTAATATATGGGTGTGGATTTTAAATACAAATATGGATTAAGAATACAAATTTGGAACTGGTTATTCTGCCGTAAGAAAAGCATAGGTACAACAACTCCATATTTATTCAATTTCTCTGGTTTTTGTTACATGGATGTCGCATGTGTCTCTTCTGAAGGATTGTGACTAACACGTGTTCTAAATATGTAGCAAATACGGCAGTGAGATTACAGAAAAAGAGAGGATTTCTTACCGACAACAGTGGGCTCTAAATCGACGAAGACAGCCCTGGGTACATGCTTGCCGGCGCCCGTCTCGCTGAAGAAAGTGTTGAAGGAGTCATCCCCACCGCCCAGGGTCTTGTCAGAAGGCATCTGTCCATCGGGCTGGATGCCGTGCTCCAGGCAGTAAAGCTCCCAGCAAGCATTGCCGATCTGCACGCCGGCTTGGCCAATGTGGACTGAGATACATTCCCTCTGGAAACAAACCCGATTTCAAAGATTTATCATTTGAATACTTCACTCATACACCACCTTTAAGTTAAGTCGCATACATCACGGTTAGATGCATTATCTCTAGAATCAATGACATATTTATTCCAAGCATTTTTATTTCATATATATTTAATTTTCTAAGCCTATCATACAAATTGAGTTTATTTCCGGTGGGGAAACTTACTAACGATAAATATAAGAATATGACTATTTAAAGGCGATTGATGGAGATAACAAAGAAGCTTACAGTGCAATCAATGGTGACAAGTGTCGAAAACAGGATCGTCATTGGATTTTCTTTACTTTATAATTTGATAAATATACAAAATGGAATTGAAATTACAAAAAATATGTTTTCATTTGATAATTTAATAGTTAATATTATTTGAAAGTTGAATTCGTAATACCGTTTTTTAATCTTTTCCAAGTCACCGTATCTCTTATTTATAAGATTTAGTTCAATTTATGTAATTGAAACATCTATTTTCGACGCTATAATACTACTAGTAATGCTTACTTTTAATTATAGACAATTTATTGAAAAATATTCCGAGTTTTATTGTTCTCAAAATGTTTCCACTGATAAATTTTATTTCAGGTTTATGTTTGCGTTTGAAAGCTTTGATTCGGTAGGAAAAAGCTCCCATCATATGGAAATTATGGTTTTGTCAATATACATACAGCGATTAAATTGGCGGCGCCGAGCCAGCCATGTGGGGGCATGAACTGCCACGCATATTTTAAGACGAACGATATTTTTGTACGGGTTCAAGTGGATTTTTCATAATTCAAGTCTCGGGGTTTATTAATAAATGCGATAATGGTTAATAGCAACCATGTACTAATAATTATGACTATTTTGACGGAATTTGTATCGTAGGCTATGACTATCTTACTGTTCAAATATCTAGTCGGAGACGATTATTAACAAGTCTAGAATTGATTTATATTTTCCAAATATTTCTTTTAAAAACTAATATTTGATATCATTTTTTTTTGCCTTTTAGACAAAAGTTATGTGATAAATAAATAAATAATCATATATTATTTGTGAAATGAAAAACTCATTTATCATATTTCATAAATATACGATGTAAAATATATCATAAGATTATTTGTATTTCTTATAATAATGAAATATTTGTTTGGACCACACAGGACCCATATATTGTACATAGCTTTATGTTGTCTACTGAGTAGCTGAATGTACAACTGGGTTGGGGACATTTATTAACACAATCAAGTATTTTCAAAGATTTCATAAGGTCGCAATAATAAAATAAGGATTTAAATAAGCATATGTATCTTCCGAGTATTAACTATTGATATCAGCTCGGTAAAGCCCTTGCAGGCTGGTGCCGAAAAGCCTCGATGTACAATCATTCGTCTCTTTTTTTGTTCGCTCGTCGGACACGCATGTCTCGCCATATTGTTAATTTGACAGGTATTGGCACTGGTGCGTCATTAGTAACGTACAGCTGTCTGTCATTGGTTCGCCATTAATTCTAAAAATGACCACTAGATTAGTTCTGCCGTTGCGCTGTCGCAGGTCCCGGAGTCGACAGTTGTCCCCCGACCGCGACCTGCATCGAGTTGTGATCCGACCGGGGCCTGAAAGCATACGCTCCGCCTCGGACCGAAAGTTTGTCAATTTTTTCGACTTGAATATATGTCAATGTGCTTCTGAAAAAGTCTTTGTTTTGCTCATCTGTTCCTCATCCCTCCACCACGCGTCCTGATAACTATCCCGGCGACGTGAGGTCGCTTTTTCTTAAGTAACGGGGATGTTACTATCTAAATAAAATATAAAAAAAATATCTCAACATACCTTGTTAATTGATTGAAACTGATTCAAGATTTCAAATTACGCATCACAAACAGAAAATAAATGACTCGTTATTTATTACTTAAAAGTTATCTTATGCAAAGATATAAATTTGATTTTTTAAGACTTATTTTTAAATATTAAAAACACTATAATTACAAGAGTTAATTTAGAGTGCATTATAAGCCACATGGTGTGTATATTTATTATTTGATAAAATAATAAGAATAAATAAACGGCAATGTAATGCAGGTACTTTAGCGTACTTCAAATCCCCGATTGGTTGCACGTTAGTTCACGTGTGGCCTCAAGCATAAATAGCGGCGATAGGCGAACTATCGGAAAATCTACAATCTCTAGTGGGCCTTGATGTAATATGAATGGGGAACTTCCAGGTCCGGCTCTTGGCTTCAGAATAATAGTCGCATGTAGCGGCACTACCACTAACCATGAGAAAATCAATAAGAGACACCGTTTCATTAAGAATAATATTTTATAAATAATCCCAAAGTACCCTTAACCTGTCACATTTAAGAAGTAAATATCCTAAATTAGTTTAATATATATTTGGATTTCATATTTTTCTCATTCACCTAAGGTGTGTGTTCCCATTTTTTGAAATGTTGCATTTTTTAAATTATAATAGGTCTTAACACTTTCATTACGGCTCTGTGGAATACAAATTATACTGTCAATTATAAAACTAGTATTTGAAGCATAAATGTACTTATCTAGTCTATTTTCATATATCAAATTGGTTCTTGTATCTTTTAGCTATCAGATTATGCATAAAAAACTATGCTAAGAAAGTAGCAAAACGATATATCACGGCTACCGATGTCAACGGTAGGGGAATCTTACACGGTATATATCGGGTACCGGTGCGAACAGGTTAAAGAGAAAGGGTTTAATTGGTAAGACTGCAAAACTGCTTTGAGATCATACTAGGAGTGTGGTCCTTTTATTACTCTAAGGGGAATGTAGTTTGTTGAATTAAAAAATATGTATTCATTTTTATATTTTGAATGCAATAGTTTATGTGCAATATTATATAACAATAAGTTGGATACAGTAGCATTAATTTTATACTCAACTATTCTTAATATCTAATATTTATAAGTGTTTTACTAGGAAGTCCTATTTACGAATAGATAAACAAATTGATATCAATTTCATTTGAATAAAAATGCCCTAAAAATCTTAAAAATACGCTTCAAGAATAAAAATATCCACTTAGTAGCTTAAATTACACAAAGAAAATAAATATTTATTTTTGTATTTAATATAATTATTCTGTCAATAGATCCACACAAACAAAAGTAGAAATAATATACAAATAGTCAATTCATCCCCTTTTCTGGATCCACCATTGATTTCAGTTATATCTGCGATTCCGTAAGTCTCGATACACCCTTATGTACAATTTTACTATCATGGCGAGTGGTGGCGTGCACGATATGTGATAAAGCCACCGTTTAGAGCGATGGTCCGCAAATTGTAGGATGCCGCAAAAAATGTGCTTTAGAGCTTAGATATTATCCACAACACTCACGCAAGCATGGATTTGCTTTATGGTTTATAATTTATGGGTATTAATGCGAATGAGTCATGTACAACAAGTCATCACGCCGGTTTTTATTATGTCTAGTTAAAATGGTGAGCAATTGTTTTACGGTAAAATGTGATACAGTTTTCACATATCCCTGAATTTTATTAAATTATAAAAAAAGAGGAGGCAAGTCACTTACCATTTAGACCGAACAAACATATGCCATGAGCGTGAGCGAGAATTTTCATTTAATGGTAATGGTTTAAATTATTATTCAAAATACTATATACACCACTGATGATTCATAAAAGTTGATAGTTTGGATTAAACCTGTCAAACTTGTGGCATTTACAACAATTCGCAAGATATTTTCATTAAAGGCAGATTAAATTAAGTAAGAATTCCGATATATCTTTAAAAAACACCAAGTAAATTAGAAGGAGTCAGGATAAAATGAGCGAATCGCCATTTCAAGATGAAACGCGTTCAGTAAAAGATTCAGTTCTCAGGATCATAGCGACCATATGACCCATTGTGGGATCGGCTGCCACATGAAAGCATACACCTAGCTACCTTTTCTTAAGTTAAAGCCGTATTTTATTCAATGTTTTCTATAGTCACTTTACCTTCAAATTATCCATAAATAATATTTTACAGAGTAGACGAATACAAAATTAAATAGGCACTTAAAGTATTTCACACATAATTACTGATATTTTCAATGTCTACATAAAATGAATTACAAAGCATATTTTTCCCGAAAAAGTATTTAAAAAACTCTAATAGAGGGGTTGTTCCCGTGGGTAGCTCGTTGACCCTCTTTATTTTTACTACCCACGAAAATTATGCGATTGCCGGTCCGATACGCTATTTCTAAGACATCGCAAGAGTGAATATGCTAATCATATCCGTGGCGTTAAACTCGATAATGTAATACTCGCGAAATCTAGATTTGTGTAATTGCGAATTCGAGCGATTTACATAACATTTATGACACATTAGCTATAGCGTACGTAATAATAGCGTTCCATGCTCACAAGAACATCGTTATCAACAGTTTTAATCAAACATAGTTTTTTTAAATTCAATACTAATCTAAGATCTAACGCATCATCTGTTATTTTCAGTTTATCTGAATTTCATAATGTTATGTGTGGATTTCAAGTTAAATATTGCAATAGAAAGAACTCAAAAATACCGCGCAATAATATTGTGTTGCCGAGGGAAAATAATAACAAAACCACAACATAACGTTAATTAAAGTATACACAAATATCTTCCGCATATGTAAGATCTGTTTACTTGGTTAACGATGTTTTCCATATACCCGTATGTATATATTATCATGCCTTCCTTTTTTAAACAAGATTTCTAAACTATTTCATATACACACATAGGGGAATTTTGACAAATAGTAATCCTCGTCAGTAAAAATCCTGAATCTTTGATGATTACCATTTTTAAGATAGCTTTAGTGGTAATATATAGTAAAGTCATCGTACTCTTATTCATGCTTCGTCCATTTGTGAGGGTATATTTCACTTCCACTGTAAATGGGTGGTAGGGATTTACGGAACAAGTACCTACATTTTTACCACGAATTATAACAACTAACGAATTTCATCAAACTTAAGTAAATTAATAAATTATTTGTTTAAAATTCTCTGCTTTCAGTAATAAGATATTTATGGAAAAGAGTACATACTTAGATGCATGCTTATTACTTACGTTTATGACCTAATCAAACACAGGAAGGATGACACAGCTATAAAAAAAGGCATTAAATAACAACCACTCCTGGCAAAAAAAAACAGAAGCCACGCAAAAAGGAAGCCCCTACTATGTACCCGAAGCCGTCCTTAGGATAAACTGAATAGTTTGCTCTTTTTCACTCATGGATTTAAAATCCGAGATTTCACTACTTCAAGCGCCCTCAATAAATGTTTAAAGTTTTTTCACGCGCTTTTTTCCTTATCAGCCACGCAACCGTACTCCGTGACAGATATCCAATACGGAGCAAGACGTTTGTTTGGGCGTTTGCGGCAATACGTCTACATTCTACCACTTCCGGCACTTTCAGCACGACTACTGGGGAAGTGTGTAGGAACTAATTAACTGTCCATGCCTATATAAGCCAATGCCCGTTTTTATTTTTTCATTATTGAAGATGGTCTTCAGGAAGGCCAAAACATGTAATCATTAAAATAAATTGTGAATCAAAACTAAATATTTTTAATTTATTATTTTTTAATTAAAATTAATTCTAAAATTATCATAATATGAACACAACAGACGAGTGCTCGCGGTCTGTAATCAACCTTCAGTTACAAGGCTTGGGCTTTGACGAGACAATTTCAAAATCTATTCGATTTATTTTTTAAATATTTTTTTACGAGTACATGGATACCTCGGGTAACCCTGTGAATGCTTCATGTGAGGAATAGCCCTTCGTGTACGACTAAGATAATTTCTACTGTCGTGGAATATTCTCTGGCTTTGTTCATGCTTGCCTGTACAGTGTTTAAGACGAACCATAGACGATCGATAATCTTACAAGTATTTGATTTTATTTATTACATTTCGAAGAATAAATTTCACATATCGCAAATACTCAATGCCAAGTAATGAGAGTATTTGGTAAATTACAGTGCTTGCTTTAAAAATATGAATATTGTCCCCACCACAGCAGTCTCTTGTACCATGTACCTTTTCCAATATATTTAACAATATAGGAAAAACTATGTGTATATATAGTGCATAAAAAAATTATGCCTCCACCATTTTGACGTGGAGATCCTTCGATTTCAATATAATGACATGAAATTCATGGAGCCTTACATGTAATATGCATTATTTATGAGATAGTAAATTATATAATATTAAGATCTACAGGAAATATTTCGCATGATATCATTCATACGATCTATGTGCACAGCATTATGAATTAAATTTTATTACTCAAGTAAGTAAGAACTAACTTTATTACATGAAATATGGGAACGAACTCACAACAAATCACTATAAAAGCTCAAAATATTCCAGCTCGTAAGAACATACGTCATATATATTGTTTATCTTTTTCGTTTATTTTATTAGTGTTTGTAGGATTCTTGTTTATAAGAATCAATTCTCGCCGTTACTATTTTCAGATCCGCCGTTGGTGAATTTCATAAATACATCGCAAAGCTGCGGTTGGGAATATTTGTACAATAGAGGGGCGTGTTGCGTGACCTGGTGGGGCTTAGCTGAGGTTGATAAACCCCTTATATAATATAAAGTGTACATTTGACAAGGTTTACCGTGTCACGGTGCTAATTAATTGAGCATTTATGATTTGCAGGTGTAAATATGACTTTTCATGATATTTTTTTAAATATAACTAGTATATATATATATATCTAATAATGTCGACTAATTATAATTATAACGAATTTATAATAACGAAGATGGTATATATCTAAAAGTAATGTTACTTAAAGCTTGGCTAGTTATAATGTGTATAGTAACATTTGTACATCGAATACAATTACAGAAATTGCAGTTTCAACCCCCGTGAAACTTTTTTTTTTTTATAAATTATAAAACTATTAAGTATAATAGTTAAATATAAGTATATTTTACTATTATACTTAATAGTTAAATAATAATACAAGTATCTGTGATACTTCAAAAAATATATTTACAAACTTCGTTTGGTGTAAGACTGCAATAATATAATAAGGCCTGTCTTTTATTCAAAATTAGTAATAGACTCAAGTATTTCCGTGAACACGACAATGAGTCCCCTTAATCAAACGATGTCCGAAAGTTAGGCCCTAGAATAATAATGACGTTGATAGATTAGCTCTCGATATACTCGTATATCGCTTAGCCATTTATAAAATGGTTAATTTCATAGAATCCGTCGATATTCTCCATTATATGCTTAAACAATACTGTTACAAGGAATGGGTCTCGCCTTTTTCCCTCAACTCTTTCTTTCTGTTGTACAATTACATTACTTAAGTTACTTTTGTACAGGATCCATGGCATTAAAAATTTTTATTACATCACGACAGTAGATAACTGTCGCGAAAGGAAATGATTTCATTTTACTAAATTCCTACGAACGCCACATTGAGTCACTATTTTAAATTAGTTTCGAAGAAATCGCCGCTGAAGTAATTTGACAAAATGGAGGAAGCCCAGACAAAAGCTCCGAGCGATATCGTGACGTTACCATACAAATACAAATATATCAAATAAACGGAAAAACGGAAAGCTGCCGCGATTAATAAACAACATTTCTCAATAAAAATCGCATTCTGAAAATGGCACAATAGCGGCGAAAGGTTCAATGGTGCCAGGTACACAGAATTCTAACCATAAAAATTTCCATAATATGTGACGATTATGAATAAGACAACACAGTATGTAATTAAGTGAACGTTTTATTCACCATAATTAGAGTCTAATTTTCGGTGGTCTGGAAACCTCGGTCAGCTACCAGGTTCATCCAAATATACAGCGAGCGGCAAAAAAGCTGACGGTTTTAAATCAAAACAACGACGTAAACCGTCAGCTTTTATGCCGCTCCTTGTATTATGTAGTGAGTCGTAAATTATGACAAAAGTCTCCGAATCCAACATACAACAGCAATAATTCATGCTGTCCTGCGGCACCTCACTTTAATATTTGAAAAATACCGTAAAACTTATTATAAAGTGAAATATTTAATATTTTTCAAATCAGCCAATGAAAAACATATTTGATATTCGATATCTGTTTATTTGTCTTTACTATTTAACATTTATTTTTAGTTAGATATTAATTTACCATATTAATCACACATTTCATTTTCGGGTTATCAAGCCCGCATTCGATTATAATTATTCACGTAATTACTTCGTAAGCCGGCATACAATAAAATAATTATGTTTTAAATTATACACGTTCGGGTGAGATTAAAAAACATATCGTATTGTATTTCCCGGCAACGAGACGTTGCTCATCGAGCATAACAATGATGGATATTTGCGGTCAACAGCTGACGAAGAAACTACAATCTGACGTTATCATCGAAAATTACAGATGCCGTAAAAACATCATTACTGTAGGAAGCCATATTTACGTACACTATTCAAATGTACTATTTTTATTAAAGCCACATTTGAATTTCATGATTTATGTTTAAGACATTTGTTGAAAAAATATTTATTCAATTATACATACAGTGACTTAATTGCGAGTAATTATTTTTCCAACTAGCGTAATAAAATAAAAATCATATTCAAAACTAAATGGTTGAGATAAAAAAAGGTTTAAATTCAATTATTTCATAAATCTATATTAACGATTTTTTTAATATTTTATATTTAGGATTTTTGGGATGTTAGTGTGTTTTTTAATAGAAGATAATATAAGTTTAGTAAAAACACTAAAATAAGAAAATGCTCTAAAAACAGCTTCGAGAAAATAGTGAATTCACCTTTAGCTGAAAAATGTTGATTTAAATTCTGATGAATTGAAATATACTTTATGCATATTCACTCGTATTTCTTTTTTTGTAAAATTGAAACATTAATTTACATTGTTTATTGTTGTTTATAACGATTTTTTTTAAAAGCAATTTTTTATTTCAAATTAGTGATAACATTGCAGAAGTGCTTTATTAGAAAGCAATATTACATTAAAATAAATTCTGAAAATATATATTTAATACGGTTTCACGTATTTTAATAATTGTACAGTTAAATGTTGGATATAATTTATTAATTATGTTGAGGTTATTAAGTTTACATTATTTCACCAATTATATTTGTAATTTAAAATTAATTAAGTAACAATAATGATTATAAAACGAATAGCATAACTGTCATTAATAATAGATACCTTAACATAGATACAAAAAAAACTGAAGACCTTACCAAACAATGATAATCTCGAAAGGGGAGATTATTTGAAAATGCGTCTGTAAAAAGGTTTTTTCCATATCCCTATATGGAGTATATGGTCGTCACAAAACTCTACCACACAGTTCTGTAATTTGCCATTTTTACTGCCCCGTCGTAAGACATCTGCGCAACCGGAGCTCCGCCGAGTACATACTTTACAAGGACGAGAGTTCAGGCACATGAAGAAATTGAACTTGTATTATCCAATTCAGATTTCGGCGTTCTTTATTAACATATTTAAATATATACCCAACTGTTAGTCTATTTACTTACACTTTACAATGCATTTAGCGCAAGTAACGTCAATAATGGATGCAAAATGAATGAAATCACACAAAATAATAAAAAATACATAATAATAAATATACAAAAGTATCAAACTCACCATTTTTTCGGCTTAGTTTATTTTCAACTGTATGGGAAGATTAAAGGAGTGGCTGAGAGCTCAGTCTTGTTGCTATCACAGAACTTTACTGAAGATGACTGAAGCTGAAACTGCTGAAATTTCACGGGTTGTGTCGTGCTGTGTGAACGCGCTCAGCCGGCGAGGAGACCTAGGCGTATGGCGCCGAGCGGCGTCCATCCGTTTCTTATATAGCGGGCGGTTCGGCTTCAAAAGACCCAAAGGCGCAACGCATATTTTTTAATAATTAAATATACATATACTATACATAAAATTCTTTTTTTTTTCCAACGCGTCAATCCAAACACAAAAATAACGGCAGAAGCGGGATGCGAACCGCGGACCTTGGAAACCAACTATGCCCAGGTATTCATACCGCTCAGCCGACTGGGCTATTACTGTTCCTGGACCGGCTCACGTTGAAACTAGTATTCATGTCATTGTTATCATCGTATGATAGATGTCGCTATGGTATATATTCAAAGTATGTATATTTTTATTTTTTATTATTCAATCAGTCTTCATTTATTCACAAGCTTAATATTATTACTAGCATATTTTTTGTTCCCGTATTTTTTTATAAAAACACATGTACTGCAGAATACCGCCAGACGGTAATGTCAAAATTTCATCTGCGTCTTCACATTTTGAAAATGACTAAGCTCTGTAGAACAACGATGATATGTCCCGTAGTTTCAACGTGTACATTGTAAGTATAGTTCCGGAATGCCTTCCAAGACGGCGCGTGCCTGGGGGCTTGAAGAAAAGGCCGCTGTAGATTATGCTCTCCTGCAGCATCCTTAGTACATTTTCCAATCAGGTCCACCTTAGCCTCTTAACCGACTGTAGGTGCCTTGTACGCTCTCACCTCATCCCCGAGTATTGCAGTAATCTGCTCTGGAAGCCCAGTAAGCGCCTGCATTGTCTCTTGGTGAGATCCCAACATTCACAGTCAACAATTATAGCAATCTGTTAACAAAATTATTGTTTATTCAAAAAAGTTTGATGAGTCACCGCTTTTTAATACCAAATAGATCTCTCGAGAGTCCTGCTAATCAGCCAACTTCCTTAAAAATGCTGACTAAGAAACACCAGGAGAAAAAATCTCGATGCAAAGGAAAAAGAGGTATTTGATTGCAATCATATTATTATCATTTATAATCATCATTTATATTTTGAATGTGGAGGTGATAGAAAAACCGCCAGTTTAGAACAATTTCGTGAACGCCTAAGAAACGTTTATATTTGCTTAGCAGGACTTCATAAACCCATGTATGATAGGACTTACACTTAACAATGCAATTCATTCATGTTCTTAGTAGAAATTTACAGTGACCGGCCAAAAATAATACAGGGTATGCTTTATGTATAGATAAGTCCAAATAGAAGGAAATTAAATATTAAAATTTGTATATTATGTGTAACTTTATTACATTACTTGATAAAAAAAAATTGTTCCGTCCCTGGACGGTCACTAATACAAGTTGGCTACTAACTACTACAGAAATATGACTTCCAGCTGAGACGTTCCTTGTCTTACAGTCGGCAGGCAGTGAACCCAGGCTCCGAGAGCTGACTCACGAGGAAATCCTTCAGACCGTCACCAAAAATAAACAATAAATACAGTTGGGTTGTTTAATGTAGAACAAACCATACGGCAAGTACTGGGTGGTATCACATTGTTCTTGTAAACATCAGAATATTATCGATAAGTATATGATTTCTAGCTTAACTTACGAAAGGGAAGATTAATAAATAAAATAACGCATGCAAATTTACAATCAAACAAATAACGATAATCAAGATACCTATCCTACATTGTACTGATAGATAAACTTAGATCCAAGTTACTCTCAAGGATTATAATTCAAAAATAGAGTTTTAATATTTTCTGTATATAGTATGTTTCTGTATGTATGTTCTGAATGTAGCTATACAATAAAAGATAAATCCAATGAATATTTTAAAATATTGCATTTATCTAACAAATTTATATATTTTAAGTAGTTTAAAGAAGTAATTTTTGAAGAACAACTTACAATAGAGTGCTTCTAGTATGTTGAATGACTGCGTTTCCAGGTCGAATTGGAAGGATCGTAATATATTTTGAAGCCAGTCAACAAAAGTTGTAGACTTAGAAAAAACAACGATAACTATTTGAGCCGCCATTTATATTATTCTAGAAAATCGTCGACTATTAAACATAAACGTTGTAGTTTTAATATGACGACCCAACTTGGTGATAGTTTTACTTGTAGGTGCTTTCACTTAATTAAAATTTATGAAACATAAAATTACGCATGATAACTGAATGATATAGTTTTGTTGGTATACAATAATATATATCGTATTACTTTTATTTCATTACACACTAGCATTAACATACTGCTATTTCGTGCTATAAACGTTTTTCATATTCTAACTTACTAGGGAGTGTTCGAAAAATGGGTAGCGAAATATAATTATTCACAAAAGTCGTGCTTATGTTTAAAACATTTACAACAGTTCAAAAATACGAGTATACAGGTCTACTCACTAAGTGATGCTTGATTAATAATACATAAAATGAAATAATTACTATATACTCATTTCATATTTGAAGCTTTTGAAAATATAAGCTATTGTGCATTTAGAACGCGAGAAACAGAATACGGAGGTAAAATAAAAGAAATGTAAAATTATGATTTAATTTTATGCAAAAACAATGTACACATTTTGATTTATTTAAATTATTATTTAAATGATTATACGACTAATAAGCTCGACGTCAAACTTTAGGAAGAATACGAAAAATATTATACCGACACAACCTAACCAAATGATAACATTACACAGTATTGAGTGTACAACGTCTAAACTCTACAGAATAATAGAGAATTTGTCTTGATATATGCCCAATTCCAAATATTACACCAGTGAGTGATTTATGCTCACATCATCTTTTTTTTTAAGCCTGATGTTGTAAACGCTATAATAATCTAGTTATATTTAAAACGTCTTCTCATAGGCAGCACACAATAACACCGATCTGGACTGAATGCTTCCCGCCTCCAACAAAAAAGTCTCCTTGAAAACGTGCTCATTCAGATTATTGTTAGTAAAAAAATGATGAGGTCAGCGAGTGGCCCTCTGAGAAACTGTAACTTCTGCACAGAAATACTAAGCAAGCACTCAGTCCCAACACTGGATTGTTGGATTTTTATTATTTGCTACCACGTAAGGATTGGCTGAAAGCCCCGCATTTAAGAGTAAATAAATGCCAATTGTATATCCACTATTTTTAATTTAGTACAACGAGCAAATTTGACAGATATATGCAACTGCATTTGAAGATATAAGAATATAATTCATGTTCGTTCACTTGGTATTTATACAGCTTGATATCAGGAAGCACCGGGAAGTCACGTGATTGCTCTGAATCTGCAAAATATCTAAAAAAAATGAATAATGTACATGAGTGTAGTGCAGTGCACATCATGTGGAGCTTTCATATTTGACGCACTTGCAAATATGAGCTTTTAGCTTCGCGCGGAGTCAGACATTTTAATGTAATTTATTATTTTAAGGCGTGGTGAGCAAGCCATGCTTCGGGCAAGGTTATTCACTATTCAGTCATGCGTACTCTTCATGAGTCGGGAGTCTCGGCTTCCAGGCACGCGTCTGCTCGGCGACCAAATAATTTCTGATGTGTCCAGCAATTCAGTAAGGAAACCAGGAGCCATTCTTTTCCGAGTATACTTCAAGACGGCGCGCCGTTGAAAGGATTTAATGACATCATACTGTTGAGAGAGCGATTCCCAGGAATTGGACACAGCGAATCAAATAATCTCAAAATAAAACAAAACAATTTCAAACACGTTTAAACATCATTTAACCATATTCATTACGCTTAATTAAAATAATTATCATCAAATAACTGTGACCGAATAACGATGACTTGATCTAACGCTCATTTCATTCGGAATTAAGTTTTATAGAAACGTATGAAATACAAGTTCACTAGATGACCTATTTACGAGTAGACAGATATCATCTAGTGATCTCCATTGAAAGTGATTTGAAAATTATATGTAATTGACGAATGGCATGTACGATAAAATTCAAAGATAAGTGTTAAAGAGACCAATAAAGCTGGCAAATACATTATATAAATTGCATATTATTATTAAACAAGGGTCTCAAATATGTGTCATTATCCAAAAATCTATATATTCTTATTTCAAAGCGTAGTTAATCAATATAGGCAGTAATATGTTATGAGTGCCGTAATGAACATAACTTGTCATTTGCCGACGATGTAAGAATGCCGGTTTGTAATCAAATGACGTATAATACTATGTACATATTAGCAAAATTCATGTAGGTAGGTACGAATATTGTATGATATTGCTAAATCTTTAAGCCAACATATTCGCAACTGATGTTATTATGTATCTGACATTCCTCATAACTCAACCGAGTTAATTTTTAATTGAACTGAATGGATTTACTGTTTTGCTGAAAGCTAATTGAGAGGCTCGACGATGCACCGTGCTGTAATGACTAAGCTTTATGCGACATCCAACACGCCAACTGTTATTTAGTTTGTGGCATAGAATCTTCAAATTATGAGTAGGTTGTTACTCACTTTTTTGTCATTGAATTTGTAACAGAAAGCTTTGCTTAATTCATTAGGGTTCCTGTATTTCATCCCAGAATATTTCGTCCCCATTAATGGATCCCATTGAAGCATGGTTCACTAAAGCAAGATGATTTTAAAATAAGGCTTGAATAATATATATATTTTTTAAAATAGTTATATATTTTACCGACGATCTACAATAAGTAGGTATATTTTGTAACATAATTTGTTGAAGGAAATATTATATTTGTCCCGGACTGCGACAGGCAGTGGCGCATTGTGTATGTTTGGAGCCCGAGGCGGAATAAAAATAAATCGCCATGTAAATAACAAACACTATTGCTGAAATACGAAAACATCCATATATCATTAAATATTGAAAATGACAACCAATTTATATATGAATTGCATGAATGGATCAGTGACAGAAGGTTTAGAGAACATTCATAATAGTTTTTCAACTTCAGTACAGGACAGCAGCAGTATCTATTCACTAGATAGAATATTCAGTAGATTTGAATGAGACCGTTTGGCCACGATGTAAATATATAATTAATATGTAAAGGAGAAATAAGTGTTGAAGATACATATGATATTTTTCCTCTACCATTATACTCGTATATCAGAACTCACTTGAGCACCGCAGACACGACACTAGGAGCCCCTTCAGATAACAAACCGATCAATATTGATCATTAAATATATAATTATAAATAATTTTATTAAAATATAATATATATTTATATAAACGCATATAGGAGAATGCCGATAGTCAGTGATGTAGAAATCTTATTTGCTGATTCTGTTTAAATTCAATTTTAATGACGGACCGTTTGAATTGTTTCTATCATTTGAACTCGTAGTCAGAAAATAAAATAGATCGATAATATTGATGACTTTTATGTACTGCGGATGCGCATTATGCGCATGTGTAATTCGTGGTAATAATCAGTAGTAGTAATTATTCTCTATATGAGACTAGCTGACCCGGCAGACTTCGTACTGCCTCAATCGATAAATAAAAGACCTAAGCATTTGTATTAAATAGTCTTAAAACAAACAAAACGAATCCGTATATAATAAAAAATGATTTTTTAAATGAAGCATGAAGTTTTATTATTATTTTTGACATATCATGTTGCTTACTTACAAAACAGAGTTTTCCTGAAATACTGGCTATTTATAAGGCTTAAATTTGATATTGACAGACACACACTGTTATGATACAGTCTGTTAATCAATTTAAAGCTTTCTTAGAAACTTTATTTTTTGTTTTGTTTTGTGGTGCGTAAATAAACAAAGAAGACGGTATAATTGTCCATGCGCGATACAGGGAAACTCCAAGTTGATTCTGCAAACTTCTAACGACTGTCCTTGCGATTTATTTATGGTCATCGCAAAGGCCATACGTCCTGGAAATTGTAAGCGTTTAAATCGAATGATAAATCCGTTGGAATCGTCGGTATCCGCGGGATCAAGACATCCTCTCCTTTGTATTTTCCTTTTATGATTGTTGCCTGAATGACGTTATTCATTAGCTTTTTCACAGCCAGTCTTGTTCTATTGCACAGTCGAGTTTAATTAATGTTACGCAGCATGATGACAACTGATCCTACTTTTAACTGCAAATTGTGAGGTGGTAATCCAGACAATTCCAGTGAATTTAAAAACTCCGTGGGATAGTTGACTACGTCATCCTGGTTCATAACGGTATCGACTGATTTAAAGAAAACCAACTGTCCTGGAAGAAAATTCTAAATGGTCGCATTGAGATCCTCGACATCTTTATTTTTCGCCGCCAATATTGCTCGTTCACCCAGCCAATTATGGTTATTAAACTTTTGCGCTATATCTGGGAAAACACGCCGAATAAGCTCCTCTTTTGAGTTTGTGATGTGAAAGAAATCTGTGGGTAATGTGATGAATCCGGTCAAGGTGTCCACTACAACTTTATTATTTCCAATGTCTAACAATTGCTTCTCAAACACATTTGCAGTTTCATCTTGTTGCAAAAATACTCGCATGTTAGTTGTTAATTGGAGTGTCTCTACATACTACCACAAATTCGATGATTTTAGGCATGCATTTAGTTCATCAGCAACATTTGATCGGGGAATAACTGGAAGAGTCTGACGAAAATCATCTGACAACAGAATCATGGCCCCACCAAAAATATTTTAGTTGTCACGAAGATCTTTCAACGTTCTGTCCAGTGCCTCCAGTGACCTCTTATTGTGCATTCATCCCAAACAATCAATTTGCATACCTGTAGGATCTTGGCCATTGCGCTATTTTTGGCGATGTTGCAAATTGGTGTTTCGGTGATTTTCATGTTTAATGGTAATTTCAAGGCAGAATGTGCAGTTCGCTTGCCTTCTAGCAGAGTCGCAGCTATTCCAGATGAAGCCAACGCTAGAGCAACATCATTTCGCGATCTAATCCTCGCCAAAAGCAATGAAAATAAGAACGTTTTTCCGGTTCCTCCGGGAGCATCAACGAAATAAATTCCATCAGATCCACTGTTCACAGCTTCTATAAAAGTGCTGTATGCAATTCTTTGTTGTTGATTTAATTGGTGGAATTTAGTGGAACGTTTGTACGAACTGTTTCGGCCAATGCTTCAATGTCGTACTGTTGTTCTCTTTGCAACTCGTGGTTTAATGCATCGTGCATATGACGATTTGGTGCTGTCATTCCAAAACACGACAATACTTTATTTTCCATCAATAAACACATATCTTCTATCATGATCAATGTCTCATTGTAAATTTCTGCAGTCATTTGTAGTGTAGGATTCAAAGTTTGACGGCGCACACGATGCAAAACATCCTCAGACATGTCATCTCTATACTTAACCCACAAATCTTTTGGATTCGAGGGGAAACATTTCGATGTGATAATCGCAAATAGTGTACGAATTTGATGCGGCGATGAAGATATTACGGAATCCTTGAGTGTATCATCCCAGTGCGAAACGTTCTCAAGTAAATGTAATAGTTGACATGCCTCACGGTAAGTCACACACAGCTGTCCATTAACTGTTCTCAGTTGCTTAAACGATGTCGGACCACGAACATTCACCAACAACAACCGCAAATAATAACATTAATCGTTATTTGGATGTACATACTGTGTTGATGCGACCCAGAGCGTCTGAAGCAAATACATTTGGATGTCCTTCAACTGGTGTTCCTTGTTTTCGACGCTGAACGATTTTGATGATGCATTCCATGTGTAATAGCGTGGCATGTCAACATTCAGCAAAGTGCGAGCAAAATCATCAGTTTGACAGACTGTGAAGAAACTTGTTAATGTTGTCGACGGTGGATGTGCCGCTCTGTCTGCCGCGTTCGATTCATTAAAATAAACTCGTTGACCATTTTCTAAATGGACTGCCAAATGGACTACTGTAGGGTGTCTTTCATGGATCGCAAATGAAAAGATACGCCAAATTGCTTCGTTGCTACTTACATTGCGACCCATCTGGTACTGTGATATTTCATCATTTGCATTGGTTACAGCGAAGACAGCCATATCGCTACCTTTGTTAACATATTTACATATGTACTTTATCGACTATTTTCTTGATCTGTCTCTCTCTGGTCATCAGTGAGGTTAGCACGTGAGGTAGCTCTTTGCACATTTGATTGACTGCGACGACCTAAGTCAGGTCGTCTTCTCCTCGGCATCGTAATTAATCAAAGTGAGAAAAATTCTCGCTCACTTAGCAGTAAAGTGTCACTATCACAAAATATCAACAACAAAAAGAACCGCGTCACTGTTGACAGTTCACTCGTTCGCTTAGCGGTTCCATTTCGCAGAGGTACCAACCGATGATGTTGCCATATACTACAGATCACCAAAGTAAAGAAAGTTCTCGCGCACTCATAGATATCGTAACACAATATCGTAATACTTTTTTCCGTGTGCGACAGGATGGATTGACATATTAGTTGGTTGTCAAATCTAATGTCAAATATTATTGTTGCGTTCAGAAATTTAATTTGTGACAAAACTTAATATTTATAAAACAAAATAATCTGATAGATTAACAACTGAAGTTAGCTAAAATTAAGTTTCGCGAAGCCGACCAAATTGAAAATCAGTACTACTGATGATCTATTACATTTTGTGACTATACCATTTGGTCGCATTCGCGATATTATCACTTTTTTGAGTTTCGGAACACGACAATAGATCCTCCAACGCGCACGCGAAGACTATTTTGATAGATATGATTTTATTTGAACTTTGTACAGCGGTAATAAATTGCAAATTGACTCTTCGAAGTTAGGAACACACCTACATTTCTTAGACAACAGTGAGTGATTATAATTTAATATGAACTATATTGAATAGAAATAATATTGATATATAGATATAAATAAATATATAGATAATACGTACCGATAAGCTGTGTCAAGTGCGCGGTAAACACTGTGCGCACGCAACGTTATTCGTTCACAAAGCGCGTCATGTCAACCGCGCGGTAAATATTATACACACTTCGCGTTCTCATAATAACACGCGGTGCGTGAAATTAATAAAGCATATGAAAGATGATATTGTGTATAGATCTTTTAATATGTTAACGCGGTCATGTCAACTGCGCGGTAAATATTATGTACACACTTCGCGTTCTCATAATAACACGCGGTGCGTGAAATGAATAAAGCATATGAAAGATGATATTGTGTATAGATCTTTTTTATATGGGACTTTTATATTGGAAAAAGAAAAGGGCTGTTTTTAGGGTTTTCCCGGCAATTATTATAATTTTTCTATATATTATAAACCTTCCTTAGACCTCCACGAACATTTCAAGACCAAGATAAGATAAATCCGTTCAGCCGTTCTCGAGTTTTAGCCAGACTAACGAACAGCAATTCATTTATATATATATATAGATAGATAGATAGATAGATAGATGGATGTGCCTCCAAGTAATTGCGACACTGGCGGTGATCAGTCTCCGGTTCTTGGTCGATTGGCTTCTCTGGCCGAATTGTTACCGCCACGCTCCACTGCCCCTGAGGGCGGGACAAGAACAAGAACAAACAATAATATAATTATGCTCGGGATTTGTTTCGTCAAACAAAAGACCATTAAATCAAAAGCAATAACGGAAAAGGATGACGTTATAATATGACAAATAAGCTTCCGATCCGAACATATCCATCGACTTGCGATAGGTATAATTACATTATATTATAAATTTAGTAGATTCATTGTAGATTTGCTTACAGCTGAACATCTTTAACTTATGAAAATATATTGAACTGAAATTACATCAGCAAAGATCACTGGATAATTCGTAGTATCTCTGAAAAGAATTAGCCGTTAGCCGTTAGCCGTTAGCCGTTAGCCGTTAGCCGTTAGCTTGAGTCAATCCGTGAAACTGACGTACTGCCGTAGAATCGACGGTTGATATAATCAATAACATCTGAAGGTGTAACTTCAATAAAGTGTTCACACAAACTTCCCCTTTGCTTGCACTCCCGCTGAGGCCCCACATGTCAACGTTACTCAGTTCCCATTGTGCAATGCGCTTCAGAGCAGAAGGGGGTCAGAGTTGTCATTGGGAAGCTGAAAATGGAAAATATCGGGGTTGGATGATATCCACCCAGAACTTATCAATATAGAGATTCAGACTCCACTGCATTCTTGCACAAATATGACCAGTTAATTGTAGAGCGGTGGGA
Organism: Glossosoma conforme; assembly: GCA_022606575.1. Lineage (NCBI taxonomy): Eukaryota > Metazoa > Arthropoda > Insecta > Trichoptera > Glossosomatidae > Glossosoma > Glossosoma conforme. The sequence goes on along the minus strand of JAGTXR010000100.1, from coordinate 3,602,711 downwards.
GGCAAGAAAATGTCCAGGACACGGCGTTAATGGGCAGGTAGTGTCCACAAAAAATGGAAATCCTGTGAACTGTAAAACTTCAGAGATATCCTGCTGTACACATAATCTTGGCGAGAAAAAGACCCGATTTATACGATCCTTCAGAAAAAATCAAACAGGATTCTAAGCCATTGTATACTTGTATATTAACCGTTCTCACCAATGCATATGTTACCATTATTTATCATATTTGATAAACAAATATTTATTAATATTTAAATTTAAAAATCCGTAATAAATATTTATTCAGATTTATTTTTAGGTTAGGTAGGGGTGTTTAGTAACGCTATACATCTACGTAACATATGTAATCAAAAATGATCCGCAATTCCTAATTTATTATTGCAATATAAATAAATGTTCCATTGTTGCCGGTTCAAGTAAGCTTTATTTACAAAAATTTGGACCGCGAACATAAAAGGAATAATGATGGTTCCTTGCCTCGCAATGGATCTTGTTTCGTGGGTGTAATTGACGTTTTTATTGATCCTAATCGTCCAAGTGGGAGTATGGCCATACAACACTTACAAGAATTTTTTAGAATTGGGTAAAACACATCAATTAGTTAAAAAGTTGATTGGATGATTTACTCTTGATCACTCTAACAAATGATTGTTTGTAACTATCAATCTATTTTATCCGATCGCTTATAGGTGATTAAGAGAGTAATTATTGAGACTAAATAATCTGAAGAATTAAAAAAAACGATTTTCAATTAATTCGTTTATCATCTTGACAAGTTATGTTCTTCTTCGTATTATCACCTAGTATCGAGCAAAAACATTATATAAGCAGCTAAGCGTAGTAATAAAAAATAAAAAAAATACAATCGTATGAATTTTTAAAGGAGGTAATAAATATTTAATTTTTTTAAATCATGAGTGAAATGGTTAAACAACAGTCATTAACAATTGTCTACTTAGAAGATCCATAATTTTAGTTTCTATGCTCCCGATATAAACGGTGGTGCTTTTTATTCTCATTCGAGACAAGTGAATGGTTTTTACTCGTATTAGCATTTTGTGCTGATTTTTTGGTTTAGTTGAAAAATGTGTAATTGCTCGCCCGGTTTCGATTGAGTAAGAGAGCATGGTCATATGCATACGGCTTAATGAATTTGGCAATAAAACTTATAATATCACCATAATGAACCCAAAATATAGTAATTACATTTGGTAAATCTGGCCGTGGGTCGAGAAACTCTTAATAACTAAATTGAGATTATCTAGAAGTCGATAAGCTGCACTAAAAAACGGTTTTATGATTATCTTAGTAAAGTAAAACGCTTAATTAATTAATTAATTTTATTATTATTATAATGTAGTGAATATGTACTCATATTCACTACATTAAAATAGCCGTGGGTGCCTCTGGAGTCTAGAATATTTATTATCACGAGTTATTATACAAATCCATAAATTCCATTTATATTATCAGCGCACTCCCATATTGTCATCAACTCATTATAATGTCGTCTGAATACGCAATACTTCACACACTCGATAGTCTTCCAGATCGGGGCCATACGAAAACTTGGCTTTGATTTGTGTTCTACTGCGAAAAACACAGATGATCTAAATCGGAATCTCAAACAATTCGGATATGTAGGTAAATTAGACAGGTTAATGGCGAAAACATAATATGTATTCCTTCCGGTGCCGGTGACTGACGCTTCAAAGTAGCGGTGTGTGATAGGTATTTATGGATCGCTTTTAAAGGATTTTCGTATGAAATCAAACACAAGGGGTGAAACTTAATATGTACTAAGTTAATGAGGCATCGATGAGCATATTCGCCTAGGGCCTAGGCCGTAGGCGATTGACTCAGAAAATAACGAACAAAAAACTGTATTTTTTTGACCCCTCGAGCTGTCGCACTTTACTAAGGTTAACATTGATAATATAGGTTTGAAAAAGCTAAGCGCAGAGTATCGTATACAAATGGACTTCGTTCTAGTCTATAGGCCTATACACAATATAATATTAACGGTTTTCTCCGGATCTCAATTTTGACTATTGAGTTACTTACCGCAATATGGCTGCAGGCTGTGAACCATGACTGAAAATACTCGTAATGTAATAACTACGGCAACAATGATTCACAGGAGAATACCACCAGAGAACCAAGACGTTTTCTCTGGATTCTAGTTTCTTCTTCTCTTGCATTTGTGATGACTGATGCTGCATATAGAGTGCTAAACTACCAATCCTCTCCCAAAGCAGTCCAGCATTCAAGCTCGATCATGAGGAAGGTCTTAGAAGGTCATCAAATATTTACAATCAATCCTTTTTATTCATTTTATGCGGTTACATGCTTCAGTTAGAGGATGCTGCAGGAGAGCGTTAACTTACAATAACTTATTTTAAATAATCGTATATAATATTTAAATAATCACATTCGATGTACGTGTACCCAGGTGGAACTCCGGGTGCAGATATGACTAGAAATAAGGCGTTGCAACTGGAAACAACTACATTTGTTTACAATATATGCAATAATATAAATTAACACTCTAACTTGATTCTAACAAGAATTTGTCCGGACCCCTAAATTATAAAAAAAAAAGAAAAAGGCCTGATTCTTAAAAAGTTTGACTATCGCTGCTCTTCTTACACTGCTAAACCATCATCAAAGAAAAATTAAGATGAAAAAAACAAAAATACATATTTAAAAGAATCACATAAAAATAAAAAGCATTTTATTACCAAATTATTTTTATTCTCGTATTGCTATATATATGCCATGGTATAAAAAGTAATAGGATACTTTTAACATTACATTTATTAAATCATATATAATAGATATATTAAAATCAGTCATTTGTACAAGTTTTTTGTTTATTATATTAAACATATAAAAAATATGAAGCATTGCCAATAAATAAATCATAACAACATGTGATACAATTACTAAAGCTCAGTGGTTAATCTATAGTAGTCAGAAATTATGAAGATTCATTTAGAAAAATCTTTTCACCTATTACAATGCTCGCCGTTAAACATTAAACAGCCAATGGATCACATATTAAATCACAATTAAGTTTAACTCGAGGTAAAATGGCCACAAAATGTTTTCCAACTCCTCTTGGACGTCTACTGCTGCGCTTCCTCCCCCTCACTGAGTACCTTCTGTCTCCAGTAGAGTCCTCGGACTTAATCTTACAGTTGGTCAGTGACTTTCCACTTTTACCAAACAAGTGCAAGGCCGACACAAAGGAGGATTCGCTTTTCAATTTGGTAAATGTTTTCAGCATGGCTTTGACTGCCGGGACAAAAATATCACTTTTATTTGTCAAACCGTCATTTATAGAATTGAAGAAATTAACAAGTTCATTGTTTTCTTTCTCAGATAGTCCAGGAATCATCTTATCCGTTATCGATTCGTCGTCACTTTTTATATTCACGCTATTGTCAAACGGTGACAGCGGCGCTTCCAGAATTTCATCTTCTTCGGGCACATTGGGATCCTTTCCTGACGCTATTCGGTAAAGCATGGCTTTAAAATCTTGCGGAACGTGCAAAACCTCATCCGGATTTTCAATTTGATTGATGACTCCGCACAAGTGTTTGCATAATCTTCCTGATCTTCCATGTTCACAAGAGCAAATGCAATGTTTTGCATCCACCATGTATTTAATACCGTAATCCGATTCGCTCGGCACAAAATAGCAGCCGGAATCGATCTCACTGTGAATAATCGTACTGGGATTGATGATACAAGTCGGCGGGATGTATTTATAAAGCAAGCTTTTGGAGACTTTACCCTCTGAGAAGTCCAGCAACCTCCGACGGACATAGGCTTCATAGTGAACTAATATAAAGTCGACGAGCTGGGTCATATTATAATTTTTTATCCTCTCCAAAATACAATCCTTCATAATTTTAAATGTGATCTCTACATAATTTAAGTGGGCGCCGCCCCCACTGGGGATGTTGCTGCGATAGGCTGACGACCAAAGCGGTCTATTGGGCCACATGTTATTCAAATAAGTTACAAATTTAGGTAAGTTTGCATGATATCTGGTTACTAAAATTGTATACAACTCGCATAGTTCTTTTTCATTTTGACAGTATATTAACCTTTTCATTGAATAATATACGTCTTCCCTCATTGTTTTTGGAACATTATGATTGCAATTCAGCCAATTCCAAGCGGCTTTTAAAACACGATACTGACACAAAAGCATAACCGATTTAGGCCAATGAAGCTTCAAAGGTCCTTGCTCCCGAATGTCGTCATCGGTCATTAGAATGCAGGGATATTCATGGCCATAAAAAGATCTTTGAGGAGGAAAACATCTTTTTAATGTCACAAGAGCCGCATGTAACACTTCCTGCTTATCAGAATCGGTGACAATACATCCGAGAGGAATGGAACCGGCCGGAGTCGGTGAAACAATGAAATATATTTTATGCCCTTTTTTATCTGTTGTCCCGGAGGCTTCCATTAATGCCACTTGACAGCTGTGCGGTAAGAGGTCATGCGCTCTTCTCATTATCGGTGAACAGATGGCAACAAATCTGTTTTCACCGATTGTTCCCATTTCCGCTCTTCCTGTCAACATTGATGCATTATAATTATTTATTAGTTCTTCTACTCCCGGTTGAACACAATTAACGTCTTTTGATCCAGAAACACCAGAGGTGTGGTTGAATAAATACTGAACTTGAGACAAAGTTGGGACGTAGCATCTGTCCGCTGCAATTTCAAAATACTTATCATCATTGTCTAAGAACAATTCTAGTTTGATGCTTTCTAAAGCCGATGCCGCTGTGTGCCCTTTTTTGAAGAGCCCGACAACTTTCTCTTTAATTTCATTGCCGAGGGGCCTGAAGCGAAGCACTTCAGCGGTGTTCAGAGGATGGTTGTGGATGAACTTCAAGTCGACAAAACACGGCCATTCCATAAGCGATGAGTCAGAACCTCGAGATCTTTTTTGCTTTAGATTTCTTTACATACCTAAAACAAACAAAAAAACTAAATTAAATCTTACATTTTTAATAGATTGTAATAAATGTGTCTCCACGTAAATATTTTTCATTAAGTCAATTTAAAATACTTTAAAACATGCACTGTACATACACAAATGTGATTGATGCAGTGATCACTTTACACTGCCATTATAAAATATAGCGGATCAATTAAGCAATATTTTACGAGTTTATGTTTTATAACTCACAATATATAGGTATTTAGATAATAAACCTTGGAGTTTCTAAAAAAATGTTATAGTAGACATTTAATAATAACCTAAATTATATATAAGTATTATACAGAAGGCAAGAAAGGGGCACTATTGTATATAAAACTCAACCAAGTTTAGTGAAAAGGAACGTTCTTTTAAACCAGCAGCAAATGTAAGTAATAATGAAAAATGATAATGAATAATAATATTAAAACATTGTAAAAGTACCTCTTAATTGTCAGAACCAAATTTGATGGACACCCGGTGTGCTTGGAGATGTGTGACTTCTTCCTGTCCTGCGCCGGCTTGAACTTGTAGTTGACGTTGTGCTGACACTTCATGGCTATCTTGTAAACGTTGCAGCGCCCGGAGGCCGGGTAAGTGCGCTGCACCCTCAAAGTAGTGAGCGTGCACTCACTGAGCTTCGCTATCCATTTCTAAGAAACAAAAAAATTTTTTTAGTCAAAAAATTTATAAATGTAAGTAATGCCTCAATAGTTTATATTTAAATCATAGAAGTTATATAAAAGAGAAGACTTGTCTAACCACCATAACATATCATTCAATTCAGTGAAGAGTCAAACCATGCATTGATGGTGCTGCTATGTATCTTAACCACTTAACAATTAAATTTTAGTGTGAAAGTAAATTCTTTAAATAAACTTGTTCCGCTCAAGGAAAACCTCCTACAAGTAAAAATTAAAAAAAACAAACTGTTTATTTTATTGACAGGAATTATTTTTTCTCACTGTATGAAACAGTTTTAAGAGTTTTTTTTTTTTATATATATTGTCATAATGATACCTATTACATGATACCTATATTTATATACCAATATTATAACCTGTCTATAATTGGTACACAATATGTATTGCTATAGATTACTGACTTCAGTGTTAGTTGTTCATTGCCAATTCTTGAATTGTCAAATAACAATAATTGTTTAGTGTGCAACTACTATAAAAATAAAATATTCATGATTTAAAAATATATCTATCATTGATGAGACATTAGCTGAATAAAGAATGCAGATGACAGAGAAAAGAACACATGCCTGAAACCTAGGTCCAGCGATGGACAAATTTATGAGTTTTAAAGAACTCGGGAATCTGCCACTTAAAGAACTTCAAATGTTGCTAAAAGCAAAATCATCTTGAACTGAGAATTTATTATTACGATAACATTACCTTCGCGTCATCTTCGTCATGAATTTTCCTTATGTTTAAGGTGCATCTGAAGTCTTGATCGTTTTTAAATTTGTGATCACCAACTAGGATATATTCGTACTCAAAAGGCAAATAACTTAAAATTATATCCTTTTCCATTTTGAAAGCTTCCTCCATGATAAGTATTCTTATCCGCTATTTATATATTCATAAACTATTTGTAAGATTAAATTATACTATCTCAGATTTATCAAGATCTGTAGTTTAGTGAGATTGGGTAGTGACAATACACAAAAAAGAAACGTTTTCTATTTATATAAAATAAATCGCATTACTACAAACAACAAAAATTATTATTCAACTTGGCATTTATATCAAAAGCTCATCTGTCAACTTCAAAGACAATTAAGATAAATGTAAATAACCTTATTTTAGTATAGTATCCTTTTTTATTAACTACATCAAGCATTAAGCTAACTTTGTATGAAAAATAATTTTAGTCAAACAATATTTATTGGATATAAAAATAATATAAGTATTACATAATTCATACACATCTGTTTAATTAATTCGTCATTTATACATGAGGATTTACTATTCATGATTTTATAATTTAGGTACCTGAAATTCACATTTAAATAGATACTTGTTTACGACATTGATTAATCATAATAAAAAATAAAATACCTATTAGGTTTCAAATTTACTTTTTTAGAAATTTAATGAGTCTATGATATATTTTTTAACAGCTGACTTTGACATTGTTTGATAACCTAAAAATAATATTTTTTTTCCGTGTTGAGTAATTGAGTTATCGTTCATTTGTATATTGCTTGGCAACGTGAATGCTGTCATTTTCGTTTGATCAATATGTTTTTTAACGTTTTGCGGACCCGCTCAAGTTTTTTGAGGCCAATTGCGCTAACTTGCTTCAAAAATGCACAATTTGCGTCACATTCTCTAAGTCGACCCAAAAAAACTAAACAAAATTTATACAGCTCGACAATAATATGTTTAAACAGAAGATTTTTATCGGATCTAGTGGATGCTGCAAAATTTGAAGCAGTCTGCGAGGAGACCTTAGAATCTCTATGTGATTATTTTGAAGAACTCATTGAGAATTCAAAAAAATTACGAAAAGGAACCGACGTGACGTATGGGGTAAATTCTCTAAAATTATGATTTATATTTAACGTTATTTATTAGTTATGACTGATTATCCCGGCAATAGTTTTTCCCACTATTCTCTACAGGCCACCAGATGAAAAGTACTCATACCAGTCGAGTTTTTTATATGCATACCTCCAAACTAAGTATTTTTTTCAATACGCTCTTTCAGATTTCAAATCAACTTTGCAGAACATGCGAATTATTATATTTGATAGTAAATAAATTAGGACCATCAAATTATTAACATTAAATTTGAATTCATTAAGTTTTATCTTTAATGAGTAAACATGCTCTTTATATCATTGTTGTAAACTTTCAGGATGGAGTATTGACTGTATGTCTCGGAGAAGATCACGGAACTTATGTCATAAACCGGCAGTCACCCAACAGACAGATCTGGCTCAGCTCCCCCACTTCTGGCCCCAAGCGCTATGACTTTGTTTCAAAAGATTCTGGCTACTGGATTTACAAACATGACGGGATGTCCCTTCATCAGTTACTTCAATCAGAAATAAAACAAATTGTCGAAAACGAAGTCGATTTTTCAAAGTGCTTACATTCATTGTTATAATTTATTAGTAATATTTTATTTTAGTAATAGTTTATTATTTTATTTTGAAATAAAGTTCTATCTATATTTTTTAAATTTATTTGTTCACATTATTTTCATCATGGAGGTAATGGAAGAAGGTAATTTGATGGACAGAGTTCCTATTCTGTTACAACGAGATCTTCAGTATTATCAGGTTAGTAAGGCATATTTTAACCTTAAATAAAAATTATGTATCTAGGTTAAAGAGTACACTTATCTATTGTACATTAATATATCCTACCATCTGTTTAATTAAAAAGAAATCACCTAATCACACAATCAGCATTAAAAATATCTGCTCCTTACTAGACTTTAATTACAAAAAATACATTAATTCAACTATATTATTTTAGAACAACCAGACAGTACTGCAAGAAAGCATTTGTTGTGGTGTTGTGGGAGGGCGCTTAGATTTTCCTCGCAATGCCTCCTTTGCATCAGTTAAGCTTGTCATGTGGTGGGAAGAAGAGTTTATTGCGGCTTTCAGGTATCACAGATCCCAACCCTCTAATGTATCATTTATTGTATTATTACCATACCATCAAATAATGTGCAACACAAATGTAATTAAAAATACATACTATTGGTAAAAATACATACATCCTTATGTGTCTTCAGGAAGGCCGAAACATGTAATCATTAAAATAAATTGTGAATCAAAACTAAATATTTTTAATTCATTAATTTTTTAATTAAAATTAATTCTAAAATTATAATTATGCAGTTTCACCAAGTATTGTCAGTTGATAACCTTAATGTTACATGCTATTGGTATTATATAATCATTACTTGAATGATTGTTTTTAAATCACAATCTAATTAGTAAAGAGAAAACATTATAATAAAATCATGGTTCTTTTCACATCTCTTCATGTATCATTGTCAACATCCATTACTGGACAAAGATAAGCATATATATCCTTGCGTTATGTTTTTAGAATGGGATCTGGATTGCTCAATGGTAATGCTGAGGATGAAGAAGCTGTGGGTGGATGTGGAGGAATCGTCAAAGCATCCGATCCAGACAAATTTGTTTCAATGGTTGTCAAATCGTCAGAGCAATTATTAGGTAAATTTGAGAATATATTTGAGTTATGTCAATCATGAATAAGTACAATACCAATTTTCTCTTCTATTTAAATAATTCAATAAGCCATCTCCATATAAAAATGTTTATGCGGTTTACCTAAGCTGAAGTAATCATTGAGATATTTACTAGTTCATGAATGTAAGGTTAAACACTTGACCTCTTTAAGAAAAGTTTTTCTAAGTATCCATCACAACTGCCTTTGAAAGAATGATCCTGCATGGGATATGATATCCTATGGCTAATACTAAGCAAATAGCGGTTAATTCGTGTTAGTCATATGCTACATATTGTAAACAAAAAAATTGTTAGTGAAAGGTATAAACCTTTCAATAACTGCCAACTGTTTTAATATCCCTGTCTCCTGTCATGTTAACGCACCACAACCATAAAGGTGTTGAGTGCCACATCCTTATATTGGACGCCTATGCTTGACTGACTGCCAATAAGTGTATGTCACAGTCTTTAAAGACTGTGATGAACAGATTATATATCACACAATTCACAGTCCTAAGATATTCACATATTGTACTCGTATATTGTACAATTAATACACCATAAATTAAGCTTTATCATTTGAATTATAACTATGATTTGTAGAACATCTTCATGTATTAAGTCAAGAAGCCCTGGATCACGCTGACTTACCTGTGCTCACTGCTACACTCGGGGCCTCAGCTCTAATTAAGAACAGTCTGCATTGCTACATTCAAGCTTCACAACACACAGGCGGCAACCAGCGCACTGGATCCTTGCAAGTAATTGAACTCATAAATATATAAGTTATCATATGTACGTTGATTAGAGTTTTCTATTTATTATTCTAAATTGCAATATCCAATCCAATGTTTGAAATCATATTGTGCTTCCACTCAGGTTCGTTAGTATTTAAATTTCCACGCCGTGGATGATGGATGGGCTCTAACCAATAAATACCTTTTTTATTTATGTAGACCAGCGAGAAAGCCTATGCAGAAATGGCCGAAGCCCTGGCAGAGCGAGCTCTCGATCTCCATGGAAGACTGCTGTCGTTGTACGTGCTGCAGGGCATACCTGGGGAAGGGGGCTCGTCTTCTGTCAGAATGTGGTGGCTGTACATGCAAGGTAAACAGACTTTTAGGTACTAAATATATTTAGATTTCGCATAGTCTGAATATAATCTCTAGCCATCGAATAAACTTTCAAATGTGGTATTTTCTAATTAGAATGCTTTAGTTACAGTGATTTTATATTTAACACAGTTACATGCAGAAGTGATGTTTTAAGTTTCGTAATATGCCTGGTATATTACAATAGGATTAAATAAGTGTAAACCCATTTCGACAATCATATTGTTGATATGTGTCATAATTCAAGATTATTATTCATATCAATTTCATATATATCAATTATACTCATAAAACACTTCTATATTTTTGTATATACTTGTATATTAAAAATGTGATATTATAATTAATATGTGATATTTTTTATTATTAAGGTACCCGGCAAGATCTTTGGGATACAGTCCCTCCAAAGATGGCTCAACGTGTGTTTGCTGGGATGCTGAATGAAACATTGACCATTTTAACTGTACGGTATACGCAAGTATGTTAATCAATGTTTCTGTCAAGCTTACAGTACCCTAAAATCCACAGATGAGATTTCATAGATTACTAGACTAGATTGATTGACATAAATATTGATCCACCATGTGCGTAATAACTATTTTTAGGAGCTACCTGATGAAAAAAGGAACAGCATAATGATGAATGATATTCTGAATATATTGCTCTGCGTCTCTCAGCTACTTCCATCCATCTGTGGTAAAGGAGAAGAGCTCATTGGCATCAATATGAGCACCCTCGGTAAAGTCATCAGAGATGTCCACGCTAAATGCCATGAACTCTTAGTTTGCTTACTCTTGAGAGGTGCTCCTCTGCACTGCTTGTATAAGGTAAGCTTATAATTTTTTCCTCCTTGGAACTACTAACCTCATCCAAGATCATATTATACTTTTATATCATTCATACAAGGCAGGGATTTTTCTTGCTGTTGAAGCTTAGACATATATTTATTAACAGATACAAATACTATATTTGATCAACTTAATAAATTAAAAAAAATGCATTTCTTTTTCTCTATATTTAAATTCAGACTTTTACAAGGATGTTTTTCCTACATTTAAATTAATATTTTCTTTATAATTATAATTTCATTACTACTAAATAAGTTTAATACCTTATTAATATAAAATAAATAGTAATGAAATTTTTTCATAACGTTCTGTTTATCTTTCTGTGTGCTTAAAAATAAATATATAACTATGTATAAAAAATAATTCCAGATGTTTAAGCAGCCCTCTGGCGTCCACCTCTTTGAAACCCGTCCCGGCTACCCGTCACTGTGGTACATCTTGTCAATGCCTCACTTGTTTCCCGTAAACTCTGCTGATAAAACAGTTCTATCTTGCCGAGAGCTGTCCTCCAACACAGCCATTGCTTTGGAGCTGTATGTTCTTTTAGCTCAGCCACAGCCACTGTGGCCTCTTTTACTCAAGGTAATTTTTTACAGCCATACGGCACCACTAACTCAACCTATCAGTTATCACATTAGTCAGCTCGTCTAATGACAGCTCCACACAACCCAAAGATTTGCTTAATACATTTTATATAAAGCAAAGGTCCTCCAGGTGTTCTTAGCCCAGATGCTCAGCAATAGATGCTATCCTGTGGCAAATGCTCTCTTAGCTCTCATTTGATCCTGAATCAATTGTAAATTATCTTTTCAAATATATATAAAACTATCCAAATATTCCAGGTTTTGTTGATGAGAAATTGCAAAGTCGCTTCGAGTTTGCTGAAGCATTGCATTGAACAGTTGCCGACTGAAGGGATAGATTTTTCTAAGAATGATCAAGAAGCCGTGTCCTGCGGTGGATTTCTTTGTCCGAAGGACGGATCATGTCTCACAGACCGAAAAGTGTCATTTTCTAATACAGGTATTGATACATTTTCTTCTTTATCGTGAAGCTCACTTCTAAGTATTTTTTGTCATATTTTCTAAAATTAATAACAATAAATATTCCATTTGTGCAATGTAAAAAAATCTGTTGATCTACAAGTGGTTATAATCCTTTTTTGTGTTGGCTACTGGCCACAAATGTAAATTTTAGTTTTTTTTTATTTGATATTTTCCATTTGGATTGCAATCATACCTACCATTATCAATTGTTTAAATGGCCATAATATTAAAATATTGAATTATATTTTACATAATAATAATAGACATATTTTTACTCATATAAGTCATCTTTTCTTTCTCATAACATTTATTGTAAAGCCGTTGATATTTTACATTAAATTATTTTATATTTGAATTGCATCAGTTTACACACTTTCAAAAAATAAGTATTATATCTTAAGATTTGTTGATAGGTGAGGTTTGTAAATTGTTTTGATTTGTAAAGGGCCTTCAACAAGCGTGTTATCCAACGAGCCATCAAACAAGATGAATGCCGAGGTAGTGTCGGCCCTGACACATATCGTTGTGTCAGTTTGCTCTGAAGCAGACATGAGGCAGAGTGTTATCAAAGCTTTAGAAGCCACTGGGACGGCTTGGGCTGCCAGCTTAGACAGAAGACAGGTCAGATACAAAAAAAATACCATGGAATTATATTGATTGGACATTATATGGCTGGAACATTATTTTCCTCTGGAATTCACAATTTTTCTTAGAAAGAGGGTTATATTATATTTTCTGTAATAAATTGGCCACAAATATTTTCTACTTAAGTAAAATTAATTAAAATCTAATTTCAATCATTAAAAAAAAGTATAGATATATTTATTATTCTTCTTTTTATAGTGGCTCTTAATGAATTGTATAATAATTCTAATAACCAGTGCTTTCAATGGTAACATTTCCTAATAATAAAACCATTATATATTTAATTTCCATAGTTATGGGTTTTAAAGCACCCTCCTTGGTTGGGGGCCATTTTGTCATTGGTAACACCAGTCCTTCCCCCGATAGCACAGACGCTCATCAATGCCATTCAAACAGGTGCATCCACCTATCAGGTAATGTAACTTAAAATTATGATATATTTTTTTTTATATTCATATATTATACAACAATGTACATACTTCAAACAATAAAGAATAAACCTTATTTGTGTATTCTATGGTCCATGCTATTTAATTATTGGACAACTAATTGCTTTATTTTGAGTTTTATTTTCCAACTTCTGCCCAGTTCTCAAGCACCATCAACTAAACACATTTAACTGTTTGTAAGAAACAGATTTCCGGTGGGTATGGCTCAGAAGTAAGCTGTTTGATTACCATACCAGAGGTAATGGGTTCGATTTGCAACAAAGGTTCAAATAAAAAATATTTTGAATAAATTTCTAAGCTCTATAAATATCTCAAGTTAGTGTAAATTTGAACCCTGACCCTTAAAATTGCAGTCATAACCTATTAATTAAAATCGTTATAGTCGGAAGTTGTCCGATAATAAATGATAGACATAAAAATTGTCAAGCTTCATTAAATCCACTGATGACTTTTCTCCATCACCTTTTCTCAGTATTCTACAATATGTGTTTACATAAAAAAAAACAAACTGTGAATTGTGATCTTGGCAAAAGCAATAGGATCCACAGATAATTTTTCTTCTTCACTGTTTGGCGGTATTCTCTCATTTGTAATAACATAAAAGCTAAGATTAATGCATGTTGACACTCTTAATATAATGATTAAATTTGATTATTTTAGGCCATGTCTCTTTGCCTGACTTGCTTCTCTCAGCTGTGGGACTGTTTACCTTCATCCCTACTGACAGTGTCTACCCTGATATCAGATGTCTTGCCAGCCACATCTACGCCAGTTGGGAATTCAGTACTGCTTCAATTTCTGCTGATGGCACTTTATGGAGAATTGATACATATTTCTGCTATTAGCGCCGCAAAAGAAGCTAAAGGTTTATATAAACTAGAGACTACATCTAACCTTGTTTTTCTTCATCTTAAAATTTAATGCTTAATGCTGTAGACTTCGACATTCTCACCTGGCACACTATTCTTCTCCATCTATCCATTTTCCTTGATCTACCGCCTTAAAACGCTATTTTATTCTTGCTTCCTATCATCCTTCAGACAGTCCACTTTCTTCAAATTTTCAACCCTGTGATCATCAGCTTCTTAATTCTGAAATCTTTTTCTGGTAGCATCTCTGAGGTATGTTATAAAATTATCGACTTTTACTTTACTCTCTACAAATATTGTTTTATATGTTACATGTTTTATATGTAATATACACCTAATTCTATATTTGCACAGTAGATACATACCACAGGTTACCGTGCTAATATAAACCGTGAAAAAAAGTTTAGGTGTTTATATAAAAATATTAGATAAGTTCTAATTGGTTGAAAAACTTGATTTTTAAATTATTTTCTATCTATGAACTAATGAAAAATTAATTATATTTTCTGAAATGCTTTCCATATTTTTTTCTTCACTAGGAACTCCATTAAATATCAATTCTGCAATATCAATTGTTAACTCTTCTAACCCTTTACGGCAATTCGATGTGATAAAGTGATGATGTCGGAATACAAAAGCGTGTTAAATTGAAAAAACTACAAATTTTTTTCGAAATCGTGCAAAAGAGAATTTGGTGTACTATGTATATTATGTTACTTTTTATCATGATTTTAGTTATGAATGCCGAAATTAATTCTCAAAAGCCCAAAGATGCGAAAAAGAAAGGCTCAAAAAAAGAGAAGAAATCATCACAGAAGAAACGTGTTGTCGACGAAAAAATTAGTAAGCACTTTTTTGTTAAAATGTAGCTTAAAAGCTAATAATTTTTTTAAATTGTATTAATACTACTCAAATACTCTTTATCTCAATAATGTATATATTTTTTATTTTTAATTCAGATATTCCCTATTCAGTAAGCTTTGACGGAAGTCTCAGCAGCGTCTCTTCAGTGGCCATGTCTCTGGCTGAAGCTCTGTGCTCCATTGATGAAGAGAATAAGCACACAGAACAGATACAATCTCTGCTCAAACAAACTCAGAATACTGTGGAAAATGTCGACGACTTTGGCCTCGAAGCAATCACAGAGTTATTAGGAAAAACATATCCGGTGATTTAAAGTTATATTATTACAATTAAAATGTCTAATATTTAAACCAGTCATTATTTATAGTCACACTGTAGTAAATATTTAATTAAAAGCTGATAGGAAAACTGGTGGTCCATATAACAGTTTCGAGAGTGTGTTAAGTGGCACTTTTTTGTAAGATAGAAACCACCAATGAATACCAAAATTATTATTTTATTTGCATATTATTTCTTTCTAGAGTAATCCTGTTATTGAATGTGTGGAGTTCCATGAAGGAGCAGAGGTTATGGTCAGTCAGCTGTTAATGACGCCAGCCGGAAAAAACAGTCTCCAAGTAATATTTTTTTGGCAAAAAATGTATTCCTAGTTTTGATTTATAACATAATATTTTAAAACAATTCAGTTTCAATTTCATGATGGTTATTTTTTTATTTTATATTTTTACAGGTCATGTATCAATATTTGTCCAAGCATTCTGATTGGCTGCTGGGAGTGCTCGGTGCTGCTGATCATTTACCTCTCATTGGAGATAAAACTGTTCCAGTCAGTTCTGTCTCCCTCCTATACACAATGTTCTATATTGGACGCAGACCCTTTGACCAGGTAAGTTTTTAACTAATTAAACCTTTTTTTAACATATCCACTCCATAATTGGATTATATAGACACCGTAAATTACCGTTTTACGGTTCTTTCAGCTCAGCTTGTCTTATGCCTTGTCCCAAAATTGAACTATTATAAATATTAAATCCTTCCCAGTATTTCAATAAGTCTTTATTTTAATTTACTCTGTTCTGATGAAGTTTATCAATGTCTTCAACGTAAAATTATTAAAAAAAGGTATTGTTGGTTGGGGAGGAACATACCTAAATACTACCAACCCCATTAGAACTGTGCAAAAACTTATCATCAAAGTGATATTGAAAAGGCCTCCCACCACCTACCCAACAGAAAGCCTATACAATAAATTCAAAGTGCCAACGGTAGATACACTATACCAAAAATACACTATATTACAGACTATTAAAGAAAGGAGAATTGAAAACTGGTACACTTGTCATTCTGCTAGGTATATGTACAACTTATTAATACCAAAATTTAACACACAACATGCAAAAAATGGTTACAAATATAACGGAATAGTTAATTTTAACAATCTTCCTCGGGACATAAAAGAGATCAGCGATATTAAAATATTGATTGAAAAGGTGAAACAGTATTTTAAAAGAATTACGAACAGAACCGACGTCACTGCATAACAAATTGAAATAATGAAATGTACCAAAAATGTATTATTAAATTATATATACATTAAATTTAATTCAACATATAGTATATTAAATCTTTAATCATATAATGTTAGTTCTATATCAAAATCATGTAAATGTATAAATATGTAATACTCTGTATAATTATATAAAACTGTAAAATAACATAGATGAATCCCACGCCACACACAAGATCTTATCTTAAGTAGTGTGGTAAGCAAATGTAAAAAATAAAGAAAAAAAAAAAAAAAAAAGATTGGAATGTAAATTACTATGTAAAAAATGTATCTTTTTATATTTGATTAAATAAAAAAAAAAAAAAAAAATGTCACAAACACAAAAATCCTTCAAATTGATAAAAGTATATTTTTTTATTGAATTATTTTGATTTAAGCGTATTTTTTTTAAAAAACATTTATTATTACGTAGTATCATATTATATACTTTTCATGGATGATTTTCAGTACGATTTTATATTTTCTAATGTGATGTTAAAAAGTCAAAAAAAAAAACAGAAACCTATTAGAATCTGACAATAATCAAAATCGATTTAGAATGCAAGGAATGCTCTTTACTATAATGTATGAAAATAAAATACAATAAACATATTTTTTTCATGAAAAAACTTAACTACTAAAATGTTAATAAGTACGAAAAAAATCCACTGCACTACTATGAAAATGTATATACTATTTGTTAAACTTGTTTCTTGGATATTTTATATTTACAGTTTCTAAACGGCTCATGGCAGTTTGACTGGTCATCATTGCTGGACACTCCCTTGTCGCTGACGGCCGAGAGGGCGTGGACGCAAGTCTCCAGGAGACCGGAGTTCCAGAACAATGCTAACCTATCACTTCCTGACGCCGCCATGTTTGCCGCCATTACAACGTATATAAAAGATTTGATGTAAAACACCTGAAGCGTCCATTTTCAATGAGTATCGAGAAAATGATTACTCCATCAAATAACGTACTTGCAGAATAAGATCTAGTCCGCCAAGAAGAAAACACACGAAAATCTTACAGTCGCAATATTGTACGAAGATTTTCCCCAATGGAAATGCTCCCATACCAGTAGCACCCAACTTTTTTTGCACCATTCACCCGTTCACCCATTTTTCAGAAGTTATTTCACCCCTTACAAAACTAGCATACGCAAACCTAACGCCCCGTCTAATAATTTGTGACAAATAAGAAACGCTCCTTGTGGGCTCTAAAACTTAAGTGAGAAAACAAAACATGAATGGAGTTTCACCACCTAACTGTAGTCCTATGCACCAAACATTACAATCAAACGAGGCAATATTCGAGCAGCTGATAGAAATTAATTGCGACGATTCGTTTTAAACATAATAATGTTCCAACCAGACAATGGATTATTTTATGAAAATAATTGCAACCTTATATTGTATTATAGTTATGATCACTGTATTCAAATAAAGCTCATAAGAATTTGGAAACACTTTTATTATTTTATTTATAATCACAACTTTTATTATCAAATAAATTAGACGCATAAGTATTGAACTAAGACTAAGTGCTTCAAATTTGATACATACATTGATAAAACTTATTTCCAAGTACTTTGTTATTGAATAGTTAAAATAAATAATTATAAAATCATTTAATGAAAATATATTAAATTTTACAATACAAAAATATAATGTGGGACTCATAATGAAATTATTGATTTTTGCAATAATTATGTATGTGGAAAATATGAAATCGCGATATAGTTCAATTATTGTAGATCGTAAAAGATTGTCACGTAAACACGTATCCTTGGTAACAGTTAAACAACAACAATAATGCACGTCTGAATTGACAGTGTCGTTTGAACAATGATAAGCGTTATACAGTGGGAATGTATTTATTTTTCATTTAATTTAAATTCAATATCTGTAGTTTAACAAATTGTAATATGCATATTTTGACATAAATATTTTCACGAATTCTTTTTCATACAATATATTACTACATTGTATATATGTTTGTTAGTTCCGCTATCTTATCGTAGATGGAAGCGATGTAACGTCGGGATTCTTTGGCGGATCGTGGGGCCTTTAGGTGTCGAGGATTGTAGCGTGTCCTGACGTGCCGGGTCCTTTGGACTGACTAACGTTAGCCCTCCTGCTTAGTGGCGTGTCCGTGTAAGTGTTGCCACACGTTCCACGATTATTAAATGAAATATGAATTAACAACATTTTAAATAGTGTAGACTAGACGGGCTTACTTTAATCGTACTCTGCACCGATGGTTATGCTGATCTCGCCTGGTAGTATTTCGGTTTTGTGATACCAACGGTTAGTGTCAAGAACGACTGAAAAAAATACAATAAATGTTATTATTTCTGATTGGTAAGAATCGTACAATTATAGTTCAAAATCAATCGTATACGGCTGATGACTTTGATGGACCAATAACCACATACAACGCGTAGCCATTCTCCAAATAGCCAGCGTCGCAGAATCCCCACATACGATCTCTCCATTCTCATGTAGAATTTATTACTGGTTATAACGAACTCTTAAAGTATTAAAACCTAAGCCTTATTAAACCAAGCTATTATAAAAAAACAATGTTGGAATAGACTTACTTCTGAATCAAATGTTTTAAATACAATTTCATAGATAATTTATTTCACCATATACCCAATTATTTTTTACACGAAAATTGGTTTCAGAAAGTGGTGCGTAGAATAATTCAATTTCCATATAGTTCTATTTCAATAATCAATATATCACTTAATAACGTAGTAGGGGTACCGTACGAAAAAAAGCACAATCGCGTAAGAAAAGTCGCGTGAAAAAATACTTTTTACTAATTTGCTCCCAAAAAGGTACTCCTTTTGGGAGCAAATTACTCAATACTTAATAATTGGTACTCCTATGGCCACCTCTCCGAACCACCTACAGGCACAACTTCAGCTGGCGTTACATAAGAAAACCATTTTTTTAAGCATTTAATTATTAATTGAGTTTGATGTACATCTTATGTTAGTTTTTTTGCGTGGGTATTAATAACGACAAGACCATAGCTTAAATTATTTTGTAATAATTGTGTTAAGTACTTATTTCTCCCGGCTGTATGACAACTTGCATAGGTTTACAGGCGTAGTGGCACTCAGGGGGAGGTGCTAGGTGCCATCTCTTTTTACCTTTCAACTGCGCCTGCCATGATGGGTGGACCACGTTGTCAACCTCAGAAATGAAACATAGATAATTAATAATATTAGAAAAACACGGTATTTCATTCATAAAATTTTTAAAATAATAATCTACTAATAATCAATATTAAATTATGTTATACATAAACAAGTATGCATGTATATAAGAAAAAATATTAAGTGCATATAAGATATATGGCCACTTATCGATATTAAATTATTGCACTAAATATCTCGTGCGAGAATATCTGCTTGTTCCCCCACTTCCCTTTATTTCGATATTTCGATTGAGGTTTCGTATTTGGCAGTATTTCCCATGCATTGTAACAGCTTTTGACTCCTGCACTTACATGCATCTGTGCGCCATCTCCAGGTCCTCCCATGAAGATCCAGTCCACCGCCGCATTCTCCGCGGATTGGGGAAGGAAGTAAGGTCGACTGTAGTGAACTCGTAATAACCTGGCCACACTGTCATGGCAGTTACTCCAGCCTATATACCTAAAATATACTTTACTTTATATATTTGGCATTTATCAATACAAGCGATCTAAATCGATAGCTACTTACACCGACACTACATATATTGAAAAAGCAAGATATTATAAAATAATGTAAAAAATATGTTTACGCGTATTAATAAAAGCATTACCTATAAATTAATCTAAAATAAATGTTTCAATTCATAAAACACAAGAGTGTAGAAAACTTATAGATGTATTAATAGTTTATCACTTTCGTTTCCATTCATGTAAAATTACTCTTGTCGAAATACTAGCGGCGTCCCTACTTTTTTTTATACTTTTGAATGCTATTATAGCGTTTGTACTTATATTAATTATCTCTTTCATAAATTTCAAAACTCTTCAAAAAATACATCGATAAACAATTGCAATAGCACAATTTTATTCACGCATAAACCGCTACCCTATTTATGATAAGATCCCCATCATCTATATATCTTGCGACAATTACTCCCTCGTTGGAACATTGTCCGCTGCAATCAGGAGAATAGTACCCAACTAAGTTTTCAACATACATTTCAAATAGTCCTTTTAAACTTACCACGACTTAGATCCTTGTGTAAGATTTGCTCTTTCTAGATTCATTTGTAACGCGTCGTAAAGACTTGCAAATTCCGTTTTGTATGGAAAGAACTGGCAGTCGCGAGCAGCATTTTCCAAATTAGATTCAGTGTAAACTTTTTTAAAAAACAAAAAATCAAACACCTGCAATTTTAATTACAATTAAACAATCATTTCCTAACACAACTACTTGTATTTGTTTAATAAATACAATGAAATATCACACATTTTAAATCACAAAATAATAAACACTTAGAACCAATTCGAAGCTACTGGCTCAACCTTATCGAGCAGACCGACCACAAGTTGACTCTGTTTTTTTTATAAAATATTTTAACTTCTCCATTTCAAATTTGATCCGTCGTAGATATATAATCTCCATTTTAATATTTCAGCTGGCAATAAGTCCAGGTTTGGTAACTCTAAAGGTGATGTAGTAATATTTCCATATATTACAATTATTACTTCATTATCGTAATGACGATCTTTTTGTGATTATTATATTTTTCTTTATTATTCGCGTCGCATATTTCATGCTTTGCCGCATCATTAATCGCATGACCGCCTCTTCCATTACTCTCGATAGTCTGCCAGCAATCCATTTAATTACTATTTGGAATACTTCATACTATATCGAATTCGCCGCAAACGTCTGGAAGATTGTTCTTAACCCTTTCGCATCGGTTGTCGGCATATGCCGTCATAAGATTTCCCGACCTTTGAGATCGGTTGACGTGATATATCGTTTTGCTACTCTCTTAGAATAGTTTTTTATGCATCATCTGATAGCTAAAGGATACAAGAACCAATTTGATATATGAAAATAGACCAGTTAAGTACATTTATGCTTCAAATACTAGTTTTATAATTGACAGTATAATTTGTATTCAAACCTAGTCGTAATGAAAGGGTTAAGGTAAATTTAGAACTTATGCCGTATATTTACATTCACTCTATACAAATAAGTAGCGTCTATTAGGACAATCAATATTGTTATAATACTTATGTTTTTCTTTATATATATAAACTCGGTTAACTTATATTTTTTTTAAATCTAAAAATACCTTCAATGCGCTCCATAAGTGCGTGGCGTCTGTCACAACAATGGGTATTCCGTTATAAGCGTAATGCTTCTCGAAGTCCTCTGGGGTGAGATCAGTGAGACGTAACACGGCCGAGGTGTTGACGCACATGGCACAAACCTCCGGAGGCCGCGTGGCTTTGGTCACCACATTTGGCATGGAGATCCAACACTGAAAAAAAATCAATAAATACGAGTAGTTCATTATGGAAGTTCAAAAAGGGCGGAGACTTGCGTGGAAGATCCATGTTGGGCAATGTATGAACACGCGATGATAATTTTAATGTCAATTAAAAATTCATTCGTGACTCCATGTTGTCAGTTGGCACAATAGACATTTTAAAGCTGCAGTACCCAACCACATTTAGTTTACAACTCTCGTTGTACGGAATTCAGGCATTTCACATTTATTCATAATTTAGTAACATTAAATAGATTTTCTAGTGTGTCTTAAATCAAGGACAGATGTACAAACAGTGGTAGTTTGCGGATGTGATAACCTTCAAGGGTTTATAGTTGTGCGATTGTTGAGAGGTGGAAAATATTTTTTGTCTAAATATAGATTAATAACCTTTTATATGGTGTGGCAAAATATAATTTAGACCCAGTCAGTAAGTACACGGGGCATTATTATGAAAGATATTGTAATACTCATCATTCATTGATCATTAATTAGTTACCTCTACCAACCAATTTAAGTTTTGTCAAAAACCAGATTAATAAACACAAACACTATTCAACTTCCCGAATACGGCCAACCAGGTTTAAACGAAGTATTTAAAAAAAAAATTTTGCAACTTAGGTTTTATATTATTTTTAATTAATTTAAATCCACATTATCACATTTACTTTTACTACTTAAATGTTTTTTTTATATTCACATAAGAATGATTGTATTAAAAACTTATATTTCTTTAAATACTAAATCCATAATAACTTTTCATCCTCATTTCTTCCAAGCTTGAGAACGTAGTGACCGGAAGTTCGGCAATCAATAAAAGTAAAATTTATTTTATATTCTAGTCGTAATAACTTTTTCAAACTTACATTATCATCATTGTAGTCAAAAAATAAATAAAACATTCCGGTAGACGCGAATATGATCATAAATAATATCGATGTTTTAAATTTTAAGTTTAACCCGCGATTGGATTTGTAATGAGGTTTCAACATTTTAGCAAAGTCATTATCCCTCAATCCGATTTTCTTGTATTTTAATAAAATTCCCTTCAATTTGTTTTCGGCTTCTGTTCTATTTCTGAGACCAGATTTACTGGAAACTGCCGCAACTGTTGCCTCCGCAGCCGACATATCGAGTCCCTGTTACGACACTGACTGAATGAGGAGAGGTTTTCCTTTATATAGACATCGTGTACGTATTCTACCCTTATGTTATTGTGAAGCTGTACCGCGAAACTATAAAAAAGTATTTACTGCGCCCAATAGAGCTTATGTCAAATTAGAGCGAAAAATATGTATTAAGTGCGTTACAAATTTCAAATTGACATTTTTCTTCACCATTTTCTTTACCGCCAACTCCCAAAATCAAGCCATAAATCATATCCAAGAACTGATAGTTGCTTAAATATTTGCCATATTCGATGTCTGTTCAGCGCCCTGATTTTCACCAGTTAAATTTTGGATAATATTTCTTTTGAACTAATGTAAAAAGGAAAACTGAATTCATCGATTTAACAAATATTATAATTGTACTCGTAACATTATTTTTTTATCTCAATCAGAGTCGGTTTACCCTATAAGCACGATACGCTTACTTGAGGCTTCGGATTCTTGAGGGCATCAAAAATTACATATGTTAGCTGGAGTTTACCCTCCTCACACGCGCATCACACTAGAGGACAATTACATATGTTAGCTGGAGCTTACCCTCCTCACACGCGCATCACACTAGAGGACAATTACATATGTTAGCTGGAGCTTACCCTCCTCACACGCGCATCACACTAGAGGACAATTACATATGTTAGCTGGAGCTTACCCTCCTCACACGCGCATCACACTAGAGGACAATTACATATGTTAGCTGGAGCTTACCCTCCTCACACGCGCATCACACTAGAGGACAATTACATATGTTAGCTGGAGCTTACCCTCCTCACACGCGCATCACACTAGAGGACAATTACATATGTTAGCTGGAGCTTACCCTCCTCACACGCGCATCACACTAGAGGACAATTACATATGTTAGCTGGAGCTTACCCTCCTCACACGCGCATCACACTAGAGGACAATTACATATGTTAGCTGGAGCTTACCCTCCTCACACGCGCATCACACTAGAGGACAATTACATATGTTGGCTGGAGCTTACCCTCCTCACACGCGCATCACACTAGAGGACAATTACACATGTTAGCTGGAGCTTACCCTCCTCACACGCGCATCACACTAGAGGACAATTACATATGTTGGCTGGAGCTTACCCTCCTCACACGCGCATCACACTAGAGGACAATTACATATGTTAGCTGGAGCTTACCCTCCTCACACGCGCATCACACTAGAGGACAATTACACATGTTAGCTGGAGTTTACCCTCCTCACACGCGCATCACACTAGAGGACAATTAAGTATCCTTGATGACCCCCTTATTCAGATTATGATCAGTCAGCAACTGCACACAAGTACTGAAGAGTAAGAGCCCGTGATAAAGATTAAAAAATATATTAACGGATTTAAAGAGATAGAGATAGAATATTGATTATGTCACCGAAAATACAACCGAATATGTTAAATGCGTGGAAAAAAATATTGGCTACAAAGTCTGCATCCCCGTCAGGTCCGAGGGACTTTCCTCGAATTGCATCGAAAATGACTCCTTTTTCTTACAAAAGGAACTGACAGTCCCTGAGAATGAACTCCGAGGTCTAAAAGGAGGCGCCAGGGGCAACTAAGGTTTGAAACTAAATCACATAAGTAAGCTTTATGGGCTTGGAAGTGGCGCTCCGATAGATTACAATACAGTCGATTCCGCTTAATTGGGACAAATCTCAAAGAACAGAAACCAAAACAAGAAACCAATAGTAAATATAGTAAATTTATACGTTTAATTGGGACAACATTCCGCTTAATTGGGACAGGAAATTTTAAGCAATGAAGAAAATCAGGATATGTTGCAAGTTCCTATTATTAACTATGAAGTATTTTCAAGAATAGATAACAATTTACCATGTTACGATGATAATAAAGACTGTGAGGATTCAATTGTAGAGTTATTTTATGCAGGAAGGAAATGAAGGGAGCCCTACATCCGCACTGAATCTGTGCTGATTTTATAGAAGTGAAATGTTACAAAAACAAAAGACTGACTACACTTGACTCATTTTTGCATTGAATTAAATTGTATGTACCTACCCATTTATTACTTTAATTCGATTATTTTTTTCATAAAAGTTTATATTACATATTTGTAATTTATATGACAATTAATATTACATATATGTAATTTACAGTTTTCAAGAGTTTATAAAATAAAATTAAAAAATGCATTGTTTAATTTTATGTGTGTATTACTGGTTAATGGCCATAGATGCCAAAACCAAATAATCTTATTTAAGAAAAGTGTAATTCGCTTAATTGGGACAAAATGCCTAAGTCCCTATGTGTCCCAATTAAGCGGAATCGACTGTATATTCAATCCTAGACGCACGAAGGTGTTATAAAGCCTACCCCCAATAGAGCCGGAAGGGCTTCTATCGAACATGTCAAATAGCCTTGACCATAGGGAGAAGAGGGAATATTTGCAACATGCTGGTATGTTAGCCAGATATTTTTATTTTAAAAGAAACCTGAAATACAATGTCAGTTATTATTTACAATATGTGCGTTCTTAAATTTGAATCAATTACGGCCCTCTGGCTGCTCATCATACCTTCTTATGTTGAAAAGTAAATATGTTTTGCCTGCTATACTCTACTATACTTAAATATTTTACTCGTATAACGTTTAATATAGAATATAGATTACACAGAAGACCATTTACTGTGAAGCTGGTAAAAGAACTATCGGTCTTTAGAGCGGCTTCGGGAATTCAGTAAGCCTCTACCCTTCTCTCTCTCCTTTTTTATGTGTGTTAAATTCCATGAAATGATAACGCTTGACCAAGTTTAAAAAGTTACGTCGTCCCTCATGCTGTTACGTGATGAAGCGTTTTATCTTGCCGCGAGTTACTGGCAGCCGCCTGAAGCCGCCCATCCGCGAAATTACGCTAACCTAACCTCGTTACTGCGACGCGATGAGACAGATGAGACCGTATTCAATTCACGACAACACGTTTCAGTACAATATAAAATAATTTATTGTCTAATTAATTTGTAATTGTGATTACTTTTTTAAGGTTATTAATAAACCTATTATAATATTTTGTTGATTTAAAACCTTCTTGGTCAACCATATTGGTGGAATTCTATATTGAATAATACCGCTATTGTACAGTATACATTTTTATTGCTTTCTTTTTAACTATTTTTATCGCTTTACGACGTATAATATTTCTTAATTTCTCACAAAGTCAAACCATCGTATCCTTAATATTTATGAACCAATGTATCATGTACGCCAAGATATCTTTATTTCACAACCCTCTCAATAGTAGTAATGACTCGTGAGGAGTGCTATATTTGCATCACGACAGACATTGTTTTTTTTTTAATTATCAATTTTAGTGTGTTACTGATAAATCGTATTCTCCTTAATAAAATTAAATACATATTTTTTTAACTGATCGGAGGATCCGTGAAAACAACACAAAAAATAGCATTTGTGTTTTGTACCATGTTTCGCTATAACAAGGCCTGAAAATTTTAAAAACAAGCTTCAAAAATAAAAGCCACTTCAATCATAACTTTAATGATGTATTCGTTATTAAATTTTCAGAACAATAAAATATAAAACATGGCGTCCGATATAAATATTCAGAATGAACATTTTTTGGAGGATTATGAAAAAATAAAAATTGTGGGAAAGGGTTAGTAGTTTTCCTATTACACAGAATAAACTCGTAAATCTTATTTGATATGTAGTAACATAATTTTATTTAAAATCAATATTTGAAATGTGGATTTATTTTAATGCGATTGAATTTTAAGGGGCTTTTGGTATCGCAGTCTTATATAAAAAATTGAGCACCGACCAACTTGTGGTTTTAAAAGAAATAAATATTAACGATTTATCTACAATAGAAAAATCAATGGCACTGAACGAAGTGGAGGTATTATCTTCATTGCAACATCCAAACATTATCGGGTATGTGTTTTATGGTATTAGATGCACACAATTTTTTTTTTTGCGTCCGCATTTTATTTATAAAATATATATTAAATAAACGTTATATTTGTTTTATGTCTTGAAATGACAACGTTTTTGAAATAATAAAAAGATTTGGGAAATAAAGAAATGGTACAATTTTGTGAGTATTAAATATGTAACTAATTATTAAACTCTAACTAATAATCATACTAAAGCACATAAGAAAATAATTACAAGTATGTATTAATATTAACTGTATTCTTTAGGTATGGTGGAAGCTTCGAACATAACGGTTCCTTAATGATCGAGATGGAGTACGCTGATGGTGGAACTCTTGCTCAAACTCTCTCCAACACCACATCGAATCTTCCAGAGCGAGAAATCCTCGCTTTGCTTAGCCAAATATGTGCAGCAATTGTTTATATGCATTTGAATAATGTCTTACACAGGTAAATTAAACAGACCAATGATACCCACACACGACTAACAATAAAGTTTATTGAGTAATAAAGTATTTCAAAGCAAAATAAGCCTTTTTCATATTGTCTTTTGCTTGTACAGAGATTTAAAAACTGCTAATGTTTTTATGAATTCCAACGGATGCATAAAAATTGGTGACTTTGGAATATCAAAGATATTAACAACAAATGCCCAGGCGCAGACCGTCCTTGGAACTCCCTACTACATCAGTCCAGAAATGGTAAGATTCAATTCAACGAAACTTACTTAATTAAGAAAAAAATCATTACTTTGATATGAAATTATCTTAGATCAATTAATAGTATTATAAAAAGTCCTGTCTCTTTCGTAAATGTGTCATGAATTTTGCTCATTATAAATGAATTCCTACTTATAAGCCTACGGATGACTGTTTGATGATTTTAAAGTGTGAAGGTAAAGATTACAACGAGAAGTCGGATGTTTGGGCAATGGGCTGTATTCTGTATGAGATGTGCTGCCTCCATCGCACTTTTCAAGCCTCAAGTCTTCCAGCTTTGGTCAGCAAAATTGTCAAGGTTTGTTGTATAATCAAAATTCCTTATATTAATATAAACGTCACATTTAATATGTTCCAGCATCCCTTTTCCTTCCTTTATTCAGTCAACTTCAATATATAAATTAATATACAATTTCAACATCCTCAACCATTACACAACTTTACACATAATTATATTAAGGAGATCTATCACTAGTTTGAAATGTGTTTAAATAAATTGTATTCATTTTAAGGGAGATTTTAAGCCGATTCCTCCGGGATATTCGAAACCCCTGAACGATTTAGTCGGCGAGCTATTGAACAAAGTTCCCGAAAAACGTCCTTCAGCACATTTGGTCCATGAAGATCGCATCCCCGCCATCTTGTCAGCACTCGGGGATCAGGGCTACGAGTATGTGGATCCAATACAAAGCAGCTCGCATCAAACGCTTAGAGAATCGTTCAGGCGAATGAGGAATGGAAATCGGAAGAACATAGAAAGGTTGTATAGATAAAAAAATAAAAAAATAAATTGTGATTGCGTTAAAAAATGTTCAAGCACATAAAAATATTTTTTAGATCTGTTTTGTATCAAGTGAAATCATTTCAAAACAACACAAGTGTGTGTCCCATTCGACTTCCCCCGAGAGCAAAAGTTGTCCATGTGGCGACGGGATACAACCACTTTATCGTCATCACAAACGGTGAGAAAATATAAAAATAAATCGTTATTGTAGTCTAGTAGTCTGGTTTAATCACTTCTCTTGGACGTGTTTACGGTCTCGCTATCAGCGCATTTGCGCGTTTTCGGCGTCCTTTCGCACGGCTGCCAATCGTTTGTGTTGCCACTAACTATAATTATACAGACCATGTTATTTACCCGCAACACTATAATCAATAAATAATATTAATAAATACTTTTATGTAATTATATATTTAGACTGTATGGTTTACACGTGGGGCGAAGGATCTAAAGGTCAATTAGGTCATGGAGAAAATGAACAGTGGCGACACTATCCTTTATTAGTTCAAGACTTACTTAACAAGCACACTATGAAGTAAGTTTTGGAACATATGATTATTAATTACTCAATGATTACTACAATAACATTTTATAATTTCATATCTTATAATACATATCATCTCATAATTTATTCTGATTGAACTTGAAAATGTAAGCGATGATGTTTCTTTTAGAGCCGCAGTTGGCCCGGACTTTAGTATGTTTTTAACAAGAGATGGCACAATATTGAGTTGCGGAAATGGAACGTTTGGTTCCCTGGGGCACGGAAACTTCAACAATTGTAATAGACCAAAAACAATAGGTAAAGTACTCAATGGAAACAGAAGTTCCTTGCACATATATTATCTCGACAAATTTATTTAA
Source organism: Glossosoma conforme (assembly GCA_022606575.1). NCBI lineage: Eukaryota > Metazoa > Arthropoda > Insecta > Trichoptera > Glossosomatidae > Glossosoma > Glossosoma conforme. Next base: position 3,573,126 of record JAGTXR010000100.1, on the reverse strand, counting down.
ATATAATATATACATATTGTGTTTAATAAAACCAACACTTTATCAATATTTATGGATTTTTATGACTATTAACTATTTTAAAGGTATAAGGCTATCACAATGCGCATCTAATTTAGCTGATAATTACTATATTATTTTTCTTATCTCATTTTTTAATACAATATGCTATTTATGTAAGCCGGGTAATTAACTAAATACGTATTGCAATCTTTAATACCACTGTATTTTTATTGAATTATGTTTTACGTAACTAATAATATAGTCTGCTTTTTTAGAATCATTATTAGGGATTCAAATAAAGTGTATTAGTTGCGGATCTGGTCACGTGGCTGCACTTACCAATGAACTACAAATATATACTTGGGGACGAGGTGATAAGGGACAAACTGGACAAAACACAATATGTCATAGGTATAATATATAATATACATATATAATTGATTTCATAGTGCGCATATATACAATGTGTTATAGATAAATATCATTAAAATACGAGTATACCTATATTATATATCACATAGATGAATCCCTCGCATTGCTTTTGACTGTTTCAGCTGTATACCGACATTAGTAGAAATTTCCCCCGAATTGAGTGTGACATCTTTGCTATGTGGCGGAGAAGCTACCGTGGCCTTGACATCCTCAGGAACACTCCTGGCGTGTGGGTGGAATATCAATAATAAACTGGCTTTAATGGAAAAAAACAAACGCGGAAAAAAGTCAGATCCTCATTTATGCGTAGTCAATATTTTTGTAAGTATTTAGTAACTGTATTGTTCATTGTAAGGATACCTGAAACCAAAAATACATGTTAGAAATATTGGATCAATAATTTATTTAGCGATATTATTAAATACATGCTATCAACATCAAACAATAACAAACTTCGTAACACCGAACAACTGAACGAATGTTCCAAATTTGAATTTTTAATACATTTTTTTTAAATACTTAACTTTTCATGATTTTGTTTTTGCAAAACGGAGAGAGGAGAGTATATAGGGGATAACCCACACACCCCCTAGCCGTAGATTTTTTTCAATCCATCGTAAAAGATGCTTAAATTTCATGCAGTCAATAGAAGCTTCAAAAAATATTACTCGGAATATAAATATATATTTTTTCAATGTTTTGAGCATTCACTTTGAGATCCATAATAAATTATAAATATTTATTTATTTATTTACCTTGTTTTCACATGGATCACGTAACAAAAGTTCTCTATTAGGAGACTGCAGTTTCGACTAACTCGTAGTCTTTCTCAATCCTTCTCTAGTTAAGAGATAACTGAGCTGCGTTGTACTTTATAAGTGGTGTAACACCTTTTTGTAGGGGGAGGGGGTGGGGGTGTGTCTATCAGGAAAGGAGAGGGAGATAGGTAGTGTTGCAAGGATGAAGGAAGAGATAAATACATAAAAGTGGTTTAGGTATAAATTTATTTTTATTTTCTATTTAATATTTTTTTTTTTTTTTTTAATTATTATTAATATTATTCTTATATGTCGTATATATAATTTTTAAACTTATTTATTTATTTAACGGAAACAATTTTAAAATTGGTGAATTACTTAAGGTATTTAGTTGGTTATTAATTATATCTTCTTTCTTATTAATGGCTTTATAAATTTCTAAGTATTCTAAATTATTTAATTTAACGGTTTTATTTTCTACATGTAATATGCTTAATCCTTTTTCTAAGTTGTACGAATGATTATTTTCTATAAGGTGGTTTGCGAATTCAGAAAAATTAGTGCTTTTTAGGCACCTTAAATGTTCTTTAATTCTATTGTTAAAATTTCTTGACGTTCTGCCAATATAAAAAGATTCACAATCTTGGCAATTTAATTTATATATTCCAGAATTATTACGTTTATCATTAGTATCTTTATTATTTATAAGGTGGTATCCTAGTTTATTATCTGTATTAAACGCTGGCTTTATCTCATTTGGGAGTAATTTAATTATTTTATGGGTAAAGTTATTAACGTGTAGAATTCGTCTCCACATTCTATCGTCTTTAATATTTTCTTTAGGATACAAGTATTTATATGTTATGTTTTGACGTTTTTTATTATTCAAGATACTGTCTATTAATTGGCTATGATAGCCGTTGTTTTGTGCTATATTTTTAATTGTATTTAATTCTATATCAAAGTTTGTTTGTGATAATGGTATTGAAATTAATCTATGTATCATTGCCTTTACCCATAAAATAATTAAATTACTCCCAAATGAGATAAAGCCAGCGTTTTATACAGATAATAAACTAGGATACCACCTTATAAATAATAAAGATACTAATGATAAACGTAATAATTCTGGAATATATAAATTAAATTGCCAAGATTGTGAATCTTTTTATATTGGCAGAACGTCAAGAAATTTTAACATTAGAATTAAAGAACATTTAAGGTGCCTAAAAAGCACTAATTTTTCTGAATTCGCAAACCACCTTATGGAAAATAATCATTCGTACAACTTAGAAAAAGGTTTAAACATATTACATGTAGAAAATAAAACCGTTAAATTAAATAATTTAGAATACTTAGAAATTTATAAAGCCATTAATAAGAAAGAAGATATAATTAATAACCAACTAAATACCTTAAGTAATTCACCAATTTTAAAATTGTTTCCGTTAAATAAATAAATAAGTTTAAAAATTATATATACGACATATAAGAATAATATTAATAATAATTAAAAAAATAAAAAAATAAAAAATTAAATAGAAAATAAAAATAAATTTATACCTAAACCACTTTTATGTATTTATCTCTTCCTTCATCCTTGCAACACTACCTATCTCCCTCTCCTTTCCTGATAGACGCACCCCCACCCCCTCCCCTACAAAACGGTGTTACACCACTTATAAAGTACAACGCAGCTCAGTTATCTCTTAACTAGAGAAGGATTGAGAAAGACTACGAGTTAGTCGAAACTGCAGTCTCCTAATAGAGAACTTTTGTTACGTGATCCATGTGAAAACAAGGTAAATAAATAAATAAATATTTATAATATATTTTTTCTTTTCCTTTGGTAAATAATAAAATCGTTAACAAAAAAGACATTGCGAGCAAAGAGTTTTTGAGAGCTTTTAAAGAGCCTCATTCATATTTTGTCGTTTAAATTTTTTAATAAGTTAAAAGTGGCGAGGGATAAAGGGATAAATGCAGCAAGAAAGGTAGACGACTACTGTAGTATATTTTTAATTATAACTAACATTGATCCATAAAAAATGAAACATTACGAATAACAAATACATTCTCATTTTCTGAAATGAATTCCCATTCAATTTTCATCTTTCTTAAATGCTTTTAGAAAAAAGTATCTGAAATACCTGGGAAAGTGTTGGATTATAGTGTAGGGTTCACTCACTGTGCGGTGCGTGTCAAAATATCCAATGGGAAGTGCTTCATATTTACTACTGGTTCTCCCGATTTTTCACAAAGCGGAACATCTTCTTATTTTGCTCCAAAGAGAGTCACTGAACTGGATGACGTAGCAACCAAGGTAAAAACTTAAATTATATTATAAAAATATTTTTTTGCCCCAGAAAAGCTGACGAATAAAGAGCGGCAATAAAACACCTATACAAGAGAAATATAATGAAATTACATAGCCATATTAGCTCTTCACACATTGTATGATGATTTCGACAAAAAAATCTAATAGAACTTTTACTAAATTATAATATATTTCCTAAACATGTTTTTTCTAGTGGTTTTATGCCGGTTGGTTTTTGACGACAGTCAAAATTGACCATATATTGGATAATTGTGAAAAAGTTGCATTTTAATGGCTAAAATGGTGAACCTATCAATGAGCAATAATATTCGGGAACAATATCCATCTCTTAAAATGTTATATCATAATTTTTATTGTATAAAGATGTGTTGATGTTATAACACTTTATACATGCCAGTGAACCAATTAATTTTATATTCTCCTTTGCAATCGCTCTAAGGTTGAAGCATGTGCCAGGCCAATACAGAAAATACATGACCAAGAACATTAAAGCCTAATTTTATGCTATAGATACTTGTTTGCGGGCCAACGTATACCACCATCTGTACAGAGGAGAACTGCATACTTATATGGGGAACCGTATATGGGCTGCCGCAATCCAACACTTTAACGTCGGTGGACAGCAAGGAATCCAGCGGAGTTTGGTCGCAACAGAGCACATTTCTAAGAGAAGTATCTTAATAAGAATATTAATTGGAAATACTATATATTCATTTGATCTTAACCATCATCAAACATAAGCCCGATACATACTGTTATTAGGTCACAGGTATTTTTACCTTGATAGGAGGCTATGGGTGTTTTTACAGTCACCTGGAAAACTGCTCTATATGCTGCTTTATAGTGGTATACCAGCCTAGCACAATAAGCTCAATGGTTGGTCAATCGCCAGTGCACAATAAACCTAATCAATCAACTATACCTCTGCTATACCAAACATTAAGAGAGCTGAAAACGGAGGCATCCTTCAGAGGCAGACTCAAGACCCATCTTTTTACTTAGAGAAGCAAAGAAGCACTTTTAGAATAACTATTTGGTCATAAAAAAGCGCTCTATAAATACTGATATAATATTTTTTTTATTTTTTACTTTTGATTGAATAAAAACATGGATTTCTAATATCGCACACATCGCATTAATATTTTATTTATCCCACTGCTGATCTAATTATTTATGATTTTTCAGCAATTGCAAAATCTCAATGGAAGTTCTACAACCGTATTTACAAATTTTCTAACATCAACCTATCTCCCTGAAATAATAGTAAAGCCCATTAGTTTGCTGGCGTAAGTAAGAAAAGTATTTATTATTTATGATGTCAGAAGGTAACTTAATCTTGAGAACTGACCTTGGGTACATACCATAAAACATTTTTTTTAAATTTCAGTCTTTACTCTTCTGCAAGTCAAATAAATGCAGGATCAACATTGTTTATGGAAGGTATCTTTCCTCTCGCCCACAGCATGTTAGCTCTTGTTAAAGCTACAGTACCAATAAAAAAGTCTAAAAATGATACTCAGACACAAGAAGATCCGGATGATCTACAAGATTTTGATACTATTGGACCTGTAAGTATAAAATATGAGTGTTCTTATAAAATAATACCTGGGTTAAATTATAATACCTGAATATTAATATTAGGTAAAAAGGAAAGATTTTTTTTTTCTAGTGCGTCACTTTAAAATCAGTTTGTTAAAATCAGTTGGTTGCCGTTAAGGTAGCACGTGGTGGTTAGTATCATTTTGAAGATCTGTGTACTCTTTCTATTTCAACATTTATATTTTTGCCGTTGTAGAAAAGGGGAGAAGTCTGAAATTAAAGAAACACATTTGCGCTATTTTATGCTTTTTTTATTCGATAAACGATAAAAACTACAAATCTAGCATTGTTTTTTTCTCCTGGTAATACTGTAAAGAACCCATTTCTCGTGCCCGGCAATTATCCTTCTGAGAAATGGACCTTTTGTGCCTGGACAATAGGGAAGCACAGATGGTCACGCGTTGCTCCAAGAGAGATCATGCTGTGTTATTTTACAGCTAAGGTCGTGTGATAATTCCTTCACTGCTCGAGGATCAGCTTCCACCAATGATTTTAAGACGTCATCATCGGTTTTGAGGGATCTTTCTGTTTTTGGTTTGTCCTTTAACTCCCTATCACTACTTTTGAACTTTTGAAACCATCTAAAGCACTTTCGAAGTTTCAAGATGTCAACGTAACTTCTTTTGGTTTTAATCCGCTATCGAATAAAAATAGCTTCTCCATTTTACTACAACAACAAAAAAAAAATATCTTAAAATTGAAAGAGTACACACAGAACTTCAAAATGATACCAACCACGACGTGCTAACTCAGCGGCAACCATTAAGAAACTGATTTTTTTAAAGTGACGCGCCAGAAAAAAATACATTTCTTTCCGGCTTACGTAATATTATTTTTTTAAATTATAAACACTATTTGTATTGAATTATAGAATTTAATCATTATTTAATGTAGGTTTGTCAAATTTTACCAATTTATTGAACGCCGCTTATTAAATATATAAAACCTGGATAAACCTAAGCCATTTTTAAGTTACGATAGTGATATTTTGAAGAGGTGAAAACTCGTTGGTAAATAAAATATATCTGTAAGAATTTTACTGTGAATGGGTATACAGTCGATTCCGCTTAATTGGGACACATCGGGACTTGGGCATTTTGTTCCAATTAAGCGGCTGTCCCAATTAAGCGAATTTAACTTTTTTTTAATTCATTTATTTGGTTTTGGCAACTAAGGCCATTAACCAGTAATACACAAATAAAATTAAACAATGCATATCCAAGGTCCGCGGTTCGCATCCCGCTTCTGCCGTTATTTTTGTGCTTGGATTGACGCGTTGAAAAAAGAATTTTATGTATAGTATATGTATATTTAATTAATAATGCATATCTTTTTTCGATAATTTTATTTTATAAGCTCTTGGAAACTGTAAATTACATATAGGTCATATAAATTATCATATAAATTACAAATATGTAATATAAACTTTTAAGAAGAAAAAAAACCTAATTAAAATAATAAATGGGTAGATACAATTTAATTCAATGCAAAAATGAGTCAAGTGTAGTCTGTCTTTTGTTTTTGTAACATTTCACTTCTACAAAATCAGCACAGATATTCAGTGTGGATGTAGGACTCCCTTCATTTCCTTCCTGCATAAAATAATGCTGTAACACGACCGACAATACTAATCACTTGACATAATATACAATATCTATATTTCTGTGTGTGTGTGTGTAAAACTTGTTACTATTTCAAATTTTATGTTTAAAGTTTTTCTTAACCAGGTGTAGTGAAACCGCATAAAAAGGGTAACTAATAATAATTTCTATATTTTAATAGATGTAAATTAAGTTTATTAGATTGGCCTTTTAATTGTATATTTTTTTTTTGTTTTTCAGTTACCACAATGGATGAAGGCAGAAGTCGCATTATCAAAACATCAATGGCCTGGAAATAGAGTTTAATATTATTTAGAATTTCATTATTTTACTGATTTTTAATTATTATACATAGTATATATTATATGCTTCAGGAGTGGCAGTTCTTTAACCATAACAATGATGAGCATTATTGTTTTTAGAATCATGAAACAATGAGAATTAATATAATATTCCTAGAAAAAAATATTCTTTACTTATGTTTACATATAATAGAGAACAATGGTTTGGATGTTTTGTATTGTTTTATTATTGTATCATACAAAACAAATTTATCATATAAAATAATTCATCTTTAAAATGAAAAAATTCCAAAGTAGGAGGAATTTTATTTTAAAAGCTAAAATAAATAATTGCAATAAAAAATTAAAAACACTGATTATAAATTTAAAGGCCTTTTAAACGCTTTTTTCCTAGGTAAAATAATTGGTTCATTTTCTTCAACTTTGATGTTTTTTACATTATTTCCCATCTCCATATTCGGTTCTTTATTTTTAATTTTACATTCGACGAGCTTCTTTGTAGATTTCAGTGGAATCATGTCTTTTTTTGAACTTGTACCTCTATAAAACAACAATTAATTAGGTCTTTGGTGTATTCAGAATTTATATTTTATTTGTTATAAGTGTGATACATATGTCTTACTCTACAACACTAGGAGCTTTGGTGATTGATTTATTATTTGCAAGTGTTACTGCTGATAATACTTCTGTAGAAAAAACATCTAAATTTGATACAAATTCCTCTTTGTGTCGGCTTTCATCAAATACTTTAGTTTTCTTATGTTCTGTAATTCATTATACACTCATATTAGGATTCACAGATTTTACAAATACATTCATAAAAACGTTTGAAAGATTAGAATATTCCATTCATAATTAACATTTATATTTACTTAGTGACAATTTGGCTCCTTCGGCTTTATATTCAGCAATTTCTTCATCTTTTAGCTTAATTAATTTTATTAACTGTTGTTCACTTGACTTTTTTTCATTCAAATTAATCATTAATGGTATTGTTACTTCATTATGAAACTAAAAAGGGTTTTTTTTATTATTACAAAAAATATACTGTCACTAATATAAATGAAAATTGAAGTAATAGGTATTTACTTAGTATCGATCAATATTTAAAATGTATTGGTGTTGAAAACATTTAATAAATTAGGCTGCCATTAAATATTTTGAAATCATATTTTCTAATTACATTTTTGTTTTTTACATTCCTATCATTGACTTGAGATCCATGTAAAATACTAAGTAGGTAATTACTTTTCACGTTGATTTAACATGGATAATTAAATAAACTTCCTTTCTTAACAGTTAATTATTACATAAGAGTTAAAACAAGGCAAATATCTTCATCAATTCAATACTTATTTCGTATAGTTCTAATAAATAAATTACTTACTATTGTTGCGTTGCAATGTTGCAAAGAAAAACATATTTTAATATTTTCATTTGGTACCAGTACATTCAATGTAATGCATTTATCATTATTTTCTTCTTGAAACAATATATCTGTAACTGCATTTTTTTGAGACAAACTAGTGAACAATGCATCAATAAAATAATTTATAAGATCCGAGTCATCTGCCTCCAGCAGTGGATTAGATTCCTAAAATGAAAAGTGAGTTGTGAAGAAATGAAAATAAGACTTATTAATTTATTGAAATTCATCATTTTGCAGCACCCAACACTTGGCTCTAAGTCCTCTTTTGCTGTTTCTTTCATGTATTTAAATCAATAACTGATGAAAAGTCCTCCTGAGTAATATTTCTCATTGATATATTTGATATTTCACAAGAAAACATGCATTTTTTTACACTTTCCCTGACGAGATTTATAAAAACTTCTTAAAAATGGTTATTATTTATTTATTATTTTAATGTCACAATTTACCAATAAAGATATCAAAGTCAACTTTGTTATTTTTCTATTATGTATTTATGTAGTTTTTCACCCAAGAAGTCTGTGGCAAGTTTTGGCAAAGAAAAGGGGTCCAGTGGGTCAAAAGAGTTTGGGAACCACTGATGTAGATTATCAGTCTACAGCTCAAATATGTTCTGCTCGGTGGAAACAAGTGTAAGAAAGCTCACCAAGTTGCATTCAATGCAAGAAGATTATCTGCCTCAAAAATGCGGAATACATCTCCAAAAAGTGCAAGCAACTACACCTCCAAATTTTCCTGAGGAATTTTTAGAACTTACTTTTAACTATTATTTGAGATTTATTTATTATTATTAAGAACTACTGTGATGGATGAAAAAAAAGTATTGAATTTCGTAAGTTTGTACCATAAATATTTTTTTAAGAATAATTTTGGCATTACCGATTTTTCAATATTCCTAAGGTCAGGTCAAAAGATGGATTCCCACTTTAAAATAGTGTGCCTGTCAGGCTCATTGCGACCGACCGAAGGTACAAACCTATTACGACCGACGGATGGTTAAGCGATACCTAATTCATATATCAAATGACTATATTTAAATTTATGAACAACTTAACAAACCTTAATCAATGATGATAGTTCTTCATGACTCAGTATCAATGTCCATATATCGATAAAATTGGTAATGTAAAAAATATGTTTAGTTTTTTCGCTAATAAAATATTTTAGATAATACCCTTTTCCATCGAAATCCGATATTTTTATCCACATTTTCTTAAATTAAAAAGATAATTTGTACAAACATTACAAAGAAAATGTTTTATCAATGACATTAGGTTTGACAGATGTTTAAACTTCTTCTTTTATTAAAGTCTATACAATTTATTACTGTTGTGTATAATAAAAACAATATTCTATAGAAAATAAAAACAACATATTCATAAATGTTATTTGAATACAAAACCTTTTAGTTTTTACCTACTTAATACATATTTATTCAAATTAATAATTTGATACCTATATTTTCGTGATACATATATTCATACAATAATGACGCAATCTAATAGGATTTCGATGTTGATATAGTGTCCATTATTATCTATTTAATGAATCAATTAGTTATTCGATACATCTTTATACATTTTCTGTATTGTGTATTTAGCTGCTAGTATTGATATTTCTCGGTAAAACAAGAAGGCAAGTCTATGGGTATTTCCGTCTAGCAAAGATGTAAGCCGAAAAATAAAATCCCATTAGCAGGGAAATATATCATAATAATCTACTAGAAATCGTGAAACTATTCAAAATATCTGTGTCATAAAAGTGTCATAATATTAAATCTTCAAATTTAATGGTCATTTTCACTTAACTGTATTAAGTATTTTAAAATGAAATATTTTTTATTTAATCAAAACTATGATAGAAACGACAAAATTTACATTATTACCAAAACCGTATGAAATGCCGTGCTTGTTTAATTGAATCTTACGTCCCTAATTTCCCTACAACATTTTATTTTCAATAAAATATTTGAATTGTACAAAACAATAGTTCACCTTATAATCTATATATATATAGATATGTAGTCGCATTTAATTTTCACAAGGACGTGGGGAAAAATGTTTTTTGACGCGGGCAAACCATACCACCTACAAATAGTTATTTAGGGAGGGATGGTAGCGACTCGTCTGTTCCGTGGCAATCGATATTAATTCTCACCCGGGCATTAATCTACGAAGGCGTCCGCCGGCGAATAACTATCTACTAGCAGGACAGCCGCCAACATGGGGTCGCTTTTTAGGAGCGAGGAAATGACCCTCTGTCAGCTCTTCCTCCAGAGTGAAGCCGCCTATGCTTGCGTCTCCGAGCTCGGGGAGCTCGGCCTGGTTCAGTTCAGGGATGTAAGTGATCAGTCATAATTCCTACATTATTTAATTTCGTTACTATCGATGAACCAATCGAATTTAAAATGAGTTTTAAAATGGCATTATTTTATTTGTATATTTTTAAAGGACTCACTTTGACAGCTGAGTGTCATATAAATGTCAAACTTTTCCTTATTTATAATTATTTTGATGATTATATGAGTCATTATTTCTATAAAAAGCATTACATATTTTCAATGTTTTTTTTTTATAAATCCGACTCTTTCGCTTTTTTTTTGCTCGTTATGCAAAAAATATCGATCGCGCATATTAAGAAGCTTTTTTGTTTTCGTGTCATAAATCATGAGTTTCTTGCGATGATAAATGTTCTTCGGACGTTTCCTTTGTCTGTATGCTTAGGTGGTCGAGGATTTTAACATAAGTAATTTAACATGAATGAATACATTTTATACCTATTAGTTTCCGGCTTTATGAGCCGCGGTTTTTAATGTATCTATATGGTGACTTATTGTTATTCACGTATAAACGTTATGACGCTGATTCAAGTTGTATTTAGCTTAAATGACCCATTTTGCTGAAGCTTTGTAAATTAATTCTTTTGAAAAAAGTTGAATGCATTTGGTCTATTGATAAACTACCAGCAGTTCTTTGTCACTTGAGATAATTTGTTTGAACGTCTAAATCATGGCTTTTGATGTATTTGTCTGCTCTCACGGCGACTTGTATGTAATTATGTTCATGATTTCTGACACCAACATTTTTAGTTTTACAATAATTATTGGGTAATCAATATATTTCTTGAACTAATTGCACTTGTTAATTCACATAATTAAAACGTGATTATATAAAACAAGTTTTCATCTTAAAGTTAATCCAAACTCATACAAAACGATAATCTATATTTATGCATAGTTTTATAAGATTCTTAAACTTTTAATTATTTTTATGGAATAATAAATTTTTAATATTTTGTAATTTATATATAATAATAAAATTTTGTTATTATATTTATTTATTATTTTCCATTTTTTTTTACGTTGCTAGAAATTCTGTATTTAGAATTATAGTTTTTTGAGAAGTTCCTGACATATTTACACAAGACTTACAAAATAATTATAAACATCTTTGAGAATACAATATTTGCTTAGTTATCGAAAATCTTGAGTTCTCAATTATTACCAGAACTAAATTGCCCACCTGTTATTTTTTTATATTTATTCCGTAATTTATAATTATATAAAAATATATGTATTTCCTAGCCAAAAATAGACATTTTTCTTCCAGACCATTTATGTGCCTACTGAGCCCCTTTTTAATAAACTTATTGCCGCTTGTCGACGTTTTGTAGGAATTTGTAGGTTCATAGCCACTGGCACTCAAGAAATGTCTCGACACATCTGTCCCATACTGTAGCAGACCGTGGAAAATAATACTTATTCAATTATTTACCGAAGTTATCACAATAAGTGATAATGATGATTTTCTGGCCGTATTATTCTGAAAGCAGTCAACTGACTCATTGAGTTTGCTATCAAACATGCAGAATGTTTCCTTGTTTGCATACCAGATTACCTTCTAAGTGCTTCTGTGGACTCCACTTGCTCAGATACAGTCACATCAGCATGGATAATGAATATTATAATTTATTAAAATGCATACATCACACATAATTTACAATGCAAATTTGTCAATTTTAATAATTGAAATTGTAAAAACAAATCATTACATAAGGAGTAAACTGGTTGCTAACGTTGGGTGCGTACCTGTATCATCCATATCATTACTAACCATAATTATTATTTAAACCTACCGCATTGATTTCTTTATCTTTCCGGAAGCAATTATCAGCAATCAGAAATAAATAAAGATGATTGTTGAAAAAAATCTTTTTGTAACTATTATATTATGTCAATAAAAAGACAGAAATTATTGAAAATGTAACATTATGAACCTTGCAAGTAAAAAATCTTCATAGTAGTGACTGAGTATGCTAGCACCAATGATTTTGTATGACTACGTGATTCTCCTCCACTCTTCTTTGATTCTTTAACATGATGTTTATATTCAGTTGTATTACAATGTATTTAATTAAAATATGATATATATTGTAAAATACCCTTCTTATCTCTAATGTAATTTTGAACACATTTGTCTGAGAATAACTATATCAAATAAGCAGAATAGCGAAAAAATTACCTTTCATTACTAAAAATAAAAATACGCTAATATCAATAACTTCTTAGGTTTTGATATTATGGCTTGCTATGCTAATATCAATCACAAAAAAAATCGCCACGTAAGCTTACTTTTAGCTTTATACTAAAATAATTTCAAAAAATTTGTTAGATGGGGTAATTAATCTATAGCAGACTAATGATCCAAGTTCACTAAAGATTACTAAAATAAATTATTTTTTATAGTATTAGTATCTTTTTTCTATCATAAGATAATCTACTTAAAGAGTAAAGGGAATATTCTGAACAATATTAGCAGGTAATGGAGCAAAAGGTTTTAAAAGCACTGCACAAAATGGCTAAGATCCTCTTCAATTACTCTCTTCCGTACGTTTATATATTTTTTTTTTTAAAACTTACTGAAAATGATAACCTGTTGTTTTACAGCTTAATCCGGACGTAAATGCATTCCAACGCAAATTCGTCAATGAAGTCCGACGCTGCGATGAGATGGAACGTAAATTGAGGTATTTGGAGAAGGAGATCAGGAAGGATGGAATCCCTATGCTGGATACCGGAGAGAGTCCCGAAGCACCGCAGCCGCGTGAAATGATCGACCTGGAGGTAAACATCACTGATATTAAATGCTGTGCAAAATTCTGTGTTTTTCGACATAAGTAAAGGAGTGGTAAAAATCACCTAACTTAAAATTACATTTATTATTTCCCCACCATAAGAGCTTTACATCACATAAACAAACTGGGGATTGTTTGTTGCCAGAGAAAATTATGTTTATAAATTTTATTCAATCCATCAGCTCTTATTGACCTAAAAAAATCATCGACTGTATAATTTATTCATTTTTGGAATTTGAGGATGCAGACCTGTCATCAAACTTAACAAATGCTTTGGAAGCTGACAATTTTGGGAATGATTTGTGAAGCATGTATTTCATTTCCGTAGCATTTGGCAAACAGGTTCTTTCATCTATATGTCTGCTCCCAATTTGGAACATATAACTTAAACTGTACCCAATGGTCCTGCTGAATCATAGTCCATGGTCTTGAAGAAAAAATATATCTCTTCTATATTCTCTCCTGTTGCAACTAATCCCTTAGCTACTTACTGTCTATTACAACTATTGCTATTACAACCTAGAGAGCCCCAATCATGTCTATAGAGTTCAAGATTGCTATGGTGGGGACATATTTTCACTTGAAGCTGGGGTATTTAACCAATATTTATTTTTTTATACAAATATTTGTTATCCAATAGTTATGGGATTATGTATTAATGATTAATTTTAGGCAACTTTTGAAAAGTTGGAAAACGAACTGCGGGAAGTCAACCAGAACGCGGAGGCTCTCAAGAGGAACTTCTTGGAGCTGACTGAGCTGAAGCACATCCTGCGCAAAACTCAAGTGTTCTTTGATGAGGTGAGTTCTCAACCACAACAAACATTTCATTTTCACTGATCATTGTTGTGTTTGACGGTATCTTGTTAAGCACTCCGACATACCCGATCCAGAGTTAGGCAACCATTTCAAGTAGAAAGCCGTATTAAAGTATTTATAATCAAAGAAGATATTGTGATGAATGCTAATCCCCAACATGACTTATAATAGGAGCCATACTAAAGCATTATGTTCAGATGGCTTACTCAATATTTAGTTGAGGGCCTTTTGTAAACTCCACTACAAATGAACATGAAGATGAAGCGTTCATCAATCAATTACAGTTGGATAAAATATATGGACATTATATTGTTAACGTATTATACCTTGATATTAAAATTATTTGCCCTTTTAGTTAACACAAATACTACATAAAATATCCACAAAATGAGCTCACACTGATCTATAAGTTTTTTTCTCTCCTTATAATTGGCAACCTCTTGACAAAAAATCCTATATCCAATATTTTATACAAATATTCGGTCAAAAGTCCACAATAGAAAACTGAGCTGCAGGTTTCTTATACCTGATCTAATCAGTGGAAGGATATATTTCCAAATTTGATAAAAGGTCATGATTGCCCCGGGCAATATATTTCAATACATTTCAATACGGTTATCTATTTATTTACACATGACAATTTATCTTTTGACATTTTTTTCTGTCAATCACTGCTTGAGCTCTCAATATAAATTTATTGATTAAATAAATTTTAGATATATAAGTGTTAATCTTTTGTGATTTTGAAGGTAATCACAGCTAATTTGGTTAAATTATTTACATTATGCTTATAAATAAAAAAATAAGCCTTATTCGTCATGTATATTTTTGTTTATAGAAAATGATAAATTAGTTATTATTATATAAACTATTAGTATAACAGTACAGATAAACAATTAATAGATTCAACATTTCAATATAAATTTTATGTTCACCATTAATACGCATCATGAAATATACAAGCGATGCATATTAATCACCCTCTAAGGTTATTGTTTACTCGATAATAAATGGTTATAATAACCACTATTCAAATATTACAGACTACATATAATAAATTTATCATGCGGGTACTTTTTACGTTCTTGCACTTTGTCTTATTTAAAATAATATATTTATAAAACTTCAAGCTCCGACAAGGTCTAAGGTCTAACTCTAAACCTTGAATATATATTTTTTATTGAAATTTAATACTATATATATTCATGTTTATGAAACAAACATTACTTTTTCTATTTGTAAGTTTATTTAGTTGCATATGTCTATCAAATACGTCTAAAAAGAAAAATGTTGTTAAATAATTCAGCATACTTTTAGGTAGGTTGTTTCATGTTTTTTAAAAGCTTACTGCCGAAGGTTGTGATCCGCTTGAGTCTAGGTAATCCTTCATCCTATTAAGAGCACTTGGATATCCCGTGTATCTGTTCTGCCGTTTTTGAAGATTTCCCCATTGTCATATTCTCAACCAAATCTAGCTTGTCTAGACTAACTCGTCCCTGTCTGACATTGTATTCAAAATATATTAACATCTTTTATGTGACCTACCGAAATACAGTTATATATGTTGAGTATAATATAAATTAGGAGCAGTCACTTGGTACGTCTGCCATCAATAATTGCTCCGGCTCTTGTACAACATTACCTCTGCATCTCGTAACTTGTGTGTAAGTATTATTACAAAACAATTTGCCAGTAAAACAAGCAAGATTTTTATCAATGTTTTATTTTAGTTTTTAATAACATTTAATACAAAAACACAATGTTATATGATTATTTTTATGTTGTCCTGTCGATGCTTTCACGTGAAGAACACAGCTTTGTCTTGTTAAAAAATAATGGCTTTTATTAAAATGATGTAAAACTATAATCTCTTATTATCGATTACAAAATCAAATTCATAATTAATTTTATTAGAAAATGTTACATTATAAATTTTTTGAAAATAAAGCCATAGAGAAAAAAACTTAGGAAGTTTCACATGTTTGTACAGAAAATGTATTATTTTATAAAATAATTATTAAATATTCTTTAAGAACATTAATATTCTTATTTATATCTTTGTAATTATTATAACATTCCATGTTTTATCATATTACAATTAATTCATGAGCAAACATATCTGCAGTGTAAAATTTCTAAATGATAATTATTTATGTCATCATTTAATTCAAATATAAATCTCCTCTACAGTGTTGGAGTGTTATCTATACCATAAGGTCGCCATATTTGATTCATTATTCATTTTGAAGTATTAGTATTCATCAAGACACTTTGGAATAGAAAGTTTAATTCTCTCTTGAATTCCAAAGTCCTTAGCAAATATCCAATAGTGTTGGCATTCAAATATGTCAACAAATATATTTAGAGTAAAATTTTTAGAAACTGCATTGTTTTTTCAGATACTATTCAGGGCTAATTTACAATGTTTTGCTTTTAAAATCGATTATGATTTTTAATTACAGTCAACATTTCTTAAAGACTGACAATGTTTGTCCTATTGTTCATTTAGTATAAACAGTTCCAACAAAATGTATTTTTCGCTAACCAATTGAAATTATAAGTGTCAATTTAATTTAGAATGTGGAATAAATTTTTCTCTTTGAAACAAATTTCTCAACCGAATCCAAATTGTTTTCCAAGATGGCTGATCCTTCTCGTGAAGAGGAGCAAGTAACGTTACTGGGCGAGGAAGGTCTGCGCGCTGGCGGCCAAGCTCTCAAGCTGGGGTATGCCAACATCCGAAAGCTGATTATTTCATTTATCTTTTGAGTGAAAATACTTCAGTTTATCAATGCTCCATTTTTGATTAGGAAAACTGGGCCTAAATTAAATTTATTTATTTTAATTTCACAATATATTAATTGCATCCCACTCGTTTAACGCATGGCATTTTCGAAGGGTTGAATTTCACTACTCGAGAATGCATTGTTGAAAGTATAAGCTAGTAAATTGCAAGAATAAGAAGTGAAATGAATAATTAAATAATTTTGAATTGGGCAGAGTTTCATCACGGATTACCAGTTGACAGTTTATGTTTTTATCTCATGTCCTATCGGTATTATTTACCAGAAAAATAAATGAGCTCTTTGATGGCAAAATTTGTGTAATCGATGAAACTGAAGCATGGGTCACTCGCGTTGTGGTTATTTTTCCAGCGATTGTACTGCGACGCTGACACGGGACATTACCGCTCACCACTCAGGCAAGCCTCGCTCTCTGGATGTCAGACTATTGCAGATGAATACTTTCAAGGCCGTGCTGCAGCCTCATCTTGTGACAGAAGATTCACAAGACTTTGTTTTCCTTTTTGCGACATTTCAAGTGTCTCCCGTATTTTGTGAAATTCCCTCCGATATGAGCACATTATATTATCGATTAATTTCAATTCTCATTCAAAATGGATACTTTATCTCTCAGGTTTTAAGATCTTGTATTTGATAATTGATGACAAGAAACCACAGTTATAACTTATTAACAATAAATTTAATAATGTCCTATCTCATACAAGTCCTTTCGTTTTACATTGAATGCGTGCTGCCTGAGTGTGTTTTAACAGAGATGGTTTTGAAGTTTTTTTATTTTATTTTACATTAACATGTTAAAAATACTTTAAATGTAAGTAATATACGACCGTCAGTACTGATGTCCCGATTAAGTTTTCATTAAGAAATTATTATGTTACGCTTTAAATAAGTTGTACTTACCTCGTGCTTTGTTAGAATGTATTGTTAATATACCCACTTAAGAGCATCTAAACAATTGCTTGAACCTTTTCCAGTATCATTAGTATAGTCTGCATGGTAACTCCCGCTTCTCCTCTATTTTTTAAGATAGGAAAAATGATTTTAATTCCATCTCAAAGTGTTTAAAAGATTTTTTATGACAATGAAGAATTTATTATCGGTCTTTATAATGGATCGAGCATCAACATTATTATTATTCTTGC
Source organism: Glossosoma conforme (assembly GCA_022606575.1). Lineage (NCBI taxonomy): Eukaryota > Metazoa > Arthropoda > Insecta > Trichoptera > Glossosomatidae > Glossosoma > Glossosoma conforme. The sequence continues at coordinate 3,554,769 of JAGTXR010000100.1, read as the reverse complement.
TAACTCCCTCATTCATGTAATATTGTGTTTTGTGTTGTGTTCAATTTAAATGATTCATATTTTAACTAATTAGACTGTGACATAAATTCTCTAATAACATCATCAGTTTCTGTGACAATGGTGACTCCATAACTTTGTAAGATTCTGTTTAAAGAGGCAAATTGTTTTTTTTCTGATCCTTCATTTCAGTTCCCCGTGGTGTTGTTTATATCATATTACTAAGTGCTTAAGTTTTTAATTTAAATAACAATAATGAGAGAGAGGTTGACTTTGTTCCATCGTGTTTTTAAGCCGGGGATTTGTGTTGTAATGTTGTTTGTGTTGTGTGTCAGCACGAGGGTGGGCTCAATCCCACAGAGTCTATGACGCGAGCCTTGATAAGTGAAGATACGCAACGAAACTTTGGTTCGGCCCTGCAGCTTAGGTATGTACACGAAATACCAATCAAGGCACCTGCGCACTGCAGCTGTAGAAACAATGCTTTAACACTTAAAATGTATTATAACAATCCATATATCCAACGTTAACCTCTATTAACTAGGTACGCTTTACATTTTACTAACACAGATCAAAATATAATAAATAACAGCATGTCACATATGTACATTTTGTAATTTAAAACATGACTCAAATTTCCTTGTGAAAAATGATACATCATAATTTAAAGAATACATGAATGTAATTCAATATCCATACATCACTAGTATATATAACAAAGCTATAAACAGCATGTTTTAACAAGTATTGATACACTTGGCTTTAAAAATGTATTTTTTGTTCTTTAGATATTTTGAAATTTGTACTTCTTATACACATATAATTTATTTAGTGGATTTTACATGGAAGATGACTTGTTTTCAACAACTTCAATGTTTTACCACTAATTGTAATATCAAATATTAAGTATAGCTACATTGGTGATCCTTGTCCTACCAACATGGCATGCTCCTTCCTTGGTTTTTATGATTTTTTTCATCTTCAATAAAATTAAGTGGATGAAGTAATTTGGTGTCAAATGGTTCAAGACACATTTTTTTTTATAAATGATTAAATTTTGTAATTTGAACTTATTGGTTCAAAATATATGTTTATATCTAATTACGTTATTGGTAATTTGGAAAATATGAATGATGCGGCATATTATATTAATGATCCGGCATATTCTCAGAAAATATACATTCTCAGAAAATTAACCAAATCAACTCAATTTCAGTCTTGGCACTCATTACCAATAAATTATTAGTGCTGATGCATAAATATCTAAGAAATTAATATAATTTTCCTTAATATTAACTATTTTCACTAAATGCATATAGATTTATTAATTAAATTAAATCAATAATATTGTTATTATGCATTACCACAGAGTATGGAAACTGATGAATATCTAGTATCCAAAGTTCTAGGCAGAAGTATAGAAATAAGATTCAAGAGCATCTGGTATTGTTAGTTTGGTCTGTATGTGTGACAGGGCGTTTTTTTCTCTTGCTTTGTTTGTGTCGCATGCATTTAGAGATTTCTTAATGACAATGAATAGGGACATCAGAATATGAGGTATTCTTTATGAGAATACCCGAACAATTTTCAGTGTTCGAACATGTTTGTTAAATTTATAGTTTTGATGACATTACCAGCGTCACAGTATAAGCGTGTATTTTTTTAAATCTACATATTTTGTGTATACAGTGTGATTTACTTTTTTTTTAAATAACTCGACTGAACTTTATTTGTATTTGTTACCCCTTGAAAAATTATTTATCAGTTTTGGTTTTTAAATTACAGAATACTTTGAATTATTTTTTATCTATCAGTTGGTGGGATTATTATTATTTATTGATGGTCACATTTATTTTATGAGCAACAAATACACAATATTGTATATGGTGGTATTTCTCTACTCATTCATTCCTGCTCGATTAAAAAAATAATTTATTAGTCCCGAGTTGCTCGATAATGCCAATTTTTCAATATAAATTATCATAATAATGTCATAGTGAAGAAAATTGTAATATTCAATTTGATCTGCTAATTTAAGTAAAGAAAACGATATCTAAGCACAATCATACTTGTTATATATTAGCATGAAGTTTATAACTAATTTATGGCATTGTAATTATATATCCAGCTATGGCATGATATCTTATTATTCCCTAATTTAACATAAAAATGCTAGTAAACGGGGAATAAAAATTACAATACTAAATATGCAACTATAGTCCACTTATAGGTCTGTCTTGGTGCCTGTGCAGGTGTATCTTTTTCACTGCCCCGCCTACGCCGCAAGCTGGAGCATAATTGCATGTGATATTTTCAACGAGATATAATTTTTATTTTCCATTTATGAGCTTCTTACGTAATACATAACTATATTTAATAAAACAATTCTATAAAATATAATAAATATTAATTTTATTATTATTATTATTTACATCAATACTTACTATTTTAAATTAACATTTATTTAAATTATAAAGAATATTATTTAATTAGTGGTTCTTTGAATTATTGAATTATGAGGCACCCATGTTATGCTTCTTAGACAAATCATAGGGATGTTAAACACTTAAATCATCACAATTTTACCATAAATAATATTGGTATTAAAATTTATTTTTTACAAAATGTTGTGAGTTTTTTTTTTACAGAAGAATAATATATAAAAACCTTAATTTCATCACATACTATTTGATAAGCTACAGTCTCATACTAACTCCTCCGAATTAATGTAATAATTTGAAAATAAATATTGATTTTTGTGTTTTATTGTATAGCTTTGTTGCCGGAGTGATTCTGAGGGAGAGGATTCCTCCTTTTGAGCGCATGCTGTGGAGAGCTTGTCGGGGAAATGTTTTCCTGAGGCAAGCAGAGATTGAGAGTCCGCTGGAGGATCCTTCTACAGTAAGCAGCCGTTAGCTTATTATGAAACTGCACACAAAGAGAAGGGGGAGATCCTTATTCCGTCCTTTATACCATTGTAAAACAGTGTTTCTATCAGCTTCGCATCACAAGCTGCCTCTATTTCTGTTTTAAAAGTGCACACAATATAAAGTATTAGGTCGATCACCCTAACTTAGAAGCCTCATCTCTAAAGAGTGGAGTATATGTTTTCCAGATATTGAACATTATACTCCCCAACCGATTGCCTTGTAAATTTTCAATTTAATACCTAGATATTTTTATTAACTATGCAATTGTAGTTTATAATATATGTTGCTCTTATAATTTCTGATTAACCTGTCGCAAGGTGAAGATAAGCTTATAAGAACAAAGTAGCATGTATTAAGCTTCCCTGTTTTGGAAAGATTGACCCAACAAGTCTTTCATATACTATCTTCCAGCTTGCAGATTCTTTCTCTACTCTTCGTTTAATGAAAATATATAATTTAATTAGTATATTATTGAATACGTTTCAGAGTGATCAGGTGTTCAAGTCTGTGTTCATCATCTTCTTCCAAGGAGACCAGCTGAAGACACGCGTAAAGAAGATATGCGAGGGCTTCCGGGCCACTCTGTACCCGTGCCCTGAGGCGCCGGCTGATCGCCGAGAGATGGCCATGGGAGTCATGACCAGGATTGAAGATCTTAATACGGTATTCGTCTATCATATATAAACAACTATATATTTATGTGTAGGAGAAAAACCAGGGAGTTTTGGCCCTCCAGTGGACTCAGTCAGGATGGATGAATGTTACATGTGTAAAGGATGTGATGTTGTGGGAATCGAGGAGTTTGTTAGTATTCATTAATATTGTGAAGATTATGGAAAAGAAAACATCCTGGAAGAGCATTTCAAAGCCTTCCTGTGGTGTTAAAGAAGGAGTTGATAAAACAGCTATTCCAATAACAACATATGAACTGTTTTTTTGATACTGATGTCTAATGGTGTATAGGTGTAGGCTGGATCAATAGAGTAAGTTCTAAGAAGAAATGTCTGTATAATTCATCACCGGCTGATCAGTTTTGTTGCACTTATTGTATATGAGCTAAGGTGGTATTACATATCAGACGTCAAACCAATGTTACGACTACATAAAATTGCTGAAGCTCAGTATAAGATGCCTTGAAGCTGTTCAAATATTATGGAAGAGTGAGCAGTAGCAGTATTGCCAAATAAATATATTTATCTGAAGGGTGCTTAAACAGTATATAAAATAACAAAAACCCGTATTTGTCATTTTTCAGGTGTTGGGTCAGACTCAGGACCATCGCCACCGAGTGCTCGTGGCCGCCGCGAAGAACATAAAGAACTGGTTTGTGAAGGTTCGCAAGATCAAGGCTATCTACCACACACTGAACCTGTTCAACTTGGACGTCACGCAGAAGTGCTTGATAGCCGAGTGCTGGGTGCCGGCTCTGGATCTGGAAACCATTCAACTAGCGCTTCGCAAGGGAACGGTGAGTTATCCACAACTATTGAGTTATTAATTATGATCACTGGCCTCTGTCGTCTGTAAATATCTTGTAAATTCCATTTTAGTCATGTTTTATTGTTTGCAGTGATTACATAAAGACTTTAAAAATTATGGATAAACTAAAAAACAAAACAAAATTATCATCAAAATTGATTTTTAAAAATCCCACAGAAAAATATCAGCAGAACAAAATATGTTTACTTATGTCTTACATTATATATCAATTTGATCCTCATCAGCCTGTCCACTACTAAACATAGGTCTCCCGCATCACATATCCATTCCTCTTGCCCCTCTGCCTTCTGTATCCAGCCTCCTCTTGCTATTCTTGAGATATCATCAGTCCATCTTGCAGGGGTACTAAAAACTTTCTACATCGACTGTTGTTCCTGCACCTCGTGAAATATTTCCCCTCGTGTATCCTGAATATTCTTGTTCTTCTTCGGATGTACTTATTGTGGATTTTATTAATATTATTGATTTTTACCTGTGTGTGACAAACTATACTAAACTTGATCCAAATTAAAAGCAAGTAAAATACGTAAAGATTCAATTTTGGAACCGATTCTAAAAATTAATGTAAGAAATTCTAATAATACTTGTGTTGTGGACCATTTTAGGAGCGCAGTGGGAGCTCTGTTCCTCCGATCTTGAATCGCATGGAAACCTTTGAAGATCCTCCCACCTACAACCGCACAAATAAGTTCACGAGCGCTTTCCAAGCTCTGATCGACGCATACGGAGTGGCATCCTATCGAGAGGTCAATCCTGGTGAGTTTTCACTTTTTTGATTAAATGTTGTATTTCTTTTCCATGGAAAAATTTTGGTTAAATGGAACAATGCAGAAAAGGTATAAAATGAAATTATTTACCTTAAATATTTTCAGATAACGTCTTGTAAACAACTAAAAATATTTTATTCTTATCTTCAGTTGAAATGTAAAACTCTCTTCATTCACCGAATCACTGAGTTGTTTAGAATAGTTATATCCCTTTATAATCCTGACTTTGACTATTTATTTGAGCCATATGATCTTACTAAAATATAGAAATACCAATAAACAAAAATATCTGAAAAACACATCACTTAGATTTTATTTCAATATTTCCTGTTACTTCTTCTATACTCTTTGACAATTATACAACTTATAGTGTCTGATTGTTCACAGCTCCGTACACTATAATTACATTCCCGTTCCTGTTTGCCGTGATGTTTGGTGACCTCGGACATGGAGCCATAATGGCAGCCTTCGGGTTATGGATGGTTCTAAAAGAAAAACCACTTGCTGCAAAAAAATCTGATAGCGAGGTGAGACATTTTGCAAAGTCGTCACGTCAATCATCACTAACCATTGTATCATCATTGAACCTGTGTCAATCGTCTCCACTTCTCCCAGTCAGCTTAAATAGCAGCAATTGGAGGATTTGTAACTGACATACAGTCTTTAGCTGTCTTCTTCATCATATGCTTACATTATTTTATTAATGAATATATCAAAAATATTTTTTATTTCTTTGTGAGCAAATTAAGTAAATGAACATTTTAATTTTAGATCTGGAACATCTTCTTTGGAGGTCGCTATATCATTCTGCTCATGGGGATCTTCTCCATGTATACGGGACTCATCTACAATGACATCTTCTCCAAGAGTTTGAACTTCTTCGGCTCTTATTGGAGAGTAAACTATACTGCGTCTACCATCATGAGCAATAAGAATCTACAGTTGAATCCAGATTCTGATGATTATTATCAAACGCCCTATCCTATAGGAATGGATCCCGTTTGGCAGGTATGATAATTAAAAATATGATATAAGGACAATAATTACAAATATCCATCTCGTATTAATGTATACCTATATTATTAATATAAATGAATACTATCTGCATAATAAACTGTTGTTTTGTATACATAAGTAGCTTGAGAATATCTAGGCGAACACTGAAATGTATAATTGGTCAAAAAATGAATGTGAATTCAATTTAATTATTTATAATTAAATTCTATCCTACTAATTTTTTTTTTAATTTTCATAAACTGAACTGAATGAATTATCTTACAGCTGGCTGAAAATAAAATTATATTTCAAAACGCTTTTAAGATGAAGATTTCCATTATTATCGGCGTGATACACATGTTGTTTGGAGTTTCTCTGTCGCTTTGGAACCATACGTAAGTAAATAATAACAAATATCTACTGAGAGACATGACACATTACATTAAGTTCTTGACTGTCTTGCCAGCGGTCCTGGGTTTCACTTCCCATGTATTATAAATACATTACATATAAATTAGTAATCTAATACCTTTAACCTTTGCACATACATTTACATACAACTCCCTTTTTACACCTTTTTAAAATAACTCGTTGCAATGATTTTCATACATGAATTTTAAAATGCACAACACTGATAATATTGCTATTTGGAAATTTCCTACATCCCTCGAATGCACTTATAAGGCATACAAATAATAATGTATTTTATATAAGATATCCTTTTATACAAGAGTCTATCCACTATTTTTTAATATAACTATACTTTTGTAATTTTCGCACTCTGTGGAACGTATCTAACGAGTTAATAGAGAGTTGAATATATTCAAACATAATTATAGTATTAATTAATGTAATATGCAATTGTTAATATTTATAATTAATTTTTGCAGTTGGTATTGTTACAGTTAGGTAAAATAACATTAGAGATAAGCTTAATACTTTACAGCCATATTATTTTACAATAATCTGTAGAAATGAAGCTCAATTTGATGCCTTTTATTTATTCTGTGATGTACTTAATTTTATTCATTACTTTTACTTGTATGAGATATTTTGTAAGTCTGATAGGAAATCATGTTTTATTAAACTTCACAAACATTTGCATGAACGTCCAGAAAGTGGTTAACAGTTCCAGAGACATACTTTAAACATATTAAATCTTTTATTGTGATAATTTACTCATCTCCATTTGCAATATATGTTTTATTTTTTCACGTTTCAGGTATTTCAAGAGGAAGTTGAACGTCTTCTGTGACTTCATTCCTCAGATCACATTCCTGACATTCTTGTTCTTCTACATGGTTCTGCTTATCTTTGTGAAGTGGGTGTCTTATGGACCTACACCGCCCCACTATGGCTCACAAGAACCAGGTATACAAATTCTTAAATTGGTTTAATATACCTGGTAATTATTGGTAAAACAGTAGATACTCTCTTTTATATTTTGTATTAATTGCTAAGGATTGGCGACAGTCATGGCTGCTGCGATATTCACTGACTTGCAGAGTCAGGACAAAAAAGATATTTTCCAAAATTAATTTTCCGATCGACAAGTATTCCTTTGCAAAAAGCAAAGGAATGCTTCAACTTCTACTTTCTTCTAATTTTTGGTTTATTTCACTTACAAAGATCACGTTTCACCGATGCGTCTGTAAAATGATCTCAGTAAAATATAGAACCATACATGTTATAAAAAACAAATAAATATCTCACGAACACACCTAACAACCAATATCACAAGTAACAAAATAAAATATAACACATTATAATTGAAATTAGATTTTGATTGTAAACTTTAAATTTTATTTTGTATTTCAGAGTACCTGGAGGTGTCCCCGTATTGCGCTCCATCTATCTTGATCACGTTCATAAACATGGTGTTGTTCAAAAGCACCCCGACCCGGGAGCACTGTGCGGCCACTATGTACGCCGGGCAGGGCGGCTTCCAGAAGCTTCTCGTGGTCATTGCCGTGATCTGTGTGCCCGTCATGCTGCTGGCCAAGCCTTACTACATCATGAGGGAGAACAAGCTGCGCACAGTAAGTGCTAACATCACATCCTGAAATCACAAATTTTGCTCTTTTTATATTTTAGCTTTTACACCATGCTAAAATTGATTAAATTATGCCCGGGATATCAATTAAAATTAATTGAAAATAATGGAGACTCAATAAAAAAATTGTGAAATTTCTTAAATTAAATAAATACCAAAGTCCTATATTTTTATGTATAATTATTCCTTAAATTACGATGTTGTATCATATGATATATGACGCTATATCAGGTTTTTCGTCAAGCACATTTATTAATGTTGTGCACTATTTGCCTTTCCTCAATACTGAATTTGATAAATCATGATTTCGAGGCTATTCGAGTTTATGTATCATTAATGTATAATGGCTCTAAAAAAGTTAAAAATCACTGGCCTAGAATAGTAAATAGATCAGCATCATTGTCCATATATTTATTAGAGCACTTTTGAATGATGTTTTCATTTGCATATTAGTAAATCACACCATTAATATTACAGATTCCTACCTGTTAGTGGTTACATGCGCTCCTAATTAGTAGTGGATATTGTATAAAACTAAATATGACACCTTTTTTGTAGCGTCGGCTTGGAGACTAATTTGATAAAATATTTTTTTAGATGAACCATCAGCCGATGAATTCAGGTGAGAACGGCGACGTCAACGGGCAGAATCAGGCCGCCGAGGGTCAGAAGGCCAACCATGAAGAGGACATGCAGGAAATGTTTATTCATCAGGTAACTTTCTATACTAATGCAACACTTTTACTAAATGATTATTTGTCACAACATGACAAATACGATAAGTTTAATGTATTGAATATTTCTTATTGGCCTATTTCAAAATATGTTTGTACCGCAACTACTAAAAGATGTTTTTGTTTAAAGGCGAGAATTAAATATTTTCATTTGAAAAAAAATATACAACTTATATTATGAATGTACATGTGTGTTTATTTCATTAAACATATACTAAATATATTTACTTAAATATGGCAAATAAAATAATAACAATAAATTGTGAAAGTCTACCAAATTAAATATACAGGTGTTGCATTAATAATTTTTTTAACTTTAAAGGGAATCCACACTATTGAGTATGTCCTGGGCAGCGTGTCTCACACCGCCTCCTACCTGCGCCTGTGGGCGCTCTCACTTGCTCACGCTCAGCTGGCAGAGGTGCTCTGGAACATGGTCATGCGTCAAGGTCAGCAATTCAAATCAGTCAAAAGCTATCTAATCATAATCATAAAATGTGCTACAATATCAAAGTGGTATTTGCTTTGTTTTGCAAGCTTTCCCTATGTCCATCGCTGTTAAAATCCTGTTTGTTTTACGTGGAGTCCAGTATCTTATTACTGAACACATGAATAACAATACTGATGGATAGCTGTGAAGATATCACTATTACTTCATCCAGCCAGTATTACTCTCACCTCCTCACACCCCTAAGTTAATCTTTTATAGATTGAAGATGTTTTAATGAATATAAATGGAGGCATTTGTTTGCAAAATTACTACTTTAGTTCGACTTGAATAGCAAACAGATAAGAAGACCATTTTTGCTGGTTCATATTTTTTTTCTGTAAAATTATGTTGAAACCCTCGTAAATAATATATCCACCATAAAACAATTCCAGGTCTGCGTTACGAAGGGTGGGTAGGAGGGGTGATGCTGTGGGCGGTATTTGCCTTCTGGTCCGTGCTTACAGTTGGCATACTCGTGCTCATGGAGGGACTTTCCGCATTTCTTCACACCCTGCGCTTGCACTGGTAACTACTTTAAATAAATATTTTATGTAATTTATAAATTAAAATATTGATTATGCTTCACCAGATCTGTCATTGATCTAAACTGATTGCTCCAAATAGAGAATGATTGCTACATGAAAGCATGCTCTAAAGCTACTTAATCTTGAAGGTTATTGGTCACAGACACAGTATATATTTGGATTTTTTTAAGCAATCGCATACAGGAGAACACCAATGGTCAAGACCACTGGACTCTATGACACTCAGCCAGGGCGGCTGGACGCTGAGATGCGAGAAATGTGTGTTGTGTTTGTGTATAGGTTAGGGAGATTGTAAGGATATTAAATGTACAGCTGACATACCTGAAATTGGTTCCCAGTAACTTTATGTGATGACCACATGCTTCATCTTGGAAGCGGACAGAGCATAGAAAGATAACCTATATTATCATTTTTTGTGTTATCTTTTTTTTTCAGTATGTATTAGATATTATTATTGATCATCACATGGTTAATGATTTAATTATTTACTTCCAGGGTCGAATTTCAGAGCAAATTTTATGAAGGCTTGGGACACAGCTTTCAACCGTTTGCTTTTGAGGCCATTCTGGACGTCGCCTCTCAGGCAGTTGAAGAATAATTTACTTAATCACTAATCTCTTTACGATATAACTAATTTCAATCCATGGCAAAATATTTATCTAGTGTGTTGTTCAAATTTTAGTGTTGGTAGATTTCTTGCCAATATTCTCAATGTGTGTATTAACAAATAATGTTAAAGAAATAATATATTAGTAATATATATTACGTAGCTTAAAAGCAAAATTACTTATATCATGCATTAAACATTTTTCCTAATATATTTACCATTTATGCATGGATGCTATCAAAGAAAAATCCAGAATTCGATTTTTGGCCGTTTTAACATGAAAGAGTACATCCATATTTATTACTTTGTCAAACATTCAATGCATTGTGTTTTATAAACCATCATAAAAATTTTGGGGTAATCACCCAAAATTTTCACGGAATTCATTAAATGTAATACGTTATGATTCATTAAATCTCTTATGTTATCTGACTATTATTAATATAACTACATAATTCAATTACAAAATGAAATGTATTATTTTTTTATTGAATATCTCCTTTGGACAAAGAATAATAGATCGAATAATATTAATTGTATTCACTATTCATGCATTTTAATACTTAAGTGGTTTTATTTTTACCAAAATTATGATTCTTGTGTCTTCACATATATTAGTGGTGTTAAAAAATAAAAATGTGACAATGCTTAGTGCGCTAGAATAAACCATGCCTAATATAGAAGATTGATGATAATATTCACCCGACTTTTGAAGATTGAATCATTACATTCTGAATTGCCACTTATGTGTGTTAAATGTAGAATTTTGTGCGGCTTTTGCCTTTTAATGGACAGAAGTTTCATGGTTTAGTAATGCTTAAGTAGACAAATCTTTAATTGTTATTCAATATTATGAATGCAAAATGTTGCATTTATATGTACTTAATGTATCTATATTGTATAATACACAGCTTTGTGGTCTTGCCATGTTATGTAGCATAATGTCATTAGAATAAATATTTCAATACACTGCATGCAACTATTGACAGTGTTTACATATATTATTAAACAATAAAATTTCATCTTTATCTGAATTTTGTTTTTATTCTGCGCTTTTTTTATTATGAACCTTATTACCCTTTTTAATACGATGATGTGAACCCATCGATAGAGATTAAGAATCTTATATTCCACTGCAGAATTTCAACCCTAAAGGGTCGGTAAATGTAAGCAGAACATCACAATAAATGGTGATGTTCTGCATACATTTACCGACCAACGAAAGTAAAAAGAGGCTTGAGATAATGAAATCAAGATTGCTGGGTAGCTTTAATTGTATTCAATTTTGTTACAATTATGTTCAAGAAAGACATAATAATGATTCTAAAATATAATTAATATACAGTGGTACCTTGACATACGAGTGCCCCAACGAACTACGAGCCGTCGAGTGAGCGATTTTTTGCTTTGAAATACGAGCAATTGGCTTAGTGAGTCGGCCGGTTGCACACGAACCGCGCGTCATGGTTTTTTGCGTGAATCCCCTGGCTACGGTCAGAGAAACAGTTATCAGTGTGCTTTCGCTGTCACAGCATCTTTGATAAGTTGTGCTCGCGTTTTGTAACTTTTGTAAATTTGCTTTGAGTACCACTGTATTTCATTAATTTAAGTAAAACAAACATGGTTCCAACTAAATTATTCAAACTGTTAAGTAAAATTATTCCAATTTGTTGATCTCGACCAGAGGTTATCAATCTGGTACTTACTGCCAGTATAGGCTTCTTTTGTCAGGCGATTTTTGTTTTCACCCAAAAATCTTTAAAACAAAAATGCATCACAATATTCCGTACAAACCTAAATTGGCACAATAAAAAAAGGCTAATTTGAATCCAAAAATGTGAAAAATATTGAAAGATATTTTGACACCCTTCCCCCACATCTTATCTTTTTTAATCAAGTATCAGTGGAATAACATCATGACAAAACAAATAGAGGTTGTCCTCGACTTACGACCGAGATACGTTCCTGGACTTTGGTAGTAATTCGAATTAGTCGTAAGTCAAATTTCATACAAAATATGTATGTACTTACATATTAAAATAAAACACGTGTATTTCTTTATATTTTTTTATAGTTATATTTTTACTTATTTATTAATACAAAATAAATTTTTAACTTTATTAATATTTAAAATCTTTCGTTATCTGGATATAAGTACAATCCATTGGCTCATCAACAGTAGGGGAAGAAGCAGTAGTAGTCTTTTAAAAAAACTTATCTTATATTAGTTGAGTTGTTTGTTGTTTTTTTTCCCTATATATTTCTTTGTAGCCAGCAATCTCTTCCTGAATACGGCAGTTTTTACTCAAAAATATTTCGTTATCCGAATCCATTTTTGCAAATCTTTACATTACTCGGTCAATTTGAAAAACGCTGTATCCATTTCTTTCAATACATTTTTTTTGGAGATTCCAAGACATTTTTTTAGTCTCTAATTTTCGATGCATAATAATTCTTCATTTATAAGATCTTCCAAATCATTTTCTATAAGTTGGTCCATGTCTTCACGATCAATATTAATATCAAGTTTCTTGCCAAGACCTACAATGAGATTTGTAGTGTGTTAAATTTGATTTTCTTTTTCAAATTGCGAATGCGTTATGTTTTCAAAGCGTTTAGTAAGCTTTTTCCATATTCCGTACATGCACAACCATGTGACCTCTTGCCATCCCTTTCCAATATTTGTGATTGCTTGATGAATATTAAAATTCTACCAAAACTTTTTTAACGTTTTTCCCTCGTCAAGCGCTACTATTCCTTAGGCAAATGTTGTTTTTAAATAATAGGCTTTAAATGTGGCAATAGCTCCATGGTCCATGGGTTGCAAAATACTGGTGGTATAAGGGGGTAAATACATGATTTTAACGTTAGGATGTAAATTTACGGTATGTGGTGGATGTCCTGGTGCATTGTCTAGCATTTAAAGTATATTGAATGGAATTTCTTTCTGATGACAATATTGTTTTACTTCTGAAATAAATAAATTGAAAAACTAGTCTTCAACAATAAATTGTGTCATCCACCCTTTTTTGTTTGAGCGGTAATATAGTGGTAACATATCAACATTGATTCCTTTGAGGGCTCTCGGCTTTTTAGAGTGATAAATCATTAATGGTTTCAATTTATATCCAGCAATATTTCCACCCAATAAAAGTGTAAAACGATCCTTAAATGTCTTGATGCCCAGCATACTTTTTTCTTCCTTATTAATATAGGTACGCTGAGGCATTGTCTGGAAATAGAGCGCGGTTACGTCAACATTCAAAATTTGTTCCTTGTTGTATTCTTTTTTCATAATCATTGTGTCAAATATTTGGATAAAATCTTCAGCAGCCTTGTAATCGGAACCAGCTGTTTCTCCACTTATTTGCACATTTTGATAATTCGATAACGCGCACTGTAATGCAATTTTTTAGTCATACTTTTTTATTTTTTTTTTATTTTGGTCGTAAGTAGAACCTTCGTAAGTCAAGAACTACCTGTAAATCACCCAAAGAGGAGAATTTCGTTTGGTTTTAACCCTTTCGCATCGGTTGCCGGCATATGCCGTCATAAGATTCCCCGACCGTTGACATCAGTTGATGTGATATATTGTTTTGCTACTTTCTTATTATAGTTTTTTATGCATCATCTGATAGCTAAAGGATACTAGAACCAATGTGATATATGAAGATAGACCAGATAAGTACATTTATGCTGCAAATAATAGTTTCTTAACTGACTGTAAATTGAACCACATAATATATTTAGCTAAATAGCATCAGGCTCAAGGTTCTTACCAGTTATTAAATATGATTTGTAAGATTGATTTTTTTTTAATATACATATTCGTATACATGTATATGCACTATTGTTTTTTCGATTTATTTCGATTTATTTCGATTTTATTCTGGATTGAAAAATAATGATATCGGTAAGGAAATTTTAACCATGAAAAATAAGCAAGTCACGAACAATGAGGTTCTCAGGATAATCAAAGAAGATAGGCACCTAAAAAGAACCATCTCAGAGAGGCGAGCCCGATGGATCGGTCACATCATGCGCCACGATGGTCTTCTTCACAACATTGTGGAGGGGATGGTTGAGGGTAAAAAACTGTAGAGGGCGCCCTAGACGGGAGTATTTGCAGCAAGTGTTCGAGGACATGAGTTGTAGCTCTTATGCTGAGCTGAAGAGGTTTGCGGAGGACTGAGAGGAATGGAGTTCGAGATGCAAGATTCTGTTGCTGCAAACCTATCTACTGGATTGATACTACGAAGAAGAAGAAATAAGCAAAAGTGGGTGGCAGGCATAAAAGAGTTGACAACCTCTGATCTAGACTATTAATAATAGGTTCTCAAGCTTATTTTGCCCACCCCCTACTTTGAAAATACTTTTTTTTCTAGGGCAACCCATTTTTTTAATGATCATATTAATTAATTATCATGTGTCATATCAACGCCCCCTAATTTTCTCTGGGTTTTCTACTGCCTCCCTGAGAGGCTTCAAACGTCCACAAGAGGCGTTATTGCTAACGCCGAGTACCTAGGATCTAGAGGTTTTCATTTCTAAAAATTAAAATAAATGAAATAGACTTAAAAATAGATAGGGATTTTTTAATAAAAATAATAGCTACGGGAGGTATGGCATGGTTCCAATTGCCTTGACAATCACTTAAACTGCAGCGGAACTGATCATCAAATGAAAAAAAATTGGCTATTGCACATGTTCAGAAATAGTAAATAGACGATTAATAAACATTTTTTATATTCATTAATATACAAGTATATATATATAAAACACAAAACTGTAACACTTGTAAGACCATGTGTGATTTCAAATAAAATTACGAAATACAAAAAACATAATATGCATCAGCAACATTATCTATTCAAACATTTTGGTAAGTAGCCAGTAAAAAGTTTTAAAATTGGATTGTTTAATTTTATAGTAAACCAATAAATTATTTCAAACATAGGTAAACACTTTCGCTTAAAGCTATAAATAGTGCTATATATTTTTATTGATTGAGTATTTATATTAAAATATCTTATATATCCGATACTCATGTTGATATTTATTTGTGTAGTTTTTTTTCGGCAGATACGTGCATAAGTATGAAACTCATTAGGAATAGTATTATTTATAAAATAAATTCAGGTTACGGTCGGTTATTCATAAAAAAAACAGTATTATAGGTTTTACATAGATAAGAAAAACATTATGGAATAATAAATTATGTTATATCCCTTATAGGAATTGGTATATTTATTTAATTTTTATAAAATATTTACACATACCTACCTATTTTTTATATTATATTATACCTAATGTTGTAGGTCTGATTACTGATGTAACTAGTGACAAGGCCATGCTAACTTGAACAATTTCTATTATTGGTGATAAAAATGTAGATTCAAGGCGGGAGATTAAATATTCGCATGCCATTGTAGTAATTTGCTGAGCGATTGTCATATAATGTTTTCCTTCTCTAACGATCAAAGTTCGCCGCGTAAGATCCGCCACACAGTTGCGAGCGATGACGTTCAGTCGTTAAACTGATTGCTTTATCGAGAATTTTAGTTTGTAGTATTCAGTCACTCTGTGTCCGACGACCGTCTCGGATCACCGCAGTGTATTATAGCAGCGTTGCAACAATGTCATCCAACATCAGTGTTTGTATTGTGGGGTCGGGAAACTGGTAAGTGACATAACCTTAGCTATCACCAATACCACACCTCACCACTCCTATCGAGTGTACATAAACAACATTGCATATTATAGGAAGCCTTATCAAGTCACTATATAGGCAATAAAATCATTCATAACCATTTATGGTTCAAGCATATGGGCTGTTAATGCAAGGCAGTTTTTATTGTATTGCATCTGACATGTTATTTATTTTGCAGGTATTATTGATTGTTTATATACAATGCAGTTACAAACACTGCTTTTATACAATGTGTATTAAAAAAAAAACACATTTATTTGAATGACATTTTCTTACTTCCTGTACCTGCCACATATATATTATGATAATTGGTCTGATTATTAGTATCATATAAAGATAATTTGCTGGTGTTAACTAAAATGTCTGGTATTATTGTACCTTATCCAAGTATCAAGGTTTTCATTTAATTTATTTTAAAATATATTTTCGAATTTACTGCAGGTATAAATGTGACATCTTACTATTATCAACAATAAATGACATGCAATATTCTTTTATAGAATTCGTCATTTTCCGATTTACCATTTTGCAGTTACAAAACCAGTTTTTACACTTTTTATGATGACTTTGACAGTACATATAACAATATTTTGACTTAAAATGCTCCACCAACAACAAACATTTATCAGAATGTTTAATTTTGTATGAATAAATTGACACATTACAAAAAATATTCCTGTCCATATTTCTTTCGGAGTCATTAATTATTTATAAAACATCACAGGTTAGGCTAAAATCATAATAAACGTATGTGTTTATTAGTTAGAATATTTATCTTTTCTACTTTATAAATGATGATAATACCAATGTTCATAAGCTTATCTAGCTGAATTAGTTAGAATTGCTTATTCTTTTCCAAGTAAAAGTTCTTTATAGTGCATAAAAGCAAGATAACTTTCTCTTATCAGATGAATTGAAAAATATGGTTCTTTTCAAAACTCCTGATAGATAAAATTATTCTCTTGCTTGTTAATTTGAAATTATATATAGTCGGTGGAGGAATCTTAAAAAACATTACAATTGTTTTTAGATATTTTTTTATTATTAAATCATAATTATATAGATATTTCAGTTATTGACCTTTGATGTGGCTTAGAGGTCACCACTACTAGCTTAGGTGCTCTGTACCTAAAATATTTTTATTGGCCATAAGGCTATTATTATTATTGTAATATTTTCCCAGATATTTGATATTTTACAAAATAATGCTTTATTACTTATTTTGTTAATAATAATGTGAATAGTGCTATTCAACATAATTACATGTTATAATTACTGAATAATAACATATTAAAACCTTTTAAAATATATTTTACGACATTATTAGTCCACTCTACACTTTATACAGAGAGTATGTTATTTCAATATCGCTTATTAAATATATTTTTTATTTCTGGAATACTTCCTCAAGCTATTAACATGATTAAAAATACTGAAAACTAATACTTCAATGAAATTGAAATATTTACATTTCACAGTGATATGCTATGCCTGCAATTGCAGTCTTTTCCATGTATAAAATGTGAACAGAATTAAATTGTAATCAGTTATCTTATTTTTATTTGTGTGTGCAATTTAATTTTGTAATCGATATTATATAACATTGTCAATATAGCAATAATTACACTTTTTTACTATAAAACAAAAAAAGATACTATTTTTGACAGTCCAAGGATTTATTGAAGTCATATTAATTTAAATGTTTAACACAAACCATATTTTTATATAATTTATTGGTATGTACTCATGGTGACTTAAGGTCATTAGAAAGGCCAAATACTGATAATTATTATTACTTCTCCGATGAAAAATGTGAGGTGTACTATTCATTATTTTTTGTAACTAGTTCTTTTATGTGAAATATTTGTTTTTGTAACTTATGATACTTTAAACTATTTTAATTTTTTACATTATAATTTGAAATTTCTAGTCAGTGCATAATTTTTGATACAAATAAAAAAGTACCTTCATAACTAAAAATAACTATTATTCAATGTACTCATTTTTAATATGATTTTTTATACAAGGCTTAAAAAAATAACATTGTATAAAAAAAAAACAATTATTCCTATCTATACATATATGTATATGTATAATTTAACAATTCGTAATAGTAATACATTTAATTTTTTAAATTTCTACTTCCCTCACATGCACTTCTTTCTGACTCAGTAGTATGAGCCGACTAGGATGGCTGATAGTGATATGAATATATATTTTTTATAAAATTAACTTTTACCATATTTTTTTTTACTATTTTTTTATTATACATTTTACTTTTATAAAATGAAACTTATGCACCATTTTTTACATAAATACTTTTCTACGTGGTGTGACATGGAATTCATCTGCCTTGCTAATCAGGAGATAAATAAACATTTATGACATTTTTAAAATCTAATTAAGTACTAAGATTTTTTTATACACTTTCAGGGGTTCCGCAATTGCAAAAATTGTTGGTAAAAATGCAGCTGCCCTGCCCAATTTTAATGACCGTGTTACCATGTACGTTTTTGAGGAAATCATTAACGGTAAAAAGCTTACTGAAACCATCAATGAAACTCACGAGAATATCAAATATCTCCCCGGCCACATATTACCTTCTAATGTAGTAAGTATATTATCAATGTTACCAAATATCACTGTAGTACATATTGCATATCATAAACATACCTTTAGGTGCTTTATAATTTAATCAATAGACTCTTGAATTAAGATAGCAAGTACAACATAAAATTTACAGTTCTTTACATAAACAAATACAGAAGAACTCCAATACATGGTGATAGAGAAATCTTATTGTAGATTATATGTCGTTTGTTATTTTTAAAGATATGATCCTGTATATGGATTGTTGATCCGCTAACGTCATTAGACTGTAACCCGACACTCATGTATCAAACATTTTTACAGAAAATTAATGATGTTCACGGAATAGTTTTTGTCTACCCACCAATTTTGAGTAACCATTTCCCTGTTTTACACACAATACATGATAAATAAAATAGTCCATTTACAAACCTTTGGTATGGTAGGCAAGATTTAACTCCAATCCATAATAGTCAGCTTTTATTTAATTAAAATTTAATTTCCACCTAATTATTTTCTTCAAAAATTCTTTAATATAGTCACTCACCCATGTGTGTAAACAGTTATAAAAAGGCAATATAAATAAAGTATTATATAAATAAATGTGTTTTTGCAATACATATTAACATTGAGTTGTTTAGCTACAGTGTGTCGAAATATCCACCATAACGAGAGTATTATCACATTGATCTAATAAATTATCAATTATTTTCACATGGATTATCTAAAAAAACAAGCGGGGCTCAAATCTATTCTTTGTACCAATTTGAAAAAATCTTTTTTTATATAATTTTTTTTTTGGCTTCATATAGTTGTAGTACTTGAAATGGCATAATCTATTTAATCTTTTAGGATTCATATTTAATAATCCTCCTGTATAAAGATATTAAAATGACTCAAGTAGACAGTAGAGCAATGTGAGTAATTGATATGTTGGTAATCGAGTGCCAAATTTTGCCGAACTTTTGTCACACATTGCCCTTTGTCATGTGTCAAGGCCAGCACACAAGTACACTTCAGGTTTCACCTTGTGTTTCGTTGCCAAGGGGCATCAAATTGTTATGGCAGCAAGTTCCGAAATTTATCTGGTGTGATAAGATAAATCATTTTGGTAATAATGTCTTGTTTGGATAGCTGTTAATAATAGCTTAATATGAGCTCCATGGCTTAATACTTTTTACTGCTGTTTGCATTAGATAAAACATTATTTTATCCAACATGTTTAATTATGAGTATATCTGCTGTTTCTCTGCTAGCTGATTATTATCAGATAAAACTAAACAACTTCTGAACACTCCATATTTATGGATTATATTTCTATTTAGTTCCATGTCATTATATGCATAAAGTTGATTCACTCCTGAAACCTGATTATGTATTAAACTGCATTAAACGTATTAGTTTTTAATATCATGATAATAATTAATTAAATTATACTTTTCAAAACATATTTTTTATGTTATACATACATTGCTTATAATCTGATCAAGCAATAACTTGATAATGTCGAACTACACTTCCTTATATCCCTTATTTATGGCTGATTGTTATTAGCAACCTGCATACAAAAAATAATAAGATTATAGAATGAACGCCATAAGTTGTCAAACAAAAAAAATCATGAAAAAAGTTTGTCTTAATTATATTTATTACTATTAAAAAATTAATTTTTACCTGCCATGGAAACATATTGAATCACTACTTGGAAGTAATATCCTTGATTTAATGTAAAACATAATAATAACTGTACTGATTTTAAAAACAGAAATATATAGTATATATTTTTTGTATTATTATTATTATATTAGTATTTGTATAGCGGTCTTTTATGACCGAATGATCATTCCAAAAGCGCTTCTTTGCCTCTCTGAGTAAAAAGGTGGGTCTTGAGTCTGCTTCTGAAGGATGCTTCCGCTTTAAGCTCTCCTATGCTTTCCGGTAGCGAGTTCCAGGCCATTGGTGCCGGGTAGCTGAAAGCCCGATTGCCAAACACTGTGCTAGGACTACCTCCCGTCAGCTGCAGGGTGCTTCTATTTGCCCTAGCCGATCTGAGTGTCTCTCCAAGCGCGTTTATTTCTGAAGGCTTGATATAAGTTCTGTCAAATAGCCCGGTGCAGTTCCGTTGAGTGCCTTGTAAGCTAAGAGGCATAATTTGTACTGGATTCTAGCCGAAACTCTCAATATAAACGCAGGAGATTGATAGCAGAGAGCTTCGGTTCTCAAGTGAAATGTATGACGTTCAGGCGGGTTTGACTGTGTATAGTTGTGTGCATATGGAGATTGAATGAATTTCAGGTGTTTGTGAATCTGTTTCTTGAAGAGATTCTCATATAAAGGAGAAACATATGCTATTGTGAAAATGATTTTTTCAAATACAGACTTTGTTCTAGGTGGCTGTCCCTGATGTGGTGGAAGCGGCTAAGGATGCAGACATTCTTATCTTTGTCGTCCCTCACCAGTTCATCCGAAACCTTTGTGCAACTCTCCTTGGAAAGATCAAGCCCACCGCAGCTGCATTATCTTTGATCAAGGTAAGCATTAACAAAAGTGAGAAAAATAATATTGATGGCTTATATGGGCTGTGTCTACATTCAAGCCTTTTAATTTATTACGGTATTAAGGTTATGAACTGACAATACTAGGTGAAACTGTAAAATTATAATTTTGAAATTAATTTTATTTGTATTATTTTACGCATGGATCGATTCAGATCCAAAATATATATAATCACATAAAAATAAATGTGAAATAAAATTAAAATAAAATTTTATATAATTATGGTGTGTTATATATTTTTAGGGATTTGACCTTGCTGAAGGTGGCGGAATCGACCTCATTTCCCACATCATCACAAGGCATCTGAAGATTCCCTGCCATGTGCTAATGGGTGCAAATTTAGCTGGAGAGGTAATACACCAATTTAATACTATGTGATGTATTTTGAATAATTACCTATATCCATGTCGTTAACTGCTCTCATAATCTCCTTAATATATCACATTTTTCAGTGACATCTAAAAATTTAAATTTGACATTTAAATGGATTTAATTAGGCAAATTTTGAATTTATATTTAATATATAATAATTTCTAAATAATTTATTATTTTTATTTTGACAAATGTTTAGCATTAGAGTACATTGTTCTTCTTAGTCGTATTGATCATGACTGTTGACATGAATACTATTTTTCTAAGTCATCATTTGTGTTAATAATTATTATTTTTCCCTTTGCTCTCCACATTCTAGTAGAAGTCCTTAATTATTTTTTATGTACTTTCCATTTTTATGAGTGGAAAATCATTGTTTTTTAAAACCTGTTAGGGATAAAATTGAATCAAATGAATGTGGTTTCAGGTTGCAGAGGAGAAGTTCTGTGAGACGACCATCGGCTGCCGCGACGGCAAGTTGGCTCCTGTGTTGAGGGACGTGATGCAGTCACACAACTTCAGAGTGGTGGTCGTAGACGATGAGGACGCTGTCGAGATCTGCGGAGCGCTGAAGGTTTCAATACAAATAATTATAGTTATTAGACTATCAATTAACCCGCATTCGCATGGCAATAAAAAAAGCACAGCATTGTGGTAACTGAGGACCAGCACAAAGTTTCTAACATCGTAAGGTAAAGAGATTTATTAATTCTTGTACCAGCTGTTCTGTGCATTTTGCTTTTAAACTGTGTAAGATGAAAAAGTGATAAGTATTACATAATGTATTAAAGTCATTGCAATGGAGCAGTAGAGTACCCATAGCAACCCTTGCTTGACGATGATATGTATTTACTACAACTCCACTCTAATATTGAGAATATCCATATAAATTATAATAGATACTGAGCTCAGAACTTTTTTATTTCTCCGTAATATTATTAAGTATTAAATAAAATTATTACAATGTATATTTATTCATTTGTAACGATGGAGATAAATAATTGTGGAATAATCAGGGATAGAATCAAGCACCCGAATCATGCATCTATCTGCGAGAGCGCCAGCGCAAAATAAACAAACTTGTTGTCCGGACACATTGTCAGTATGAATTTGGCTACGTACGGGTCAACATTCGCGCAAAATTTGTTGCATCTTTAGTAGCTAAATCCAATGTTTTTTCTCTTTCTAAAATACATTTCAACATCAACTATAGTCAATTAAAGCAATATTTAGAAATTTCCACATTTTCCGTTTTTTAAATGACATTTTTATATGGTGTAGAAAATACATATCAGAGGTTTCTGATGTTTTTAACACAGTAAGGGGAGGGTTAAACAGTATTTAAAAAACAAAACTTCAGAAAAAACGTATAAACATATAAATCTAAAATGTAAAAATATTTTTCTTTATTTTCAATGTGGTAATTGAATCTCTGTCTATTTTAGAATATTGTAGCTTGTGGAGCAGGATTTGTGGACGGCCTGGGCTTCGGTGACAACACCAAGGCGGCCATCATCCGCCTCGGCCTCATGGAGATGATCAAGTTTGTGGATGTGTTCTATCCGGGCAGCAAACTCAGCACATTCTTCGAATCTTGCGGAGTTGCAGATCTCATCACGACATGCTATGGTGAGACATCAAAACATTCATAATAATCATCTAATCACCACTTAGGTTATGGACAAGGTTGAAACATGTTCTGCAAATATTTTCTCTACAGTCATTCTTAAATAATCATTTCTTAATTTCAGAATTATATATATAAACATATGATATTGATATCAGCTCAAAATAACCCATGCAGGTTGGTGTCGAAAAGCCTCGATATACAATCTTTCGTCTCTTGTTTTGGTTCGCTCGTCGGACACGCACATATATAAACATGTTAGTAATAAAAGAAAAGGCGTTGCATTGCCATTTTGCTTGTTTTGACAGAAGATAATTTGTCAACGGGACGACAGGTGATAGAAGGGCGCTGCGGTGTTACGGAGCGCTCCAATTCTGTTTCGGCTCAGGTCTCTCTCCACGGAGATGGATCGTTCACTGTTTATGGCCCGAGCCGAATACTGAAGTTGTCGATCTATTGTCTTGAATAAATTACAATGTGATGTCGTGGAGTCGTTTCTTTGAAGAATGGTGGAGGTTAATATATTATTATTTGAATATTTGATCATTGTTTTTAAGGCGGCCGTAACAGGCGCGTTTCTGAGGCTTTTGTAAAGTCCGGAAAGTCCATCAAGGAGCTGGAAGATGAACTGTTGAACGGTCAGAAACTGCAGGGACCCATCACAGCTGAGGAAGTTAATTTTATGCTTAAAAACAAAGCCATGGAGGCCAAGTGAGTATTAGTTAATCAAATCATTCATCATGTATTTTTCCCATGAGAATCTCAAAGTGCAGCAGGTGGCAATTCACTTATTTTGTTGAAAAAATCTACCTGTATTTATTAGAACTGTATCTATAACACAGATTGCATATTAGTAAACAATATTACAAATTACCCTTTTTTGTATTCAAACGAGGTTATTATTGATATTTATATTCTTTTCATTCACTTTGAGGTTAAATTTAATAAAAATAGATAAAAAATTGTATCTTGTTTCATCTTGGATCGCAATGAGCACTATTTAATCACTTGTCGAGCCTTTTATTCATTTAAACCTTGTGAACATATTTTCTGGCTACTACTTTCAATTGATTTCATTCAAAAAGCTTTGTAATTTGAAAGTAATATTTTAATAAAACCATACAAGTAAAAGATTTTTAAATCAGTATTTCAATAATACTGTGAATCACATATGCAGCCTGCACTTAAACAATTTAATTATATTGTTTATTCTTTGAATATGTGAGAAAGGGATAAATATGGTAACACAATGAAACCCGATTTTTCAATAAAAAGGTCATTGTAATTTCTTAGTTTTTTATTCCATGACTAAAATTTTCCTGCATTTTTCATTTTTTTCGAGTCCATAATGTAATATAAAACATATGAATATTTTTAATTATTTATTAGAATATTATTTTATTATTTCAATATTCTAATCTACTTTTATAGATCATTGACTATATTACAATATTATAAGGAATTAAATATACATATACTATACATAAAAATCCTTAAACGAGTCAATTCATTCAGAAAAAATATCGGCGGGAGTGGGATGCGAACCGCGGACCTTTGGAACCAAATTTTGCCCAGGTAATTATACCGCTCGGCCACCGGGCCAATTTCTTCCACCTGAGATGACTCGTCGATTAATATTATTATTTCCGACAGTCTATTTATTTTAGTAAGTACCACTCGGGTCTCGATATAAAAATATACATACTTTGAATATATACTATAGCGACATCTATCATACGATGATAACTTATATAGAAGATCAGAGACGAGTCATCTCAGGTGGAAGAAATGGGCCCGGTGGCCGAGCGGTATAATTACCTGGGCAAAATTTGATTCCAAAGGTCCGCGATTCGCATCCCGCTCCCGCCGATATTTTTTCTGAATGAATTGACTCGTTTAAGGATTTTTATGTATAGTATATGTATATTTAATTGCTTATAATATAAAACATGTTATATTGTGTTGAACATATTTCAATGTAAATATGGTTGTTTAATATGAACTTTTTGTTGTTGTAGGTTCCCTCTCTTCACGGCAATCCACCGCATCTGTGTCGGTGAACTGAAGCCGGCCGACCTCATCGACTGCATCCGCAACCATCCCGAGCACATGTAAGCATTGATGCCTGGGCATTAACAGAACACCGTACTTAGTCTGTACTTATGTTATTACTGTGATGTAATACATGTAATCTAACAAAGTAGCTATTTTATGTGAAAGATTGTAGATTTAGATAAAATAGTTGACTTGTATTAGTGATTTGACTTACTAACTGCATTTTTTGTAATCTTCTTTATTATAACTCCCGAGTTCATTTATCTACAGTGCTTAATACAAAAAATACATTGTGAAATGTAGATTAATATTATTAACTATCAAAACTAGTCCAATCATTTAATTTTTTAAAGACATTCTAAACAATTTATTTGTACTATATTCACTACTTATTATTTTAATTTTAATTGAAATTAGAATTTTGGAGGTTTAATACCTAAAAGAGTATAATATTTATCAAGCCAAAAATGATGCTTAAATTACAATTTATAATAAAAAAATATTTTCTTTACTTAAATAAATATATATGATGATAGAGAATATTGAAGATTGACATTGTTAAAGAATTTTACGAAACTGAATTAAATCCGATTTGTTCAAGTAATTTTATGAAAAGGACTGAAGATTATTGATAGTCATATTAGTAGGTTGACAAGTTGTGGAATCAAATTTAATAATGTTTTGTATACATGTGATATATAATGTATGACTATTTTCGTTTGGTATGTAAATTTTACTTTGATACACGAACTTACTTAGAAAGTAAAAATATTGTAGTCATAATATGTAATTTTTGAATATCCAATAGTATATATGTATATTAATAATTAATAGTATATATACAATTTTTTTATATAATTATATTGCAGATCATTTATTTATACATCTAAAGAAAGACATTTATTAAAAATCTCAATAATTAATAAGAATATTTTTGAAATCACAAATTCAATTTATTATTTTTTAAACAAAATACAACTTTGGATCTTACCCCTTGTTTATTTCACATAAGTACTTGTATATTAAAACAATTGTAGATTATTCCTCAAAAGCCGCAATGTGTATTATTAAAAGTTAACAGGATTATTAAAATAATTCTTGTTATATTAAAATCAAAAGAAATTTATTTGTTTTTGAGTATCGAATTGCTTTGGTATTTATTAGCATGTAAAGTTACAAATGTATCAGTAACTGTTTTGAAGAATGGCCATTTATTAACATTGTATAATGTAATTAATATATTCATTAATCTCCTTTTTCTACTTACACCATTATCACTTATACAATTGTCTCCTTGATCCAACTGCGACCGTAAGTAAGTTAATGCATGGCTATTTATAATATTTGCGTTATTATTGGGATACAAGTTATCCATTTTATACATTGAATTAACTATATATAATAGATGACAGTGTAGTACTTACTTATATTTTGCACTTGATTATAATATAATATTAGTGATTATTATTTATTCCGTTATAATGATAGTTATCATTTAAATATGCACACTAAATAATCATTACTCCATACAATTATTTATTACCGCCGTGTTTTCTTTATCATTTTTATTGAGAACTACATCAGTGCACTTGTAAAATTAATGGTATATTGTGTTGAAAATAACAGAACCGCAAAGCAAAAATATTTTGAACTATTTTTTTTATTTTCATAAAGTAGTTATTTTTGGTCTGTCTTTTGAACACGAGTCATTCTAACCTCATGTTTCATGAACTTCTAGGGTGAAAGGACAACCGGCAGCCAAGTGTTCACTTTGACAAATCCATCTCCCTCTGAAAATATGCATTTAACCTGTCATACTTTATACCAAATTGTTGTTGAAATTTAATGAAATTATAATCGTGACAAAATATATATATATTGATGTTTTTCTAATATTTTAATTAAATTTTATATCAAAAAGAGTGTTGGAAAAGAATAATAATTCTTGCTTTTTTGTATCAACATTCAAAATCATTATTTTGATTCATTGGAATAAAAGATAATTTTTTTCATCATACTCATTTTGTGTTTCATTTTACCTTCTTTGTCATTCCACAACCATGCACACTATTTACGTTTTATAAATGTTTACTATTAAATATATTAGGTTTTATTCATGAAGAAATGCAACATTAGCAAAGCTATGTTAAAATCATAGTAAGAAATAATATTGTCAATAACATATCACAATCATTTTTCTAAATACCAAAATAATGTTCTGTATGCAGTGAGACGTTCTGCAGCTGTAAAGGACAAATAATATTAAACTGTACTTGTGTACACACAAGTGTGATTTTAATGCATGGCTTAACCTCCAAAAATTTAACTTCCATCAGTATTTTTTATATCACTCATAGTTTCCTCAGATAATTATAGTATTAATGGAATGGTTATGTTTTACTTTTAACGCTCTTTAATTATGTCCACATCACTCGGTAAGTTATGAAATGATATTTTAATGTTATACATTATACAGGAAAAAGCAAATGGTTGAATGAAGGTATTCCAAGTTATCTGGTGACCATTTAATTTAAAAAAATCATAAGATGTAAATTGCATTAAATATTTAATTTAGGTACTATTAGTAATGTACAATTAAAATTGATTCAAAAGGAAACTATACTTGATTGTCAATAATATTTTTATTTCTTTTTAAATACATTTTTATTTTAATTTTTGTTTTTATGTGTAATACGGTTTTCTTTTCAGGCAAAGTTTTGCATAAAATGTTGGATAGCTGTCCCTGATGAAGCCAGATTATTTTAGTATAGACTGGTATTTCAAAGATTTTTTTCTCTCTAATAGGAGTATATATTTTAACATTGTATAGGCTTTGGTTTATCATTAGATGTAATGATTAATAACAAAGTCAACTGTAATACATCAATTATATATTTAAAATGCACCAATAAATAAAAAGAATGACTTTGTTTTTTTTCTCCAACCCTTCCGAAAATATAAATGATAACATAAGGATATATATTTTTTTTTCAATGATTTCAGCATTCACTTTGCGATCCAGTAATGGCTTCTTCTTTCTTATTAATGGCTTCATATATTTCTAAATATTCTAAATAATTTCATTTAACAGTTTTAGTAGTAGGTAAATAAATAAATATTTATTCTATTGAATGTATTTATTTATCAAAAAAAAAATCTTGGGAAAAGTTAAGATCTGAATCACATAAATAATAACATTTGATTGCAGAATAAAATTGAAGCTGTAAATGTTTTGTATTATATTTTTTATTAATCTACAAGTGCTGTAAAGTACAATTCATCTCTGGGTACGTTCTTCATAAAACCATTCCTAAAGTCTAATGCAGTCATCTGTTTTTTTCCCGAGATGCTGATTGAATTACATGTAATTGAATGGCCATCTTTGCACCATATTCTAATAATGGATGTCTCTTTTTCAAATTCAAAATAACCAGGCTGTTGTAATCTCACATCACTGCTAGTTGTTTCAGTACACAATTTAATTTGATGCAGTTTTATTTGATGTTTTCTAAATTGTGTAAGCAATGGGTATATTCCATACAATGCTCTATATAAGTTATAAACTTCAGTTGCTGATTTGTTTTTCCAATCCACTTTGCTAAGATTTTGGGTAACCTTTGGTGCTAAAATAAAAAAGGGTAAATTCAAGAATCAATTATATGTAATCAATTATCGTGCACAAATCTACTTTATCAACATCAAATAAAATGTATAATCGAGCTCATCTTCTTCACATGAAATAATACAAAAAATACTCTAAAATGCCTGAGAATCAATTTTTATTATTTTTATAAGAAGTTTTTAAAATTAAAGACATTTGTTTGATTTGAAATGTGAATTTTACCATATGTTACTTGAGAGTCATCTTGGTGCTTGATATTGATAAGACAATCTGGTAATGTCTGTACACATTCTGCAAGGGCGCTCGCACCGATGCTAGCCAAGCAGTTGTGGAGTTCTGGCTGGAGGACATCTTCACTGACATCAACTTTTCGCTGTTTTATTATCTCACCTAGAAAATATCAATTAATTATATAATAAAATAATTAGTGTCCCCTGAAAATGGTGTTACTTATTGCAATATAACATAATATTAAATTGTAAAAAAATTGCTCATTGTACACAGAGAGAATTGATGTTATTTATGTTGGCAAATCAACAACAGAGATAATCATCCTATAAATATATGAGGTTTATTTCAGGCAGGCAATATATTGTGTGTTTTATTATGATTTAATTAGTAATTCAAATTAGAGTAAACTGTTTTAATGATCATTATTATGATAAATTGAATACGCAATTCAAATTACAGTTAACTGCTTTATAGTAGATTATTATTAGCACACATTGTATGAAGTTTTTATAAGGGCCATTGCTTTTATGGATCTATTTTGGACTACAATCGCCAAAACATAGCCTCAAGGAGGTCCGCGAGATTCTTCAATCGATTCGAGATCGAAAAATATGTTAATGAATTGGGTTATCAATTTTGGCAGTGGAACTATTTTTTGCTCAGATTTTTGAAAGTTTAAAATTTAAATTTGGGATGAAAAAAAGATTGTCCGGATATCTGGCAACCCTAGCCCTATACTAGAATATGGAAAATGCATAGGGATTTTAAAATGTTTCAGAATATTTTAAAATATTTTTCTTGGGGCAGATGAGATATTATTTTACTTGTCTTTTCGAATTTTCTAATTAACAGATATTTGTAAGAATACAGTAAAAAGAAGTCGAAGTAAAATATTTTTTCAGATAAACTTATCGAAAAATCAGTGAAAATATACTATAGAAATGAACATCAAAAATAAAAGCATGAAAGTTTTCTTCTGTGGTGCATATTTCATTCCACTTATTTTTAGCTGAAAAATATAAATAGATTTGTTGTTTGAAAACAATCACTACATAGTCAAATAATTATGGTATTCTTGAAATTATTGACTATCAGTTTAAGCTTATTGTTTATCATATAGAAAGTCTTGGATATGTTATACATCATTTCATAAATTCTTATAAGATTTTATCGATAATTTGTTTTTTTCTGTCATCCATTTTTTTTATCCACTTAAGCCTTGCCGTGAATATGTGAAAAACTTGTACAATGTGTTTGTATTTGTACACCTCATTTTTGCTGAAATTATTATAAGTTTTAATAAAAGGCCATCGAAAATTATTAAAAGTACTGCCACTAAAAAAAACAGTTTTAAAACCAGTCATGAAAACTCTTAACTTGTGAATGGATATCATCTAGAAAACTAGCAATATTGTCTATATATATAATAAGAAGAGAGGAACTCTTACCTACATCGAAATGACGTGGCTGTATCTTCATGATGGTTACCCCGGTGTGGCGATCTCCATTGAGTAATGTGTGAATAATGGGAGCAGCTCCTCGCCACCCCGGCAGCAAGCTGGCGTGCACATTCATTATTCCTCTGAAATGAATGAACCCATAAATGATCTTCAATATCTGCTACCAAGCCAGAACACAAGATTGCCACAAATTGACCATATATTTGTGTTTGCTACCATCTGTATTGAAAATGGTAACACACAGTTTGAATGTAGAGATTACTTGGGATATTGCCTTGTCATTTCTGTACTCGGAGTTCCACCGAGTACATACTAAATGCATTGTTATATATAGCCCATGGGACGAAGGACCTGATAATTGAAGAGATTACTATAGTATTCGAAACATATTTTCTTTAATTATAATTTTTAATTAGATAAGATGATTTCAAAAAAAATTATGAGAAAAAAACTTTCAGACAATATAGAAAAAACAGTTCAGACGATACTACGATAGTGAAAAAACAAAAAGTACTACCATCAATATTTATTCCAATCAAAATTTTGTTTGGCTAATTATTGAGTCCACCAGAGTTAAGAGTATTTTATAAATACCAATTTATTTAACAAAAAAATATTTTACTTGAATACTATCAATATAAATAACATTGAATATTTTGTAAAGCAACTGTTTTCTTTAGGATTCGCACTAGTTCTAATAAAGCAATAAATTCATTCAATCTAGATCGCAGCAATCCATAGTGCCAAAAAAACACAAAATAATATATTGATAGCTTAAAAAATATGTCTGTGGAGCATTTATATCTATTTATATAATTTCATTTTAATCATGTCACTGGTACGATGCGGATTTTCCCTAAGGGTAAAAAAGTGTGTTAGAGGAACTGCTCCAAGGAAACGTAATGGACTTTTTTTGATTATGTGGTATAACTAAAATCTTGTAAATATTATGCAAAATAATCCAAAAACAAAAAAAAGAAGTGAAATATTATATTTAATGGTCAATTGATTATTATTGGGTATTGATATAATGAATCTATAAAGGTCGGATGAAATTGTGGATACATTGAAAAATGTTGAAAGAGTATTGGAAATTCGATAAAGTAAAGTAAATATATAATAAAAAGAAAACAAGGAGACATCTTACAAAGGAAACGCATCTATGATCTTCTGAGGAATCAGATGGCCAAAGGAGACCACGATTCCCACGTCAAAGGAGTTCTCAAGCGGCGGCTCTATAGGCCATAGATATGTCACCAGTTTCTTTTGCAGAGCATACTTAGACACCGCGTTGCTTCTTTTTGAAGTTGTAACAACTTCTAATTTATTTATTACGTCATTGTATGAACTGAAACATAAAAAAGAAACAACACTTATAATATATTATCGCAAACAAACAAATATTTAGATATAGTTCAGTGCTAGATGAATTACGATATTTATAGGTTATATATTGAATAACCTTACTATTCATGGTAAATCCTTTCCAAGCTTTTTAAAGAAAAACTGTCTGTACCAAAAAATAAAATATTCCATTTCTTTGTGCTGTAATATCGTTTATATCCAATTGAAACATTAATAACAAATGCTTTTCTAAAGCACAAATATCGAAGAACTGTCATTACCGGCTTTCGAGCTATAAAGTTTTTTGGTTGATGATATATTGTACTCAATTTCAAGCCAGGTATAATATCCTTGGTAGGTACAAATATTTTAATAGGAAAGTAACATTATTAGGCGAACAACGAATTATCCTCAGACAATTAATTGTGCAGAATAGCCGTAAAATGAATAGTTTCATAAATAAAACACAAGTTACTGGTTTATAAACAAATATATTTTTCAAAATTATTTTTTATAATTATATTTATTGGTCTTTTTAAATATTGTATTGGACAGCAAAGGAGGCGGGGATAGAAAAATGAAGATACCAGATTAAAAATAAGAACAAAAATTAACATAGTATTAACGTAACAAGCAGAGATGGAATTTTATTTTTATTATTCAATTTTCATATGTGATGAAATACAAGCTATACCTTACAAAATATATATTATCGATTTTTCTTAATGCGCCTCCAAACGTTTTAAAGCTAGTACATTTATTTCTTCTACCGATTAATACCTGACATTTTTGTCAAAATTTTCCGGGTAAAAATAAAATGCTTTATTAATAAATTTGATCGCAAAAGGCTTAAGATAATTCATTTGCGAATGTTTTTAATCAAATTCCATAATTTAATGAAAGTGGATACTCGAAAAATATATATTTTTTTAGTTTATTCAACGATTTATTCAACGCATTATAAAATGAGACATTTTACAAAGATCAAAACTCAAACAATTGAAAATATTTCTCTTTTTATGTATTATACATTTATTTAGTTTTCAGATTAAAAAAAAACAATAAAATAATACATTTATAATCTGTAAATTGTTGTACGATTGATTAATTACCCGTACAAATATTTATCACAGCCTATTGTAGCATGTAAGACGTAAGTAGTTTTATTATTTTTGCGTTATTTTATTTACATTTATTTTAATGTTATTTTTAATTTTAACGGTGAATTTAAGCTTTCGACAACTCAATAATAATCTTGCATTAGGCGAATATCGTAACCTATGTATAATATTATTAAGTAATACTTACTCCCAAAACTTTTAAATGCAGTAGTTCCAGTCTAAAAAATGTACCTAGCCGTTGAAAAACTCATTTTTGGTAGACATCATTTTTTGTTGCCTTTAAATTAACTAACATGGAATTAATTATAAAAAAAAACCTAACATTGTAAAAGAATGTGAAGGCTAGGTTTGGAAGGAAGAAAATGTATGAACATGTGGCATTTTATTTCACGTTATAAAAATGTAATATTAGAGACGTTTTGTTTTTTCTAAAAAGTTTTTTTTAATTTCTTTCAGATTTATCAAAGAACTTGATAAATAAAATTATTTTATTTCTAAGAACTTTTATACTGAGCAGTATTTTATTTCATATTGCTATTGATAAATTGATGTTATTATATTTATTAATATAACCTTAGACTCGTTGACAATTATATTATTTCGTAATTGTAAATGAAGTATTTATATATGTATATATGTATATTATATAAAACGCCTAAAGCATCCATGTTTTAATGCTACACTGATTTAAACATTACATCTAAAAAAATAAAATAAAAAATATAAATATAAAAATATTATCTAGAGTAGATTCTAATTATAAATTAAGTACCCAAATTTCTTGTTATATTATTTTGGCTCTATTCTATTGATATCTAAACATTATATTATCAAGGCAACAAGAAATTAGTTGTTTTATTACTAGTCAAAGCGATATATAGCTTTGTATCCAATAAAGAAAAGGGCTAATAGTGTCTCCCGGGATCGATTTAGTTTATTAAGATATACCCCTTAAAATATCATGTATTGGTCCACAGTCGAAATAAACCTTTACCCCACGCAATGTTCAGAAACACGTATTATGCAATAGCAGAGAATCGGCCTGAAATTGACACGCTAATCTACATAATGTTATGTTGTATAAGTAGTAGATACCTAAGTAACTAAAAAAACGGAAAATAGAGCAAAAGAATGTGACACTTGGTAAAAGAGGACGCGCGTAAAGAAAATAAAGTCTGCTGACTGAGCTGTATTCTTTGAAAGAATCAAGTAGGAACGTAACTTTGTGAATAGGAATCCAAGTATCTCTTCACAGGAATCAAGTAATGTTTTTGTATACATTGTCAACAGTCGACACTGGAATGCAATGATTGTTTTTATTACCATTTCTTTACCGTCAAAAATATCGCGTATACTCTTTTTATTTGCTGTAAAAACTATTTTTATGTATATCGCAAGGAAATGATACATATTTTTCTCCTTTAGACAAGGAGGATAAATAGCATGGGGTTACTACTACTCTTAAATTGGTGTATCTTAAAAGGAAAGCATAAATATTAATTATGGTGTTACATGGTAGTGAGTATACATCTTCTATCGCGAATTTAATGAATCGACTATGACTGTCATTTTTACGAACTATGATTAATCTAGGATTTCTGATAGTTAAGATATAATAATAAAGCCTTATTTAAAATTTATTTCATTTTACTTTAAACAAATGTATGTATTTATTTTTATTTAATGATAATGTTTTTTTTTATTAATCTATGGTTGGGTATTTATATTCTTTCTCGGTTGAATCATGAAAATAGACATTTTATTGGTTACCTGCTGAATTGACCAATGCTACGCGTGAAGAATACATTTTGCCAATAGAATATATTATTTACTCCCTGACATAACGTTTTTAAAATAGGTGCCCCGTGTGAATTCCCATCCAACCTATCCAACCTATTATATTTATATTATAGGTTGGATAGCAATAGTTCATATAGTATTAAAAACGAACTATAGTTCAATTTAAAATAAATATCCATAAAGGGAGCTGTAAACTGTGAATTTATGTAAAATGTGTAAATCAAAGACGTTTTTTACTTTAAAATCCTTGTTTAATTTTACTTACTACAAAGTCGAAACATGTCGTTGTAAATAAAATTGTGGTATTCAAACTAAAAATACGAGTAAAGAAAATTTTAATGCACACATTTTAATTATGGAATGGCTAGTGGTAATAGCACATCGTTAGCGCGGCTCTCAGTAGGTCACCGATGTTAAGCAATATTGGGCGAGAACCAAAACTTGGATGGGTTACCGCCTGTTGTTAAACATGTGTCGCTGATCGGGTTGATTCAATCTTTAGGACCAAATATTTCAGACCTAGAGAGCGTAGGGCTAATCATCTGAGCTCCTTAAAAATATGGTTTTTATAAGATCACTTGTTTCTTGTTTACGGGGTAGATTTAGTTCTTTTTTTAAAATCAATTCAATCCATATCGTAGATATTTTTATAAACAATTTATAATTTATATTGAATATTATCATATCCAGGTTAGCAATGTTTTAAGTTTTTTTTATTTAAGCACATACAGGAGAATACCGACAGATGGCGATAGTAATCCTGAAGATGTTCATCTGTGGATTCTATGACGTTTACCATTTTACATACGGATAATCGCTGCATGTGGAGTGTTGATCAACCAACGTCATAGACTATTTCATCCTTATTATTACAGGAATTTACTATGAATGTGTGGTCTTCACGGGACGACTTTTGTCTACCACCAATTTTGATTAATAGACCATGACTGGCATTTACGGGCGAGGGATCAAATTCACGAAACTGGGGTATTTTTGAGCTCAGAAATCAATTGATAATCTTTAAATTTGGGTTTGAAGAGATTTTAATAAATACAGAATGATTACAAAATGTGAGCTAAAGCTAACAAAAACCAAAAATGTTACAAAATTGGCTCAATTGGAAAAAAATGATCGTCACTGATCACGAAAAAAACTAAAAGAATGAAAGTAGATTAAAAATATTATTATTAAAAAAAAAGTACTACCACGTATTACAAAAATGTATGCATCGATTGTGCAGCCTACAGGGGCAAATATTGAACACACTCATTATTGAAAAATTCCTGAAATATTTTCTTATGGTAACATTGAAACACATGTGAATTCAAGTAAAATAAAATCCATTCATAGACATTTGCAAAAATATACTTTATTTATTTTGTGTTTTTTGATAAAATAAAAATAAACATTGAATTATGTATTTCCTTATGATCTTAAGATGTAATCTAACATTACAATATTACTTTGATAGTCTTATAAAATAATTCTCGTCAATACAATTGCTTTTTGATATAAACACGTATAAGATAATAGTGACTATAGACAAAAATACATAACTCATGTAATAATTAAGTAATTGAAAATGTTTTTTTTTGTATTTGTCCTTTTTTTTAAACCTGTATCTGACCTTTATTTGAAACATAACCTGAATTTTCACGAATAACTTGCAAATTTTAACTTTTATATCACCCCCTTGCCTCATTCTAGGTTAGCACCACTTTCCAAAGCTGAGACAACTTATTTTTTACCTGAAAGCAAAAATTCTAGGCTGCAAAACATCAGTCCAATTTCAACTGCTGGAGTGTAAATACGTTTTTATCCGAAATTTTAAACGTGGCTGAGTTCGTGCCTACAAAACCGTTTTTGCGGGGAATTCTTTTACATTACTTCCACCGAAAGACAACAGCAGCTGAATCTCATAGAATATTAGTAGAAACATAACACCCACAATATTAATCTTAATAATTTAAAACAGTGGGTTGATAATTTGACATCTTCTTTTTTAATTTTGTAATTATATCCATAGGTACCTTTTTATTTAGCTCCCGGGCTTACATAACCCCATATGCAACAGAACTTCAAAATACTCGTATAGCGTGGAACCGAGAGGAAGCATAAAATCTATCAGTTATTAAAGGTTTCTTGTGAGGGTCATAGGCTCCAAAGAGAGAGCGAATATAGCAAAAAAATATATATATTACAATCATTTGGGAGAAGCACTTTCAACAAAGTAATATAATATGCATTAAATACAGGAAGCGGCAAAAAAACTGACGGTCTTAAATCAAATCAACGACGAAAACCGTCAGCTTTTTTCCGCTCCCTGTGTATAAATATAAAAAATAAATAATATTTATTAAAAAAACATATAGATTATTTATAAACTTATAAGAAATATAACTTTATAATAGACATTTATTTTATATATTGTTCAAAAATGTATTCATCGCAATGAAAAGGTAAATAATATAGAGTTCAGTGTCACAGTGTCAGTGTCACAGTGTCAGTGTTACAGTGTCAGTGTCACAGTGTCAGTGTCATGAATAATTAACAAATATAATACAATTATGACAATTAATGTAAGACAATAATGATTCTACCATTATTGGTTTATAATTTATGGACTGTTTCTTTATATTTTAATGAATCTGTAGAATTTTGTTTACTTGGTTTGCAAGCTTTTGATCTAAATAAATTTTATGCTAACTTTGGTAGAAACGTTGAAATAAATTGAAATGAATAGCGAAGAAACAAGAAATACGCAATATTTGTTGAGGCTTCCGGTTAAGTAACCAGGAGAGTGGTTCGGTCCAGAACTTGAGAATGAATAAAATAATTAATCGAAGTAATCTGATAATGTCTTATTTAAAAAAGAAAACGCTAATTTGCGTGGCATTTACATTTTTGGAAATTCGATGGAATAAACAAAAACATCAATGAAAGTGAGTCACGATATAACTTCTGGAATTTATATTGGAAATAGGTTTTATTATCGTCTTCCCAGCTGTATTAAGATTCAGGCAGGTGTTGCAATAATCATCAATCTCAGTGTTTGTGTCCACGTGGGATTTGTTTCATTAATCATTGGTGTAACTATGTACAACTATGGGACTGTATGATACGCATAAATACAATATCTTTTTATTTCGATCTTTAAATTAAATTACGGTCTGAAAGGAAATTTGAAGCCTTGAGCTGATATGATAGAGAAAGAGAGAGAGGTTGAGTAAAATCTCAAAATATGTAGAGGTTGCTAGAAAATATTGTTAACTGTGGCTGATCTTTTATTCATTTTATGGAACCAATACATTAACAAGGACAATTAATCAACCAGATTCGAGAGATTTTTATTTAAAAACATTGAGATTTTGTAGCGTTGGTAGACATGCAGTGTGTGCTAGAAATATATATCTTTGCGAAACAAGAAATCAAATGCACTTATATTATAAAATTTATATATGTAGTTAAAATATGTTATTTAGAATTTTCAATATTAAGCATTTTAAAAACTATAGAAATATTATAACATCATCAACTGTTGCTATATGTAGATATAATATACGAGATCTAATCAATGGTACAAAGTAGCAATAATTAAAAGTGCAATTAAATCTCTAATGAGGTACTTTATGGAATTGGAGGAGCGAAATTATCACTGGAAGTGTTTTTATATAAATTCTTGTGCTTTTTTTAATCTATACATTTAAAATACGTCATGGCTCTGTATATAGTACTAAAAGTGTTATAAATGTATATTCGCATGTCAACTATTAGTGCTTCTTTATTTTTACGTGTATCACATTATTAAAAATCAATGTCATTTTTAACCTATCTTAAATAAGTAAAATACTTACAACAACACCAAAAAATAAACGTGTACTTTTAACAAGCCCTTGATGTTTACATATAAAGCATTTCCATATAAAATGTGTGTATATAGTAATGCCAACTCTAATGAGGTAAATAATTTGGAAGTGTAAAGAGTCGGATCTTCACAAATATGAAGATATGTCGTAAAAATATAATATTATGGAGATGCCCCATCAGGTGTGAATGCGAGCATTTACACCTTCGAATGACAACAAATATAATTCAAATGAACGTGAGCAGGAAGCACCTAACGCGTTCGCTAAAATTAATATTTCAAAATTATTTTTTAATTGAATACCAATTTATCCATAACATAGATTCACGTCGGAAAAGATTCCTGTGATTTCATTTTCTTTATCGTTTTAACAACTTTTTTTAGACTGTTTTCCCTTTTCGCAAATTGAGGCTTCACAAACCATGAAGGAGGCTGCAGCTGTAGGCTATCGAGGCTCACGGGCAGCTTATCCGCAGAGATGCCCATGGTGAGCGCGTGAGAGGATATCGTCTGCACGCAACCCTCGGCTGGGTTGATGCTCGCCAGCCCGAGGCCCTTCCTGGCGGCGGCGCGCCCGCCGAGCCCTTCTGGCACTCCCAGTCCTCCTGGTCCTTCCGGCCCTCCCATTCCGCCGCTCGGCGAGTAAGGCACGCTGCACATTTCCACGATCTCCACGTCGTCCTCGCTCGTTATCTCCTGATCTTGCTGGACGACCTTCGTGGTGTTCGTCACCGACCATCCCTGTCGCATGGTGCTTCGGCGACGCCTCTCCTTTTTGCACAGCAGAAGATTTTCGCATTCCTGACGAAACTTCGGATGCGTGACGACATAGATGAAGGGGTCGATGCAGCTCGCTACCTTGCAAAAGAGTGCCGGAATCATCGAGGTGATCGGATGGATGAGGTTTTTGTGCCCCGTGATGCCGAGCAGGGACACGATCGCGTAAGGCGTCCACGCGGCGAAGAACAAGCCGATGACTCCGATAACGACTCCGGCGAGTTTTATTTCTGTCTTTTTCTTCTCCTGCTCCTTGCAGTGTCTCGAAGAGATGCTTCCGCTCGTCCGCTTGCCCATCGATCGAGTGAGAATGACGACCTTTAATATTTTCGCGTAGCAGAACGAGATGATCGAGAAAGGGAGAAGCCACGCGGCACAGAAAAAAGCGAAGATGAAAATCTTGTGGTTCTCGTCGTCGGAGAGATAGTCGAAGCCGCAGCTGGTCAGGTAGCCCTCGGGCACGTAGCGGCCCAGGCCGATGTCCAGGGCGGGGATGCCGGCGAAGAAGCCGCCGTAAAGCCACACGAACAGCACGCTCAGCTTAGCGCGCAGTCCCGTGACGCTCCGCAGCGGCTCCAGGGGGTACACCACCACGCTGTAGCGGTCAAAGGCAATGGCCGCCAGGGTGCCGATAGAGACCGTGCCCGTCAGTCCGCCCACGAAGCCATACACGCGGCATCCTGCACAAAACATATAAATACATTTTATATAAAATAAATCTTATCGGTCATAATCATAAGCCAAACTCACGATAGCCTTGGCAATTCTAAGCCAAAAAATATATTTTGTAGTTGATATTTACAGGTGATTTTATTAATTTTTATTATTATTATTATTATATCAGAATTTGTATAGCGCTTTTTAATAACCGAATGGTCATTCGAAAAGCGCTTCTTTGCCTCTCTGAGTAGCAATGTGGTCTTGAGTCTGCTTCTGAAGGATGACTCCGCTTTAAGTTATCTTATGCTTTCTAGCAGCGAGTTCTAGGCCATTGGTGCCGCGTCATGTTTACTCAGTCATCACTTCTATTGCTGCCAGCCTTGGTGGTTGCACATCACAAATGCAAAAATAAAAGTATATTCACTCGAGAGGCGACCGTCGCCGTTGGGCGCCAGGTCGGCGTTGTTTTATGTGGTTGAGCGTTCCAGTAGGGATCGACTGTTGGCTTTCACTAAGAGGAGTGCATCATCAGTGTATGCTTCAGCTCCGCATCCGGGGGGCAGCGGTAAACTAAGGATGTCCTCGGAAAAAATATTCCGAAGATTTGGGCCAAGAACAGAATAATTTATTATATGAAACAAATTGTTATTTTTTCATATTCACTCCCACCACGAAGCCATAAAGCTCTGTTAGCTACCGTGGTTCCTCCCTCATTAGAAGTATGGTTCCAGGCTGCCATCTAGAGATTGGGGGCAAAGGGAGCTATAGTATTCGATGTTTATTTGAGTGTTTATTACTCAACGTTTTTCGGGAGACAGACAATCCAAGACATAGTTATAATGGTTAAAATAAAGTATGATATTATTACGTTTTGTGATCACTTTGGCTTTATTTGATTTCTCGAAAGCGACTAATTTATATTATAATGTAAATTGAAGTGAATAAAAATAATATGAATAATAAATTTGAAGGTGGTTGGAAAATGATAATAGGTCCTCTCCGTTAGGTAAAGACGTAGTATGATACTTTTAATACCTATTGAATTTCTTCAATTCTTTGTTTTCGAATTTCAAAATGTGATTTTATAAATGATATTATTTACAATAAAAATGAAATATCTCACATAATGTGAGAAAATACTTTATTCAATTTGCTTCAATTTTAAACGTCAAGGTAATAAAAATAAGATGTTTTAAACATGATTTATATGATATTTACAATACAAAGAACTGTAAGATGGCTATAAAAGTATATTTGGATTATAATGGAATTCCATTTATGTTAGGGTTAGTTCTTTCTACTTCCTTTTGTATGAACAGGAATGCTGGCTAACGAAATAAAGGGGACCGTATTCAAGAAGATGGACAAGGAGGAATCGAGAATACATTCCAGTGCACCAGACTAGACAGATTAATATTTGCGACAAATAATTATAAATGGATATATACCTATCTCGCCAAGAGCGGGCCCCAGGTATATTGAGTTGTAGATGAATATCGGAGTTTTAGCGATCATGAAGAAGTCACTGACTGCCAGGTTCACGACCAGGATGTTTGCGGGAGTCCTCAATGATCGGCATCTAAAAGATGACATCAATTTTGTAACAATGTATTCGATGTTTTATATTTTGAGCACCAACACTTGATTGGAAAATTCTTGATTCTCTTATGAGCCATCTATGCTTTAATATAGACGAGAGATCTTTGACATCTCATGACAACCACGCTTAATAACTTTTGAATACAATATACCTTTAGTTTCTGACGTTAATATACATTCAATTATAAAATCAGTCGGCTTTCTTGAAAATAAAAAAATATATATAAACAAGGATTTGTGATCCTGTAATATGCTTGAAAAAGTCACAGGAAAGCATAAGGAGTACCTAAAATATATGGTCTCTATAGCTATATATATGAGTATGTTGTAAAAATCATGATCAATCAATAACTTCTTCCTACATGACTCTCGGACATGACCTCGTGGATATAGGTTAGCTGACGGCTGAACTACCTCAAGATACCAACTCATCACAATGCCATCAACCCTGAAGAAGACCCCTGCAACGGTGGTCAAAATATTGGAAGAAAATAATTCACCACAAACGGCTTAACCCAAAAGCCACAATACCCAAAATCCAAAATATCAAAATCAATAATTGATTTACGAAGATACAACGAAGAATTTGGTGGCAGTTAAATGCAGGGAAAAGTTTTTAAAAATAAATTCTTGGAAAGTGGATTGAATAAATTAATTTATTGCTCCTAACCAATATACCTGTATTTATAAAAACTGCCGTGAACAAATTAAAGGTGTTCAAACACAATATTGATTAAAAAATATACTTATCTTTGTGAGTCAATGCCGCCATGTGGTAATATTTTTTCGCAATATATTCCCAAATAGATTTAAAATTTATTTTACGACGTATAGAGAGTGATCGAGTGAAAAACTATCAGCCACTCGCCTCGAGTAACAACAAGCCTCCGCTTTAAGAATGATTGTTTATACAACAATCGCCCCGTTTGTTTTTTTAAACGAATAAATGTAATCAATAAGAAAACATAAACGAAATAAGATGAGAAAATAATTTCCAACGATTAAAAAAATAGTATTATGCATATCGGACACCATTGAGCGGGCTATTATCATATTACCAGCTGAACTAAATAACTTTTTATAATTTCATTCTGTGTGCAGTTTTTGACGGCCTTCCGGAATGATGAGATTTTAAGGATCTGAGGAAAAATCTCTCTATTATATTTATAATATTAGTGCAATATTTCATAATACGTGATACAAGACTTCAAAATTCATTATATGAATAGGAAATATGGATTTGTCTCAACCCGAAATATTGTCTTATCGGCGTTGTGATGTACTAACGTTTCAACAACTTAACAGTTCCATCAGATATTACTGATGTCATTCTGACTCTCCGGACTCTCAACCATACAATATAATATATTCGGCGGAATCTGCTAAGGAAGAAATGAAAGATATAAAAGGTGTCAGGGACGAGAGGAAATGGTACTCATAAATTCAAACTGAGAGCAAATATACTCGTAGTATATATTACAGTAGAAATTCCAAAAATACTATGAGATTAAACGAGCTTCTTTTGCAGGGTAAGCTTTTGCAAAATTAAAGCTCGATAAGCTAAACCTAATTTATTGTAGCTCTTTTAAATCGAAATAAAAACAAAATTCCATGAAAAAAGACAACGTTGGTATTTATCTTATTATGAACATCCAAATAATGAAGGCTAGGAGGAAATATGAGGCTAAAAGCGGATAAGGTGAAGTAATATTTCTGATTTAGTTTGAAAACTTTCAGTTCCAAGAAGGGATTGAGAGCATTGAAGTGACTAATACAGAAATAGACGGCACTCAGAAGCATCGCATACGTTACGTCTATCAACAATCATAATATTTCACATCATATAACTCATATAAGATTGGAAATATTAATATGTGGTGTATATTTTGAATATCTGATATACTCGTACATTAAAGTAAATTCATGCCGTTTTATTTGCTTGAAATATAAAGTTTATAATAATATCTAATTTAATATATTCTGGTTGGGAATCCGCATCTTGAGATAGACCTGTGTAAATGGGAGTCTTATGGTCAGTCATGGACGTTAATGGTTTGTAGCGTAAACAAAATAAATAAGTAAATAATATAAATTTTAGTCACTCAACGTGTTCCAGCACCCACAGGAAACTAGGATGATAAGGACCACGAAACGAATCCGTGGGCTTTTAAACGCTAAGGCGTAAAATAAAATAAATATTTTATAATTAACGAAAGAAAATTATTGGATTCTTAAACGGTGACATGGTGTAAAAAACAACTCAGATAATAGTATTGAAATCATATATAGCATTGATAGATCAATTTTAAGTATAAAATAGATAATCACGATGAATATCTATTATTCACATAAATGAGACTACAGTTTCGTGCACTCTGGGCACTTACTCTGTCATACACTTATAAGCAATGTGAGATTGTTTACAAAATCTTTAACCCTTAAGATGATCCCCGAAATGACGGTCGAAATATTTGTCGGAAAAAATTCGTG
The DNA here is from genome assembly GCA_022606575.1 of Glossosoma conforme. Lineage (NCBI taxonomy): Eukaryota > Metazoa > Arthropoda > Insecta > Trichoptera > Glossosomatidae > Glossosoma > Glossosoma conforme. The sequence goes on along the minus strand of JAGTXR010000100.1, from coordinate 3,510,272 downwards.
ATACACGACTAAACCCAAAGCCAAAATGCCAATCACTGCGTGATTGCAGTTATTATTTACAAGTGAATAATCAAGGAAGCGCTCAGAGTATACTCAGCCATAGTCTCATTTCTGTAAAGAACATTTGCTCAATGGGACCTTTGTTTTAAAAAAGTATTATATCATTGTCTAGTTAATACAATCTTTACTTCTTAAATATATTATCGTACATAAATTTTATAAAAATACGCAATTATGTACAACATTCAATTTTAATTTATGTGACAGAGTAAAGTCAATCTATTGCGTCCAGGACCCAAGCAAATGGAAGTAAGTATTGTACAGGATAATCGAAAATCATGAGAAGTACGACTCTCGCTATGAAATTTACTATGGAGAATGGAAATATATAATTTTGAATCAAATTTATTACTGAAAAACATGAATACACTCTCTGGATTGCTATTCAAGCACTTTATCGCTGCGAAACTGCGCCGATGCAGCTGTTATCTAGCTTAAAATAACTTTAACGAGGGAAGATTTCTTCCAACAAATTTTGAATTTCAAATGATATACAGTTTATTTCCTTTTCTATCGGAATTTGCTTCTGTACGCGTTGTGGACGCTTTGAAATTGTAATTTGAATTCCTTCAAAGCAAGTTTTTTTAAAACAAATATTTTATTGTGGAAGTTGAAATGAAATCTTTACATCATTTTTTAAGTGTCCCATATTTACGAATGTTAATTATTACTAGTTTTCTCTGTTATTTTATTTTTTTGTAAAAAAAAAAAGGACACCATCTTATTTATTTATCGAGTATACCGGTTTGCTTATATTTTATTATTTTAAGTTTTATTTGATGACTTTGTATGTTAGTATTTTTTAATCACTATTCATCCATGTATACGCTTCTGTAGCAATTAGACATAAATAATTTATTTTTCTATATTATTTACTAAAAAATAATATAAGCGGAAAAAACAATATATGTTGTATACATATAGTTGAATCTATAAAACATATTACGTTACATTCAATCCAAACATTTTATTCTCTCAATTTTTTTCGGGGAAAGATTTTTTGTATAAATGACACAATATCATTTTTGACGACATGTTTCGGCTTCGTTGATAAGCCATCATTTCGAAATTCAACAAAAATAATAAAATAAAATACATTTTAATAATAAAACAACTTTTCACATCATCAACATTGTGAAATACGAAGAAAGTTTGATTCATGAAAACAATTTTGCATATTTAAAAAATATCTAATTTTATGGAAGACGATACTGGAACTTGCGCGAGAAATTAAATTAGTTAAAGTTATAACTTGTCAGAATCCAATTGCTAGCTTTTATGTTATAAGTTATATTTCTATTGAATTATATAAAGTACTTACAATGAAGCTACATTCCTACTACAATTTAAGTCTTAATGCATTTTTATCATTTTCAAATAATTTGACTAGGCGTACTTGTAATTTAATTTTGTTTATGTGATAAACTTTAAAACATATTATATTCCATATTTGTTTAATTGTTATAAAAACAAATTTGGACATTTGTTTCGTTATTAAATAAATAAATAAAATATCGTGAAAAAAATCTTACTTGAAAAACATGAAGATGACCAGAAGATTCCCAGCGCATCCTACCACCGCCATGCAGAAGTACAGTCCGCCCAGTGTGTAGTGGGCGGCTTTGGGAAGAGGAGGGAACTGCAGCCAGTGTACGTTGATGAGGTGTAAGTACTCATCCTGGAACCAGCCATTCTCCTTCCACAGGGAAATCGGATACAGTCTGCGAAAGGTCGCCTCAACTTCGCTCCAGTTGCTGATGTTGTTGCTAACAACGCCACTTGAATTTATTATTTTCCGATTTTGACTCTCGTAGGCATCGAAAAAGCGAATATCATTTCGATTGTTTGTTTGTTCGCCATGCGTTGAGTTCATGTCATGATGACCATCTTTATAAGCTGATGTATTAATTGCAATTTGCATGTTTTGTTTATCATTGCCAGATGTCATTGCTGTTGATTTGTTATTGAGTGAAGACGCAACAGAGAATGTCAACGGCGAAAGATAATATTGAGAAACATTTTCCGTTCCGACATTCAAATCTCGCCAATTGTTATTTATATTGTCATCTTTGCTTGCAATCGTTGGAATGTTTTTCGTCAAATTATTATGTATTAAAATCTCTCTTCTGGGCCTTTGAGTGACTCGAGCCGCTTTTAGTTTGGAATGTAGTGATTGAATTGACCTTATGTAAATCGCATAAGACTCCGGGAAAGCAAAATTCATTTTCATCGACGTAGGATACAGTCTGCCGTCTTTAATAAATTCTGGTGAAATAAAAGTATTGTTATTTGTAAAGTCGTTCGAGTAGTGTCGGGTGTGTTGTATCGTGCCGTTTTCGCCTATCTTTGGAAATGATATAAATTTATTTATATCCAATCCAGCATAGCAGTAAACAATATTTGTGATCAATGAAAAAAATAATAACTTCTTTGTTATTTTAGACATGTTTTTTCGGGGCCGGTTTTGATTAATAGATTGATCTTATTTTATTTTATAAATAAGTTACACTTATTTTACATTAAACGAATACTATAAGTTTAAGGAATCAAACTTGAATATTTTATTTTGATTTCACTTTCGAGATATATATTTGATGTTTGGAAGCTTTTAGGAGAAAATACACACCCGAATGCTTCGGTAGTCAGAGCTTTACTGAAGTTCTATAACGCTGCGAGGATCCCCCGCGCGCTCTCTTGCCTTCCCCGGTCCTTTGTCGGAGGGTTGGGGATGTGATTAGTCAACAAGTACGTATATCATCACAACACAGCGTTTGAGTCAGTTATTTCAAAAGTTACTTTATAATACCATTTGATTCGTTAATTAATATCCGTAAATATTTATCCACAGAATGACAGAAATTGTATCGAATCATCAATTAAGTTCATAATTTTTTGATGAGTTCTTGACCGAAAATTCAGTGAACGTCGTTGATAAAGCAGTATTCTCATGTGATACAATTTCATCTGTCTCTTTAATATAAGCTAAAATTACCATGTTGACGGAGTCATTTTTAATCGATTCAAGCCATACAATAAATATCTTAAAGGAAGTTTAGACTATTTTGTAAAATAAATTATTAAGCTATACTCTATATATATAAAATAAGAATACGGTGGAAACATTATCTTTGAAGTTTATCTATTAAATACATTTGTATTTATGTTGTTGTTCGATTCTTATATAAAACTATATATAGTGTGTCCAGTTATTAATATAGTTTTATTGTATTCTAGTGAAGCAAAAACACTTATTATCTTAACCAAAATATTGAAGTTTTTCTGACTTGGATTGATTTGCGAAAGTTACTTTATTTGTTCGTGTTTGTTTTCCCAGTAAACTTTTTCGATAAATAAGATAACCTTCAAATATCGGGGAATATGTAAGTGGGCATTAGTGGAATTGATCCACAAACCAGACCACGGCTCAGCTGATATTGAAAATTAGCTTGGACATAAGAGAGATATTTATTTAAATAAACTAGGTAATCCTAATATAATAAATAATACAATTGTAGCGCGCACCCCAACTCAACGCTATAGTAGAGTTGGCTGTAGTGAAATTGTTATTTTCATCATTAAAATTGTACATTGAGTTATTGCCGTATAAAATCATTAGTTTTGAGGTCGGGCACTTATTACAGAACAAATTTCAATATTATGACTACATTTACATAATGAAAATAATAAATTGTTAATTAAGTTTTTGTGCTAACTACGTATTAATTAAAATTAAAGTATTCTCAGATTCGTTGTGCAATTAGAGAATGATGATATCCACTCAAAATCATTCACTAAAAGAAAGAGGGCCCTTGGCCATAGAAAATAAAAATAATAAAAACTGTGTATAATAGGAGTGGTATTATATCGGCTTATTACGAAAACATTAAATATATTTTCATTTTTAATATAATAAATTTGATTAAAACAGTTAAGTAAATAAAAATTGTATTATGGTTTAATTTATTAGCTTGAACTCCATCAAGTTCAAAAAGTATTTATCTACAGCAGTACTTAATAATGAAAAAAAATTGTTTATATGGTGATATTCTGTAAAAACATAGTTAATAAACTTTGTAATAATATGCCTCGTCACCTATTGTTTCTTTTCAATTGACGTTTGAAAATAAAAATTTTACAAAATAAAATGTCGGTATTTACGAAAAATAATTGAAAGTATACGGCTGATACGCATGATTTTAAATTTATTTATTTGAGAAAAATGCTTCTTGATATGCCACATAAAAATATTTCTCCATCGACAAAAGCTAGAAAGCTAGATTCATAGAAATCGTGTTCAAGAAAACACCATTATACGTATATTAATTTTATTTTATGATTCGCATACCTATAAATATACATTATATTTAAATTATTATTTTTTAAATTTGGGGGCAATGGCATACGCGGCGTATACTATTGTAACGCCACTGTACCTACTCATTCATTGGGTTTGTGATAAGTGTTTAAGAAAAGCCATACGGGGAAATGTAACCAAAGTTACACGGGAAGTTAATACTTGACAAATCCGGCTTAGTGGCCAGCGGTACTTTGTCGTCTTTGGGGATAATATCCGGCTCATCTTTGAGAAGTGAGGTGGCATACATTTACTTCATTATAATATCCTTAATACGTTATATGTATAATCAAATATATGTCATCGTTTAAAAATAATAAAGATCGAAGTGATTATAAATCATATCTTATTTGAAAATGTGACGAAGAACTGTCAAGTTTTTTCAATTTTAGCGGACGCCGTTGTTAATTTGTAGAGACCGAGATATCTTTGCGACGAATTAATGCAATTTTTAAGTAGGCATATACAACAGAATACATCATAAGGTGAGAAACCTCATCTATGTAATTCATAACGCTTGCTATTTTATGGATACGCCTTATGGGTGTAGTTTTGATCCGCTAACATTATAAGACTATAGTTCTGTGTGGCGTAGTTTTGAGAGTCACTTAACTTTAACATCCCCTTCCTAGGTAAAGAACGACTTCACGTCGCCGGGATCTTTGTTAGGACACGTGGTGGACAGATGAGGAGCAGATGAGCAACAAACAGACTTTTCAGAAGCACATATATTTTTGATAAACTTGACAAACTTTCGGCCCAGGGCGGAACTTGCTTGCTTCAGGCCCCAGACTGATCACACTCGCTACTCGTCGCGGTCGGCGCACAACTGAACTGGCCATCGGGCACCCGTGGTCGATGACACCCAGCGCCGAAATTCATCCAGTGTCGATTTAGAGAACTAATAGGGTGCCAATGACAGACAGCCATTTACACATCTAACAGCGCCCCGATGACAGGACTTAAACAACCAATATGGCGACACATACATGTCCGACGAGCGAACAAAAAGAGACGAAAGACCGCATATCGAGGTTTTCGATACCAGTCTGCAAGGGCTATATCAAGCTGATGTCAACTTATTTTCCAAGATAACGCCAATGAAGGCGATTGAATGTCACCTAATATATCCACAATGCTTATTTACGAGTAATACGACTAGAAGAATAACAATCTTATTGTGATTATCAACCCATGGGAATTCTCTTTTAATTCAAAATTATTGTGTGAATAATTAAATTTCTTGTCTTAGCATTCACTTTGAGATCCATTTTAAATATTCAATAGACAAGTACTTTTAACATTTGTCTATGGATTACATTGGACATTGTTAAATCATAGACGTGAAGACCGCGGTTTCGCTCTCAATGAGTTCTAGGCATTCTCAAGTAGTAATCAGCAAGACATATCTGTTGAATAAAGCTAGAGTGGCACCTAAGAACAGTCAAACCAAGCGTTGCCGACCCCCTGCAAGATGAACTGATGACATCAAAAGAATAGCGGAATTAGCCTGGTTCCAAAAGGTGGAAGGTCTACGAGAATGAATACTCATGCGGGAGGCCTACGATGAAGACTCTCTCAGCTCTTCACTTGTTAAAGAATCCAAGTGAAGTAATTACCAAGCTCTCGTTGAGATTGAATCTGCGGTTTTCAATTATATGAGTTAAAAATGCTTATTTTTATCCAAAACACAAGGTAAACATAAATTATCTTTTAAATATATTGTGTTATTAAAATTAATTGGTTGTTTTCAGGAGTAATTCGATATTCCGCTTTCAATTTTAAACAATGTTGTAATCATTAAATATGTATCGATAACATTTCTAATTATAAGAAGTGTATTTTTAACCGCCGAAACACAATGCTAGCTTTCCTTTATTACGAGGACAAATTACATAATTTACAAATACCAACAAATTTAAAAATGTATACATATATTATTTACTCGTATAGTTCAATATTAGTTTATACATATTCTTCTAAAAAATACAGTATTGAGACAAAAAATGACTATAGTTTTATATGTAAACAATGTATGACTACGCCTTTAAATCAGAAAATGCAATCCGACCAACACAAAAATATTTCGCTCTTGTTAATGCATTACCTCACTGCCCATCCATTATTGTCAAATGTGTCATTTCACTCTATTTCCAGCGAAAATTGTACAACCAATGTTACTGGAGTTAATAACCTGATCGCATTTAAAATATTGATATCCGCACCACTGCGGACTATGACAACCTGTACCTGGATTGTATATCTCTCGATAGTCATTTTCTCAAACTAGGGAGATAAAGTCTTGAGTCAAAAAATATTAATTTGAAGTTCCGCAAGCAACTTGCCAAGACATTTGCTTGGAGCATACTGATTTACGGCTGTGAGACATGGTGCTTATCTGAAAATGATAAAAAAGAATAGAGGCCTTTGAGCTGTGGTCTTACAGAAGAATTCTCGGAATTTCCTGGAGAGACACGTCACGAACAATGAGGTTCTCAGCATAATCAAGGATGATAGGCGCCTAGTAAAAACCATTTCAAAGAGGCGAGGCCGATGAATCAGTCACATCATGCGCCACGATGGTCTTCTTCGCGACATTGTAGAAGGAATGTTTGAAGGTAGAAACTGCAGAGAGCGCTCTAGACATGAGTATTTGCAGCAAGTGTTCGAGGACATGAGTTCAGCTCTTATACTTAGCTAAAGATGATTGCAGATGATCGAGAAGACTGGAGATCGAGATGCAAGATTTTGTTGCTGCAAACCAATCCACCGGATTGATACTACGAAAAAAAAGGGATATAAAATGATATAACTCAGAAGATAAAAAAATCAAGTCTTGTGTCTTATATGGATACTACGATTTAACAACAATTTATTTCAATATTCGATTCAGATCAGCTCTGCGTTATGAAATTCCTAGAAATATAATCTTCGTAGGTTTTATCTGTGTACATAAACAATACTTTCATTTATTTTTAGATATTTTTTAAATCCACTACTTGTTGCCCTTTTGTGCAGCCCCTTTGACGCGGCGATATTCTCTTTTGCCTAATTTAGTCATTTGTATTTCGTCGGGGTCCATGGTAAATCTCGCAAAGAAATAGTAAAAATGAAGATTTATTCTAAAATCATATTTTCACGCAAACATAAAAAATAACGGAAATTTCAAATAACACATCGGAAGAATCAGGAAGTTAATCTTTATATTACATGTGCGATATTCAATTTCAATTTAGTAGAATAAAAATGCCTTTATGCGGTTTTTTTAATAATAACGGAAACCGTGGAATTCTCAGTAATTATTTTCTGCTTTGATTGCTCCTGCAAATTGGATTTTTCATAACAATAAACTTTACTGAAAAGTTACGTGTTATGATATAATTTTTTATGTTCATAAGATAAAATTATACTAATATTATTTTTATAATTTTTAAAGGTATTTATTTCACAGTCAATACTTGTTTAAGCCGCACTACCCACGGCATTCAAAATTAGCTATTATGATTTCACGTGTAGTATTATTTTTTATTTGTATTATTATTCAACTTCAATAGAGTATTAAAATTATTATAGTGTTTTTCAATAAAGAATATCGATGGGCCATCACTAAAATTTGTTTCCTAAATCAAAAACTAATTATCTGAAAAAGAAATTGAAATAAGAAGCCATTATAAGAGCTTCTTCGAGCATTTTAAAATAAAAATGGTTTAGCTTTCTTCGAGACAGAAAATAATTGATGTAGAAGGAAAATGTAAGGGCTAACTATTATTGGCTGACCTCCTGCTAGGTGGCATGATGACATCAGAAGAATAGCCTGAAAATGTTTTATGTGGAACGTATAAACTTCTGAATTGCAGGACCCGGTTACTACAGAATGCAGGTAATAAATATATCAACTGCCATATTCTCAGCTCTGCATTGCAAATCGCAGCGAAAAAAATGTGTATAGTTGCTTGTCTTTTGGAGGAAAAATTAAATAAAAATATTTTTGAGAAAATACGATTAATTTCAATCATTATTATCAAATATAAATATAAAATATATACCACCCACAAGTTGTATCCGAGTACCTGCACCCAGGAGGACCTGATGATGGTCGAGAGCAATGCCATCGACGTCACCCACTTCTGGGCAGACAGGATCTGACCCTGTTGTTTCCGACACGATTATATATATATATATCAAATATAAACGAGAAATAATTAAAAGGACAGTATCATCAATGATTTGAAAATATAATGCGTTTCCTTTGTTTCGATTTTTATATATTTCTGCTTTGCTTTATATAGAGCCAAAAACATTTAACCAATTGACTTGAAAATGGCCATCTGACCTGGCTGAAACATGTCGTCAAAAAAATATATGTGGAAAAAATTCTAAAAAATCGTTTATTTATATATGATTTCCTTTGTTCATGTATATTAATCAATTTTGATTACAGACTGTCAATATTCACTGACATTTATCATACTTGGGATGGTTTGCAAGCAATAGACTAATATCAGCAGAGTCACATATTATGTTGGCTGCAATGATCCTCGCTTCGTACCATATCAGATCTTAATCCTGAAGCTCGGTCTACTATGAATAATTTTCCTTTAGACTTTCAGAGAGGGGCCATAAAAATACCATATTAGTTTATGGTCTCCTGCGGCATCCGTAGAATATTACACAATAGCCTAGTTGACTGGTGGGATGAATGGAATCCGTTTCGTAAAACCGTCGAATCCTTAATATTCCATTAACTAATTATTTACACTTCGTTGCTACTCAGGTTAACATATATCAAAATATCTTAATTACGTTTGCTATTATTTCAAAGGTATAACTTAATTGGCTTTAATGGCCTTTATAAATGAAATCTGCGTGTTATATGAAATGACATTTTATAATTGACAGCAGCTGTCAAACGAAGGCAGCGCAGCGGCTGAGCGAGTGAGTAGACTATGTAGACTTATAACAAAATATCAACACAACTAGTCATGTATTTGAAAATATTTATAGTGAGACGATAGATTCAGTTATTCAGATAATATTCCTGGAAAATGCACACTTCGACGAGACAAAAAAATAGCGGCTCACAAAACTTATGGTGGCAATTTGTGGCGAATTATTCTGCATGCTGAGAATGAAGAAGAAGAATAATAAATAAAATATACTATTTTCTATTTGAAAATCTCCCCAATTGAAGTAGGTATGATTATTCACTCGTAAAAATGCCTGTCGTACTATATTATCGATCTACAAATTGTGGTAGACGAAAAAATCACCTGTGAAAAGATATTTTCATATTCTAAAAGAGAGACAGAAGGACACTTGTTTACTACATATACAATACTCGTATCACATTTAACGAACAAAATATTCTAATATGTAATACGCCTCGGCTTTTGGTTTGCACTTAGACACAATCAATATACAAACCTACGCATATGTAATTTGTAAATCGCAATATAAATTTCCTCATTTCGCGAAGATAAAACTGATTTATTATTTCATCAAAAACAAATAAATATTTTGATTGGCTACGTTAGGTGGATGTTATCGAATTCAGGACATTTGCACAGGTGTAGATAATTATGGCAATACGAGGACAATCACAACAGGCCCTGACAAATAAAAACCATAAATGCGTAATAAGGCTCTTAGTAAATTCTGGATAAAATATTTATATTGAAGGAATTTTCCTTGTATAAAATATTACGTTACAACATTTTATAACTTATTAATTGAACATAGACCTTTAATTTGATATTAATTTCTATTCTAACTATCATTTAATTATGACGAATAATTTTCTTCTAAAACGTATTTATTGATTCCATCTTCTTTCGTATTATAGTTTCTGTCAGACGCACGGAACCGATATCAAACATCTCTATGAGCGAGGTTAAATATTCTACCAATTTCTTATTTTATACCACTGTTATGCATCGAAATGCTCCTTTTTCATAAATTTTTCCTCTCTCATGACATCAGAATATCTTCAAAAAGGACATTCTTCCAATCCCTAAACGATGACAATTACAATTACAATAGATTTTTGCCACATACAGTGTTTGGCCACCACAGCTAAATACAATAAAATTTACTAGAAGGCCAAGATCTTATGTTGATGCTATTATGCATATGTATATAAACACAAATTAAAAATATTTAATATATTTTTTTTAATAGTTGGTATTATGAACTATTAAAAAAGCATTGTCTTAACAGTCGTTTCGTTTTGGTGTGACAAATGAAAATCGGTTTTGAACATTCATCACTTCAAGAAGGTATAAGATTCACGATATTTACAAGCTTATTGTACACGTATATTACTTCTTCTTTTATATACCTTATACAACTGGAGCATACGGTCGACAAATTACAGCCATATAATTCTGTCAGCTGGCGTGTTTCTTACCTCATTCAGGGCCGAGCTTTCCATAAGTACCAATTGTTCTATAGACATGAGCGGCCGTTTCTATCAATGATGTTATATAATTGAATAAATGAACACATTTTAAGGGGATATATTAACCGCATGTGGTTTCATTTTATTTCGATATTAATGGATTTTTATTTTTTCTCATTTTCTCGACTAATTTCTAACAATATGTCTCCGGATTACATTTACTTAATTTAAAATTAAAATAAAATATATAAGCCTACACTTATAAAGACAAAAAAATTAAGTGTAAAAAAATAATGACAGCAAAATTGTGTGTCTACGAAACAAAGACTATTATACCTTTTTTATATAATCAACCTGGATCATAATTATTTGTATTTATTAAAAACCTTTCGCAGACCCCCTGACGTTGTCCTCGTACCCCCAAATTACTTTTTATTTATCAAGGCTGCTCAGAGGTTTCACAAACCCACCATAGGGGTCCATAGACCGACTTCGACCACAGTAACCACTGGTCTTGAATAAATTACCCTCTACCAAAATGCTTGTAAGCCTAAACTAATTGGATTTTTTAATTATCTTTATAATGATGACCGGTCACTTATATTCAGTAAATTTAGCAAATGAAGATAATTTTATTTAAAAACTATTATATATAGTTATGTTTAACACTAAATCCTATTATGTTTATGTTGTAATGTTTTCTTTTAGTTGTTGTGTAAACAATAAGAGTATTTCCGTTATGATAAAATTGACATAAATACAGATTACAGTCAACCAAAATAAGCCACAAACTTTATTATTATATGTTCAATAATATTTTTCTTAGTACAATATCGATGTAGAATGAGTGCATAAAATATCAAATTTTATTGACACTACGATAAAGTATTAACTGCCAGTCGGTGCTAGGTTTTCCGACCTTGCGTATAAAATGTAGAGATAACTCTTGCAATATTTCAAGTTGTTTACTCGACGAGAACAGAAGTCGAAGAAAAGAAAAGAAGGGGATTGCTTTTATTTCTAATATATTTTATATCATCTCAGTAATAATCTCCGTTGATGCACGCGAGATATTTCAAATATAAACCTGTACACTGTACAGCAATATGGAATACTCAGAGCTTAGTGCGATTTAAGCATACATACGAAAACAACACCAACGATCATAAAGGACTTGTAGCATTACTATTTTTATATATCATATTACCTGACATTATTCATGATATATTTTGTGATTCTTAAAAATAGCTAGCTTTAAGTGGACATCTAAAACTCAAAGTAGCGCTAGACCGATTGTGATTATATTTCCTTGCGTATTATACAAGAACATTAAGATTATCAACTGACAATACTTGGTGAAACTGCATAATTTTAATTTTAGAATTAATTTTAATTAAAAAATTAATAAATTAAAATATTTAGTTTTGATTCACAATTTATTTTAACGATTATTGAAGATGGTCTTCAGGAAGGCCGAAACATGTAGTCGTTAAAATAAATTGTGAATCAAAACTAAATATTTTAATTTATTATTTTTTTAATTAAATTAAATTCTAAAATTAATATTATACAAGACATGAGGAATTACGCATATCGCAGCGTTGACAGTCGAAAACTAACCAAGTCAGTAATATTTATTTGGCTTTGATAGAAAAATACCTCCAAATTAAAGACCCTTTTTTAATTGTTGGTGGTATTAAAAATCGTTAATGATAAGACATTTAATCCTACAATACATAAAATTGACAAAATATTAAGTGGTTTTAAATAAATGTTAATTAAGTATTTTATTGCGTTTTTTCTCTTAAATTCACAATTAAATACCTTTAATAAGATATTTGTTCTTAAAGTTGAGTACTGGCTAACCAGTCATGAGTTCAGCGTATTACAATGATACATGTTACCTAACTACTTACCCGCGGTGAAACACTGCGCAGTATGTGTTCGTAACATAATTTACTACCCTTGTTCAATAGCTTAGTATACGCATACGCATGATGCGATGCTTCTCGAAGTAGACAGAATTGACTTATGGGTTGATTTTATACGGCAGTTCGGCGCCTCTAAGAAGACATCACTGCCGAAAATGATATTCCATCAAAAAATCACAGAATGATTGCAACGTTAGAAGACTTTGAGGCGCATTTCTAAAATAATGTTATGATAATGTAATCCTAAAGCAAAGGGTCGGAATATTTCTTTCATCTAACAAGAGCAAAGTAAAGTATGCTTGAATATACTCAATCTCAAATTATTTTGAGTATGATATTGCTGACACCGGCCGCCATTTCCTCAAGGCGATTGTGATTGTGGCCGTTTGACTGGAAAACCAATATAGTATAAAATATAAATTGAGGAAAATATGTATTATATAGTTTACAAGTTGTACAAAAAGTACAAAAATTGAAATAAAAAATAAAGATGAATTTACCAACAATGTGATGCCAATATTACGGTCACCAGATGCTTAGAATAGTCATTCTCATCAAATATGTAGTTTTAGTCATCGTTATATAATACACACAATTATATTTGTTTATTAATTGTTCTACATAATTGTAATAATATAACTAATTAATAATAATAATTCCAAAACTGCTGAAAAATATTTTCGTCAAATTATAGTCGATTTGCAATAAACAAGAAATTTGAAAAAAACTTTTTCTAAAAATATATGTATATTCCTTCATTTTTCAACAGTCAAATTACATCTTTATAAAAATTCCTTATTAAAAAAAATTACTCGGCGGGAGGCGGGAGGCGTAGCTGACATGGGAGCAGGCGAAGACTATGGCGGCTGAAACAGCTTTGTAGAGGTAGTTCGTGAGCGTCATATGCTCCAGTTATAGGAGCGGATATAGTAATGAAGATGAGAAGATGATGAAGAAGAGATCAAATATTTATTTTAACAACTAATATACCATACACATCCGATATACGAGTATAATTCTTATCCCCGTAAAGTATCAATGAAGGAAAAATGACAATTTAAACTGCTTTGAACTACAACAGGACTGAATCATTGGATTAAAGTAATAGTAGAAGGAATACCAACAATACTATTCACTTCAACGACTGACTTCTCTCTGTTGATTTATCTCATTGAAGAACTTCTGTGCGATGGAAAGGCCGCAATAGTCCCTTTTATGTTGATTGCCTTCGCCTAAAAGAGTCTCTCGTAAAATTGAACGTGATTGAGTATTTTTGAGATCATCCTCTTCCTCTATAACCAAGTATTTACTTTACTCGACTCATAGCCTTGCCTGATTTTCGTGTTTAAATTCGCGCAGAAAATCTTCAAAAACTTGCAATATTACCGAAGAAAATAGCATTTAGAAATTATGCAACAAAATATAAATAATAAGAATTATCATGTAAGCTTAGTTAACGATTGCTTTTGTTGACGACATTACCGTATACGTATACGTATTCGGGAAGGCCACAAAAAGGTTTTTAATACCCCATCTGTGAAAACTACGAGTAAAAAAATCTAAGCCTTACAAACAAGGTCGATTGACATAATAAAAAAACTGGAGATACTTTGTAAGATTTATGGACTATTTCTTTATATATGTATTTTATAGACAAAATCAGCTTAAATAGCGGTCATTCTTAATAATGATTGTAATAACCGATTAAAAAGTAAAATATCGCGATATATTTATAGAAATCAATATGTATTATTATTATTATTATATTAGTATTTGTATAGCGCTCTTTTATGACCGAATGATCATTCCAAAAGCGCTTCTTTGCAGAGGCAAAGAACTCAGTACTCAGAGAGTCTGAGTACTGAGTATTAACGAGTATTTCTCTTTCTTCTTTCTTCTTCGAGTCTACTGATTAAAAGTAAATTAATTATAACGAATATTTTTATGAAAAAATGTATAATATTTACAAAACATAATATACGAGTGTGTAAATTTGCATTCATTTATTTTAAAGTGATGAGCAATATTTTATCCCATATTCTCGACTTACTTCTTTTAGACGAATTCCAAATTTTGATGTCAGTTTATTTCCATTAAGTGGATCGAGTAACAATAAACATATTTTATATCTTAAATTGTTTAATTAAACTTAATTTAACTTTGACTTAATATAAAATACGAATATATATTTAAAGATAATAATTTAAGAAAATCTGGTTATATTCTGGTATATCTACCTCATCCCAAGCTCAAGCAATTGAACATAGTTAATTAACTTTTTTTAATTTGTTACATTATGTATAAATGTATCACTTCATCTTAGAATGAAGGCTTATTATTGTATATTGATAAACTTAATAAAATTACTGAACTTCCTTACAAGATTAAATAGGGATAATTTATGAGATTTTTTATAGTGTTCTTGTTGTAATTTTTCAAGGATAACCATTTCATTTAAATCATTAAACAATAATAATTAAATGAAAGTCTCATCTGTTAAAACAATGCATTCATATACAATTTTGAAAATAATTTATTGGAGAAGAGTAATAAATACTATGAAATTGTGCCGTTCGATCCATGGAATTTTCTCGACAGACAATATAACTCCCATTCAGACATTCTATTATACCTATCTACAACCACACGCACCTTGTATTTACATATTCGTAGTTGAAAAAGTCAATTGTTTTCCTCGATTGTAGAATTTTTAAGAATGTTAAAATTTTCTTGTCGCCTATATTCTCGAATGTAGGTAAGATCTCATACTACTTTACTACGCAAATCGTACGATATTAAATTGCTCGTGTGAATAATTGTCGTCGTTGTCGTCGTTGTCGTCGTTGTCGTCGTTGTCGTCGTTGTCGTCCTCGTGGTCTTAATCGTAAAATAATCAAGAAAAATCGATAACGCCTGCTAAATTACGTTTTATGCTATTTGCTTTACATATGTATTTATTATCTATGTATCTCTTGAAAAGCCTACTAAAAAAGCAAATTATGTATAGTTAATCTAGTTCTTACTATTATAATTATAAAATAATATTTTTATAATTTAATAATATAATTTCAACTATATATTATTAAGTAAACACTACTTATTACTAATACAATATTAAATTGCATAAATAAAATATTGAGTTAAAATGTTGAACATAACTGATATACAATACGTAAAATATGCCCGCATAATTTACTAATGAGTTAAGATGTTTTATAGGTGCTTAAAATTCTTAATAAATAATTCATGACATCAGAAAATAAAATATTTCAAGTGTTTGTCTAATTAATATTTATATAATTTATAATATGTTACGTAGAATAATATTTTTATAATGTCAAACAAATATATAACGTCCTTAGTATAATGTTCAAAATGTGTTCGAGTTCATCATATAATGAGAAGTGTTTTAAATACTATAATATAAGGTTTCACATATTATACTCATGTTTATCATAAATACATAATTCTATAAAAATAAATAAAAAAACCTAAACATCATAAGAAAATTGTTACGTAATAAATTCGTATTTGCTTTATATTACGTACATACCTGTATGTAGGCACTAGGGCAGGGATGGCGAACCTACGGCACGCGTGCCACAGGTGGCACGCGAGACGATTTTGCATGGCACGCGAATGAGGAGAAAAAATAAAATTGTATAAGAAAAAATAAAAAAAATTATAGAAATAGTATTAAAAATATTTAATAGAGACGTGTATTTTTTCGTTCATAAATAATTTCAGAAACGAAGGATATGACGACATTCATGCATAAATAAATCGCATTGTTCAATGCTTCCCGCGCGGTGCTAGTTCCTTGAGGTGTATTTTTTTTTTTGTAATGAACTTCGCTCCCGGCACGAGCCGTTCCGAAGTGTTTGATTTATCCACGCCATACATCGCACTGCGCGCTCTCGATGCGCATTAGATCATCAGCTCTCCTGTGGTTTAAGTGTATAATTGCTACTCTTGTGGATGAATATGATTTATCGACAATTTACATTCGACGATTTGATGTGTCAGTGACAGAATAACTCTTTACCTGATCGGACAGTTTTGTAATCAATTTGTGCTATAAGAACAATCTTATTAATAGAGAAACAAACTGTTTATTGGCACCCACAAAGATGGCTGTACCATATAAGAAACAAAAACTTGGTGAAGCCAGCAGTAAAAATTCTGGCAGACAATTTCAAAATTGGTGGACTGAAATGTAGGGTGTAATTGAAAAAAGTGACAAAGCAATATGTTTTATATGTTCTGTGTCAGTGGTATCTAGAACATCATCTGTAAAAACACACTATGAAACAATTCATAAGGAACTGCTTGGCAAAAGCAGAGATGAATAAAAAGAATATATTTTAAGAGCAATCAAAAACAAAAATCTACAATCGAATGCTTTAAATAAGTTTGTTAATAGTACATAATTCCAATTATGTTGCTGCTAGCTTTGAAATAGCCAAAATAATTGCCAAAAATGGAAAACCATTCAGCGATGGAGACTACATCAAGAATGGATTTTTAGAATGCGCACCATTTCTTTTTGAGAATTTTGGAAATAAAGAAAAAATATTCTAACGAATAAAAGAATTGCCTATCGCTCGAAATACAATAAAATACAGAATCTTCACTTTACAAAGAAGAAGAAGCTGCCATAATATCACTTGGAAATGTCCAAAAGGAAGCAAAAATACGTCAAGGGGTGAGACAAGGATGCTCTCTGTCGCCTGTACTCTTCAACGTATACATACAAAATGCAATTAATAACATCAGGGAAAAATGGGCCATAGAGAGGGGTTAAAATACATGGCCAAAGATTGATATGATAAGGTTTGCTGACGACATTGCTCTGATTGCTGAAACTGAAGATGAACTCACTGAAGCGCTGACATCCATGGAAAACATATTTAATTCCAACTACAATATGAAGATAAACAGCACAAAAACCAAAGTCATGAGAGTAAGCCGCAATGAGCAGCAGAAAATTAACATAT
Organism: Glossosoma conforme; assembly: GCA_022606575.1. Taxonomy (NCBI): domain Eukaryota; kingdom Metazoa; phylum Arthropoda; class Insecta; order Trichoptera; family Glossosomatidae; genus Glossosoma; species Glossosoma conforme. The sequence goes on along the minus strand of JAGTXR010000100.1, from coordinate 3,492,533 downwards.
CAATGCTAGGAGTACCCCCCTAAAAGATGCAAAAGAATTTGTATACCTTGGAAGTACGATTACCTGGGATGCCAGAACAAAAGAGAAGTCAACAGTCGAATACATCAAGCAAGGCTAGCTTTCAATAAAAAAGCCAAAATTCTTGAGTCAAAGAATATTACTTTAGGGCTCCGCAAGCAACTTGCCAAAACACTTGTTTGGAGCATCTTAATGTACGGCTGTGAGACATGGTGCTTATCTGAAAGTGATAAAAAGACTAGAGGCCTTTGAGATGTGGTCGTACAGAAGAATTCTCGGAATTTCCTGGAGAGACCACGTCACGAACAATGAGGTTCTCAGGATGATCAAGGAAGATAGGCACCTAATAAGAACCATCTCAGAGAGGCGAGCCCGATGGATTGGTCACATCATGCGCCACGATGGTCTTCTTCACGATATTGTGGAGGGGATGGTTGAGGGTAGAAACTGTAGAGGGCGCCCTAGACGGGAGTATTTACAGCAAGTATTCGAGGACATGAATTGTAGCGCTTATGCTGAGCTGAAAAGGGTTGCGGAGGACCGAGAGGAATGGAGATCGAGATGCAAGATTCTGTTGCTGCAAACCAATCCACCGGATTGATACTACGAAGAAGACAGAATCTTGAAGATGGGTAAAAATGTAACATATCAACAAAAAACAGATATAAAATTATGTGATTGGATTTCTATTTGTCTTGATGAAAGCACTGATGTCACTCTCTCGGCTCGATTAGCTATTTTTGTTCGATATTTTGTTGGCAATAAAATAATGGAAGAATTAATAAGTTTAGTATCTTTACCAGAAACTACTAAAGGCACAGATGTTTGCAAAGCAGTTGTAAAGACTCTTTCTAGAGCAGAAATAAATTTGTCGAAAATCGTTTCAGTAAGTACAGATGGTGCACCCAGTATGATTGGCCAAACAGCAGGATTCGTCAATTTATTTACAAAGTTTGTTGGCCATCCACTATTAGCATTTCATTGTATAATACACCAGGAAGCGCTGTGTGCAAAGGGTGGTCTTAAATCTTTTGAAGATGTGATGAAACTTGTGACTAAGATAGTCAATTATATTGCTGCGCATCCTTTATGCAAAAGAAAATTTGAATCATTATTAAATGAGGTTAATTCGATGTATAATGGATTAACGATGTATAATAACGTTCGTTGGCTTAGTCGCGGCAAAGTACTTCAGCGTTTCGTCGAGTGCTTTGATGAAATTTATATGTTTTTAAGTAACCAGAAAATAATTCAGTATGAAGAATTATCAGATGTTGAGTGGATTTCGAGATTGATGTTCTTTACTGATTTTTGCTCCTATTTGAATGATCTAAATATAAAATTACAAGGCCGTGGAAAAATAATTACTTTTATGTTTGATAATATAAAAGCATTTGAAGCTAAGTTACAAATATTTAAGCGTGATATAATGACCAGAAATTTTAAGTACTTTCCCAACCTAAAAAAATACATGATGGATCTGGAAATCCATGAAAAGCCAGACGTAGGAAAATTAATAGAATCATTTGAAAATGCTTAAGACGCAACAATGGAACAATTTTCAAGAAGGTTTGTTCAGTTTCGACAACTTGAAGAAACTACAAAATTTATTACCCATCCAGACACATATAAGTATCAACAATTAAACTTAACAATGTTTGAATACATGGAATTAGATGATTTTGAAATGGAATTGGTAGATTTTCAGTCGAGTTCGATATGGACATAAAAATTTAAAGACTTAAGAATTATTTTGGAAGAAATTGAGCGAGATCGATTCGTTGGACCAGTCCAGAGGAATGCCGAAAATGAAGTACTTACAACTTGGCAATCCATTCCGGAAACTTTTTCTTGTCTTAAAAAAATAGCAATGGGCATATTAAAAAAATTTTCGTCGACGTATTCCTGTTCATTATTCATTATTTCAATCATTATTTTCTTCGATGAACTATTATTAAATCGGACATAAGAAGTAGACTTACAGACGAAAGTACTACTGCTTGTATTGTATTAAAAGCTACCAGCTATGAACCCGATATAACATATTTGGCATCTAGCATCCAACAACAAAAATCTCACTAATAAGTTTTGAGGTTCACAATTTTTTTCAAGTCTATTTTTTTATTTATTTCTCTTAGTTCGCCATTAATAAGTCCTTAATTATTTTCCTCAACGTATTAATTTTTGGTTTTATTAAAAATTTGAAGTTACACAAACATTTGATGCATTTTCATTTCCATGGCATGTGGCACGCGACATATTATTTTATTGAAAAAAAATATTTTTTGGCACTCAGTCTCAAAAAGGTTCGCCATCCCTGTACTAGGGTATAAAATAAATAAAGTATATGCTGCGAACAAAGTCAGTAGGTATCTCTAGGGTTGTACGCATCGGAGAAAGTGATTTTTCTTCTTTGAACTAATAATATTTTCGTCATGTAACTCCCACGGGATAGATTTGATAACTTAGTAATAATGTAATGTTATCACGAAAGCTTCAACTTAATGCGGTTTAATATTTTATGGGTCACTTAGCTTATCATTTTAGTATGATATTGTGTAAGTAATAGAATATTAAGATTACATAACTTAATACAGCTTAGGTAATATGAAATAAGCATTTTATTTTTATTTAACAAAATAAATGTCTTTTTACATTACTTGCTTTTATTTCTGAAAGAATAGTTTGTTAAAGTAATATTAAATATTGAAAATGACCAACTACATATATCTACATTAAAATCGCTATTAAATTATTTTTAATTTTTAATTATTATTTAATTATTTTTAATTAATTGTACCTGTAAGGCAATTAAGTGAATTAATATATCAGGTGATTTTTTTTCCTAAGATATTCATTTTCGCGCACTAAAATTTGGTTTATAGATACTTATTTAATATTATACTTAAAATACTATAACGTAAGATTTATTTTTAAAATTGTACGAGTACATTAGTTAGACAATAATAATCTTCTTCGTGTCAGCGACGTCAAATTATTTTTTCCCAATATCTGGCAACATCGATAGCTCGTGTGTTGCCCAGCATTAGGTCCTGAGATGTGCAACTTGTTGGGCACATGGAGCAGCATCGTAGGTGTGAGGCGGTCTGCAGGTCTCCACAGTCGCACAATAGTGTCTCTCCCTGCCGAAGCATTGCCCACCGCTCGAGGTTGTCCTTTGTTCTACCAACTCCGGTTCTTAATCTGTTTAGGGATTTCCAGGTCGGCCAGTCAAGGCTCTTGCCAGTTGGGAGGCCTTCCTTTGGAGTAATGAAAGCCTCTGGTGCGATTTGTTGCCAGAGTTGGAGTCTCTCATTTTCAGGGCCGGATGTGAGAGGTTGTGTGGATTTCAGAAAGCTGCTTCGAGACTTCAATCTTGGTGTTGGGGGTATCTGATTATACAAGCAGTGGGACGGTTGGTTGATTGCCTTACGCATTTCTTCGACGCATATGACTTTGCGTCTTATGTTCGGTGGTGCGATACCAGCCAAAGGGGTATAGTTTAGAAATGGGTGTTGGTTTGAGGCAGCCTGTGACGACTCTGCATGCATCATTCAGGGCAGTATCCACTTGATTACAGTGGGCTGATCGACCCCACACTGGTGCCGCATATTCTCCTCGCGTAGCGACGGGCCTAAATACCTCGGAGTAGATAAAATCAACCAAAAAAAAAAACATCCAAAAAGCGACAATAATAATAATTTAGTATGACGTATTTTTACAATATTATTAATATCTAATTATAATTTTGTGTAGAAACTTACCACAGCAATTAATTTAAAAAATTGTACCAACATGAATACGATTCCACAAACAATATATTATTATTATAATTACAACATTATTTATTCCAAATTCTATTTATCGTTGAAAATTTATAAAATACTCAATGACATTAATCATAAAACGGAAATAACTCATATTTATTTTGTTTTCGGTTTAATTACTTTGATATATAATACCAGAACGGCACGTGTGTATAATTCCAATATACAATAGCATCATAACAAAAAATATCAGTGATCCTCAAGAAACTGTTTTTATTTTCAGCGTAATATTTTCCTTTTCTCATGATTATTTTGATTAATTCCTCATTACCATTAAGAACGTTGGTTAACACAGTGTATGAATTTCCGAATTTTGTTTTAACCTTAATTTATGGATTTGATTTTGGGGGTTCCTGTAAAAAACTATTTTTTTAACTCGTCAAAAATTATTGGGACCAGGTTTTATTTCGGCGGCCCTGTCTTCAGCAACAGCTTAAAACATCGAGAATATTCTTTAATCCAGTTCTTTCTCTTTTTAGAGACACGAAGCTAGTGTTATTATAATACAACTCATTTGACAAAATTTGTATATGATAATGACCATCATTTTCGATCTTAACATATCCCAAATCGTTATTGATGTATTTGCTTCATAATAGTTTTTTGCTTTGTTACAGGTTTTTCTTAAAATATGCAACATTTAGTGGATGTTTATTTCCTATTTAAATCATTTTAGTTATATATTTAGCATTCACTTTTAGATCCATTTTAACATTGAATAGATAAGAATTGAATACCTTGTTTAAATATGGATCACACTGAGTAATGTTTCATTTGATGGAAGACTGCAGTTTCGCTTACTTGTAACTGATAAAGCTTTTGTAGATCGCAAAACAGCAGTCTTCCATTAAGCCAAATAGCGCTGATCAGTATGATCCATATTAAAGCAAGGTGTGGAATTATTTTACGAGTGTGAGTATATTTAAATCATGATACCAAATAAAACTATTATAGATGTTTTATTTAAAACGATTTAATTTATTTTGCTGTTTTTTTGTTTTAAATTTTTTTTATATATTTTTAGAATCGACTAAAAAGAAATTACATGATCACGTGGTTCGTAAAAGGCCAAAGAAAAATATCATTTGACATATTCTTTAGGTGATCCAGATCGCCATTTATGGAATGCCATTGAACATTTACGGTTGTATTATGTTTCGGTAATTCCATTGGGCCGTTATAATAATAAGGTACTATTGTGTAATACCAATACAGCGACACGTGTCGGGCGGTATATCTTCACATCAAAGGCACTAATTGCTTTTGTTACAGTTATCAAGAATTAGAATATTGAATAGTTCATACTCGTATCAACTAAATCATAGTACTTCATTTTCTATTAGACATATGACGTTGTTTACCTTCAAAATGTATTTAAAAAAAACATTTTGTCGTCCTGAGATTTCATTGCTGAATGTTGGTATTCCGCTTAAGTCACCATTCCTCTCTATCCGGTTTGTCATAGCTTCCGGCGATGTTCGTTAGACCCCAAATGCTGATAGACGTCTATAGATTTCAGAGGCCTCGATACTATGGGGGGGGCTACAATTGAGTTGATTGTTACACATATAATATTTTATTCATAAGGAATATGCATTTTACATTATTTTATGAAAATGAAGTTATTTTTGATGTATAACATTAACATTATTAAATCCCACCAATAATTATCGATTAACAATGAAGTATTTTTTAAAGGTATACCATTTAAAGTTATGTTTCTAAAAATAGTTTAAATATGATACAAATATTGTCTTTAAAAAGTTTTTTATTTAAAAACACATACAGGAGAATACCGTCAGATGGTGATAGTGATGCAGAAGTTTCATCTGTGAAATATATGAGGTTAATCATGCTACATATGGCTAAGCGCTGCATGTGGAGTGTTGATCCACCAATATCATAGTCTGAAGCCCGACATTCACGCATCATCTAATTATTGCAGGAATTCACTATGAATAGGCGGTGGACGACTTGCGTCTACCACCAATTTGGATTAATAGGCTATGAGTGTCAATTTACGGGTGAGGAATTAAATTCACGCCAACCGGGAGTATTTATAGAGATTAGAAAACGATTTTTTTATATAATACTTAATAATTATTATAAATAAAGATACATACATAATTAAATACAGGAAAAAAGCCGACAACTTTCTTTGCCGCTCCTGTATATACAATAATTTGTGACATTACGTCATTTACTCGTTTTATCAAAATAAAATAAAATCTTCGGTTTTTTAACAGTTATGAATTCCTGTATTTGATTATCTAACACTTTTATTATAATAATAACCTATGAATACTACAAGTTACAAAGGTATTATTTTATTATATTTATTTATACTCGTTTCTCTTGCGGAATCTGAAGTTATCATTTCTGTTGGTAATAGAGAAATCTATATATGTACAAGATTTGGCCGTCACCTGTTGTCGAATCAACGAACTAATACATCGATAAGTACTTCCGAAGGACTAACACAGGCTGCCGCGAATTGTTTGACTGGCCACATTAGAAAATTCAAATTTATTCTTGAAATATTTTAGGAGCAAAATGAAAAAACGATCGATCTATCAAGTTTTATCCCTGTTTTTTTTTTCGAGAGAATAAACTATTCTTCCTCCGAAGTGTCGTTGTTGAACAAAAGAGCCTCGTAGGCCGCATTTCAGCCAGCATTAGACCATGTAAGTACATTCAATATATTTAAAAATAATAAATTTATTTTCATAAAGATCAATCTGATTTTTTATAAGTCTAATTTAATTTGAAATTATTCCGAAATAGTTTTAAATTTGACATATTTTGGGTCAATTAGAATTTTATATTAAATTTTGAGAGCATAGTTAGTGATTGCTTTTGATATTCATTGGAAGCAAAGGGTGTTTGCGTTTAGCTCATAAAACTGTCGTAGACAAAAAATACATATTCGTAGAGGTAAGGCGCAATTATTTTAGTATTAGAAGCTGCAGAGTACGAATCTAAGCCTCTCAAAAAATGTATATGTTTTGCAAGATAATATTTTTATCAAGAAATAAACAAGATCAAAGGCAAACATTTAAAGTCTCACAAAACTTAAATACGCAAATTCCTGAATCCGTGAACACCACTCATTTAAAGCGAGTTGCGGAAATAAACGATATATGTGAGAATGCCCTTCTAATGCCATCAGTTGATCAAAACTCCATATACCAGGGCTAGGTAAATACCTAAATATATATATTTTATAATCCAATGCTTAGCAACCTACCGAGAAACGCTTCTCTATAATATTATTATTTTAAAATATATAATTCCCGCGCAATACTCGATGGCCATGCCGGGGCTGCCATAACAATAAATATAATCCTATGTGATAAATGTCAAAATATTATTGCATGAATTACACAATGTAATCACGCTTTATTTTAAATGGTTAAGTTTCTTTTTGTGCCTTTGAATATATATTAATTTTATTTGATGGTCAATGAAAAATATATAAAATGTAGAGACGGCCACAGCATTTGAACAGCATTAAAAGCAATAAAAAAAGTCTACCTTCCCCCACCACTCTCGTTTCTTTTCTGACAAGTTGCCTGTTTGCCCAAGTGAAGTGTCATTCGAGTTTAAATACTTGACGCGTTTCGTAGACTTGCATAATTGATTTGAAAGTCACGTCGGGCACATTCACGCACACGGGATCGGTCTTCAGAGTTCCGAGTTTCAAGAAAAATTGTAAGGATGCCGTGTCCGTTCGTAAATTCGTTTAGTGGGAACTTTCTAAAAAATTTCGGGAATCAATTAGTGAAGCAGTACGGGCAGCAATGTCCGGCCATGGCACGGCCCATCAGCGGGGCTGAGGCGGCAGCCGCCCCCGGCTATCCGCGTCGCGCCTCCAGCAGCAGTCAGGCCTCGCAGGAGCTACCGGAGGAGACGGCGACCGTTCCGAAGAAATTCCCGTACGAGGACTTTTTCCGCGGACAAATTCTTCTCAAGAAACAGGACCACTCTTACAGAGTGTTCAAGAAGGTCAACAGGCTGGCGGCCGAAGGTAAGTTCCCGGGAGCGTTAGAGTACTCCTGGGGAGAGCGCCCCATCACCGTGTGGTGCTCCAACGACTACCTCGGCATGTCCTGCCACCCGGCCGTGAAGGCGGCGGCGCGCGAGGCTCTGGAGCTGCATGGTACCGGCGCCGGCGGCACAAGGAACATCTCCGGCAACTCGCTCTACCACGAGAAGCTGGAGGCCGCGCTGGCGCAGCTGCACGAGAAGGAGGCCGCGCTGCTCTTCACGTCCTGCTACATCGCTAACGACTCTACCCTCTACACCTTGGCCAAGGCCCTGCCCGGGTGTCACATATTTTCTGACGAAGGCAACCACGCCTCCATGATCCAAGGGATTCGCAACAGTCGAGCTCCCAAGCACATATTCCGTCACAACGACCCGACGCACTTGGCTTCCCTTCTGGAGCAAGTCCCCGTGGAGGTCCCCAAGATTGTTGGCTTTCGAGACGGTGCACTCGATGAGTGGAGCCGTGTGTCCCCTGGAGGAACTGATAGACGTGTCCCGCGAGCACGGCGCGATGACCTTTGTGGACGAAGTGCACGCCGTGGGACTCTACGGGGCGCACGGAGCCGGCGTTGGACAGAGAGACGGGCAGATGCAAAACATCGACATCATTTCGGGGACTCTGGGAAAGGCCTTCGGAAACATCGGAGGCTACATAGCGGGCTCCGCTTACCTTGTCGATATGATTCGGTCTTATGCAGCGGGATTCATATTTACAACCTCTTTACCCCCGTCGGTGCTGGCGGGAGCGACGGCCGCCGTCAATATATTGTTCGGCCCCGGCGGACAAAAATTGAGAGAGCTCCATCAGAAAAATGTCCGCTACATGAAGAGAGCGTTGAAGCTCGCCGGTATTCCAGTGGAGATGACTCCGAGCCATATTATTCCTATAAAAATCGGTAACCCTGAAATATCTACAAAAATATCCAATCTCCTTTTAAAAGACTTCGGGCATTACATTCAAGCTATCAACTACCCGACCGTGCCCCGAGGACAAGAGAAGCTGCGCCTGGCCCCGACTCCGCATCACACGGAGGAGATGATGGACAAGTTCATTGCGGATATGTTGGTCTTGTGGAATATGCTCGACCTCCCACTAAATGTTTCTAAAGAAAGTAATGCATTATAATACTGCTATTTTTAAAAATTAGCACAATTAATTATTAACACCGTTTGGACGTATAGTAACACTACACAGATAATGCTAACATATTTTATTTGCATATATTGTTCATATAATTTTTAAACCAAATAAATGTTTATAAATGTTAAAAAATAAATAAAAAAAAACAAATTGTGCAAAAAATGTCTTCCTGTTAATAGAATAAGAATCTAAATGACTTTCACAGTACTTAAACTTTAGAAATGTAAAACCATCGAGTCAAATAATTGTGTAGGCACTCTATATCGAGGAACAGATTTATTTAAGATATACTATTGAAAATATACTTTCATTTATGTACTTATCTTAGATAGGTATCTAATTTGAACACGATTGCAAATAAAGTTGTTATTATTGTTAGGTTTATTGTTTTAATTAATTAAACTAAATGAGAAGTAAAACTTCAGGTGAGAATTTATATTTTATTTTACTTATTTAATTACTTAATATATATACAAGAGTATATTATTTAAAATAATTATTATACAACTGTTTCAAATAAAATATATTTATATTTAAAAATGGCAAACGATCAGTTTTATTTCAATCCCAGTATTTGATGATTCCATCCCATCCCGCTGTTAGTACTTTACTGGGCTCGTGCGGGTGCCAGAGAGCGGAGATACAGACGCCATCGTGTGCTTTCCATTTTTTATATAATTTGGTCGTTTTCCAGTCCCAAATGTAACACTTGCCATCAGCATCTCCGGACACAAGGTAGCTAAAAGTAATACAATAAAAATAATTATAAATAATAAATGTGATTATTCATGTAAAGCTATTTTTTGTAAATATAATCTTCAAAACTTTAACAGTCATAAATGTGATGCTGCTCGTCATAAGAAATTAATTTATTATTTCAATAACTTATGATTGACAAATATTCCATAATTTCGCACACGATCACTGCAGAATTATAATGTTTGACCTCTGGCTGTTGGTTGAGTTTAATTATTCCAGTGAAGTACTGGCCGAGCTAAGTCACCGCCTTATAAGGCACTTGTTATGTAGCTCAGTAGAGAGGGACAATTGTTATTCATGTGACCTCCTTATAAAAACATTTGACTTTCATATTTGACAATTGAGTATTCATTTAGTCTAAAAAATATGCTTTTAGTCATTACATCATATAAATATACCAGATCATTTTAATCGAAAATAAAAACTAAAAATAATAAAACCATAAATTAATATGATATGAATTTAACTATTTTTGCGTATATGGAAAATATATATTGGAATCTCAGTATTTTAAATCTTTTAACCTTGGTGCCTTTTTGGTGGATTTATTTAATGATTTTTTTTGGCAATTAATATAGATTAAAATATATTTTCCAGTTAACAAATATATAAGTTGTTACATATAGTTTTCGACTGGAATTAAATAGATTTTATATTCAAAAATAAAGTAGTTTGAACTTATTATTATACCATTTTTAAATGTGAAACTTAATTTTCTTAGCATAGCAGACTTTGGAACATTAATCCCACATAAAATGAGAATCTGGTGTAATTCTAATACTAGTTCAAATTTACTAAATTTTGTCACTAAAATTATAACCAAAACTAGTCTTTAGGAATTTAATGTTTAATAAAAAAGTAAAGTTATTCATTAAAAATTATAATACTTTTAAACAAAATACACATCTTAGGAATTGGACTAAATCGAACTATCTTTTCCTATTGTCATTAATTATTTATGTTGCCTCTATTCAATTGCTTTAAACTTGTAACTGAATACATACGTCACACATAATTTGCATATTAATGTATTGGTTCACCTGTTGTGTCAGTTAATTTGATTCAAAATAATCAATTAAAGAAACGAATATGACTATTATTATTCATTATCCTTTGTGGTATTGATATTATGACGTGCAAAGAATAATTATAATACAGTATAAGTGTTGAAAAACACGTAGTCTACAAAAATAATGAACCTTCAATAAAAATTTAGAAATAGTAGTCTATAAATATTATAATTATCTACATAACTATTGATATGATCCGATACATGAATGATAAAATAATCTACCTTTCAAACATTTTTAAATTTAAATAATGAACATTCCAATTTTTTAATGAGCTTTCTAAATAATAAATTGTAGATTTCAAAAATGTTTTGTAGATAAAAAAATGCACTTTGTGTATAATCTTATTTGATATCACGCCACAACATTTTATGGATAAAATATACATTGGATGACAAAGCATTTGACATGACAATCGTGTTGTTATAAGATTTTTCGATTGAGAATTAATAAGAATGTGATAACAAATATGATAAACAAAATACTCGGAAAAACATACTATCATTTCCAATTGAATTTCAAACAGCATGTTACATGTTCAATAATATGTGAACTGGTATTAATCGGTTAAAACTGGTTGCCATTCCATTCCTATGTAATCTACGGCCTCATTTAAAATCACATTTATATTGGCAAGAGTTAAAATGAATTAATTTTAGAGCAGAGTTTAATTCGTTGTAATTTATACAACCTGATACATCCAGTGGTTCTTAACCTTTTTGGAGCCACAGGAGCCTTACAATTACAAAGTCTACTAAGAACCAAAACCATCATAGTCCAAATTGTATTTCATGGGTTTATAAAAAGTACACTGCACATGAAAAATTACAATACAATTATGTACTTAATAGGTGGCGTCCGTTAAAGTTTTTAAAGTAAAAAGAGATTGGAATGCATGATAAATGCTGATGATTTTTTTTAATGCTATACACTATCAGTGTGTTTCAGAGTTGTTAATAAAACAATTATTGTCACATTAAATTCCTACATTGTAGTATTACTGTTAATAACCACAAAGTTGAACAAATGAATCATTAATTATATTGCTCAAAATATAAAACAAAACCAGTTTACACAGGTATATAAACAGTATTTAATGATATTTTTGAATTAGATCATCCTGTAACAATGGCAGTTTGCCAGTGGCGAGTTGAAACCTAAGAAATATGTTAACGTGACCTAAATAATAAACTAAAATGATTGTTACACACTTCCCCGATATGCCTTTTTCAACAAAAACAAAGGATTTTATATATACTCTTATTTTTTTATACATTTTATTCAAATTGAAATATATTTTCCAAAATGAGTCACAAAATAAATATACATAATTATTTCATAACATTATTTTATAACAGGTTTTACAATTATGCAACCAATTTTACTATCACAAAAAAATAATAACATGTCCTACATTTTTAAGTTGTTCAGGGCCATCTCAAGCTTGAATAGCACACCTTTTTATTTGAAAAAATTGACTTGTCCATACCATAGAAGTGTAGTCTTGTAAAAGGTAACTCGTTAATTGTAGAAATTGACGGTAAGAATTATTTTCCCAGGCTACTGGTTTACAAACATTAAAAAGCACTAAAGTAGTTTGTTACCAATCCAAAAGATATTATGAGTAATAAGTAAATCTGAACTAACTATAAAAGTTGCTTGTCTACGACAGGAGCTCACCAACCATCTGGTAGATATATATTTTTTCAACATTCTGGAGTGAACCCACCAAATACTTAAGCACGGTATTCAAAATAACACAGGAACAGGGTGGAGAAGCAAAATATAGATCATTCTAGAGAATTGTAATATTCAATAGCAAGCTTAGGTACGAAAAGAAATATGAACTGTTTCCCCCATGTCGGCGGGCATAGCTTAGTGGTTAGTTTTTGTTTGCCGAACTGAAGGTCGTAGGTTCGATCCCGACGGAGATTAAAAAAATATTTTTATTTGATGTCTATGCTCTATAAATATCGCCGGTTGGTTTGAATTTGATCCCTCGCCCGTAAAATGCCAGTCATAGCCTATTTATCAAAATTGGTGGTAGATGAAAGTCGTCCCGAGAAGACCACCCATTCATAGTAAAGTCCTATAATAATAAGGATGATGCATGAATATCGAGATGTAGTCTATGACGGTGGTGGACTAACACTCCACATGCAGCGCTTAGCCATATATAGTATGGTAAACGTTAAAGAATCCACAGATGTAACTTCAGAATCACTATCACCATCTGTCGGTATTCTCCTGTACATGTTAACATAAAAAAAAACATACCTCATGTCTGGAGAATAGTCCAGCCCGTAAGCGTAGCCGGCGACCATGTGGCCGGTGAATGTTTTCTTTCTGTTCATCTTGAATCTGTTGAGGGCACTGAACACCACTACCTTGTTGTCCATGGACTGGCAGGCCAGCCACTTCTTGTTTGGCGAGGAAGTAACGAAAGGCATCGAGTGCATGGTGGGATCAGCAATGTACTTCATGTCCACAGGTATGTCCCTAAAATAAGCATATTCATATCAAATACATTTGTCATTTTCTTGTGACGTTTAATTACTAACAAATATTATGTTGGTAACACTCCATAAAAATGATATAACATACAAATAACAAGTTGATGAAAATGATTATTTTAGCCTTTTAGATGCGGCGTGCCTATATATCAGCACGACAGAATGTCATAGTTTTATTAAAAAATGATAGTTTGTTTTAATTGATGGTTAATTAATAGGGTTAAAATAAAAAAAAACGGATAACGGTGTGTACGTATGTATGAAATAATAATTCATGATAAAATCTAAAATATTCTTATTTTATTTTTCAATGCATTATCGACACTTCTTATGGAACAATGATAAAAACAATAGCCGTACCTAAAGGTTAATAGAAAATTTTAGTATTCATTTTGAAATAAATTCTTGTGTAATATTGTTATGTAAACACAATTAATCTTACACAAAAAAAAAACCATTTGTAGAATGAAAGTAATTCATTTGACATAAAATTTGAGATATTTTTTATTGTAAACTAAATTTTACCATTCCCACACACGAAGACTTTTGTCATCTGAAGTTGTCACAAATCGTCTATTTTCATCGACAAAAGTAATGGAGTTCACGGCACCCAGATGGCGATCATATTCCTGGACAATCTCTCCAGAGCGAGTATCCCACTAAAACATCAGTCATTGATATAATTATAAAATTAAAATAGTAACAACTGGCTAATTAAGATTTTTTTTAAAAAATACATGTCAACAATTAAATATATATTTTTATATATGCCCATGATTATGAAAGTGGCGCTAGCCATGTTTCATTTGAGTTATTTACAGGTTTGTATTTTGATGTTGATGAACTTCATGTTGGATAAAATGCTTTATTTAGATTTTTTAAATTTATGTTGGATGAAGATTATATTAATTCAGAACAATGTAAACTAAAGTAACTGAATATTTATCCTTTTTTTTTTCAATTTGTTGACTTACGCCTTATTTTTATAATTATGGGCACATATAAATAAATCAATACCTACAGGAATGGGAAAGAATCATATCATCATATAAAGCAATAATGATTTATTTCTGTTATGGTGGCGTTACTAGACTTAATCTTTATAATGTTGCAATCCTTATATACAATATAAAAAAATAAGTGATTCTTACACAAATGATTTTCTTGTCTGATGTTCCCGCTACAAAAAGGTTCTGCTTGTCTTCGTCCGGATGAAACTTAGCACAATATGGTATTTTTCTGCTGGTGAAACGATTAACACATTCACCTGTTTCTGTATCCCACAGTTTAATATATCTGTCATATGCTACAAGTTAAAATAAGAACATCATTAATTATTGATTACTCTGAGCTTCAATTCAAAATTAATTGACCGGCTGCCCAATTATGGATAAATAATATATGATCAAGAAATGCAATGAACCTGCGGAGACAAAGAGATCGCCTTGGTTATTGAAGTTGACATCCCTCACAGCTTGCCGGTGGCCGTAGTAGGTTCTCACACATCTTCTCTCTTTGTAAACTTCCCATATCTGAAATTAAAAAATGTTTCATCATGTGAGTGAAAATCATAATAGGCAAGAGACTGGTTGATTGTATTTGGAGATTTATCTGTTAAAGTCATTGTATCCTTTCAGTGGTCATCTTCTGATGTATTATTACTTAGTTTTTTATTATATTTTTCATTTAGTCTTTGATGTATCTTATTTATCTGATGCTTTAAATTTATTTTTCTAAAAAACTTCGCCTTGCATTATACAGATCGAAATATTATTTAATCGTAGGTCAAATTTAATGTAATTTTTTATGTATTGTATTTAGTTATAAATCATAATAATATATTTTGTTAAAAATAAATTATATTCAAATATTAATTAATAATTGATGTTTCTTTGGATTGGTTATTTATTCTATATTAACAGTCTACCTTGTAAATACTCATCTAAAAATTGGAGACAGTAAAACTAACCACTTTGGAAATTTTATTAACTGATTATGTCAGTGAGCTTAACAATAGACTAATAATGTGAAGAATTATCAATATGACCGGGGGACTTTGTTTATTTATTGAATAAACCATTAACATAGTTGGTGTATAAAAACCTTCACACGGCAGTCCATGCTGGCAGACAGCATGAGGTGAGCAGTCTTGGGGAACCACTTGACTGCCGAGATGCCCTTGGTGTGTCCCTTCCAGGTGTGCACGTGCGCCTTGGGCAGGAAGCAACGCTGGGGCGGAGTCTCACTGCGGAGATTGACGCCCACATCCCGCGGAGCGTTCAAGAAAGACCTGCCCTGGTAGTCCACGCTGTCGGTGACTGTAAATTAAATCATTCAAATTAAACACTGATAAATATTTTCACTTAATCTCAACACCGGAAACCCAGCTGCAATATCCTCCATTACAATCCAACAAAGCTTCACATGTCAAAATTGAGTATCAAATATTTTGGGTTAGCAAGAAGCTATTTAAAAAAAAACATCAATCTACAATCTATTACTACAACTGTAGAAGTATGTGGTAATTATATACCTTATATCACTTGGCTTTCATAAAAAATATTGATTAACCTTTTCAACGCGGTAAGCGAAAAAAAAAGTTTATCTGTAAAATGCAAATTTTACATGAAAAATGAAGTATTCTATAAAATTCTTTTAACTTTTTTTTTGAGAACATCATGATTAAATACACCAAAAAATACTAGTCAGGTTATATTGTGGAACGAGGGGGCTCAAAAAATTATTTAAAATATCAAAAAAAAAAAACATAAAAAAATCAATAGTGATTTTACGATTATTAGTCATTATTTATGATTTCAGAATGGAGGGAAAGTCATAATACCCACCCCTAGCTATGTTTATGACATAACAGGGCTGTCAAAAAAAGATAAAGGATGAAAAGGCAAAAAAAGTTTTTGAAAAAAAAAAAACTATAATTTATATTTATTACTATCAAAATTATATTAATTTGCTAAAATATACTATAACAACCTTTTATACTGATGTATAAAAATCTTTTATCGAAATATTATAAAATTTAACAGATAAAACTGAAAAATATAACATGTAGTATATGTCATATATTATAGTCATAGTCAGAAATGATGCTTATATGGGGGGGGCCTCGATCAATTCAATCAAATGTGAATTCTGAATGTTCAGCGTCAACACTTGTGTCAAACATATAATAAAAAATAATATTACCCTCTATAAAGGTGAAAAGAAAGAGATACATGTTTGGCCTCTCTTTCCCCCACCCCTGCACAATAAATGCGCAACAAAAAAAGGACTCTATATAACAGACGATGTCGTAAATGCGAGGCGACAAAATTCGACTACCGCGTCCAAAGGTGATGTTTTTTTATAAGCCATGGACTATAGTCGATTTCCGCGTCGAAGAGGAATAAAAATTCGGGCGACTATAGTCGATTTCCGCGTCCAAAGGGTTAAGATCACAAAAGCAGCCTCTCGTCTTTTTTTAATATAATACAATTAGAAGTTATTACTGTGCAAGATTGATTTTTCTTCCAATGGCTTGTCTTCTTGCACCTTTCCTCTCTTCTGTCGCTTTGCCAATATTTCTTCAAGGGCTTCGGCTTCCTCTCCCTCTGGTTTGGTAACCCTACAAAATACATACAGTTTATAAACAAGATTGATCATGAGAATGTATGGAAACTATGCTGATAATTTCACACTAAATTAATGTTAAGTCTGGCCAAATCATAATACTTGATCTGACGATAAAACATTATGAAAGAATAACATTCCGATTAAACAATCTATTTCAAGAATTTGTTATTAAAACTGGCATCGAAATACTGAAGTAATATTTATGATTTTAAAAAAATGCAATAACAAATAATTGAGATTGTAAGTGTTCTAAAAGTTATTGTATTTGAAAATTATAGTGTCATCCTGATGATAATACAATTATTTTTAATTGAATCATTATTTTTACTTAAATATTTTACTATAAAAAATTCTTTTTCGTCAATCCAAGCACAAAAATAACGGCAGAAGCGGGATGCGAACCGCGGACCTTGGAAACCAACTATGCCCAGGTATTCATACCGCTCGGCGAATCGCGCCATTGCTATGTCTTCTGAAACTAGATTGTCATTTTAGCATCGTCTTTTTAGTTTATTCAAAGTATGTATATTTTTATTATTATTCTATCAGTCTTCATTTATTCACAAGCTATTATTAAATTTAAAAAAAAAAAAAAAAAAAAAAAAAAAAAAAACAGTTGTTTTTCAAAATACCTTTTTTCGTCCACATATCCGCCCCAAGGCCCCAGAAAGCCCTCAATGTCTTCTGGATTGTCATTTTTGTTCCTTTTTCTTTTGTCAAGTGGACGCTGTTTTGAAGATTCAAAGACAGTTTTCTTTTCTGAGGGCGGGGCAATAGTTGTCGACACTAAAAAGTAAAGATCATGAAATTATATTGTTAATGTTAATTCTCACATTTTTTTTTAATATACACCAAATAAAATACTTTTATCTTCATTACAAGATAAATACAAATTAATAAAATAATTAATAAGCAAATGTGGAATATTTACTATACATACTTTTACATTTTAGATGACTTCATTTTTTTTTTGTAAATACAAAAGAAAACTAAATATACCTAAGTCGATCTATGACAAAAGCTATTAAGTAAGGCTCAACACTAAATATCAATGTATTAATGTAGTGTGTAAGAGAAAACATCCACAGTTTTTGCCCAAGAGAATATCGGTGAAATCTCATGCAGGATAATTAGTTCATGTTTTTGCTGTTGATGGGTTGAAAAGATTGGCCGGAAGAGGAAGTCCAAAATTCCGTTTCCAGGGGGCACCACGTGGAGATTAGTTCATGATAAGAATGGCATAGAGTAGACATTGCTGAACTATGGCTGCTAAATCGATTTGCGTGCGCCTAACACTATTAGAAGACACCAGACTTTCAAAAGAAATTAGGAAAAAATATTTAGTTCCGGTATTAAGAATAAGATTACAAAATTTTTAAACAGATAAATTTAAACAATTTGAGAATGAATAAAAATGTTGCTTTTAAAAATATGTGATGCTTGCCATCACAGCGTTATTTAATGAAAATATTTTTGAGTACAAAGAGATTGGAACGCTTGGAATAAAGAAACTAACCAATGACAGTGTTGCCGACAGGTGGTCCTCCATCTGCTGTGGGATCGAGGGCGTGGCCATAACTGGTGAACGTGCGGCGCTGGTTCTCAAAGTGGAACTCGCTCATGTGCGCTTTCTCCACGAACCCCGACAGCATGTTCTTGGGGGCGCGGGACTGCTGTGTCTGGAATGGGTTCTCTGGTCCGAGCACGGGCGCATACAGATCGTCAAAACGAGGGTTATGCTGCAGCTCCTTTAGATTTGGACTTATGACTCGGGATATATCCTGATCATTCTGAAAATAAGATGTACATGTTAACTTATAATCGCCAGCCAAGATATGAAGAATTATCCTACAATATTTATTACTCTGTGACAAGGTAAGAGTAATATCTGATAACTTGGTTCAATCTAGTATACTTGGTAGGCTTTAATGCATAGATCACGTGAAGTGGATGATCAAGAACAAAGAAATGTATAGTATAATTTTCTTATTCTGCAAGATGTTGAAGAATGGATAGATCACGTAGTCTTGATGACTTTAGTATCTGAGTAGAAAAACCGTCAATCACGTGCCTTGAATAGGGATAGATGGAGGGAATTCGTGAAAGAAGTAACCAAAATAAGAAAACTTCCGACTTTGTTGTACTTAATAAAGAAAATTGATGATTAGTTTATTTATAATTTAATTTTAAGTCATTGTTGGTAAAATTGATAAAAGTTGCCTCAAAACATGTAAACCAACTTTCAAGAAACAAACTACGCGACTAAACAATATTTAGATTTTAATTTAAGGCAAAATCCTCATTCAAAATATCACAAGTTGTATCATTTATGACAAATACTGCAAAACCCACTATATTGGAAAATAAAAATCATTCTCCGAGAGTTGTGTTGTTTAAAAACAACTCTATGCAGCATCCATGGCTGCTTTATAACTATCTCAAACTACATTGACTATAATCTCCCTATTTATCAATGGTTCCCAAAATAAAAGACACTTAACCAACATATTGAAAAGGGTAAATAAATCATTTTTTCTAAATTAATCTCATTACACAGACTTACTAATATCAATCACGATTGTAAGTCAATTTAATTAAAATTTAATTAAAATTTAATAAATAAAATTTACAGTATGAATTTTTTTTTTAATTTTTATTAGAATATTATTTTATTATTTCAATATTCTAATCTACTTTTATAGATCATTGACTATATTACAATATTATTATTACTTAAATATACATATACTATACATAAAATTCTTTTTCAACGCCGTCAATCCAAGCACAAAAATAACGGCAGAAGCGGGATGCGAACATGGACCTTGGAAACCAACTATGCCCAGGTATTCATACCGTCAGCGAACTGCGCCATTGCCCTGCCTAGACTGACTTGCGTTGAAACTAGTATTTATATCATTGTTATCATCGTCGATAGATGTCGCCATAGTATATATTCAAAGTATGTATATTTTATTATTATTCTATCAGTCTTCATTTATTCACAAGCTTAATATTATTACTTTCCGGCAGTCTATTTTTTTTTAGTAAGTACCACTCGGGTCTCGAACCAAACTATAGACTGAATGGATGAGAAAGACTACTTATAGTTCCGACTGAATAGTTGGTTTCCAAGGTCCGCGTTTCGCATCCCGCTTCTGCCGTTATTTTTGTGCTTGGATTGACGCGTTGAAAAAAAGAATTTTATGTATAGTATATGTATATTTAAGTAATAATAATATTGTAATATAGTCAATGATCTATAAAAGTAGATTAGAATATTGAAATAATAAAATAATATTCTAATAAAAATTAAAAAAAAATTCATAAAAGACAATAAAGAATGTTAAAATTATCCATCAGTAACACAGGTAAATGATTGGTTATAAAGTCCGAGTCGGAACTATAAGTAGTTGTTTCTCATCCATTCAGTCTATAGTTTGGTTCGAGACCCGAGTGGTACTTACTAAAAAAAAAATAAATAGACTGCCGGAAAGTAATAATATTAAGCTTGTGAATAAATGAAGACTGATAGAATAATAATAAAAATATACATACTTTGAATATATACTATGGCGACATCTATCGTACGATGATAACAATGATATAAATACTAGTTTCAACGCAAGTCAGTCTAGGCAGGGCAATGGCGCAGTTCGCCGAGCGGTATGAATACCTGGGCATAGTTGGTTTCCAAGGTCCGTGGTTCGCATCCCACTTCTGCCGTTATTTTTGTGCTTGGATTGACGCGTTGAAAAAAGAATTTTATGTATAGTATATGTATATTTAAGTAATAAAATTTACAGTATTAAATTTTATTTTACATTTATATATTATTGATAATATAATATAATAATAATTGTAATACATATTTTAACATTTTAAATTACATTAACTAACAATTAAGATTATTCAGTTTCTGGATAATCATATTCAATTAGAGGAACTGTCAGTTCATAACCCTAACTTTAATATCACTCATCATAATGAGACCTATAATCTGATGTGAGCCTTGGCTTCTCCATCAGTCACTATTCCCTCCCATCCTGAGATGTTTCCCCAATTCTTGAGGTCAATTAACCTTGCATCATCCAGTACCTCGTCCTACCATATAAGTTTGGGTTTGCAAATGTCTACATCAAGGTTTAGTAATAATACAATACTATAATTTGTTGGGTTATAAACACAAAAGCTTTTAAGGTAACTTATTAGAAATGACATAACCTAAAATATATCTGGTGTCAGAAGATCGTGCTTCAGTTTTCAATTGTATTATAGTATCAATAGAGTATTACAATGGTAATTATTGCGATTAATAGAGTAATTAAATTATTACAGTGGGTATAACGATGGGCGCAGCACAAACTTGCAAGGTTTTTGCAACGGATTTTGTGGGATCGACTTTTTTTAGGTGCGCAGTCATATCTTCAATGTTTTTAGCGCGAGAGGCTTCCTTGTCAGAGGAGCTGTCCTCGTCGCTGGTCATGTAGCTTTGTAATTCGAGCATATTCAAGCCGATTGGCACCTCGCATCGACCAATCTTTTAATGAAAAACAACAATTAACAAAACACTGATTTGACAAGTTGAGAGTTTATAAGCTGCAATAATACCAACTTTTTAAAAAGCATTGATAGTGCTGCCAGCAAACAAAATAAAAAATATGGGAATGTGTATAGTATAGAAGAAAAACACAAAGATGCTTATATGGACTTAAAATATATGACCGAGAATAAACATAAGTCGACATTTCAGTAGTCACTAATTTTTATTCAAATACACTTAAAACTCTCTCAATGTTATACAGCTGCATAATATTGTCCACTTAAAAACAAAATACAAAATGACTTAGAGCTACATATAAAACCAACTTTAGTTTTAATTTATAAGAAATATGTCAATAGCATTTATGATATCTACAGTCACAAATTAAATTTAAATTAAAGAGTAGATGGAATATTTTATTTTCATGATTAACGCGTACAAATAAATTGCCAAAAATAGATTTATGTATTTACATGAATTATAAATTTCAATCACTTAAAGAATTTAGGGTTCCGGTGGTAAAATTTGCCAATGGACTCGGAATCTAAAGCCTGCATTGTTTTATATAAGCATTTCTGATTAGTTATGCTATTAAAACTTTTTAATCTCTTAAATAGATTTGTGTATTTTGTTTTAAACTAGATGATTGACGTACTATATTTTTATATTAACTTAACTACAAAATTAACGAATTAAAGATATTTTACTTTATTTAAAATTTATTGTTAACCCTTTCGCATCGGTTGTTGGCATATACCGTCATAAGATTCCCCGATCGTTGACATCGGTTGACGTGATATATCGTTTTTCTACTTTCTTGGAATAATTTTTTATGCATCATTTGATAGCTAAAGGATACAATAATTAATGTTTTATATGAAAATAGACCAGATAAATACATTTGAGCTTCAAATACTAGTTTTATAATTGACAGTATAATTTGTACTCAAACCGAGTCGTAATGAAAGGGTTAAGTGATTGTAAATGTTTCGGGTCATATCAGGTCCAACCTAAGCATTTTAGTAGAAATAGTATTTTTAAATACTGGTAACCTTATATACAGACCCTCCGCCCCGCTCCGCGCCCGGCCGCTAACCTAACTGACGTGGTGAAGATATTCGTGTTCGAAACACCGGCTTGCATGATAAAGGACATAACACAATACACCAAGATGTTGGACAGCATATTTGACGATGTCAAACGGATGAATAAACGCCAGGTTAGCTTGTGCGGTCTCATTTTACTCTTTACCATCTCCTTCCACTCAGCTGTCAGTATTCTGTCAGATATTACTTATCAGCTATATGTTCCAATGCTGGGACAGTGTTTTCTTCGTTTTTTTTACCTTGTCTGCTCTTAAAATGGAGCATACGTCTGTTACCAAGCCGTCATCGAAACCTCTAATAGCTACGGCCTAACCTTTTGTCATCACGGCATCACACGTTTACTCATTATTTATTATATTTTTTCTTATTAGAAGGTCTTCTAGTCATAGGAGTAATAGAATAGTTCAATGAAATAGAATAAGCACAATCATTGATGGTTGGGAAATATTTTTCAGAATGGTTGTTACTGACTAGACCATAGGTTCCCAAACTTATTTCACTCGTGGACCCCTTGACACGATTTTCGGTTATCCGTGGACCCCCTGATCATCATCATCATCAGCCTGTGTCCGTCCACTGTTGAACGTATAGTTAGGCCTCCCGCATGAGTTAGGCCTCCCGATGAACAAACTTAAAAAAACAGTAATTAACCTTTAGCACTTTTGTCGGGCGTCAGCCGACTTATCTACTTGTACATTACAACTCATTTGTTGGGTGATAGCCGACAAAATACGATATGCGTTTGTTCCAGAAAACCAGATCTACATCTTGGGCAGTGCTTAAAGAAATATCATACTTCATAAAAATATAATTAAGTAGTAATGACTCTTTTTGATGTTTTTTATTTGAAATACATATTTTGTTGTCATTATTTTAATGAGAGTTGGTTTTCAAACAATATTTATAATAAAAGTAGTGCAAAAGGGTTAAGTATATTGTGAAAAAGTTACAAAAATAACACATTTTAGCTCCATTTAAATAAGGGTTGGACTCCAACCCGTATTTTAATTATTTTTGTCTCAGGCTAAGAAATTAATTGTATACTTTAAAATAGTTACATCACACATGTCTCATTTATATATTGCTATTTATTATGTCAAAATTTCTAATAATTTTATATTGAACCCTCCGTGGACCCCCTAACGATGTTCAGGGACCCCCAAATCAATTTTAATTTTCCATGGACCCCCTGGATGATCCCATGGACCCCTGAAGGTCCATATGGACCACTTTGGGAACCACTGGACTAGACATAGGTAGGGTAGACACAGGAGAACATAAACCATTACGGTTTTTTATTCATCTCCCAATTTTAATATTGTAGAAGCTTTTTTATTATTAAATACGTTCTTATCAAATAAATAATATAACAATTTCACCAAAATTAATTCATAAAAATGATTTTTTTTTCAGTTTGTTTATCAGGTGCTTAGTTTTGGCATGATAGTATCATCAGCTCTGATGATATGGAAGGGATTGATGGTGGTCACAGGCAGTGAGAGTCCCATCGTGGTGGTACTCTCTGGCAGCATGGAGCCCGCCTTCCACCGAGGCGACCTGCTCTTCCTGACCAATTATCCCGAGGAGCCGGTGCGCGTGGGAGAGATTGTTGTTTTTAAGGTTGAGGGAAGAGACATACCCATAGTGCACAGAGTCTTGAAACTGCATGAGAAGTGAGTTAAAAGAAATTTCCATCTCCGTATGTGATTTTATATAAATGCCTCTTACAGTACAGTACTTTTATAGTACAAATTATTATAAATGTAATCTCCAGGATAATGGCATTTTAAGTTTTGTGGAACTTTAGTCATGAAACAAATCTTTTAATTATGAGGTATCACACTGTTGTTTTCAATGTAACTTATGAAGGGGATGCACCGGATTGATACTACGAAGAAGATGCTTTCGATAAAAATAATAAGACAAGTAAATTTACCCATTTAAACCATCATTGTGTTTCCGCCTTTACACACCTATAAATAAAAATCCTAAATTTAATTAAACATTTGAAAGTTCATTTGATAAACTGTAAATTTATACATTTAATTTTGTTAAATTTCAAGTTACATAGTTATCCAATTTTGTCATCAGTGATATGTTTTTATTACGCTCTTCCAAACAACCATGTTATGTATTCAAGTTTGAATAAGTGTGAATGAGAAACCTTGTTATTATTTGTGTCAAATTTTGTATAGAGACATGGGATATCATCTTTTACAACTTACTTTTAAAAATATTTGGAGATTAATACATACACATATTTAGTAGGCAGTGAATGTGGCTGATCTGTTATTAAACCTTTATTGTCAATCCGGGTAAACTTAGGCAAGCTAATAGCTTAGTTTTCTTTATGTGTGTTGTTACTGTCTTTATTAAAATACATTATGTAATAATTGCTGATCGCTCTACATTTATATCAATACTACATATATTAGTGCTCGGTATTGCAGCAAACTAAAGTGAAAAGTAATATTAAAGAATGATTCAGCATGGAGTGCTGTATAAGATTTCACTTGGGTGCAGCATTTATTATATACCATTATTAAGTTCAGGATATTCCTTCAATTGATATTTATTATCAGGATGTTTATTTAGCATGAAGATGCATGAAAGAAAGTTGTTATCTGCATGTATTGCGAGGTAATATTTGAATACAGAAAAACAAAATTGTTTTTATTATATTTATATAAAAAATATATAGATCGAAATCTACATTTTTTATTTCAAACATTTTCTTTATTTATTTTTTCTTTTAACCCCAATCACTCAAACTGCATAGAGTTTATCTATAGTGGGGAAACATATAATGGGATCTAAAAATTATTACAATAATTAATAGAAATTAAAAAATATTTTGGTTTAAGGGAAGATGTGTAAATGTATTTTTTAAAAGCAGTAATTTCACTTCGTATTTTTCAACATTTTTTTTTTCACACATAAAAGGTTGAAAGAACTACAAGCAACCTGATGCTTGTCGCATTTAAAGTGACACAAAATGGGCCTAGATTTTTTTACCGAATGAACGAATGTAATTTAAACATTATGTAACCTGAAAAAGAAATAGTCAGATTCGTTGTATATAGATATTTCCTCTGGTGAAATTGCAATTCTGCCTCAGACAAGAAAGCTTGCCATGCTTGTATACAGTTTGAATGTACATAATGTTTAAACAAATAAATGTTGGTAATGTTTTCAGTAATGGGACAGTGAAGTTCCTCACCAAGGGAGACAACAACAGTGTGGATGACCGGGGCTTGTACGCGCAGGGGCAGCTGTGGCTGAGAGCTAAGGACGTGGTCGGTCGCGCACGGGGGTTCCTGCCCTATGTGGGAATGGTCACTATATACATGAACGAATATCCCAAATTTAAGGTAACTTTCAACATCTTCTACTTTTTCTTTTCATATCTGGAACATATTATCACCACAAATTGCCACCACTCAGTTCTGTCACTTGTCACTGTCCTTACCCGAAGGTCCATATCGAAACATATAGTTTCCAAAGACTCCAGGGCAGGAGCCAGGAGACTTGAAAAGACGGCTGCTCTTTTTTCGTATTTTATCAAAATTTTATGCATAATTTTATAACAACGGATTTATATATTTTTCAAATCAGCATCCTGTGTCATTAGTAGTATTTTAACAGTACGTTACTATGAAATCAATCAGTTTTGCCATCCATCAACACATAATTAATATTTAAACTTAATTTAAATTTGTTTGTTTCAGTATTTTGTCCTTGCTTGCTTGGGTCTCTACGTCTTGGTTCACCGAGAGTGATTTTCTCCAAAAGACAATTTCGGGAATACAAATAACTTATCTCTTTTTACTGTCTTCTTGATAATAAGGATTATCGATAATTGTTTTCTGATGTAACATGTGAGATATTTTTTTTAGAATAAAGTTTTTCAAAAATCTACAATTCACTCTTAATTTTTTCAATGTCAGTCTGGATTGGAGGAGTTTACCTGCCTCACACCCCCAACATGCCGGAGGGAAA
Organism: Glossosoma conforme; assembly: GCA_022606575.1. NCBI lineage: Eukaryota > Metazoa > Arthropoda > Insecta > Trichoptera > Glossosomatidae > Glossosoma > Glossosoma conforme. The sequence continues at coordinate 3,465,880 of JAGTXR010000100.1, read as the reverse complement.
ATTAAAGTCTTATTAACACATTGTTAGCGGGTATTGTTTAATGCTTTTGCCGGCGGTCATAGCTCAATGGTAAACCGTTTGCTTTGCAAGCCAAAGGTCGTGCGTTCGATCCCCGACGGAGATTAAAAAAAAAATGGATTTTTAATCGATTTCTGAGCTCTAAAATACCCCGGTTGGTGTGAATTTGATCCATCACCTGTAAAATGTCAGTCATAGCCAATCAATTAAAATTGGTGGTAGACGAAAGTCGTCCCGTGAAGACCACCCATTCATAGTAGATTCCTGTAATAATAAACGATGATGCGTGAATCTCGGGCTGTAGGCTATGACGTTGGCGGATCAACACTCCACATGCAGCGTTTAGCCATATACACCATGGTAAGCGTCATAGAATTCCACAGATGAGACTTCAAAAAAAAAAAAAAAATTACTATCACCATCTGTCGGTATTCTCCTGTATGTGTTTACATAAAAAAAAAAAAATGCTAATTGCAGCCTTTTTTATAAGCGTATAACTTTTGAAATATCCTATATAATTTAGTGATACTTTGAATGTTTTTTTTTTGCTCTTTGAAATATTCGTTTTATCATCATCATCATCATCAGCCTGTGTCCGTCCACTGTTGAACGTAGGCCTGGATTTCCTGCATCATAAAATTCACAATATCATCAATGAACAATTCAACTACATCAATTACAATCTCCACATTGTATTCCAGGTTAAAACCAGCACATCCTAGAAATCTATCGCTTGAAATTATAGAACAAATCATCAGCATTGAATTGGGAATATCTCACATTCACTGGAATCACTTGTTTCACAATCTACCATCAATAGATCCTGTGTCACTGTCACAGGAATAATTTGATAAATTATCTATACAAAATTCATCATCAAATGTATTCTCATCAAGAGAAAATATTATAGGCGTTGAGAAATAAAAAAAATTATAAGATCTCAATGACTACGACCAAGCATGTTACGTTCAGGTATAAGGAATCCCAAAATTTCTCTGTGCGAGTTGAAAAGAATTCTTGCGTATTGAAGGCCAAACAAAAATTTTAGCCAACGGCATGAAGGAGCGAGCGAAACAAAGAATCATATATTTTTTGACAATGTGTTTTTTTATAATTCCATAATAAATAAAATTTAAATTATAATAGATATAAATTTACTAGTGAAATGTGGAGTTTGAACTAAAATATATGATCTATCAACGAAATAAATTATTACGCAACACATATTATTACGATTCCCAACCACCAGAAAGTAAAAGACGTATTATATGTTTCCCACATTTGAACACCACACTAAAAAAACATATTTTTACGTCTCCCGATAACAATGTGTCAATGATGGGCACATTCAAATTATGTAAGATTCAGTGGGAGTCTCATCTGAACAATTGTGGACACTGAATGGAAGTGTTTAAGTGTCTATATTAATCTACAAGATTGTAGCATACAACATAGCATACACCTGTAACCAGTCAGCTGCTTCTCTACCTCGTCTCTTGTAAGAATACCAATTTGCTGAACCAATAATATATACAATTTGCATATGCTATATAAATTAAATTGATTTAGTGTTTTCTAAATATTCCTGTATTTTTTACCCGACATATAATTATATATACTGCTAGACTGCTAGAAATAAAACAAACCGAATATGAAAAAATCACATGTTTAATAATTTTATAAATAAATCACATTTCATTTGAATATCATTTTATTTTCAGCAGCTAAATATTACTGCACATCATTATATTTCTGCATCGATGATAATGATTGACAGAAATTGAATAGGAAAAAATATACATTAAAAAATATATATACACCATTTTAGAATACAGGATATTTTAAACAAATTTTACAATATTCTACACTAATTGTATTTTTAAAAAATGAGACATCTAAATGTTTACTAATAATCATCACCATTCTGTTAATAAAAATAATTGATTCATATAATGCAATACTTTGTAAATTGCACAAATATTAACAAAAATTAAGTCAAATTTGGCAAAAGTGCCCAAGAATAAAATGAATAATCCTGAATTAGTTTGTCATACAACCGGAAAGGTTACAAAACTAGTGTAATTTTAACATACATTTTACTAGGTCTTAAAATAAAATTTAAGTAGTATTTAAGACATTTTAGTTTTTTTAGCGGCAGATCGGGTGACCCTTGACCCAGAGCTGGACTTCCTTTTTCCATTAGTTGCCTTCTTGTCCCCTCCCCCGTACTTGGCGGCCAGCTTGTCGAAGAAGCTCTCCATCTGAACTCCTCGTTGTTCTTGTTTCTTTCTTATCATTACGGCGAGGTCATCATTTTCTGAAATTATATATTTGAACTTTGAAATATGATAACAGAGGATAATCATATAAAATAACCAGTCATTTTTATATCTTTGAATAATATATATAACTTAAAAATTGAAGTATTATTTTTATATTTTTAGCATTTACTTTGATTTATTTCAAATGTTAGAAATATTATATAATTGTATCTTGTCATAACATGGATCACATTGAGTAACTATTGGTTTAAGAATTTAGATCCTGGATTTGTGCACTTTTCGCACACTCTCAGTCATTCGATGTGTGATTGTGTCCTGATGAATAACTGAGGAAACAATTTAAAACATGGTAGAATACTGTAACTAATTTAATATTGATGTGATGTATAATTATTTTTATCCATGAATATTTAACTCCATATTTTTAAATGGTTTATTATCTTATAGAACACTGTGTAAGGAAACCAAAAAAAAGATATTCCACCACGTAGAGGAAAATTACAAAATGCAAAATTACAAGACTCAAAGTAATTTCCCAAATCTCTGACAACAGCTTCCTCAAGAATGGATAATTTTTAACAACAGTCCATGTAAAAACTAATTATGTGATGAAGACACGAGGGTGACAAAGGAAAATGGTACATTTTTGATGTTCATATTGACATTTAAAAATCAGTTCACATTATTATTAACCTGTTAACCGGGGAATTTAATTTTGCTAATGTTAAAAAGAAAACACGCGGCGAGTCCGTGCAACTCGATGCCTAGATGTACATGGTATATGATGAACAAACAAAATAGGTCGCAGCTCGTCACGCCTAAAGTGTCTTGACGGAATATATCGTCATACCCGCTACAGTTGCTTTCTTGGAATGACGGAATACTATGTCATACCCGGTTAACAGGTTAAGAAGAAAGAAGATAACCATTTGACATAATAAAAAACCTTTTTCTTTGTCTTCTTTCTCAATCTGTAGCATTTTGTTGAGGTTTTCAACTTCTATGGCTTCCTTCGCAGCTCTCTGGTGTCTGCGATTCCTTTTACGGGCAGGTTCGTCTGTGAATATCTTATAGGCAGGAATTTCTTCAATATCAATCATTCCCTAAAACACATGAAATATAGAGAAACATTATTCAAATAAACTAATAGTAACTTGATGTAAGCATTACTTTATATAACAGTGGAATCATGATTTATGACAGGAATGCTTTACAATCCAGTGTCACTATCTTAGATTTAAAGCCTGAAAATTACTCTTGTATTGTATAATAATGAATTACCTGAAGAATTCCAATAAGCCTGGGTTCATCTTTAGTTTGGGCAAACGGTGTCGAGTCCATGATGAGATCCATGTTGCCTTTACCTTCCAAGTAAGCTTTCTTCAGATCTTTAATCTCCATTTCTGATCCTGAAAATGCGAACAATAAATAATCAATGCAAAAGATTCTATGAGCGCCATAGAAAATATAGACCTTAAGACCCAAGCGACTGGTTAATATATTAACCAAATTCGGTCTGAGCCTTACTGCCTATACTATATGTTCTGGAGCCGATGTCTCGGTCCCGAAATGATGGTCAGCTATCTGGTGACGTCGGAGTACCACGGGTACCGGCACTGAGGATACGTCGAACGTCCGGAGTTGAGTTGATACTGATTTATTTGATAACATATATCTTTTTATACATTAGTGTACTACATGAGTAAGCATTCTGTATTTTATCAAATTAATATAATTATTTTCATGCACTGCAAATTCCTCGATACATACTGTTTTGGACCTTGATCCTTTCAATTTACAAAGAGTGGCAAAATATTGTGATGACCAGCGCCATGTCGTACCCGACTGTGAGAATTGGTAGAAGAATGTGCATTCCTCATGATCTGATATTAAATAATTATATTATGTGAGATCAGCGACTCATGTGAAAGCCCTACGTTCAACAGTGGATGGATACAGGCTGATCATGATGTGGATTAAACTGACATGACAAACCATTCAGTACAAATCCTTATTGCAACAATAAGTATGATATTTTCTCAACAAAATGAGGAAGAACAGAATATTAGCTTATAATACATTAATGGGACATAATATTTACACACAAAAGATTCAATGTATGTTCATTAGATCATCTAAGACTTTAAAAAATTTAATAATTTATTAAGACAAAATAAAAATGAATAGTCACGGCCGCAGGGGAGCTACGAAATAATTTATACCCTTGTAATTCTTTTCATAGGTGACAATGTCTTCTTCAGTGATGGGCTTAAAGAGCATCCTCCAGTAGTCTTCCCAGTTCCTCTCGGTGACTTCATCCTCTTCGTCAATCGTTCCCGACTCATCATAAATGCCTTTCTTATTTTTGTCGCTCAGTACGGAGTGAACGTTACCCAAGACTTTGAACTTTTCTGTCGCCTCAAGCTTTTCACTCTCATCAACTCTGTCAGGGTGCACCTTCAAGGATAGACGATGATATGCTTTTTTAACTGAAAAAAGAAAACGAAAACATTTTATAATATCAACACTCATTGCCAAGAAAATTATTCCTTAAAAAGTGATACATCGCTGTTCAGATATTGTATTCTAAGAAAGATAGTTGGACTAATCAAGATTCAATGGCCAATAGATTATTTTTTAAGCTTTGATTTTAGTTCTTATTATCAAAAGTAGTCTCCTGCAACCGTCCACAACCAACTGACTTGGCACACTCTTGCTAAACACATTACACAGTTGTATGAATAGATAGCTGTCTTCCAAGAATATGTACTTTCTTCTAAAATACCTTCCTCAACGCCAACAACATCGGAGTAACTTTCATAATACACTCTGCAATCCTTTAATAAACAGGTGGATGGAATATACTCGAGAACCATACATCTTTTTCATTCGCAACGTCCATGAGACCTGCCTAAACAGTAAGGTCCTGCTGGTTATCATGGCATATTAAACGAGCCGTGCGCAGCGAATTATTTATTGTTTGATATTACGACCACTTCTTTCCCAAAAGCCTTCCCATAACAATAATTCGTATAGCGGTTACCGGCTAAAGAACTTACTCTCTTTGGGTGACGCTTTCTTGGTAATTTCCAACACCGTGTAAAGATCTCTAGTCTCATAATACTTCTCACACAGATCAAGAAGGCCGGGCATTTTTTATTTATTAGGAATTTGTACAAAACAGAACAAACACTCGCGTCGGTGGCGGCGGGAAATGTGACAGTCGGATCTGCCAACGTACAGATAATGCCTAATGGATAGTATCAACGTAAAAATATTAACAAAAAATGACCTATTAAGCAGTGAATTATGAGGAACCTATTATCAATAAACAAAAACTATGTGTAAATATTATTATTACGTAAGCTTTCCTTCAAAAATGTATAAACTTAATACATTTAATTTATTCCAAGGTAATTTACCCTAATTAATATTTCGATAATTTTCTATTTCATGAGTAAAAGCGTCGCTTTACATACTTGCCATTATTATAATATAAGCATAAACATTATTTTTTTCGAAAGTATGTTTTTTTTTTAGAAAATCAGTAGCCTTGATAATTTTATTTACCTTAACCTGAGTTAGGTTATCTGACCTAACTCAAAAAACTAATTTTTGATTGTAAAATCATGTTTTTTATCAAAATATTTACTCATCATTATATTATCGTAAAAACCCGAAAAACGATAAAATGAGAATGGATATAAAAAAAAATAAACGTAATCAGGTGTCTTATTTTATTCTTTATTTTATGCCACATAAAATATGATCCAAATAATTGGCTCGTACGAAAAAAATTCGCGACATGCGAATAAAGCAGATATTTTGTAATTTAAGACCCGGTTTTCTCAGTTAAATTTAAAAGAATAAAGTAAATTTAAAAATTGAAATAATTTTACTGTAGATATGTTGATTTTTAATAAAAAAAAATTCAATACTCGTTTATCTTTCGTTTATTCACAATAAAAATCAGTTGAATGAAAAATAAAAAAAAAAAGCAACGCAGGTGAAAAGAAAATGTTTTTTAATATAATGTAGTATAAGGAACTGACAAAAGCCAGTTAATGTGCTCATGGTAAAAACGAACTGCCACATAAAGAGAATAAATAATTTGACATGAAGAGTGAGTGAAGCAATCTGGTTTGTTTCAATATTAGCAATGAAAACATTTTGATGATTTATATTTGTTCTTGTAGTGCTACCCGGCTTCACATGCCAGCTAGCACCGGCTTCACTCGGACTTCTCACTCTGACGGCGCTAAAGGGTGTCATGACCTATCGTTTACAGACAATTCGTTCAGTGAGTCATCGGTAACAACGTAGAGCGCACTGAATTTCTGGTGCACGGGATATTTGGCGCACGGGACAATTGGTGCACCCTCGCTAACTTTAAAAATAGTTCACCGACATTTCTTTAACGTGACAAATAAATCTCTGAACTCTGCGATCACTGGACAAATAGTTGGAATTGTGGCTTTTGGGTTAAGCCGTATGTGGAGAATTTCATCTGACCAATATTTCGACCGCCCTTGAAGGGGTCATCTTCAGGGTTGAAGATTTTGCCACAAAACCTTCTGAAATATTGTAAAATTAACTCCTATTACAAGTATTCTTATAAATATGTACACGTACTTTCTATAATTAATATTCAGATTTATTCTTAGTTAAATTAGTTAAATTATGCTGTAGACATGTATGCGTATATGTATCAGGCAAAGGAATATTAATACTTTATTAATAATACTATTAGTTTTTTATTTTAATTATCCATAAGTAGTCATTCCGCCTCTCATCAGGCCTGCGAACAGTGCTTCAGTATACAAACGGTTTGCATAATTAACACTCAAATGAAGCCTGCAGGTGTGGAAGGCCCATTAGGGTAAAATAATAATAGATGAGTTGAGTATTACTTATGTATGGTTGTTCCCATTAACCCTCGCCTTACGATGCTAAAAACTTCCGCGCGTTCCGATGGTGTCAACTCATTACACATTCTGATTTAAAGTGAATAAAATGAGTAGAAATTCGAAAAAATGAAAATATTCAAAGATATCGCTTAATTTTACAATAGTTGATGTCAATAAGCAGTAATAATTGACATTTAATAGCTAAAAACATGAAAAACATCAGACGAAGACCTCAAACAGCCAGACGCACCTTCGCGCTTGAACTTCCGAGAGATACTAACATGACTTGGCCTGTCGACATATGGATGAGCCGATATCATTTCGAACTAGGCGACTAACTGAGGTTTCCCGTCTCGCTCACTCATATTAGTACGTCAGCGAGAGTGAGGAGTATAGATGCCGCCGCATCTGGTTATTTTTTAATTTTATTTTCGCACACACTTCCGGCAGGTGCAATGATTCATAACAGTTGACGCGTCTTGATTGTAGTGGTGAATTTATTCCGGATTTTAGAAAAATATTTCCTGCTCCCGATGAGTGCCTATTATTATAAATATATTTTTTTTTCAATACGTAAATATATTAAGGAGGAATACCTAAAATCTGAACCCTGTGTGTATTATATTTACAGAGATATTTAAGTTATTACAAGCAATGTGTAGTCGATAGACATCATCGGGGAGGAGAGGTTAAAGGTTCCATAAGTCTTGCCAGCACTGTAAAGGATGCATTGCTTGTGCAGGAATGTGTTCCAGAAAACATTGAACTCAAAAAGATATTATATACTGAATTAGACAGACTCGTAAATGATACAACTATATTGTCAAGTTCCACAAGTACATTCATACCCTCGTTGTTTAGTGAGAATATGAAGCATCGCTCTCAGGTTACTTATTTTAATTTAAGCAGATTACAGATGGGGCGTTATTTTTTATTTTAGTATTCAGTATAACTACATATTCACAAACTTTATCTACAAAACCTATCTCACATGCAATTTGCAAATGTGCTGCTTGAATCGGACATTAAACACCTCATCTGTATAGGAATTTTTTTAATTGTACTCTTTATATTTTATTTTGTAACAGAAATTATTTGAAAACTATCAAATAAATTCAAATTATTTCTTTGATTTACTAATACAATTTATTTTCTAAGAAAATTGATGAAATTATTGTTATTTTGTCACAAGGTCACCTTTGAATTATAATGTATAATTTATATAATTAGTATAATTTATATAATTATATATTCTGGTAAAATAAAAGTATCATTACATACAAAGTATTCCTCTTATACATGCATATAATATGTAAAATTACTATGTAACTGTAATGTGTATTTACTACAAATTTAGTTTGTCCTAAATAAACTATCAATAGTTGTAGACGACCAGTCGACCTCGACTGATAACCCGCTCTACTGACGGCTGTGCGGGTCCTCGCCTTCGAAGTTCATCTTCCTGCAGCTGGTTGTAAGGCAGCTGTGTCCCGGTCGGCTTCCTTGGGCTCTGATGTTGGCAGCTTCCAAATCCGCATCCTGGTAGAAGTCCATATCGAGCAGTAGGCCGGGAGCGCCGCAAAGTCCAGAAGTTCAGGGAAGGAGAGAGTAAAACTCGAAAGTATTTTCAGCTCTGATTTATTTCGAGACCGACCTCGGTATTTATACTATTTGCGAACAAGAGGTTCGTATGCAAAGAGGTTACACCTGTTGCCTTTCTCGTGGGAATTTAGGTGAAGAGCGTCGCTGTCAGAACAGCAAGTGAGCAAGAGAGAGATAGCGTTTTTTTATTTATACTAATTATTGCCAAGGGGGCGTGTCGGCTTTCTCATTTTTCACCAATGAGAGAGCCGCTACATCAACCTCGAAATTGCACAGCACCTCTCCGAACTTCATAATATTTACATCGGAGAATAACTTATACAATTATAAATAATATTATAAATACTAACGACGTAACAGATGGATATATGAAGCTAAACATTGTTAATCTTAATTTTACTTCATCACGTCCGTAACAGAAGCTAAATATTTTCAACCTTAAGTCTACTTCATCACGTCCGTAACAAATATTTTATCAATATTTTATCCGTCATCAGCCGTCCGTAACAATAGTTAATTACCGAAGAAGTGCGCAGAGTGCGGAAAACATTGGTCTCATTTAATGGTTATTCAATGTGATCCATATTTAAAACAATATTATATTATCAATTTAATATTTTAAATAGATCTATAATTGAGTGCTAAAAATATGAATAACATTAGTACTCTAAAGAAAAAATATATTTATGAATGTTTTTGCACAGGTTAAAGTGTCTCATCCTGTCAATCCTCCTTACTACGTCCCTCTGGTAGAGATAGTTCCGGCTCCGTGGACAAAACCTGAAGTCGCCAAGAAGACAAGAGAACTTATGGAAGAAATCGGAAAAGCTCCGGTGTCCTTGTCTAAAGAAATTGAAGGATTTGCGCTTAATTAATAATAATAAGAATTCAGTATGTTTCAATTTAGACAGAATAATAGTTATGCCAGATATGTAAAACTGTCAAATCACCAGTATTTGGTATATCTTGTATAAAGCAGCTACAAACATTTTTTTTCTAATATTTTAACTTTTCTTATGAACACCATAGAGCTCATATTGAATAATAAAAATATAAACATTTACATTAAAATAGTTATTTTATCTTATTTTAAAATAGATAGATTGTTAATTTGTTTTAACAACGTAAAGTAACTTATTCATGTCATATTTGAAATAGATATCAAAGTAAATGATAAAAATATTAATTAGAAAAAGATTTATATGTTCCCATACTTAATTTTTGTATTGTTTAATTGTATTTTTTTTTTATGTATGCAATTTTATTTTAAATGAGGTGTGGAGACTGGTCGAAGACAACATTTTGGATGTTAAAGACATCGATAAGGTTATGTCTGAAGGATTGGGGATGCGATACGCTTTTCTTGGAGCACTGGAAACAGCTCACTTGAATGCTAAAGGAATGATGAGCTATTGTGACAGGTTAGCCTTCAGACAGACCATCACTTCAAATACAATTGACCCTGGATAATTTAAATCTAAAGTAACCAGGACTTTTTAAAACTATGGTTAAATCCATAAATAAGTTTCATAAAGGTGACAGGGGTTAGTATTAATAGTTCTAGAGGCGAGTAATTCCGGCTGAACAATGAGCAGATGACAGTGAGTTACTGACCTCCTCCCTAGTCAGTCAGTAACTCGCTGTTCTCATGCATCACCACTTGCTGTGAATATATCTGCTCGCTGTCACTCACTTTGTTTAAATATAGCATTATAAAAGTGAATTGCCACAAAACTATTCCCTGTAATACAATATCATAAAATATGTACACTAAAATAACTTTATTATTACTGAATAATTAGTATTATATTATAGTTTCCAAACACAATCAATTCAATAAAACTTAAAGAAGTTGCCTTTTTCAGTATCCAATTCTTCATTATTGTTTATAGGTATGCTAAAACAATCAAAGCGGTAAGCGAAACAATGGGGCCCATACCAACCATGACAGGGGCTCAGGTGGCGGAGGTGAGTCGGCAACTGAATGAGATGTGTCCCTTGGACAAGCTGCAGGAGCGGAAGGCTTGGAGGGATGCTTGCCTCACCAAGCTGTCGGTACTCAAGAGAGAAATGAAAATCTCCAGGCAAATAAACTTATGGTGGCGGTGTAATCAAATATTAATATTTTCCTCTTCTCTACTCATACATAAAGCAGTTAGATATTTGTATGTATTCAACCTTATTTGTAATGGAGATTTTTCTTATATCGAGTTGAACCGTGTCTTAGAACTTTATGCTCCTAGCCTCAGGAGCCAATGTTCCTGGAGATTTTTTTTAAAGATTACATGATAAGCCCAATGGCTAATCATGCTAAAGTTATACTATCTGTCAATTAATCACCAATCTATTAAACGTCTTGTTTTAACAACATTTAATTTTGGAAATTACTGACATGCCATAAATTTATTTTCTTAGTAGAATATGAATAAAGTAATGATTATACCTGGAATAATTAGTATGTAATGTTAAAATATGATAACTAAAGAAGCAATTTTAAATGATATCGTTGCTTTATTACTATGAGGGACACTTACCCCCTAGACCAAAATTCCATAATATTAACATGGCAGCTTTATTAAGTTAATATGTATTGCATATATTTTAATTCTTTGTGGCAGCAGGTCGGGATGACCTACTCACCAGTTAAGGCAGCAGTCGGGGAACCGGGGTAAATTACCCCAAATGTGGGTAAAAATATGTTTTCTGGGGTAATAACAAAATTTTTCTAGTTTGCTATTTCATAAAACTTACTATTTTCATGTAACTTTTTTGTTATTTTCCGTGTAAATTTATTCAATAAACAATGTTTATTTAAATAAACATTGATTGTCTTCTTTTCAAAATGGGGGAAGGGGTAATATCGACTTACGCAAAAATATTTTGGGGTAATATCGACTCACGCAAAAATATTTTGGGGTAACGGTTAAAAAAGTTCCCCGACCGCTGAGTTAGGGGGATGATATATTTATATTTAAATAGCTGACCCGGTGAACTTTGTTTCACGATTTTATTAAGTTGAATTTTTCGGTACATATGATATCATATATTTGGTCTGGTTGAATTCTATTGCAGTAATCGACGAAACTTCAGCAAGTAGTTGTCAGCATTTCGACGAATAATCAAACGATATGCGTAATAATTCGGCGAGCTAACCTTCTTGGTAGTTTCTTCACCTGAAATTAAGACAATAGATTTGCTATTTTGTATGTAAAGCTAACATCCATATTTGTAGCATAATTATAAAGGGGTGAAGATAAATGATATTAAATCGTTTGCCGGTTATTTGTCAAATTTTCTCTAAACAAACATCTTAATCTTTAAGTCTGTTATTTTCCTGGTAATAAGCAGTGTAATTGGTCATTTATTGGAAATCTAAAGCAAAACCAAGCACCGTAAAATGTATGTCATGACGGAATCAAAACTATGATATTGATTATATATATATTGATTACTCACCATTCAATGGATTTTTCATTTTGATATTGAAATAATATTTATCTTCTCCTTGCCAAAACATCAGTGGGTATTGCAACGTGTCATATGAACGACGTGTTTCAGATATCTGTTGTAGTTGCCCAGTATCACGACGTGTGTACCAGATGGTCGTTTATCCGCTCTGATCACGACTTTGTAGACGTCGATCAAGTTCTTCCTCCATATTGTCATTGAAGTATATTAGTACAAATTTATGCTTTGCATCTTCGAGAGGTTGGAATGATCCGATTCGATGGTGAATCTGTCCTTGTATCTACAGAATCAAAAGCAAAGACAATATTACTGATTTATAAACACTTTTTTTTAGAATCAGCATACATAATTCAAAGTAATAAGTGTAGTATGTTATTCTGTTAATTATTTTGTGTGTAAGTACAAAAATAAATAAATAAATACCTTGAATGTCAGATTAAATCCTCGTTCTTCGATACGTCCAGGTGCAATTGTTCTTCTTCAGTCCTTTAATTTGCAATGATTTGAATCCTAGTATTTTAATGATTCTTTATTGGCCATGTATTTTTGTGCATGGGTTGCACTCTTCAGTGAAGCACCTTGTGATAGACGACATTTTTGTTTTATTATCAGGCGCAAGAACAAATAACGCAGATTGTCTTCCAACCCGTGAACATGCCACATATAATTGACCATGGGGAAAACATGGATTTTCAAGATTCAGACCACAAACTTTCAAGGATTGGCCTTGTGATTTGTTAATGGTCATGGCGAATGCAAGACGGACCGGAAATTGAAGTCGCTTAAGCTCAAACGGCATATCGGTTGGGATCATTGGGATCCTCGGAATGAGGACTTCTTCACCTTCGAATTTTCCTTTGAGTATCGTCGCGTAAATCACATTGTTCATCAATTTACTTATCACCAAACGCGTCACATTGCACAGTTTTGGTTGGTTTATGTTTCGAAGCATGATTACTACGGAGCCAACTTTTAGTCGTAAATTGTGCGGTGGTAAGCCAGGCACATCCAATGAGTTTAAAAATTCAATTGGATAGTTAGTGGCTTCGTCTTCATTCGTTACACAGTCAATAGATTTGTATGAATGCAGAGTACCAATGATATCATTCTGAATTATGTAGTTAAGGTCGTCTACATCTTTATTCTTAGCCGCCAAAATTGCTCGCTCACTCAACCATTCATTATTTTTGTGGTTAGTAATGATGTTTGGGAATACTTTGTTGATGAGTTCGTCTTTCGATGAGACAAAGATTCAGAAATTCTGAGGAAATGAAATCAATCCATTCGATATGTCGACAGGTACTCGACCATTACCGATAGTCAGCAATTGCTCAGAGAAATCTTCAGCAGATGTATCATTCATCAATGCAACTCTCATGTTTGTTGTCAGTTGAAGCTTCTTTACATAGCGCCATAGATTCGACGATTTGAGGCAAGCGTTAATTTCGTTGGCAGCAGTTGATCTTGGAATTACTGGCAGTGTTTGACGTAAATCGCCAGACAGTAAAATCATTGCGCCTCCAAAACATCTCGAGTCATTGCGTAAATCTTTCAATGATCGGTTAAGTGCTTCCAATGCGTTTTATGCGCCATTGTGCATTTGTCCCAGATGATGATTTTCGATTCTGATACAACTTGGGCCATTGCGGAGTGTTTTGAAATATTACATGTAGGTTCTTCAATAGTTTGAAGATTTAACGGCAATTTTAATGCTGAATGAGCCGTACGGCATCCTTCTAACAATGTGGCTGCTATTCCAGAAGAAGCAACTGCAACCGCAATGTTGGATCTCGCACGGACAGTGGCTAAAACTACTGACATGAGGAATGTCTTACCAGTTCCACCAGGGGCATCCAGGAAATATAAACCACCATTTCCATCATCAATTGCCTTCATTAATGTATCATAAACTTCCTTTTGTTGAGGATTCAGCAGCGGTACATTCGTTTGAACTACTAAATCTAATTCATGATGATCATATTCACGTTCCCGTTCCAATTCTCGATTAAATGCGTCATTCATTTCACGATTTGGTGCTGGCATTCCTAACCTGACTAATAAACTACCGCACATGAGGTAACACATGTCTTCGATTAAGAGCAAAGCCCGATTATGTATTTCCTCATTCATCTTAAGATCAGGATTTCTCGAACTAACACGAATTTGATGTAAAATATCTTCTGACATATTATTCTTGTATTTGTGCCACAGGTTAGATGGGTTCGATGGATTGTTCACGCGAGATTTTTTGCTCTTCGTCAGTCCTTTCATTGACAATGTTTCGATTCCTTGTTGCGTGACGGCTTTGTTGTGAAAGATTCGAACGTTTTGGTGTCGGCATTATCAATAATCAATAATAAAATCAGCAAAATGCTCTCGAAACAAAACGTCAACCGATAGACAAAATATCTATCAAACCATAGACAAAAAAAACATAGATGGCACATCTATATATTTATTTATATACAGAATCGAAATTCCATTTTTTTTTACAAATATTTACAAACATAGAGTATACATAAATATACAATAAATAGAGAAAATAATAAAAAATATAAATACACAATAGAATAAGAAGATGCCTTTCCATTTGCTTTTTGTTATAATATTTTTAACAAATAAATGATTAAACTGATATTTTCACTAATATATATTTTGTTTTTGTCTTTTTTTTTCTGTCTTTTGTTTTTTTTTTTGTTTCAAAATATTCCGTACCTTACGTAGGTACCTACTTACATTACCTACTTTTGCGTCATTTTTAGTTATGTTGCTGGCTATGGCAACACTTTCTCAACTGACAGCTGTCAAGTTACAATAGTCTTGTATGAAAACATGTTTACGTAAATGTTCAATATTTTTTCTTGATCAAATCTATTTTGAGTATCCCATGGACGTTTTTGGGTTCTAAGCTACCTTTCCACCAATTTTCAGCCAAGTCGGTTAGGCCGTTCTTGAGTTATAAAAACAGTTATAACCCGACTTTCTTTTATATATATAGATATAATTATTTTTGTACTTGAAATAGTACATTTGTACAAAAAAGTTAATCAAATGTACAAAAATAAACATAGTAATTTGGTGCTAATTGATTTATTGACTTCCTGTATTAAATAAAAGGAGATTATAATTAAAACGAGGGTTGTTTTATTTTATGTTTTTATTGGAGATGAAGCAGTGCAGAGCTATCAACCTTTTGCCAAAACCAGCATTCAAGATGTCACAGAGTAATTGCTTAAAAATATAATTAGTGGGGAAAGGATGGTTTATCGTTTGCCTCCAACTCTGGCGGTGGGTTTCTTGGCGACCTTAGCAGCCTTGGTCTTGGGAGCCATCTTCTTGTTAACCGGCACGACCTTGGCGGGCTCCTTAGCGGCCTTGGCTGTCTTCTTCTGTTCTTTCGCAGCCCTTAAAATAAAAACATGTACTTATAAAACACAATTTAAACACCATTGTAAAATATTGATTAATATATTATGTCACATTCCAGAGAAACGCATCTTTTTCTAATAATTTACTGCATTTGTAACTAAACATATTTGACATTTTGCAATCACATGCAAGAGAGCACAACCGGTCGAGACCAGGGCACTCTTATGACACTCAGCCAGGGAGGCTGGACACTGCATGCGGGAAACATGGGTTGTGTTCGTGTGTGGGTTGGGGAGTTTGCAAGTGTATATTTATGTTTTTTAAAGAGATCCAGATTGTAGGAAGGAGGAAACAGATGCTGGAAGAGCATTCCGAAGCTTACCGGCGACATTTAGGGCGGAACTTTAGAAACTGCAAGTTCTTGGTCGACACACGTTAACCGTGTATGGATTACATTTATAATAATTTAAATTTTTTAAATTTTAAATTATTATCCATCAAGTTTTTTGATAGAAGTAAGAATATTGAAATATATTCTGAAAAACCTTAACTTAAGATTTGGGTGATTAAATGCTGAAAATTGATGTATTAACAGAAATAGAAGAGTTACCAATTCTGTGTAAATAGGATAAGATGTGATACTTTTACACTACTACTACCGCTTTTACACACCAAAGAGTTAAGATCCATATAATTATTTTTAGCCATACAGGTATGGTATAAGCAATTTTATTTATTTCGATTTTTTCGATCGATATTTCTTGGTGGAATTCCATTATATCAGATATAAAATGAAAGATTCTTTAGAATTTATTCCACATATATATTTTTTGACGACATGTTTCAGCCTTGAAAATGGCTATCCGACCTGGCTGAAACATGTCGTCAATTTTTTTTATATATGTGGAATAAATTCTAAAGAATCTTTCATTTTAGATCTGAGCAATTTTTTAAATTAAAACTCAGTAGTTTCATATAAAGTTTTACTTGTTTTATTCTTTAAATTTAATATTACCTACTGATTAAAAATATTTTTCAATTATATTACTCCGACAGCAAAGATGAAACAGTACCACTTTTGCATACAATCTACCTTTTAATGGGATCTAGGAGTACCCTTGAAGGAATATTTTTATGACTAGATTTAGGTTAGGTTTAGTTTGTTTTGGATGGATAATAATTTTCAAATTATCCAAACTTAACCTAGTTATAGTATAATATAAATTAAAAATGCGAAAGTAGATTGCATACTAAAGTAGATGTGTGAAAGTAGATTGCACACTAAAGTGGCACCGCTTAAAACTATCATACATTTTATCACTAAAATAAAGAGACTTCGGTATTCTGATGTTGAACATAAGTGGATTATTAAAAAAAAAATACCCAGGTATGAAGGTATCATCAATCAACACTTTACTACGCTAAGTAACAAGAGCGGAGCCAGTGAAAACCTAAACATTCAAAATCTTGCAGTCTGTATTTAATTTAGAAATTGAATACAGATATACAATACATATTCTTTATAATATATATTTGTATACTAAATTATTTTCCAACAATATAATTTATGATCCGAGTTTTAAGTTATCAATACCTAAACTCTTAATTTATTTTTCTCCTGCTGGTGACCCTAGCTGGTTTAAGTTACTTCTTAGGACAAAATGGTCCAGGCCTCGTGAACCTTATCATCCGTTTTCCTTCCCATTAGCACAAAGTCATTGTTTCCCAAAAATATACCTCTTAGGGCTCCTGGGACTCGCTTCTTGATGGCTGGTGGGCCTCCCTTCCAGAGACCTCTCCGGAAGGGAGGTCTCCTGAAGCTTCTATTATCTTCTACTATCTGGTGGACCAGGTAGTAGAAGTCGTTTGTGTCGAGGTGCGCCTGCTGGAGCAGGTGGCAGAAGTCGTTGTTCCGGAGGTGCTTGCCAAGTTTGTCCAATTTGGAAAATCGCCGGTGGCAGCTGTGGCAGCTGATCGGGGGTACTGACAAGGGAGTCTCACTGCAGAAGAAGAACAATGTCAGTTGACACCTTCACATTAGCACAAAGTCATTGTTTCCCAAAAATATACCTCTTTTTATTTGTTGCAATGATTTCAATATTACATAGAAATATTACAATAAAAAGCTAATGAATTAAAAGATTCACAACGATAACCCTCAAAGAGGTTCGCAAGATAATTCTTAAAAAGGTTATTGAACTATATTTATTTAAAATCGAATTTGAGACACCGAGTTAATGATATTGTCAGTCTTAGTGAATTATTCAGACGATCGTCTTACATAAAGCTGCATTGCATCATTTACATGCGTCGCCTGCTAACTGCTGTACCCGAGATGGGTCCAAGTTGGGCTTTACCTGATGGCCTGCTCCCGCTGAGCCTTGCGCACCTCAGGATTCATGTTCTTCGTGGTCGGGATGTCACTGAGGGAAGCACCGACGATGGCGCGCTGGAACTTTTGCGTACGCCTCGTGTGTTTCTTGGTCTGCTCTTCTTCCTGGCCCTTCTTGTACTTTTGCCTGCAAAATAATAATTGTACATACTTGGTTAGCATAGTATATATAATATAATCGTGTCGGAAACAACAGGGTCAGATCCTGTCTGCCCAGAAGTGGGCGACGTCGATGGCGTTACTTCTGGCCATCATCAGGTCTTCCTGGGTGCAGCCACTCGGGCATAGTAATAAATAATAATTAAATGAATTAAACAATCATACCTTATCCTTCTCTGTGGATGACTCTTGTGGTGCTGGTATTATATGGTTCACAAGTTGGACACGCTTGGAAGCTGAAGCTGCAATTACAATAATGTAATAAAACCAAAAATCAATATATTATATTTAATTACAACCAACTCCCATATAGCGTGCACTTGTTTAGAATGTTTCTTCAATTCCTCGGAATCTTGCCTTAGAGGTCGTTAGAAGTCGAAATAATGAAGTATATATGTTCCCAGGTGAACCTTTGTTTGCTGAGATGTCTTTAAGCAAGGCATGGACTGTGACAATTCATACAACAAATTGACGGCAAATTGTGGTAAACATATGTTACAGATATGGAACAATTATGTAGGAAAAGACTTTTTTTCTATATCGCGATCTCGACATTTATGATATAGGTGAGTTGACTGTGTACATAAATATTTACTAACCACCGATTTGATTGTCGTAAACGAGATATCAAAATTAACAATTTTTCTGTCATACGATCGACTTGAAATTTTGTATTTAATCACTATTATAACGTAATTTAATATATAAAAAATTTAGTAAAATCAACGAATAAGTAATGAATCCTCTAAATCCGTAGTGAAGCAAAACTAAATCTCAACAATTGACATACGATTATTTGAAATAATGTGGTTTCATTTATTTTTCAAAATGTTTTTAGGACCTACCATTCGTGAATTATAATAATATTAAATAACTTCTTATCATTAGAGGGTATAATTATGGCATTACAAAATTATTTTTGATGAACCAACCTTTTTTTACATTAGAGTCTAATGTAACAAAAAAAAAATGTTTCTACATGAATTCTTATTACAAAATCGCGCAATGCTGTGTTACATTTATACCAAATTTTAAAGAGTCGGCTAAAACAAATGTCTCTAGACAGCTTTCCAGTAAAAATAATTAATTATTTGTCATAAGTTAATAAATAATAAGGTAGTTTCGATTTTTAAAAATGTTTTTATCCAGGTTGTTACGATCCTTAACAATTTTTATAAGCATGTAATTTTATTTGAAAAACGGATGAAACGCTTTTACGTGTTTTACATTGATTTATATGCATAGGAAAATTTTAACTTCAGAGGGCGCCCTAGACGGGAGTATTTGCAGCACGTGTTTGAGGACATGAGTTGTAGCTCTTATGCTGAGCTGAAGAGGGTTGCGGAGGACGGAGAGGAATGCAGATCGAGATGCAAGATTCTGTTGCTGCAAGCCAATCCACCGGATTGATACTACGAACATATAGGAAAATTAGTTTCGCTTAAGGAGTGTTAAATTAAAAATAAAAATTATATACAATACCCCTCCCCGCATGAATCTCAAACGCCTACACACGCGTCATAAAATTCAGACCCTCCATCAACACTTCATCAATCTAACAAAAACATTCTACAGATCCACAAAACAACACAAAAACCCTCTGATCAACAGATTGGGGGTTCATTCCAATGTCCTGCCCAGGTGAACTCACCAATGGTTTAGTCCACTACATGTATATTTATTAGTGTCTAATTTAGTTTTTCTTCCCTGTATGTTTAAGTGTTTCATTTTATGTGTCTGTCATGTCTCTTTTTATGATTTATTTTCTTTCTTTCTTTCTTTCTAACTTCTTCAACATGTATCCTAGTTTTAAGTCCTAGTGTTAAGTACAATCACATGTCAGAAATGCCTTCCATTCAAGGAAGGTGTAAATAAATTCATAATTAAATATATTAAGTTCTTGTTATAGTATCTAACACATTATTGTAGTAAGTTAAGAGACAATTAATGTCTGGTAATTTAAGTTAGTTATTATTATTTGTAAGCTTGTAAGAAAAAAAAAATACCTTAAATAAAGAACCAATTAAAAAAAAAAAAAAAAATACCTGCGGCGCCCAAACCCCCGACCCCAATATTTTTTTTTCCCACATTCGAGGAAACATTTGAATGGCTTAATTCAAAGAAAAATATCAATTATCTCTTCTAGAACATGTACATTGACTAATTAGGTTAAAAAAAATATCAGAGAAGCTACAAACAATTTTAAAAAAATTAAGAAAAAAATGTCCACACCTTGTGGACATTGGAGCTACCAGTAAAAAACACATGTCCACAACGTGTGGACATTGGAGTACAAAGATTGGAGTACAAAGATTTCTTATATTACGAGTATTTCACATGAAATTTCACGCTTTGGAAGGTTTCAAATGAATAATGTACAATGATTAATTTCAATTTACGACTTTAAGTATATTTGTTTATTTTTGTTAATCACACAATTGAACACTAAAAATAAATGAATGATCATCGGAAAGTTCTTGTGAATTGAAATCAATTTTAAAATATTACATTTTTATAATATACATACTTAGTAAACTGCTCAAATTACATTTTTAACATTTGAGCAGTTAAAAATAAAATAAATATTATTATCATTAAATACGTAAATCTAAAATTGCAACAAAGGTTAACAATAATTTGAATTCTTTGTTCGAATCAATTCTAGAATTATTTCCTTTATCACTGCAAAATCATAGGCAGCGTTTTATATATACTTCATTGCACGAGCTAAGGAAAGTGTAACAGAAATATTTGTGTATTTATTGTGAGTAGGAAAAATGGTTCAGCCTCGGGAGAATCGAGCTAATCACTAAAGCTTTATAAAAATTTACTTACGTCCAAATATGCCTCGAATACTACAACTGTCGTTTTGCATTAATCCCCCTATTTCTGATGTTCTGAAGAAAGTTTGAAACATATATGCCTACTCGTTATAGCTTCGAGATGCAGAGCTGACTTGGAACAAAAAGAGAAATATGCCAGTTGAAACTTCGTTGAGGTAAGTTTCAGAAACAATTTGCTCCAGCTAGGGAAGTGTCTTCTTCCACCTAATGTGGAAGAAGATGTGAAGGGCATATGTAAAAGCAGTCAGCCGCCAGCCAAAAAAATGCCCACGGACGACGCCAACCTTAAAACTGGCACTGCTCGTAACAAAAAGTCTTTTCCATCATTACAATAAAATATTTTAAAAATATACTGCAGTTTCGATTTTGAATCTTTAATTATGTTTTGTTAGGGATTGTTTCCCAATAAAAAGACTCAACAGGCAAGCGAATAAAAATAAAATTACAAATGAGTTTCTGAAGCGGTGTAAAAAGGGTTTCTTTCCGGTTCCGGGGCCGGACCACCCAGCTCTCGGCACGCGCCCGTTCGGGCCGAGTTCTTGAGGCTTCTGGCAACTTCGGGCGCATCCGTTTTACTTCGGAAGCGCTCGACTCAACCAGGCAGCTTCGGGGGAGCTCGGCAAGTCTCGGAAGTGCTCGGCCCACCCAGGCGCGCACGCGCGCGCCTGACGTTTATCTGCCCCTAATAAGATTCCAATTTGTCAATTAGAGGGCAACACTGGACCACCCGGCTGGTTCACAACTTGCCCGCTCGCCAATAGAGGCGCTTTTTATTATACAATCAAAAATTATATTATTTTAGTTTAATATTTCTACTTTATTATTACTTCCTTGATACAAATTATTTATTTTATGAAATCGGTGTATTATTTTATATATCCTATTTGAATTGTATCTGTATAAAAACAATGTTACCAGTTTTGTTTTCATAAAAACGGAACATTGGACTTGAAAATTGAAAACACGGGGCTAAGTAAATAAAAATGAATACATTTGAGACGAAATTTTGAGCTTATACTTTAATTTAGATTTTTTTTCATCCATATTTTTGTGCCTTTTTAAAATCATAATTCAGAAAAATATGTAATTTGTCTAACAATTTTCACTCAAGACTGTCGACGAGACCGGTCCATCCAATAAATATATCTAAATTTTAAAAAATCTACAAAATGTACTATTTGGTAATCCTGGTAAAGGTCGAGATTTTACCTGCTGACACAACTTGTGGCGGCAATTCATGTCAACCATATTTAATTACTTTATATTTACTTCCTTCGATATCAAAAAAGTATATTTATTTTGGTTTATGAAATCATAAGGTGTAAAATTAATTTATTTTATAAAGGATCCAAGTAAGTTTTTTCGTTATACTCGTATGAAATCATATAAGATTCATTTTAATATGTACAAATCAGAATTTATAGCTATTTGATGCTTAGTTTTCAATTAGACTGACAGTTACTTAGTTGGAATGTATGCCATAAAAAATTATCGGTATACAGGTATTGCACCTTTAACTGAATAAATATGAATTAAATATTTAATTGTGACTGCGTTCTTGGATGAATTACTACGCGAATTGTTAACTTTTATAAATTACACTTCACACGTTAAAACCTTAATCTCCTTAGCCTCACCATTTCCCATCATTGTGGTCGAACACTCGCATTCTCGGCCTTGGGTCTTCTTCTCAGCGTGGGTATGTTGAGGGCTTTCTTCATGTGGTCCTCATCTCTCCATTTCTTAGGCGGTTTTCCCTTATCTTTTCAGATATGAAGGCCATGAACCCCGAATATATTTCGAACTCTGTCCTTAGTCCAAAATCTTCATCTCTGCTACATGAATCCTATCCAAGTCACGTTTCAACTGGGAACGCTTAAACTTTAATAACTTTTAAAATAATTATATTTGATGTCCCGATTAATGGCATGGTGTTTTAACAGTGCTATGAAAAAAATATTGCCAACTGCTTATTCTTCGTTAAAATATGAAATTTAGTGATCGCTGTTTTAATGTTATAATGTATGATATCGCTGAATATGAGTATTTATATAATATATCCAAATTAGGTTATTTATCCTGTTAAAAGATAGAAAATAATTAACAAAAAAAGTGTAAAAAACAAAAAAAGTAAAAATCAAACTGAATATTTTATTTTTTGTAATTAAATTACAAATCAGGCAGTAAATAAGTGCATCATGTCTCCTGCGGCTGAGAAATTATTCAGGTTGATAAAAAAATGATCGCATATTTATGCAACAATGTCGGGGCATAAAATGCGAGGGCCGCGGTCGCAGAATAACCTCCACGTCCGAGTTCCAGAGAGGGTCTTGTAATTCGCGAAAATTCCGGCGCTTTTCAGAACTGCTGGGAGCCATTGTCCAGTGGTTAAAGCACTCAATGTATGATTATTTATAATAAGATACCACAAATTAATGCCAGAAATATATATATATATATTTGAAACGAAGTTTTCTTTCGTTTATAATTTTCATCCGTTGAAGAGTAAAACCAGAAAAGAAATCACCATCATTGGCTACACTCTCTTTTTGGTTTTCATTATTTATATAAATACCTCCAGTTCCTCTAAAAAATATCAGTCACCCATAAAAATATCTGTCATAGTTCAGTAACATTATTAAAATTTAAATAAAATGCACTGCTTCATCGTAGTGGTGTTGTAATTTAATATTGAGGCAACAATGACCATTAAAATTCATCTCATATACATGGTCCATATTTAGAGTAATGTGTTTTTTCCGTCAACCTAAGTTATATTTACTTAGCTTTCGGTAAAGCATCATACAACACAGATCTTATACAATATACTATTATATTTCAGATCAGTGTCATGAACTAAAATATATGTATCTAATCCACACGTGAGATTTCTTCATCACTTTCTGGCGGAATTCTCCAGTATGCGTTGGCGTAAAAAATAACGCTAAGGGCCCGCCTCTCCAAAGTCCAGAGGTCCATTCGGGGTCCTTTGTCTCGCTGTGAGCGGCAAAGGAAGGGGGGCGCGGCAGGGGCGCCCAGCGGAGCCCCGCGCGGCATTTTGACACGCCATTTATTTTAATTTCTTTTCCGCCGTTAAACGGACCTCTTCGCATTCCGAAATTTAATTATCAGCTTAGGGTCATGTTTCTCATATTGTTTGCGGGCCAGGATAATTACCTATAGGTATCACCTGGACTGGACATGATTTCTTTTCACCGCAGTCCGGCAACACAGAACAGAACAGAACAGAACAGTAAAGTCTTCTTGTTAATGCAGTGATAAATGTTATCACGGTAAAGTTGACTTTCTACAACAATTACTGCATTGTTTATATATATAATAACGAGTATATATCATTTTATTACCTTTTCTTTAAACATTTTTAAAGTGAAAAACAGATATCAGGTTTTAATTAAATGAATACCTCTATATAATCCTCCCCTTAGGTCCACGCCGCAGGTAGGAGCGGCTAAGCCCGGCAGTTGAGGAGCGCGCTCGGCAGCCGAAGACGTTGCAAACTATTGGATGACATACCATCTGAACAATATTCGTAGATTTGTCCCTACTCGTAGTTACCCGATGGCAAGAATACATAAAATATCTCGCTTCCCTTAGGTCTTCTTGGGTATCTTCGACGAATAAGTATTTCAGCGTAGATCTTCGATAACCGTAGTGCTATATTAAATATGCGCTTACGTCATCCGATGTAGAATTGCGGTAATTATTTATTTTCACTTTATAATATATCCCGATAATAAAGTATTTGTTTTAAGAGCGGCGGACATTGTTTGGGAGCTCATGCATACTTTTGTTTGGCTAACTCTAAAAATAAAGTTGAGACAATAGTTAAAAAATAATAATTATTTATCCCAAAATTATTGGATAATGTAAATATTTAGCAAAGAAATGTTAATGTTACCGAGAGATGAGATGAAAAACGTGTGATTAACCATAAATAATATTTTTTACATAAACAAATTAGATATATATATTTTTTGTTACAATTGAATTATGATAGCGTTTTTCAAGCTTTACATACTGTGGTATTTCAGCGCTACACAGCCACAGGAGCCGCTTCAGGTGATCAAAACGCATTAAAGGCACCTTCATAACTAAGGAAAAAAACTATACTTTAAAAACTATACTTTTAATGTGATTTTATCAATCCGGTTCCTTGTCAATATTATCCAAATACCCACGATTAGAAAGATTTTTTTTTCTATTATTCTACTGAATTAAAATAAATTTGTTCCTTGTGCTGAAATTATAAAATGAATAAAGAAACTGTTTTTACTTGAAACTTTTAAAATAATTAAACAACTTTACGCTTTAATATATAAAATAATATATTTATACATTAATTTGCCTAATTTTTGTTTTTCATCATGATATTGCGCAAGCTTTCCACTTTCACAGTCACGAGTTTATTGTAGTTACAATGCATCAGCAATTTTTGAATTTAATTTGTTTCATTAGTAAATGTCAATAATTGAACTATTTTTCAGAGATGCCTACAGAAGAAAAGGCTGACTTCATATACCTGTCTGTAGATTCAACAATCGAAGTATGACGTTCAGAAGTAGTACACCTATCCCCCGATTTACACGGTACTTGTTTTACACGTTTTCGCTTTTACACGGTTTTCCAAATAAGTTTTTTTTTGTTTTTATCGCACTCTACTAAATGCTACTGTGTTTGAACACGTGTGCTGTGTACACATCTCACAGGGAATCCCGAGCTAGTTGTGCTGACTTGCTGCACACACACACTGTGTCTGTATTTCTTCATTGGGCGGAGAAGGTTTTGATGATTTTACTGATGATCATATCGCAGAGTTAATGGCTGATAAAGAACTAAGTGAGGATGATTTAGTTAACTTAGTTTGCGAAAGTGAGTCTGACAAATCTGATGAAGAGGAATTAGTACCAGTAACATTCACTGCTAAAGTCATCCCCGAAGGACTCGCATTGGGAAGAAAGCTGGGTAATCATTTTATACAAAATGACACAAACGTTGAAAGGGCTTTACGATTCCAACGTGACATAAATCGCTGCTTGGCTCAATATGAAGAAGTTTACAAAGATCTTACAAAAAATTCGAAGCAATTGTTAATAACCGATTTTATTACCACCTTTCAGAATGTAAATATTTCTGCTTCAAACATCGAATCGGCACAAATAACTTCGAGTGATGAAAGTGAATTCCAACCTTCGATTCCGAAAAAAAGAATGAGAGTAATTTCTGATAGTGATGAAGGATAATAAAACACCTTTGGTTTTATTTTTTGTTCTTCTGTTTAATGTATGTATTGTACTTAAATAAAAAAACAGTGTTTCCGTAATATATTACATATTTTAACCTGTCAATGCATTTTATTTTTATTTCTGTGTACACCTAAAAATATTGAAAAAAATCACAACTGTTAAATAGCAAAATTATGAATTTTCTGCAAGCTTTTCGATTTACACGGTTTTGACTTGAAAATTTTTAATTTTCGATCTACACGTTTTTCTCAGGAACGTATCTACCGTGTAAATCGGGGGATAAGTGTACTTATAAAAACCGTAACCTCAATTGGATATTAATAAATATACTATTGATCGATGGGGCGTATCTGCTGAAGTAAGAAAAATCATTGTTTCACAAGTAAGGAGACCGCACTAGGATCTAATATCTAGCAACACATATAATAATCGTGGTATCATTTAATGTTGAGAATATACCTATTTGACATTATTAATACGCAAGATAATCGGATTATTATACTCGTACATAGACCTTTAGGAATCTGGTGGTGGTTAAGCTGTTGCGTCCTGCAGAGGTATGATAGTTGTAGGTTGGTAAGTCTTGGGCCGACTAATGGAGCCGGCCGACAAGTGCTAACTCAACACCTCTGAGCCGATAGTGTTTTAAGATGTTTACCTTTCCATAAAGCTCTGAATGAGTTTGCTCCGCTCCGCGTCTCTCCGTCTCCCTGTCCAAACAGTGACACGGGAAAATAAATAAATAATGTGAAATTCCCAAATGCGTGCATTCGCTCGAAAATATGGTTTACGCCAAGCGAAACGCGAGGCATGGACAATATGGACACGATCGAGGAAAGTATCTCATGCTGTATCTTGCGAATAAATGATTCATCAGCCGCACCGCGAATACTTTGTTATCGTGCCGTATTCATTTTATTATAAAAATAAACATTTTTATTTAAGAGGTAAGATGCTTATTTTATTAGTGTATCTAATCTGATCTGAATTTGATCAGACAAATAGTAGAAGGAAGTTAAATACGGAAGACGAAGGATCGAGAAGGATAGAGACTCGTGAGCATAGTTCATCGGTAAGTAACTATCTAGTTATAGTACACAATATCTGTTAATTATGTAAACATTTCTCTATACCTACATTTTTAAAACTAGGTTCCGTGGAAAATGAACTGTTTTATTTATTATATAATAATTTAAAATACGAAAATATTACGTATCGTCCATTTATAGAAATTTGAGATAGTATAGTAAAAAACCATGAATCATAGGCACAGATTTTCAATTTATTTGCGGTAATCGTAGGTAAAATAATAGTTCCAATTACGCCTATTAGAAATAATCAGTTGTATTTAGAAGACTAATAAGATTTTTTTAGTGTTCCGCCGCCCAAAAAAATTCCAAGCAGTTTGAGAACTGGTGATCTGTGATTTTAAGAACAAACCATTTTTTTTATGTAAACACATACAGGAGAATACCGACAGATGGTGATAGTAATTTTTTTGAAGTCTCATCTGTGGAATTCTTTGACGCTTACCATAGTGTATATGGCTAAACGCTGCATGTGGAGTGTTGATCCGCCAACGTCATAGACTACAGCCCGAGATTCACGCATCATCCTTTATTATTACAGGAATTTACTATGAATGGGTGGTCTTTACGGGATGACTTTTGTCTACCACCAATTTTAATTGATAGGCTATGACTGACATTTTACGGGTGATGGATCAAATTCACACCAACCGGGGTATTTTAGAGCTCAGAAATCGATTAAAAATCCATTCTTTTTTATCTCCGTCGGGGATCGAACCCACGACCTTTGGCTTGCAAAGCAAACGCTTTACCATTGAGCTATGACCACCGGCATGTGATTAATCAGAACAATTATATTTTTAATAATTATTTCAAGGCTGAGGGTTGTGGTCAGCAAAATGGGGTGAGCGGCCAAGAGTAATGGTTTAATAGCGAAATGAATAAGAGTGGGAAATCCCAAAAACTCATTGGGCTTTGGTGTTTCCGTTTAGCCTCATTATGCCATGATGAAACTTCTTGAAATTATAGTATATCACTAACAGAATAACAGCGTTAGTCTCTCTTGCTTCAATATACCTAGTGAAAATATACATACTATATATTTTTAAATATGTTTGTTATGAGAGTCATCGAGATTATTATTTGACTATTAAATCTTATTCCATTCGTGCGCTTTAATAAGAGTGTTACTTTTTACATTTCTTTAAAGAGTTTTATATTATACTACTTACGCACTGGCGAGTATTGTGTGCATTATCTTGCTTCCAGGGCAATGTGAAATGTAATAATACATGTTTATACATGATTATTATGATTTGAAGAGTCAGGTATGGCGGTACCACATAACACTCCGAAGTTGGCGCTATAAATACAAGATAAATAATGGCAAGCGCCTTCTTGTGATGTTTACTTAGAGCGTGCATTAATATTTGTTAAAGGTAATACCTTCTATGTCCAGTACCGGATGTTGACTTACCTAATGTCTGAAATATTTATTTATATATCTACCCATTCCAAAAGTTTTTTTTTTCACAGTATAGATTTTACCTGTCACAGCCGACATAGAAATAGATCAGTGGCGTAGCTAGGATTTTGCCGTTCGGAATGGTCCCCGAATATATTACTTACTCCAACTTTAAAGAATAAAATATATTTAAAAATTGGTTTATCGTCGAACCAATAAATTGTAATATGAATTACAAAATAAAATTAGTTTTAATAAATAAAAGGCAATTTAAATTTGAAACAAATTTTAGATACTTTTTATTTAACTATATTTTGTTATTTTTTATTGTCTTGTAATAGATTAATTTAAGATTAAATACGGTAATTAATCATATTTAATGGTTCATCAATCACATAGAATTCATTAGCTCCAATGTTTTTACGCAGTCTTTAATGGGATAGCATTTCGCGACACCCGAGACCAAAGATCATCTTTTTTTTGCTCATTATACGATTATAATATACAAATACCATCTATGAAAATACAAAATAAAATTTATTTTATCAACTTGATATGGATCTACGGGAGGGAGGGCTGACACGGGATGAAACAAGGAGCACGGAAGCTGACAGCTTTGTGGCGATGGTTCGTGATGACCATATGCTCCCGTTAAGAAAGCGGGCATGGATTTGATTGATTTATTTGGTTAACTCGTAAATATCCTTTAGGAAGGACACTGAAAAAGATTTTCTTATGACACCTACTTTTTACAGCGGTGGATTTTCAGATTTTAATTAAAATAAAGTCAAAATATTTTCAAAGGAAGAATACAGGACTTTGTTAACAATAAAATGGTAACTAGTCTATCAAAAATATCTGTCATTTTTAATTTTATTTTTAAATTATACAAATGTATTGGCTGATATATAGACAGTTTTCAAATGCCATAATTAAAGGTGAAAAATAATGTAAAAAAAATAAAAGTAGGCTAGGGAAGATGTATAAAGGTGTAGGAATATTCATGCATTATATTACAGAAAAAAATAATGTGCGAGTACAATTTTATGGCACGACTAGATAGTGGCGTCCACGTTTATGATTATGACACTTTTCAGGTTTTATGGCGGCTGAAAACATACCAATGAATGAATCGGCGGATGTTGTAAAGTGCATAGTGCTCCCTGGCGGCGTCTTACTTTATGGTGTTCAATGAAACTTTCGGGAGAGGTTTTCACCTTGAGAGTCTCACTTAAAAATAAAGAGACTTTCAACTTTAAAAATTCGATCTATATTTGTACTTTAATATTTATTGATTTCTCTGCTCAAGATTACCAAGAGGAGGTTTTTTTAAATATATGTACAACACATTCTTGTAAATCAATGTTTTCTTACTTTAAGGAAAGCATACAATGGATTAATAATGTATTGTATTTGTTTGGTTATAAATGTAATGTAATTGAACTCATATCAGCGTTGGTTTAATCTCCCAGTTTCTTATTACTACATAACTAACTATATATTACTTTATCACTAGCCACCACTGGAATCGTGGATTTTATTGAGAGACATGACCTATAGTTAAGGAAAAATTTCCCAAGCAAGGAATGATTTCGTACATAAATATTTAATAATTGAGATATTAATTTCAGCTCCCGAACTCTTATCACTCTGAAGAACCGAAGACCAATGAATTTATTCAAAAGTATTTCGAGAAATTAAAAATGCGATATCTGAGTGAGTTTTTTGCTTCATGACAAAATATCCACATTTGGATACGTACGCGCTAAATATAATGTTTAAGAAATCATTTAAATGGACGTTTAAAAACCCCAGGTTCATAACATCTTCAACAGGTAGGGTGGGAATATGAAGTAATTAGTTTATTGGTTTTAAAGTTCTTGCAGGGCTTATCCTCGCGTGGGTACCTACGTCTATTCATTCAACATTTTGAATGTGGCTGTATTCTTTTGAATTCTATTTTGGCGCCACTTTTATAATTCTGTTGTTATTTTAACACCAGTTTTTTTTTATATCCGCTCTATGGTTGGAGGATATGGTCGCCACAAATTACCACCACACACGTTCGGCAATTGCTATTGTATTATCCTTGCCCTGTCGTTTGACCTTATTTTACCGTGAAGATGTACAGATTTTCTAACTCCATTTTTATATTTCGAGATAATTTAGTTTTTTATTTAATTTTCCAAGAAAATTATCCTTTATTTACTAAAAAAAATATTCAGAAAAATAAATAAATGTTTATTGCAATGACAGTAATTGGTTCGCTAAACATAATCTTCAAGAGGTTGATGTGTGACTGAAACGGTAAGATCTAGGATCTTAGATTTTAACAATTTTTTGTTACTTAATCTCACTGATATGGTTTTTAAAACCTTGATAAAGGAGAAGTTTTCAAATACATGTCGTTACGGATAATGATGTATCTGGCTGATAATAGTATTTAAACTACGTACATACTTTTTATATAGCAGACCTTCGATTGCGTATTATTTCATTTATTAATACTATGTTCGATATGTGTATATTAGTATATGTAGTAAAATCATGCTGTGACATGTTTTCAGGACCATAAAATATTAGTTTTTGACTATTAACTTCTTCTAATAATTAATGACGAACATCACAGATTCTATAAAATGAAGTTGTTTTAAATTAAAATTCTTTAGATGCCGTTTTCCCCAAGAGGATGGCATCTTATGGACGTAATTAAAAAAGATAAATTCCATAAAAAAAAACAAATTTTAAGATTTGAATTTGTGTGAATAAAATGTTTTTTATTTCACCACTCTTGGTTTTATTGGGTTGTTACAAGGTTACCGTTTTTTTTGGGTCATTGTGTATACATACTCATATAATAATATTATAAATTACTCTTACATATCGTTAGATACACGAAAGTACCATTTACAAATGGTCAATTAGATTTCAGATATTTGTAACAATTCTAGTTGCTATCGATAGCTCGGGCACGAGGACCGATGTATAAACGTGCATAGCAAATTAATGTCAATACTTCATTATCGATAGTTCTTTTAATCATTCAACGACTGCGAACGTAAATAAACATTTGATACGGATCCTACTGTATTACAGAAATAATTTTATATAATATTTTTAATGTTCAGTTTTTGATTTTTTCCCAATTATTTTGGAAACGAAGCAAAAATATAAACGCAGCATAACATTACAGTTATGTTCAACATTTTAGCAAGTGAGTACAGTTTTAATTACAAATTTCTTTTCACGAAAATAAGTAATAGGTAAGCTTAATGTATTTTTTGAAATTCCAAAAAGGATAATCGTAAGACTCTAAGGTGTTCACACAGATTAAAGATAGATAACAATCGTACTTCAAGTCTTGTTATTGTTTGATGAAACAAAACCAAGAAGAAATACACAGTGGTAATTAACGGTAAATGAGTAGATTTTATTCTTTGTAGCCGTATCTTCTCCACTCTTTTTCATTGTTGATTTTTAGAGAAAGTAGTGTATTTTTTTTTATATCCTTATTATACTCGTCGTACTTATGTCGATTCCTTGAATATCAAATTTAAACTTTTCTGGTAAAACAAACATATTTTATATGAAAAAGCAGAAAAGTTAATAACGTTTCATATATGAATGAAACACTAGTGTTATTCATATAAAAAAATGTTAATATAAACAATGTGTGAGGATTTATGCAAGAAGTTAGTAATTTTGTTTTTGTTTCACGAATATTGATTATATATATATATATATACTTGAAAATAAATATGTAACAGTTGATTCAGAAGGAGTGAATGAATAAATGACACCATTAGATGTTTAAATATTCAAAGATAAAAATAATACATTGTCGTGAAGTTCAAATAAAATATGTTTTTGCCATACACATAATTAGATGTCACAATGATTATTATTATTGTCTTGCTGCGTAGGTATGACAGGCAGGCGGCGTATCGCAATACAGTTATAATATAAACGATCTAACTTTAGTGTCGATCGATATACCACTCGAGAGGGATCCCCTCGATGAGTGATCACGATAATTGATTATTTAACGAGACGAAGAAGTGCTACATATTCAAATGCTCACATCCTCACGAGATAAGATGCTCACACGCTCATTTTTACATCCTCGGTGCTCACATCTTCACATACTCGCATAGCGTGTCTAAACTTGTTTTTTGTCCGAGAGTGCTTTACAGGTCCATAAATGAAATCTAATTAATATTATTCGAGTAAATTATTTTCTGTAGAGCTTTCGTTCTCAAGTGATATTTCAGTGAAATATTTAAGCTTATCGTGTTATGACAGATGAATTTGTTATCTTTTTAATTTATTAAGTCAAAGTTCTAGGATGCAATAATACGAGTATAATACTGTGGGCAAAAAATACAGGTATTTTATTTTTCTTTAATTTTCGCGGGCTAAGTGATTCGAATTAATATTTTTATTTTTATGTTGGCACTACTGTCACTGACATCTGTGCCAAATTACAAATCAAAATATTTATTAGTGTTTGAGATACCCGTTCTTTTGTAAACAGCTAAAAGTGTTTTTTTCGTTTTTTATAATGTCTGACACTATTTAACGACGCAGTTCCATTGAATTTTGTGTGTGGAATGAAAAAATCTTTTAGGAAAAGTAAATGAAATATGTGCATTTGTATGTATGGTGTATGTCGGTTTGGCAGTGCTCGGTGAGCGTGTGATGGCATGAAGCCTCCCCCGAGCGGCAGGGCGCGGAGGCGCGGCGCGCGCTGGCCGCAGTTAGTGCAGAGCCGCCGCCGAGGTGGCCGCATGCGATGCGTCGGGAGCGCTGGACGGCATGAGGCGCGCGCAGTTGCTGGTGGTGCTGGTGGTGCTGGGCGTGGGGGCGCGCGTGCGGAAGCCGGGGCGCGGGGCGGGGCGCCGCCACGGCCCCCGCAAGCTGACGCCGCTGGTGTTCTCGCAGCACGTGCCCAACGTGTCCGAGAACTCTGCGGCCGCGGCCGGCGCGCCCGAGGGCCGCGTGGCGCGCGCCGACCCGCGGTTCCGCGACCTGGTGCCCAACTACAACCCGGACATCGTGTTCAAAGACGAAGAAGGAACGGGCGCCGACCGCCTGATGACGCAGGTACATCCCTCACCTCTGACCTCTGATCTTTATTCTTCGACACTGAATTTTCCGTGAGCGAGGCGCAGCTTTCCTCGCCGGAGGGATGCGCGCGGAACAACAACTTGCGTTCTTTGTTTCGAAGGTGTTTTTTTATAGTGATTTTTTAATGAAATGTGGAATGATATATTTTAATGAAAAAAAAATCGTATCAAGTGCATTTGATGTAATTACACTCGATTTTATTGACAATAATTTGATGAAAACAGTAATCATTCAATCAATCATGAAAACAGTAAAATTTATATTCTTTCACAGTTTGAAAGTATTATTTTAAAATTTCGATACGTAATACATTTTGAAGTGTGAAAAATTAAAAATTACATATCGCGCGCAACAAGTTTTTCAGTGAGATCAAAGATCCCCCCTCTCGCCTTAAGGAGAACGTTTCAGTTGTTCAGGAGACTTTCAGTAAACTTTCATCGAGCGACAGGAAGCTAAATATTAGCATTAACATTGGGCGGCCGAGCTGCTCGCGAGATATGGAAGTGTTGACAGCTCCTCGCGCCGGGCGGATTATTGTTTACACCGAAGTGTTGAGTGTTCGCAACTGTCATAACAAATTGAAAGCGCGGTCTTCGCCGGCAACAATAGATACTGACGAATTACGGATGCTCGGTAGCCGTCGCGAGGAAGATTTACAATCCCCGAACGTTACCTTTCAGCGGAGAAAGAAACGCACTAAATTACTCTGCGTAATTTATTTGTGTAACTGTGAAACTAATTGCGGAGGATAATGAACGACGCATTGTTTCTTTATGTATTCACTTTTGGAGTTTTCTGACGCCATGAGATATGGCCTCACCCCGGAGTAGACAACGGCGATCCAAACATACAGCCATGGTGGCGAGAAACAAGATTTACAGTCGAATTGTTAAAATCATCATGGACGTCGTAAAAAGTTGCACAATTGTCTTAAGAAATCATATGTTTACAACAATGTTATATTTAGTATAAACATGCATATTCCCTGCTAGAATTCTTGCTTATATTATCTTGTGTTTAGCTCGTATGATAGTGACGACATTAAAAACTAATAAATATATTGGTATCTGATCACAACGATTTTGATTTTTTCGTCTGACTCATTTCGTAGAATTTCTTAATACAATGTAAATAAGGTAACATGCTTCGACATGCGAGAAATACATGTTATTTAAAAGTGAATAACAAAAGTCACTTCTAGCTAGGAATTGGTTCGTTTGCCGGAGTCTTCGCTGCGGCCGTCGGTAGTTTTGTTGCATACTCTCAGCCGTGTCACTAATGTGACAATCAAATCTTCATTCCATTATTTACATTGTTAATCATGATTGTACGTTAATTAATACACTGTAATCGCTTACGATATTTCACTCACGTTGTTTGACCAAATAAATAATAACATAAGAATTCTTCTTCGTAGTATCAATCCGGTAGATTGGTTTGCAGTAACAAAATCTTGCATCTTGATCTCCACTCTTTTTGATCTTCTGCAACCCAACATAAGAATAGCAACAACGAATCAGTGATTTAAAAAGTTTATTTGATTTGTATACAATTTTCATGTATTTTAAAAGATTGAATGTATGTAAAAAGATTGCGGCTATTTGCAAAATTACTATCTATGAAATTTCATGAAATATATATTATAAATAGTACTAGGTCTTAGGATTAAAATATTCAGGTTTATTTTACATTTATCATATAATTAATGTGATTTTTCATTTAAAAAATGCGAAATAAAAGTAGATAATTTAAATTTGTTATTTCTAAAATTTTAATAAATATGAAATAACAGTTTTGTAGTTGTCTATTAACAGAATACTGTTAACATTATGTAAAACTCTTAAAGGGTAATTGTAATATTTACTATAAAATAATTACTGTTAAAATAATTTAAAATCTATGGATAAATTGTTTTATACGAAACCAGTAACAATATTTTCGTTGCAATTAAAAATTGATTACTGAAAGGTTTAATTTCCTTTATTTTCTTTATGATTTTCCATACATACTCTTATATGTATATTTGTGTTGCACGTTACCGCATATTTATCTTTCTTTATTAATTATTTTTCTTGAAATATCTTTATGATTGGTAATACAGTATATTCGAAACTATTTCATTTATTTACCATTATAAATAATTCATATAATTATTTACATTGGTAGCTACCGTAACACTTGCATGTAAGGTAATGTACCTTTATTTCACCTGTTAAAACTTATGTTGAGTAGGTATCCAACAGGAAGGGGTTAATGAATTCCTTTTCGGTTTGATGTAAAATAAGCTACGTGATTTTTCCCCACGTTAAGTTCAGGATTCAAAATAACAATCATTGAAGGCGCACTTTCGTCAGGGCAGTATTAGATTACTTAAGAAGATGTAGACATTTCAAAAAAGTTTTTTAATTTTTCAAAATTTCATCACAAGTGTACATTTATTTAGGTAATTATTATTCTGTTAGTCATTGTACTCGGAAGCTTTATCGATTGTCACAATACTTTAATTGTAAAAATGCGAATACAGGCTTATAAAAGTTAGTTCGTTTGCCTGTCATGCATGACGTGACAGGTTCAATCTCGAAGAAACCACAAAATAAAAATATCTTTTATTCCGATAATATTCACATCTATTTACAAGTGTGCCATATAGTTTAAAAATATACATATTCCAATACGTGTGGAATTGATCCTCCACTCGTAAAACATCTGTTAAGCATACTATAAAACTGATGATAAACTTAAGCCGTACAGTGAACAGCATCCATTCACAGTAAAATCTTTAAAACATACGTCGTTTGAAAT
This sequence comes from Glossosoma conforme, assembly GCA_022606575.1. NCBI lineage: Eukaryota > Metazoa > Arthropoda > Insecta > Trichoptera > Glossosomatidae > Glossosoma > Glossosoma conforme. The sequence goes on along the minus strand of JAGTXR010000100.1, from coordinate 3,429,154 downwards.
TTGAATATAAGAGCGTATTCTTAATACGTTGATGACTCTAACTGTGCGAGCATTTTCGTAGCACCCATTTGTGATTTTTCACTTGATTGATCACTGTCGGGTCACGTCGGGTGGTAATATCGTGTACGACGTGTTTATTTTTTCTTGGTCGAAGAAGAAGAGCTCATGTACGTGTTTATATCTATAAAAATGCATTATGTTTTGTGGAGTGTGTTACTTGTGCGAGTTTATGTGTTTCCTGACCTAAGCGACACGACTCTACGGCGAGCTCTGGCCGCCGCGGGCGGGTCCGCCATCGCTAGTCGCCCCGCCCGCCGGCCGCCGCCCGCCCTCGGTCGCGGCCATTTTCAAAGGTTTTTTATTGTAAAAATAAATCGATACGTACGCATCGCGGAGATACCGCTCTCCTGGGATGTTCTCTGCGCCGGAGCATTCGAGAAGCTGGGAACTTACGGATCGTTTAAAGGATCGTCTTCAAAAACTTGGTCGGTATGTGCGAGGTTATCCATACATTACATTCAATAAACTTTAAGTTGTATTAACACTAAAGGCGAAGTCCGTAAGAATAAGCGATTTATAATTACTAAGAAAAATACAGGAGAATACTCGTCTGGACTTATTCCGCCTCACACCAGCATTCCATTTTAAGACAATGGTGTATCTTCGAGCACAAATGAGTAATAGGAAAAAATGGTAATGTTCTAAGAAGGTAGTGTAGAAATAAAAGATGAATAACTGAATGGTTATAAAAATAAGATCAATTCAGGTTATAGTGAAGTTTTAAAAATGATCTTCAAATCACTGATATTCAGTTGTGATCATCACAAACAGAAAATACATAGAGTATTTATTCGATGATTTATTAGCCTCACATTCATACATACGACGATTCCACGGGACGGTTAATGGTGGTATTTCACAAGATCTCTCTTTGAATCAATCTGATTTTTCGATCATTTGTGAAGGGATCATTAATTGTCCCGATGACAGTTTGGCAGCTGAACTATCAAATCAAAGTACATACTATGTTTGTGATGCAATAACCAATTCATTAATTGATTAAAGTCAATCAATCTGCAAGTTGCCAAACTCCTTCAAGTTGCCTTCGCTTCCCGATTATTTTTTTTAATTAGGTTACAGATTTTTTATATTTTACGCAACCGTCCCAAGATGACGTTTTGTCGCTTAATGAAATGAGAGATTTCGTTTTTATTTTACAGAGGCTACTGCTTTTTAATTGGACTTTAAGGTCACCTTAACACATAAAAGTAAAAATCTATTTATTCTGATATTAAAAAGCATAATTATTAATTGTTATTCCGACATGTTTTATAGTTTAATGATAAACGATGTCGTTCATTTATTAATATATTTAATATTTATGTACAAAATTATATTACCATTAAAATAGGTAAATTTTATTTGATTTGTAACAATTATGTAGGTGCAGGGTATTTACGTTGTATAAGTGACGATAAGATTGCTTCAGTGAATTATATTCTGTTATCTTCCAAAATGTTTGCATTGCGATAGCTGGAAGTTTTCTAGAATTGAAAGACGCCGTAAAATATAAAAAAATGTTGGCGCTTAATGCGAGTAGGGTGAATCAATAGTTATTTTATTATATAATATATAATGTAATTAAACTCTTAAGTAGAAATAACTACAAAATATAAAAAAAACAACACTATATGGGGCTGGGTATTTAAAAAATGAATATATATGATAATCCCGACCGCGGGTAAAGATATTTAAAATTGTGGATTATCAGACATATAGTGCGAGTATTTAATTTTAAATATCTAGACATTCTAGACGCTGCGTGTGAATTGTTGAACTAACATTATAGTGGTTATCAGTGGAATATTTGAATACTAACTAGATGTATTAATAGACGTGCATGTATGAAAGGCTTTTTTGGGTGAGAGCATTGGTATTAATACCAACTGAATGTATTTAATTTGTGATTCTAATAATTTAGCTTTATAAATTTACCGAGGTTTACCGGGAGCCAAATACTATATTCATTCACATGATAGTCGTGCGAAATACCACTGTGCCATATTCTCACCTGCGATATTATCATAATTATTGCATCCGTTCCGACTTCTTGAAGTATTAGCTATAGTATTCCAAGAAGTTATGACTTATTTATTAAAATATTATGTAATCATAAAAAGTATTAATTAAAAAGATAACCAACGTTTATTTAATAACAAGGAAATGAGACATACCAGCGTAAATATTATATTTATCATTTTGCCCATTCTTCTTAGCACAGTCACACTTTTTTAATGTAAGAAAATGTCACAAGTATTAAAATTGCTCTTTTTATATTTCTTTCAGACTGTTCACTTAAAATATAACAATTCTTATAGAAATACAAATTATTTAAATTCATTCAATACACTGGCATCGAGATTTTTGAATCTCCTGCTTTTTAAGTAAATAAGTTTTTCTTGCACGTAACCCTCGAATTCACGATAGAAAATATACTGAACAAAGTTATGAAAAAGATTTCTATGTTATATATTGGTAGATATAAAATATTACATTTCAGTTTTATCTATTGTTTTTTTAATATAAACTTATCTATATAAGACCAACACCAGTAATGAATTTTTATTCCTCCGCGGTATTCTTAACGTTAAACCGGCTCGTAAGGATCGTACGCATACTGTTATGTTATGTGTTGAAAAAATGTCTACGTTTTTCATCAATTTGGAACTACACGCACACATACACTGTTTGTTTTTCTCTTATGGCGCATGTTACCCAGACGGTTGAACGTCACTGCAGAAATGAAATTCTCTGTTAATAATTATGTGCAAGTGTTTGCATAAAAACATCAAACATGGCTTATTATTTCAATTCAAACGATAATTAAATTGTTACATACTCTTCATACATGTGAAAGATTCAGTCTTGCTAATGCGGTCAGCGGTTTTCGACAAATTTTATTTGATTGTACAATTTTCACCGAACCACCGTTACGGCTTAATAAATAAAATCCGGTTATTACACACAATAGCACATTTTGGCCGAGTCAAAGATTGATTCCCTTAAAAGCTGGTTCTTACTGGAAACGCAATTCAATTTAAGCGCAAGACGTATAAAGAGGAAAAGATCATATTGTCTTTGGCGATTGCAAGATCAATAGAAATTACTGTGGGAACTCATTGGTGCCATTATGCTCTGCTATGAGTCCTTCAATAAACATATATAACATAAACATTTTAAATATGTTTTCACCAGTGTTATTTAGCCTGCAAAAAATGTGGGTACAATATTTTAGGTAAATTGTAAGTTCCCACCTCACTGGCATTATATTATAGGAGTTGAATAATAAAGATAAAATTGATGAGGCCATATAGCCTAAGGCGCTATTGTCGCTAGAGAATATGAACCAAAGCTAACTATTTTAACAGTTTTGGGCTTTTGTTAACTAGCAGTCAACCGGCGACTAAACTAAAGAACGCATTCCGTGGAACTATACTCATAGAGCAGCTTGCAAGGGTAGCTTGGCTATGGTCTTTGATGGCCATTTGCTCTTTTATTTATTGTGGATTTATCGCAAAGGTCAATTCAAGTCTTTTTTAATCTCGATATTCGAAGATTAAAATGGCGTTTTGTATGTCTTCTTCTTTCTTAGTTTTTTTTCTCGACACAGCCGTGTTGGTGAGAGGCCGCGCCATGCTGGGTTGTATGTATATAGAGTAACAGGTATCTTACCTGTTACCGGGCGAAGGCACCTCACAATACCTAACTAACTATATATGCGCTACAATGTTCATAAAATATCGTAGCCTAGTATTGTTCAATTCATGAATATTAGTAAGAAAATAATATTATTTAGAATTGTTGATGGTGCTGTATAGGAATATACGAGTATGTGAAACAACAATTATTGATTCATATATTTGCAATAATCTTAATCATTTTTTGTGTAAATATTTCACAAATGTGCAATATATTCAATTAGACGAGGTAAAATTATTTCAATTTTTAATTTTTTTCGGGTAGAAACGCATGCGCTACTTTTTTTGAAAGAGTTTAGAAAAAATATATTCATTGAGGTATCATATATATTTTTTTAAATTTATAATTTATATGTTATTAGAAATCCATTCTGCGTATATGCGACTCTCAACAAGTGGTGAAATCTTAAAACTTACTGTACGTTACAATGACTATAGAAATAATAAAATAAAACGAAATATCAGATTGGCATTAACTGTTATTATTATTATTATTATATTAGTATTTGTATAGCGCTCTTTTATGACTGAATGATCATTCCAAAAGCGCTTCTTTGCCTCTCTGAGTAAAAAGGTGGGTCTTGAGTCTGCTTCTGAAGGATGCCTCCGCTTTAAGCTCTCTTATGCTTTCCGGTAGTGAGTTCCAGGCCATTGGTGCAGCGTAGCTGAAAGCCCGATTGCCAAAGACCGTGCTAGGACTACCTCCCGTCAGCTGCAGGGTGCTTCTATTTGCTCTAGCCGATCTGAGTGTCTCTCCACGCGCGCTTGTTTCTGAAGGCTTGATAAGTTCTGTCAGATAGCCCGGTGCAGTTCCGTTGAGTGCCTTGTAAGCTAAGAGGCATAATTTATACTGGATTCTAGCCGAAACTCTCAACCAGTGCAGTCGGTGTAGTATTGGAGTAATGTGACAGAATTTGGGTGCGTTGTAGACTAGTCGTGCCGCTGCGTTTTGTAACGACTGCAATCGATTTAATTGTTAGGCTGGCTGGAATGCGTGCAGTGCGTTGCAGTAGTCCATTTTGGAGACTATAAACGCATTTACCAAACTCTTTGTAGCGTCTCTGGGTAAGCATATTTTTACCGACCGTATCTGCCGCAGGTTAAAAAATCCAGATTTCACCGTTTTTGTAATATTACCGCTAAGATTGAGGAACTGGTCAATTTGTACTCCCAGGAGCTTGACGCTTGTAGAAGGGATGACATCATTACCACAAACGGCCAAGGGTTGTAAGTCCAATAGATTTTGTCTTCGAGCTGTGGCCATAAAGAGTATTTCCGTCTTTTCCGGATTAAGAGCGAGCCTATTTGCTGACATCCACTGTCCGATCTCCTCTATACAGCCGACCATCCTTTCTTTCATGTTGCCAATTTCCTCGGGTCCACAAGAAGAGTAGAGCTGGCAGTCATCTGCGTAGCAGTGTACTTTTATTTCCCATCTCTCAGCAATCTCCTCAATTTCTTTGGTGTATAGAATAAAGAATAATGGGCCGAGAACTGAGCCTTGTGGGACACCACATGATAGAGTAGATGGTCTCGACATTTTATTCTGTTGTTAAATATCAATTTTCTTTCATTAGTTAATAAAGGACTATGTATCGATAGTTCAATTTTACAAAGGGCTCGCACAAGAATTTCGAGCTCCCCCAGCCCAGTCCTGATCCCTACTTTCTTATGTCCTTCAGGATTCAGCAATATGGCCTTTTTTTTCTTATTTGCTTGTCAGAAAAATTACATAGATTTTGCTGTGTATCTTGTAATAGTTCTTCATCATGAAGAGCACCTAGAGTCTGGACGGATATATGGGATAGATATTTGTCAATTCAACTATGAAATATTTCTGATTAATATCCTTTTTATAAAGGAAAGCTTTCAAAGAAAGCAACCTTGCAGTGGTTATCAAGATGATGTATATGTGCACTGCGCACGTAGGCATGTAGAAGTAGTTTTCCCTGATGTTGGTGGACGCTCGGACCGGTTTGCGGAGGAGCGCAGGGCCGGTCGAGGTTCCAGGCCCAGAGGACCGCGCGTGGCTTTCCCACGCTAGATGGCGTCCCAGTAGTCTCACGAGCTCTCCTACACATTATCATAATACTTACATATGTATCCGCTCAAATAATTAATTCGACCGCTCACATAAATTATGTAAATACGCGGTCGTGAGCCACAAGCGAGCGAAACGCGATGATTCACAAATAATATGTGACCGAGGAAAAAAGGACCCGATCGTCCATACAAAGAGATCGGGAATGCGCAGAGACGACCGAGGGTCAGAAAATCTTAGATCCTCGGAGTGGTCATTGTGCGGCTCTGCCAATATCACCATCTCTCTCTGATATCCCCGAGACTCGTTCACTTGTAATGACTTTCATGAGATTACGTTAGCTGCCAGGACCTTTGACCAACCCGGCATCTAGAATTAATTTCGTATATATTTTTGGGATTCGAGAGCCCGTGGGCTTGAAGAAGAAACTAAAACTTTTATTTTTGAGGATGTATATATCGTAGTAAATTTTACTAAGCCGCTAGAATATTCACCTCATAAAAATAAGATAATATTATATACTCGTAGTCAAAGTGAATCAATGCAATGAATTTATGTTTGCTTCGCTTAAGGTCACCAACGCTTAATTCCTAATATATTATGTGTTGTAAGCTGTAAAGGGTTGTTAAAGATGACAATTTAGCTCGCCGTTGTGGGTTCTATTTCCGTGCGGCATTCCGATTATATATCCTAGCAAATTCCGTCTTTGTGTTTTAACCGATTTCAGGATTGAAGGCTTCTCGATTACCCTATTAAAATCTTATACAATCCACTAATATTTAAATGAAAAATAATAACCTCAATAATATAATCAACATCTAATAATTACCGTCTCTATTGTTATTCTCCGGGACGAGCTTAAATAAAAAAGATTTACCGTAAAAATAAATAACATCGCTGCATAAAAAATGACTGAATGTTTTTTTGAGCGTCGTTTCGTTCCTTCGCTTAGAAATGGTTAAGTAGGTATATAATCTTGAATTGTTGTGTGTGTTTATTAAATATAAATAAGCGCGATACAAAAGCACGTAGTTGTTTATGGCGCGGGGTGGGGGGGAAATGACGGAGGAATAATAAAATCTAAGTTTAATAATATTTTGTGTGTAAAAATCGAATAAAAAATACTACAAATTCACCACGGCCTTTGCTTAAAATCAAATGTTAAGCTTTATTTCTAATATAAATTAGAACAAACGAAATATGAGATTATTTTTGAAAATTATTTGTCAAGTCTATTATTTAAGAGCAGATCTTTCCCATGGAAAACCATCATAGTGTTTTTTAAAGTGCTACAGAAATCTAGTATGTTATGAAAACAACCTATACTTTTTCTGCATACTCTCAACCGAACGTCTTGTCGCTCTATTGCTGTTCACCTTTAACCAGTTTATTTTCCTTAGTGCCTGGTAAAAGAGGAATACTTTTTAAGGGTATGTTTTCCCTCCCTATACAATCTGGATCTCTTCATGATTTAACATACTCGTAGATATCTTATAAAATTTAACATTTATAATCACCCTAACCCGTGCATAAAATTCTTTCCGAATCAGCGCCATTGCTTTGGTTGAATCTCGTAGAGTCCTTATAAAACATCAATCTCATCGTAATTACGAGTTTTTTCTTGGAGTGTACTATACATTCTTATACAAAGTAATATTCCATACTTGCAAGCAGTGGTGAAGTGTTGACTAGACCAGATGGGCGACCTGGCACCTGAAAATCACCTAGGATCAAAAATATTTTTTTTTACTAAATTTTACTTGTTTTTATTAGCGGAATTTTTGGATTAATATTTTATATATATAAAAAACATGAATGAATAAAAATTCGACATAAAAAAAGAATAAAAAAAGTGGAGAAATCAATGACCTACCTGGTACCTATTTATTTACCACTACACCACTGTTTGCAAGTGCACTTACTAGTTGTCTTGTAATGTTGTTTATTTTAAGTAGGTTGCGGCTGCTAATTCGGCCCTGTCCGTTTGTATAGGTATATAGTTTACCTACAAAATATTTGCCCAAGAGTCCTGCTAGATCTAACCTCACTGACAGAAGGAGAGCAGATGTGGACCATAATGCCGCGAATGCCGCCTCGGACGTTATCACCAGCTCTTCTGTCTCGGCTAAGATCGGGGCTTTTCGTGATTATGGACACAAGCATCAAGTTACGAATTAATCCCCTGGTACTTGCACTAAAATATGGTTGATAAGTGATGTGGACTTTTCCAGGTCTGGCTGAGTATTTACTCCGTGATAACCGACCGGTACATACAATATGGTACAGTTGCAGTTATTCAAGTACCTTTGAACGATTCACTGTAAAGCTAAATATTTCGTTAACTCTAAAATATACATAAATACTCTTTCACCATTCGTAAATACACTCAATGACTATCAAATTAAAGGGGCATACCTCAGATAGCGTGCTCAACTGTCTTCCGAGACCAATCTTCTCACCAGTAAAAAACTGTGATTATAATTTAAACCAGGTGCTACATGAAACTTATAAGTTTCAGTGACTCTGTTACACGGTTTCCTTGCATTTTCGCTCGTTCGACATACCAAATCTAATATAATTACGATTATGTATCTAGGTATATCTCTGAATTCCAAGCGTCAAGTCATAGAATCTACTCATCAGAATTTACTCTTTATTCAATTTCTTTGGCAGTAGTTATGTATGTTTATTATAAATATTCCGAACCCCTAGTTTTAACAAAGACCTTTAAAGTATGACATAATAAGCTATCTACCTACATCTACATTCGAAATCATATCTTCGGTAATCAAATATTACTTTCCATAATTTACAAAGGTATCTTAATATTTTTTAATAAAATGTAAAAGTTTAATAATGTGTTGTGTTTTATATTATCTTACAGGAGAAAACTAGTTATCGTGCACTGACTGCTCAACACTTCTCCCGCCAATCAGTGAAGGGACAATTATGATTGTTGTCTTTATACTGATCAGCTATGGGAGGCATAATAAGTGCCGCATTCAATTAATTTACATTTCAAATGTCATGTCTATTAGCTTATTACAGAGATTCTCAACTCAATACAAAAACGTTTATCAAAATATATATTTTGTTTTTTCGGGACATAAAATATTATTTCGGCTGTTTGTGTATTAATAAAAAAATATGTGGTTAAAGATATTCATCCATTAAACACCACTTATTAATAGTGAGTTTCTTTAAAAATGAACGATGCGCAATTTAATCATTACGAATTATGATCGTCATTTTAAATACACATTGTTACAATTATTGAAACGAGACGATATTAAATTATCGTAATGGATCCAAAGTTAATGCTTAAAATATATGTTTTACAACTCTTCACTTTGTATTGTTTTGACATCGATACATATTTGTCTTGTTGTAAAATTTTCAAGCATTACTTACTTCTAAATAATAAAAGATTTGATTTATAGCAGATTTGTAGCACTGTTCTTGACACAGATTATCAATACATATTTGATTGTATCAATTTAGATTATTCACGCCGCATTCATAAATAAACAAAAATACATATTTAAAGCAAAACAGACTGCTAAGAAATATTTTTAGAATAACGACTGACGTACCGATTATTACATAACTTATCCTACAAAGGCAGAGGAGGAATAATTCTATCATAAAAATGCCACAAATCAAATTACAATATTTTATTTTAAATAAGGAAAATGTTATTATTATTTCAAGTGTGTCAATTTTACCAGAACAACCCTTTAAATTTCAGCTATGAATCTTAAATGGAGGAATCATACTCATACGTACCGTAGGAATTTATGACACATAAGCTTTTTAATCTAGCATTGACAATATAACGTTTTTTATGATATTTTTTGCTAAGAATAACAAGATGTTAAGAATATTCAAAAACCTTCACATATTGATGGTTAAAAAATAAAATATTCAATCAGATAATTTCTCTTCGTCTTTCCTCAGATAATGATCGATAGATTCTGAAAAAAAACTATCTCTAGATGCTATACGCGACGAGCTTAGATTATTTTGACATTGTATGCAGGCATCCAGTCCACTTTGCGATTGTAATGGTGGGGGTAATCTGAGAATTATCGCCGTTGAAATCGCGTTGGGGGCGTTTACTCGCGAAGCGTCTGGAGCAACATCTCGGTATCGCGATCAGCGACAAGATACAGCCTTATTGATTATCGGCAGCCTCCTTTACGCCATTAACTTGTGCATTTTTATTTAAAAGAAGGGACGCCGGCCATGAGAAGACAGTGCTGTACGAACTTGTTTTTTAATGACCGGTAACAGCATTCATTTTCAGATTACACACCGACAATCAGAGGTACATACTATCAACGTTTCGCAAAATGCTGCAGGTCAACTTTTATTGGACGATTAAAAGAATGCTTAAGCTTTAAATAGTTCACTGCATTTAATGGAAGTCAAATGTGAGAAATTTGCAGCTGGCGATGACATTTATGCAATTAATTTCATCATTAATATTATATTTTAAACATTATTTAATTATACCAGTACATTTTATGTAAAAAAATATTTAAGAAGCCAAACATACAAAACAATTTCTTGAATAATATTTTGTGTTTATTAATTATTTTAAATATGAATTATCGATGTTAATTACATTATGAAATATGTGTGTATTATTTCGATAATTATTATGTAGTTTTGTGGTAATAAAAATTTAAATATTAAAAACTAAAATATTTTCATACTACCTTTTTGATTTGCATGTAGAATAAATTTGCGAATCCTGATTGTTAAATTTTTTTATCTGAAATGGTAAACATTCATGTATTTTCTCAAGGTTTCGATTCAAGATTAAAACGATCAATCGTAGCTTTTATCACAAAGCAAATATATCTCGTTCATTCGAAAGCAGACACACTCTGATTTTGAGTGGAAATATCTGTTGTGACTTATCAACGTTTGCCAGCAAAACTGATCTTTCTGTTTATTGTACATATTTCAAACAAGGCGATGTGTTTAGTGTTATTTTAGTTACAGCGGATTCAAATACATTTTTCTTAGATATTTTTTTATGTGTACACTGTACGTATTGTATTTTTTTGCTGTGAAAATATTTAGTAATACATATAAATAGCTCATTTTTGCAATGATATTATTGTTCTTCATATTATAAAAAAAGTTTTTGTAGTAGTTACTTTGTAACGTGCCCCAAAATGCATTGACGTCCTTGAAGTCGGTCAGTTTTTATGTATCCATTTATTAATAATTGCTCTCACAGAAGTTCCTATAAATAAAGGTTGAAGACCATCGTGCGTTAGCAACCTTCTTCTTCGTAGTATCAATGCGGTGGATCACCACTCTTCTCGATCTTCTGCAACTCTCTTTAGCTCAGCATAAGAGCTGCAACTCATGTCATCGAACACTTGCTGCAAATAATATGCGGAAGCAAACTATTTAGATAAATAAACTCTGCAAATGCGGATAATATAACGGTAGTATCCATGATGCAGTAGGACACATACTATGGAATACAATAACGGTTTATTGTGTTTGACAAAATGAATAGACAAAGCCAGATTATTTAATGAATCTTACTAAGACCTAAGTATGTTAATTTATAGGTTTATTGTCACTATTTGAACCTTGACTATTTCAAAGTTTTTTTTTAACGGCAAACAAACTTGATCCTGCCTGCTTTACATTTGAGCGCGGTTTAACAAGTAATAGTTTTTATATTCAAAAAGAGGACTGTGAGAGAAGGCAAAATACTTGAATTAAAACGAAACATTTGTAATTATTCGAGCTTCTTTGGCAATCGTACCCGCGCATGCTTGCATATCAGTCGAGCGCTGCCCGAGCAGCATTAGGGCCAGTCATGTCCGAGGCTCGCAGGTAGCCACCGTGATTTGTGGTCAGCAGAGCGCGAGGTCGCCTGGAACAATGGCCGTCCGGCTGCATTGTCTTATTAGGAGACGAGAGATTAATGTTTACTTAATGGGAGCATGGATCAGTGGTAACGAGATCGACTGTCAAACGAGAATTCAGTAATGCTTACTTTTTAAAAACTACATTTCTTATTTCGACCTAAGATATCGTTACCGTCATAGCTCAGAAATATTTATATTTATTTAGATTCACCAGAATTCCATCAAGGATTTTTGCAAGATCATTTACTTATCGTTTCACTAGTACTCGTTTGTGTGACAATTATTTAACAGTTTAATCATTTCGTTAGGATATATACGAAAGTCATTTGATGAAAATTACTTGCAAAGTATGTAAATTTGATTGTGTTTCGAGAAGTATACGTAAATGCCAGGCTTAAGACGTCTACGAGTCAACTTGTCACTTGTAGAGTCTAGCCAGGTAACATTCTTCTCTGAGTATTTATATTAAAAAATATATCGCTAACGGGAAATTTAAGCAAATCTTTTAAAAAAACAAATGCTTCCCGATGTACCTGTATTATAAATAATTTATATATGTGAGTACAGTTAACTTGGGATTAAGCGTAGTATAGGCTTTAGACCCTGCGGTGCCCTAAGGCAATTTTGTTTTTATTTTTAAAATATATATGAAAGATTGGTTGTCCTCGGCTCCCCTAGCTCATATGACGCCCTGGGGCACCGATCCACTTCACCATCCCCTAAAACCGGAACTGATTAGGCGAATTATGTGATATTTTGATTACCTGCATAAGTGCTCTGAACTGGATGCGAATAACGCATTGGTAGAGGTACTATAAGTCTTGGGCTGCATCGACTGGTTTTCTGCTCGCGGCCAGTGGGCCAGCCGTGCTGTGAACATCTTCACGACTGCGTCAAGTATTTATTGGAGCCAAGTTAGCTTTTGCTCTGGAGCACGAGTCTGCAGTATGGAAGTGCAGATGGCACAAGTGCACACGAGAATGTTGTGCATCGATAAATAGCTCTGTATTATGGTAATCGAAATAGTTATTGTAATATCATATTAGCATAGATCGAGTATTAAATCAATTCAAGAGCGAGGTTGGTTCTTTTTGACATGATATTGAAACATTACTACCAGTAGAACTTTGTAGAAAAAATAGTAAGTGGAATGGACAAAATATTATATGAAAACTGTTACTCTTGTTGAAAATATGCGAGTATGTATATGTAATAGATTTAAAAATCAGAATCCATTAATATGAATAATTAGTATTATAATTTTCGAGGTGTAGGTGACTACATTTTTTATTCGTGTATATTTTTATGGGGGGATGAGCTGTATAATGAAAACCGATGATTGTAAACGGTCGGCCTAATTGACCACTTTTGAGATGATTAAAATGTTTTGTTTATTTATTTTTGAGCCGCGAATGAGGCCCCTTGTAAAATTAGAGTGAATTGTCATAAAGTTTGATTGGATTATAAAGCTTAAACAAACAGCCAGAGGTGCCGCGAGGTTCTTGGGAAAATCACATTCATACAACTCTGTACAACAAAATGTGATGGGATAAGAAAATAGAATTATAAAAAAATATAATGCATGTAATTTGATTTATAATATCATGTTATAATAATGAGTATATGAGAAAATATCTACAGGTATATAAAAACCTTTATTTTCCTCAATACCAAGGATTATCAATGACAAGTGGCGGGTTGAAATTTAAATAATATGTAAATATATACCTGTATAACAAAACATTGTGATATTTTATTGCACGTTAAACTATTTCTATTTTTTTTTAACATTTGTTAATTTAAGTTGCTGCTCCACTATCTACGTAAATTTAGTTGTATTTGTTAAATTTTTTAAATAAATTTAACAAGAACGAAAAGGAATTTTTAATCATCAAAGAAAGTAAGTGATCAATCACTAATTAATTATACAGTCCATTATCCATTGCTGTGGTGTCATTTATTGGGTGGTGTAAAATAAACCTTCGCGGTTCTATCGAAACTGAACATAAATTATTTATTCGTCAGAGCAAATATTCGAGCTGTCATCCGGTTAACTAAATAACCATTAACACCATAAAACCGATCCAAACAAACCACCATAAAAAGATTAGAGGGGTCATAATCAAACTTTTGTTGGAATTATTGACTAATGAGCACTTTGTAGTAAAGGATTTAACCTGTAAAAGCCACTGATGCATGAATATATCACATTTCATTTATTATGTTACAAAGTCGTGATATATTACTTAATCATGTTTTTGAACGATTCTATCATATAAATTAAATAATATGTTTTCGTAAAAGATTCATCACATTTTTAAAAATATAAATGACTTCATATATGTACTTGTCATACGAGTAATAACGGACATCACCAACGGTTTATCTGTATTGATAATAAACATTATTGTTTGTAAAATATTTTCTCCGTCATTGTAAATGATTGTTCGGTACAAATTGGTCGCATTTATGTGATTCTTTTTAGTTAAGCTTGAGGATTCGGTCACTACAATATGCTGACAATATTTTAGCCAGTTTAGATGCTGATATAGATAGGATAACAGTCTTAAGTCTCCTAATGCAATATCAAGCGGGATTAACCACTGTAGTGGATGGATTAGCTAGACAAATTTGTTACTAGACCAGTTACCTGATACTGAAGAGTGGACTCATTCGATACAATTGTTAAGAGGTCGCATGATTAACCTAATGGTCCAGCATTCGGGTACGGGTTAACTTAATATTGGGCCATATAAAGCGGCTTGGAGCTGGTCATTTTGCGGCGGGCGGCGGGTTTGTCGGTTCCTTTAGCGGGCGAGCTGTAAACTCACAATAAATATTATAGCGTCAGTCTCGGCGGCTGCTAATCAGCCGGCTGTTAAACAATTAGACTGCCCGAAGATTCTTGTTTGTTCGGTACATTCCTATCTTTCCAATGAAAATCAAACCGACCAGTCCAAGGATAAATCATGAAATTATTGTCGCTTTAAGGTGACTAGTCACACGTAAAAACGTTACTAGGTCGTGTTACTTGTATCCACTTCCAACATGAAGCATTACAGTACTAAAAACTGTTGCCAGAAACCGCTGCGGTTGCTGAATATGTCCCGAATTCTGAAATAGCGAAGTCGTTTTGTCGATGCCTTACGAGAATGAATTCTGAGACTTCGTCTCGTCTCTAGTCAAATCGGCATTCAAATCGGTTTCGTTTAATATATTCTGTAGTAAACGCCATTATAGATGACAATAATAAAATATTACGCGTTTTTTTGTGATGTGATAGCGCATGCGCTTATACATATATAAAGAAAAAATGTGATTTTAAATAAAACATTAATGTCACGCAATTATACATTATCAACAACATGCATACAATAATTACAGTGCGGTAACACTTTTTGATCTACAACATAAAATCATCTTAGTAAAGTTAACGTTACTGTCCGAAAATTATGTTACAGAATGAAGTTTCTCCAATTATTAAGCAAAAAAAAAGTTATCAGTCTATTAAAAAATGTTTTCATCGTTATTTTAACTGGATACAATGTACAATCAATGTATTATTTTAGTAATAAAACCTGTAAACGGGTTGATCGATTCAGAGAAGGTACTTATCCAATGATAACGAGGTCTTTTAATAGTGAAAATACTGAGTAAAAAAAGGTTTTTGCAAAAGCCGCCCACAAAGGACGCTCGCCGTGAAACCACACAAAGAGGGCGCTTTATCGAAATGCGAGATTTTGACTTACATTTCATAATATTTGTAATGGATAGGTGAGTATAACAAGGGCGGGCGGCGCGCCCAGCCCAAAGGGAAGAATGAAACAGACAAAATGAAAAAAAAAAACATGACAAACGAGTGGAGTGAGGTGCGACGTAAATATTTGTTAGGCCGCCCGGGGAGCGGGCGGGCGGCGGCCGGGCCGAGATGCAGAGACCTTATTTTCCAATTCATACCTCTGAAGTTACTAGTCGATCGGCTTTCAATAAAGAATAATGGAAAATTCCATTATTTTTTATGGAATACAGCGTTTGCGGTGAATGCACAATAATTGTACATCACATGTCTATTGTTATTCATGAGCGATTTTAACAAAATTTCGAGAATCTTACTATTGGCTGGGCTAAAACGGCAAATAGAAAATAATTCAATATTTACTCGCATTTTTCACCATATTGTTAGAAACGATAATATTTAACTACTTTTTAAACTCAATATGACAATTACAAAATTCTTTTTTTTTGAACACTATTTCTCTGTAGCCTTTCAGATTTTCGATCAAGTTGTGAGTGTATAAATATTATATTATACATATACTATACATAAAATTCTTTTTTCAACGCGTCAATCCAAGCACAAAAATAACGGCAGAAGCGGGATGCGAACCGCGGACCTTGGAAACCAACTATGCCCAGGTATTCATACCGCTCAGCCGACTTGGCTATTGCTATGCCTGGACCGACTCACGTTGAAACTAGTATTTATGTCATTGTTATCATCGTATGATAGATGTCGCTATAGTATATATTCAAAGTATGTATATTTTTATTTTTTATTATTCAATCAGTCATCATTTATTCATAAGCTTAATATTATTACTTTCCGACTGTCTATTTATTTTAGTAAGTACCACTCGGGTCTCGAACCAAACTATAGACTGAATGGATGAGAAACGACTACTTATAGTTCCGACTCGGACTTTATAACCAATCATTCACCTGTGTTACTGATGAATAATTTTACCTTCTTGATATTGTCTGAAGGAGACATTATTATATGGATTTTTTAAATTTTTATTAGAATATTATTTTATTATTTCAATATTCTAATCTACTTTTATAGATGTTTTATAGATGACTATATTACAATATTATTTATTAATTTTATTAAATTAATTTAATAATATTGTAATATAGTCAACTGTCATCTATAAAAGTAGATTAGAATATTGAAATAATAAAATAATATTCTAATAAAAATTTAAAAAATCCCTATCAATATTGTTTTAAAATAAAAATAATATTTATTTCATTACCCTGCTTAGTCGCGTAATTAAGTTAGTTAATTTAGTATTGTTAATTGCGGTTACAATTGTCCAGAGAGGACTGCCTTAGAACTTATAAGTTGCTAACTTATCATAAAGTTAATGAGCTCATCATCAAAGAGAATTAATTGATCTCCGGTGTATTGCGGGTAAAGTCTACATCAGTTCAATATCGAGTGACGTTCTCATCACGCCTGCTTGTGAAATGTGAAAAAACTTGTTTACAGTGACGTTGTGAAATCAGAGTTTTTATTTACTTACGTTTCGAAGTTAAAGCTCACGAGTTGTCGCGCCAAAAGCTTCGTCGGCTGGCAACGCGGTTTTTGTCGCATGTCCCGTGGTCCTGTTGCAGGTCCTGTTCAGGTCCCGTGTCGCGCGAGGGGCGGCCAAATTAAAGGGCCATATATCAGCGCTCGGACCACACGGAGGGCCGCCGGGAGATTTACAAGTTCCGCCGACTATTAGCGATGTTTAGCCGGTGTCAGCCTGCCGTGAAGACGGACGAGACCGATGTTATCGCGGGGGTTTTATTTTCGACTTCTTAAGATCAGCTTTTCTTGAAACTTTTTGCCGTTTGCAAGTGGCGCTTTTTGATATGCCATTATATTCAACCATACTCGTAAATATATTCAATATAATATGTTAGATACTGTGATCCATATGCAACCAGGCAAAAAATCTTCCTTATATAATGTTTAAAATATATCTCAATGGGAATGCAGCTAATAAAACACATAAATATACTTATTCGTTTATTAATATTTATATATTATACTCGTAGATACTGATTTTCCCCTCTTTTTACCCTTAACCCAAGATAAGCAACTGCTTATCACAGATATACGAACTACAGCTTTGTACTTACTGAGGGGTTTAGTTTTAATAAGTCCTTAGTTTGTAACCTTTTAATTTATAATTTTCTCCCCCCATTTTTTTGCAGACTAAGTAGTGAGATAAAGTATCCACAGTAATAGTTTAACTCGCAGTATATGAAACAATGTAATAAAATTAAAAATAACCACAAACAATGTTGTTACTCGATACGCATATTGTGATAAGTTTTATTTATTTACACGACACAAAACATATTGAAGGGACCGAGTGGAATGTGATGAATGTATTAATCTAATCAATTGGTCTCAGAGCTGGTCATTCATTATATTCATCACAAGTATAGTATCAACAAATCAACGCGAACATTAACTTCATTTATTGTCCGGAATGTCTTTCCGATTATAATAAATTATCTCCGAAAGTACTTAAGTCTACAGTTATTCCATTTAATTTCACTCCCAGTTAGAGCGTCTGGAATTTGTGAATTATAATTTTGCATTAATAAGCTGATATGGTAATATTTCTAAGTCAAAAGAAAAATAAAATAATAAATAAATAATAAAATAAAATAAATAATATAAATAATAAAATAAAGTCAAAAGAAAAATTTCGCTGTATATATTATAAATATAAAATAGACTCCTCGGATGGTATTTTGAATATTTTCTTTCTTTCATGAAAGATTTGATCCCGTTAAAGTTCCTACAATTTATCATAAAAACGACATTTATTATATTTTGATGGAGGAGATGTATTAAACGATACAATATATTTGTATGGGATCTTAACAGGGTGTATTATGTTTCTTACAATGGATGTTTTTATATAAACAGTAACACCCGCTGCATAATGCGGCAGTATATTAAGTCTAATGTGAATTGATTGCGCCACTTTATCTCAATAACGCGGTGCGATAATAAAAGCTTTTGTTAAAAACTTTGACAAAGTTTGATCTAAAAGCTCCGTAGAAGCGTAGAGAGGTAAAAAATGTTACAAAAAGCTCGCTGGATGCTGGATGATGCTCGATGGCATCTGTCAGCATCTGAAGAGGCGCTTGCAGTTGGCCGTATAGGGCGTGAATATAGATGGCTTTAAAACGAGCGGAGGTGCGGCCAATCGAAGGCTCTCGTGCAGGAAACAGGCTCTTCTTGTTAACGTAATAAGATTGAAGCGGTTCGATAGATAGTGATACTCGCAACCATGTTAACCGTCGATTTTTATTTTTGTTGCTTAAGTTGATTTGTTTATTTATGTTTCAGTAGTTCAAACAAAAACTATTTTAATATCAATTTGTTCAACTTTTATAATGCATAGAATGATTTTTAAGATGTATTGGAAGTATTAATATATTGTTATCTAAATTGTGCCCGGCTGATTTATATAACGATATAACTAGGCTGTAAAATATAAATATAATTTGCCGGCAGATGTGCTTAGAGGCAAACAGTTTGCTTTTGCAACAAAGGTTGCCGGTTCGATCCCCGATGACAATTAAAAGAAAAATGATTTTTAATCGATTTTTATGCTCTATAAATACTTCTGGTAGGTGTTGATTTAATCCTCACCCGCAAAATATCAGTCATAGCCTATTTATCAAAGCTGGTGTTAGACGAAAGTCATCTCGTAAGCACCCATTTATAGTGATATCCTGTAAAAATGATGATGCGCGAACGTCGGGCTTAATACTATGACGTTGGTAGATCAACACTACATGCAGCGCAAAGATATAAAAATGGCATGCGTCATAGAAAAGATAGATTGGACTTCTCCATCACCGTTTGTCGATATTCTCCTATATGTGCTTACATAATAAAACAGCTTTTAGGGTTCATTTTTAAGTTCCACGAAATCCCAATAAGGCGACATAAACAGATGAAATATGTAGGCACGTACGAGTATTATTTTTTAACCTACTCTTTATGCGTACATTACCTTTTTTTGAAAGCATTTAAGGCACCGACCTTAAAAATATATAAAATTGGTGGTTTTAGACTTTTTGAGAGTGCCAAATATTTATAAGCGACGAAAAATATACAGCATGTTTCAAAAAAATATTGTCGTATAAGTGAGGGTGAGTGAGCAGAGAGGTGTCGGCCGCCGGAACGCGGCCTCCTTAATGGCTCGTTTACTACAAATTGTTTTCCTTTTTATAATCACAAACAAAAAAGTCAACTGCGATGGTGATGAAAAAAAGACAAGAATTGCTTACGCACGTCGCACCAAGCTCTGCACCGGTCGGGCCCGCATCCACAATAAGATATAGATATTTATATGTTTTTTGCTCACTTCTCCTTCTTCGTATTAAAATCATACCATTCAACTTTAAGCCATGACAACTGCATGTTGGATTATTAAACTTTATAATTCAATGTGGAATAATGATTCACACTATTTGTTGATATGTTATTAAAGAAAGTATACTTGAAAGTAATAATATTAAAAATAAAAATCTTGTGAATAAATGTTGACTGATTGAATAATAAAAAATAATAATATACACACTCTGAATATACACTATAGACACATCTATCGTTATATGATGGTAACAATGGTATAAATACAACTTATTCCGCGCATCAGTTCGGGCAGGAGATAGTCGAGTGTATTATGAACAAGAGCAACGGTTGGTTCCAAGGCTCGCGGTTCGCATCCCCCTTCTGCCGATATTTTTTCTGAATGAATTGGTGCGCATAAAGAATTTGATGTATAGTATGTGTATATTTAATTACTACTAAAGTATAATTGATTAAATAAACATTTATATCAAATCAATACTAAATTTACTCTTCATATTATTTAAAAGATGCTTTACTTTAGCGATAAGTGTAAGATATGAAAATAATTTAACACCAAATAAATTTAATTACACTAAAAAAAACCCTATTAATCGTTACAAACTGATATGGTAATATTTTACTGTAAGCAATTAATGAAATCAAAAATCTTCACTTAGAATTTTTAAAATGACTGAAATAATTCCGTTTTCAGTGGAAATTTTTGTTTCATGTGGACTATGTTCGCTTAAGTACTGGATGTATATACATTTCGATTTAGCTTATTCGTTATTGATTCCCATTTCAAATTACAGAATAACTTAAATTTAAATAATTTTTGTGTTTTTTTTAAATACATTTAAAATATTACATTAACGTTTTACCAGTTACAAGTAACTTCAACATGAAAATAAAATAACTCAATCTTAAGATGAGAAATTGAAATAGCACTGCGAGGACATCAAACGACATCGTAGCCCATCAAAAAGTCTCGGAAGGACTAAAATATTAAATTGTAGATCGGGACAAATTATGATATATATAATCGTGTCGGAAACAACAGGGTCAGATCCTGTCTGCCCAGAAGTGGGCGACGTCGATGGCGTTACTTCTGGCCATCATCAGGTCTTCCTGGGTGCAGCTATTCGGGCACAGCGCACACTCCAGAAGGTGTGACAGGGTCTACTCCACACCGCAGTCACATTCAGTCGGTCCGCTGTAAAACTGCCAGGCCCTCATTTGTGTCCTCATTATTAATTATGATATGTTATTGGGATTCTTTTTAAAATTTCAAATAGTTAAAAAAACTTGTAGTTCCCAGTGCCGCCCTGTAAGCTCAGGCCTACCTGAGCTCACCTGAACCGCCTTTTAACTACTTTTATCGCAGACATCGGAGCTTCGCGGGGCGCGGGCGGGGAGGGGGGTTACAGCGGCGAGACCTAATGGATGGGATCCGTTTACAAACATCGGATTTGGTCGGCAGAATGTATAAGATATCTTGTGTGTGAGAAGAGGTGGGCCACGGTCCCGGGAACTGCGCCCCTGGAGCCTCTCTTTATATAGAAGCTTCTCGTTAGCGATGTGATCTTTTCTAAACATAATTATCATTTAGTTTATACTCAAATTTCTCACGACATCGAATAAATCACATATTATCCATCCACATACAAGCCATTTGCCGAAACCTGGAACTCTAAATTAACAGAAAAATCTTACCCGCTCCTTCTCACGCGTACACTACATAGTTAATTAGTTTTAATATATACTCGTATGCTTAACTAAATATTGTGTTTTACAACTTTGCATAGTAAAACTGCTTATGTGTGTATGTTTTCATCTGCGCCAGGTTTTGTCAAACGGTGTATAGACCTACATCATTTTCCAACAACAGTAACCACACACCCTTCTTGAGACTTCGTTTTCAGTAGTTAAGCATTCAAATTTCTCTCGCTAGTTGCCTAATATTTTATTGTTAGAATCCAAATTATAACTGAATATTTGGCGACACTTTATTGCTAGTTATTTGCTCTCTTCGGCAAATGTGTCTTTCTCACAACAATTTTGTACACCGGAATTAAAAAATAACATATATTTTACCTTTATATTAAATCAAAGGGCGGTATTGCATTATGTTTAAGCAATTGTTCAATATTTTCGACGATATTTCGCTTTTGGAGAATGCATTTAACGACAACACCTAATCAATTGTTAATGCATATCAATTAAACCTTGACTCCTAATGATAGTTTTATTTTACATCATTTACAACATTTAAAAAAAAACAAGTCTAAGTTTGTAATTAACATTGTTCAGTAATTATGATTATATGGTGGTGTATTTAATAAACTCTACACCATATACGAGGATTTTCTCACTTTAGATCATATAACAACCACAAACTGGATATATCATTTTTTATATCCCTGAATAAATATTGAGAATCATTGGTTTCAATTACATGGTACGATTTAGATTTTAATGTAGCAACCGCATTCTTATTGAAGCGTACCGCTAACTACCACTAATCTGGAGAACATCTAGATCCCATTGTATTAGAGGTTTCAGTGATAAGTATTTAATTTATTATGTTCTATAAGGGAACAAGGTGATTAACCCAACACTCCACAATATATATAAGTAACTTGTATTAATTTAATATGAACATTCAATCAAAAACAATATTGCCATCTTTCTTGAAAGACAATGGGACATTATGGAGATAAAGAATAATGGAATGAAACAAAAACTAATTGACTAACATTCATTCTGCTGGCGCTTAAGCTATTGAGATTACTCACGCCGTAAAGCTCACAAAACTTAAATCGATTTGGCAGGAGAAAAAAACATCGACACTCAAGATAAACAAATAATTAGATTAAATCCAAACAAAGGCGATGCAGCGTCTCTAGAGATAAGGCTGTTGTGATAAATCCTGTACATGTATTAAAGGGCTTCATTGGCATGCGAGTATCTTTCTTTAAACTACGAATACTTTAAAATCGGTTTTTTAATAATAACATATATTATACTCATAAATAAGATTGTTAAATATTTGTAAAAATTCATATTTATTAAAATAAGTATAATGATAAAAAGCTATAAGGTAGACGAGATAAATCTTCGGAATACGCAACATTTAATATTATTCGCTAATGAATAAATCAATATCATTTGTGGATGATGTGTGAATGTCGGGCTGTAGTCTGATGATTCTGGCGGATCAACTTTCCACATGCAGCGCTTAGAGATTGTCAACGTGGCAGGCGTTGTAAAGTCCCATCTTGTCCCACGCGGTGATGTCAAACACCGTTTTTTCCCGACCTACAACTGTTTTATAGTCCGTTCTGTGTTCCTTTATGTATACTTTTATACTCTCCGTGTTGAGAATCATTTTAAACAGCTTAGACATTTTTCCAATTTATTGTAATTCAATACTTATATGTTAGGAAGATAATATATGATCCCTTTGTGGTATGAATAAAATAATATTTAACAATGAAAATAAATGGCGTTTATAAATCATTAATATAATTGCATTTTAAATTAGATAAACTTGTTTATCATAGACATTTAAAATTTGTTTACACAAAAAAAATGCGTACCCAAACGATTGATTATGCCCAATAAACCTTTGATAGCCATGCCAACTAAGAAATAGTTGTCACGAGAGAACATGAATATTTTTCTCAAGCTTCCGGTTTCTATTTATCCTTGAGCAGTCAACTACGGCAGAGCTCCGCAACCTTTTCTCATCTACGGCACACCAAAGTAATTCTTTGGATTCTACGGCACACCAAAGTTCTCACCTTGAATACCGCGGCACACCAAA
The DNA here is from genome assembly GCA_022606575.1 of Glossosoma conforme. Classification (NCBI taxonomy): domain Eukaryota; kingdom Metazoa; phylum Arthropoda; class Insecta; order Trichoptera; family Glossosomatidae; genus Glossosoma; species Glossosoma conforme. The sequence continues at coordinate 3,405,474 of JAGTXR010000100.1, read as the reverse complement.
AGCCAAAGATAGCTATTAATTTGATCAATTTTACTTTTTTCTAATTTCATTTAGAACTTAATAAAGCAAGTACGTCGTTGTATGTCTACATAAATAGGCGCTGGGAGCTTGAGGACCGTTGTAAAATTATTTATTTATAATATTGGCTTATTTGATCGCGGCACACCTGTATCGGCTTACGGCACACCAGTGTGCCGCGGCGCACCGGTTGCGGAGCAATGAACTACGGAATAAAGCGGAGAATTCGAAGATTTGATTCAGATTTGCTTTAGATTTGAAGTTGAATGGTGTTCATTAAGGAGTAGTTAGAGCATAAAAAGTTATTTAAAAAATATTTTTCACAGGTATAAAGTTTAAAACTTAAATTTAAACTGAATGCATCAATAAATGACCGAAAGGTATCAGTAAAAATTAACATGGTTTTAAAGCGCACAAACTGACGTGTTGACCCGAGTGGTTAGTGCGCCTCTCGGGGCTCTCTCCAACAATCACAATGCAAATTGAACAAGTTTAACATTAAATGTCAAACAGATATTTGTTTGCGGAACAAATATCTTGACCAGAAAACCCGCCGCGCGGAAAGTGAGCCTCGGCAGCTTGACGGACGAACCTAACGAGGAGATTATGGATGTGAGTGGATTCAAAAGTAGAAAGAAAGGCGATTTAGAGGAGATATTTGGCTCAGTAAAAAAATATTTCCTCAGAAAACATGAATTAGCCTTTATATTAGTGTTGAAATAGAGGCAGCTCAGGTAAGCTGGTTATTTATCTTCATATGTTTGAGTATATCCTAAAAATGATTGAGCAAAAGATGAGTAGACAATGTCAACATTTGCTTATCAAAACTTAACGATCGTAAGAATATGAACAAATATTTGCTATTAAAAAAAAGTATTATTCCTTAGGGTTGTTCAATTGATAATAGTGCCACGGGATGACAGAGTAGGTACTTAAATATTTTATATAAAGAACACGGTGATAACGGTTTTGTTACCCACTCGCGCATTTAGCTGATATCTCTCAATGTGTAGCTTCATTGCATGTGTCAATATTATATGAGGTGGTGAAGCACAGAATGGGATTATTTCAACAGCGTGGTAATTTAAAAAAACAACGTATTTTGTAAAAAAAAACCTATTAGGTTTGCTTTATCAGTTAGACGCGCTATTCTATTATGCTTTCACACCGATCATCGTGTTCATCGTTTTCCTTAATTTTGAATATCGTTGTAATGTTGTCTTTCATTCGATCATCTTGAGAGACTAGTAATAATAGGTGCCTTTAATTAATATTCTCAAATACTCCACCTAAGGGAACGATTATCGTAATTTTTGAGATTTCCGGGAATTTCACAATTTAGATGACTAAAGATTTAAATAAATATTATGTATTTAGTAGATCTGATTTACTTGGCAACATGTGTTAATGGTGATTTGATTGACTTTATTTTGTGGTGACTATACGTTTGAAATGATGCGGATATGGCACAAAAGGAAGAGACACACAATATGTGTTGCATTGAGACAGGTATGCCACTAATTCTTTGATCCATTGAGTGCATCATCTCGCTCCGTCTCGTGACCGCCAGATCGGTCCGATAAGCCTATTAATTCACTGAAACCCACTTAAACACCAAAGCTACTGGCATTTTCATTCAGAGCCATTCATACGGCTAACAGATCATTCACGACGGGCTTATGTTTTACCATTCGATGAGATATTAAAAAAAAGACTTTGTTTCCACCAAAAGATATACGGTAACTTATTATTACGTTTTATATAAAAACGAAAATAAAACAGATTTAGGTTAAATATATAGCATGTATTGAAATTGACTCGAGTTTAGTAATTTTTGAGTAGATTTGAGGTTAAGATTTTTTTATTATCATAAATGTTGACAACACACCGTCATACTCCAACGTGAGATTAATTTAATTGTGTTTTAATATGCATATTTCATTTATGTATTGTCCTCTCATTAGTTTTATGTAATATGAATAGCTTAACTAAGTAACTACGTCTACATATTTTTAATATTCTGTTAATCATTCTCGGAGTAGCGACAATCAACGTTAGATTTCTTGTACATAATCCTTCATATGCCTGAATTGTCTCATTTATCACTAATCCAGCCGCACTGCCAACGAGGTTCTTCCACAAGGTAGGGATATATGCGAGTGAGTTCTTGCCCAACCATCTTAAAACTCCCCAAGCATTATTATGCAATTTATTTCAAAAGCTATTTCTTGCATATTTGGTACAGCTATTCATTTTTCACTATTCACATCATCGGGTGGTGTTTTTCCATTTACGGATGCAGATATTTCTTGTAAGGGTCTCAGGACATTCAGGGATTGCCCTGGATGTCCTTTCGCGTCTAACAGCGCATTTTAACTTGTATTTACATAATTATTCATCAAGATTTACATCACTATGAATCTAAAAAATAATAATAAACGCCATTAGTGGGTAAGCTCCTCAACTAAAGCAATGATGTTTATCTTTGTGGCGTTCAGTGAATGACACTAACTCTCATTGTTCCTCACCTTCGCTGGGTTTAATTGCGTGGCCACCCGCCCGGCCGCATCCCGCAGTAATTGTTTCAGTAAAGTATAATAAGAAAGCATAAATTCCATACTTTATGCAAGCGAAGCCTCCTTCGGCGAGAAATCGGCCTTCCTTTCTGATTAACGGGGTTTTGTAGACGAAGATGATAAACTTCAATGAGAAAGGAATTTTCCAAACAATAGGACTAAGATCTACAAAACGATTTTGATTTAAATGTCATTCTCTAAATAATGGCACATTTTATTAATTGGTATTTCCATCGAAATAATTTAACAGGAGTTTTTTTAACTTGTTGTACAAGTATTTATAACATGTAATAAATTTATGATACATTGTTGTGACTTACTATTCTTATTGAAAGCGAACACTTAGTATTTAATTGAATAATTTTCAATACCATTATAAAATGTCAATATTTTGGATTCCTACAAAAAAATATTAAAAGTACGATGGTTTGACTTATATGAAGAATACCGAGGTAAGAGAATGGACATAACAGCTTTCATTTTACTGAGTGTTCTACGGAAGTAGAAGTGGCTGGGTGTTCTTCAAAACCGCAGGAGAGTATATGGTATAGCTGTCTTTATTGAGTACGAAAAGAAAAGCTGTCAAGAGATTTATATATAATGTACTCGGTGAAAGAATTTTTGTGATAGCGAAATATAATAGGTGTAGAGCGTACCTTGTAAAAAGCTAAACGCGTAATTACAAGCTATACAAATGTAAGCGCGAATCTTTAAAAATATCTTTTACGTCAAATTAAATATTTTTTGTTATTAAATTACATTATTTTACTTGCCAAACTATTTTCAGGTATGTATACTACATTTTATGGTCTTCTCATCGGTGTGATTTTTTAAACATATGATTCTGTGGTTTATTTTTTAATATATTTTTAACAATAATCGTATACTGGTACAATATTATTGAATTATTTACAGTAAATATTTTCATGGAAGGAAAGTAAATTCATTATCGTATTTGGAAAAAAACTCTTTGAAAATTGATATTATGAGAGCGGGAGTTAAAAACTTTCGCTTTTTGAACTGCCATCGGTGATTTATTGGGCCACGCTCCCGAGGCAGAATAATGAATTCCGGCAAAGGTCTCGAGAGCTTTAAATGAAAGGTCACTCTGAAAGTAGTCCAGTCCGGAGCTCGAAAGCTTCTTATTTGTATCTTCTGCCATTCAATTATAATAATAAGAACTGCAATTTAAGAACATATTTAATGTTTTCGAAATATATACGTTCTTATCTTTGTTTCCTACGAAAGTTAGTTCCATTACTCACTGCTTAATAGTATTTAATACCATTCATTTGAGAGTAATTTATCAACAGCAAAAACATTTTTAAAATCATATCTCTAAACATATTTGTAATGTAAATATTTTATTCTAGAATAATTTTTTCATTAATTAACATTAATGTGAGTTTGAATGGTTGCCAGTTGATGGCGATCTTCACTCGAACACTAGCTGATACATGACGGCTTGGGCCCCAAACTATTTTTGGACGTCCATCATGAAGAAGTGTGCCGTTAGTTCTTGAGTATTACTAAGGAATCCGCATATCGGGACCGGGATACTTGTAGAGGAGTCGTGCCTTCAGCTTAGGGTATTAACGTTCCGTAGCGCCAAAATGAAGTAAAATTATGTAAGTAAAGAGTAACTCATACGAGAAATACGAATTGAAAAATTGCTCAACTTTCAAAGAGGATTTTTCTTATAAAAATAAACACATTATTAATGTTTAGTTTTATTTCACATTTATTTTTAAGCTATTGTACATTTTTCGTACAATACCCCAATAAATGTGATATTTTTTTTTTAAAAAATACTTGTTAATTTTTGACGTTAATTATAAGAAGTATTATATTATACTCGTATTTAAAAAGGGATTGACCCACAAACAAAACTACGTTTGTATGACTCTTTCCCTATTTTTTTCGAATTCACCATATTGACAAAAATTAACCTAAAATAATAAAAATTGCCAATTTGGTATATTATGATCAGATGTTTTGAATAAAAATCAAAATAAACAATGTTCAGTCTACAGACAAGAAGGTCTTATAATATGCATGAAGTAGACAGGTACGTATTTGTACGTCATTGACTAAAAAACCGTCTGTGATAGTAACTTGATATTTGAATGTACCAGGCGGAGTCTGCGGGCGAAAAGTCGCGGCTCTGACCTCAAGCGGCCGCGTTCCCACGATCCGCGACACTGGACGCTGGGTGCTGCACACAAAACTGGAAAAAGTCTTCTATGATATATCATACTTCTGTACGTGGTAATCTCTTAAGGAATCGCTTATTGGAAATCGCCGAAAATCTTCATCGCGGATTTTTTCTTCTCCCTTACATGACCATACTACATTTATCTTGTTAAACAGCAGTTTAATACATTGTGTATTAGAAAATCCATTTCTGAAGAAAATTCCGTGTAGCAACAGAAACATTTAGCTTATATTGCAAAACATCGAAACGCAAAAGTACAATAAGACAACACCCACCCGTGCACATCTTGAGCATTTCGATTCGTTATTAGGTTTAACCTGTTGTATTGACAATATTATTTCCTTTCCTAAAAGTATAACTATGTCTAGCAAAAAGTGTCTCGTTCTTGCTCTCTTCAGAAACTTTCCCTAGCTGAGTCTTAAGGCTACTGTCATGCAGGATCAGGATCAGGTCAATGACATCTGATGTCAGTCTACCGTGACGTCACCAAAGTATTTATTAAGGTGACCGGGTGATCGACTCGTCTTTCCATAAGCTCTTTAGACATCATAAAAAGCGCTCTATAATGTATAGTTTTTATGTCCAATATTTATCGCGTTTGCATTAATGGCATATATGGGTTGTAAACACGTTTTAAATCATGATTTACTTCGTTTAGTATCGCGAGTGTAAACTCGTGTTGATTTCAATTGTTTCAGTTTTATGGTCGGCCATTGAGGTAGAGAACAGCGCAGAGGTGTATTGATGTGTTCAGCCAATATAACGCAGCAACGGTTCATTGATAAATTGAAAGCTTAAAATGGTAATCGATATTTACACACCATTACAACCGCCATTGTTATGAAACACGCGATATTATTTTACCGACCGCTTCCGCTCTTGCTGATCCGCAAATAAAGTGTTTTCCATCGAAGTAATTTACCAAAACGTAATTCAATTAACAATGAGAAAAATAGTTTTATCGTTACTTTTTAGTAGTTATATATTAAGTAATTTAAAATACCGAATACTTATTAATTAACATACAACTTTTAAATTAAGTACCTATTGTCCTAGACCAGGTTTATTTATAATTAAGTGCTATAAAAGAAGTTTTAGTACACTCAAGTAATTCAATATATGATCGATTGAATAAATCAATACGGAGTGGCGAAAAGGAAAAAAAATCACATTACCTTTACTTGAGAACCTAAATAAAGAATTCAGTGAAAAAAAAAATGAAATCAAAAATGCATCCTTGCACCTTAGTCAAAAATTGACTAGTCTGCTCAATTTGTATACTTTCTCGATATGTTCAAGGCATTAAGTTATTCATTAACTTAACTTCTTATCACCAAGGGACACATAATAAAACTGTGTGCATCGTAAAATACAGCTGGACTCTAAAATTAATTTTGTGGCATTCATACAAAGAGGTTAGTTAAAATTGAATGAATAATATTTTAAATCTTAATATCCATCACACGTGTAATAAATCATCCTTAATATCGGATGTGATAACGCCCACGTTTTCTCGGAGATATACAGCTTCCCATACTTGAATAAATTCCAGTCGTCTTATAACAATATGTCAGTGTCCATTATTTCCCTAAGTTGCGAAAGATGTATTCGTGATTTCACTGCCTTAATTAATGATCCGTCATAAATAAATGTGATTCGAAATAATAATAAAAGTCGCCTCTCGAGAAATATTCATCCGTAAGTAGCATTAATTGATTGCGCACGTTCACTGAGAGTCACTTCAAAATAATATTGTTTTTTTTTCAAATTCCCTCATAAATTTAAATATGACGACTATTCTGTATATTAAATATTTATTCATAAAACTTGCAACCCCTTGATAAAAAAATATATGTGAATAATGAAAATCGCCACTAAAATAGTATTTCAAAGTTGCTTAAATCATAAATATCGTCCGGGATATCAGTTTAGTTAGACATGTTTGTTATTGATAGGCCAATGGTTTTTAGATCAAATGTAGGAGATCATATCATATTGACCATATTGTCATCTGATACTCGATCTGCAGAAGAAGCCGGTCTGCTCACAAGCTCGTTTGCTTGCGAGTTGTGTATCCAACACTGCGAAGAAACCCAGTGAAGTCTTACAGCCTCCCATGGCTCACTGCACACGTTTAAAATGCTCATTTGGCCCGTTCAGTGTTCACGAGATACGCCCGTTTATAATTTGGCAATTCATTTGGTGTAGAACCATTGTAAATAATAGTTATCTCGCCAGAGACCTGACATAATTTGACAGTAATCGAGAATGCTATAAGCATTCTTCTTAGAAATAAGAGTCATGCGAGTTTTATTGGTTCAAGAATACTGTCAGGGTGAATACTCGAGTTAATTCTTTTGGAATTTGATTTGTAAACAATGACTCTTCAGATAATGTATCAAAGACATATTTTTTATCTTATTGATAATAGCGTATATATCGATAAGGATTGCATTGCTAATATCTTCTTAAAGTGCATTAACCCTCCACAGCATAATTTAATCACATATCTATTGTGTATTAAATGTTTGTCATTCAATTCTCCGATTTCCTCAGAAATTTAACCGAATAAATCAAAATTAAATGCGTGTAATATATTATATAAAATAAAATCTATTACACAAGTTTATATTATATACAAAAATATTACATATCAAATGCAATAAAAAAAAAAAAAAATGCCTAGTTTTGTTTTGCCTAGTATATGAGTTTTACTAAAATTATGAAAATTATCTGATATGTTAAATTCTACTGTTTGGCTTCCTCTTTTGTTAACTCTTTTACCGAAACATTTTGGAAATATTTTTCAGTATATAATATGTTCTTTTACTGGTAAAAAATAATAAAGTTAATTTTAATTTAAATCATTGAAAAAACAAGCATTAATATGTCACAGTTTCTTTTAAAAATATGATATCTGAAAATTGTGGCAATAAAAAGAAGTTGGTTGTTTAATAACTTCTTAGGTTGGTTGTTGATCTTTTTAATCATAATTTAGAAATACTCGAAGGTCAAGTAGCAAGTCTAGTCTATTAATTTTTGCTTTCAAGTTTTTTTTCTATTTGCCTAGATTAGTGAGTTCAGTATTGAGTTGAATGTAATACAAGAAGGATATTAAATGAACGATAAATGCAAAAAAGAATCCTTGAATTAAATGCAGTGTTCTCAACAATATTTTTTAATATTTAGGAAAGCCTGATTGATAACGGCGCAACACAAAGTTGGTTTATTTGACATGGATAAATAACCGGAGAAATACCTTTTGTGGCATTCCTGTCTCAGGGCTCGGTGCTGCGGTAAGCAGAGAAGCAGCACCCTTTGCCCGCTAATCCAGAGGAATGTATTTAAAAGGTTAATATTAAAGGATTAAGATCAACCAATACTGTTTTTTTGTCATCTTATGTTTTTTTGTACAGTCTTTCCTAACATAGTAACTGATTATTGAGGTACACCGAATTTTTTTCTTACCAAAGCCTTAAATTATGAAAACTTAAGATGAAAGGTCATTGTAGAAACCGAAACAAAAGATGATAATTAACATTTTTACTTATATATTTTTTATGGATTTATATATGACTTACTTTTGAGCATTTGACTTACTTACAAAGATTATAATTTCTTTGTTATTTATCAGGTATCATATTTTGAAATTGTTTGAAATTTAGTCTTATATTTAAAATATTTGTTCAGTATTTGCTATTTAAAATTATTTAAAAAAAAACTATTAATAATATCTTGATAAAACTGTTATTTTGAAACATTCATGAAAAGGTTCAAAATGTTGTACAAATACGGCGAGAGTCAACAGCGTGGTATGGGCACTCACACAATAAGTGCCAGCCAGTGTTTAACCAACAGAGTGCATTGTAAAGGAATAACCAGAATAACTATTAAAGTCATCATCATATTTTATAATGAGTCAGACGTCACTAAAACCTTGTTTGATCCACAAACAAACAACAATGCTATACATCTAGGAAATATTTTTATTTACATATTTATCTTCGTGTAATAAGTTGGGTGCTGGATGTGGAAGTCAGAAGGGGAGAGACAAACTCCAGCAATGGAAAGGCAAGCTGATGTTGAATGGGATAATTTATTATATTAAATTATAGTGTTGTCACAGTTAATAAAGTCTATGTTTATTCGGATATTTTTTAATTTAGTATACTTTAATCGTTTAGTGGTTCATTAACCATGTTATATAATAAATTCAACGAATTTTATTACTTATATTTATTGTTTTTCAAATTCTTAGCATCCACTTTAATATGTGATTTATTGTCAAAGAGAAAATAATATATTGTAAAACTTTTTTAAAAATAAAAATTACGTTGTGTAAGCGTTAATCTGATTCTTAAAGACCGCGGTTTCGTGTACATTGTATACTTTATCATTCTTTCATTTGTAGCTATATTTTCCAGTTGATGGACTGATGAAGCGTACAGTGTATAAAAAGTAATCTGCCGTCTAACTTACTTGATTTACAGTTACTTATCCATATTAAAAATGGTTACATACTATTATTATTTTTTTTTTTTTTATTTAATCAAATATAAAAGATACATTTTGTACATAGTAATTTACATTCCAATTTTTTTTTTTTTTTTTTTTCTTTTTTTACATTTTGCTTACCACACCACTTAAAGATAAGATCTTGTGTGTGGCGTGGGATTCATCTATGTTATTTTACAGTTTTATATAATTATACAGAGTATTACATATTTATACATTTACATGATTTTGATATAGAACTAACATATATATGATTAAAGATTTAATATACTATATGTTGAATTAAATTTAATGTATATATAATTTAATAATACATTTTTATTATCTATTTATTATTTAAAACAGACCTGAAAGAAAAGCTGAGAATGTAGTTTATACACGATATTCATCTGTAATGAATAAATTTATCGTGTGTCTGTTGGAATCTTGGTGTAATACCTTTTTTCACTTCACAATGACCAATAAGGTTCTTGCCAACTTCTGAAAAGTGCAGGTATCAGAGAAGATTTATTTATTAATGATCTCCACATCCGATATGGCCCCGCGTCACCCAAGAGGTCCTCTTCTGATTCCATTCACTAAACTATTAAACATAGTGGCACCTTTGTCCCTGCGGGTCTCAAAATATTTTGACAGGCGCGTTTTTTACGTCCCACGAACTGCATATATTAGTGAAGTAAGGATTGTGTTTGTGTGAAGAAAAGAACCATATCCGAGCATTTCATACTTTAAAAAGGTGTATTTTTCTTCCTTGCTAAACTCGTGTTTAAATTAATTTAAAATTAAAATGATTCATTCAACATTATTTCACATTAGTATTATTTTGTAACCGGGTAAGCATGTTCGCATTACATGCGAATATATGGTTGTGACGTAAAGTCTTTATAAATATTATATTTAATTGTAAATTTATATTTAAACTTTTTTTTCATCCCTGTTTTTTAAATTATCACAACATCTGAATTACTCATTAGTTTTTTCATGTAAGCAAATAGAGTTAAATACCTAATAAAGTCTGTTAAAACATTAAATTTTCATATATTTTTTTCGTTTTTCCGTTGATAAAAGGTACTCATTTTTTTCGCGTAGTGAAGATAGCGTAACCATATAAAATACATTCCAAATTACGAGAAAAGTTATGTTATTCACCAGACTGCTCTATGAACGATTTATTGTCCAGCAGCGTTACTCATTTGACCAACACAGAAAATTAAACGCTTTTCTTCCACTTTCAGAATTAAAGTTTGTAGGTTGGGGGATGTTCGGATGGCGCCTTGAGGTTTTTATTCAAAAGCTTCAGGCTTTCGTGATCCTGAAGTACCGTCATTTTCTGGTTCTTTACAAATATCTTGACATTTGAGGTCCTAATGTAATATATGTAGTGAATATGTGCTTTAATTTGGTAGGTAGCTAAGGTTGTAAATAGCCAGCTCTTTAAGATATAAATGCTTACTACCACAACTTTCCAACAGTAAGTCTTTACATAAAACAAACTAATTATTGTAATGGTTGATTGAGCTTGTTAATTGAAAGAGATAAATAGATTTATTATGTTCAGCAATGGTGAAACAAAAGCACATTCCTAGCTAAACGTCTCTTCACGGGTAATTAAGCAATACCTCTGTGAACGTTATAAATTGCATTATAATATTAAAGAGGTGTAGTTTAAAAATAAAGATTCTGCTTCCAGTCTAAGGACAGTATTAAGAGTCAATTATTTTTGTAAAAGACAGCGAAGTTATAAAGGGTTCACCAAATATTTTTTTTTTTGAAAATGGGGCACAAAACATCGAGTGTAGCTTCGGCTGTGTGGCACGTAGCGCCGTCTTGTTAAAACTAAATGTTGCCAATATCCTCCTCTTCAATTTTTGTGAACAAAAATGGCCCGATAACGATTGCCATTGACTGTAACGGCCACTCCTTGCTTATTTTCGAAGAAAAATGGCCTGATTTTCAAAGTAATGTCGCAATATTTCCCAGCGTTGTTAAAGTGTATACACAACCATATTCGTTTAGCGGAAAGATAAAACTAATTATCTGTCAAATCAGACATGAGCTAAATGTTACCATTCACGAAATAAGCACTAGTTGAAAAAAAAAACGTTAGATGGCGGACCCGTTACGTTTACTGAATTTGCACTTGCCTTTCTAGGAGCAGGAGACTTCAACGCAGTAACATATAAAACCCCCATTTGTTAGGTTTATTTTTATACATTTATTATATATATTTATTTTTCTCCGAAATTTATGGCGACCATATGCTCAGGCCAGTGAATATGGAAAATAGGAGAACAATATTTTAAAATTTATGTGTTAATTAAATATTGCACTTTCATAATTTAATGTTAAGGGCAATTAAAAGTAATAATTACAAATATTTTGTCGTATTTCACATTATTTTATTTTATTAATTAATTGATGTGATACAAAATAAAATGTTATTAATTTGTTTGAGATTTTAATTCCCTTTCAATTTTAATATCACTTTTCAGATTAGCATATTTGAAATGAGTTAAGTACCCTTTGTCTGATTAAAATAGATACCTAGATTCTAAATTAAGATGCAAGATACAAGTGAGGTAATCTTAGTATGTTTTGGTTTCGTGAATGGATTATTTCTGTGAGTAATGAATTGTGACACGGATTATGTCATCATTGCTTTCTGAAATATAAATCATTCCATGAATTTTATAGCGACTTATACTTAGCAGCTCGCACGACGATACAAATGAAAATAACGTTTTGAAAATACAGTTTTTTGATGTTTAAAATCGTTCATAAAACAATAATTATAGCCATTAATTCGATATGTATAATACAACGCAGATAGTTGACAGTATTAACTTTCATGTACATAGTTTACTATCTGGATTTTGCGCCAATATTTAACAAAATATTTTGTCTTGCTAGGATACATTATTATTTGTTCAATCATAGAATTGAAAGTTATGATAAAAACTAATACAAAATGACATTAAAATATGCGGGAAGTGGGTGCGGGCAGACTCTCGAGTAGCCCAGCATCTCGGGTTTCTCACCGCGCCTCGTCTGCTACTTCATGATGACGACAGCTGATGCTGCACAGCTCTCGATGGACGCTCTCGTACATGGTAGTCCTTGCAAATATCTGTCATTGTCTATAAAATGTTGTTAAATTTAAATGAGAATCCATTACTCATCTCTCACTACGACTGACGGTATATTTTTTTACGTAAACGCATGATGGTGATGACAAATTATCATCGCTAAATTCAATAAAATTTGCAATTGTAACAATATACAGCTTAAAATATGACATTCACTTTGCTGTATTAGATGAAATGTACATGATTGTTATATAATGTTGCTTAAAAAATTGTGAGAAAAAGTACACAGTTTACTCTTCAAATCACTCACACAAGATATATATTTTTTCGTTGTAATATCCCTGATGATCGTATGAGTATGAACTCTCATTACAACCTATAAAGAACGGTAGTAGACATCAGTAGCTACGTAGGTATTATATATTAGATTGTTCTTTCCAAATGCTCAATCGTATTAGAAACTGTCCCATTAAGCGTCATTTCTTCACGCTTTCATTAATTATAGTTTTTTTTATTTTTCATTGTGCTTTTGTTTAGCACTTCTCTATATTATCATGTCAAATCAATAAACGAAGTATGTATGAACAAAAATGTTTTCGTACGATTACCGCTATTTAAAAAACAATGGTGATTGAACGGTACTAACGCCTGGTGTCCACTGCAGGTAGTTTGGTTAAGCCGACTCTTTGGACTAAATGATCCAAGTCTCGATAACGTCAGGATAATCATCCGATCTATGTTAAATTTCTCATTGAAAATTGTAAGGATGTGGAAAATTATGTCAAATTCCATGTACGTGTTCATTCATTCATGAAATAAGTATTCTTCTCAACGATTGTGATGAACATTCTTGGTGATGGATTCCCGAAGTTCGGGCGCCGCAAGAATGTGGTGTTCTGCAGACCAGCTCGGTAATCCGATATTGCAGATATTTTTAAAATAACAGCCGAGACAACGTATCAGCGAACCTGCCGAACAACCGCACGGTCATTCGTTTCAGTAATACGACTTTTGGGAAACTTATTATTGCACTGAATTTGATTTAAAAAGATCAAAACAAAGAGATATTTTGGTTTTATTACTCATACATCATTGAAATTTTCGACGTTTTATAAAACGGATATAATCATAATTTTCTGGATCACTTTTATCCAATATCTTTTTATGAATTAAAATAAATTAGTGAAGATCATAACATTTTGGGACTAAAGATAACGATTCAAAAGTAAAATTTATTAACGCGTTTTTTCACTGACATTGCACTTGTAGTTGCATATTAAATGTTGTATTTTCATACCTTATTTCTAAGAGTTGAGACTTGAGCTGTAAAATGTCTTAGTAACTACCTAAGTGCAATTGATGTTCATAATATGTTGTGCTGTTTAATCACTAAAGAGAGATATGAGAATGATTTTCGACTACAACTATAAGGAAATTATAACATAAGTTGGAATTGGTTTGAAGTTATCTCTTCATACCAAACAATCTAGGTCGCGATCTGGCTTTAAGCTAAGCTAATCCAATCCCCTCAAAGAGGTTTTTTTCTGACGTCCAAATATACCTTGGGTACTGTAGCAACTATCTCTTCAAACACCCGAGCTTTCGTTAGAATCTATGCTGAACTAAGATAAAGTAAACTTGACGGAACTTCGGGTGCAGAGAAAACATGGGGCAGGGTAAGAATATATTAGCAAGCAAAAAACAGTCTGACAAAAATTTTTGGCGACCATATGCTTCAGATAAAAAAAAGTTTAGGAGTTAAATAATAATTTCAAATGTTGACAACAACTGAAAATATAATGTTAAGCAGTGTCTTATCATCGATACTCTGGTTATTTATTTATCATATTATTTATCCCGGTGAGCCGATGCGTTTCCACATCGCCGATCGGTGCGCCTCACAATCTTTTCTGTGTAAATTCCTCCGCGATCAAAACATCGCCGGATTACTTGAGATGCGATGTGACGCGTCGCCCAGAAACTGTTGGTCGGTCGCGCTCCTCGACCCGAGAGTGTTAACATCTCCTGACACGTCGGTCCCTGAGCATTCGCCCGGGAGAGCAGCAACAGACAGCGTGCTATTTGTTTTTTACTCCCATGGGTGCCTTTAAGATAAAAACCGTGTCTGACAAGGCGCCGAGCTGAGGCCGAGGTGGGAGCCGCCATGAGATGCGACAAGCACCCGAGCGGAAGGTTACTCCAGACCGCGAGGGCTGGATTACGATTCCATTAGTGATCGGCCTGAATTCGTATCTTGTTACTTATGAAGAAGATAATCGATTCTTACACGCTTATTATTGACTTGGATTTTTTTATGTAAACACATGTTGAAGTATTGGCCTTTAAAATCTTATAATACGAAGATTTTTATGAAATTCAACGCTGTTGGTTATCCTCCATATGAAGACTAAGAACGTGCAGGTTTATTCGATTGATTCAAAGTAATGAATCGTCGTAACGACCAAATTACGTTTTTTATTTTTTATTAATTTTATTACTAAATATGTTTATGTTCTGCTTTTCACTATAATGATAGTGATAATTTTTACTCAATTTTGAAACTAACTTCAACATTTTTTTTTGTGTGATTTAAAAAGGACTAACATTACAAAAAAAAACGTGTACACAACAAATTTAAATATTATACATACAGTCAATATAGTACCTATCTATTTATACATACGGTTTTAATAAAATAATTCACTAAATTAGTGTTCGGTATGATCACTAAAAAACACTTCAGATAATGCACTTGAAAATAATAGAAACTTTCAATACATAGTTTTTTTATAATAAAAGCCATGAGTATTGGATATGTTATATCATGATGTTCTCATAAAATGTCACTTATCATCTCTGATTCCTCTGAATGACGTCTGCGGCTGCTGCCTCCACCCACTTAAGTTGCATGAACTTTGAAGTCCTTTCACATTATATATCAAATAAGATATGTGATGACTACGATGACTTCTGTGTTTTTTTTAACATTGGTGTTCCGAGGTACAAACAAAATAAAAATCATTACTTTACATACTATTAATTGTCCAGTTTAAAATATTAGATAATAACAAATGATTAATAAGTATTACTAATAATAGAAGGTTATTCAATGAATTCTATGAATAAGTTGATTTTAGGGATAATGAGAATAAAACATTGGCCGTCAGGCAATTTTTAGTTTGATTTATTCAAAGGCAATTCGATAAAGAAATTAGTTGTCAATATTAATATAAAATTGATTTAACGTTTAGATATTGATTTCGCAAAAATGCATTGTCTTAATACAAATAATGTAATAACAACCTGTACTATAATAATGTGTTTTCAATCAAATATGTTATAAACCACGAATCGACATAAAATCGTAGACAAGTAGCAATATTTAATATACTAATCTAATAGAAAAATAGTAGGTACTACATTTTTTAAAAGCTCTTAAAATATTTGAAGCAATGTCAACACTGTCACAATAAATCACGTTCACGGCCATTTGTTTTAAAGCTCGTGATTAATGACGCTTGTAAGGCGGACAATGTTTTAAGCAAATAAATAAACTATTTGAATAAACGGCCGATGAGACTTCGCTTAGTGTTAAAGCGCTTGACTGTCGTACAGCTGATTTGAATTTCTAGTTAAAGATAATTAAAATTGAAATTAAACCAAAAGATGATTTAAAAATATTTTTTCTGTGCGAAAATTGGGCGGCGCCAGAGTTGGGCGGCGCCCAGTCCGCCCCCGCCTTCGCTCCGCCCATCGCCAATTAGTTTATTTAGGAAAAATTTGCACCGGTATCTTAATCTATGAACACTAAGATTTCATACATTTTATACTACGAGTATAATCCCTGATAATAATTATAGAGGTTAAACAATCAAATTTAACATGTAAATATATCATGTTTGTTTGCCGCTAGTTATTAATGGCGGCATAAAGTCACTATTAAAGTATAAGCAAAACAAACAAATTTGCGTATCGTCAAAGTAACTGAAAAGTTACGTAAAAATTACGAACTTATTCAGCTTTGATCAAACAAGAGGTAAAGCAAAATACTTCAAAGTAAAAAAGTGATTTTATAACAGCCCTTCTCTGTTACAAAGTTTGAACTTTTTTTTTATTCTTTTTTTTTCTTTGATTATACTGGATGGCTTTAAATGATTTATTCACGGTACCCAACAACGCCCTGAAAAGGATGCCCGTACCTTGTCTGTACGCGTCTCGCTTTGAGAAAGGCGCCCGATGGGCCTGTGCGGGACTCATTCCTCGTCATAGGGAGGACCACACCCGCTAAAAATTTCCTCCCAGTGCCTCTACCGACCCCGGTGTATCGCCGTCAGGCATAAGCTTCAGGGTCGGCTTCATTGGCCCGGCTGTAACGTTGGTGTATCGCTTAGCCGTTAGTGTCGACGTGCGAGGGTTCAGCACTCCTCCTTAATCGTTCGGCGTCTTCTTTTTGCCGTAACACTGTTCCGAAGAATGTCGACCAGGCGTCCCAGTTGGTTGGTGAGCTCAGCATGCTGGCCGCCATCCTTTCCGGAGACAGTGTGTCAAGGTCATTGGTCTGGCCTAAGAGCTGTTCCCTCTCTTTGTTCCACGTGGCGCAACCAAATATTGCATACTCCGCGTCGTCGATGTCCGCATCGCAGTGATGGCAGGCGGGTGTCTTCTCCTTTCCAATTCTATGGAGGTACGCCCCGAAACAACCGTGGCCCGTCATGGCCTGCACGACATGGAATGTCATCGTTCCATGCGCCCACTTGATCCACGGCTCGATCTCGATTATGATGAGCAGAGTCCACTTCCCTTTTGGTGTGGCACTCCAGCGTTGTTGCCAAGCTCTGAGCATCGCTGGATAGGTGAAATGCCTCTCTTTTCCAGTCTTCCTCTCGCGCAACTCTTTTGCCACCAGGTCAATCGGGGGTGTTGATTCGAGCACGAGTGCAGCACCCTCCGAAACGGTACGGTATGCACATACTGTTCGTAATGCGCCACGACGTTGCACTCGTGCCAGTATCTGCCGTTTTGAGTCGTTGCCCTCCACGGCGTGGACCCATACCGGTGCGGCGTAGGTCATAACTGTCGAAATTAGTGTCGACGAGAGTGATGTATCTTATTTCATAAAAAGATTAAGAAACACGCGATCTGTAGGTCCAGATAATGTTCCTACATTTATTCTAAAGGGTTGTGTCGATTTCCTCAAAATACCCCTTTGTCATATATTTAATCTCTCATTAAAATCAGGTATCTTTCCAAGCCAATGGAAGATATCCAAGGTGATTCCTGTTTACAAGAGTGGCATAAAGTCATTAGTTGAAAACTATAGACCTGTGGCTGTACTGTCGGCCCCGGCTAAGGTTTTTGAAATGATGATTTATAAAGTCATTGCTTCGGGAACTGAATCAATTTTGATTGATCAACAGCATGGTTTTAGGCCGGGTCGCTCGGTTGACACGAATCTTATGGTGTTTACTAACTGCGTGTCGAGAGCTTTAGATAGTGGAGCACAAGTTGACTGTTCCTATAATGACTTTTCAAAAGCATTTGATAAGGTAGACCATGACATTCTGCTTAAGAAATTAAGTGGATTGGGTTTTTCTTATGGTCTTTTAACTTTGCTTGGGAGTTATTTTAGAGGCAGACAACAGTTTGTTACTTATGGCATTTATCGATCATACAGTTTTTATACATATTCGGGAGTCCCGCAAGGATCCAACCTGGGACCACTGTTATTTTCATTGTTCATTAATGATATAGCTGATGTCATTAATCATGCTGTGTTTTTGTTATTTGCTGATGACTTGAAACTATTGATGAACATAATTACCTTGGATGATTGTATGCTTCTGCAGTCGGATATAAATAATATATTCGACTGGGGTAAGCGTAATAAGCTGAAGTTTAATATAGCTAAGTGCAACGTTCTGTCCTATACTCGAAATCTGAAAACTGTATATCATAGGTACTCTATGAACAACATAGGAATATCACGAGTGTCCTCCATCAGAGACCTTGGTATAGAGTTTGAGAGCAGACTGACGTTCCATGCGCACATTGAAGCTGTGTGTGGCAAGGCACTTAAGATGCTGGGTTTTGTATTACGAAATGGCAGGGTTTTCTCGAGCACACACGTAATGGTAGTGTTGTTTAACTCATTGGTCCGTAGCATACTCGAGAGCGGATCTATCATTTGGACACCCCATGAGTTGAAATATAGCCTCATGTTAGAGAGGGTACAGAAGAAATTTCTGAGATCTCTCTACATGAGAGTATATGGATACTATCCGTGGCTGTATCCAACTAACTTCATACAGGGTATGTTGGGGTACATTGAGTTGAGGACAAGAAGGGATATATGCTTAGGTATGCATTTCTTCCGACTGTTGCGTGGCGTGTTCGGGAATCCTGAAATTTTGATGAATATCGGTTTGTGTGTCCCCGATAGATATCTGAGAATAAGGAAGCATAGATTGTTCGCTCTCCCTAAGAGTAACACTAACCTACCAGTGACTATGCCTCTTGGGAGAGGGATCAGACTGTTTAACCAAATCGCCTCGGATGTTGATATATTTCACGTAAGAGAGGCCCAATTCAGACAAGAACTCCAAGAGTTTCTTTGGAGGGACAATTGGTTGGCGTCGTCTGTCTCATAAGCATTGGGACCTTCTGTTGCTTGTCTTTATTGTTTTGTTCATAGTACTTAATCATAAGTACCTATTTTTGTATATATTGTATTTTTTAATTTTATTTTTTATTGTACTTCAGAAATGAATTGAGTTAATATATTAATTTTTAATTTTTATTAGAATATTATTTTATTATTTCAATATTCTAATCTACTTTTATAGATCATTGACTATATTACAAATTATTATCACTTAAAATATACATATACTATACATAAAATTCTTTTTTCAACGCGTCAATCCAAGCGGGGCAATGGCGCAGTTCGCCGAGCGGTATGAATACCTGGGCATAGTTGGTTTCCAAGGTCCGCGGTTCGCATCCCGCTTCTGCCGTTATTTTTGTGCTTGGATTGACGCGTTGAAAAAAGAATTTTATGTATAGTATATGTATATTTTGAGTTAATATAATTTGTAATGTTTCTGAAAGGAAAAAATAAACAAAATTGAAATTGAAATTGCAAATTACTGACTCCGCCGCTCGTAGGAGTAGGCGCCGTCGCGTTGGCTTCGGGCCGCCAATGTTGGGCATAAGGCGAGCCAGCTGCCCGATCACTTGTCCCGCTTTCTCGGCCACCTGGGTGAGATGGGCCTTGAAAGAAAGCTTGTCGTCGATGACCACCCCCAGGTACCGCATTTGTCTGACCATCTTAACGGTCTGGCCATCAACGTGCACCTCTGGAGGTGAGTCCTTTCGTCGGCGGCTGAAAAATATCCCCTCAGTTTTCTCCGCCGCTATGCGGAGTCCAACGCTCTTCATCCATCGACTGACTCGGCTCGCCGCCTCCTCTGCAAGAACTGCTAGTAAGATAGTGGTCTTCGCTCGCAGCACCAGCATAACGTCGTCCAGGTACGTGACCAGCTCCGCACCCTCCGGGAGTTGTATTCGGAGCAGACCGTCGTACATTGCGTTCCACAAGGTTGGTCCCACCATGCTTCCCTGCGGGACTCCTGCACTGACTGTCCACTCCCGGTCGTGGCCCTCGTACGTAAGCGACCTGCCGCTCAGATAGCTGCGCACCATCGCGACGATGTGGGTCGGAACTTGTCCTTCCAGCGCTGCCAGAATCTCGCTCCACCGCGTTGTGTTGAACGCATTTTTCACATCGATAGCGATAAGCATCGCGCGGGAGCTTTTTTTCGTACGCCTTCAATGACCTTTTGGATGGCATCCGTTGTCGAGCGTCCTTTCCGGAAGCCGTACTGTGAGTCCGCCATCTTTGCCTCAAGCACCTTCTCCAAGCGCCTAAGAAGCATAGCCTCAAGCAATTTTCCCGCGCCGTTAATCATGCACAGTGATCGATATTTCGGTTGCTGGTCATCGGCACGTGGTGGTTTTGGTAGTAGCACCAATCGCTGCTTTTTCCACTGTGGGGCAAAAACGCGTTCGTCAAGACGTGAATTGTAGGCCTGTAGGAAAGGTTCCGGGTGGTGCTTTACTAGAAGTCGTAAAACTTCGTTCGGCACTCCATCCGGTCCAGGCGCCTTTCCATTTGTTAGCCTACTTGCCGCAGCTTCAAGTTCAGTGAGGTTGAAAGATAATTCACAGTTGTTTCTGCTATCGCTCTCTGAGTCAGTCGGCATACGGAAACTTGCATTTTCCAACGTTTCGGCTGGAAATAGCAGCGCAATAACCTTTCCCAACTCTTCCGTATCTGTTTCGAAGGGATCGGTTTTCTTGGCCCGAAGTTTCTGCCGTACGGTTTTGTACGGCATCCCCCATGGGTCGTTATCGATTGTCTGCATCAGGTCCTCCCAGTGACGCCTTTTGCTTTCCTTAATCTCTATTTTAAGAGCCTTCTGCGTCGCTTCAAACAGTGTTTTTGCTTCGGTGCTTGCGCGTTTTCTCTGCGCGCGACGCCGTTTTACCTGGCAATCCTTGCGGAGTTCGGCGATCTTTGTCGTCCACCAGTGCACTGGCTTACGCCCTGTCCCGGTTTTTCTACGAGGCATTGCTCCATCGCAGGAGAGCTTGATCGCCTTCGTGAGCCTGTCGACCGGTGGGTTCGGGTCGCAATCGTCTGTTAAGCACTGCGCAAAGGTGGCAAGCAGCCGCTCTGGGTTCAGCTTCTTGACGCTCCAGCCTCCGGGAATCTTAGAGATGCGCGTATTCTTCGGCTGTCTTTCGGCAACTTCGAAGGCAATGCATTGGTGGTCGCTGGCGGTGTTGTCTTCCAGGACTCTCCAACCGCTCGTCCTTCCGGCTGTCGTCTCATCAGCAAAGGTCACGTCAACGACGGAGCCGGTGCCTCCTCTGCGGAAGGTGTATGAGTTTCTGGAGTTGAGGCAAAGCATTTGGAGGGATGCCATCATCTCTCTCAGTGCGTGCCCCCTTCTATTTGTGGTTATTTCGCCCCACTCCGGCGACTTTGCATTAAGTCGCCGCCGATCACCGTTGGTCTGTGATACTGTCGGATCGCTGCTGAGAGGTCACCCAGCAGGTGGCGCGCCTCTTCATCATTGCTGTTGGGCGAAAGGTAGCAAGAGTAAAAATTTACTCCCGCTATCGTGGCTCTCACCCATCCGTCACCGGCAGAGGTCCCGGAGACGAGGCGGCCTCCGGGTGGCGCGTAGATCGCAGCCCGTCGGCTTTTGTCGAGTGTCCACCTATTGGAGGTCGAAGCCATCATAATGTTTGGCTCGCTCAAGAGGACCAGATCTGCTCCCATCTCCAATGCCGTCTGCTTTAAGATGTCTTACGCCACCCGGCAACGGTTGAGGTTTATTTGTAGTGCCCTCAAATGCCTTTCTTTTTTAGCACCTCCATGTAAAAAGGGCAGCGCTTGCTTCCTGTGTGGTGGGCAGCATCTCCCCCTTTGGCGGTAAATTGGAGGCAGGAAGCCCCCCCGCTGCATGGAGCCGCCTTGTGGCCGCTCTTGCCACACCTCCGGCAGGTGTTGCTGTGGTCTTCTCCCTTGCAGGCGCGGGCAGTGTGGCCGTAGCGCAGGCAGCGATAGCACTGCAATGCTTCTGTTAAAAGGCGAATTTTGGAGTGCAACAGTCCAACCTTTAGTTTGCCTTTCTCCAAAATGGCGTGCATTTCAGGCGTCCATGGGACGCTGGCAATGCACGTCTTCGTCCCATATGTCGTCCGCCGAAGGCTCCTTACTTCGACTTCGGGGATGGAGGCGTCATTGAGGGCGGTTATAATGTCTTCAGCGTCAACACCTTCATCGAGGTCTCTTAGAATTACGGCGCTCCTTGCCTTGAGAACCACGACCGTCTCTCCGTTTCCGGCGGTGGTTCTTGCAGCGGATTCCACCTTGGACGCGTCCTCGCGCCGTACAACAAGCTTCGTTTCTCCATTGCGACATGTGGAGGACTTTACTACTGCTCCTGACGCGGCCATCTTCTTCAAAATGGATGCAATAGTTCGATCCTTCTGTTCGCCGATCTTAATAGACATGACCACGTCGTTTTTTGGTTTGATTATTATTGTTTTTTTATTTTTTTAACTGTTTTTGTTTGCAAAACAAAGTTTGAACTGGTTTATACGAAGTGACCAAGGTCAATTTGACTGCTATAGTTCAGTTATTACAGATTAGTATTGCCAGTATTAAAAATATGATATGTTATTTTGATTGACGATTTTTTTTAACAATGAATGAATTTGTTGACAAAATATGATGTTATAATGTTTGAAAACATGTAAGTAATGAATTTAACTTTTAACATTTATTCTTGTATATTATTGATTTTTTGGGATTTAGCACTAGTAAACTCATCGAGAGCTTAGCATATTATAATGAATGATGCAATATGACATATAGCTGATAGCGATAAATATTATTGTACAATGTTTTTTGAACCATATTTAAAAGCACAGTTTATACATCTAAAATACTCTTATCTTCTGAATATCACAATGAAGTGTTGGCCAGTCCCGCTTATATCATAACGGGCCTGTTTTTGGTCCAATCGTCTGGTTGTCGGGTATTTCCTCAACCGCAGACAATTTTTTCTTGGTAATTGATTTCATTTCTTATGATACAGCTAGTGATTTCTTTTTATAAAGTGCTTTTGTAACTTTTCGCACTCTTGTTTTGTTTTTTAATGTGTGTACTTTATTTTCGTCTACTAACTTCTTATTTATAATTGCTTAATTGCATGTGATGTGTGTATATTTATTGAGAAAAAAATACTATGATTTTTATCAAACTCCCAAGCTCTCACCGGATTAATCATTGCCTAAAGAACCATCGGCTATATTAAATAATTGGAGAAATTTTTGATACGGAGCTAAGTTGTTCGGTCGTAGCAAAGACCGAAATCTTGGATTTTGTTTTTGTGCAATGTCCATATTTTGTTAAAATAAAGGAAAAAAAGAATAATCTATCTTCTTCGTAGTATCAATCCGGTGAATTGGTTTGCAGCAACCAAATATCGCATCTCAATCTCCACTCATCTCGATCCTATGCAACTCTATTTAGCTCCAAATCTCAAGTCCTCGAACACTTGCTGCAAATACTCCCGTCTAGGGAAGGTATAATCCTATATCGTATGAAAAGTATAAACATCAATAAAATTTGCTACGTTCAATCAGTAATTTAAAAACCATCATTGGTTTGCTGACGACAGGCAATAAAATGAGGACTGCAATATTGCTGTATTGACGTTACTAGAACTTTTTATATTGATACCATAAACAATATGTATAAAAGTTATATATGTTCTATAGAATATATGGTGCAAAACTAGTATTTAAAATAAGTTAATTAATCCAGGGAACTAGAAATTATATACAAAAGTACACGTCTATTCAATGTAAGGGAGCGTATCACAAAAATCTTTGTAGACATTGTTACTTTAAATCAGAGAAAAAATAATGTTAAAACATAACTGACAATCTTATGCTGTACCTAATATGCTATAGATATTAGGCAAGTCACTCCTTGGTACAGATGGACAGTCACAGTTTGGAGTGAAAAAGCGGATGGTCTGGGCCTTGATGATTGGTGAGTGTGAGGCCTGTTGATTGTTGGTTCATAGAAGCGGTGGATGAAAGGGCCGACGAGGCGGGCGGCCCGCGGGCCAACAGGCGGCCAGCCAGCCCGACAAAAGGTGCCATTTTTCGTGAGCAAACTACAAAAAGTACACCGGCCAGGGCTGTTCATGTTGAGGACCACGTAAAGTACACATAGTCAGGGGCCGACTTTTGTTGAATGAATCACATTTTTACTCTAATATATACGGAGAATAATCAGGCATTATACAAAAATATTATTACACAATAATTTAAATAATAAAAATACTATTAAATAACCTAGAAGAAAAATTGACGGATTTTTAAATAATAGAAAGAAATAATACTTTTATTATTAGTAGCTGCAATGTGAAATTTATTTGGATACTTCAATTTGAGTAATTATTTTTATTTATTGGGAAATATTTATCAATCGATTTGAATTCGGCTTTAATTTTATGCAAATTTCATCAATATATTAGGTTATTTATTTATCGATGTCATTTTTCGAATAATCATTTTTTCAGCTAAATATTACCTTGCTTAATAATTTGTTGAATAAACATAATTTAATTAATAATAACTGTTTAGTATTATTTTACTAAAAATAACTTTAATTGTTTATATTTCGCGATATATTATTGAACATGATAATGTTAATTTCATATTCGGAATACGTTATATTAATATAAAAAAATAATAGAAAGTAATATTCCACTGCTCACCTTTGTACAATTTTACCTACGCTGTAACATACCCAGAATACAATAATTACTATTGCTTTAATACATTATTATGCTAATAACAAGTATAAAATATTTTGAGTTTATTTGGTAGATTTATTCAGATTTCAAAACCTACATCTACTTACTCTTAAAATAATATATGTTATTATGATATGAAAATGAACACATTTTTATTTAACATTAAGGTTATCAACGGACAATACTTGGTGAAACTGCATAATTATAATTGTAGAATTAATTTAAAAAAAAAACATTTTTATTTCTTTTAATAAATTATGTAAATAGGCTGTAATAATAATTAATAAGTTAGTAACCTAATGAATAGCAGATTGTGTTTTTGTACAAACATCAATTTCAATCTTAGTCCTATTTTATAATATTGATTCTGAAATCAGAATTGAATCAGCATTAATCAACATCAAATGTCTGGCCTTAAATTTGGAGATTCTATGTTAAGTTAATATAATGTGGAGGTCCTTTAGAAAAACGCTCTTCTAAAACACTCTTTGATATCTTAACATGAAATAATTATTATTTATTATTATTTATTATTAATAACAATTAAGTTACTCGGCAAATGGGGGAATAAAACGTTTAAATCAATATTTCAACAAATTGATTCTGTTAATCATAAGAGAAATCATTACCAATTTTCGTATTTTTCAAATATTTTCTACAAATCTTATTACAGTCCTGAATATAGTTGGATGACTTACTGCTTCAATGAAATTAGTTATTTGTCAATATCTCATTTATGAATGAACAAAATAATGTAGTTGTAAATGAATAAATAAAATAATATATTAACTTCGTGATATTTAATTTTACTTGACTTTGGTTCGAGTGTCACTATGGTTATGTTATATTTATTTGTTCTGTGATTGTTTGACGGCAGCAGAGTGTCGTCAGGTAAGATAGGAAGAAAAGAGAGGAAAGGAGTACCGGGGAAGGTAAGGGGCTCTGGGCCGTAGTAAGCGATATCTGCGGCGCCCACTGCGGCTGACTTCACTCGGGACCATAGATGCTTTTGTTGAAAGTCAACAGAACATCCCTAGAGAAGGATGCTGACAACACACCAAGGACGGGGAGGATACAATACAATTTTGACAGTTTTTTTGACCAAAATATTTTATACTTCTTGCCAATATGTTGGCAGGTTTTTTCATGTTTAAGAATACAGTCAAAAAATAAAAATATATAAATATAATAATCAAACAGTCAGTAATTGATAAGTTCAAACAAAAATAAAAACGATTTTAATAAACGATAGATGCGTAGGTAAATACTTTGGGATTTGTATGACTCTTTTTATTATAAATATTTTCTCTCTCTTTGTCTCTGCTGTATTCACTCTGAATTTGGAGCATATGGTATCGCTTGATTGTTCCTTGTTATGACTCAACTCTGTGCCAAAGTTCTGCCGAAAAAAGTTGCAGTCCACCGTGTTTAGAATAAAAAGAGCTTGATAATTGAAATAAAGATGCAAAGTATCAAAGCCTTGTATCGTAAGTATTTACAAACATTCTAAAGAGTATGATTTTAGATTTCTGTACAATACATAATTTTTATTTTATTTTAAATAAAATTATTGCAGAAGAATAGCGTACTCATTTTATCCTGCTTAAATTAAATAGATTAAATAATGAATTATTAAATAAGGAATTATTAAATAAGGAATTATTTTTAACACAGTACGTATCAATCATGTCATACGAAAATAGTTGGATTTACCTACTTAAATTTAATCTAAAATTAACGTACCTATTGTTGACTTTAACAATAAGGATTAATACAATCTGCACCAATTTTATACTTACAACATAAACATTTTATTATAAAAGCATCGCTGCAAAACTTAATGATGACTCGGAAACATGTTTCAATGCATCCGATAAATTCATTATTCGATTTTTTTTAATGGATCTAGTTTCGTCTGTTCTTTATTGGGTTTGGTGCAAGGATAGCAGCTGTCCCTGCGCCACCCCTCCTCCCCGCGCCGCTCATATGGCCCAAAGTACCGCACGAAGAATGGTCGTGAAATATTGCGGTGTATTAACATTTATTTGAACATCGACGTAGGTTTGTATTGTGCCGAGTGCGACTGTTTGTTGGGCTGAAAAGGTGAAAGAGAGCCGAAAAGTCAAATATTCCATTAATAATGTCATTCTGTTGTTTGTTTACTCTTCATGGAGTGCTTTGTGATGAGGCGCTGGGAGGCGTTACAGGAAATTGTAATATAATTAGCTGGTAAAAATGTAGCATTGCACAATTTACATTTTTGGTTGCTTTATATGTTTATAAAGCCCGCTGCCCTAGTTAATTTCTGATTTATTATATTTAGGAATATACCAAACCAAGTATAAAATTTATTTTATTTAGAGAGCTCAACGCTTGGTTAACACCGAAACCTGACTAAAGTGTATTATCGGCTATGTCTAATATTGCGATATTACTGTTTGTTACTTAAACCATGTTTGAGTCAAATATGATATACGTATCTCTATTCCAATCGATATATTGAAATCTAAATATTGAAATTGGCTACATTCAATATTATCTAAATACCCAGCACCAACATAACTCGATATATTTATTCCTACCTACAAATGTAGATCCATCATTACTACTTTATTTTTTATGTAAACACAAAATTATACAAAACTCAGTGGCAAAGATATAAAATCTGCCCTTTGAATACTGTCACGCTTGCCAATAAGAAGATCACTAAGCATTGTATGTTGATCCACTTACGTCATTACTCATTAGACTATACTCACGCATTGTCCATTTTTAGTAGACTCACCAAGAATAGATGCTATTAACGTCATGACATTCGAATTCCATTAACTATGATTATTAGGGTATGATAAGCATTTTACTGGTGTGGAATAATTGCCAAATCAATCGGGAGTAATTATAAAAAAAGTAATTTTTCTAGATATTTAGAGCCTATATATTATTTACGAGTTTTATGATTTGTGGTTTCCCTGGGATCGATCTCGTGACTTGATCTTGCATGATAGTCGAAAGTTTTATCTCTTCGTCATACTTTTCTGTAATATAAGCGAGATTAAGGACTATTCTTTCAATGCTGACAGATTTTGTGTTTTTCTTTATTAAAATATGTGTAGTAATATATAGTTGCATGGTAATACCCACATATTGTTGTTGTAAATAGAATTGAAAGTTTCAATAAGTTTTCGAGAATCGGTGAAGTATATTGCATTCGAGTAAGCTTTTGCATTTTTTTCTATACTTAACAAAGCTGCGAAAAGCTCTCTCGACCCACACGAAGAATCCAGGTTCCCTTAAGCTTAAGCCGAGGGAATTTGTTTAGAGGGAAGTCAGGGATCGCACTCAGGTGGTTTGCCGCCTTGTTAAATGAACTCCATCCCGCCTCGTTAGCTCTGAAAGAAAAGCAATTTCAAACTCCAAATACCCTAATAGAATTTTCATGGCTAAGTAAACCCATTAAACGGTTAAACGATCCTCAATGGGCTGGGCGGATACCTACGATAATACGACAAGGGGAAAGCATTTTTTTGGGATTTTCTGTCATAACAATGGATTGAAATAATTGGATGTGGTACTTACAGTGATAATTTTCTGTTTCCGATAATTTCATGTATAACGACGAGTATTTTTCAATACATTAAATTAAAATATCTAAATTTTATTTTCTTACTGCCCAAGTAAAATATGACAGTATATATGAATGAGTTGATCGTATTTTTACAGTGCGGTTTTAATTATAGTTTTGGTCATAACTTTTATTACACATAGTAAAATAATATATTAGACTGCTCTGTATCTTTATGAAATATTAATAATGTATTGGTCAGAATAAATATTTTGTAGTTAGCAAAAAAATAAATTTATAATTTTATTATTAAAAAAATATATTGACTGAATAAAAGCCTTTTAATAAATAACTTTTTAAGTTGTATGTTAAATCATTTGAAAATATTCCATGAACAATGATGAAAGTGATAATGGAATAATAATAAAATCTCTCTATTTTCCTTAAAAATAATTGCATTAGATTAGTACTTGTATTGTTATTCCGTATGTTGTATGAAAACAAATGAATATTTTTTATAATTTTCATGGTTACTAATAAGTAAGATTTAGGTGCCCTTTAGGACCGAATAGTATAGGGCTGTGAAACGTCGGGATATCATTCAATTTCCTTAAGGAATCTAAGGAACAGGATACAGTTATATGTTAAGACAAGGCATGGAATATGGCAGCTGACAGATTCGTGTGGCAGAAAATTATGACCGTATGTTTCAAGTATTAAACAAATGGGCAAAAAAAAAGTTATTCATTTTGTATTCAGCATGAAGAGGTTTTGAGTGTAATTGTTTTACCATCTATGTAATAGACACGAAATGTGAAATATTTGGTTCCGTCGCAGAGTTCGTTATTAGAGGTTTTTAATTTAATTGTTTGTTGGCAGTAAATCACGCGGCGGCCGAACTGCTGGGATGCTGACCTCGTTTCAGTTTTTTTTTGTTTTCGTGGGAGAGAATTGTCAAAAGGCTCGACTACACAACCAGCGTTCTCTGGTGGAACACTGGCAATAACTTCCCTAGTTAACGTATAATAGGCGTTCTTGTTTTCAATAATATATGTTACAATACATCTGTTAACGATGCGTGAATGTCTGACTGCGGTATAATTTTGTTTGTGAATTACACTTCTCATGCATCGCGCTCAGGATGGCAAATATCATAAATCATGTTTAAGTTTTCTTTATCACTGACTGTCGGTATTCTTCTGTATACGATTTACATACTCCTATATTAAAATGTGTATACATATATATTATTATTGTCAGTTTTAATAATATTAAAATAATTAGAAAAGTTCACAAACATCCACGGACACAAAAAGAGTATTTGTAAATATATTCATAATTTTATACATGGAAGCACTGAATTTGCTGAAAGTGTTGTCCTAAAAAGACCTAAATCTATTAAATTAAATTTTCAAAACGATACATCACTTTTTCATGCTAATTATATCTCTAATCAAAGATTACTTAGTGCAGAAAATAAATAAAACTCGTAATTAAGTTCACTGTAATTTTCACTCGCAATAATGATCTACTTTTCTCTGTGAATTACAAACGCCAAACTAATTAAAAATACATGTTATTTTCCGCAAATCTTGTAGCGTGTAAGAGCTCCTCCTGGATATTTTGCAGGTTAAATAGCAGAAGAAACAATGATTGAAAAGGGAACCACTTTAAATAGCCACGGGCGAAAACACCGATTGTTATTTTATTGCGTTATTGAATTGAAACAAAAGGCGTCCCTCGAGTGACGACCGAAGAAAATGTTCACACGCTCTTGTAGGTAACATCCATTCAGACTCGAGGGTGTGTGACCAAGCGATTTTCTCTTCTGCAAAAGCATGTTTAAGTACCTACCAAAAGTACAATGTCTTCTTTATTTCATTCAAAAAACATTGCATAAAAAATATAATTGTTTCGAGTAGATGTCTACTTTTCCACTGAAATAATACGAACCAATATTGGGTACAATGGCTTTGTTTTAAAACATTTTCCCACCGAATAACTTACAAATGTATTTGTTCTTCTTTAATACTGATCTTGAAATATATTTTTTGTAATATTTTTAAAGATTTCTTAAATATCAGTTTTTTGACATCACATAATTCTACCACCAAAAAATTTTTTTTGGATGGATTACATATTTATACAACAATTTTCTTTATGCCAACACTTTATTTCATAAACATATCCTAGTTTAAACTATTATTTAGGATATGTCCCTTTGCATGCATATGTCTCTTATGTTCTTATTTAAATACTTTTTGAAATATAAAAGGTCGGAATAAAAAATAATTTTAAGTATCAATTGTTTTTATAATGTCAATATATCGGTTTTCAATTTTCAACTCTCTTGAGAATAGTGACACAAAATACCTTGATTCTGACATAGTATCTTGACATGGCATATGTGGCTTGACTTATCAATTCGTCACGAGCCAAAACATCGATAATATAACAATTCACTTTGACTATAAAATATGCATATACGGCAGGAATTTGTTTTTGTTCCTCGTCCACTGTGAAAGTAGAAACTATAAAGCGATCGTCATTGTCGAGAAGAACTTCACGCCAATGTGTTCTTTAAGATCGAAGTCTGAGGGGTTAGAATAGCTTGGTCACTAGCAAGGACCTTTAGCAATTTCCGTATCGTAAAGTGATAAAATGACAATCGGTCGCATGAAGTGTATTCACACTTTCTTTTCATTTGCAAACAAGCAATGTGCTTTGTGTTCACCTATTTGTGTACATGTTTTTGACTTCGATATTTCATTGCAGAATACAATATATTATGGGCACCACATATTCTCAATCTTGTGTTACTATTACTATACTATTAGTATATTAACCTTTTTTATAAAGAATATTTATTTCTTCTTCTTCGTAGTATCAATCCGGTGGATTGATTTGGAGCAACAGAATCTTGCATCTCGATCTCCATTCCTCTCGGTCCTCCACAACCCTTTTCAGCTCAGCATAAGCGCTACAATTCATGTCCTCGAATATTTGCTGCAAATACTCCCGTCTAGGGCACCCTCTACAGTTTCTACCCTCAACCATCCCCTCCACAATATCGTGAAGAAGACCATCGTGGCGCATGATGTGACCAATCCATCGGGCTCGCCTCTCTGAGATGGTTCTTATTAGTTGCCTATCTTCGTTGATTATTCTGAGAACCTCATTGTTCGTGTGGTCTCTCCAGGAAATTCCGAGAATTCTTCTGTACGACCACATCTCAAAGGCCTCTAGTCTTTTTTTATCACTTTTAGATAAGCACCATTTTTTTTTTTTTATGTAAACGCATGCAGGAGAGCACAACCGGTCAAGACCAGTGCACTCTATGACGCTCAGCCAGGGAGGCTGGACGCTGCATGCGGGAAACGTGTGTTGTGTTCGTGTTTGTGTGTGGGTTGGGGAGATTGCAAGTGTATATTTATCTGTTTCTTGAAGAGATCCAGATTGTAGGAAGGAGGAAACACAGACGCTGGAAGAGCATTCCATAGCTTACCGGTGGCATTAAGGAAGGAACTTTGGAAGCTGCCAGTTCTTGGTCGACATATATTAACCGTGTATGGATGTTCGGCAAGTGTAAGACGAGTTTGTCGGCTGTGAGTGGGTACAGGAGGAATTAGTTCTTTAAGTTCCGAAGAGCAGCGACCGTGGTAATAACGGTAGAAAAGACTAAGAGAACCAACCTTACGTCTGTGTTCCATTGATTGTAGATTAGACGTAAGGGTGTCATTGTTTATCAAACGAATTGCTCTTCTTTGAACTGAGTCAATTAAGTTTAGAAGGTATTTTGGGGCTCCAATCCAAAGGTGACTGCCATATTCAAGGATAGGTCGGATTTGTCCTTTATATAGAAGAAGAAGTTGTTTATCGTTGAAATACCGACGTGATCTATATAATACACCTAGTTTTTTGGAAGCGAGACCGGCTTTACACTTAATTGACTCGTAATATTTGACATTATTCGATATTGATAATCCAAGCATGTTGATGGAGCTTGCTTTCGGAAGAGAACAACCGTTGAAAGATACAGGATCCATAGCAGTCTTCTTGGTGGAGAAAGTACATGATTGGGTTTTTGAAATGTTGAAACTGACGAGGTTGAGGTCGCCCCATCGTGAAACCCTTTCAAGAGACATGTTCATCTTCTTCACCAGAGATTCCCTAGCAGCAGATAGTTCCGAATGTTTCGGAGGTTTTTGGAAGATTATACTCTTATGGACAGTGCTGTCGTCGGCATAACAGTGAATGTTTGCGCATTGAAGCAAATCATTCACATGCAGAAGGAAAAGAGTGGGCGACAGCACAGAGCCCTGTGGAACTCCTGAGTTGATTTTATGGCAGGAAGAAGAAAAGCCATCTACGACAGTGATGATGCTTCGATCACTCAAGAAGTTTTCAATCCAGGAGCACAGGGAGGGAGTTAGTCCATAAGACGGTAATTTATTCACCAGACCGCGATGCCAGACTCTATCGAACGCCTTGGAGATATCCAGGGCAACAGCTTGCGTTTCTCCATAGCATTCGACGGATTTCCCCCAAACATGTGTGTCATATGCCAAGAGATCGCCGCACGATCGACTACGGCGGAAGCCATATTGCCGATCGCACAGAAGATCATTCTTCTCTAAGTAACTACTTAAAAAAAAATAAAACTTAGAAGTTGGCTGTTAATTAAACGTTCCATCACTTTGGAAAGTAGTGATGTGATGGCTATTGGGCGATAGTTTGTGGGGTCACTTCGGTCTCCTTTTTTTGGAACTGGGTGAACATGGGCTTTTTTCCATCCCAGGGGAACAATACCACATCTAAAGGACAATCTGAAAAGTTTGGTGAGCACAGGACTAAGTTCAGGAGCGCAAGTTTTTAATACCACCGCTGGTATGCCATCTGGGCCACTGGCTTTGTTGGTTGCTAATTGGAGAAGTTCTCGACGTACGGCTTTGAGGCTAAATTTTACAGCCCCCATCTGCTTGCCACAGTGAGGAATGGATGGGGGGTTGGCCCCACCATCGTCGAGTGTGGAATTGGAAGCAAACAGCGAACCAAGAAGTTCAGCCTTCTCTTTGGAGGCTAGAGCCAGTGAGCCATCGGCTTTAGTCAGTGGTGGAAAAGAAGAAGTGCAAAAGTTGCTGCCAATAGAGTTAGCGAGAGACCAGAATGCTCTACTACCGGCAGGGCAAGTGGACAACTTGTTGCAAATTTGTACATTGAACTTGTCTTTGGAGTCATTAATGGTTTTCTTGCATTCTTTGGAGGCTAAATTGTATGCTGCACGACTTATGGGGTCGTTATTTTTTCGTAGTTTGTTGTATGCAGTGTATACCATGTCTCACAGCCGTACATTAAGATGCTCCAAACAAGTGTTTTGGCAAGTTTCTTGCGGAGCCCAAAAGAAATATTCTTTGACTCAAGAAATTTGGCTTTTTTATTGAAAGCTAGCGTTGCTTGATGTATTCGACTGTTGACTTCTCTTTTTGTTCTGCCATCTCAGCTGATCGTACTTCCAAGTATTTATTTATTTCTATTATATTTTAAAACATGAATCTTTTTTATATACCTAAATATAAAATAATTAATATACGTTCCTTTATGTACATAGCTTTACTAAAAACTTCTTATATATATTATTGAATTTACATGTTTATTAATAACAATCTGGTTAATAAAAAAAAATCTTAATAAATTATATATTGCAGATTTAAAAATTCAATTTCGCGAATATATATTTTTTGATATTTTGAAATATTTTTTTAATTATACTTATAATATTTAACCACCTTAAATAATGCAATTATAATACATTGTTATTTTTTATAAAACCGCTTGGATTATTGTTGAAAGTTTTTAGCATTTAAAAAAGTTTTCGCACGGCTGGCTCGCCATGTAGCTGTCACCTTGCTATCAATATTTACACAGCTTTTTTGAACAATTGAATTATTTGTAGAAACTTTTTCTTGTGCCAAGGAATGCAGGATTCGTTCTGGTACCATTATGTGAGGCGAGTATAAGACCATTTCCGTTACTCGCGGAGATCACTATTGCCCCCTGCTCCGTGCCAAATTGCCTACCTGCAATCCGTTTTATCATAGCAACATTTTACCAATATTGCTTTAACACCTTTAAAAATTAGTCTACATAAGAACTGACAAACGAAACGTCCAATATCAGAAGAAAAGCGGGAGTAGCCAAGATGCGGAAGGCGGAGGATCGAAGAGGATTGATACTCATGCGGGAGGTCTATATTCAACAGTGGACGGACTCAAGCTGATGATGATGAGTCTTATCGTTCGTGTTAAGCATACTGAGATCCAGAAGTATTTTTCAAGATCTTTTCACTTTTTTTCAGCTTATAAGCTGTGCTTCTTTTGATAGTTGTTTATATTTGTTTTCAGAGATGCAAAGAGAGACTAAACACGCTCGCGATCAGCGTGATGAACCAATGGCCTGGCGTGCGTTTGCGCGTGACTGAGGGCTGGGATGAAGAGGGCCAGCTGGCGCCGGACTCCTTACACTACGAGGGACGCGCCGTGGATGTCACCACCTCAGACCGTGACCGCTCGAAGTACGGCATGCTTGCTAGGCTGGCCGTGGAGGCAGGCTTTGACTGGGTCTACTACGAGGCCCGCGCGCACATACACTGCAGCGTCAAGTCAGGTAAGACCAACAAATTCTTCATCAGGATGGAATGCTTTTTTGTAATTGCAGTCTAGAAGGGCTATTAGGCACACTCGAGTGGCAATGGGCAGAACATATCTGTCGAAGTGATAATAGTCGATAGGGAAGAAAATTGTTAGAGTGGCGTCTAATAACTGGAGCTTCTTTCAAGGCACTGATATTGTTTTTCTTTTTATCAATAATACTCATATCAAAATAATCTGTTTGTGCTGAATGAATGTAATCAAACATTAAGGATAGAGTTGAACAAATAATGTTAAACGATACCGCTTTGAGGTGCGCTCCCATTCATTTCATATACGTATCAGTTGAGAACTTTTCCAAACATATTTGAAAAATATTTCACGTTTTTGTTGAATTTAGTGAGTTTACTTAACATATCAATATCTTATTGATACTATCTGAATATGTTAAAAAAGAAATTAATTGAACATAGAGTTACATGGATTTACATACTCTTTAATGACTAAACGTATACAAACACCATATATCCGCTGTTGACCATCCAGCCTAATTGATTGAACGTAATTAAATCAACCATTAAACTGAAGGTCAAAACCTTCCAAATTTTCCTTGATTAATAATGCAGAGGTGTTTTAGTCTTTAAAGTAAGTTTTATGGAAAATATCTCAAAGCAGTGCTTACATAACGTAGACTATATTGGTTTAAAGGAGCTTTTTATTCTCCAGTGTTCCTTGGCCGTATGATTCAAATAATAACTGCACTATTTTTTCTCTGTGACAATCTTTCTATGAGAGCCATCACCTCGTAAATCTATTTAGTGGCAACAGAGAATGAAGAGCTACCTAAAGACGAACCAATAAACTAGCTTGAGGCCAAATGCAGTAACTTTAGCGGTCACGTGATTCGATTAGGGAGCAAACATGCGCAAAAGGAATGTAATATGGTGAGTCGTGTGATTTCATTGACCTATTTGGACCAGAGATGTCACGTGTGTCGGGGGCAGTCACGCGATGAGTGCGACTACCAGATCGATGGCCTCCGCTCTCGTCCACCGCAGGAGGAAGTATCAACTTACCACCGGCAACAGGGCTTCCAGACGAAACATTTATGATGGATATCATAATTAATGAAAATAAAACAAATTATTTCCGATTAATTTTCTGGGTGCAAGGTGCCCACTATCCCTGCCTTAAAAACAGAATAATTTCGGTTCAACAACTGCCGAAGTTTGTATTTGTAATAAGTTTTCATATTGAGAAATTATCCAATAAAAATCTACAATTCTTACAAAGTAATTGAATTGTTCCCAAAACGATATTTCCAGTAAGTCTCTTTAAGCAGGTAACTGTGTCGTATGAGTAGAGACCCGTATTTTTAGCATTTTGAAATAGATGCGAAATATATGCTAAAATTCGAAATAGATGCTAATAAATGCTAATTTCATAGAATATGCAAATATATGCTAAAATCTCAATTTGCTTGTTTTATGAAATGAATTTCACCATTATAGATATAAAATGATAGATTTTTACATACCTATCTTACATGGACACACTTTACATCGCCTATGACAATATTTTTACACCGGTATCATTGCCCATACATATCCTTTCGCACATTTATTATGGGAGGAAATTGACGACATAAAACAGCCCACAAAATCATATAAATGGAGTTTTTTTCTGTTGAAACATAAAAAATAATTTCATTCACTACTAAAATAATAAAAAAAGAAACTGGAATTTTATTTAACTGAAACTGCTAAAATAGTCTTCTTAAACTTGAGTCTCATTTAGTGATAAATAAGACCAATTTGTATTATGAGACTTTGAGTCAACTTTTTGATCCATCAGTAGCAGGTTCAAATGTATCATTAATGTTAAACAAGAACTTGCCATTATTTAATTTATTATCAGAATCTCAATGTATAGAAGGATATCAAAATTTTGGAAAATTTAAAAAGTGATTTAAAACCAGACATTTTTTTTAGATATTAACTTTTGTTGGCCGCAAAAGTTAAGAATGAAAATTTTAATTGCACTGCTATCAAATCAATTTGGTGTCAATTAAATAGTGTCGATGTTGAAATATTCTTCAGCAAATCTTATTTAATAGTAACTGATTGTCGCATTAATCTAAAAAAATCATCCATTGAAACATGCTCCATGATTTATTTTAAGGAATATTAGTTCGATATTTTTTTATTTTATTTCTATTATGGCGACTAAACAAACCACTTAATTAAAATTCTCCGGTATTGTTTTTTCCTCAAATTTCCTATAAATGAACTTTGTGACTATTATAGTTCATTCCTGAAAATTTAAATAATTGAATTTATAATATATTTTGATGATTGCCCTATTTTTGTATTTTTTTGTTTAATTTATTAGTACGTTTAATAATTATTTATAATATTTATGTATATTTATCAATATTTTATTTTAAAAATGTTAACAAAGTGTAATTGATAATTATTTGATGTTTGTGTCATACAAAAATAGATGCTAAAATAGATGCTAAAATATATGCTAAAATCCATGTTTATAAATGCTCCATAGCGCTAATTTTGATAAAAATAGATGCTAAAAATACGGGTCTCTACGTATGAGTATGATACATGAACAGTAGCTTGAAGTTGGTACGTCAACAAAACAAGCCTTTATCTGGATGCTATAAAGCTTGTATATAAAAATAACACGTGTGGCTTTTTTTTTAAATTTTCTTTTAATCCTATTATTGTTTTTATCCTTATTGCGATAAGAAGAACCCGGTTAATCTCGCTCCAAAAGTGTGTGCGTTGGGCACTGCGCCCTCAGCAACCGGTTGTCTCCA
Organism: Glossosoma conforme; assembly: GCA_022606575.1. Taxonomy (NCBI): domain Eukaryota; kingdom Metazoa; phylum Arthropoda; class Insecta; order Trichoptera; family Glossosomatidae; genus Glossosoma; species Glossosoma conforme. Next base: position 3,367,618 of record JAGTXR010000100.1, on the reverse strand, counting down.
GTGTGGGGCTATGTGTGGAGCGCTCAGGCGGCAGACCACATCCCGGATGGTGTCAACTCCTTGAAATATTAATTTACACGTCGGCTCTCTCCCTCGGGTTAATTGACTGCACTTGCACTCTGTAAATATTTCCCTAAGCGAAACCACATCCTCGTCGTCGGTACATTGTGTGAATTTAGCACCGCACGAGGGTTAAAGACAATACGATTTACGAGTAGATATGCGTATTTTGCAATGAGCTGTCTCATTGCTGAGATTTCAATGCACTTAATAAGTGTTGGGAATGTTGAAATTCTGATGAAACTATTTTTAATTTTTCAGGAGGTCTTATACTCGTAGTAAAATTACTTACAAAATCAATATAGGGGAATGAGTGCCCCTTGTTAATTGAATGAGTATTTAATAAAGTTATTGCACACATGTCGTGAGTGAACGCACCAACTTCAAACGAATAATATCTGTGAATAATTGTAAGATTTATGAGGGTATTTTTTGTCAAATTATTTTTTATTGATTTCCTTTTTCATTTTCTCTTTACTATGAGTCAAACTTATTGATAAAAAATAATAAAATAAGCTTAATTTCATTTCGACAAGAATTATTATCAATTCAACAACACTAAGTATTACCTTTTTCCTTCATATTATATCGTCTGCTGCTTGGACTATCCCGGGGCTTAAATTGGGCAGCTGTAGTGTGGTCAGACCGACATTTTCAAGGCCTGAAAATAAAGCCTAGAATAAATTAAAATATGTACATAATGTTAAAAAATATATATTTATTTGAAAAAATGAAACGCCTCTGTTTAAAATATTATATTTTATTACTCTACTTTTGGTCTTAACAAAGATAAAGATCCTCACGGTGTCTAGAAGAATCACGTCATCTCTTCACAAAGAGGCATCGTCCATACAAGCTTATATGATTGGCATTTGATGTATTGACCATGTGAGTAGTAGAGTGCTCAAACATGTCACGATGTGCACACTCTAACACTTCCGGCGAGTTGTGAACCTGCCTCCAGGGCTACGAGTCTTAGCAAGCAAGTGTTGTCCATTACTTGCAGTAAATATCTCGGCAGATATGAGTGAATCGTTATGGTCCACGAGATGTGAATGACATTGATCATACATGTTTCTTTAACTATAACATGGGTTATCGCCCATGTTAAAGTTTTAGTCATCGTTAGTGCTTCGTTAGGCGATTGACACGTTTTGTTAGATTGGTTGAGATGACTCTTAATTCTAAATGGCGCAAGCCTCAGATAATAAGCTAAATATATTTCGGACACACTTCGGAAACTATGTATAAAATACTATATATTATGCGGAGTTACTGTTTTAGAGATGATTCGGGTCGAGGAAATGATAATGTCAGTTGACAGAATTATGGGTGGCAACAATTTGAGACAACAATATAGGGAGTTTGAGAGCGATTATAAACCCACTGGAGGGCAAAGCGAAACATACAAAATACGTTTCTCGGAAAACGCCAGTGAAGAAGACGAAACTCGCATATTATTGAACCACATAGTTTGTTTTTCGTTGTTGCAATCTTGAACTAATACTTGGAGGTTTATTTATATAAACCTCCAAGTATTAGTATACAAGTATTATAGTATACAAGTATTATATTATTATTATAATCAAACACAAACTTTGTCTCTGCCCGAAATTAGATAAAAATTATTCTCGGATTGTATTATACAGGTATATTAGTTGTCATTTTTTTAAGATGGCTAATGACTGATTGTGGAGTATTAATTAGCTAACGTCTATTTTTAATTAGTCATTGTTAATAGACGTGACGATCTCATTACGATTTTTGTCTATCGTCAATGTAGGTTACCATTGTCGAGACATCGTGATCCTCATATTATTTAAAAAAAAAACAAATCAATTTTCAGAATAATTTAATTTTTTAAATGATTTAAAATATCGCAGTTAATGAATGAATATGTAATTATTTTGCCGTATTGCATTATATATCAACAATAACCACACTTATACATCCTCGTAAGTAGTGGTGTAAACACAAAAAAGTTGCCTCGTCTCGTTACCATAAAATATATCGGCTCCATACAAATGAATAAAATTCCCTGTTAATGGATGTAGTGGTATTAAATACAGGTATTTATTATTAATGTATCGAGTCTACCAATTCGTGAATTAACCAACACTCTCCTACCTGACTTGCATACATACGTATGCATTATACAGAGTGACTCAATTTTATTTGTATTATAATACTTACGGTTAATTTTAATTTTATTGCAATACATTTCATTTTATAAATGTTATTGTAAACGAATTGCTACAGAAATTTTGTTATAAATTTTGCTTAAGACATTTAATAGATTTTGATTCCGGAGGCTTGAAGAAAAATTGTTCTTTGAAACGTAAAAAGGAATTGAATTACTTATCTACTATTCAATAAATCCTACAAGAAAACCTTCAAAGGCACATGCTATCATAATAAATACAAATGCCTGAATTGGGCTTCACTGAAGAGGAATATGTAATATTATATATCGCTATGTGTTTAAACAACATACACAAAATATATTCGTAGGTGAATAATATTGATGGTCAAGATAATAAAAATATGTTTTCGTCCTTTGAAATATGAAAAATATTTTTACCTTACATGTTTTTTTGTCTTACTTGCGTCAAACAGAACTGTTGGAACTAAATATTGATGGTTTTTATTGGGACTCTCTGTATACATGGATTCTCGTTACACTGATACTGTCTCACGCAATACACACACTAGACACTTAAAATAATAAAGTGCACCCACACGGTCACAATCACATAAATGGATGTTCAAATTAATACGTATTCGTGGACCTTTATTACCATTTCATTCGACTCGACAAAAAACTTTAATTTACTTATGCGTTAGGATTTACATGTGTTTGTAAATCACCTGTCTAAAGCCAGCGGTGTAGTGTGTGTTTGTATGTGTATGTGTTTGATAAATAATTTCTTTTGAATGTGTGGATCAGAATAAAAATATTATCGAGATTATATTTTTTTGTAACGTAGGGTCTAAATTTATTTTTTATACGTAAAAGAAAATGCAACTAGAGAATGAAACAAGCAAATATTATGTGCTGAATCATATTTTTATTGGCATTTGAAATTCGCTTCCAGTTGGAGGATAATATGGTCCGTAATAATTCTGCCGTAAAGTTATATTTGCTGTGTAGACCTTGTTTTGTGCCGAGCCTGCATCTTGAAGATCTGCAGAATACGTAATGTGTAGGTTAAGTTATATTTGCTGTGTAGACCTTGTTTTGTGCCGAGCCTGCATCTTGAAGATCTGCAGAATACGTAATGTGTAGGTTAAGTTTTTGAAGTCTTTGGGTCATAAAAAATAAGTCAGTTTTACGATATAATTATTTTAAAAATATATTGTTTATAAGTAGAATGCCTCAGACGCAATATAATCAAATATTTCGTCTTACCCGAAGGATAGTCAGCTATATACTCGTACATGAATAAATAAAAGCTTGTGAAGATGTAGGGTTGACCTTAATAAAGGCAGTAGATCTAGCAGCCGATACAATATTTGTTTTATCCCTATTTATTTGTAGCTAAAGCTTATACATAGCTATGTAAGAACCATAAGAATATAGCGTTTGAATCAATACTCGTACATCCCTCACCTATAATCAACTGTCAGTTTAGAGTTAAGCTATTGATCCGGATGGACCTGATGAGGTCCGAAACATGTAAAATCAATAAAAAATAATTCTGAAACAATAGTATACATTTTTATATTGATAATTAACAAATAGGCATACTGAAGATGCAATGGGCAGGACACGTGGCAGCCAGTGTTAGAGTGGCGCCCAAGAACTGGCAAACGAACCGTCAGCCGACCCCCTGCAAGATGGACTGACGACATCATAGAATATTTAGTTAGATACCTGTTTGGGAGCGCATTATTTACAAGCTTAGAGAGTCTCGTGGCTGTGTTGTACTGCGTGTATGTCGCACCGTTGTTATTCAGTTTCTATGATAATTCTCACCTGAAAAACTGGCGATCCCTGGCCTAAGAGAAGAGATAGGGGATTTGGTTGGAGACCTGTTTGGGAGCGCATGAGTCTCGAGGCTGTGGCGCGTGTATGCGGCGGCGCTGCGGTGCTTGCCCCGCCCGCTCCCTCGGGGAGGGCGGGGCGCTCCCGGCCAATCCGCGGGGAGGCCGCCCCCCGGGAAGACGCCACTCCGCCTGATTTAAGGCCGCTCAAGACGGAGACGGTTCCGGCGCATCAAGACGGTTTTGTTACAGGCGAGGCGTCATTCACCGTTCACTGATATGTGACTCTACGTGTTAACAGATACAGAAGAATACCGACAGATATTGATAGTAATGCTGAAGTCTCATCTGTTGATTCTATGTTACTTGGTATTTTATATTGTTGATCCGCCAATGTCAATGACTACACCTAAGCATTCAGGAATTTACTACGAATGGGTGATGTCACAGGCTGACTTTCGTCTACCACCAATTTTGATTGATAGTCTATGACTGGCATTTTACGAGTGAGGGATAAAATTCACACAATTCGGGTGTATTTGTAGAAATCGATTTAAAACTTTTTTCAATCTCCGTCGGGGATCGTACCCACGACATTCGGTTTGGTCACCAAAAGTTGTAACCACTAAGCGCAACTAGCTGGCAAACATCAAAAATAAAAATCGTATCATTGTGAGCTGAGGATATTTTTTTTTAATTTTACGGGTCGAATAAAATATATCGTTAATTTCCGAAGGTTCCTGGCAGTAGATTGTGGTAGCCTTATGCTCCTTTTTTGGAATAAAGAGCGGAATATTGATGAACTATACCTGCAACCTAATACACTGAAGCTAGTTTCTTCCAGGCACTCAACTTTGTAACTTAATGACATTGCTTAATATCAACAATATACATTTTAAGTTAACTTCATTTACGTAGGTGCTTTAAATCTAATAAAATAGTACATATATATAATTAATAGTTCTTCTGCACAATATTTTATTATTCATGCTTGAAGTAAGTTATTATGCTAATAAAATTAGTCAAATAAATACATTTCCATTATTTATTTAATGTGTCGATGAAAACTGTTATAGCAATAATTATCTATTACTTTGCTAAACGTGTCCAATAAATTAGATTATTCTAAAAACGTAAACGTTTCGTGAATAACAAATCGATCCGGTAGGAGGACGTTGACGCTAAATACGCCATAAACTAAATCGGTCCGATCTACGGCTCTAAAAATGGCATATTATTATTGTTTTTTGCCGTCAGATCGATCTGTAGAAACTCGTTTCGACCAAACCAAGTGAAAGTAAAACATTCAATTTAAATACCCACACGAAATAGCTTGGGTTGTTTAATTTTTAATACATCTTTACGACGCCAAAAAAGCATTTCTTAAATACTTTTATGTCTAAATAAATTAGTTCAGTTAAGTCCCTTGCACAGGTTAATATAACTTAAATATGATCAATTCAATTTAATTGTATCAGAATGTTAAAAAACTTAGATAATTGATGTATTCCGCACTTTATGTGCTCATACTCGTAAGTTTGTTAAGGAATTGCTTCTTGAGAAAAAATAAAAACATTCCACTGTATCATGAAACGAAATCAGCAGTGATATTTAATAATACGAGTCTATAACGTATCAATAATATTTTTTGAAAATTGACTTCAAGAAAAAATATTCTTCTAATGTATCGAAGATGTAGATAATGTAATGAAGAATTAAATAAATGTGATATCAATTAAATAATAATATAAAATATATCTTTTACGTTTCCTGATCAGTTTTTATTTTCTCAATCTTCAATCTGAAACGATATGGGCTTTTATTCGAATTAAGAATGAAAAAAACTTGTCGTAATGTACCGGCGATTACCAAAGGCTTTGACCTTTGAAATGAAACAAATTATAGCAACGTCTATAGGTATGTGAAGAGACTGGGAGAGACAGAGAAAGAGAGAGATGTTGAAAAAACTCTTTTGTTAATGGCGTCCGAGTTTTATTAATAAAAGTCGCTCGATATGCATCTACCGGGAAGGTGAGGTGGGCATTTAGAGCTGTCGGGTCGCTGATAGAAGAGGCCGGTAACATTACAGGTGTCCGTCCCCACCAAGCCGCCTCCACCACTCCACCACTCCACCACTCCACCACTCCACCACTCCACCACTCCGCTGCTCCACCACATACCTGCCGCGCCGAGGGACGAGTCCGTGGCTTCCCGACCAATGCGAGATTCTGATATTTCGATGCAGTGGTCTGGGAACGTTAACGACGAGATGATAATGCTGCTCTCGTCCACTGATCTGCTGGCCTCATGAAATAAATCAATGTAATCAAAATACAACGATACGAAACAGTTAATACAAAAATGCACGATTAGCGCCTCGTTATTCAGTATAGTTTTATCATTTTCTTAGTTAGTTAATTGGATTTATTAAATAATTTAGGCACTTCTGTATCTATAACGTATTTACGGCCATTTCCAAAATTAGTCTAATATTTGATTTAAAACCAAGATAGTATTGATTATTTCTCATGTTTTTATTTAAATAGCACTTTTATTCAATTAGTGAAAAGGGTAAAGCTTTACCATAAGAATTACTAAGAAGTAATTCGTGAATGCACATTTTGTACATGTGTAATTTTCTGTTATTTGGTAATTTAAAACTACTGACTATAAACACTACATAGTTCCTATATACTACGCGTATAAAGTACCCTATCACTCAAATACATATTATAAGTACATATAATCCTATAAATTGGAAAGTACAAAGAGGTAAAAGCTGGTATCCGAGCTGTTGAATGGGTCAAGTTGCCACTTGTCGACGCTTTTAGAACTGCAGAATGCAGATTCCTTCTAGAAAGATTGTCTCCAATAATGAGTTAGCGACCAGATATTATTGGAAATTGTCCCCTGCGGAGTCTGCTCCTGTAGCGGTCCAGGGCGCGGCTTGAGAACCTCTGCCGCTCGCCGCCGGCATCCTCACCTGACATTCTTTCACATGAAAGGAGCTATAGCATCTACTGACTCTCTAGGACAGGTAAATCAGCGGGTCGCAGTGTATAACCTTATTTAAAAAAAACTATTATATTATATATTATTATTTTTACGTATCTATAATAATCTCTAATACTTTAAGAGCGTTGACAAAACAACTATACATTAACATAGTAAAATAGATTTAAAAAAACATTACGTGTGGTAGAAATTTTAATTTTCTTGTTATGTTTTGGCTTTTATTTCTGCTTTTAGCTCTGTCAATGCTAGAGAGATGTACTAAATGACAGTATGTTGTAGAAAACGTGTAAAATAAGTTTGATAAGGGGAAAATAGTTATCCTTGTGATCTTATGGCAGGCGTATATTACTTTAACTCATTGGACATATACAATTTTCGATGCGTAATTAACCTGTTCCTTGGAATACTTGTGTTTGAATATTGTCATTAATTTTTGCGAGAGAATGAATCCTGCGACTATATTGTAACACATTCACATTAACACCAAGTGAAATTTTCAGTTAGATCAATAATAACCGATTTCGTCTCATTACTTAATACTCAAGTAAGGTTATATTTAAATATAACACAAATGTTCTATAAATTGAGAATAAATTATTATTTAACTGTTATTATTTGTCGGTTTTTTACTTGTGTATGTTGGTAACTCCTGCAGCATCGAGCCGAACGTCTTCCCTCCCCTCTTGGTCGTAAGCTGCCGCCCGCTATCTCGAAATAAATAAATGAGCGACAAATATAAAACGTCTTTCGGAGAGGAAATGCCATAAATACATTAAGATAAAGGGGCCCTCTTTAATACGAGACCTACCGTAAATGACACACCTTCGCATTATTTATTCTACACTCAGAAACAGACAGGAATATATTGCCTCTCTACCACCAGCGACAGACACACCCGACCATCTTGCCGCCAGCCACAGGCCGCAAGCATATTCTTCTGGAGTTTTACGGTCTTTTAAACTTAAAAGAAGTCGATTTTCTTTAATATTAAACATATATTGATTGAATGACCAATAGCTTCTTTATTATAGTTTCTGCCTATAGAGAGTAGCTTGAATGAATTATTACGCAAATTTCTCGTCGCAACTCCTCGGCGTATGGTACTAACAAGCACTCGTACTAAGACCGTTTTTCCGTTTCAAAGAATAGATTCAATTTTATTTTTGAAAAGCTCTTTCCTCCCTCAGAACAACTTCTGGAAGGTGCAGCTCCATTAATGCTGAGACCGTATGATTATCTGTGAAAGAGGCGGAAAAAAAACAAATCGGAGGTACCATACGAACGCACGACTCAGATTGGAATCAGAGTCTCGCTCTCACGAGTCTGGGACTCTGGGAGGCTGAGCCCTGGACTGGGATGCTGCGATACGAAATGATGGATTTGCAACATTTTTAACGTCGAAGCGTATATATTGAAAATTCGCATTTGACATTTATATGAGTGAATTATTAACTTTATTAAAAAATATAATGTGTGGCCGGGCGATGCCCATCGCCCGGCCACACATTATGTATACGGCGCAGACGATCACTTCACAATGTTGCATACCGCTATGTTATATCATACTGTATGCAGCATTCGCTTCTGCAAAGTGATACTTCGTTTCCATTCCATGGGATTATTAAAGAACAATCATTTCTCATACAATTATTTGACGAAAGGATACTTTTAGGCGTATTATGGCCTATAAAAAAGGTATCAATTTATAATATATAATAACATATACACTTTTCACTTTATTTTTACTCTCTAAGTGCTGGAAAATTTTCAATTGTTTTCCACACGAGTCGTTGAATTTTGATTTTTATTTATATAGGGTAGAACATTAGTTAAGCGGTAGCTTAATCGTCTCAGACTTTTAAAAATAGTCGTACTTTTCGAGTAAGCCAATACGTCGTTTCTCCAGTATACTCTCGGTCAATGGTCGCTTGTTTCTAAACAGTAAGAACAAAATTGCAAATCAGAAGTTCACGGACCAAATATATATTTCTACTAACGTACTATATTTATTATAAGGACGCCAATGCATAAATAATCCGTTGCGCTCTGCATTTAAATGACTTTTTTCATACAATCGTGAAGAGGTAAAATGTTTTATTGTTTATTTATTAATATCAATATAATTTGTTTGTATATATTTCGCTGTATACAAATCTGTATTTTATAAGCATTGTGAAAGCACAGTTTATAAACTGTGATTTCATAATACTGTGATTCGTTTTTTTGTTGGTTTTTATTGGTATAACATTTCGTGGGACCTTTTCCTAGCAGCCTATTTTTTGTCAAATGTTATTCGGGTCGCATAAATGCTCGTTATGGGCCGCAAGTTTGACACCCATGCTGTACAGGTTCTTAAGGTAAGTTGATGAGATTCGGTGAAGTTCAGCGGCTGCATCGTTGTTCGTTGTTGGTTGTTAACTTCTTGCCCGAGGCGTCCATCAGGCACGGGTCTTCTTGAGGTGGCCGGAGCATCTCTCCTCATCTTCGTCTCGTTTCGCGGATGATTAGGCTTTATTCATCAGAGGTGTAATCACGGCGGAGGTGTCTGAAGGTGCCTCGTGCATTGGATTTTATGTTGCGTAATACTAAGCTGTTGCCTCTAAAATTACTCACGTGAAACGCCGACGCTTGTGTTGGTGAACGGATGATTATGAAAGTGTTCGAGAAGCTCGCGGAACGGTTTCCTATTGAAAGGTGACCTTTATTATGAACTTTGTTGCTGATCCCTTGCACAAAACATTAAGCAACAATTTCTATTAAGTTTTGATAACAATAATTGTATTGTTTTATAAAAATATATTTTAAAGCGTAGGTGCGATGATACTCGTCAAATCAAACTGTCATGTAGCACACGTAGTATAAAATTATAATTTATTGTTTTCTAATGAATCATGAAGTCTTAATAAATAAACATCTCCAAGGATACCTCATCAAAATTGTATTGATAAATATAAATATTTAATATTTGTTGAATCAAGATGACAAGTATCATGATAATAGATATTAACATCAAGTAACAATTGTAAGGTTTCATCTTATGACGCTCGCAAATTTTAAGACCTCCATTTAAGTGTCAACACTTTGAATATTTTGCTTTCGGTTCAGACACTTGGTTTGTGCGATAGGTATTCATCATTTCGAGGCGATAAATCAAAACACAATAAGGAAGTTATTAGCCGCAGGTTAACTTCACGCGACCATATCGTGATTAATTGGGACTTTTATTATCCACTAACACATAATACTGAAAGATGAACTGGCACGGGGTACGTCTAAACTTGGTACACACTAGTATAATAATACAAGTAATATATAATACACAACTTATCTTTTATTCATACAAATAATTAATGTATACATCATACTCAAATAATATAAAATAAATATATATTTCTTATATTACTGAAAAACTCTATTTTCAACAGCTTAGCTCAAAATAACAGCCACTATTTGGCACTATTTGGCACTATTTGGCACTATTTTGAATTTTTTTTTTAATAGATTAACGAAAAATACGTGTATTTTCTATAATAAAGTAAAGAAAATCATTTTGATTGATCAAGCGACATGGAGTGGATATACTACGTTTCTGATATGTATACAGTTCATTAACCGAGAGTTCTTAAATTGCACAAAAAATATTGTTATTTTTGCGTTTACAGCCGGCAGCTATGAATAAGAAAGTCTCCCTTTAATTAATAGATGCCAGAGTCTCACCTCACTAAGTACTGCATTAACTGCAGCGTCGAGTATCAGGTTATCATTCTACTACGAGATCCATAGTGAATTAGTTAAGAGTTTCAGAAATCGGATCTAACTTCGAACGAGTAAAATGTTTTTTGCTGCACATAATTTTCTGAAGCATCAGTTAATTATCAAATTGACTTGAGAATAAATATAAATGTACATAATGTGATAATGTGATCATAACTTACATACCAATACAGGTATTTTTTTAATTTTGTAAAAAAAAAGAATTAAATTTTTTAACAACTGATGAAGTAACTGATGAATAAATGTATAAATAAAATATTTATAATAGTTCAATAAAAAAGTATTAAATTATCGATCTTCATAAATGTACTTATACGTGATACATTGTGAAATAAAAAAGGAGATATTTTGTAAAATATCTTGATGCAACTGACTTGTTAACGCTTAAATAAACGTAATTTGTAAGCAAAATTGAGTTTCTATACGCATCGCTAATATTAAGTAGGTGTTTTTCTGCACAATGTTCGCACAATAGAAAATACCATAGTGAGGTAATAGCCAATAACATTGTTCGGAGAAATTCCCGGTTTGTTACTTAGCCCCCTCACTCGTGATGTTGAACCGAAGCTATAACACTGAAGAATCTAATACCCAGATTACAAACATTGCCGCAGGTGATTCTCAACACTAGCCGCATAGGATGCTGATCTTTTGTTTTGTTACAAACTGAAAGAAGAACTCGACTGCAAATGATTCGCATTTTCTTGAAAATTTCAATGACAATGAGCACCGATATCGATTATTTAATCCTATCCTACTGAATCCCAATCCCATTTGTTAGATTAAAAATGTGTAACGAGCCGGAAAATATGTCATTTTTTTATGAAACCTTCCTTGAACTTACGTGAAATTTCATTTGAGACACTTATTACACATTATTATGAAGTGTACAATATGAACAAAGGTATCGGCATTCTATCATCTTCGATATACAGAAACGGTTACTTTATAAATTACCTCCATACCGACATACTTTCATTGTTTTTTATTTAAGCAGTTGAATATTTTCCGTGATTTCTGTGTTTAAATTATTAATAATTATCAGCTAATAAACAACTTTATAAATGAGCGCTTAAAAAATAGTCATACGAAGTGTAATTTTAGATCTTTCATTTAAACTTACAAACATTTTGATTAGGTCGTGTATTATTAATCATTAAATACAGCATCTTAGGACAACAAAAAACCCCTAACATTTCCAATCTCATACAGTAATAAGAATAATGTCAGCGATCGTTGATAACATTCATTAAAAACTGAGTATCTGGTTTTATAATGTACAATAGTGCGGTATAAATAACCAAGTTTGAAAATCCCGTAAGTGCGCCTAACAACTTTCTATCGAGTTGCATTGTTTGAAGAACTTCTCCTGTTCTCTCTTGCCATATTGGGATCGTCTTTTCTTCGGCTGTACCTAAAGTGTGCTCAGTTGTTTATCGTAAGATCAATAAGCTGCAATAAGCCTCAACTGCGGAAGGATAACAAAGAATAGTAGAATTTCGAGAAGGATTACACGCGACAGGTCTAATCTTAAGAACAAAATCTGTTTCACTTAAGGCGGTGAATATATACAAAAAAAAACCTTCATTAACTTAAGAACGCTTAAATAAATATTATCCATGTTTTTTTGTTACCTGAACGATGAGAAAATCGAGTTTATATTCTATGCTGTGTTAACAAAACAATAGTCAATAATTCACTGAGAAACGGGAAATATATTAATGTCGACATTTGATACTGTGGTTATTGCCTATTAACAATGTATAAGAGATAATTAAAAAAAAATGAGAATATATTTTTTTAGAGCACTAGTACGTACGACGCAATGTATATATATGATATCTATAATAAAAATAAAAATATCATATTCGTCCATGAACATATTAGCAATTCATTAATATGTAATTAGACAAATATAAGTACCTATCTAAAAGTTGTGACAGAAACTCAATTTCTCTTGTAATTTACGTGTATATGCGTAATGTTCAAATGAAAGATTATCAAATATAAACATTTTCGTCTAATTACAGCCACAATATTGTTACTTCTTTAAGCCATACACGATATATGGCTCCATCGTTCTCGAAGTAAGTATTTCACCTGGTGGGCTTTCTTTTCAGCAGAAATATAAAGGTAAAGAGACAAAGGGGAGATAAAAGCATTCATAAGCTGAGAACAGAGGCTTAGTCGGCAAATACGATTAGTGTGGTTGAGAATTCTCTGTGACAATCGTCACCCATGCAGATTAGCCGGCTAACAATTATTTGTATACAATAAGTCACTCACTACCTGTTAAAAGCCACGGGTCGATTACTTTACAGTTAAATGAGTAAATTTACGACTTCATTTATTGATGTTCACATAAAGAGTTCGTGATTGTGAGTATATAATGTGATATTAACATTAATTTTATCGTTTTCCAGAATCGTCGCAGGCAGCGCGTTCTGGGGGCTGCTTCCCCGCGGCTGGCGTTGTGCGGCTCGAGGGCGGAGGCTCCAAGAGTCTTGCAGAGTTGCGTGCAGGGGACTCGGTGCTGTCTATGCAACCAGACTCCTCGCGCCTCGTCTACAGCGAGGTGATCGCCTTCCTGGACCGCGAACCGCAAGTGACGCGACGCTTCGTGCGTCTTCACCTGTCGGGGAATGTCTCCATCACTGCAACAGAAGCTCATTTGCTTCTGAAGGCGACAGGGGAGCAAGTCTTCGCTTCAAGAGTCGCCGTAGGAGACGAGCTACGCGTGCCAGATGAAGAGAAAGCCACTGTCAAAAGTGCACCTGTTCTGCGGATCGAATACGTCATCGAAAAAGGCATCTATGCCCCGCTGACCCGCACTGGGACTATCGTCATCAACGACGTTGTCGCATCTTGTTATGCAGCAGTGGACAGTCAAAGAGTTGCGCATTGGGCCGTGGGTCCTCTACGTGGTTGGTTAAGGTTTATCCGACTGTTCTACGAGCCGACCCCGCAGCAAGGAGTGCATCCTTACGCCGGAACCCTTCACGAGCTGGCGAGATACGTCCTCCCTAAAGATATGCTCTATGAGTGAACTGCGAACATAAATAAACATTGAACTATAAAATGATATGACGGTGATGAAAGTCTGAAATGATTTACCAGTTTTTATTAAAATCGAAACGACTGCCCGAAACGATCCGCAAAATTTTACCGAAAAATTATATTATTTGAATTATAATTGACCGTAATTAAACTTCGCTCACCTTTAGGTGTAAAATGCTCTCCGTATGAAGTATTTAGAAAAATAAAATTTTAGTCAGAATATTTTGCGGTGATATAATGAGATGAGTGAATCATCAAATATTTTTTCAAACCATACAAAGATTCTTGGATGTGTGAAGTCTTATCCCGTAACCCTTATCTCTAGGTATTCGAATGTTTACCTATTAAATTTTGTTTCAATAATTTTATTGTTTTAAACCTAAAATCACGTCAAACATAAAATAAACATTAAAGATAAAAATATTCACGGACATACTTTTATTAAAGTAACAAGACATCGTTATTACAATAATATAATTTTTCTTAATCTTTCAGACACTTATCTCATCGAAACTGTGTTTGAAACAGAAGTTATTAGAAGTGAATATTTGAGCCTGCAGTAAGACACTGAGGTGGTGGCCATTTTGTGGCATGACATTGTAGTGTACAGTTCAGACATTAATTAACCAGAACAACAAACAATATATTACTTTAAGTAGCGGTTTTTAAATTGGTGTCGTCAAAGGATTATAAAACAGTGCGCGACTCTCTTCAAGAAGTTTCCTTTTTTTGTGAAGAACCCTTCTGCGACCTTTGTCTATAAAATCCTTAAATCTAATGTAAAAATAGCAACATTGTGTTTATCCAAAAATTTAACTGATGTAAAACAATTTTGTATTTATTTATACGTCATCAAACTTCCTGTGTACTGGGCACGCTTTAAATTTGATTTTATTGTTATTTCACATAAGCAACAAAATTAATATAAATCTAAATTATTATTTTAGTTATTAAGGTTATTTACATGTCTATTAACTGCTTAACTATCTACGATCTTATTAAAATATTTGACGTTAAATATTAACAATTTAACTATTATAATATTATTTTTGTGGGAGCTTATTTAATGATTGACATACTTCATAATTGTACTAGTTAAATTATTTGCATATTTATTGAATGGAGATTTGAAAAGGCTTTATTTATTATATATGTAATTGAAAATATTCAATTTGTGGATAAATTACAACCGGCGATCAGAAAAATAAAGTATTTTCATTACATATGATTATCTAATGATATTGTCACTTTATACCAAGAACTTTCTTTAAAATCACATTTTAAAAATATTTTCTTGTCATATGTAACTTCATTATTCCTCTGTTAATCATCTAATTAAATATTTAATATATCTATGAAATCAAATAATATTTTTATTACCAACAGTCAATAGATGAATTTATTTTTTTAAGAAAATTAGAAACAGATATGTTTAGATCTTAATCTTAAAACTTTAAAAGGGTTTATTTTCTCTACTTTAAATATTATATAAAATAAATATTTCAAATCAAGAAAAATGTTTTTTTTTCAATCTAAAGGTTATCGAATATCAATTGGTTCAGTAATTGAAAAAAATTCCTACTATTTAGTTTAATGTTATTTATTGTATTAATACAGCCTATGATATGTTACTAAAAATTCCATTTTTATGTATTTATAAACATATTTAGTTAAATAATGTTAAAAACATTTTATTATTCAAATGTAAATTCCTCGAAGACAGCCTAATTCAATTTTATTATATAAAAAGGATAACCTTTTTTTAAATTTTACTTTCAACATAATATTAATAAGTTAAACTGTAAAACAAACATAATTATTTAGACCATTTCTGTGTTTAACCGATGTTATAATTTATATATTTTAACATGATATAGAATAATGGAGTAATCTTTTTTATAAGTCAATGCTATTTCTATAAACCAATGCTAATATAAAATTGTATATGAAGTAATCGAATGTTTATTGTTTCTTACTTGTTTTTTTTGTCAATTTTAATATAACGAAAAGGAAATAATAAATTTCAATCATCAATTTAATCTAGCTTATTGCATTGGGTTGCGATAAAAATTATCCAAAAATATTGATTAAAAATATTTGAAAATTTGAAATCTTTAATTTTTACAATAAAAAAATAACATTTTAATTATAACCCAAGTGAAATGTAATTCAATATAAAGTGGAACTAGGATAATTGAAAATTGAAGAAACCGCTAGAAAAATATATTTATTTAAAATTTAAAATCCAAAACCAATTTCCCAATGAAAATATAAATTAAAATATCTGATGCTTTAATATCAAGTAAAAAAGTACACGATTATTTGAAAATAAAAATGTATAAAATCCATTTCAACGCCTGCTCTTAATTTGGAGTTTGATGTTTAATAAAACTGAAGGCATTCATCCTTGTTAGCACATACTAATCTGTTAATCAAGTCAGCTCCGCTTGTCAAAGTTTTATCCATTACATTATATTGCAATCGACGGCAGTTTTCAATGATGAAACCCTTAAAGAAACTACAGTTTTTGTTTATGCTCTTACGTGGTAGCAATTTAAGGATTTAACCGTTATGTACAATCTGGAAAACATAGCAAAATCATGTACATGAATGTCAAAGGCTGTTGTGATGGGGCCATATTTAAAATTTCATACACATTGTAAACCAAATAATTGGACACCTTTACGTAATAGTATTAAGGAAGAGGTTTTTCCTTTAAAAATGTAAACTTTCATTGATTTAAGACTGTATAATAATATAACTACATTTAATCTAGCCATTTATTTTTATAACATTGTGTAAATACGCCTTTAGGAAATTTCATTTAATAATAAAAGTATCGCACAGTTTGCTGCGTATTATATTAATTTATACATAGACTATCAGATAGCGTAACAAGTGCCTTAATAATATCATTCTTCGTAATTGCCTTTTAAATCAACCGTTGTATTTTGGTAACAAAAATTTTAATGCACTTAAGTAGTCATGGCCTTATAATGGCCACATTAACTGAAAATTCATTTACGTTGTAAATTAGTTTAAGCTACTGATTTTT
Source organism: Glossosoma conforme (assembly GCA_022606575.1). Lineage (NCBI taxonomy): Eukaryota > Metazoa > Arthropoda > Insecta > Trichoptera > Glossosomatidae > Glossosoma > Glossosoma conforme. The sequence continues at coordinate 3,350,673 of JAGTXR010000100.1, read as the reverse complement.
TATTATTAATTAAGGTACTTTTATATGGATCACTTTTACTTTTCGACTTTTAAATAAATACATTTTTATATTCTATTCTGTTTTCTGTTTCCAGTTTAGAGGACTCGTCTATCATAACATTATAATTCATAGTCTCGTACTAAAGTAGCTCTGCATCCAAAAGCTCCTTTTGAATATATAATCCAATGGATGGTCCTTTATGATGGCAATATATTATGGGTGCTTGTACGGAAATATTTTCATTTGACTTTATCTTATTTTGTCAATTTCTAATAATATATTTTATTTTATATTTAGTTATAATCATAGAGTTTATATGATTACCTCAAATCAGAAAACAACTAGTTGCATTATGTCAAAGATTGTGAACATGAAGGCGTGAGGAGAAGACGCATACTTTATAGTGACCGATAGATACAAGATATCCAACTTAAACCAAACAGAATTTCAGCTTCTGTGGTATATTAAAAACTTGTTCGAAACTAAAACTGCAGCTGAGTCTTGTATTTTGACTAAAACTGGCCAAAACTGAAATTCAACCGTATGCAACTTTACCAATCAGTACAACTAAAATTCAACCAAAACTTAATATACCGAGTTGTATTTGCTGAAACTAAAACTATGGCCATTTTTTGAAATGCTTTTTCTTTTTTTCTGTCAGAAATTTACCTACCACACAATCATTATTTCTTCATTGATCTATAATATCACCCTTTTTATGAATAAGAAAAAATAATAATTCAAGGACACTATTTGGAATAAATCGATTTTCTTAGTGTTGGACTGTGTGAGTGAAAGTGATCCATATTATTCTCACTTTACAAATAGAAGCATGCCATCTGCTAGTACTAGCCAGAAAAGATTTTAATGTGATTTATGTTATATAAGTATGTTGTTCGTTGTGTACATATAAAATTAAATAATGTAAAATGTTTATTATGACATTTACCTTTAGATATTTGGTTATACTTCTACTTTAGTATTTTATTTATAGGCTTTGCCTTAATATATTTTAAATATTGAATTTTATTTTATTACATAAACTGTATATTTACACTTTAAATAATAAAATATTATGTTCGTGCCAAGAGTTTATGTATTTGATTAAAATTTGAATAAAAAATCTTTATTTTTATAGAGATAACTTAAAAATGTATTATTTCTTACTTTTACAATAAAAAGGTTCATTGCCTTGCAACACATTTAGGAACACTGGATATAAAAGGGATATTTGCGCCAGAAATTACAATTTTTAATATTAGTTACCTTATATTGTGTCATATATGGACGCTAAAAATACAATCCACTTTGCTTGGGATTTTTTATTTTTTAGTTATTCAATAATCCCATTTGTTGCATACGTACGAATACTAATTATGAAATGTTTCATTGGATATCTGAATATCAATCACAATATTTTAATTATTCCTTGAGTTAAGAACTACACGAAATAATAATTTCTAGCTTACAAAAGCCACAACCTTTTTTTACAACACAGCTTCTGCGTGCAAAAATTTATAAATTCATAATCACTGAATTAATTAAAATCAATTAATCAAACGAAGTGTTTCGAAGGGATATGTTAAGCCCCTAAATGGTGAATGGATAAGCTAAAATATAACTCTAATTACGATCAATTAATGACTTTGACAGAGTAATATGAGTAGGTATCATGATGTTAATTTGAAACTAAAAACGAACAAATCAAACAGGTACAAACATAAAAAATGTAAGTTATTTGTAAAATATCCTAATTTTTTATTTTCTTTTTTAGTTTTCAATAAGGAATACTTTAAATTTTACAAACATATCCTGTTAGCTACCTACATATTTTTATTAAAAAAATTATCAAGAAAATCTTTAATGGTGGTAATTAATACCTAATATTTGAACTTAACTAATATATTCAAATTATTAGATTTTTCTTCGATTATCCTATAAAATTTAGATTCAAGTAAATAAAAATTATAAAATAGTTGGTATAAAAGTGCTTAGAATGTTATATTTGGTTATTTGTCGCTTGAATATAGGTCAATGCAATTAAAATAATGCATATTCACAGTAACAAAACTCATAAAGGTATTAAAATAACAACTTTTTCATCAGGTGCTATATATACATATTAATTTCTAAATCATTTTTATTTTATAATTTGATGACATCTGTCAAAAGACATAAAATGCTTTGTAGTTTAATAAACTAGTACCAACACATAGGAACCTACATTCCAGTAGATGTTGTTTATTTTTAAATTTGTGAATAGATGTCTCTTTATAATCATAAATTAATTTTAATTAAAACATTAATAAATTAAAAATATTTAGTTTTGATTCACATTTATTCAATAAATGTAAATATTTTAATTTTTAATTTTTTAAATTAAAATGAATTGAAAACTAATTATGCAGTTTCACGAAGTATTGTCAGTTGATAACCTTAATAGATGTCTCTTTATTCATAAATTTTATTCGTGAAAGATTTTGAAATTAATTTACATTTAACGAATAGAGTGGAAATAATTTTATTTTCATTATTGAAATTTTAAAAATATTACTTAAATATACATATACTACACATAAAATTCTTTTTCAACGCGTCAATCCAAGCACAAAAATAACGGCAGAAGCGGGATGCGAACCGCGGACCTTGGAAACCAACTATGCCCAGGTATTCATACTGCTCGGCGAATCACGCCATTGCTATGCCCAGGCTGACCTGCGATGAAACTAGTATTTATATCATTGTTATTATCGTACGACAGATGTCGCCATAGTATATATTCAAAGTTTGTATAGTTTTATTATTATTCTATCAGTATTCATTTATTCACAAGCTTAATATTCTTAATATAGGCTTCTGCCGTTATTTTTGTGCTTGGATTGACGCGTTGAAAAAAGAATTTTATGTTTAGTATATGTATATTTAAGTAATAATAATATTGTAATATAGTCAATGATCTATAAAAGTAGATTAGAATATTGAAATAATAAAATAATATTCTAATAAAAATTAAAAAAATAATTTTTAAAAATATGTTTGAATTTTTAAATTTATATTTATTTTAATGTATATAATTACATATTTAAATGGATAGTCTAAAAATAGGCTTACTAGTTTATAGACAGTTAAGAAAATGTTGTATATTTGTATGTATAATTCTATTTTAATTTAGGGATTATTCTATATAATGTAATAACAACAAAATTATTTCAAAACATTAATGTTTTCAAGACATTTTATTGAAATCCTATTTTATGATTGCATTGGATTTTCATAAGAAGCCAAGATTGGGAGATGTGAAAAATAATTTTTATACATGTGGTATATAGGCGGCACTTTAATTTTCATCGAATCATTTATAATATATTTTGCGTGGAGTTTAAGGAGCATCCAGCGCTCTTAAGCTGGAAAGCGTATTCTCTTTGAAGGCCAACGCTCTCGGTGATCAGTACGACAAATATTTAAAGCATTTGACAAGCCCAAAATGTTGACAAGCACTGTTGTAGAGCTAAAGATATCATGGTTAATTCTCACAGCCACTCGTTGGGAGTTTGTTTGCAACATATCCAATTCTACAGTAGTGATCGATGATGACAGTGATATCAGCATGATCCATATTTAATATGTACATACACGTTCATCATCATCATTATCATCAGCCTGTATCCATCCACTGTTGAACGTAAGCCTCCCGCATGAGTCTCCATCCACTTCGATCCTCCGCCTTCCGCATCCATGTCACTCCCGCTATTCTTTTTATGTCGTCAGTCCATCTTGCAGGGGGTCGGCCAATGCTTCGTTTGCCAGTTCTTGGGCGCCACTCCAATACTTTTCTCCCCTATTGACTGTCGTCTCTTCGACAGATATGTCCTGCCCATTGCCACTTGAGTGTTCCTATTCGTTGGGTAGCATCTACTATTTCAGCTCTTCTGCGTATTTTCTCGTTTCGGATTCTATCTTTTAGCTACACTCCGAGCTTGGATCTCTCCATAGCACGCTGGGTGACCTTTATTTTATGGGTAAGACTTGGTGTTAGATTCCACGTCTCTGCGCCATAAGTTAATACAGGGAGGATGCATTGGGTAAACGCCTTAGTTTTAAGACATTGCGGAATTTTCGCTACACTATACTAATTTTCATACACGTTCACAGCCATACAAATGGTGTTTACTTTTTACTTGCAGAGGACAAGTTCATTATATATACTCGTAAGCACAAATTTAATACTGGAGAGAAGAAACTTGGCTATGAAGCAGACTATATGCATTATCATCACCACCATATCAGCTTTCCTAACTGGAGCATACTGCTGTCAATGACTGCCGCCACAAAGCTCTGTCAGTTGCTATAGTCTTTATCACGATAGATAGAATCATGACAGGACAACATAAATATTAAGGATTGATCACAGAAATTATCGGTATGGTCTGTCAAATGCCTGGCACCTGAAGATATGAATGTGATCTGTAAAATGTACAAACCCTCAAAGAGAATAAGGAAACATACTGTCTGGTTTTTTATAAGAGTTAGTATAAGGGTGTTTTTCCACCTAACGCGCATTCACACATTCTCTCCTTATTTCCTTTGTTCGAGCAATCTTTCACCATTGTAACGTTTCACTATCTACTGATTTTAGCTTGATATAGCTCTTTTAGGCTGATGCTGAAAAGCCTCGAAAAACGATCGTTTGTCTCCTATTTTTGTTCGCTCGTCTGACATGCACATCTAATAATGTTGGTCTTGATTTCATAAAAAATTACACGGCGTTTTCATACGCCATTTTATTTGTTAAGACAGTTGCTTCCTTTCATGTTGGTTCAACTGTAATCTTTAATTTGTGAATTAACCACGATGATCTTTGTGGCGGCACATGTTACAGTGCCCCGGTCTGCGGGCGACTCGTGTCGCGCGGCAGTCCCGTTCGACCGGCCGGCGAAAACGTCATGTAAAGGTCGGGCGGGAAAACCAAGACTTTAATCAAAATAAATGCGAATTGTGCTTCAAAAACAAGTTCTTTGCTTTGCGACCTGCTCCTGCATCCTTCCTCCACGTGGCCACGTGACGAACCCGCGACTTGTCGTTTTTTTAAAGACGGAGGATGTCACTACTTTAGCTGTAAGTTCATACGACTTTGGTGTAAACGCTCCTGGCTTGATAGGTTTAAGCAAAACTGTGTTCACTAAATGATCTTTCGCGCTCTCTTTTAGTTTTATATTTGCTTGGTATAAATTCATCCTCAGTGGGGTTCTTACTGTCGTCACAAATTATACGAGCGAATAATTTCAGATGATTTTCATTCTTATGCAGGGCAATTACCTTTAATTCACCAGTGCTCAAGGCATTATTCTGCTTCCCAGATCATTTTAGTTAACTGGTGCATACTATTCAGCATTGTACTAAAAACCCATTTGACACGTTTAGGGTAGATATTATCTACACTCTTATATATGTGATAATTTTTCAGCGACATCTCCAAATATTTTGAAATATGTCATTTGTCATTCCTATCAGGTATCGATTTTGGCCCAGCTGACGAGTGTTACCTTCCAGATTCCACTGGTTATCTGAAGCTTTCTGATGCATATTATGCTAATGGCTGTTTCAGTTTCTGTTTCAGAATATACAAATATCCATCCCTAGTTAAAGTACTCGCTAGCTTTAATGAAAATATTAAAATAATTATTTCACACACAACCATAGGAAAATACGCTACGAGCATTAACAGTTTAAACAAATAGGTTTTCGATCACATGTATGTATGTGATCGAGAGTAAATCGTGTTGATTGTTCAAGTATTATCTTAGGCACGTGTTGCGGAATTTAATCACTGAGTCAATGAACCAAAGCACATTGTCTCAGTACACAGCGACCTTCTAATTATAGCTTAGTAGGCGGTTATCCCGTATATATACTGTAGCTGTGTTAAGGATAAATCAAAGGTAATTCGAGTAAATGTAAGATTTGAAATATGTTATCAATTGATAACATATTGTATTGTAGAATAATGTTTAGAATTCTCCATATTAATCAAGTTTTTTTTGTCAACATACAGGATACCTGTATTTAATTTTAAAATCATTTTTTTTTCAGATGACTGCGTTGGCCGTCGGAAACGATAAATATAATGTACTCGGCAGTGCTTCGGGTGTAGACAGTTGCGCTGAAAAACGGGAATTATATATAAATATGAAAACACAAGTATTTAAAATCATTTATGAGACTTATATAGCTTGTTTGTCATTTTATGGTAAAATGATAAAAAATCATCAAAACGTTTCAGAGAACTATCACTACCTTCGTTAATTGATATTTATCGCTCTTGGATTTTTGCGGCTTTGCGGAATACGTGAGAAGTGTAACGCGCAGCAGGCAAAAATTCACCTTTCCCATGTAACGTCTAATGAAGACCTGCTAAAGACCTGTACGTGGTCTTAAATTTGGAGAGAATATGGCTTAAAAATTGATATATTACATATTGTAGGTTTGTATATCAACATAAAATAAAATTATATTAGTGCATATGGCTTTGAAGCTATTCAAGATTCCTATACCTCGAGCGTGCTCATGCTCCACTGTATCAGTCTACCTCTTAGTTTGATTAAATATCTAAGTCCCGAGACCCAGAACTGACATAGAATAAAGACCAAGGCGGCTAACATAGCTTTATGGCAACAATTCATGACAACCATATGCTCTAATTAAGGCAGCGCACATTTAAATGGTGATTTCGATGAATGATCTTGAGCATCGCCCTGAGTTAGTGATACGCAGTCGAATACGCAGCAAAGGACCAAAACACTAAGAACACATTTAATTTTGATTTGTTTTCCTTAAGTTATTTATAAAATAAAATTATGGAAAACAAATAAAAAAAATATAACATTTTCTTTCTTTCTATTGAATTCTCTTTAGCCCCCATTCTCAATCGTAAGCCTGAAAACATTCCATTTAAGAACCTTTTTTGGCATTAGCAGTAAATTCATTACCTCAATTTAGAAAGAAGTTCGGACTCTTATTGAGTCGTTAAAAATTCACAAGGACTCAAGATTCTCAACAGGATTTATTTCAAAGAAGAAATATAATATTTGAATGCCTATTATTTATCAGAAATACCCCTTGAATGTATGCAATTATGTTTACGTAGAAATATTTATTATATTTTATTCTATGAAAAATATATTATTGTAAGTTTATTATTATATACAACTACAACCTATGTTAAGTCACATTTTTAAGTCTAGTGATTACATAATTAAAGCGAATAAAAAAGTGTTTAAATAATTAAATTAACCAAATATTATTTTACGCGGAGATGTTTATAAAAATATTTGTTGAAATTAAAATCAAAATTTTATTATGAAATTCTTGCTCATAAACGAAGAAATACTTTACAACTTTTCGCATAATTTCCAAATACTTCCGTAGTTATTTTTAATGGGTAGCCGTCTGTTTTTCAATTTCAACATCGGAAGAGTATGGTTATAATGATATGAGTTAGATATTTATAATTTTAAATTAATAATAAAAAAAAAATTAATTCACATTTATTTTAAATGAATACATATTTTCATTTTTATAACATTTTTTACAAATTAATTTAAAATTATAATTATCCAGTTTCACCAAGTATTTTCAGTTGATAACCTTAATGTTAGAGATATTTATGAAATAAATTGTACATAAAGTTGCAAAATCAAATTTCAAATATAGAAGCTAAAATAAATTAAAGTAAAATTATATAATATATATTTTTATTAGATCTTCAAAATAATTCAATTATGTCACCGGTACTTTACTTATGCAAGAATTTTGTACATAAATATTTATTTTTTTGTATTGTAAATGGCTTCTAAATACTTACAGTCGATATTTAATGGAAATCGTACAGCTTTTTGTTATTAGCAAGTCAAAAGCTTTGAGTTTCCATTTTTCATTAAAACATGATAAAATATTATTCTCCGAATACTCGTACATACGGTACATAATATATTTAGTATTCAAGAATCAACTTATAATAAAATTAAGAAAAACGTGTTTTTTTAAATAAAAATGACTGTGTTTTGTCATTTTAAAAAGGCCGTTATTTGTATTATAATAATATTAAAATAAAAGTAATCAGATTTTTGTCCTACGAATTTTAATTAATAAATATTAATCCCACTCTTTTAACTAGCTATTATTTAATGTATTAATGCATTGATAATATAATGTATACTCGTAAAATGGTTTTTTGTATTAGTTGTAATTAAAATGATTTAATTATATCATAATATTTAGCCTACTGATGAATATTAAAAAATATATTGCATGAATTAAACATTCACCATGAGTTAAATGACGTGAATCAATGTAATTAAACTATTTAAAAAATAACTGTTTTTGTTCAAAATAGGGTTAATTTTTATTTTAGTTAATAATCTAACGTTCTTTTTAAACGTAGTTATATGTTGGAACTATGTAAATGTTACAATTATCAGAGCAATTATCTCATAGAGCTATTTTTTAATGAATTTAATGTTCCACTTGAAACGAATGCTGTACTTAGCAAGTCAATGTCCTGGGAAGTTTTTTTCCATTTTCCCTCTACTCTCTAAAGCTCGCGCTTCGCTGAGCTTTTCTGACGGGAAATCTCTAAGCTCAGTTGAAGGCAGTGCATTGGGCGAGTAGGACGTGTAGCGCACTGAAAAATAGTTTAATACATTGGTGTAGTACACTCAAAAACATTTTTCAATAATAAACTACTCATAATTTTTATAATTAATTAATATTTATAATTATAAATGTAATTTAAAATTAAATATTTTTCAAAAATGTATAATGAGTGGTGTTAAAAATGATTACAATTTGGTAAGTAATATATTTTTTACTAATAATTTAAACATGGAATCCTCTACTACTACTAAGAAACCTATTAATGTGGTGTTGATTGAAGTAGGAATTTTCTGTAAACATTTTACATTCTCTAGCGCTAAAAACCGTTAAAAAGAAATCTTTATTTGATAAAAGCTTAAAAATAATAATCTTTTATTTTTAATGATCTTCTTACAATTTTCCATCTTAAACATCACACCTTAAAAACGATACAACTTAAGACCAGAGTTTTTATTAACACATTTCAAACGATCAATAATTTCATTGTTCTACATTATTTTTTATATTCCCCCATCATCACTTATGTCTCCGACGATATATCAGTTGAATAATATTGCATTGCTTTATACAAATACTGGCAAAGTTATTTTGCAACATTCCACAATGTTTTAAATTAGTTTGATTAAAATTGTAACCTTGTGTTCCGTCTCCGGTACACACTCGTGTGGTTGTATTTTCACTCCCAGGCGGACAGCGCAAGACAAATAAAAGCTTGTTATAAATAAACAAAAGTAAACATCGTACAAGTAAATTGGGTCAGGAAGGAACTTTGTCTGCTACGAACATTGAGCATATGACCACTTTAAACTAACACCAAGCATCCAAGTAAGCAGGTAGGACTGATACGTAAATCTAAGATTCACAGATGGAAATACAATTATCAAGACTATCGGATGAGTCCAATTAAGAGGTCGTTGGTTTCACAAAACATGAGCAAGGAAGGTTGTCACGGTTAATGATCAAATTTATCTGTGGAGAAAATAATAAACTATAACTGTATGGATGTCTTGTGTTTAATCAAGTACACTTGATTTGTGTAAACACAGGCACTGTGTAGCCTGAAAATCATAGAATCCACAGTAAGGACAAAACCGTTTCAATTCTAGCCTTGTTATTTTATTTTAACACTTAAAAAAAAAATACCCGATTTACTTCGGATGAAATATTACTCATAATCATTTATTAAAAAGAACATAGTTATTATTTTGTTGCTAAATAATAATTGGTAGTCAGATTGGCAGGTGTTGGTTTCACATTAACTGCTCACCGTTTGGAAAAAGCATGTACTACCTCGTATAATAAGTAGCGAAACAAGTACTGTCATTTTATTTTATAATATACTCGCTGACCCGGTGAACTTTGTTTCACCCGAAAGGCAATAAATGAGCAGATTTTGGATTCTATTAAGTTGAATTTTTCGGTACATATGATATCATATATTTGGTCCATTCCAATTTTTTTACAAATATTTAGAAACATATATTTAGAATAGTATACATAAATATACAATAAATAGAGAAAATAATAAAAAATAAAAATAACACAATAGAATAAGAAGATGCCTTTCCATTTGCTTTTTGTTATAACATTTTTAACAAATAAAAGATTAAACTGGTATTTTCACTAATATTTATTTTGTTTTTGTCTTTTTTTCCTGCCTTTTGTTTTCTTTTTTGTTTCAAAATATTCCGTACCTTACGTAGGTACCTACTTACAATACCTACTATTGCGTCATTTTTAGTTATGTTGCTGGCCTATGGCGCCACCGTCTCAACTGACAGCTGTCAAGTTACAATAGTCTTGTATGAAAAGATGTTTACGTAAATGTTCAATATTTTTTCTTAATCAAATTAATTTTGAGTATCCCATGGACGTTTTTGGGTTCTAAGCTACCTTTCCACCAATTTTCAGCCAAGTCGGTTTGGCCGTTCTTGAGTTATAAAAACAAATATAACCCGACTTTTTTTTATATATATAGATAACTAGACATAGGATTTACGCTGACCCAGTTTTTATAATAAATATATTTATGAAGTATAAGTGCTTTATACAAAGAAAGCACAATTTTCTAATGAGGTTGATAAATAATGAGAGCTCAGAAAATGCTGGAACCGAAATACAAATATTATAGTATGGAAGATGAACCGTCTCACTTAAATTTAAAAATTCCTTGTAAAATAATTTATTATTTTCAGACAAGAAAACTAAGCCTTCAATTGCTAATGTAACCATTTTTTTTTCATTATCATAAGTCTGTGTCCATCCAATCTCGAGCGTCGGCCTCGTGCATGATTTTTTCATTCCCCTCGATCATGTGCCTATTTGCGATGCTCAACTCTAATCGTTCTAGAATGGATCACCTTGTGTCGTTAATTACGTTGAACCACCCTTCAGGACCAAATAGTGTCGGTTAAACAACCAATATTCTTAAAAACCCTGATTAAGAACGCTTAGAGAACTACAGCTTAAATAACCTGACACATCTATTGAGATCGTCAGAAATTATACATAGTATTTACTCGGCGTAGCTCTGGCTCCAACAAAAGTGACAAAAAAGACTAGACCAGGATTGTCAATATATACCACCGTTACGATATAGGGATAAAAAAGGCAATACTATAATATTCATTAGAAACGAGAATCTGATTAATATAACATTACAATACCGGATATCAAAAAATAACACAAAAATATATTTTTTAAAAGTGTTTTGTACAACTGTTAAGTTAATTGTTGTAATTTCACCGACCATCGTATAAGGTCGTCGCCTTAAGTACAGATTTGGCTCTAAATAATTGAACAATTCCATTGACTAGGGAAGAAATGGTTCTTGCTTTTTGTTAGTACCCGTTCAAGACAAGTAGCAATTGTTTTGTTAAGTAAACACATACAGGAAAGTACCGACAGAAGTTGATGGAGAAATATTATAAGTGTAGTTCAAGACGCTTGCCATTTTAAGAATTGCGTCATTATACTACAGATAAGTATTTGTTTTTTTTTAGAGACTAACTAATGATAATGACTAAAATAGGTGGTTCTGACGACATGAATTTAGTTGACGAACAGTTTTGATAACTAAGCTTATGATAGATAATTTATAGGTGAGAAATCAGTTTCACATCGACCGAGGTTTTTAATTGTATGTGAAAAAATAATATAGAACAAGAAATTATATTTATATTTTATATATTTATATACTGAAATATAAGGCAAGTAGCTTATTTTAATGTAAAATAAATTTAAAAATACATTATTTGTCAGCCCTTGTTTTTATTTTGACCTTCGTCGTTCATACTCGTACTTGTCAGTAATTATCTTAATTAGTAATTAATTTATACGTATTTGAAATTCATGTTGGACAAACTCTTTCTATGTATGTTTTCTTGGAAAGATACTATGTTGCTTGCCAGGATGATTGTACATTTTGTGGGAAATGAAGTGTAAAGATTAGGAGTGAAGGGGGTTAAAGGGAGGATCTATTGATTCGCTTGTAAAGACACGTTTTTTCAAACGCGCAAGAAATAACTTTTAAATATATTTTATGACGCTTACCGCGATAACATTCAAACGTAATGTGAATAATGCTCTGATGTGACGTCAAAGCACTATAATAATTATGCTTTGACTAGTCTTCAAGTTACAGCATCCTTCAGACATATTCGTTTCATAGTTGTGGCACGCAGGAGCTACAAAACGACTGTACCTCTTTAATCTGAATTACAAAAAATATGAATAAACAAAATAATATATAGAATGTTAAAAAATAACCACTTTTAATTTAATTTGCGATACGAGTATATAAGAGTATTGTATTTATTTATTTAAGCTCAACTGCAGCTGTTCTCGGGTTGCAGCAGATGCCATAATCAGAAGAATTTATATCAAGTCGCTGATGTGTCACGGAAACATTTTTTCATTCCATATTTGTAATATATCGTCACTACAAATTGCCGCCACGTAATTTTGTCAATTGCCACTGTCCAAGGTTTGTCCCATGACAGGTATTCACCCGAAGGTCCACCTAGGAACATATATGGTTCCCGATGACCTCCAGGGTTGATCCTGAGGACTTGAAAAGACGGCAGTTGTAGTATCCGAAGCATATATTTTGGTGACTTGACAATTAGTTTATTTAGGAAATCGGATGATAAGCCCGAAGTTCCTTTACTATTTGGTCTTAAGGATTGACTCAACCTGACCAGCGATGAGCAACAGGCGATGACCCATCCAAGTTTTGGTCTGCGCTCAATGTTGCTTAAGTTCGGTGATCTAACGAGAGCCTCGCAAAAAATGTTTTATTGTTGGACTTCTGTGTAATTATTGATGTGTGATTTTTATTATGCCTGATATTTCAAGCACATAAAAAGATAAAATTCCATCCACTCTTACGTTTATAACACGTTACAAATTACCCAGGTGATTCAATGTGAAAATCGTTCAAAGATCAATCGTCTTCCTAACAGTTTCACACCTAAGAAATTAAATTAACTTAAAATAAAAACGTCGAAATATTTAAAGAATAGTACGGAAAACATTTTTAAATAGTACAATATATAAAATACCTAATTTGGGAATAATTAATCATTTTCGGTTCTACGCCATTGCGTCTACGCCGTAGACCTTGTTTGTTAACCACCCCTTTAATTGATCACTCAATCAAGAGGGGTAAAGACGTAGCGTCTTATCTAATAATTGACAGGTCATTACAAACTTCTTGGAATTTAAACGTTCCGCAACATGGTTATGCAAATTAGTAATTAGGTCATAAATAACTTGTAGCAACAAGTTTACTAAGAGGCGTTGCCGACAGATGAAGACGTTCGAGCTTAACGTGAGTGGTTATGAGTTCTGATCCCGCTAAAGTTTTTTATGAATTCATAAATCGTAAATAATTCGTAGCGTAATTTAGAGTATGTCTAATGTTGGGCTGTAGTATAATGACATTGGCGGATCAATACTCCACATACTGCGCTTAACCATCCTTGAAACTAAAAGCCCTATTTCCATGAGGCTTCCATTGTAAGGTAAAACTTCTCCGTCACTGTCTGGCAGTATTCATCTTTATATGTTTACAGAAGAAATAATACATTTTTAAATATCAAAACATTAAATTAATAAGCCGATTATGTATTTATCGGCAATCAGAAATTATGAAACGGGAAAATATGGGTTCAAGCAATTAGAGTCAAGTTGATGATTATAAGAATATTTATTACCTTGAGAAATTATAAAAAACTAATTTGTATACTGCCAGGAGCTTAAAATATATATCAAGTCCATAACATTAAGGTTATCAACTGACAATACTTGGTGAAACTGCATAATTATAATTTTAGAATTAATTTCAATTAAAAATTTAAAAATTAAAAATATTTAGTTTTGATTCACAATTTATATTAAATTATATTAAAATTTAATTAAAATTCTATTATATTACAATATTATTTTATATTACAATATAAATAGTGAATCAAAACTAAATATTTTGAATCTATTAATTTTTTAATTCAAATTAATTCTAAAATTATAAATATCAAGTCCACTTTATTTTCTTTTATATTTTAAGTCCCTATTCTTTCGTCGACGTGGAAAACCCTTGATAACTAGGCATTTTCGGAATGAAAGCAGACCTTAAACAAGGCGAGTATCACGGTAGCTGATATAACTGTAACGCGGCAGTATGCATTAAAAGAGTAAGCACATATAATATATATATTTCTTACTTTCTTTTTTTAAGGTTACGGTGAGCATGATATATTTTATGTCTAATACGAATTTGAAATATATACATGCCAGAATATTCATTAAAAAAATTATAATTTCATTCAAAGCACTCTTATAAAGTGAATACACTGTTATTTTATCAAAATAGTATATTTAAATACCACCGATAAGTCTGTGTTACCTCCCTCATACAAACCTGAATGAATCGCTTCAAGAAAGACTTAAATAAACATTTGAATTTCTCAACCTATAAACGCACACGACCATTAATGAGTTTTCCATCTTGCAACATTAAGCCTATTGTATTGAACGTCATAGATTTTACTTGAAAGTCAAAATTGTGCAACATTTCTTGCTCCAATTTTTAAGTTCTTATTATTTTCTTTATTCACAAAAGAGACCTACATCTGTATAGTTTTTGTTATTTATATATATATATATCATTAATTTTGGGGTTTCATTTCAAAGATTAAAAAAGATAAATACTTATATTATAACCTTGTTTTAGCATCACGCTGAGCACTATTTATTCATTGCTGGAAAACCACGGTTTCGCCTTCAATAAAAGCTTAGTTTATAATTTCTATACTGTGATACCAAGGTGTATTTTAAAAAAAAGCCCACGGCACTAGAGGTTACAATTATTTATTAAAAATAAAATAAAATACGGAAATCATCATAAAACCACAAAATGTGCTTGTGAAATGCCCCTGAGGCTATTTTCCACGGACTAGAAAAGCGGTACAAGAAAATCACTCTTGGCCTCGACTTCTATCAAGGTTGCCGTCATACTAGATAACATCCAAAGAAAAAAAGTTGGGAAGCAATTGAACACAACTGAAAAAAACAAAGATATTCGAAAAACCAAATTCAAATTTTGTTCCAAATTTGAATACAAAAATTACGAGTATTTTCACATGGTTTTTCATTCCCGTTGATTTAAAGATTTGATGCCAACGTCACACTCGTGATGTTTGATATCAACTTAGTATAAGCATACTGTTATAGACGCAATATTTATTATACACAGTATTTTTAATCTGGCGGAAAACGGACGACTTTTATTGAAAACTAAAACACGGTTTTGCTTATATTAAATTTATTTTTTATTATTTATGCTCATACAAAATATTGGAATGCTTGTTAAAAACAAGGTTTAAGTATTTATTGTAAATATTGTATTTAATATTTCCCCTTTTCACTCTAGTAGATCTTACACAATCATACCCTATTAAAAATAAGTTATTGATGTAAAAATTTGTTAGCGATATCGATATTTTTAATCATAAACAATAGTAAGAATCACATGAGTATGTACAATACTTGGACGATTATTTTTTTAATAATAATCACAATAAGCGCTTATTTGCCAAGCACTTCACAAATAATTAATCATTCCGCAGATTTCTGTCAATCGATGAGATAACTTGTGTTCGTACTCATATCAGCTAATATATTATAATCTGATTAATTGCGATCGATATCTGAAAATAAAAATGATATTGAATGCTTTTTGTCAAAAGCTTTCGTTTATTTAAAAAATGTATTACGAAACTATAGATTCCTTGATAGAAAAAAAGCTTAATCCATCAATATGTTTTTTTTTTTAATAAAAAAGTAAAAACTATGAATTAATTTGTTGAATAATGTGTTATACGAGTATTAAACTATGCATTCATTTGTTGAAGATGTGTTATACGAGTATATTTTGTTTTTTTTATTAGGTACCGGTACATAATTTAAGCTTCAGATAATTATAGTTGAGTAGTAATGGTAGAGAAGCACCTCAAAAGTTGGTCAACTGAGCTTTTTAATTAAGTACAAGTAGAGTTCATAAGTAAATAAAGCTCACTCAAATACAGCTTGTTGGTAAAACGAGAGCTTTGTGCATTATTAATTAGTCTCTGGCATTTATTCCCGGACATGGACGAACGATTACATTTGATTAAAATTCTTTTACGACGCAATAAACGCTGGCGTTATGGTAGCAATTTGGAACAGATCTGAGTTTGATCCCCGGTGAGGATAAAGTTTTTACAAAGTTTATTATCCCGTTTAATATCTATATAAACTCGTATCTCTGGTTGAGACTTATACATGTACATTTAAAATGATATATAACCAATAAAAATAAACACATTTCATCCAGCGTCAATATTTCTTAAATTAAAAAATATATATTAGGATTTTATACTCGTAGTTAAACCTAAATCGAGAAGTTGTAAAAAATGTATTCAACAATAATAGGTGGTTAAAATTTTATGGTGATCGAGTCAAGGGTGTGGTATTTCAGTACAACAAATATTATTTTTTACATATTATAAAGGCTTAACTCGGAGAGTTGTCACAAATTGATACTACAAAGCTATGTCAGTCACCATGGTCGTCACACACCGTCATTCCTCACTATTTTAACCTGTTTTACGGCTCCGTTGGCTTATGGAATAATTTTTTAATAATCTTTAAACATAACAAATAATAATTTAAATTCTAAGGCGTTAGGAATCGAGATCATAATTAATAATATAAAATTTAAATTACGCGCAACAGTCCATCAAACACTGTTCAGTGTACACCTTTGAGACACTTGATATACAATCATGGCGCAGTAAACAGGGCAGATGCAAGATTGTACGTGCTGGGGGAGAATGCAATTATAGACCCTGCAAACAGAAAGCAATGAGATTTGCGCTTGTATCTATAACTATAAATGTGAAATGACTAAACCCATGTGTCCTTAGTCATTTCAGCCAAACCACTCGACTTATTATAAAATTTTAACTACACATTGCGAAAATTCAAGCGATGGTTCGCATCAGCGTAAGCTGTTCGTCATGAAATTGAAACCACGCATTGATAACGCTATAAAATATTTTTATACACTATAGTAATACACACAAAGCGTATCACAGAATTGAAGGATGTTTCAACTCTTGGAGAGTATGCTGGGAAGTGAGAGCAGGAGTAGGTGTAATTAAAACATCAAAGCAAATAATATAATAACATATATTTAATATGAGGAATGGACAGGCTTTGATGGAGAAATCTCGTCGATGGATTGCTTAGCACTGTACGTAAAGTGTTGATCCGCCAACATTATTTGAGTAAAATTTCAAAACAAAAATGTCGATTTTCGTCCACCACCAATATAACCACTACAACGTGTTAATCAAAAAACTTCAAGAATGTATTATTTTTGTTTTGCGCTTTTAATAACGCAATGACAGTTTAACTTAATGTTAAATTTGATGCCGGTAAAAAATCCCAAAAAGAAAAAATTTCCCGATAAAAGACTAACGAAGCATGAAATTTCATCATTTGAAAATGATAACGAGATTTCTCTCGGTGAACGTTTGAATAGACGATTAAGAAAAATCGCTGTCTCACACAATGCCTAAATACATATGGCAAAAGTTACATTTTAAAAGTAATGTAGCAGAGAGTTATTATTTCAAAATTATATTCAACAAAGTCGCTTAAGACAATGTTGTCATTCGTAAATTTAGAAATAAATGTAAAAATATTTTTATAGCCAACAAGAGTCAACAAAACTCAATAATAAAAACGTGAAACTTGTTTTTATTCGATGTTATTTATCTACTAAATTGTGGAATGCCTTTTGCTAAAAAAATGTCTTGGTGTTTATGGAATTAAAATACTTATTTTATATAATATATACTTATATAATATAATTTTATTGTAATTCTATTAAAGTTAAATTTTAAAGGCGTCATGAAATTCATATTCTTAGTCATTATATTGTAACCACATGACCAATATATTGCATATGACATTGATCAGCAGAGGAACTACTGAAATGTGGGGGAAATCGAAAAACAATCACGAAATTTTAGCAGAATGAATGGAAAATACCCATTTACTAGAGAAATGTATTTGTATTTATTTTAAATTGATAAATTAATTTGAATACGGAATGATATCAGAAACATTTCATTACTTCTTTGCTCCTTATTTTTTTTAGGAAGAATGATTTTTATCACTATGTATTTTTATTTGTATGTAAAAGCTTCCCCAAGCACTCCATTCCAAGTAAGATAACGATGCTTACCCTACCTATGGATTTAGATACCTTATCATAAAAAATACTTAGTTCCATGGCTCATTAATTTCAATGGAGATATGTACCACGCATAATAATTAATTCATTTGAACTATTCTAACAGTGTACGAAGCTCGATATGACAGTTCAAATTATAAATATATGTGGCAATGATTTTGAAAGTGGTGTAAGTCATGTTTTATTCGTTCTGAGATATTTAAAGGTTTGTATTTTGATGTTGGTTGAAAACCAATGAAAGTGACAACTTCATGTTGCATAAAATGCCGTATTTAGATTTTTTAAATTAATGTCGGATGAAGATTATATTAATTCACAACATTGGGAACTGAAATAAATGAATAACTCGTTTTTTACAATTTCTTGACTTACACCACTTTCATAATTATGGGCACATATATGAATTAAAATAGGTGGCAGAATTTTTTAATAGCTCATTAAATCTATTATTTGCCCATTAAACTTATTCTTAGTTAAAAGTACAGTAAATATTTAAAGAAATTGTATGGGTTGATTGCTCAGATGGAGAAGACAGATGAGTTTATTATATATTATGTGAAATACTCGTCTTTTGAAACGAACATTACAAGCCTCATGCTTATATTCAACCAATTAGATTATATACAAGAGAAATAAAAATGCAAAGAGGCAGAAAGATAAGAGACATAAGAGGGAGGTTTATTTTACCAACATGTACGCAGAAAATTAATTTACATTCATTTGACTCATGGAAGTCTTATGGAATTCTTTTTTTTAGAGATATTGTAGATAAATTTCATTGCTTTTTACTTGCAATATACGTGCTTCAAATAATATATTAATTGAAGAATTGCTATTTTACATTAAATTATGAAATTCTACAAACCAAAAATTATATTCTTCATTTCTGATATCGAGATTTAGATATTTAAGAAAAATTCGCCAACAAGATCGTTCAAAGAGATCAACAGACACAATTATTAATATACAAAAAAAAACGTGAACACTATTCGCCGACCTATATTTGAAGCGACCGACTTGTGCGTTATGCCGCTTTGTGCTGCCTCTTTACAAAATTTTATGGGACAGTAAACTTAATACTTTGAAGCTCTGTTTTTAATTAGAAAAAATAATTTTAATAACGGAATAAACGCTTAAGTACACATTTTAGTGGTCGTTTGTTATTCATGCTGTGATATTTAAACTAAATGCATAAAATAACTTTTAATACTATTAAAACAGTTTTAAATCAATTATTTAATACCTACTACTGATTAAATAATGCGTTTTATTAATTAAATAGGTAACCCCACAAATGTTGTTCTTCTAGAAAATATTTAATTTGCTTCAGAAATATTAAATATTCACCTTTTTCTTAAATTATTTATTATATTATTATTTAAAATATGATAGTGATTTTGATATTCCAATGATATATTTATTTGTTTGAAATTTCTATTCGCCCTAAAAGACACCGCTACTATTATTGATAAATAAATAAAATGTTGAAATCAAAAGAAACCTAGACTCATGACACTTATGATATGTGCATTGCGCATACTACAACTAAATAATCTCACAAATCAACATAAATATTGATAATGCTGAGATAAAGAGGGTTGCAGACTATCGAGAAGAGTGGAGATCGAGATACAAGATTTTGTTGCTGCAAACCAATCCACCGGATTGATACTGCGAAGAAGATTGAAAATGACCCAAATCTGGCAAACATAGAATAGTATAATACCTTTACTTCACCTAGTAGCAAGCACATAATTTCTCCAAACCACCACCGGGTCTCCTTTACCTGCTAGTTTATAATACCTTTACTTCACCTAGTAGCAAGTACACAATTTCTCCAAACCACCACCGGGTCTCCTTTACCTGCTAATTTATAATACCTTTACTTCACCTAGTAGCAAGTACACAATTTCTCCAAACCACCACCGGGTCTCCTTTACCTGCTAATTTATAATACCTTTACTTCACCTAGTAGCAAGTACACAATTTCTCCAAACCACCACCGGGTCTCCTTTACCTGCTAATTTATAATACCTTTACTTCACCTAGTAGCAAGTACACAATTTCTCCAAACCACCACCGGGTCTCCTTTACCTGCTAATTTATAATACCTTTACTTCACCTAGTAGCAAGTACACAATTTCTCCAAACCACCACCGGGTCTCCTTTACCTGCTAATTTATAATACCTTTACTTCACCTAGTAGCAAGTACACAATTTCTCCAAACCACCACCGGGTCTCCTTTACCTGCTAATTTATTTTTTTCACTTAAAACAAATAGCAGAAATATGAGTCAAATTAGATTAGATCATAAATACGATTTTATATTTCATTATTTTCGGCCTTAATGTGAACCAGAATCACTTTGCGGCACAGAGCATTATTTTTTCTAACTTAATTTCAATGTGTTATTTCAAATATATCTATTGGGGTTTTCATTAATTTAATGTTTGTTTTTATTCAAAATAAATTGAGTTAATATCACAAAGAATATAAATAATATTAAACATCAGATACAAACATTCTGAAACCCTGTAGTTTATTATTACAATATTCTAAAAAATATTGAAATTTCATAATTTGACTACACATGAAATATGATACATTTGATTTTTGGGTGTTCTCAGCTCAATTATCTTATGGGAAGCAATCAGTCGATAATCATATTTTTCACAGCAACAGAAATATAACACTATATATTATGAATATTCAATATGACTTGATTATTGTTCTATTTTCTCTTGTATCATCAAACCATTATCATAAATCAATTAATTTATAAACTAAATAATAACTGAACATGAATAGTAATACTGTGAAATACACCCCTTTATCAAGTCTCACAAGTCAACAACAACTGGAATAAAGCCCTCCAGCGACAAGCTTATACAATTTCCATTGACATTGAAGTCTTTAACTTTGCGTTGAATATCAGAGAAACCTAATTATTGCAATAGTTAGTAAAATTGAGATGCTGTAATTATTTTTCACTGATTTAATCGTAGCTATCGAGGAAATATTAATTATACTTATAGCCGATTCTCTTTTTGTTTAAGATTCAAAATAACTAGGTCCAAGTAAATAAAACGATTTTTTATTTTATTTTATTTAATATGATGCCAGAAAAACCGAAGTATACAGATACCTGCAAGAAAAATTGTCTGCATATATAATTAAAATATGCTTCAAAAGTTGGTTTGAAAATAAAACGTACAATAATTTGAAGTAGCCTATCACACTTCCTTTTATACAAGTAAAATAACAAAGTATTTAAATTTGATTCAATTGAAGAGTAAAGATAATGTACATTTACGATAAGTCTCCGTGATTCGAATTTAGATGACAGTTAACTTCAAATTGGGAACAGAAGATACTTGTATGAATTTGGGATGTTGAGGATGTTTTCTGATACTGGCATGTACCTGAGTTTGATTTGGGGTGATCACGTGGTCAATCTAGAATGCTTATGTATATGTATAAATGTATGCATAATGTACAAATGAAATCTTTTAGTATACATTTCATTTAGTATAAAAACCTTTTTTATCATACTTGTACTTATATATGCTAATGACGCTATATACCATTTAGAATCAAGGCATATAATGCTTCTGTATATAATCATAATGTATATAATTATAATAATAATGTCATATTATATTATATATGGTAAAGGATTTATCTTAGGAAATGGAGTTCAATTTACGTAAGAGTACATACTCGTATTGCGAAAAAATCTAATAACAAACATTAAAATAATCGTTCAACAATGTACCTTTCATAAAAATACATCAAAGCAAACGAATTGTAACAGATAAGGTTGTGCGGCCATTCAATAAAATGCTTCATTATCCGGGCACATTACACATTACCCTGAAGGTCCAACATGGCGGGAGACAAATATTTGCCATACACGTTAAGGCTGGGACCGAGTGTGCTTCAGTCGTGAGGAGTCTTAATAAAGACTTTCCCAGAATAAACCATTACCTAATTCAATATAAATTATACAACCTGATATCGGCTTATATTTTAAAGATCGCCAAGTATTTAAGTATTAGTAAATAGTTATTCAGATTACAGTGATTATTTATTTAAAGGAGGAACTTTAGGAAATAATTGAAAGCCAGCAGGTTTCATGTAAATAGCGGTACTCTTCTCTGAATTTCGGCGTATGAGGCTATGAGGCGTAATAAATTTAATATTAACAAAAATATTTTATTACTTAAATATACATATACTATACATAAAATTCTTTTTTTTTTCAACGCGTCAATCCAAGCACAAAAATAACGGCAGAAGCGGGATGCGAACCGCGGACCTTGGAAACCAACTATGCCCAGGTATTCATACCGCTCGGCGAACTGCGCCATTGCTATGCCTAGACTGACTTGCGTTGAAACTAGTATTTATATCATTGTTATCATCGTACGATAGATGTCGCTATAGTATATATTCAAAGTATGTATATTTTTATTATTATTCTATCAGTCTTCATTTATTCACAAGCTTAATATTATTACTTTCCGGCAGTCTATTTATTTTAGTAAGTACCACTCGGGTCTCGAACCAAATTATACATATACTATACATAAAAATCTTTTTTTTTTCAACGCGTCAATCCAAGCACAAAAATAACGGCAGACGCGGGATGCGAACTGCGATTCGCATCCCGCGATGCGAACGGCAGTTCGCCGAGCGGTATAAATACCTGGGCATAGTTGGTTTCCAAGGTCCGCGGTTCGCATCCCGCTTCTGCCGTTATTTTTGTGCTTGGATTGACGCGTTGAAAAGGAAAAAAAAATTTTTTATGTATAGTATATGTATATTTAAGTAATAATAATATTGTAATATAGTTAATGATCTATAAAAGTAGATTAGAATATTGAAATAATAAAATAATATTCTAATAAAAATTAAAAATTCATATAAAAATATTTTAATTTGGAATGTATACACACAAAATATGGATAATATTTTTTGTCCGAATCCAGGTTCCGTGTCTCATCTAAAATAAGTACTTATTACATTAAGAAGAATACATTATGCAAATTAAGAAGAATACATTTTAAATAAATATATTAACAATTGTACATCAACATAAAAAGAAAGTTTTTTATTTTAAATATTGTATTTATTGTGTGGGTATGATGTTGACATTGACATACAATGAAGTCCTTGGTTCTCAGTAAATCTCATTAAAATACAAACGTCGACATCGGGAGAGTTAAAAATAATTATTCATTTTAAATAATATGACTGTGAAACAAGTGAACGGAAATAATTATTTTACATATTTCCTAAAATTACGTATTTGAGGTAATTTTAAGTTCATAATTATGAATTAATAACCACGAGTAACATAATATGTATTTTACTAACCCATCATAATTTGATTTTATGAATTTTTGTTAGTATATTCGTGGAGGTATTTCTTTGTTCAAAGAAAAAATATAAAACTATTATTCTATTGCAATTTATTATGTTTTTGACACGTGAGTGTGATATTAATTTATAAATTGTTCATTTTTTTTTTAATAGGTTAAAGGAATTAATATTAACTGTCCAGTGCCGGCTATATTTGTATATTTGAGTAATCCAATAATTTTATCTTAGTCTTATCGCTGTAGGTAATTATATATCAAATTTTGCGTTGGTAACGGTTTGCAAGTGACGTGACTGTGTGTTTATCATTTTAAATCGGTGCGATTATAATGATAAGGTATGTAATAATTGTATTTTTTTTCTTCATTAAGTAGCATTTTTTTGGTCAGCATTTCTTTTTGTATGAAATAATCATCTTCTCTATTTAAATTTATATTCTTCATATATTAGATCATTTATCGATGAAGCAAATTCGCAAAATGAAAGTCTTCTGCCCCGAGGGGGGTTTATAGTACCCCCTCCCTACCTCCAAACACAATTCTGACCAATCAAAAATTGCATTGCAAACAAGACATTTTCAAATAATTCCATTGAGTTCGACGTTCATTTTTTAAAACTGTTGAGGTTTGTATGAAAGAGGATTTGCGAGAAGAGTGCGCCAACTTCATGCCGTTTGCCCAACACCAATACAATACACGAATGCCGTAAAGTCTTGCACATACTTCTTCTTGGTAGTATCATTCCGGTGGATTGCTTTGCAGTAACAAAATCTTGCATCTCGATCTCCACTCCTCTCGATTCTCTGCAATCCTCTGAACCTCATCGTTCGTGACGTGGTCTCTCCAGGAAATTCCGAGTATTCTTCTGTATGACCACAACTCAAAGGCCTCTAGTCTTTTTTATTATTTTCATATAAACACCATGTCTCACAGCCGTACGTCAACATGCTCCAAGCAAAAAAATCCGGCGCCTCCTATATTGTTGTGTTGAAGGGGATACCAATACTTTTATTGTATAGTGTGTACACAAATATTATGTACAAGATAACGATTAGTAAACTCAATATTCTGCTTAGATTAAATACAAAAATAAATTTAATTATAACAGTAATAAAACAACATCAATAAAAAAAAACATTACTATCTTGATACCGGTTGATACTATTAGAAGCAATGTAAATCATCACTATCTTGATACCGGTTGATACTATTAGAAGCAATGTAAATCATCACTATCTTGATACCGGTTTATACTATTAGAAGCAATGTAAATCTTTTTTCATATGAATCCATTCCTGTTCAAATCCTGACAACTAGGTTTTTTAAAACCGATTTAAGAAAATCTAAGCTCTATACATGCCCCCGGTACCGTTGAGCCACCCCTTAGAGACAACAGAATACGTCCGATCTTCTTAAAAACTCTGATCCTTGAATAATAAGCCGTTCATGCATGCAAGTTCGCGGACACTTGCTCTGGAGGCTACCGGGAACCATCCTATGTGGACCTCCGGGTATACAGGCGTTCTGGAACAAGGCATAGACAATTCGAGCTGACAGAACTTTGAAACGGAATATTGCGGTGTCCATATGCTGCAAATATGGGGCGGATATTTTAAAAAGAAAAATAAAAATAAAAAATCATCCATGCATACGGATATAGATCCGTAAATTATGATGTGAACGGATATGGGAAGAAGAATAAAGACTATAGTTTCGTATTATTACTCTAAGATTAACTATTAAACAAGTAACAAATAGTATTTCATTTCACTTTCATTGCCACTTTAGAATTTATAATACCTACTAATGAAACCATATTTTTATCCAAAATAATAATTTACGATAACCATTCCTCGTACTGCTTTAATTGAACCTAACTGAAACTCACTCAAATAATTATTTTTAATAAAATAAAAAATAATATTTTAAATCAAACTTAGCTCATCAGTTTCCCTAAAAGTTCGCTTAAAGTTATAATCGTAAAACGGCATTTAATTATTTGGGCGTATTTTAAAAAAAAAAAGTAAAATAGTACTTTTGGTTTTCACTGCAATTCATTGATTCAACGATCTATATAGTTTTATAAAATCTAGAGACTAGAAATAGACAATGGCAGCTAACAGAACTAATTGGTGCAATTCGTGGTGACCATATTTTCAAGATATGTTTTTATAATAGAAATTTTTATAATGAAACTTACTGCTTACTAAAATAGAAAAAAATATTAACGTCTTAAAAAGAATAAACCGATTGATAAGGTTATAAAAGAAATGAAAAAACCTACGCTGAATAAATTGAAAAATATTCCAGAATTTATACTAAATCAATTATTTCCATTAATTATGTCGTATTTCAAATTACACTAATAATAGAAGAAATATATGGATAGATAAAGTAAAAATGATGAAATTAATGGAAAAAGAAGTAAGCAAAAAGTATGCAACGTCTTTTTTTACAAACTTAAATTTTTTAACTTTTTTTACAAAAGTTAAAAAATAAAGCAAAGTATTGTATAAGGTAAGTAGCATGAAACAATCTCAAAAAATGTTTAACTTGTAACGTAGAAAGGTCGTCTCTTAAATAATACTTGATAAAAGGAGAGTTTTATCAGGGATATGCGATTGTAAACAGCGGTATATTTCAAAGATCGTTTGCCGAAAAGAAACATTTTAAGCTCCGTATAATAACACAAAAGGGCGGCCGGGGTAGCGATTGTAAAATACCTTTATGTTTTTATGCTTTATTTAAATTACCCGGACGTGCCAAGATAGATCCTGAAATGCTGTATTGACATAATGTTTTGTTCCTTCATATTTACTTCGCTAAATAACAAATCGTTGCTCTTAAACTGCGGGGATATTTGGAATAATATATTTGCTTCATGTCAAACATTTGAATTATTTTTATTTCACTTAAATATTTAAAATTGAAAAGGCGCAATATGAAAAAACTAAGCAAGTTAAGTCGCCCTCAGCGCCCTTTACCCGTTTGGCGCCCCTGGCGGTTGACCGACCTCGCCCCCCCCTAAAACCGGCACTGTAAATGTCTGTACTACAGTAGTTCTTAACCGGCTCTCCACGAGGATGTTCCGGGTAGTTCACGGTGTTCGACAGAAATTAAAAAAATAAAAGTACAATGTAGTTACAAAAATATTCTCAGAAATTATTTCGGCAGTAACCGATATCCATTATTGTCTACATTTAGCTATAATAATAATCTTAATTTTTCTACTGCTATTTTTTAGATTTTCATTAAACTAATATTTTAACATTACGGGTTTTGGTGGTCCGTAAGCTGACCTTATAATTAACAAGTGATCCGTGACCTCAAGAAATGTGAAAAACCACTTCTTTCCAGCAAATACCCTAATACATTAGTTTCGTTGTTGTTTTTTATTGTTTATAATTGTTTAATACAAAAATATACTCAAGAACTTTCAATAATACGCATCTTCGTCACACGTTACTTTAAGCTCCACTAGTTGGAGCTTAAAGCTTGCTGGCATTATTAAAGGCTTAGGGACACACTTATTAAGCGAAAAACAATCAAATCAGTAGAAATAAAATATGTGGAATATTTGAAACATTGCTACCGTGATATGGTTTCATTTACATCTAAAATGGTTCTAGTAGTCTATTTATTAGTGAGGGATTGAGTACTTGTGAGTAGGGTTTCCAATCCCACAATGTGTATTATTATCATAATAAAAAATAACGTTAAACGGTCAACCTTAGTTTCCTTTTTGTATAATCCTTATTTAATTACTAATAAAAGTTATATTTGCAATTAATTTTAGGTTCTACTGTAAATATGATATTTTTGTTTATTTTTCTCTTTTTTGTTTTATTATACATAATAATTAAGTGTTTTGTATTTGATTTAAGCCACGTTTTAAAAATGTTAAAAGGAAAAAAAAACGTTTACTCTAAATGTAAATATTTATTCCTTTATTTATATTTCTTTTATTTTTATTGCTACTTTTATTCAAAGCTAAGCCCAACAACAAGGAATTTAAGTCAGAATTATAGTCTAATCGTATAAGAAAATGGTTTGAGTATAATAAATATTGTATTATTGGTACTTGTTTGGCATATTGAAAGGAAAAAAATGGACGAAATGTACAAATTAATTATTTATTTATATACAGAATCGAAATTCCAATTTTTTTACAAATATTTAGAAACATAGAGTATACATAAATATACAATGAATAGAGAAAATAATAAAAATAAAAATAACACAAAAGAATAAGAAGATGACTCGTGTCAAAGATCACAGAGATCAAGTAGAACAATACCATCGGCAAAAAAGGAAAAGGGTCGAGGTGTGCTGGTAGGCCATTTAGGAGCGACATTGCCGCTGTACCAAATTGAGTGCTTGAAGCTCCACAAGCATCGACTGGGATCAAAAACAATGGATGGCTACGAGCACGGGTGTACCTATCTGGAACATAGAAGTTAAAACATTCAATCTTAAATTATTATTTTTTAAAAATAAACGTAAAATTTGGATACGTAATTCATTTATTTTATGAAAGATTAATGCAAATGGATATTTTGAATTAGTAAATATCTTAATTTAGAAAATTAATGAAAAAGTGGGCTTATCTCTGCAATATAAACCATCAATAGCATATACCTGTATATATAAATCTTTTAAGTTGTTGATTATAATTTTTGGCATTTATCTTACAAAGAATATGGTCAATGTAGGAAAATCAGCCCTGATGGCCACTTTGAAAATTACATTATAATTTAATTTTTCCACTTCAGTAACATGTACGCTGCGTAAGTAGGCAGTAAGCCTCTCTCGCTGGATCCACTTGTTTAAACATTTTGTTTAAAATGGCTCCTTCCTTAGTTAGCTGATGACACCCCTTGAAGTTTATCAAGCTGAAAGAAAACTGAGGGGGAAATGTTGAGTGTCGACAATCAATTAGCCTGTTTAAGAAATGAGCAGTCATCTTTTATGTCATCCATTATAAAAATAAGATTACTTTATATTTTCTACGCCGCGGCATGTCATAGTTTAATAAAAATAATATTATAATAACGTCAAGACGGTGAACTTAACTTTGTGGAGAACGACTAAACTCCAGCCTCCAGCGATTTATAAGGTCAGCTTACAACCACCAAAATTGTTTGCTTTAAATCAAGTATTTGGTAAGGATTCAAAATAATTAAGTGCACCCCAACTTTCCCGATCGTGATTCCTGTTAATTCTTCTTATTATATCAAATGAAGTAGGAAAGAACTTTGGAAACGTAGATGAGGTGAACCAAAATAAACAGATTCACTTAACATTAGACAGCAAAAAAGACGAATCAGAATAAATAAAAATAAACCATCGATTAAGTAGTAAAATAATTATGCCGGCTTTAGGAGGTGGTAAAGTGGGGCGGTGCTTCAGGGCGCCGAATGAGCTAGAAGCGGCGAAGGTAGCTTATTTTCCTTAGTCTTTTCTTTAAATCTAAACAGCAGAAATAAGCAGGACCTAAAGCTGTCACTGCATATGGGCATTCAAAACAGAGCATTTAGCCACCACCATTACCAAAGAACGCATCTGCTACGTCTTCCGCTACAACTCAACACATCTCATAAAGTTCTACCAAATATATTCTATATATTCAGCCGATCCTCAAATCTCCAGAGGTTTCGCCGATCATCTTATACAATTATAACTTATTTTAAAGTTTAACGTTAGATTTTCACAGAGCTTTTTAACAAAGAGAATGCATTAAGAATCACATACTGAAATATTTACATTTATCTATCACATATACCTAAATACTCGTACTATATATGTATAATACTATTTAGGTACATAATAAAACGACACATACATAAAACATTATTTTCTTTGTTTTTCTATATCATACTATCTATTATTTCAGATGCCGACTGCTCTTGTGAGATGACTGACAAGCGTATTACATGTTTTGACAAGACGCTCTGGGTAACTAGCGAGTTCGAGACATTGGAGAATAATGTTGATTTTATTTATGCTCTGACTTCGATGAGTATGTACGGGTAGGTAATATTATATACTAATATTTCTTTCTGACGCCTGTCATTGAAAGTTAACTTCTGTTCGTAACGGTGTAGTTACTTCTTCTTCGTAGTATCAATCCGGTGGATTGGTTTGCAGCAACAGAATCTTGCATCTCGATCTCCATTCCTTTCGTTCCTCCGCAACCCTTTTCAGCTCAGCATAAGCGCTACAGTTCATGTCCTCGAATACTTGCTGCAAATACTCCCGTCTAGGGCGCCGTTCTGCAGTAATGTTCGAACATTCCAGGTGGCATATCTTGTTGGCTGAAGGTTTTTCTTATTTGTCTTGGTTGTTTTGTCTCGAGCAGTCCTCACCCGGAGATCCGATTGGGGGACTATTTTATCTCCGGAAAATTTTACTTGAGATGCAATCATTTTTTGCTGATACGTGGGATGTCTTTAAGACCTTTAATGTGGTATTTTCCCCTTTATTTCCACATCCTAATGCCGTTGACCATAAAGGTTCATCCGCCTTAGGAGGGCATTTACTACCTCCAGGACAATAGAGTGCCCTAACCAGCTTGACCTGATGAGGTTAGCTGGGTGTTAGCTTATTCCGGCCAACATTCGGTCCAAAAAATCTGATCTTACAAACTATCATCAACCACAACGCAAATTGTTTTTCTGCGTAAAATTTCGTACAAGAAAAATGATTCATATGAGTTGCCATGGAGATATAAATAAAATAAAAAATGGCCGACATCGGTACGTCACGAGATCTTCCGCCAAAGATGTTGCGCGTCGATGCTGTTTAACGAGCGATCACTAAAGATGCATATAAACCATAATGCACGTTTTGTAGAGAATTTGATGACGATTCTGATGGTGTTAGAGAATGTTTATAAGTTTTATTTTAAAGTGCGATTTATTGTTTAAAACAAGAGCGACGGTATAGACGTCTTCACTGCACGGCGTCTATACCGTCTTAAGTTACTACTTACTACATAATTTGACAGATATTTTTACCGGTGAAGAATCAGCTTTACACCAAACCGACTTAAAGAAGTTTTTCGTTTAATTTATACCCAATAAATTGTTTTTTTTTTATGTTCGCAAGGACTTCAACCCGCAGTTGTCAATTAATTTATAATAAAAAATAAAATAAAACATTTTTAATGATACGTTACCAATTTAGGATGGTCTGCTTCGTTGTCGCGAATGATGTAAACCCAACCTAAGACAAATGTAGATATTTTTCATTATTTTCTATTTGGAAAACCAATTAGCTTTTCACCACGTAATCTAAAATTTTCAAACCCCAAGTAAGCAATCTCTCATTATAGTCTATCCAATATAGGAAGAACCCTATGACACATTTATTGCCCTGTGCTAAATATCGTCCGATATAACGTTGTAAAAACGTTCGCTACCTATACTAATTTTATCAACATAAACAAAAGCCTCTCTTCTTATATATAATAAGTTATTTAGGTAAATATATCACAATAAAAACAAAATAATAAAAAATACATCCATATTGTTACAAATTAGAAAAAATACGGCAATTTGTAACTATAATACTATAATATCTGACGCACGTAGAAGGCCATGTCACATTACTGCGAAAACCAGTGTTGGGGTATAAATAATCGTATTTTCGATCGTTTTTGTACTAAAATTAAATATTAGAATTATTATCAATTATAAGTGAATATTACAGGTTTTAAGAGAAATTTAAAACAAACTATAAATAATAATATTAGTAATATGAAAATTATGAAGAAAAGCGAGTGTAGAGATAAATATTAGCACATAACCTTAAAAACACATATTTTAGTCGGAATCCGATAAAGCAGTACATTCTAAATTGTCTTCGTCACTATCGGAATCAGAACTACAACTTTCACACACATTTATAATCAGGTTCTGTTCACTTAAATTGTCAAAATTCATCTCTTCGTGATATTCTGTCGTTTTAACTGACTTAAACGCCAGAAGACAATTGGGCACAAAACCTTTTGACGTTCCGGCATGACAAATAATGAGGCGCTGGCCTTTTCCTTCAGGAGTTTTCGTCCTGGATTTAGCCGTGTCGTCGGTCCATATTTTACCAACAGTATGATTAGCATTGAGCCAAGTTTCGTCGAGAAAAACGACTTTCTCCTAATTCCTAATGCTCTTCATTTGCCTCAAAAAATCGCATCTTTTCAGGGAAATATTCGTGGGCTCCATTATAAACTTTCTTTTTTCACATTTGAAGCCAATGTTTTTCAATACCTTACTAAGAGACGTCGCACTGCCTTGAAATAATCCGACTGACTTTAGAGAACCTACCAGTTTAAGAAGTGTTGGTATTTCGTTGCGGTCATAGTTTGCATACACGTGATTCCGAATTGCTGCCAAATCAAAGCTATCGGGTTTTGTTACTGAGCATTTCTTCTGTCGTTTCTTATTTGGTGTTAATAATTTTTTCTCTTCTAATGAAGATTCACCGTATTTCTCCTCTGTGATCCGAGACACTGTAGATTTACTGATTCCTAGGGAATCCGCGACCCGATCTCGAATGTTTTCAACAGACAGCAATGGTCCACCATTTTGTTTTTCTTGATGAAAATAATCACGCAAGCGTACGACAAATTCACGTGATTCACTGCTGAGAATAGTTCTTTTCTGTCTCTTCGGCATTGTAAAAACACAAAAATATGATTCAATGAAACAACTTTAACAATACTAACAATAAATATAATAATTACAACAACAAAAAACACGAATCGATCGAAGAACAACACGCTACTGAAAGTCAAACATTTGTACTGATCCGCCATGAAGCCGCCATGCGGAAATAGAGATGTTTATATACGATTCACTTCGAATTCAAATTCGATTTTTTGTCGAAGAAGAAGAGAAAAAAAAATCGACCTAATCGAAATAAATATTTTTGCCCCATCCCTTTTACAAGGGGCAATAAATGTGTCATAGGGTTCTTCATATATTGGATGGACTATAGCAAGTTATGAAAGGGATGAAATAATATTAATAGTATTCAATAATGGAGGTATAAGGATGAAGAATAGAACTAAAGTAAAATAAGACGTCATGATTGACTGGTATACGTTGAATAAATTATTTGGTATAAATACTTATTATTTGATGTCGACTCGTGTTATCGACGTTATTGATGTTATTAATTTTATGGGTTTTCTACGAAACAATTTATATGTAATTAAACTTTGCTGAAACGATTTTACGAAGTTTATTCTCTTACATATTTTAAAAGTAACATATGACATTTTGTTCAAACAGAAAAGCCAGATGTACAAATCATCACGTTAACAGTTTATTTGAGTATATCAACATGCTGACAGACCGCACAGAACTTAGCCATCATCACGTACAATATGTTTTATATATCACATCGGTATTCATTTTAACAAAACGTAAATATTTATAATCTTGCATTTATAGCATAGCTATTTTAGATGTATTGTAAAAAGAGAACATTTCTCCCCCGGTCTCAAATATAAAAATAAAAAACTCGTGAAGATTAGCGTGAAGAATAATTATTTTATCTCATCAGCAACATAACATAAACTGTATACTTCATATATCATAAACATATACCTACGTTTTCGGTGTTGATTATTTAATTTTATTTTTAATATAAAACAAATGTTTTATTTATTAAATTAAATATTGTTGCAATTCAATCCTTATAACATTGCTCATTCATATTTTATCGAATCACATTATCGCCTATGTTTAAAAATTGTGGTGAAATTAATATATCCATTGATTTTATTCCATCATCAAATATATTCACTTAGAAAACCATTATTTACAATACTATATAATTAGATACTAGTATGTACGCGCAAACTTTGCAGTGCAGACGCACCATATCAGAGTATCGATACAGGCTGATAGTTATTCTTCTTTTTTTCACAGATAGAAAAATGACAAGAAAAAACAGCACCAACGAGGAGCACGAGGAGGAGCTGAGCGTCCTCATGGTGGTCACTGTGTTCATCGGCATGGTGCTCATGGCAGCTCTACTCATGTGCTATATCTGCGTGTTCCGTCAGCTGTGCTGTGAGGGTCTAGAGGAGGGGAAGAAACGCCGGCGAGCTGGTCGAGAGAGTCTACCACTAGCCGACATCACACAAGCCTCAAGTCAGCCCACAGAAATCGAGAGAATATGAATTTACATCTCTTGCATTCTACTTAACAAAGATCTATCAATATACTCAAGGATATACAATATGCTGCTACTTTTGCATGTCCTGTCAACTGTGCTTCGCTGGTGTGGAAGATGATAAGAGCTCCCATATACCATATCGAGAGATCTTCCACTAGCAGATATCATGCAACCCTCGGGCCAGTTCACAAAAATTGAGGCATTGTGATTCCAGCTATTATAGTATATTATTTGTACAAGATATTCTGGTAGATTAGTGAGTTCATCATTTGACCTGCGTTCATGGTGTACAGGCGTTTTTAAATTGCACACTTATGCCACATCGGAATCGGGCGATAGTGAGTGTCCATCTCATCATTATTTGTATGTTGCAGATGAAGAGAGTAGGTCACGCATAGCATGTTCCTCTAGATGTAGCCAACTTGTTATTATATGTGATGTGACTTTATTTGAAGTGTCCCGTCGTCTTTAAAAATGACTTTAATGACAAAAGCCCATTATGAATGAATAAATATTCTTCGAAAATTTATAATATAGGTAACTCATAATCATATGTCTAGATTCTACATTCCATCTTTAATTTAATATTTACTTCACTAAAATGCACAGAATTATTAAGAAAATAATTTATATTCGTGTGTAATAATCATCAGAATATTAAAAAAATAAGATCTTAAAATCAATAAAACTGTATTTACTAAGTAGTACCAATTCAAATTTTCCAGGAGCATATATTCCTTAAATCACATTGATAATATCCCTCCACTACAGCCTCGTACACTA
Source organism: Glossosoma conforme (assembly GCA_022606575.1). Lineage (NCBI taxonomy): Eukaryota > Metazoa > Arthropoda > Insecta > Trichoptera > Glossosomatidae > Glossosoma > Glossosoma conforme. The sequence goes on along the minus strand of JAGTXR010000100.1, from coordinate 3,315,869 downwards.
TGATGTATGGATCTGACTGGAATACTTTATTGGAGTCGTGATGACTGTGTAAATACTTCTCTAGAGAGAGGTTGTCGCTGGTGAAAATACATCGATGCTAGATTTTCAATAAGGCTGCATCCAGACTATCATTATTTGAAAAAGAGCTTAGTTTCAGTGGTGGCCATATGATCCATAATGGGAGTGGATATGGTGAGAGAGATTATAATTATAAAAGTAGTTAGTAAAAGGTACATCAACTAATTAAAAAAAAAAAACTTAATATGAATATGTGAAACATGTACTACCTATGATTATAATACGCTAAACTCACAAGGGGTCTGCCAGTACTAAGCTCTGTATAAATATCAGTAATGCCAGTACTAAGTATTTACGTGTGACTTAAATTAAAAAACATAGTTTTAATAATTCTAGTAATAAAGTTACACATAAAATATTGAATTACCTTTATTGTAAGATTTCACCCTAGATCCATAAATATCAATATTTATTTTTATACTGGTAACTCGACTACAATCTGACAACTGCTATCGGATTGACATTTGTCATATTAGGACCATTTGAAATATTCGAACATATGAGCGGTGACATAAAAACAATTCTTTGCTTTGAAAGTATGTATTGTTTTACCTCTTCTAGGTTAAATATCGAATAAATCTGACTTATTCGGTTCGTTTAAATTCGTGTCAACAATAGGATATGCGAAGCTCTTCTTATCTTCACATTAAATAGTTGCATTTTATGATGTATCTACTATTATATAATAGTAGATAAATCATAAATAGGTAGGTATTGGTTACATATAATACCTGAGTGTATTATATGTATGTTGAGTGATGATCGATTGGCAATACCCGCTTATGATCAACTGTTTTCGAGGCAGAAGGCCGATTCAATAATCGGATATGCTCAGTACTAGGTTACGTACCCAAGTACTGGCCATAAATCTAACCAAATGTATAGACACCCTCCCCATAAAATAATTTATTTGCCTTTTTACTCCTATACTTTTATGGCTTTTTTAATTCCACTATGGCAGCCTGGCGACTTCTCAATGCCAAAACCAACAAAGAACTACTCTATTAATATACCTATATTCATTAGTACCCAGAGTATAAATGCAATAGAATAAATACTTACCACCTGACTATAAAGTATGTATAAAAAAGTGTCAATTAACACCAAATAAAATATTATACAATTAATTGTTTTGAGTTGTTTTTTCATAACATTTTATTTGAAAAAAATATTGAAGTGACCAGTAAATTATGATACACAAAAATTACCAAAATAAAATAACAAAAACAATAAATATAAACATAGACAAATAAATCCTGACTATAGAGCCAAATAATGTGAAAATAATTAAAACCAACATAAGCCATCATCTCATCAAATATAGCAGACATTTAACACCAAGATCAAAATATTAGAATAAAATAAAGCAATGACTCATACATAACCGAATCCATCAATTCTACACCTATTCAGAGTAGCAATTCATCAAATTTACTTATAAATTAAATTTAGTCAAAATATACAGATATAAGTACCGAGTGACCTTAGGACCCTCAGGATTTCAAAAATAATTAATGACCTTAAGACCCTTTCCATTTTATTTTTCGAACATATTTTTTTTAAAGGCATACCCCATATGTTACTTCTATACTCTCATAAAAGATTTCAAGTTATAGTGGTTACTCTGTTCCATAGCAATCAGTCAAGGAAAGCGGCACGCACCTGTATTGAGAAACAATGACCTAATGTAAAGAAAGACAAAATACTCATTGCGGTCTAATATTTTTTGCCCTCAAGGAAAAACAGTGAAAAATTAAAATTAAATCAATTATTATATTAAAAGAAAGTACTTGTAACAAAATAAGGAGAGATCTGTGTGAAGAAGTTACAAAAGATACCGAATGGACTTGATTATAAAAATGATGTTCATAATATGTATTGAAAATAGTGATTCATTAAATAATTGATTTCATACATAAAAAAGAATTACTGATAAAAAATAATATTATACATAAAAATATTATATTTGCAATAAATTATCAAAATAATTTTATTTATTTTATTAGCTTTTTATATACCTGTATATACATACACATACTTAAACAAAATTCAGGATATAAATATTCTGGATACAAATATCCTGGGTATCCTGAGTAATAAGGAACAAAATGTTTATAAACATATGTATAGTGAAAAACTAACTTATTATTTAACCAAGAAATAAAAATTAATCTTTTAGTTATAATTTAATTAATCAACTCTGTGAAAATAATGTAAGTGATTATTTATTAATTAAATTCTTTGGTTTCATTAAAAATTAACTTTCGCAATTTAAGTTTTTGGTGGTCTATAGATGTTTTGTTGTTTCAAGCACTTAATTTGCGTAAAAGTTATGATTATTATAATACAATAATTTTTAAATGATCAAATCAAAGCAATTAATACAGCAGACATAATTAATTTTATATTTAAATAAAAAAGATTATATACATGTTGACTTAATAAAACAAAATATTTTAGCAACATAAAGTGAAAGATATTTACCAAAATGTAATTAAAGAAATGCATTATTAACATAATAAAATATGAAGCTTTAACAATTTCATGCTTTTAAAAGAATGTAATTCGTCCTCCGAAAATGTTTAACTATTCTTATTGTAATGAAAATAATATAAAAAAGAACATACCACTATATTAAAATTAAATATATAAGATGTATGTATTCAGATACATTAGTAGTTTCTTATCTACCTAAAAATTTATGTAAATATATTATAAACATTGTAACAGAAAAAATATATATAAATAAACAAAAAGTTATAATTCTTGGTCTTCGAGGGAAGCTGCTACTAGAGTTCGAAGGGCCTGAGGCTTGCAGTGCTCCTCCAGCCAACCAAATACTCCAGCAGACAGTTCAGTAAAATTTCCCATTGGAACAGTTTCAAACGATTCAAAAAGTTTTTCTATTATTGCCTGGAACTGATAATAAAATTCAATTCAAACATTTGTTATTGACGATGATACAAGCATCATATATTAATTATCAACTTGTATTGCAGAACCTTTATTCTACTAAATCATACATAAGATTAGATTAATACAAATATCAAATCTGACTAAATATACATCAACTGTAACATTTGGTTCAAATATGAACATTTGAATCAACATTTAAAAAATATTTAATAAAATAACATATAAGCAAAACTAAAAAACAAAATATAAATAGCTTCTTAGGTTTTCACGGCTAGATTTGGTGTTGTGGCTCTTGAGTTTACACAAAGTTATCAACCCTGAAAAAGACCCCTGCAATGGCGGTCGAAATATTGGAAGAAAATAATTCACCACACACGGCTAAACCCAAAAGCCACAACACCAACCAAATGTAAGTAAATAAAATGAATACTTTGTATGATTTTCACAATTTTATCTTTCATATTTAAATCATTATGTAAATAACTTACAAACTATTTAAATCTTAATTTAAAAAATCTTACAGTTGATAAATAGTGATTAATTGATTGATTGATAAAGGCCCGGGTTAACCCGGGCCTTTATGAATCAATCAATTAATTGGGTATATTGAACAATATTAAATATGTTACGTTCTACAAATGAACTTAACTTAATATCGATTCAATTTATTATCTAGGGATTCAAAGGGCCTTTGCCTATAATTAAAGGGAAATAATACTTTATTAAAAATATTTTTTTTTTGCATATAATGGAATGATTTCATCATAAATGCTTATATTCTTAAACAATAAAAAATAATTTAAGTTACAGTAGATAAAGTGCTTTAATTTATTTAAAAGTCTAAAATATTTGATACATTAATATAGTTTTTCCCCAAAAAAATTGAAGAAATACTTACAAGTCTGAATTTATCTGCGTCTGATAGCGCTGCTCCGGGCCCCCTGGGTGGAGGGCGCTCCTGCAGCAGTTGCGTGTAAGCGCCCCGCATGATGCGCAGCGCAGCAGCTTCCTTACGCAAAGCCGCTCGCTCACAATTGGCTCGGTGTCGGTTTTGAGACAAGAACTGTACATATTCTATAGACTTTTGGAGTACCTGCGTATAAAAAGGAATATAAAATAAGCCAGCTAGCTACTGCACCTAGGCTAAAAGTCTAGAGGAAGCAGTCACTGGAGGCATGGGATTGAGACAGTATAATATATAAATTTTTAATTTCCTTGGGCTAAAAGAGTGAGTTTAATAAAAATATGTCTACTATAATTTTAGGGCTTTGTCTCTATCTAATTAGCAATAAAAGATAGTTAATAATTGATTTATAATAAATAATGTAACAATTACAGAAGAATTTAACCATTTTATCATTTTCAGAGTGAGATGCAGCCAAGATTCTCCATTGGCTATAAAAAAAAGGGCTGTGGACAGCTACATGCTACATACATCCACATGCTGGATAGACAAAATTCAATCTGGATGTGATATATTAATAGTAAAATGTATAATGAAATATCAATCATTTGTAAAACATCAACATAAATAAGTAGAGGAATTAAATAAATATTAAACATCAATATTGTAGATTATTAAAGTTATTTGGATTCATGATAACCTTATTGAAAGATCATAATATTTTTTTTGTCTATTTTTGAAACAAATGTGATTATTATATATTATCATGGTTCTTTATCCTTTTCAACATAATATCAAAACATGTATTTCATGTTTATGTTTTGAAAAAAAATCCAGTTGATGATTACAACTTACAGTGGCTTTGCTTAATTTATATCCAGAAGCATCTGTTTGCTGGCAAGTGGGCACAAGTTCTTGCAGTAAGTCATAACCTTTTTTGATAGCATCACGTCTCTTTTGCTCAGCCTGTAAAATAAAAACACATCACGCAATTCATAATAAGTAATGCAAATAATAGAAATTAAGTAATTAAATTAACAAAAAGGTAAAATGTGATACCTGAGTGTGTGCTTCCCTCCGTCTCTCTTTATAACTTATAGCAGAGGATTTATTATCCCCACTGTCATCATCATCTTCTGTAACAAAAAAAAATCGTAATGTTTATTTTCATTACAAAATGAGTTTCGAGAATGAGAATGCCCTGAGTGAAAGTGATAGATGGCATCTTTTATAACATGCCATTTGATAGATATTTACAATAGGATAACCTCAACCAATGTCTACCAAACCTAAAAATAACTTTTTTTTTTTTTTTTTTGGTTATACTGGAAGGCTTAACATTATTTATTCACGATACCCAACAACGCCCTGAAAAGGACGCCCGTACCTTGTCTGTACGCGTCGCGCCTTGAGATCGGCGCCCGATGGGCCTGTGCGGGACTCATTCCTCGTCATAGGGAGGACCATACCCGCTAAAAATTGCCTCCCAGTGCCTCTACCGACCCCGGTGTATCGCCGTCAGGCATTAGCTTCAGGGTCGGCTTCATTGGCCCGGCTGTAACGTTAGTGTATCGCTTAGCCGTTAGTGTTGACGTGCGAGGGTTCAGCACGCCTCCTTAATCGTTCGCCGTCATCTTTTTGCTGTAACACTGTTCCGAAGAATGTCGACCAGGCGTCCCAGTTGCGGTATGCACATACTGTTTGTAATGCACCACGACGTTGCACTCGTGCCAGTATCTGCCGTTTTGAGTCGTTGCCCGCCACGGCGTGGGCCCATACCGGTGCGGCGTAGGTCATTACTGGCTCCGCCGCTCGTGGGAGTAGGCGCCGTCGCGTTGGCTTCGGGCCGCCAATGTTGGGCATAAGGCGAGCCAGCTGCCCGATCACTTGTCCCTCCTTCTCGGCCACCTGGGTGAGATGGACCTTGAAGGAAAGCTTGTCGTCGATGACCACCCCCAGGTACCGCATTTTTCTGACCATCTTAACGGTCTGGCCATCAACGTGCACCTCTGGAGGTAAGTTTTTTCGTCGGCGGCTAAAAAATATCCCCTCAGTTTTCTCCGCCGCTATGCGGAGTCCAACGCTCTTCATCCTTCGACTGACTCGGCTCGCCGCCTCCTCTGCAAGAACTGCCAGTAAGATAGTGGTCTTTGCTCTCAGCACCAGCATAACGTCGTACGCGACCAGCTCCGCACCCTCCGGGAGTTGTATTCGGAGCAGACCGTCGTACATTCGTTCCACAAGGTCGGTCCCACCACGCTTCCCTGCGGGACTCCTGCGCTGACTGTCCACTCCCGGTCGTGGCCCTCGTACGTAAGCGACCTGCCGATCAGATAGCTGCGCACCATCGCGACGATGTGGGTCGGCACTTCAAAGTGTCCTTCCAGCGCTGCTAGAATTTCGCTCCACCGCGCTGTGTTGAACGCATTTTTCACATCGATAGCGATAAGCATCGCTCGGGAGCTTTTTTTCACTGATCCTGAAAGTGCCTCTCGTACGCCTTCAATGACCTAAAAATAACTAGAATCAACAAAGAATACCTCCATAGATACAGTCTCATTCAACAATTAAGCTCCATTAACTTTAGGTGTAACTTTAGGGAATTAACATTTTTTATTAGGGGCAAAATGTTTCGGCGACATCAAGTAACCATCGTCAAATCAATATAAAAGGTAAGTATACGAGTTTATATAATCTAAGGTATGAGTGAGTAGGTGGTTGTAGGTTGTGAGATAAACCCAACATCAAACCCCCGGGCTCTCGCCGTCCTGCAAGGCCGTCGGGAACTATATATAGAATGTACTCGGCGGAGCTACGGGGCATAGGATGAGACGAGGAACAAGGCGGCTGACAGCTTTATAGCGGCGGCTCGTGATGTCCTTATGCTCCAGTTTAGGGAGCGGACATGGTCAAATTAATGTAATGAATGAGATATACCCATCTCACATTAATTGTGGAATAATTTGAAATAATCTTTTTTTTTTGAAAATGTTCACTTAATATTTTGAATTACATAACTATTATAGTTATATTACACACAAAACATCTATTACAACCAAATAAAAATATGTTTTATAAATATATCCTTCATAACATGCTACATGTTCCTTCAGACATAATGTATGTTTGTATTTATGATAGCAGTTATTGGATGTACTCTTCTGTTCACTTGTAAATAAATGGCTTATCAATACTAACCTGAATTGTGTGCTGATGATGTTGGTGTGTGTAAGGAACCAGTACTACTGCAGCGTGAAAACATGTGGTCTCTTTCTGTCGGACTCGAAGGTTCAACTTTCATCTCTGTAAATATTAGTTTCAATTAATATCACCTTAAATGAATATTATATTACTTTAAATAGAAGAATGAGCGACATTACCTTTAGTACTATCGCTATACATAGGATCCGCCATCGGTATTAAATATGATTATTTTATTACCAAAATTGATCGCGATAAGCGATAACAGACACCACAGCTTGAATTTATTCAATAAGCAAAACAAGGTCAAGTCTTATCTGTCAACTTGACAGCCCGATGTTGCTATAACTAAAAACTGTAAAATAATCACGGTAACCTACCTATTTTTATTTTGATGAGAAGACAATAATAATAGGAATAAAAAGGACTCAGTTTACTTACTTATCTCTTATCAAGTTTGAATTAGTAACACTTTATTACTTACATTGCCGTTTTTTAAATATTTATTACGACTTTCAAAACAAAATTGAAGACAAAATACGTACTAACAAGCTAAATATTAAATGGTGTTGTTTTAAACCCAAAATTAATTGATCGAATTGGTTAAGTTGAGATTAAATTTACTGATGCATCTTCGTATTTATGTATATTTGGCTTCATAAGGAGGATGATGTCTACCATATTCTTTTTGATGCCTTCTGTCTGGTTTGAAACTACATTTTTTCAATTGAAAATATGCTTCGTATTTGTTTTTATTTAAATCAACTTGCTAGGAAGCGAATGATTACGATTATGAAAACGATATGATTATGATAAATAATAAATTCATAAAATCAGAAAATTTTAATATATAAGTATGGATATCTTTCTAACTTTGACCTTGTGGAATGCGGAAGTGTGGAACCTTCATTTTAATAAAGGTTCAGTGATTATTCAGGACATGAATTTTGAGACTAATTTTTTAAGACAATCTTGAAGGATGAGGATTATTTTGGATCGATTTGCTGATATTGATTATTCGGGACATTAATTGCTCAAGAAAAAATAATATAACTAACACTGAAAAGCAGATTTATAACATAAGGAGTGTCGAAGTTGAACTACCTATTATAACTATTATCACCTCTGGTTTAGTAAGATATATTTTTATGTATTTAGATTATTATTCAGTTTTCAATTCTAGGTTGAGTTCTTATTGGGAATAATGGAACTATTCTAGAGTTCTAAATAACCCAATCGCCTACAGGTGTAACTAGTCTAGCTAGTATTTCCTGATATATATAATCGTGTCGGAAACCACAGGGTCAGATCCTGTCTGCCCAGAAGTGGGCGACGTCGATGGCATTACTTCTGGCCATCATCAGATCTTCCTGGGTGCAGCTATTCGGGCACAGCGCACACTCCAGAAGGTGTGACAGGGTCTGCTCCACGCCGCAGTCACATTCAGTCGGTCCGCTGTAAAACTGCCAGGCTCTCATTTGTGTCCTTGTGTCAATTTCCTGATTAAACAATTGGTTATTTTAGGATAGCAGAGGTAGCAGAGGTATTCATATTTATGAATGTTAACATTTTAAATTAAAACCACTTAAGTTTGATTCACACATTTAATGTTTTAGCTAATAAAAATACTACTTTATCATAATACACAGAATAAAAATATGGGAATTAATTAACAGACCAGCTGCAGACAAATGGGATCCTCAAGTTTACATTCCATCCAATTCCCTTTGAATTTATAGAACACAGTAAGGAATTCTGTGGACTGAATTAAAAATCATTTTATTTTACTGAACTTGAATCTGACGCTTAACAATATTGATAATATTTTCATCAGTAAAGGTTTTTTGTTTACTCAATACTAAAATTGTATTCAACTGAAAATCTTATAAAATATTTGTTAGTAATACCCTACTTATGTTTAATAATTCTTTGCAATAACTATAGATAAATGTATGTAGATAAAGATAAAATGCTTTAAAACTTCCATGTTGGCAAACAAAGAGCATCAAGACATAAATATACGAATTATACAATATATTATATACAATGTCTATAATCAACAATCTTAAGATCGCTAACACGAGTATAGTATTGTACTGATTGTGAATAATTTTCATATATTGCACCTCAATGGACTTGCAAAAACTAAAAAGCCACCGGAATTTGGTCAGAAAATGGATCTTTCAAACAATATGAAAGGTAATTTTGTAACTCTAACCGATAATTAGTCCGATGGCACAGCCTGCTAACACTTTAAGGCCACTTTAGCCTTACTATTTTAATATACCAGACATTCAAATTGATAAGATATTATATTATGTGAAGATTGAGGAATATGTATCACAGTGTAATTTTATACTAGAAATTGCATGAATAGTTGGCCGGACAAAAACTGAGATGCAAAGAAAAGATTTATGTAGACACGATTTAGAAAAATATTTAGTAAATGCTTTTTAGAAATTTTGTACATTTGACGGTGCATCAGCGACCGGACATGGTTAATTGACCACAGGCTGTGCAGCTCAACACCAGACCTACTGTTTTTGTATTACATATGTTTCACTTTCAGCAAATAAGTGTAGACGAGTATGATTTATGCTAGTGAAGAAATAAGTAACCGATATGTTGGTTGTACCCAAGGATTGCATGTCTGACCTCGATAACTACAATATGTATACTCTACCCTTACATAAGTCTTCAATACTTTAAACATCATTATTAATTATATAAAAGACAAACAACATCAAAATCGTTAGAGTAATTCCATGTCTAAATTCCGTTTCTGAGCAAAATGCATATAATCTATTTCGGTTGAAGTGTATTTTACTTTAAAGCTGAACATATTAATTGTACTATTTCTTGTCCCTACAATAATATGACAATTTGAATTTTTAAATCGTTAAGAATGTTTTACAAAAATATATGGCAAGGTGAAATGATCATATAATTATATATTGAAGTGATCCGATGAAGACGTGAACAAGAGCAGAGCTATTGGCCGTGCCCGCCCACTGACCACAGGGGCTAACATTAATCAACAGATAAATGGAAGCTTGTTCAATAACAATCGCATTGCAAACTTCGTATAACTATCACTGAATACTCGCGTAAGCATTTCCTTTGATATTACACAAAAATACTCTACCCCGAAAATTTAATGTCCGGCCGGAGCTAAAGTCGGACACTCCAAAATAAAGATGAGAATCAGTGCATCTTCACACATCACGTTGTGAACTTCTATTGTCATGAAGTGGCCACACTCAACTGTAGACATCACATATTACATTTGGAATAATCATAAGGCCCTAATATGTATTTACAAGACACTGATTCCATGCACAGATGCTTGCTCCCTCACACGGCAAACACATATCTACACTACACCATCCATATCATCCATAATAATTACACATTTAAAACTAACAAATTATAATTACCCCAAGAGAGAACCAAATTATGAAGTATGATGTTAAAGGTAATGTTTTTATAATTAATTACGATTTCTATTTTGAAGTCAACCGAATTAAGGGATTTTGAAATATTATTACAAATTTTAAAAATATGATTTTTCCAAAAAAATCTCCTAACGTTATAAGTACTATAGATCTGATAGAGTACTCACTAGCTGTTTAGAATTATAATCTATTGCTGCATTATAATGTAACCATTTTTTAATATACTGTGCAATGTGATGAAATGTTGTAAGAAAAATATTTAGCACAAAATGTATCATCGGTTTAATAATTGAGTTTAAGATCCTCTTGTTTGAATGACGTTCAATAATATACCAATAATCATTCTAAATCACACATTATATCGCAGATGTATATAATAATAAAATGTTGTTTCATATTATTATTTATTTTGAAAATAAAAAGTACATAAATTAATAATTATGAATATTACAGAGTCAAACTAAATATGTTTTTTAACTATTTTGAATCACTGTGGATTTTATGATTTCCAATGAGAATGTTTGCTGCAAATGTAAAATGCACGTTACTGTCTCGTTATCGATGCATTCAATTATTATAGGACAATTATGTCACAGGTAATATTAAATAATATTAATTGGTAAATTATATTAAATTACTTATCTAGAAAACACCCTACAAAATGTAATATTATATATTTTTAATAATAAGGCTCCCAAAAACTCCAACTCGTTACATTATCACAACTGAAATATGTACACAGTACATTGAATGTGTCATTTACCGAGTGTCCAAAATTAAACTTTGTTTTTCTTTACTTCACCCAGTTTCATGTTAAATCTTACATGAAATAGGTTTGCAATAATGTTTATTAGAGATGAATGAAATTGAACTAAAATATTTCAATAACATGAGATCATAATTAAAATAATAAGCCATCCGTTGAATATTATGTTGTTTCATCACATGACATTATGGATCAGTTGCGATCAATGAGAATCATAAATGTTTCTTCCATTCTACGCAGCTAGATAAAACTGGTAATTTACAAAATGTGCATGCAGAAGATAGCTGTGTACTGTAACTGACTGCAACATACTTATATGAAAAACTACATCGACAGTTTATAATTTGGATTGTATATCAGGCAGTATTCAGTTTGAAGTCTGATTACTTTTGTATTGAAACATTGTCATACACAGAAAAGAATAATGTCTCATATAATAATTTTACAATATATAATATATTCGGTCATCAAGAAGTGTTATAAAATATGCAATAAGTTATCACAGTGGTCAATATTCATTGCACAATTAAACAGAGTTTTACATAAATATTTGCAGAAATATCGCCTTCTATTTATTTGAGACAATGTTTCATCGACACTTCAATCTAGATATTGTATCAAAAAAGATAAATATAATATTTTTTTAAGAAGAAATATTGTTAAGTATCCCATATGTGGACTATTTACATCTCTAGCCTATTTTAAAGCTTAACATTTAATAATTACCAACTGTGGTGTGGAATAATCAGATCCGTGCTAGAATTAAATAAAAAAAGCATTGTTAGATTAAAAGCATGAATAATGAATACGTACAGAAAATAAGAATATCATTATTTTAGCATTTCAAAATAATGGGCGGTTGAAACTATTAGAACTGCTGTGTCAACTGGAAAGTATGAAATAATTAGTGAACATTTCATCTGACCTCTGTACATCTGTTTTTTAATATGCTTACCTTTAACATAATGAAACTTTTGAGTTCTCTTGATTTGGATCTTAACAAATGTGAAATATATTTGTTTTCCTTTCGAAGCGGGTCTGTTCGTAATCAGAATATCTGTCATTTAAATTGTGTTCAGTTAAAAAAAAAAATAGGGCGAATCTTAAGTCCTTGTTTTATTACTTCCGGTTCTCAATGCAAATGTTCACGATGGACAATAAAGTTATTTTAATGAGTTAGCCCCTATATAATTACAAGAGCTAAATATTTTTTGGACGAATAACTTCCTGCTGTTTGAACTAGCATAAGATAAATTACTGGAGTTTCTTAAAAATATTAGGCTCCGGGAATAATAAAATTGATGTTCTAATACAGTGCTACCAAAATGCTAGTGTGTGGACCAGTTCTCGCATGCAACACAGGTTAGCTTCCTGTTTAGCTTCTTCCTTCACTCTTCTTACATAAATTCCTATTTACATAAGTAAGTTGGTCCGCAGGTAACTCTGAAAAATATATACTGGTCCACTATAAGAGAAAATATACTAATAATATATATGCATATATATATTGTATTTTTGAAATTAAATTTAGAACTTTCAGTTGCACTGTAAGATGACAAAAGAAACCCAAGCTAATTGGTAGTTATATAAAGATGGTATAAGGATGAATAGTAAATGGGAAATAATAAGTATATCTTATATATACTATGTATAAAATAAGTAATCGGTAAAGCAAAATTTACTGCATAGTGTAGTTTACTTTTCATGAAATCGAACTCACCATGAAAAACAATATTTATTTAACATTATTTATGAAATATTGTCCTGGAATTTATTAGATTTAGGGTCAAAATATACCGACTTCAAAAGTAAACTATGGAATAATTGATAAAACCATACGGTGTTAATGTTTTATTTCCATAAGGTGACCTGTTCGTTTACCGACTCGCAGTCCAAGCTTTACACAGTAAAAATATGGACCGCATCCATTACGTCCAACAAAGTTGGCTTCACTTCGTACCATTATAATACAAATACAAAAATATATTCTCTTCAATATAATACATTTGAGGAATTAGAACGGGTGGTGATATTCTAATAACTTCATTGTTACAATACGCATGTGTATCGGGTGCATCGGGAATATTATCATTACACTCACAGTAAACACATTTCCAATTGATGAAGAATTTACAGATATTCTTCTTAGCAAAGTTACGAGTATCCGAAGCGTATCATATTTATTAAATAATCATTAAAAAGCTGGAGACAATAACTTATTTATCCGAGCCGTCATATTTCATGATGAAATATATCAAACGAGGTTCATCGGGACTCGGTTGTACTTTTTGAGCTCTTTGGAGATGATCGTTTCAGTATTTACAGGATTTATCGAACGGGACAATGAAAAGGGTGAACAGAACATGAAGGTGAAGAATCTACCGGAGAGACATTGCGATAACGTATATTAGCATTTCAACGCTCGGAGATTCAGAACGATCGACCGCGTAATATTCCGTTCAATTTAGAATATTTATGAAGGTGAAGAACCTAACATAACGGAGACTCGTCAATGGAGTTGACGCTCGGGAAGAAGGGGGTCTTCACTGCTTGCGAGGCTTCATGGTGCGGTGCAGGCGCCTCTTCTTGTGATCCGGGGGCGAGCCCAGCAGCTCGGAGGGGCCGCGCTTGGTGGCTCCTTCATCGGAAGACTGCGCCCGGCCCTCCTGGGCGAGGCGGCGCGCCTTGGGGGAGCCGGGGCTCTTGCTGCTCGGCTGGACGCTGCGCGGGGACAGCGGGTGCTCCACAGCAGGGGCCGGCGCGGGCAGGCAGGGCGGCGGCGCGGGCCCCGCTTCCTCCAGCACGGTGGCATCCCACAAGTCTCCCCCTTCGGTCCCATCCTATAAAAATAAATCAATTTCATTAATTTTCCCAGAAAAAAGTTACTATCCCAAAAGAAAAGAACAAAACTTTATTAACACATAGTTGTCGGGACACGAATTTTGCCATTTTTAGAGATTGCGGCTAGTTTATGGGACCCTTAAGAATCTTTATATTGCTATATGACGATACAAGTCGGATCACTCAAACATACCTATGTGCACCCCATATTGCTTCTTTATCACTTGATTTTACGTGATCACATGCATTTAGGTGTGCATTTCTTGTCATCGAGTTTATTTCAACCAAATATATTTTTGTTAATTCATATTTTTTTAAATAGTTGTTTATTTCACGGGCTTAGCTAATATATATATATACAGGTGGTTCTCGACTTACGACGGTTCTACTTACGACGATTCGCACTTACAACCAAAAATTTGAAAAAAAAAAAAAAAAATTTTTTAATTACGACCAAAAAAATTGTATTGTGGCGCGCGTGTCAACCTCAGTCATGCGTAAACAAAAATTATGCAATAATGATGCCATAAAAACTTCCTTCCGGTCAGTAGATCACGGGACGTGCGCAAAGAATGTTGTTTATTTCTCACTTCTTCCCTTCGTTGTTTAAAATTATCAATTAATATTAAAAAAATATATACATATACTTAATTCAGTTGACACAGTGTTTTTGAACACGGACATATATACAATTATTATAATAAGATATAAATTTTGCATATACCTATTTAATATCTGAAGTCAATATCAATAAATTGTGCCCATAATGACTGGCAAACGGAGTAGAAGTGACAAAAAAAAAGTGCTACAGATTTAGAAATAAAACTTAAAATAATTAAACAATATGAGAGTGGTAAAAGAGTGAAGGACATAGCTCGGGATCTACACTTATCACATTCAACGATCTCTATAATTTTGAAGCATAAACTAAGTATCAGTGAAGCTGTTAAAGGAGCAATATCCATAAAATCTGCAATAACAAAAAAAAATCTTGGACCCATTTACGAAATGGAAAAACTATTAGTGATTTGGATGGAAGATTTGATAAAAAAACGAATCCCCCTTAGCCTTGTGACCATAAAGACAAAGGCGCCGAGTCTTTTTGAAAACCTAAAATTAAAGGAGCAAACTAACTACGAGCAAACATTTACTGCTAGTAATGGTTGGTTTGCGAGATTCAAAAAACAGGCGAATTATCAAAATGTGAAAACAAGTGGAGAGGCAGCTAGTGCCGATTACAAGGCTGCTGAAGATTTTATCCATACATTTGACGCAATGATTAGGAAAAAAGGATACATCAAGGAACAAATTTTTAATGTTGACGAAACCGCGCTCTATTGGAAGAAAATGCCTCAAAGTACCTACATCAATAAGGAAGAAAAAAGTATGCCAGGCTTCAAGGCATTTAAGGATCGTTTTACACTTTTATTGGGTGGCAATATTTCTGGATATAAATTGAAACCATTAATGATTTATTAAGGGTTGAAGAAGAGACCAAAAAAAATAAAATTATCATGGAATCTCCAAAAAAAAATTGAATTGAAAGAAATGGAAGCAGCCTTCCTTCAAATTAACAAAGCAATGCAAAAATTTGCGAAAATGGATTCGGATAACGAAAGATTTTTGAGTATAAACCGCCGTATTCAGGAAGATCTTGCTTGCTACAAAGAAATATACGGAAAAAAAAAACAACAAACAACTCAATTAAAATTGGATATGTTTTTTAAAAAGACTACTACTGCTTCTTCTTCCACTACTGTTGATGAGCCAATGGATTGTATTTATATAAGTCCAGATGACGAAACACTTTAAATATTAGTGAAGTAATTATTTTAAATATTATTGATGTAAATATTTTAGATATTAATGAAGTAAATATTTTATTTTGTATTAATAAATAAGTATAAATATAACAATAAAAATATATAAATAAATACACATGTTTTATTTAATATATAATTATGTACATATGTACATATTTTGTATGAAATTCGACTTATGACCAATTCGAATTACGACCAAAGTCCAGGAACGTATCTCGGTCGTAAGTCGAGGACAACCTGTATTTTAATTTTTCGAATTCATTCTTATATTTTTAAGTTGGCACTACTGCCACTGATATCTCTGCCAAATAACACAGCAAAATATTCATTAGGCGTTTTAATCAATAGAAGAGATAGAAAACGAAATGCTATGAAGATTTTCGATTTCTAAACAAATTTCTGGTATTTTTGCCTACAGTATATATTGATATCAGCTTGATATAGCTCTTTAAGGCCGATGCCGTAAAGCCTCAACAAGCGATCTTTTGTCTATTATTTTGGTTCGCTTGCGTGACATCTACATCGAATGTTAAGCGGTGTTTGCATACGCCAAAATAATTGTTATGACAGTTGGTCCATTGACAGTTGGTATAACTGTCCTCTTGGCGGGTGGTACCGCCGAAATGTGAGAGCGGGCAAGTAGTCGCAACTCGTCCGTCCTCGTGGTAGGACCGTCCCTCAGGGCGGCCCTTAACGGGCGACGTTTGTGTCAATAAACATGTATCGTGAAACAGAAACAAGTTGTTTATAATGTGAACCTGATCCTGCATCCTTCATCCAGTAAACCGATGTCCTAAATGGAAGAGGAGGATATCAATTGTCGCCCAACGCGTTGGGCATTGGAGCTACGCAAAGTTCCACGAATCCACGGCCTTGCTGATCATCGCAGGCATCTCGGGAGAGAGACCCGAGTGGCGCCCATCTTCACAACTGGGGGATGCAGAGATCAGGTACGCTTTTCTGAGCATACGAGAAGCCACATCGCCCTGGGAGTTACATAGAAGCCCAGCGAAGTCACGCTTTCAAAATGGCGTCACCAAGCCAAGCAGGAAGGCATCACAGAAACCAAGATGGCGGCGCGCTAGACGCCGTGCCCGTTACCAACACTGGGCCGGGGATCGTGATTTGATGAAGGGATATGTTTTGACGAAATCGCGTGGGTGGAGCCAGGACCTGAACCTCTAGATGTCGCCATGCTGAAGTGGAAAAGGTGTCGCGAGGCGGCCGCGTGGATTGGGCCGGAAACTGAATCGCAGATAACCGGGATGGTTAGTCTGGAGCCGGAAACCCAGTAGGTTAGTCCGAACCTCAAGATGACCTCATGCTTGGAGGCGGTATCGCGGATAACCGAGCAGGTTAGTCCGAACCGGAACCTCAAGATGACCTCATGCTTGGAGGAGGAGAGTTTCATGGACAATCACGTGAGTTGGCCGAGACCCTGAATCTCCAGGCGCCGTCATGCTGGAGCGCAGAGGAGCCAGAAGACCACCACGTGGGTTCATCAAGATAAAGAAGAGCATCATCACCCTCGAGCGCCAACGAGAGACATTGCGGACCGCGCGGAAACCACGCCAGCCGTCAAAAATGGCGTCATTCGTAAAGCCAGTTCCGTTGTAAACAAGTGATGTAAAAAGTGCTAATGGTGTTTGTGATCAGTCACATTTTGAGTGACGCGGTAGTACAACCCGCCAAGTGTGATGTGGATAAATTCTCTTTTTGTTTTTTTGTTTTTTATGCCCTGTCTTTAATTTTTATGTTTGTGTTTTTTCTTGCTGTTTCCTTTTTTCTTTCTATGTTCGTGTTTTTTCTTGCTGTGTTTCTTAGGAAACCAAGATGGCGGCGAAGCGTCAAACGCCGTACCAGCGTTACTAAGACTGGTCCGGGGGGTCGTGATTTGATGCTGGGATATGCTTAGACGAAATTGCGTGGGTGGAGCCAGGACCTGAACCTCTAGATGTCGCCATGCTGGAGTGGAAAAGGTGTTGCGAGGCGGCTGCGTGGATTGGGTTGGAAACTGAATCGCAGATAACCGGGATGGTTAGTCTGGCGCCGGAAACCGAGTAGGTTGTTCCGGAACCTCAAGATGACCTCATGCTTGGAGGCGGTATCGCGAATAACCGAGCAGGTTAGTCCGAACCGGAACCTCAAGATGACCTCATGCTTGGAGGAGGAGAGTTTCGCGGACAATCACGTGAGTTGGCCGAGACCCTGAATCTCCAGGTGCCGTCATGCTGGAGCGCAGAGGAGCCAGAAGACCACCACGTGGATTCATCAAGATAAAGAAGAGTATCATCACCCTCGACCGCCGACAAGAGACATTGCGGATCGCGTGGAAACCACGCCAGCCGTCAAAAATGGCGTCATTCGTGAAAGCCAGAGGCGTAGTAAACAAGTGATTGCTAATGGTGTTTGCGATCAGTCAAATTTTTAAGTGATGCGGTAGTACAACCCGCCAAGTGTGATGTGAACAAATTCTCTTTGTGTTTTTTGTCTTTCATGCCCTAATTCTTTTATTTTTATGTTTGTGTTTTTTCTTGCTGTTTCTTTTTTCTTTCAATGTTTGTGTTATTCTTGCTGTGTTTCTTATTTTTATATGTTTGTGTTTTTCTTGTTCTCATATGTAGCGTGTTAGCGAGCGAGCTTAAGCTTGGGTTAAGATCGTTTGTCGCGGTTTTCCGTCTTTGAAAGGGTAGCGATTGATATCAGCTTGATATAGCTCCTTAAGGCCGATGCCGTAAAGCCTCAACAAGCGATCTTTTGTCTATTATTTTGGTTCGCTTGCGTGACATCTACATCGAATGTTAAGCGGTGTTTGCATACGCCAAAATAATTGTTATGACAGTTGGCCTATTGCTGGTTGGTAGGACTGTCGTATTGGCAGTTGGTACCGCGGAGATGTGAGATCGCTGCCGTGGGCCGGCAGTTGAAGTTTGACTCGCGCCCGTCACAGTGCACGCGTCCTGTGCGTTCGCTGTGGCGGGCGACGCTTGCGACAATAAACAAATAATATGTGAAACAAGTGTTTATATTGTAAACCTGATCCTGCCTCCATCATCCAGTTAATCGATGTCCCTAAATGGAAGAGGAGGATATCAATATATACATGTAATTATGAATGTTTAATAATGTCGTCACACCTGGTGGAGCTGCAGGTGCTGCAGCATGCAGGGCGGGGGCAGCAGCGCTGGCGGGCGGGCGCCAGCGGCCAGGCCGCCGCACTCAGCGCACACGGGCAGCGCCGTGGCCGGGGACTTGGAGCGCCAGTATTGCAGCTCGGTGCGGCAGCGGTTCAGCTCCTGCAGCAGCGTCTGCAGCTTGCGCGAAGTCTCCTCGTTCTTCTTGTCGTTCTCGTCCAGCCGGGCCGCGTACTCCAGAGCCTGCTTCTGCTGCTCAGCCGCCTGGCGCTGCTGCTCGGCCAGCTGCTTCTGCTGCCAGACGGTTTTCCGCTTGCAGCTGCGCAGGTCGCTCCTGAGCGCGGACAGCTGGTTGTTGTACCTGGAAGAGAGGCACCGCGTGAGTGATGTAAGCACGAGGGCATTCGACACTATCTAATATATAGGATAAAGAATATATCGTTAACAAGAAGTTAGCCGGGCGGCATAGACCAGTGTTCTAAGAGTTAGAGGAGCGACGAGTATTATTATGGATAAAAAGTTATTGGATCATTTCCGACTGAACAATAATATGCTCAGTTTATAATTCAAAGCGTTAGAAAAAATAAGTAGTCGTTAACTTACCCTTATGAAGATTCACATCAATAATAAACAAAATCTAACTCAAATGTAACCCTAGCGACAGAGTGAAAGAGGCACACGTGATGCAGTAGAGGGTTGCCGTACCTCTTCATGCCCTGCTTGATGCGATGTATCCGCTTCCTCAGCACCATGTTGCTTTGCGGCGGGGGCGGCGAGGGCGGTAGGTTGTCGGGCTCCGGGGGCGCCGGGGCCTCCTCGGCCAGGCTGCTGCGCGTGGAGCCGGGCGCCGAGGGCGGAGGAGAGTCTATGCAAGCGTAAATCTTATTTGCGTCCCCGGCTGTAATAGATAAACAATAATTCATATTATTTTTTTTGCATACAATAATTTAATAAAACAATCAAATTGTTTTTATTTCTGTCTGACCTATTATGAGAGAGATTCAAAGTCATTTTTGTCAGATATCAGCTCGATATAGCCCTTGCATACTGGTGCGGAAAAGTCTCGATTTACGATCTTTCATTTCTTGTTTTGTTTGCTTGTCTGACATGCATATATAAAAATGATAAGTAATAATAAGACAGAGCTGCGTCGCCATTTTGTTTGTTTGACAAGTCCTGTCATTAGGCGCCACTGTTCGATAAATGACCGACATGTAATCGGAGGGCATCGCGAGTGTTACGGCACAGTGGTTTAGTCTGGGTCACGACGGAGATACATCGTTCATTGTTTGTGGCCCTGGGCCGAATTCCGAAGTTGTAAATCTTTTGCCTTAAATAAATTACAATGTGCTTCTTGAAAAGTTCTTCGAGTTGCTCATCCCTTCACCATACGTCCCGATGACGATCCCGGCAACATGGAGTCGTCCTTTAGTAAACGGGGATATCAGGTATTATACGAATACTTCTCATTGTTCAAATTTATTTGAATTTTGTAATACACTGATGGAAAGCGTTCTCATAAGAAACATAAAAAGTTAAATTAACATTTATTGGTGAAACTTAATATTGGTATTAATTAATAACCCAAGCTATTATTTATAATCACTCACGTGAAATAGTGGATGTCATATCGTAGAAATCTGTTCCGAAGTAAGTAATTTCTGGCAGGTTGGGTTCCATGTGCTCCTTGAAGTATTCCATGGCCATGGTACTCAAGTCGAACAGTTCGTCAGTGACTTTGTAAGGCCTGGCCAGTTTAGTGGTCACCCTCAAATATTCTAAAATGTTATACACCTCATCTAGAATCTAAAAATAAAATAAAACATTGGGTTTAGTTATGTCTACTGCTCTTTGGAAGTAATACTAATTCAATAGAAAAATGTATTAAGAAAAACAAAGCAATAAAGACCAGCAACAGAAAGTCCCAATGCTCATCAATCAGACTCCAACAAATTATTCTTCCAAACAAATTGGTGGAGTTTGTGACTGAACTGGGCCTCCCTTGTGTGGAATTTATCACCATCCGAGGCGATTTAGTTCAATAATCTGTTCTCATTAAAAAAAAATCTACAAGTAGGGGGATTTCCATCTAAATCACGGGTCGTCAACCTGGTCCGTACCGCCCACTAGTGGGCGATATGGGCTTGCGTGGTGGGCGGTGGGTGATTTTTAAATCTCCTACATTCCTTCAAGTTTTTTTTCCACCCATATACTGAATTGAAATATAGTGAGATTAGTGGGCGGTAGGGAAATTTTACCATGAAAAATAGCTCCCTATTCTAAATACACTGAATGCGTTCTGTAGTAATAACTGATTTATCTTGATCTCATATTTTACGAATAATCTGTTTGTGTTTTACGTTGAGCCTTCTCTTAGGACCAAATAGCCCAAACCACAGGAGCTAGTCATGAGACGATTTAAAAATGATGACAAACAAATGTTGTGGCTAAACAGAAAAGTCTGAATGTCATGTTTGAACAATGGAGACGGTTGACGAAGATTACCTCTCCCGGGAAGAAGCAGCAGTACTTCCTCTCTATGTGCTTGCCGAAGGTCATCTGCAGCAGGGCGAGGCGCATGTGCAGCGTCTCGATGATGTCCGACTCGCAGGCCAGCGGGTGGCTGCGGCGCGCCGACTCCCGCCGCGGCATCTTGGCCTTGATGGCTTGGTAGCGGTTTTGCATCTGCCCCAGCAGGCGCTGGAAGGACATGTTCAGGTACGAGCTGCACATGTTGTTCATCTGGCGACAGACCTGCAAGCAAACATAACAATATTAGTGACATCAGCATGATGTAGTCCTTGCTTACTGTTACCGAAAACCTCGAGAAACGATCTTTCGTCTTATATTTTCATAGCTCGCCACACCTTGATGTATATGGTCACATTTGCACTAGTACGTAGTTTCGCCACCGGCAGCGCTGACGGCCTCGAGCCGCGCCAGTGCAGCTGGCGTCAGTCAGCCCGAAGCGATAACCGAGACAACGTCATTGTTGCAGACGGCGGTATGTTTCCGCTCGGCCCTAACCTTGTAATGTTTATAAGTAAATAAAATCAGTGTGCTTCAACAAGAAACTCTTTGTCTGCTGCCCTGCTCCCCATCCTGCCCCTCGCGACGTAATAACGCCTCTCTCCCCTTGTTTTGAGAGAGGAGGATGTTATTAGAAACAATCAAACATCCGAGCATCACAATGAAAAAAATGTACAGTGAGGTCCCTTAACGCTGTCTCGTTTAACACTGTTTCGGTTTAGCGCTCTTTTATTTCAACCCGGGGTTATTTCCCGAAATTGTGCATAAATAGTGGAATTAGCAAAACAAACCGGTTTAGATGAGGTAAATGTGGAAAACGTCAAAGAAATAGTTCAAGAAACAGCAGCTAGTCTTTCTAATGATGAGCTCAAGAAATTAACTGAGCAAGACGAAAACCAAAATATTGATATTAGTGATTTCGAAGAAGAGCAAAAAGAACTTTCGATGGCGTTTGTAAAAAAGAGTTTGACCACTATAACTGAAATTATGGACCAATTTGTTGAAAATGATACAAATTTTGGCAGGAGTTCAAAAGCAAGACGGGGTGTTATATCCACTTATCAACAACTTCTAACAGAACGTAAAAGTAAAACGCAAACTTCATTAGATGCCTTCTTGACAAAAAGGCAAGAAATTGGAAACACAGAATAGACTGAATGATCTAACTGACTTTTTATTTATTTGTTTTTATAAGTATATTTTTTTATAAGAAATGAATGTTTATTTTTTTTATCAAAAAAAAAACATAACTATTAAATTTAATACCTAACCCAATTGTTTACATATTAAGATAGCCTCGTTTAGCGCTGTTTCGCATTACGCTCTACTTTGATGGAACGTATCACATTACTGTACTAGCATTTTATAAAAAAACTCAATTTGAGTTGAGTATACAATATGTAAGGATGTCCTGCCTAGTTGAAAATCAGATAACTGTAATTGCACAAACTATAATTCATATACAACATTCCACATCAAAATATGGAATTTAAAGATATCCATTTAATTAACAGGAAGATAGATGTATCTGACAATAAACGGTGTAAATGTCAATTCAGGTATTCTTCGAAATTTTAGAGATTTAAGAGAGAAATTATTTTTGTGTGATTTTGGTTACACCATACATAACACAATACAAGCAAGTTAAATTTCTATTCTCCAGTGAGTTAAAAAGTAATAAAACAAACACTGGCACAAGTAAACTTTATGTAATTTAAATGAGTGTGATAAGTAAAAGAGTATTGATTTTTTTTTAAAATGGCTGACATTTTACAACAGTCTAAATAGATGGTACCAAATATTGATTGATTTTTATATTTATTCTTTTTTATGCTAAAGACATGGCTTGATAAAAAAGAAGAAGAATGCTACATCCTTTCAGTTCTAATTCCAATCCAACATTTCCAAAACCAAATATATATAAGTCTAACATGTCTCCTTTTTAATCTTCATATTAGCCTACCTAACACAAGTAAAATATTGTATTGATAACCTTAAAAAAGTATGATAACATTCAATATAATTCTATTGTTCTTTATGATACTATTTATTACTCAACACCCATGTGCAGTAAATAAAAAAAAGCTAGTCAATATAGGTTGAAGTCATATAAGTATGAATGATTTTTTTTAATAAAAAATATTTTTAGTAAAATAATGGCAAAGAATTTAAATATATAAAAAAAAAACTGTAATATTAAACGAAAATAATAAAAATCATCACATTAGCTTTATAAATTCTTAATTTAATCAAGGAGCTGATATTAAACCATTAGATATGTTTCAACTTTTTGGCCAATCTTGCAATTTGAAGGAATTATTATATGTGAAATAAATGAGTATATTTGAAGAAGTAATTAAAGGAAGTGGATTAAAGATTGCATACTGCTTATTCATTAACCCGTTCACCGCCTGTGTCTATGGTGGCAATGAGCTTTACAGCTTTAACCTACTATTATGTTCAAAATTAGATGAAACATAACTGAATATAAAGAAAATTGAATTCTAGTCGAAAACTATATGTAATAGCTGATATATTTGTTTGCTGAATAATATACTACAATCTATATGGATTTTCTTAAAGTCGATTAACAGATCCACCATAAAAGGTGCCTCGGTCAAAAGATCATAGCTATAAATATTGTTATTTGTAATAATATAAAATATGACTATTATAACAATGTTTCATAATAATCCATATTATAATAATAGCTATTTGTGAATAAATTTAATTTATTCTTTGATTGATCAGAATCAATGGAAAGAGAAAAGTGAATTTTCGCAGATCCTGTAAGGATCGTTTACAAGCATCAAGTTATTGCAAATGGTCCTAACAAATACTCGGAGCAGATAAAACAATGGTTAATTCGTTCACCATTAAAAACATAAGCGCTTTTTTATGTTTAGGCATAAATGAAGATAATTTTAACTCTTTACACTCCAATGTCGAGTGTCACTTGACATGCGATGTTTCCACCAGCTCCAATGTCGAGTGTTACTTGACACTGGGCATTCTGTGTAAATTTTTTTTTGACAATTTTATTTGTTACTTTTTTCGATGCACATTTGAATATTTAATATATTTGACAAGCTGTGTAAGCATTTTAGAAAGTAGGGACCCTTCGCGACTACCTGTCGTAAAAAAAAGAATGGTGTATTTCGGCAATTGCTAGCGGGCAGTGAAAAACAAAACAGTTACTGATGAGACATTTATAAGTAATTAATTTTTATGTACATTAGTTTATTGTGTAATTAGTGAATATATTTCCAACCCATAATGTCTAAGAATAATTTAAGAAATTTAAAACGAAAGCTAATTGTGTGTAAAGCTACAACCATAAACTGTGTGTACACTATATAAAAGGTTTCTTTCATTGCACTTTTTTTTTAATTAAACACATTTATAATAAATTTAAAATTTCATCGCGAAGCTGTTGGAAAAAAAACAAAAAATGCTTGAAGTGGAAAGGGTTAAGACTAACTTTGCCCTCATGTACAAATATGATCCAAAATATAAGTCAAGGGAAATTACTGTAGCTTTTTTGTAAGAAGATTCCTTCACGAAATAATCAATATGATGATAGATAAACATGTGATAAACGAGTACTCACCATACGCAAATGTGTCGCATTCTTGTACTTGAGGTGACTGAAGATCTTCTCCATGATCTCGGGAGGCAAGTTCAGCAGGTTCTTGGGGGTAGGTAGCGACGGGGCCGGGAACAGTGAGGGGGGCGCGCAGGGGAGCTTAGCCACCAGCGACAGAGACAAGCACGGAGAGGCGAAGGCCGCGGGGGGCGCCGGGGTCGCGCAGGCCGAGGGGGCCGAGGGGCCCGGCACTGGCAAACCACCGCGGGTCGTACGGGCGCTAGCTCCAGCCTCGGCCCCCGGACCCCCATCAGCCCCTCCGCCACTGCTTCCCCCGATAGTCATCTGCCTCGTGGACACCATTTTTCTTCTTTCAAAACCCCCAAAAAATCTAAAAAAAATTATAACAAAACGCGTTCAGCAAAATTCAAGAGTGTCGCGCTTCACCTTCAACAAAAACGTCAATCGTAGATATATCAAGAATAAACTCCTCTCACAAACGCATCCCGACATCACGCGTTTTCAATCTGTCGAAAAACGCAAAAAAACATAGCGTTCAGAATAAATAAACGATTATTTATATCGGAACGGCGTCGAACGAGAATATAAAATGGTCGCCCGCATCGAGCGATCTCTTCGGACGTAAAGCTGCTCGATCGCTTATTTCATTATTCTCTAGACGTTTTAATTGTTTTTTTTTTGAAAGAGGACTCACTTATAGATCTGGGCACATTATCCTCGGGCAGAAACACAAATTAACGGTCGGGAAAACGATGAAAACTCAGACGTAATATTACGGCGGGCAGTCAAGAGTGTACAAAGAGTTGATGTTCTATACGCGCTAGCAGCTAGCTATAGCAGGAGAGAGTGCGGTGTCGAGTGTGTGCTGTGCGTGTGCGTCAGTGTGAGTGTTGCTCTGTGTTGCTAGCCGCCAGTGTCTGTAGCGAGAGCCGCTGCTAGTGTCAGCGCTTGTCTCTGTGTGCGGGGACTGCAGCGGTAGCCAAACAAATGTACACGAACTTATACACTACGAGTGTATAATTATATACACGAATTATATACTATGAGTAAGTCATATAAAATAATTTTCAAAATTCATTTTTCTTATATGTTCAATAAAATATGCGGTAATTGTGGAGTACAGTTGACAGAGCCTGAAGATAATAAATATAAACTTAATATTAGATTGACAACTATAATATAGTTTTCCTTACTGTAACCATGATTTTTAATATTGACCGTAGTTTTTCTGATCGAAACCTGAAATGTAATTTTCACGAATTATATACATTTATATTCCTGCAAAAAGATTTACGTTTGAATGTAAAATACGGTATATATTCGTATATAATTCCGCGCGCTAATAAATTAAGTAGGTTACGTTTTCTAATATTACTTCTCGGCGGTCGAAAAATAGTTTGCTAAAAAATAAAGAGGATATCCATAAATTGTGAAGTATATCTATTGAATAAACGATTTAAACGCTTTACTCTGCTCTGTGTAGCTGTTGATTTTATTGGCATATTTATCACTTAAGTCTTGACAGTTTGATAGTTTATCAACGAAGTTTGGTGACATCTGTAATAATACAAGTGTGCATTGAGTGGAGTGCGCCTGTATGGTGGTTGCTGTATAGTGGCTGTGAGTGATGTTCCAAGCTGCCGTCGGCCATAGACTCGCGCCGCTCGGTGGCGACACCTGCGGGGAAATCGCTAACCTTTTAATATTTTAAGTCATTTCGCGCCATAGAAATGATATGCACAGTCGTATGATCATTCCCTATCTCCATGTAACGCTTAACTTTTAAATAAATAATAGTTAGTATACTGTATTTTTGTAAATGTATTACTATACTACGAATTTTTACCATATATTGTTAGGACGTCCGCCAGGATTTAAAAGCCTCCCCCCTCTCCAACATTAGAATCATTTACTTTTAGGTATCGAATATTTTTATTTTAAATTTATTATAAAAATAAGAGTTTCATAATATTTTTTTAACGTATTCTTTTAAAAGTAATGTCATTTTTTTATGGTATTTGTTTTCAATCCACCCGCTGCGCCATGACTTTATTTTAGTATGAGGCCCAATTCTATTGACATCAAGTTTACCGTAAATAAACTTTTATTATTAATATATTATTTTTAAAATAAAAACAAACATGGGACCAATGACGTAACTTAGATTGTTTGCAACCCGGAGTTGTCTTCGACTCTTAACATGTAAAAAACGGTATCAGAATCAGCATATAATAGAAAATTGTGATAATCAAAAAACGGCCCCCACAAAACCCTGGTTTTAAAAAGTGGAAAGCGAAAAACTGAAATTTATTTAAAAAATTAAATAAATAACCTCACGTGGCATCTTTTTAGGAAATATTAAAGTATTGATATTGAGAAATCCTAAATTGATTGCAACCACATTTTATCAGCTTAATAAAAAATCAAGGCTTATATTGTTCACTCTAGTACTCGCATCATTCATTCAATTTGTATTCAAATTATAAAAATAAAATATACCTACCAGCAATAAAAAATTTCTACAAAATAACTTTATAACATCAATCATGGGAAAAAAAATTCCAAATTTGAATATATATTTTTAATTCCTCCCCAGATTTACTATTTTACGATGAATAAGGGTCAATATAATTAAAAAAGCACACAATATATGAATTATAACATAATTTTTTTGAAATCATGAATGATCTTCCATTTGGAAAAACCTTTTTGGAAGTACTGAATAATATGTCTATATCAGTGATTATTTTCTGATATAATAGCGGAGCATCAAAATCATGAAGAAATTGGTAATTATTGCAGAAATGCAATTTGCCTTTTGTAAACGCGCCAAATTGAAGTATACGGCCATAATCAGGCATTTCTGCCAGCTGCCAGCTGCCAGCTGCCAGATCCATGTATTAGACCCTAGAGTCTAGACAGCTCCCCATACTAGATACACTGGATACGTTATGTAGTGGTCAATCTACTTGATTGACGATTACATACTTGAATTTTTTTTTGGCATAATAATTTTATTACTGGAAAAATATATCATCTTATCATATTATCTTTTTTTAACTTGATCAACTGAAATCTACCTTACACAGAGTGCAGTCAATTATATTTTACATTCTTAAAATATTTTTTAAATTGTTCTTAGAGAATTTTGCATTGTATTTTGTAAATATGAAAAATGAACTTTTTGTCTCTTCATAAGAGCACACCTATAACATATATACGTTTCGGACATGAAGTCTTCAATACCGACCGTAGCCTTTAATTTTCCGACTCGAGAAGCGATAGAATAATAATGCCTAAGATAAATTTTGTTTTGAAAAAAAAAATCCCGATAAAAAAGAAGTAAGCCTATAAATTAAAAAAAATAACTATGCGCTCTATATCTTCTACAAAAATCATTTGGTTTAAAAAAGAAATATCTGAAACTGACGAGGTTATATTAATAACTATTTATTTATTTATTTACCTTGTTTTCACATGGATCACGTAACAAAAGTTCTCTATTAGGAGACTGCAGTTTCGACTAACTCGTAGTCTTTCTCAATCCTTCTCTAGTTAAGAGATAACTGAGCTGCGTTTTACTTATAAGTGGTATATTTCACTGTGTATTTCTTGTACAAACTTGCTTTTTTGGCTACACTGGCCGACATAATATTTTCAATGTTTTGAGCATTCACTTTGAGATCCATAATAAATTGATCTCAACGTGAATTAAAAAAAACATTGAAAATATTATGTCGGCCAGTGTAGCCAAAAAAGCAAGTTTGTACAAGAAATACACAGTGAAATATACCACTTATAAGTAAAACGCAGCTCAGTTATCTCTTAACTAGAGAAGGATTGAGAAAGACTACGAGTTAGTCGAAACTGCAGTCTCCTAATAGAGAACTTTTGTTACGTGATCCATGTGGAAACAAGGTAAATAAATAAATAAATATTTATAATTTATTATGGATCTCAAAGTGAATGCTCAAAACATTGAAAATATTATATTAATAACTGTAATAAGCATCCTAAAAAACCGACGATAGTTCACTAAGATCTATATGAAAGAGTGATAACATTTTTAATAATAATATAAATATTAAATTTATCGGAGAAATGTATTTTTTTAAACTATATGTAGTCTTTACCAAAGTTTTATTTTGTTTTTGACCTGTCTCCATCAGTTCACATACTTGTAAATACACGATCACAGTTATTAGAGTCAAATTGTACATGGGCGATAAAAGATACTCGCTGTTATCCCATATAACTTATTTAAATTTCATTTTAGTGGTAATGTCCCGTTCAATGTCCCGGTCAGGATCGTGACGTCTAAGATAACGGTATTGAAAGGAAATCCGATGGATATGTTCGAAAAAACCTAGTGGTCAAATGTTTTTTTAAGACTGGTTCGGTTATTTTCACGTTCTGATGTGGGTACTTCCACGACTAATAAGTAAATAAGTAATTTTTTTTTTTTTTATATAATCCAACAATATACCATAATTATAACATATAACATACAATTTTATATAAATATAGTAATTGTATTATAATTAAATTATTTAAAAATATTTAGTTTAACAAAAAAATATTATCTTCAATGAAAATATTAATAAAATCAATTTTAATCCGTTTTATGGAACATTTTTTCTTGTCTGTTTGACAAAAAATTGTATCGATCTTATATAAATTTCCCGATGTGTCGCAGCAGGGTGGACTACCTTTTTTAGAACTGGCCGCACCAAGAATATTTTTTTTAAATCGTAATAACGAAACAACGAAGAATACGCTATATTTTGGAGCATTGACTTTTTCTTAGAATTGTTCAAACTAAGTGACACCTAAAGCAACGCATTACATGGAAAAGTGGACGGTTTTTGATTTCTTTGTATTTCAAAGCCTCCAATAATAAAAAAATAATTGTGCGTAAGCCCTCTACAATAACAGGAATTGGCATCGGTGAATTGACGTAAGTCTCTTTCACAGGACAACTTCGTACAATATCGTGCGATTTCGTGCCATGAATAATATTTTTCTTCATGGAGTATGAAGAAGTTTTCTATATTTATCTCAAAAACCTGTAGAATTATAATAAACTTATTCTACATATCAAATATCTAATATAAATTACTTTTGTTTTTAATAGTATAAAAGGAAGGAAATTGGGTGCCGTATAAGTTGAAACCGAGGGACAACGAAAAACGATTTCTTACCTGCGAATTATTATTGGTGATGAAAAGTGGATACGTTACAACAACCCTAAACGCAGAAAAGCATAGGTCAAGCCCGGCGAGCCATCAACATCGACAGCGAAACCGAATATTCATGTTTCCAAGCTCATGCTCTGTATCTAGTGGGACCAGCTCGGAGTAATATATTATGAGCTGCTTTAACCGAACGAGATGATTACAGCAGACCGTTACCGACGACAATTGATCAAGCTGAGCATTGAAGGATAAAAGGCCGCAATACGCCGAAAGACACGACAAGGGTATTCTTGAACATGACAATGCACGACCCCATGTTGCAAATATTGTAAAAACTACCTGGAGAACCCCAAATGTGAAATCCTACCCCACCCGCCGTACTTACCAGAAATTGCCCCCTCCGATATCATTTGATCTGGTCGATGACACATGACCTGGCTGGGCAGCGATTTTCTTCTTATGTATATACTAAAAAATGGGTCAATGACTGGATTGCATCAAAAGACCAAGACTTTTTCCAGCGTGGAATCCGCATGCTACCTGAAAGAAGGAAGAAGGTCGTAGCTGCCGATGTACAGTATATTGAATGATCTGAGTCTGATAGTCTTTTGAAAATTAACTGTTGCTTTTTATAAAAAAAAGGTCTAATTTTCAATGCGTATTTTACAAGAAATAAAGAGTTTAAATATTTATTATATTGGATCTGAAATAAACAATAAAGAAAACAGATAGTAAGCAAAGAGGTAAGCATAAATTTACATATAAAGTCATTATTATATTGTGTTATTAAAATATTTCAACCCTAACCGCTACTAGACTGATGCACGAACAATAGTGATTGGTCTTGTGGCAGGTAGAAGAATATGGTTCTAATAAATTTAGCAAAAATTTTAATACATTATGAATTTCGATGAAAAATGAGTTTTACGCATGCATTTAAATTTATGCATTGAAATTTTATGCATCTCTCAACTTTGAAATTGTCGGTCTCCTTGATTTATGTGCTAAGAAGTTTTTCCTGTTTTTGTTTTTGAGGCCCCTAAGATCCGGAGGCCGTAATATGCTTTTATATGGTGAATGGTAATCCGCTACTGGATTGGGGTGTTCACCATTACAAATACAGTTTGCGGATTCGTTTATTTAATTGATGACACTTTGCTGTTAAGTAACTCAATATTATAATTTTAAATTAATTTTAATTAAAAAAATTATAAATTAAAAATATATATTATAAACTAACAAAAATTTTCCATTAATTTTATAATGTATTTTTTAATTGTTTTACCCGCACACATATACATCCTGTTAATATGTGTGTACTAATGTAGGATCTAATTACTTGTCCATACCTATATAAGACACTGTCTGTTTTTATTTTATCATTATTGAAGATGGTCTCCAGGGAGGCCGAAACATGTAATCAGTACTAATGTAGGATCTAATTACTTGTCCATACCTATATAAGACACTGTCTGTTTTTATTTTATCATTATTGAAGATGGTCTCCAGGGAGGCCGAAACATGTAATCAGTTAAAATAAATGTGAATCAAATAAATATTTTTAATTTATTATTTTTTAATTAAAATTTATTGCATTTAATAATAATGCAGTTTCACCAAGTATTGTCAGTTGATAACCTTAATGTTACCTCAATATAAATTTATCATCTAATTACAATAATTCATAATAAATATAATGCGGTTACGTGTCAAGTAATTGCTACGTATGTAGTATTCTTAGAGAATACTGTTTCTCACTTGACTGTACATTTTTTAAATGTTTATTTGACACGTACATTTAATATTAAAAACTTCCACGAAAATATTATTAAGCAGAAGACGCAATAGATAAAAATAATAATTTGGGGAATTCCTTCCTATTGCCGAAAAATTAGTCAAGAATTAAAGGCTTGATCATTGTTAATGGACCAGCAACTAATGACCATACAATCTTAAAATACCGTATCTCGCCCAATCCAAAATTAAATAATGCGTACATTGCACTAGTTTGTACTACCTCCTAGAAACAATGCTTATCGTTAGATTGAGCCGCACCTTAAAACCAAATGGTCCAGATCTTTGGATTGTGAAAAATTCTTTTCAATAAACGCTCAAATGTGCTTTTCTTCAAGTTACCAATAAATGCATAGTAAATACTTGATGGAGCTCCGGGTGCGGAGATGTTTCGGTACACAAAACTAAGATGCAGCCAACAAAACCGAGTACTGGAAACTTATGGAAGGCATATGATTAATATAGAGAACGAATAAAGAATATGAAGTATCCAGGGTATTTGTATACGAAAGGGATACGTGAATTGTGCATATGAAACTTGTTGAGCAGTGGAATCGATACCCTGTGGAATATAATGAAGAGCAGACCGTTGAACGCATATTTAATTACTGCACCAGCATTGATCAGGCGCTTGAACTCATTCTGTGTTCTACATTGGTTTAGGTCGCTGCAGTAGTTGAAAAATTACAAGCTTACAATCGTTAACCTGTAATGCGCATTGATATAAATTTAAATAAAATCATTTTGTTTTATTAAACACGAAATATGGCGAGCCTTCACCGTAACTCTGGGCACATAAAGATAGATTACCGACACACGGTGAGACATCATCAGTAGATTCCGTATAGAAATTAAAGTATAAATTTACAAGAACTGCTATAATATATTTCCAAGTAGGAACCAAAGAAGAGAAGCGGATGAGACTCATTTACTCATCATTAGTGCTCAAATGCTCAGTCTAGCTCAAGATAATGTAGATACCCACTTTTCTTCCTTGATAAGCTTCGATTTAAGTTAAATGCATTTTATCATTGCAATTGATTAATCGTTGAAGGACCAGGTTGATAATTCGCCAACAGTGAATATTTCATTGGCTACTATATATCCATTAATTCGATCCTTTTCTGAAACTGAATTTTAACAACGGTTATTTATTAGCCGCATTGACAAAAGTCAGTAATTTTAAGAATTCATCTATGACACATTTTTATGAAAACGTGTTGACGACTGTAATTTTTCCAGTTTGTAAAATAACTTATAACGTTAATTAAATATTTATAGCGAAAATATGCTCATCTAAAAGAATGCATCGTAGATATTAAAAAATATTTACTTTGTGTGGACTTCAAATTTTGATGTTTGTTTGACCATACAGTCCTTATTGCTGTCATTTTTACTAAAATGTTTATTTATTTTTTTATTATGAAAGTATTTTGATGGTAAATATTTACAAATTATTTAGCATATGCAGGATATACGTGGATTATTATTTTTAGAAGATTCTGTTTTTTATATAAAGTCTTGAAGTGTTTAGCATAATGAAGTTTTCCTTGCATAAAGTGTAATTTTTTAATTAATGTTTATTTAAATAATATATTTTAGATTAAAATATACATATTTGTATGTTGATAATTTAAAATGGTAACACCGGACAGGCAGCCCCTTTTGTCAAAGCCGATAAAAGTAAGTGAGCAATATGAATGTCGCTGAACTCAAAAAATCCCAATCGAAGCGGATGACAATAACACATTATATGTGTAATGAAAAGCGTTTTTTTTTTCAGGAAAATACTGCCAATTATTTGAAACCAAAGTGTGACCCATATATAGGCAGGCAGTCATAGCGATCCGATACTCTTTAACCATGGCGGGTGAGTATAATAGCATGTTTGGAGTATGGTCTATAACTTCGCTGGCAGTGCTCGGCTTGGCCGCGCTCGTCAGTCGCCCCCAGACCTCAAGTCAGTTTGGCCGCCAGTGGAGCTGGTTCGGATGTTTTACCGCGAAATTCGCCGATTGTAGCGTAAATTTTGAAATTCGCAACGGTGATTTGAATCGGATTTCTTTGTTTTGAGCTCCGATGGAACCGATCGCAGAAATAATACGCGACAATGTCCGGATAATTTTTATTTTCATATCTTTTATTTGAATTAATGAATGAAAGCATTTTTTACTGAATTTTTTTAATGTAGTATATAATTTTTCGTATTGTACCTCACATTGTTGTGAATAGTATTTTCAACACCTTTTTTTACCGGCATTTCGAGTAATTTGACTTTACTGATTTCATGATAAAACGAAAATAGCGTCATATTATAATAACTAATTTGATTTAGACGTAAAAAGAGTTGTTGATCAATTTCAATCATTAAAAAAATTTAAGTTTTTTTTTTAATTTTGGTAAATTGTCACTTTATAAACTAGAAAATGCAGGCAAAAATACCGATGTCGTGGTTCGTGGCTGTATTCATGCTCGTAGCAGGTAAGAAGATCATTTATATTCCTCAATATTCTTGTTCTAAGAACGTACTGCACGTATTCTGGTTAAATCAATTGTTATTATTCATTTGTGAAAAATCTAACCTATTAAAGTTAAACGTTTGTCTATGACTTCCGCTCAAGAATATATTCAATAATTTGTCATTTTGAAATGAAATATTTTCAACAAATTTACTTCAAAATCAGTTTATTTTATTTTTCATTAATATGTACTCATTTCGTTGCCATTCGTTGAATAAATGCATGAAACGAGAAAATGTGAAGTAATGAAGATCAATGAAGCAAATTATTTTTAAAGATATATTTTAATAACCATTCAAATGAGTTTTTTTATGCAATCGGTCAAAACTAGTGCACTCTATGACGTTCAGCCAGGGTGGCTGGATCCTGCAAGCTGGAATCTATGGGAGGTTAACACATAATATATACAATTACAGGCTTTTTGATGGTATTTTTTTTAAATTATCATACAATATTGATAAAACAAAACATTGAAAAATAAATGACAAGATTTTAAACAACATATATAAAAGAACAATAGTACAGAGTTTAGGCTCTTTACGGACGCTATTACGATTAACCAGTTCGGTCAGACGCTGCTTGTGGGAAAGATGTGTAGCAGTGCACAAAGAAATAAAGAGTATATTACTTTCCTTTTTAAAATATTCAGATAATCTACGGGGTGAACCACAAATACAGGAGAGCCTGCAAGTAGTATTAAAAAAAGCTGGAGAAACTGTTTGTCCCAAAACGACATAAGTCAACCGTATAAGGAGCATCTGAAAAGGTTCTACAGGTTTTATGCTGATGTATAGGTAAAAGCGTTATTAATTGAAAACGTTTGGAAGACCAGTTTCCGTGATAGTAGTAAAAAAATACGTTTAGTTCCCCAACTGAATTTCTGTGTTTCATAAATTGGAGATTAGGCAGAGGTATTTTTTTCCGATCGCACTCCTCGTTGAATTAAATCGATCGGATTCAACAGGTACGTTCAAAGAAAAATATTTTGTTTCATTCTATTCTATCAAAACCTAAGAGTGATTATGAAAGTACATCATCATTAAAAGATAAATGTCTTTAATACTGGGATGTCTCCGATCGATCCGATATATATATAATAGATTACCGTATAGTCTTGGATCGTTAATAAAATATTGAATCAATGTATTTTATTACGTAAAATTATCATTTGTCAACCAAAATGTATTTACTGTTTTTATAAAGATTTAACATTTCAAACAATAGGTTTTTTCGTTCTGGCAATATTGGAATCAATCTGGCTGAATGAAAAACTGTCGAAATTTGATGAATATTTTAGCAAGACATTTACATTCAACAGATTTTCCATTATAATAACCATTGGATGTCCAAGGTTGGACTTTACTTTAGTTCTGTCAGTTGCCACTGTCTCATTCCAGACATCACTGCACACGAAAGTCTACCTGGGAACATATACCTGTATGCTTCCCGACCACCCCCAAGTCAGAAACCAGGGACTTATTGAGAAGGCAGCTTTAGTATCTGAGGCATATTATGAGTTATTTGTTTATCGGAATTTTTAGGAGGTTGGATAATAAACCCGGCGCTCCCGAAGGTTAGCGACAGACGGTAACCCATCCAAGTTGTGGTCCGCGTCCAATGTTGCTTGACTTAACTTAATGTGATCTAACGACAATCGCGCCAACGATGTGCCATTGTCGCTGGACATTACTTTTGCCTGTACGCTGCGTAGTGGTCAGCCGCGAAGTCCCTGCCTTCAATATATATTTTCTAATATTTGCAAAACGACTACATTAGTTTGTTTTCTAATTTAATACTTACTAGCTTAATTGTTATCTGACTGTATGCATCAGATAAAATAATAATCTATCACATTTTTTGTTTAGTTATTAATTGCATATAAATACGGAAAAAGTACAAAATTAAAATATGATATAAATATATTTAGATTATCTTGGTATTCACTAGTTATATAATTTATTGAGTTGTGTATTCATGACATGTTGTTATATCAAACATGTTGCTTAAGATTTTTTATACTAGAATATCAAAAATATGTAAAATGTTATCCCCTTATAGATTTTATTTAAATGCACCGTGTTGTTTAATTATTAAAATTCTTACCTACCAGTATAGTATTCATGTCTACTTGAAGCGCAGATTGGATAAAACTCACGATTGTTGTTCGTGATAGAACCGCATTGTACCACACTATGCTTAAAGTTGTTACCAATACATTTTATTATTATATTGTGGTGGAATGATTGGATGGATAAATCAAAGAATATTTCTCCCCCTCCCTACAAAGTGAAGGTAATATGGCTTCTTATCATGCCAATTATTTTTCAATCACAATTAGTATACCGCCTAATGACTACAAGATGGAGAATAATCATAATCCTTCAAATAATAATTACTTATTCTTTCCTATTCTCTAATAAAATTGCAAGTTTATTTATACCAATGCCATATTCGCGTCTAATTTGAGGCTTACGACCACCAAAAATCGTTTTCGGGGACCTCTTTTAGATGACAGACATTCACCCCAAGTCACTGAGCATCATTAACCCTGCGTACATACTTAATGTTACATAAAAACAACGAAAGCAAAAAACTTGAATACTTGTAAACTTTATTTTATGTGCTGTTATAACAACCGTTTTGGATTAACCTAATCACAAGGAATGTGAAACGTCTCTTAATCCATCTAATTGTATTGTACATATTAGGGACTTAATAAATGGATGTGATAGGAGATCATATAATCCGAACATGTTTAATTATTTGTTAAAAATATAATAATTAAATTTAATATTATTTTTTATTAATCTTAATGGTAATAATATGCATTTACATTGGGCAAGACTTCAGTTATTAAATAATCTTTTAGCATCATTCTTTACCATCAGTTTTCTACTTTTAAAGTAAAAGCTTCGTAAAGGAACATGATGATATACTTCGTATTAATGGATTTGCGTCATGAATTACTTTTTAATATTTTTCTCATCCGTTCTTAAATTAAAAAAAAAAATACATTGTCGACTGACAATTCTTTACGAAACAACTAATGATAGGAACTTCGCATATCGTTTATTCTAGTTGTGCTAATAAAGATCGGATACTTCAGTAAAGGAATCACCTTTACTTCGTATCATTAGTGCTGTCATTTCTTAATACTTATGATAATATTATATTGACAAGTAAACGAGATTTCCCACCTCCCTTCGTGTCTAGAATTCTATATAATGCATAACTGTTATTCCATATTTATAATTTCTCATTATCGGAATTGTTTTTTTTAATATTAAACAAAAAAAAAAGGAATTCCATCTACTTAGCAATCTTTAATTAAACCATTATAAAGCAATATTTTAACAATCTTATTTTTTAAACACTAATTGACATATAATGTATTTCTTTATTTATTGAAGACCCCACATAATGTCCACCTTTACAATCAATAGTAATTTATACAACTTCACATGCTTGGTGTCATTACAGTTATAGACGAAGACAATATTCAAAAGGTAGCGAATATTTATATAAGTAATATAAAATACTTGGTAAGGCTTCTTCAAATTTTTAACATAAGGAATACCTTTATAAGAAGCCGTGAATTTGATATAGTTATTTTTTATAGTTAGATATATATAATTAAAATTAAATAAAAAAATACTCTTAAACGAATTCCTCGTCATAAACTTTTTATAATCTCGAGCACATGGCTTCAAAAAGCCTTCTCGGACCCGTGTATGGTGCACAATTCTTTTCCTCGATTTATGTCAGCTTCGCAAGCCGACGTCTCAACGAATGAATTATATTTAACTGATCGTCCTCTATGATAAGTGCATGATTGTTTAAAGTGTTGACACTTTTGGTGAATGTTCTTTTGTGGCAACCGCACCATAGTAGGTACATATTATCACCACGTTTAAAAAATTATTCTGACCCGATCAATGGTGTCAGAGTTTGTTGTAGTGGTACCAAACTACATTTTTTAAATATCCCCAGGCGATTAACCCGATACTCCAAAAATTGTGTGTACAGATTTTTTAACCTCCGATATTCATTCAATATAAATGAATTATTTTATACCAGTTATAACTGAACATAAATATATTCTGAAGATTAGTTCATTTACTTAGTTTATTTTTTAACCTCGCGTAATGTGTTTTTTGTATATAAAAATGTGAACATTAAACTTTTACATTTCATTTTGAGACATTATAATTACTATATTCATCATCATCATTAGCCTGTATCCGTCCAATGTTGAACGTAAGCCTCCCGCATGAGTCTCCATCCTCTTTGATCCTCCGTCTTCCGCATCCAGGTCACTCCCGCTTTTCTTCTTATGTCGTTAGTCCATCTTGCAGGGGATCGGCCACTTTACATTACTATATACTCATTAATCTATTACTTATTAACTTATTATATTATCATTATTATATTACACATTACTATATTATTAAATATTATTATGTTCTTATAAATAAACTCATAGCAATATTCACTGCTGAGCTTAGTGTTTTATTTTTACACCGTATTGTTTTTAAAACTCCCTCCAACTGACTCTGCATTAATCATCTTATTTTACTACAAGTACTTACAGTTATTTAACTATTGCCTATTTTTGGCAAATACAAATAAATATGTAAAAAAATAAATATATTAAATAAAAAATATGTCGGGCAAACAACAGTTGAACAGTTGCAATGTTGCAATGTATCATATCGTATCCACTACTTCGTTAGTTCTCATTAAGTCACTTAAAAACATTCGATGCACTTTTTAATGGCCATTTAATTGATTTTAATTGTGAACTTTGATCTAATTCTAAGTACAGTGACATTTCACAAATTGATAGCGTAGACGCAGAGCGAAACCATTTTATGTAATAATAATATACTCGTAGAATGTTTTTCGCTACATTGATACTTCGAATCCAAATTTGTTTTCAGTTCCTTATTTTTTAATGAATCAATATCTTTTTTGTTATATTGATATTGCACTTTCATTTATCTACTTACTTGATATTCTTGAATCTGTATTATCTAAATTATTTAATTGATACATATCTTTGTTTTTTATCTCTAGAACGCATTTTTCAAATTATATATGTATATGTTTTGGTTTCATAGTTTACGAAATAGATAATCTAATAAAATATATCTTTTTATTTTTGCAAACAAATACGTCACTTTTTCTTTGTCTCATGCTTCTCATTATTCACAAAATTCATTATAAATATTATTATGAAATGTGATTAAAAACAATGCAATAATTACAATACAATTCATATTTACCGTTTTCGACACGAACTAACTCGAAGGTTTATACGTATTGTAATAAATATGCCATACAACATATTACTCATTAGAATAAAATCGTCTCAATCCGCAATGTTTAATCAGCACTGAATGAAGGCCTCCTTTATATACGTTTCACTTCCTCTTCTCTACTACCTTTGTTATACATTTCCACGCATCTTTTACTTCTACTAATTCAGAGGTAAATATATAATTTGTTTTAAATGTCAAATAATCTATGGATTATATATTTGATTTATTTTAGCTTCTGTACAGTGTTAAGGTAGATAGGTCCGCGTGGAAGATTAAAAAAAGATTCAAAGCACATCTTAAAGTTGACATATCATGGAACTGCATACAAAGGTAACGAATTTAAATAATAACATTAAGGTTATCAACTGAAAATACTTGGTGAAACTGCATAATTATAATTTTAAATTAATTTACATTAAAAAATTAAAAAATTAAGTATATTTAGTTTTGATGCACATTTATTTTAAGCGATTAAATGTTTCGGCCTCCCTTGAGACCGAAACTGTCTTTGTAATTCCGGCATGTCCAGGGATTAAATGATAACAATATAAAATCGTTGATACTGCTTCTTCCAGGTATCAAGCTGGAAAAACCTATACACCATGAACTAACCGTCGTCTTTGGTGAAGATCAAAGATAGAATTACAAGGATTTTTTTTAAATTTAACACAAAAATGTAATATCATATAGTGAGTTAATACATTAAGATAACACATACCCCTTGATTTCATAACGACTTTTCTTAATTGTTTTACCCGCACACATATACAATCTGTAAATATATGTGTACTTACGTAGAAACTAATACTTATACATACCTAAATAAGCCACTGCAAGTTTTTAATTTAATCATTATTGAAGATGGTCTCCGGGGAGGCCGAAACATAAAATCGCTTAAAATAAATGTGAATCAAAACTAAATATTTTTAATTTGTTGATTTTTTAATTAAAATTAATTTAAAATTATATTGGATATAAACAACTTACAAAGATAGTTCATGTTCTGTCGCGTAGAAACAATCGCGGAAAAACGTTGATAGTATTGTGATATACTCGTATGATAATTGCACCTTAATTATATCTAAATGCCCACGCATATTAAGTTTGTCTATTTTTTAGAATACACGTCATAATTGAAATTGTTAATAAAATTGATATGATGATTTCATTCATTCTTGGATCACACTTTCCTATCGTGGGCCGACGCGGTGCGTGAGTACACTTACACTTATCCGTTGATAATGACATGTGATACTCGTCATCGCATGTAACATTAACACACTAACAAGACATATTTTTTAGCGTTACAGTTATTTTGCAACGAAAAGAAAATATTTTATTATATATCCATTAAAGTGGTCACTCAAATTGCAAAAAAAGTAACTCGGTACAAATAAATTTCATGTTTGACGTTTCAAACACAGTTCTCTCAGCGCTCCTCGGTTGTGTCATTCGTCACGATCGCGTTCGAATACTTTTGACTGAAGATGTACCCATCGTTTTAACGATAATTAATTATTATGATGTACTGGTTGGCATTCATCTTGAGTCTATCGGCCTGTCGAAAATATTGAAATGTTGTGTGAAATGTGCACTGTCGCAAGGAAAACAATGTTATTGATTTATTACTCGGTAATGTAAATGGACTTTCCTTTGACCTGCAAACCTTAGCCTGGCGAGTAAATAAATTTCGTAATACAAGGATGTGTAATTTATTATTTCCGGTTCGATACTGACACGTACAAAAGTATATTCTTCTATAAGCGTAAATAAACAAACGTCAAGTCAGTTCATTTATAAGATTCATCGATTAAATTTTTTAAACACATTTTAAATTAAATAATTAGTGAACGACTGATTTCAGTTTTGGTTTCAGTTAGTTACGACTATAAAGCGAATTTCATCCACGGTTTCAGTCGAAAGTAAAACAGACTTCTAAATTAGATTTCGTTTTCAGCCGAAAACTTTATTTCAGTCGGCTTCGAAATGAATATAGACAAAAATGTAATTTAAATAAGTCATATATATTATTACTTAAATATACATATACTATACGTAAAATTATTTTTTCAACGCGTCAATCCAAGCACAAAAATAACGGCAGAAGCGGGATGCGAACCGCGGACCTTGGAAACCAAATGCCCAGGTATTCATACCGCTCGGCGAACTGCGCCATTGCTATGCCCAGACTGACTTGCGGTGAAACTAGTATTTATATCATTGCTATCATCGTACGACAGATGTCGCCATAGTATATATTCAAAGTATGTATATTTTTATTATTATTCTATCAGTCTTCATTTATTCACAAGCTTAATAATAATATTGTAATATAGTCAATGATTTATAAAAGTAGATTAGAATATTGAAATAATAAAATAATATTCTAT
Organism: Glossosoma conforme; assembly: GCA_022606575.1. Taxonomy (NCBI): domain Eukaryota; kingdom Metazoa; phylum Arthropoda; class Insecta; order Trichoptera; family Glossosomatidae; genus Glossosoma; species Glossosoma conforme. The sequence goes on along the minus strand of JAGTXR010000100.1, from coordinate 3,273,396 downwards.
TAAAAATTAAAAAAGTAATATAAGTCATATATATTTTACTTAAATATTCGCTTCCGTAGATGGGTACATGGTTACCACAAAACATCAAGTAGAACCTCATTCTTGTTTTTTATACGGTATAACTCAGATCTATTGCACATCCCTCAGTTCTGATGACTAAAATATGAACTCGATGATTCTTAAGAATACCGAGTCTGAGATTAAAAAAAATATAGTTTTGACTTATATCTGCTGACGCTGTAACCGCTCCTTAGTTGAATACTTGTAATAAAGCCACCAAAATTCATCGAACATATTCCAAAAAGGTTCGCAGTTGGTAGCAGCTGATAATAAATAGTGATATAATCACCAATCAATATAATATTGATACGAGAATATTTATTTTTAATATTCTTTAATAAAGATAAACCCACACATCACTGGTAAATAGTGCTTTTAAAAATATTGCACTATCTATATTAAAGACTTTATTAATATACTATTAGTTAATAGAATGTTAGCTATTACTAGAGACCCGTATTTTAGCATTTTGAAATAGATGCGAAATAGATGCTAAAATTCGGAATAGATGCTAATAAATGCGAATTTCATAGAATATGCAAATAGATGCTAAAATCTCGATTTGCTTGTTTTATGAAATTAATTTCACCGATATAAATATAAAATGATAGGTTATAATATTTTTACACTGTTAACATTGCCCATACATATCCTTTCGCACATTTAATATGGGAGGAAATTGATGACATAAAAGGGAGCCTACAAAATCATATTAATGAAGTTTTTTCTGTTGAAACAATACAAATTATTTCATTCACTAGTGAAACAATAATAAAAAACTGGAATTTTATTTAACTGAAACTGCTAAAAATAGTCTTCTTACACTTGAGTCTCATTTAGTGATAAATAAGACCAATTTATGTTACGAGACTTTGAGTCAAATTTTTAATCCATTAGGAGCAGGTTCAAACTTTACCATTAATGTTGAACAAGAACTTGCCATTATTTAATTTATTAACAGAATCGCATTGTATAGAAGGATATCAAAATTGTAGAAGTTATATAAACTAGATGTTTTACAACTATTATTGGCCACAAAATTAAGTATAAATATGTTAGTTGTACTGCTATCAAATCAATTTGGTGTGCAGTAAATAGTGTAGATGTTGGAAGATTCTTCAGAAAATATAATTTAATAGTAACTGATCGTCGAACTAATCTAAAAAATTCATCCTTTGAAACTAGCTCCAAGATTTATTTTAATAAATATTAGTTACATATTATTGTTTGTATGATAAAATTCAATAGTGTAACTAACTATTATGGAGACTAAACAATCAACTTAATTAAACTCTCCGTTATCGGCTTCTCTTCAAATTTCCTATAAATGAAATTGGTGACTGTTAGAGTTCATTCCTGAAAATTTCAATAATTTGATGAATATTTTGATTATTGCCCTATTTTTGTATTATTTTGTTTATAATGTATTCGTACTTTTAATTATATTTATAATATTTATGCATGTTTGTCAATATTTTATATAAAAAAATGTTAAAACTTAGTGGAATTGATAATTATTTGATATTTGTGTCATACAAAAATAGATGCTAAAATAGATGCTAAAATCCATGTTTTTAAGTGCTCCATAGCCCTAATTTTGAAAAAAAAATAGATGCTAAAAATACGGGTCTCTAGCTATTACTAAATATTACAATTTACAAAAAATACGTTAACAGATTGCAACTATGAAGCTCAAGCAAACATGCAATGATTATGATTTGGGTGAATGTTGATTCTTCAAATAAGAGCAATAAATTTAGATAAAAGGAATAAATTTCTTGAGCAATTGATATTAAAACTGCTATTCATGATGATTTCTTGATCTCGATTCAATTATTCAGTACTGCATCTAACATTGTGGTCGTGTCCGTTAACTCTCGCCTTCCAGGTGTCAAGAACAAGCGAGTAGGTTGTCGAGTCATCTTACCAGTGACAAGGATATCACACGTAAGACGATTCTAACAACTTGGTCAAATATCACTTACCTCGTGTTCAAATGACCACATTATCATAGAAAAAATGGCTTGTCTGTATGAAATATTACAACTTGCACTGTTCGTAATCAATTAACATATCAATACATTTGTGCATTTTGTTAAATGAGAGTAATTTACCACAAAAATTTTGCAAGTATACTACATGTGATTATTTTGTAGTCAGACTTTCAAATTATCTTAGATATTTATAACGTAAGCCTAAATAATATGTACTTAATTAATTTTTGATATATATGTGCTTACATATTATGCAATATTATATACTACTATATCTATTTCAACATATTTAATCAAAAAAATACCTAGAACTTAGGTATAAATTTAGATGGCACCATTCAACTTTTAACGGTCCATTGTGGTTCAAAATGCTACAAATAGTTGTACTTAATGATCCTTCCATATTTAAACTGCAAGTACTACTGACTGACAGGAAAAAGCGCGATCGATACTTCCATCCACGTTACCAATGTCCTTAAGGCATACGGCGTATTTTTTAGTTATTTATTATTATTATAAGCTAATATTCTAAAATATTATTTATTAATAAATAAATAATTTATTTTACTCTATATAAGATAATATCCAATAAATGAAATATTTTAACGAATCGAAAAATAGGCATTGAAAATATTTGGCTCGCTGAAAGGTTTATAAAAGCAAACAAGTGCTTTAATTAAAAATAAACAAAAAAGATGTAAGTATTAAATCATTAATATATTAATGTAACATTAAACCAGAAGATAAACGTAGAATGTAATTTTTATTATTTTCATTTCAGTGATTTGTGCTGTTTTTTTGCATTCAACAGTTATATATTTTTTTCAGTTTATGTATCTATACTTACATATTACAATACTCAGTGAACAGGGTCTTTTATAAACGTGAACTGGTGGAAATTATCGATAAACCTGTTTGCGAAATTTTCCCTTTATGAAAAGACACGTTGATTAAAACAAGCAATATTTTATAATTGACAAGAGTATTTCTATGCAACTAATTAAAAATATAAAATAATGTATTTATGTAATTAAAATGACATATTTTTCACAACTAGATGTTTGTTTTGATTACCCAATTTTATACAAATACAATATATTAAAAAGTAGGTACGTATTTTTATTGTATATGACGGAAAACTAACAACAGTATTGCGTTAAAAAATAAAAAATCGGGTTAGCGAAATTGTCTAAGTAGGTCATAGCAAGTACTCGTATACCATATCAAACTGCATAATACATTATGCAATAACTGCACCATCTGCAAGACGAAAGAACCTAGGTACTTATTATGAATTTAATAATTCATTATCATTGCGGTTGTTTTGATCCAGCAGTAAAATACTTATAACGTATGATTTTGTGAATGTTATTTCTAGACCGACTACGTATTTTCAACATTATAAAAATTCCAAGCGACGCAGAGCAGCTCAAAGATAACGCCTAGTTTTATGCAATGCGCTGTACTATAATTTGGACGAACCTGGGTACAGATAAAAATAGTATTTGATGTAAAGGTACTAAAAAACAAAATATAATGTATTTGTAAACATATCTCGTGCATGTATTTATTGCAGATTATAAGTATTGCAATGTCACACAAACTCCACTCAAACGATGAATTGTGTTTTATTTATGTTAGTATTGTTGCCAAAAGGTACGTACTACGTCAAATGTGAAAAAAAAAACACTGCGGGGGCTTTATAATTTAATTAAATAATAAATAATCTTTTAATTATTGAAGGAATATTTTTGAGGAATATTTTTCTTTTATTTGAAATATTTTTATCATATTCGTTAAAGCTGATCTGTCTTCTGAAAAGTAAGGCTTCATGTGCAATTAGGAGGGACTGTAGCAAATGATAATAAAAACAAAAAAAAAACATTTTTAGACTGCCACTAACTATTGTAAAATCCGTTATTGCATTAATCGAGGTACTCCCGATGCAATTAAGTTATACTTAAGGATGAAATAAAAAGTATAATACAATGCGCAACATGTGAAACACTTTTTGACAAAATTCAGTATGAAGAGCTAAAAGAAGGTTATAAGTGCTGTAAATTTAAAAAGTATATGTTATGTAGAGTGATTGATGCTGTATTTTAATTAATTTTAACATAAAAAATAAAATATTGTATTTTTTTTTGTAATTTTTCGCTTCCTCCATAGATTCCAAAGCATCGAGCACGTGCCTCTTGTGCCTGTGGGATATTCGGCTCCCGCTTAATGATTTCTACATGATTATTTATATTAAAGTAAGAGTAGAACGGCGGCGTATCAGTTGTCACGAATTACAAAGGTTATGCAAATGTTATTATGGCTGGCCTGTTTGACTGATAATGAATGGCGGCAAAACAGAAAAACTTTAAAGCCATGAAGTATTGTCATGAAGGATTTTTCTAATACTATCTTCGTTAATTAATACACGACTCGTAGAAAAATATTTACCGCAAAAATTACCGCCAAACGTAGAACGGTAGAAATATTATTAAGATATTATAATATTTTTCTGCACCGAAGCGATTAAGCAAGCTTTGTGTTTGTTATTACATTGAAAAGAATATTATGATAGTGAAACTGAGAGACACTTAAATATTACGTCTCTTGATAGAAATGGAAATTATTGCTGGCACGAAAAACAGATTTAGTTATTCGCACTGTTCGTGATTTAGTCACTTTTTGTCTGGTTCCTACCGTTACATCGCTAAATTATTTCCTTAAATGCTACATTTGCTGCGGTGGAAAGTGAAACGGGTGCATTATTACAATTGACTATTGTGCTTGAATTATGAAATAGCACAGCTACCTACTGTAGCTAAACTGCTGATATTTCAATGGCCATAATTCTTATTGTTCATTCAACCGTTGTTATATTTACATGAGCGAAATATGACAGGAGCATTACTGTGTAAATCATAATAAAAATCTCAATAAATATAAAATTTTATGATATAACTAGTAACAATTATGAGAACAGTAGTACTTTCAAGAAATAATATGGCATACTTTGGAGCTTAAGCCAGTTATTCATAGCTTATAGATTTCTTAATAATGTACGATTTAAGTATCTATATAATTAATTATTGTTCTCGCTACTTTATAGAGTTAACTATCATTTTAATAAAATTATAACTGACCCCAAAATATTATTTTCCTTTCATTAATTGTTGATACAATCAAGAATTTTTGTATTTGTTTCTGTCGTTCTAAGTATTTATAATTTTATATTCTTCAAAAATGTTATCGTAAAAAAGTTTTCAGGGGCCTTTTTTTTATTTCTTGGGGAATTCACCCAAAAAGGTGAGTAAACTCTCCAAGAACTGTACTGGACTGACGAAATGCAACCTGCCAAAGTTACTTTGTAAGAACTACCATCTACTCAATGATAAGTTTAAAATATTCTAAACCGACAAAATTCTCCCAACAATCTGCCTCCCCCTCTCCTTTCTTGTTGTGTATGTGTGTAATTAACTATTTCATTTTTCAAATCTAGGTTTTTAAAGGTAATTTTTTAATATTTTTCTTGTTAGTAAAATTTAACACACGTTCATAAAAAAATATTTAATTTAACTCACGCTGTGTTTTGTTTAGTAAATCGATTAGACTCACGCGATATAAAATCCCCGGGTAAAAATGAGCAATTTTCCCAGAAAGATGAAATTATTGAAAATAACTAAAGAATTTTGCGTTTTATATAAAAATCGCGTGACGCCAACTAATTATTAGCGTTTATCAAACGATAAATAAAATAACAGAAATAGATTTAAGTTGCATTATAGATATTTAAGTTGTATGGATTTACACTTTCAATATCGTTATAAGCTTAGCATATTATATTGATGAGATTAGGTTTTAAATTGTCTAGAAAAAAGACAATTATTGGCCATGATTAGTTTCCCCCCATATTTCCTCATCATGAGTTAGTTTAGATGTTGATAATAAGGAATATAATAAACAAACAAACATATTTTATTTGAAATGTTGCCGCTTGACAGTAATAATTTTCAACACTCCAACTGTCGAATCACTCGTTCATGTATGGGCTCGTTTGGCGGTCCACAAAATACGAACAAAAAGCTTTTCATGGGTTTTCAGCTCATTCACTGACCGCCACGGATGAGTGACAGGTGTTATGTCTGCCAGCACCGCCTCTGCCTCCGCCTTTAGCACCTTTTCATCTTTCCATCAGATAGCTTTGATAATAGCTACTTATTATCGTAAACACACGAAGAAGAATCTTTAAAAAATGTTATTATAAACCGTGTTAGAATTACAAACGCCATAGAAACATAGCTTGCGTTTTTTTGATACCTCTCAGCATGCTCTTGAAATTGCAGAAAAAAAAAACCTATTGCTTGGTATTCAAAAGATTCAAAATTTCGCAAAAAAAAAGATTTTATTAAAACACAAGGACTGTGCGTCACGATATATATCTTAATAACTTTTTTTTTTATGAAACATTGCTCCACGCTGCAGTGGCAATATTTTTGAAGAAAAAAAAAAACAAACTCATGAATGAAATTACTCTACCATGAAGTCTCGTAAGAAACAATTCTACGATGTCTGATTGCGATGGGAATCTTGTGTTTGAATTATTTGAAAAATATATACAATAGGTAGATGTTTTTATTAATTCGTGCTTTTTTTGTTGCCCTTGTCCCGATTATTGTAATCTCAATAAACCTTTAATTGTATTGTATTAAAGCCAATCAAAGCACTCACATTACTTTTAATAATATTTTAAATACGCATGCAACAAAAACAGTATTTATAATTATAATATAGGATCAATAAAGTAAGTCGTACATACAAAACAATGGTACTACAATAAACTTTTACTTTGAGCGATCCGTATTATTTTAACAACCGCTTACATTTAATTGATTATATAATTTGTATATGCAACTAGTTTCATAACATTAGAAGTTACTGTGTTGGAGGATGAAATTCTTATCTTTCAGGAGATAATTTGAATAATATCTCGCGGTAAAATCAAACAAAAAGCCATGATTATAAATTTGGTCGTGAAAACCTACGAAATTACATAATGAGCGCATATATTTCAAGTACGACTATTAATTTATAAATTTAATCATTATCAATAGCAGTAAAACGCATTTCTGTAAGCATATGTCTAATAATATTGTCAAACGGCAAATGATGGTAATATATTATGTATATGTTTGTTAACTGTTACGTGTGCAGCGATAATGTATATGTTTGTTAACTGTTACGTGTGCAGCGATAATGATCGCAATGAAGAAGTTGTTGGTGCATCAGACAATTAATATTTACAATAAAAGTGTCTCAACCACGTATAGTGATACCGTTACTAGCTTATTTGAAGTTTTTGTACTGTGCGACCTTTAATGCGTCCTCACTTCACGAGCCTTGCACTTCAAAAACAACAAAAAATATATATAAAATACGTATCTTCGATGTAAGAACGGGGGACACATTAAAACGTTATCGATTTTTGTTAAAAAATCAACAAAAAACAACTCAAATTAACAACAATTGAGCTATAAATAACATATTGGACACTGCAATCTTAGAACGACACTATTCATTGTATTATAGACTAGTACAGGAAATGATTAAATTGTATTAGTATGGATCGCTGCAAGTAGTCACATGATTATTATGGCCCACATAATAAAGTAATCAATATCAATACACAATACTTGTAGATCCATTTGTTAATTATGAAAGGTGCATATAAATATTATCGTGACTAAAATAAAAATACTAATTTTGAATATTTGTCACCATTATCCATTGTAATGTAACACTATCATCTGAATTTGTTATTGTGATGATCATATTTTAGTTGAAGAACTCAAAAAAAATATACTTTGGTATTCGGAACTATACTTTATGGTATAAGAGAATTTGATTAATTATAAAAAAAAAATGCAAAATTTAGTACAAGACTCTTTCTTATACACTCGTACTGGATTTATGGTGCCATGCAACTCAACCATGAGTGACAATTATTATAAATTAGAATGACCCACTAGAAATAATTAAATATCGTAATCGATTTGTTTGTTTACCTAATTATTTCGGTGAGTGAATAAAAGTAAAGTGGGCAGATTCCTAAATAACCAAAATCCGTGTGACGAATCCACCAGACCGCAACATCGAATTTGACCGAAAAGTATGTGAAGATGAGGAAGCACTTACGGCCACTTCCCGTGGACTTTATAGTATTATGAACGCGTAATCAATAAACTAAATGAATTATATCTGATTCACATTCAAGGAACTGACGAGGCCATCAGAAAAGGCGTCAAATAATATAGTATTTGAGGTCACGTGGTCGATGACCTTAATCATAATAAGTCGTTTTATGTACTAGAAGTATTATTATGTATTTGTAGGTGCTTCGTTGACCACTAATAAAGTAATCAGTATTGTTCCTTTACGGTGCGGCACTTACTGTGTACTCACTAACAACTATCCACATTGTGGGCACGTCCACTGCTCCGCCATTTTGTTAATGGATAATGTGTACCTGATTATTTATTTGTCATGACGTCGAACGTAGCAAGCATCGGTAGCATTGAAGCTACTTTCAATGTTGTTGCATTGGATTATAATTTATATTCGCAGTAGAAATAATATTTAACGACCATTCCAAAAATAACTTTATTTTAAAAAGTATAATCTTCGTAGTAAGAGCACATTGTTGTCAAATGGCCTCCGTAAATTTCATACGATTGCCATTTGCGTGATTTAGGAAAATGGTTCGCCATAATTTTTAAGTGTATCACAATCATTTAAGCCACATTAAGGTGTCACATATTATGTATTTCATTATGACAATTAACTGATGTTATTGCATATTTCCATCTTATACTATAGTTCAAGTAATCGTATTATAATAATCACCATATATATGAAATATGACTTTAAAAAAACATATTTTAAATGTGTACGTGATTTTTAATATTATCGACTTAATAATATGGCAAATATAATAATATATCACTAGGTTTAAATGTTAGAGATATTTTAGCTTTGTGCTCGACTTATTCCAAAAGCCACGAAGCATAAAAGTGTCCGTGAAAAATTACGCATATATTTTTAACTGTCTATTATTAGGTTAACAGAGCTCAAAATATCATGCACACATATTTACCTTGTACATTAAGTATTTAATGCAAATATTAGTAGTTAAATTCAATATTACTGGCCTAGAAATGGACAATCATCATTTCGCAATAATTAATTGAAATGCTTGCAATAAAAATAATTGTTTTAATTGGGTTCCGCCATATAAATATGTTTTTTTTCCAATTTTCCTATTACTTGTTAGATGTTGAAATTTGAGTATATGTATAATTATAATGATAATATATAATACTTCTCAACTAATTTTAATCTAGTCCGTTCATCACGCAATATTAAAATCAATTGAATAAATTTGTTAACTATTAAATTAGCTTTACAATTAAATATATATTTTCAAAAAATCGCCATTTTTGATTGTGAGCTAAATTTGAACTAAATTTAAAAAAAACACAAAGATTCCTTACAGACAAAGAATTCTGGTACTTTTAATGGTACTCGATTTTCAAAATATTGGAATTTGAAACTGGTATATTTTATAGTTATAATTTTTACAGAAATTATTGCAAGTATCGTTAAAACGCATATAATTATCTAAGTATAACATACATTAAAAAATAAGAATGTTACGGATAACATAATCGGAGTTTCATTAAAATAATTTTCGAAAATATTACTTAAAAGTGTTGGCAGTTTTTCCACAAAGTGCATGATTTTCACAAATGACGTGGTATATTAACCACCATTAAAATATATCTCACCGAATTATACAAATACAACAAGTCTTAAATGAATTAATCGATCGTATTTTTTCCGAACGGCTTACGAAACAACAATCCCGTAGAATTTAAAAATTATATCAACTTCGATGTTTGAAATTTAAATGATTATGCAATTATTTTAATAAGGCATGAAAATATCTACATTATTTAATTTAAAGCTGTATTAATAATGGCTTTTTTTCGGCGTATTTTTATTTTATGAATTGATGAGTTGATGAGCTAAGGAGCTTTTTAATGACTCTAAGTCGTTTGAGAAAACAATTTTCTTTTATGGATTGGCTGCTCGTGGAAATGCATTTTTTATTCATAGATTTCAGGAATGCAGGTTATTTACAGATAAACAGTTCGAGCGATGAGTTTCTATCGGCCATTATTATATCGACCACAATGACGATTGTCCTTGACGGATGCACATGCAATTGTAATTTTTGCAGCGAGGTTAGACAATCATTTGACAATATAAAAACTACGAAAATTCATCGTTATATTATGTACTAGTAACCAGAAGAATGATAAAAAATCTAATATACATTAGCCCGTGTTACTTGTTGCTCTTTTAGTATTCTGTTACATCAGCGTCGAAATTTGTATTTTTCCTTTATTTAGTATTTTCAGCTTACAAATAAAACTTTTAAGTCAAGCGGCCTCTTAGGAACAAATGGTATTAAATATTGTTCACATTAAGATGTGTTGGTGAATTTAATAAATGGTAAATTTCTTGAATTTCAATCTTTATCTACAGTTAAATACTTTATTTAAAAATATAGTGATGAACATTTTCATTTGTAGATGAGATTTAAAAGATTTATAAAAACGTTAGACACGCTGTTTAATCTATGTCTAAAAATGACTTTGCAGCATCACGTAACGTGTGAGTTTATTTATCTCAATAGATGACATTGATGCCGTCCAAGATGAAGGTGATGAGATGATCTCCAGTAATAATGGGACCATTAGTAACTCGAGCATTATAATTGAAATATCAGAAACAGCAAAAACCGATTTTTTTAAATAGTGTGATTGGATTTCTTAACAAAAAAAATTGATGGACATTTGCATTAAACAGATTGATATACCCGTAAAAATATATCTGTAAGATAAAAATACTCGGTTAGTACAGTTTGTTTGTATTTGCGTTGGCATATTGACGTATGTCTAATGTATAGTTAATAAATGTTAAGAAATGTAAATGTAAAGTAAAAGCTTTCACCGTTTGACGGAACCGATAATTAGTTTGTTTAGATTGACCCTCAAGTATACGATATCTAATTGTTTGATGCGTTAAAACAGTAGTCTGAGCTAAATCAATGACGCCATGGCGTAATATACGAGTATATACTCGTAATATAATGAATTGAGATGAATTTGGTATCCCTAGCCTGATATAAAGTTGTTTTTATAATTAAAAGGAATATGTTTGATTTGTGCGTATAATTTTAAGAATACGAACATGTAAATTTAGGTCGTTAAAATAAGTTCTTTTAAAACAATGTCACATCATTTATTTAAAAAGTCTTGTGTTAATCGATTTGTTTTATATTAAAACAAAATTAATAAAATAATAACTGTTGATTATGACCAATTCAATAGTGCTAAATGAGGTGCTGGCAATAACCTTATTATAATTATTATCGTTCGAAATATTCAATTATGCTTGAAAACAATGGGCCCTATCGACGAAGTTCAATATTATGTATCACTTTTTTACCTGCACCGGTGAATCTTATAAAAAATGGACCTAGAATAAATTGTAAACATTCCTCGGCTCATTGTCCCAATGACGGAACTCGGAACAAGGGCACGTCACTGGCTATTCAGACTTATTTGGGTTTGAGACACTTACGAAAATTTGAAAATAATATCCACTAAAATATACTCACTCGAACGTGTACATATAAAATAACGAAAACATTGTTTGAAGAAAAGTATTGTGCTGTCAAATTTTACATTCGTTGTCGGTATTATTGTTTCTTTAGTCTCGCCATGTCTGGTGTTACCAAGCCGGGACCGAAAAATAATGCTCAATAAATATGATTTATGTAATACTATTTACCTTTAATCTGAAAGTTGACATTTCTATAAAAGTTTTCTCGATAGTTCATAGTACGCATCCTGGAACATTCACACTTTACTGATAAAATAATGCTGATTGCTAAAAAATATATTTATACGATTTGAGTTCTCAGGTTATTTAAGTATCACTTTTATAGCATTCTCAAGACATATCCATAAATTATTGTCCAGTAAGCTCATAGAATATGGAATCTATTGTTTATGGCTTATGTTGTATTTGTTTGTAATTTTGATTTTCTTTCGAAGTATTTGTCGTTGAGTACAATAGACAAATAACGTGTCCATTTTTCCTAATGTTTGTATTGCGATATTCGATAGTATAGATGAGCAGAAAAAACTACCCGAATACTAAAGAAAGTCTTCCAAAATAAATACTACTACTACGATATTTAGTTAAGTATTATAACATGATAATACTGTAGAATTAAATATTTAATGGAAAGTATGCTTTCTCAAAAAGTAAGTTGTTTCAAAACACAAAAAACCCATGTTTTTATATTATCTACGAATATAAACGTGATGTTTTCGTCAGTAAATAATTTGTACAGATATATATTTCGGTTTTTATTTATTTTTGGCTATTTTAATCTCAAATACCATCAATATGCAAGGAAGTGTTCTATCGTGAATGCTGGAATAAAAATATAATACATACATGTATATAATAATTTGAGGCAAACTATAATATTGTCTAAAACTAAGTTAAATATTATCATTTTAGGAATGATGAGTAATAGAAGTATAATAAAACATTAATAAGAATGGCGTACCTAACAGGTACGTTTGAGTTTTGAATAAAGTAAAACATTTTTTGAAAGATTAAATGTATTTATTTTCGAAAAAAAAAATATTGCTTCATTATTTAAAAAATAAGCTTGGTTTTCCAAATAGTCTTGGTTTATTGTTTCAAATCGGAAACATTGGATTCAATCTGTCAGAATGATAAATTTTCATAATGCAAATAATCTATTTTATTTAGATATTTCGGTGTTACATTTATATATTATTTACATTAGAAGCCCCAGATTAGGCTTTATACTTCGAGATTGTGTAGAAAACATCCTCAATATAAATCTATGAGGCCATAAATCTTTAGTTTATACTATTCCTTGTGCCTTAAAAGTAACTTGTGCTCTTGTAACTTGAGGTTTTTAAGAAACGTTTTTATGGCGAGTGGCTACATTCACGCAGTTATAGTAAGTATAACTCACCAATTCAAAGTCAGAGCGGAAAGAATCAGGATTCTTTTGAGCTGAATAACAATATTCTCGAAGTAGAGTTTGTTTTGAAGAGTGTGGATCAAGCAAAGCAATGAACCGAGCGGCCATCTGGCTTATTTTCAAGAGATTTTTTGATTACAAGTATTTCATAGCAAACAGAATGTCATCTCGTGAGATTAATCAAGGTGAAGTTATCAAATACTGAAAAAAATTATGTATCGGTGGATACTCTTATTAAAATTGGTTATATCTATAGTACGTAAAAAAATCAACTCGAAATACTGTTAAATTCTACTAACGAAACAGCATGCTACTTTAAAATATATATATAAATTTACCGTTAAATAGTTAAACGATGGATTTATATATATTTCAAATTAGCATATTCTATTGTCATTAGCAGCATTTTAACAGTTTTTCGAGATTTTTTTTACGCACTATGGATTCAATCAGTTTTTATCTCCACCAACACATCGAAATCATCCTGAAAGTAGAAAACGGTAAAAATAAAAAAAGCGAAGCATATAAAATACAAATAAAATAATGTATTTAATTAAAAAAATATGTATGTAAAATTATTATGTGTTTACGATGTTGATTCATATAAAGTTAAATTTTAACCATTACAAAAAAAAGTATTGAGGAAATAAACTTTGGGTATTATTTTCATTTAAAACATAATACTTATTATGTCGTATAAGGTGCTCTTTTTCAGTCATAAATCAATGTAACTTTTGTATTATGTGTATTTACAGGTGCGTTGATCAGCCACGCTCAGGACTTCGGTTACGATGGTCACAATGGTGAGTACTTATATTGACATTGTTAAAAAGTTTTTGACTTCTGTGTAAATTCAATAGCACTCGGTTTCCAATAACATCGATCACTTTTCGATTACTTCGGGTTACTTCAAAAATTAACTTCAATTAGCATTAAAACAGCAATCGCTATGTCGTAATTCAAGCATTTTTTACTTTGCCATTTATTATGATCATTTTCAATTACTAAATTTAAGCATATAACATAAATTAGTGGTATTTTCGACCCTTTAGTGTACAGTCAAAAAGTGGGTTGTTAGATCTGTGGTTTTTAACATTTTAGACAGTGCAACATTTTAATAAAACAATTCATTTTTTGCTATAACGAATTTTCAAGACTTATAACTTAATAAATTATCGCTGAGCACTAGTTCTGCAAGGAGCAATAATTAGTCGTGAATAAATTTTAATCCTTTGTTTAGATGGTATCCGGTTCAATGAAGTGCCCTTATCTTAATTATCTTTTATTAAAAATATTAAATTGATATGAAAAATTAATATGCATTCAACAGAATTGCTATTATTTGTATACGTCATGTAAACGACTATTTTTCGCAGGGCAGTTGCTTCCATGGATAAACATACTGGACAATAGTAATTATTATAATATTTCTCATAACTAAGACATGGCTAACAATGTGGTATTATGTGAGGCTTGTGACTGTGATGGATCTATAGACAAGCCTTGATTCAAATCAAAACATGTAAATATGCTTGGATTGTTCTATCGGCGGACATGTATGTTCCCAGCCATAATTATTTCCGTTTCAACTGAAGTTTTCGCCATGCACATTCAGCGAGAAGTTGACTATTATTACACATCAGGATCTGTAGATTTCTGTCGGGCGCGAGCAATAATCAGACATACGATATTGTTCCCGGTACGGCACGGTACGACACCTTGAATCGTGCTTTTGAAAATGTTCTTAGGAGAGAAAACTTTTAAGCAAGATCAAACATGCACGAAACGACTGCGTGCTGAGGTCAATCAGTTTTTCTTAAAATTGATGCGTCTCACATTTGACAGTTTACCGTTTCAATTCACGTCGATGGTTGCGCACGTATATTGTTTGGTCTGGTACCAACAAAAGCTTGGACATTGTAAAATTGATAAATTATATTGGTTTTCTTGAAATTACATTTGTAAATTCAACAAGCATAGACAATAATATTACGTTTTGCGACTTGGCTTACATAATATATATTATTTGGTTAGTTGCATATCGATGTATCGCCAAGAAAATGTACTATCTGACAAGACAGTACAATTTAGTTTATTTTATTATTAAATAGAGATTTATTTTCTCTAAGAATCGATAATAATGACAAAATTATAATTAAATAACAACCTTAAAAATGACAAATTAACAAATGCCGCGTTTGTGTGGTTTAAGTATGTGAATACGAGAATTATAGATTTTTACAGTGTTAAACATTTTTTACCGAAGTCAGATAACATCGCTTAATATTTATGGGATGGGATTATGGGTTTGGGGGTTTTTATGGGATGGGATTATGTATTTTTAGTTTCTTCTGTAAAATTTAAATTCAGCGCATTAATACATTGCGACTATAAGCGTAGCCCACCCCAGAGTCTGCGCTTATAGGCAATGCATGCGAGTAAATACAACAGGAGCTTCACATTTCGCAGTATTGACAAACAAAGCTAAGAATATATTTTAACTACGGATGATTGAATAACATGTTTAAACCATAGGTAAAACTAATTTTACAATGAAATGGTACACATTTGGAAAATCATAGTAAGATACAAAATCAGCTTACACCGTGAAAAAAAAATACTCACAGATAAATTAGACTTAGTAATCAAATGTTTTTTCTCGTGGTATATTATAATACTTACTTTTGATAATAAATAACATTGTTGCTCGTAACAAAATGTTTACATGATTGCCTATTAAACTCATAGTAATTGTATACGCTTCATAATTTAATTGATGATCCACCGGTCATAACGTGTCAGAAATGATTATTCCAGCACATATTATTATTATAATATAACAATAGTGAACTATGATTCTGACTCATAAAAAATGAAAAGTTGAGATAATGTGATTAGCTGACTCGTGTAAGACTACACAAGATGTCAAATTAACTACCAACCATTTTGTATTGTTTTTGTAAATACTATTGTAATAATTTATATTTCAATTATAATAATAATAATTACATTATTACACTAAAAACGATATTATTGACTGTAACTTCAATAAAAACAAGTTTAATAATAGTTATCCAATATTAATATTCATAAAAACACCTTATTTATATTTCACCATAAACTTAAGTCCTTAATACACTACTGCCTAAATCCAAGACTTATAAATGTTTTGTTTTAATTATGGCAACACTGCCGCCAGGCACTATAGCTCTAATATTGATATTTGCCATTTATATCAATTTTATGCTTTTTAAAAGCTTAAGGGTATTATAAAAACGTTTCTCTGCTTTGAAAGTATTTCACAATTAGGGTTTTATATTTTCTGTGTTTAAAGCCGAATAACACAAATAAAAATAAATAAGTCAAATAAAGTTTCAGTACATATTTGGTTTGCGTCAACTGCTGCCTAATATGTGAAATTCTTATTTTCATATAATATTTCAAACTATAATATATTTATACGTATACTAGGCAAAATAAAAGTATGCAGCTAATATACAGATATCCAATAGTTCTAAGTTACAAAATCTTACTCCTATAGTTTTTTTCTGAATAATTACGATAAAATTGCAACATGACTGTAGTTGTTAAATGTTAAATACATTATTTTATTTGGCATATGCTATTAATGTGTAATTTTATAAATTTATTACTCAGATTACGTGGCACTGATTTTTTTTATTATTTCATAGGTCCTAAGCACTGGGGAGAACAGTATGACACATGTTTTGGCAAGCACCAGAGTCCGATCAACATCAATCTTCTGACAGTGAAGGAAGTCAACCTGCCCCCCCTGAAGTACAACGGTTTTTCGGACCTTATCGAAGGAATGATCCTGAGCAACAATGGTCATACAGGTAACGAAAAATAACGTAACCGAAAACAATTCTTTTTGGATTAGATTTTGTTAAAACAAAACATCACAAAACGAAACATTTCATAATGAGAAACGGTATTAAATAATATAACATTTATCTTATATTCAAAATGGAAAAAATCTTACGTTTGATACATAAGTGTTACCGTTTTTTTTAATACTATATCCACTCCTGATTTGGAATTCATGGTCACTATAAACCACAACTAACTAACCTAAGTCACCACATTTTTCATGCCATTCTACGTCAGCTTAAAACCCCGGAAATTGTGGGTAGTAATGTACTAGTTTAAGTTATATACAAAAATTGGCTATTCTTCGGGAATATTGAGACTGGTTATTTATTTAGTAATAGAAACAAAGTGAGAAAACAAACTCAGAAATGACGAAAAAAAAGGTTTTGCATAATAAAATAACGATTTTTTTTTATGGAATAATATAACATACAGGTTTATGAGATAAATACCATAACAAAAGAATATAAATTTTGTTAAATAAATGTAAATCATAAAAATCAGAATCTTATAAACTAGTCATATAGAAAAGTATACTCCGAAGTTCATTTTTAAAAACATTAAAAATAACGTCAAATTAATGACAGTATAAAGAGACATTCATATAACCAAGAAACTATGCCATTGACGTTTAATGAACGTAGAACTTAGTTTACTTTCTCTTCCGTTAACTGTTCTCTAGTTGAAATATAATAATAAATATGTCAATCCCAAAACAACATTTTAGGGATTTCAAGATGTCAAATTATATTAAGGTGGACAATAGAAGATATATTGTAGATAGACATGCTGATTGTCATTTTACTTGTAATTATTCATACCCATCAAACAATAAGTGGACACTTACACGTGCGAGTTTTGAAAATCGCTCGAAATGTGCATTGTCAGTTCTGTCTTATTATTCAAATACGCAATGTTTTTAAAATTAATTTGTGTAAGCAATTTTCTGTCTATATCAAATAAGAAATTCGTTATTGTTTTTTTTAAATGTTTCATTTAAGATACTAGTGTATATAAACGAAAAAAAAAATACGATACAATTTTGTCGATGTAGGTCATCAGTCCTTGGTCGATTTAATGTATTAAATAAGGGCATCATCTGATATCAATTGATCTCCTCACATGATGTTTACCACCAAATTGTATTGTCATCACACCACGAGAAATTATTACAATTGTGGACTCACTGTTATTCTATACGGTAATGTACAAATTGAGATGCAATCTTTAAAAATGTCAATAATATTATTTGATCACATGTACTTCAAATCAACCACTGACAGTAATTACTTTATTGACGACATTCAACACATATTATCGATTTGTGTCTGTCTGCCGATTAATTTACCACTTCTTACATGAGTATCCACAACTTATCTTTAGTAGCTCCACCTTCTGCGAATTCAGGATGAATAGTACGAACGAGTAACTAAGTAAAAAAATGGGTATCCTGTACAAAAAGTATTTAAGAACATTCTGGGAATGGCATATTTAATAACTTAATAGTTTTTTTTTACACATATTTATTTATTATTATAAGGTGAAAGGTTAAGAGCGATGGAAGACAGGAATCCTAAGCAGTGGACAGACACAGGCTGCTGATGATAATAATTTAATAATCAGATTATGATTACTTTTGTGGCATCTTTGCATTTATTTTTCATAAAGTAAGGTGTATTTTTGATAACCCAACTGTTCAATGTTCAACATTGTTTGCTTGGAGTCAGCAGTAATTGTAATATTTTTTACGTTAAATCACTAGATTTGTAAAAACTTTTCTTGACAAAAGGATTTTAATTTGTCTTTTATGTAAGCCTGATGGCCTAATAGAGGTTCGAAGAGCCAGTAAATCAATTTCTGTTGAAAAAGGTTTTGAGAAAAAAAAATAAAAAATATGAATACTACTGTTTTTTCTCATGTATATGCAATATAACTTATATAATAAAATTATATTTATTGTACCACGAAAAAAACATACTTATGATTTCATAAGGACATTCAAGTATAAAAATTGACAATTTAGGGTGAAACTATAAAATTATAATATTATATATTAAATTATGTCACACAAGTAATAATATATGAACATTTTACGTCAGATATTTACAAATTATAGTATTTACTTTATGCTGTTTATGACTAATATATTTTGGGTACATAAACTGTTTCTTTTGCAAATATTGGATTTTTTGGCACATTTGATAACTCGAGTATTCCGGTTACAGTGTAATTCCATCACTGCCTATCTAACGTCAAAACCAAGGATGATTAGTGGAATTTAGTTTAGAAATTTGAATAACCATTTAGTGTACGTGTGCTATATAAAATGTAAATCACCACCAAAAACCCATTTACTTATTTGATGGAGATATTGGTGAAATATAAAGTATCATATAACGGATGTGACCTGTTCTTCTTATTTGCTCAATATGTATTGACCACTTATTCACTGCCTTTAGTGAGTGAAGTGGGCATAATTCAAAATGATTCTATGGAAACTAATAAAAAGAGATATTACGTTTTTTTATGTTGCACATCATTACAGTTGAATATTTTATATAATTCATTACAAATATGAAAAGTATAGTTTTAGTTGCTGCAAGCATTATCGCTTTATCAAATATTACATGCGGCTCTTCCGCGTCAGATTCCCGTAAATAAAAGTTGAGCAATGACTTTGATGTTTTCATATACTGATACTTGGGGGCTCCATATCAGTACTTGGGGGCTCAAATCGATACATTGCCGTGAGCTAAATATAAATCATGCATGTGCGAAGCCGCCTATGATGCGCCACTGGCTAATGTGGCTATACGACTTGGATACAAGTCCATTTTTAATACTTATCTATACGTATATTTCCATGGATAAAACGCGAATGTTGAAAGAAATTCCTATTAATTATGTCTGATAGGTATGCGATAAAACTGCGCAACAAACATGAAAATATATTTCATTCGATGACATTGGATAACCTACATTATTTCTTGAAAAATTTGCCTACATTTTGTCAAACGATGTAAAATAATAGTTATGTTTTTTTTCAGTACTGATCAAAGTAGAGAACCATAATCTCCCTCACATATCTGATGGTCCGCTATTTGGTGAATATATCTTCAGCCAACTACATTTTCACTGGGGAGACAATGACACATTTGGAAGCGAAGATCGAATCAATAGCAGAAGGTACACTTAAAAATATGTTTGGAATTTACCTATTTTCATAATTCTTTAAATACTAAATTGGTATAATAAAATCATTTGTAACATTATTCGAACTATTTTAAATACTGACTTCAATATAAAAATATGTTTTTTTCTTAGTCGTATTGATGAATGAGCATTCCGGTTAATATTTTTACAAAAAGCAGATACTTCACATTTTCAACTCTCTCAATTTTTTTTATAGTTATTTAAATTTATTGTTTTAAATAAAAATATACATATATTATATATATTTATACTTGTAAATTATATGTATATTTTACTATTTCGCGTGAGATTTTTAACGTTTTTGTAAAGCGTTGCAGCCGATCACACGAGTATAATACTTGGTCAATGTGTAAACGAGTAAATGCATCATGGGCAGGCTCAAATCATGCAGTAGGTTTCGTGCAATGATAGTTATTGTAATACTGGTGTCATAATTATAACGTTTCCATTTTTTCTTATCGGGAACGACAGGTTATTTAGTTCGTATAATGTCAAAATTCAAATAAATTAAAAAATAATAATCTGTAGAATAAAACAGAACTTTTTTTTTTCACACACAAATTTGCCAACTTACTGTGTATTATTAATAGGATCGATAAAATTACTAAAATAAATCATAACAAGTAAAACACGATATACTTATGAAGAAAATACTCGTACAACATGTACTTATATCCCAAAGTCAACCGAGCAGTTCTAGACACATTATCTTGTGATTGATTCTCAACTGTCGCCTGACTAACGAGTCTATCTATCAATTACTAAAATTGTGATTCACACCTGGGCATAGTACCAGACCTGGGCCAACTTAGCCGCGATCGCTTTTTGTGCGCCTTTGACCATTTTTTGAAAAAAATATCGGGGCATCAATTTTGGAATTGGAGCCACTTATGACCTGTATTTATTCAGTAATTATTTCAAGGTTTTAACAGTAAATTAAATAAATTGGCAGTGTCCACTGTATCAGTAAGAATGTGGTCAGTTATAAAATTAAAATGACAGTTATATATTAAATACTGCCAGTAATTAATGTAAGATAAATTAATACTAGCACATAAAATGGAAACCTTACGTATCTTATTATTAATTACAATTAATGAACTATTTACGGCCAATCTAAAAAAATTCTACTGCCAATTTAATATTTTTACTGATATTTTTGATTTATTTTATATTTACTAACCATTTCATAAATGATTACTGCCCATTATTTGAAATACTCACTGACAAAATAATTAGTTGTCACCACTTATTATTTGAAAAAAAAATGGTTGGGAACGTTTTCTTTTCTCGAAAAAAGATTTTGTTCTTACCTATAAGTTGATACCAAAAAGGGTGAAATAAGAAACCACGGCACTCAAGTAACTCTTATTTATTGGAAACAAATGAAAAATACAATAATGATTATCTTAAACTACGAAAAAAAAATAGGAAATTGCACTTGAGCTTAGTCCACAAATTCTAATTTTGTTCTAAATTTTTATCTTGGTATTATGTAATAATGGCCACATATTCTAAATTATGGCATCTACTCTTTTATCGTATATTCATAAGAATTAGTGCATTGTTTTTTTCTTTGATTTCCAATTTTTTATTTACAATAAAAGTATTTACCTTTATACTGTAAATGCATATTTTTCATTGTTTCAGCTTTCCTATGGAACTACATATGGTTTTTTATAAAAAGGAATATGGAGATCCCAAAGGAGCCTTGGAACATCACGACGGATTGGCTGTACTCGCATTTTTCTATGAGGTAAACGTTATGTTTCAAATGACCTACGGTTCTAATATATTATGTAACGGAACCAAGGATGAACATACCAAAGATGAACATTATCACTTATCTCAACTGAACTCTGGTTGAATTTACCCCCTTAAAATGGAGTCCAATCTAGTCTTCTTGATGAATCGACCACTCCGATTATGTCTATTATAATAACAATGGTTTATTTTTGTATATCCATGGTTATACCGTTCACATTTCGTGGGTAAATTAGGTGAATTTTGTATTCATTATCGTAAAAAATAAGTTCTTATTTTTTAGAGATTACTTTGTTACACTAATCACATATTAATTATTGACGTTGTTTAAATAAAATATCATGTATTAAAAAAGCACATCACTTATATGATCATAATTTGCTGGTAAGAGGGGGATAGGGGTATTAGGTACACTGGGGTAGCAAAGACACATGTTACGTCAATGTGTATGAGCCTTCACCAATTCTATCTACAGTCAGGCAGCGAAGTCTATGTTTTGTAGCTTCCTTGATCTGGTTGGTTCAGCACATTTGAATCAGTAACAGTGATTATCAACTATGACTATTATACCAAATGGATATTCTTCTCTTAGATTTGTGTCCCTCACGAACTGGTTGGCAATTGTAGATTTACGTTGAACATTTAAACTTTTAGGTGGATCGTCACCGCCATCCCGCATACGACGTGGTCACTGCTGCGCTGAGCAACGTGACAGAGCCACAGACCAGCATGCCATTGTCCCGACCCATGAGCTTCCTGGCACTTCTGCCCTTTGACCTGGACCACTACTTTACCTACAGCGGATCCCTAACCACGCCGCCCTGCTCCGAGGTTGTCACCTGGATCGACTTTGAGCAGCCGATAAGATTATCACACGACCAGGTAGACAAGATACAGATACTTTCAGCGACATATCTATACTTATTTTGGAATTGAAAAAATAACCAAGTGGAAAAAATCATCACAAATGCACATTAGAAATATGTACTACTAAAATTTTTGTGTCCTCCACAATAGGCTCTAGTTAAATAATGTGAATGTTGAGAGCAAATTTACAAGAATTGGTTTTCATAGCTTTTGAGTTAAGCATCGTGCGGCCACTAGGTAATCAAGCTATCATGGAGACCTAGTTGAGTCACAGAGTGCATTAGAGGGCTCTAATGTATGCTTTCACAAAACCATTCCACTCCAAATATCGTGGCGTATTAGGCATTAGACTAACTTAAGCCTTTTATATGGTGAAAATAGATTGTTTGTATTTTTTTAATAATAGCAGATAACGTTACAATACCTGAGAGATTCATAAAATTCTCACTATGCTATAGAATATAGATCATAGAAGTTGAATAAAATAATACATTCTTTAATTGCTACAAATTAAGTTGTCGTTCTCATATTATCGTATTGCATTACTGTTATAGTACATTGTGATTAAATAATAATTTTGTCTTACAGATTGAAAGTTTCCGGGAATTGAGATCTGACCACGGTCGCATCACTCACAACTTCAGACCGCTGCAGCCGATCGGAGACAGAATCATATTCTATAACACGGAACGCGAAGGATACTTTGACAATTCCTTAGATGTAACGCACAGACCGTTGACTCAGAATGAAAGTGATGACAATAATAAGAGCTCTGCTATTAATGTCGCATCAAACACTATGTTTACTCTAATATTATTAATGATTGTTCATCTTCTAAATAATAATTCACTATAATATAAGCTACAATTTAGAGGTACCCGTTACCAAAGCATTTAGATTTTTATGTTCAAAAAATATTAACAGTATTATGAAATGCAAAAGGCATTTGTAAAGAATATTTTATTATCTCTTAAAAAAGTAATGTATAAAATATATTTTGTATACGATTGTACTTTCTCTACAACTAATAAATTACAAACCTAAAAATATTAATTAGTCAATATTTTTTAGCGTTTGATATACACTATTAGGTTTAATAGTTTAATCATTTATGTTTTTAATTTCTTTTTACATCATTTTACTATGTTAAAAATATGCGATATTTTAAAATATCAATGTGTTTTATTATGTTTTATATTTTTGGTAGTTTTTTTTGATTGAATGTCTTATTTGTCCCCCGACCACTGATCTCAAATACGTTTACTCTGCTACAATAACTTATTGCGGTGGTTAGAAATTGGAAAAATAATGAGCATATTGGTTTATAACATTACACAGAAAGCATATTTCTAGAAACATGTACAGTTTGTTTGTGGTAAACATTATCACTATGAATATTTAGAAAGTTGATACTTTATAAATAATATATCAACTTACATTCAACAAAGTAAATAATATTTAGCTTTAAAACTGCTCAGTCAGCACTAGTTGTCCTGCACTCCAAGGTATATTATACATTAAAAAAACTATGACTGTTCACATTTTATGTATTTTCTTTTTAAAGTAATCAACTGAACACTTAATGTGCTATAAAATATTATTGCTTAAAATGTAAGAAAACTGTGATATTGTCTGAATAAAACCATTAAATATATTTGATTTATTTATTCTTTTATTTATTTTAAATTATACTACTGAAATATATCATTTCCGCATTTGAGGTTTAAAAATGGTTAGAGAAGAAAGAAATCCTTTTGCATTTACTACTTCATTTCTAATATTATTATTTGTTACTTCTTCATTCAAAACTCAATTGAAATTTATGAATGTAATAATGAATTTATGAAACATTCTAATGTCATGTTAATATCAGATTTGCAGAATACAAAATCTTAAAAATATAATTATTTTATTTTTTTCAGTTTTTTTTGTTTACGTATTGAATGAACAATTATAAGGATCTGAGATGTTTTTAGAGTATCATCAAGTCCAGGAAATGTTGTGTTTTGATATTTTGACAGACGGTGGCTGATTTTCAGTGAAATTCAAGCAAAACACATCATTCAAAAAATCAATGTTAGAGTTCTTCTATCCTCGACTTATATAAATCTTATTACATCTTTGAGTTACAATAAATATCTCTTTGAGATTGTCATTTATGTCATTCATAGATTAGCTATTTTAAGCATTCAATATAATTCACAGAAATGCTTTACAACAAATATTTAATACTACAAATTAAATAGTAAATTGATGTAGGATAGTATCTCGCAGGCATTATTGGCTTATGGTCATAATGGTGAATGACTTCTTGCACGCACTATTATTGCTCAATAGTTTAAATATCATGAGATCTAATTTATCAAGTAGTAGATGAAAAATTATTATTTATCACTAAGGTTATTGCCAATGTGCTAAATTATTATTTATGCTAGACATTATTGATTACAAGAAATAAATGTTAATTTAAAATTACTCTTCCTTGACCAAATTTATTAGAATACCTACAATATATTCCATCTATGGATGAGAACATATTGAAAGCTCGAATAGCATATCTCAGTTTTCATAAATTCTGCTAAGCTAACCTTATTCTTGGATGTTAGTGTGGTTCAGTAAGTATTTTAAGTGACATATTAACACTTGACACCGCTTCACAGAAAGCACTATGTTTTTTTTAATATGATTAAAAATATGTTATTTTCTTAATTTAAATTTAATGTATATCATCCTTAAATATTATTACTATCTGTTATTACATTGTATTTTCTTGTATTCACTTATTATTTTTTATACTAAACGAGTTTAAAAAAAGTTTAATATTTATTAGTTATAAAATTACATTAACTGCATTCTGGACCAAGTTATTCAACATATTCATAATGATTTTTAGGTATTTTATTGTTGTGAATGCACAGTTTGATTTTCAAATAACTGTGTGCAAAACATATATTTTAATTTGAAAAACAAAAGTTATTTTAATAAATTCCAGGTTCATCAGTGTTCACATAATATAAGTAAAATTTATTGTATTCTCGATTAAACACCAGAACAGAAAGGTTTCGGAATGATTGATAATTTTATTATAAATTAAAAAAACTATTTTATTTCTTGATAAATGGTTTGACAAATATTTAAAAAGTAGTGTTATTGATATACTAATAGTCAATGGATATTGAATCTCATTTGTCAGAAGTTTTGCTTTCTTCTTCAACAGTTGCTAAGGTCACCATGGCGCCCATGTTGTCTTCCTGTCCTTCCTTAAGGCGTTCCCATATTAATTCTGCTATTGCCTTTTGAGTCCGTCTTTCAAGTTTTTCCAGTTTTTTTGAAACATCTCGTTTTAAATCCCACTCAGGTTTCCTTGGTGCTAAGTTGGTTATATCCAGTTCCTCAATCACTACCTGCAAGTGAGAAATATAATCATTTAGTCAGTATAAATAATATGTATAGAGATACAGTAATAGTTGAATATTACTTAAATATACATATACTATACATAAAATTCTTTTTTCAACGCGTCAATCCAAGCACAAAAATAACGGCAGAAGTGGGATGCGAACCGCGGACCTTGGAAACCAACTATGCCCAGGTATTCATACCGCTCGGCGAACTGCGCCATTGCTATGCCTAGACTGACTTGCGTTGAAACTAGTATTATAGGCATAGCAATGGCGCAGTTCGCCGAGCGGTATGAATACCTGGGCATAGTTGGTTTCCAAGGTCCGCGGTTCGCATCCCGCTTCTGCCGTTATTTTTGTGCTTGGATTGACGCGTTGAAAAAAGAATTTTATGTATAGTATATGTATATTTAAGTAATAATAATATTGTAATATAGTCAATGATCTATAAAAGTAGATTAGAATATTGAAATAATAAAATAATATTCTAATAAAAATTAAAAAATTCATGTAATAGTTGAATAGTTTGATTTACTCATGATTCCTTAGTATTTACATAAATAAATGTTATTTTTTAGATTTTGCCCAAATAACAACTAATATAATAACTTTAATAATAACTTGTACAAACTTTCCTTGATTTTCATAATTTACTTTAATATAATATAAACAATAAATAACCCTGTATTGTAGATTTTTTTTTTTTTAGTTTAACCACTTCATGCTTATGCTCATACCGGTGCGGTTAAATTTTCCACGTCGTTATGATCACGCTCAAACCGGTAAGAGTGTTCACTTTCTGTTTTTGCTGCTCTCCCATATGTTCGATGTTTAAGCATATACAAAAAAGGGTCGGCTTCCAGCTGTATTTATGACGCATGATACACCACACGTCTTACAGCTAAAAAAACCCGGGCATGAAGTGGTTAATAGTCAGGGATCATGCTAAATTTACTTGTATGTAAATGTAAAAAAGAAGGTTAATTAAAATTACAGATAATATTAATTATCTTTTCAATTAATAGTTATTATTTTTAATGTAATATTCTTAAAATTATAAAATTCTTTCTAATTAAAACAGTGACAAATGGCGATAAAATACATACTAAAAGCTGTCCAATAATAAAGAATAAGAAGAAATTTAAGACTTTCTGAAAGTTAAACGAATTAAATTAATGCATTTGCAAGTATAAGAGGATTTTCAACATACTTTGGTGTCAGCAGCATCAAGTTGATCTTTGATTTCGGAAGTTACATCTCCTACATCAGCATCTGGCAACACGGCCTCTTTTAATGATTCATCTTGAGGACGATAACTGCGGAATTTAGGCCTGCAATTAAAAGTAAGTTACAATCAATACAAAAATTTATTTTTAGTCCGAATAATAAAATATGGACCTTTGTTCAGTAACTAATTCAAGGATTTGGCAGTAAGTTAAATCTATTGTAAGTAAATAAAATTAATTGGCAGTAGACTAAATTAATTGGCAGTATCCACTGTGTCAGTATTAATGTAATCAGTTATAAAATTAAAATGGCAATAATATATTAAATATTGGTAAAAAATAATGTGAGATGAATAAATAATTAACCCATAAAATGGAAACCTAACCTATTATTAATTACGATTCATAATTTATTTCTAGCCAAAAAAAAATCTATTGCCGATTGATATTTTTCTAGTGCCAAATTATTATTTTTTACTTACCTTTTTGGGTATTTATTCCTGATTGTTTGCTAAATAATTACGGCCCATTAATTGAATTAAATACTGCCAAAAAAAGTAATTCCATTAAAATATTTCAGACTTGTTAAAATTGTTATGAGGAGTAACTTCTTAACTTAACCTTACGATCTTTCAATGCATTGAAAAAGGAATAAACTCAATGTGATTGATATTAACAAACAGTGAAAATATTTTGATTTCAAACAAATCAATTCTACATAGACAAGTCGAAAAGGTAAAGGTTAAATAAAAATATATATATAATTAGGATAATGAGGAGAGCTACTAAAGAACCTGTCATTTTAACCTCGGTTTGATTTTTTTAATCTTAACAAAAAGTGTATCATTTTTTTTCGTTAAGTCATTCTTCAATGGTTAAAACACCCTCTGAATTTTTTGTTGCATGCTCACTGCCAGCCCTTCTGTTCAATCTTGCAGTTGAAGTGTTTTTAGGTTATATGATTGACAGACAAATGGTATACCTCAAATATTAAAAAATAATGCTGACACCCGTGCCAACACAATAATACTAATATGATTTAACTATAATGTGAACGTCAAACATGAAACATTCAGATGTTTGTGACAAACCTGGCTTCTGCATTCTCAATGACAGCCATGTGGCATAACGTTCATGTATACATCACATAATAAGTCAATACTCTGTAGCAACCTTTATAACATTTCATATATACATATACCATAAAATTCTTCTATGTTTCTGATTTGTTTTTAGTTATGAAGCCAGAAGAACAGTAAGGGAAATCAATAAGAGTATCGGAATTAATTACTAGTAAAATTGTTACTTACTTGGGAAGAGCTTCTTGTGGCGTTTCATTTTCGTTTTCCGTTCCCGAATCAAGTTTTCTCTTCAATAGTTTTAGTCTTTCTTTCCTTTTAATCGCCTCATCTTCAAGAGAGCCAACTTTATCAGTCATAATATTTGCTGTGTTTAACCATTCATAGACAATAAAAAATATTATTGTTTGGAGAACTGTCAGTTGTAATGTTGCCTGTAAATAAAATGAAGATCGAAGAAGCTTTCTTATTTATACCTACTTGGTCAATTGTTGTACCTATGGACTTATTAAACGTGGTTGTTAACTGGTGCTTCGTCTAGAACTAAGGCTCCGTAAGGATATTCCAGGATGTCTACAAAGCACAGAATATTACGAAGGTTTGAAAGATACGATTTTAGACTACAATTTTCTCTACAATATAATTATCCAAAAGTAATGATTAAAGGGAAACGTATTTTTGCTGGGAAGAAAGATTTTTTGTCTCATATTTTATCTTATCATAGAGATAAAAATAAAAAAACTCAATTTATGATGATAATATTTATTTTGTCAACATGACATCTAATTTTTCATACATACAATATTTTATTTTGCTTTGTTAACCTCTCCTCCCCGGTGATGTCTATCGACTACACATTGCTTGTAATAACTTAAATATCTCTGTAAATATAATACACACAGGGTTCAGATTTTAGGTATTCCTCCTTAATACATTTACGTATTGAAAAAGTATATATTTATAATAATAGGCACTCATCGGGAGCAGGAAATATTTTTCTAAAATCCGGAATAAATTCACCACTACAATCAAGACGCGTCAACTGTCATAAATCATTCGACCTGTCGGAATCGTGTGCGAAAATAAAATTAAAAAATACCCAGATGAGGCGTCATCTACACTCCTCACTCTCGCTGACGTACTAATATGAGTGAGCGAGACGGGAAAGCTCAGTTGGTCGGCTACTTCGAAATGATATCTTTGCGCGTCGGCACATCGATATATCGACAGGCCAACTAATGTTAGTATCTCTCGGAAGTTCACGCGAGAAGGTGCGTCTGGCCGTTTGAGGTCTTCGTCTGATGTTTTTCATGTTTTTAGCTATTAAATGTCAATTATTACTGCTTATTGACATCAACTATTGTAAAATTAAGCGATATCTTTGAATATTTTCATTTTTTCGAATTTCTACTCATTTTATTCACTTTAAATCAGAATGTGTAATGAGTTGACACCATCGGAACGCGCGGAAGTTTTTAGCATCGTAAAGCGAGGGTTAATCAAAAATATTTTTTGTCATTGACTTAAAGTGTTTTTTTTTATAAATGAATATCGTATGTTTTATAAGGAATAAATATACTTGCCTACACTTTTAAAATTAAATCTGACGATACAAGGTAAACCAAAGAGTCGTTATGATACGTAAATAAAATATGTTTAGTCATAATATTATTTTACGTTATCTCATAATTTTTTTTTAATCTATAATAGCTTCTATTCTTCATATTATAAGTATCTGGTATGGAGTAATTAATTTATTAAATAATCCGTCAGTATTATTATAAGCCTTAATCCTAATTTTAATTATCTTTCTGAAATATGTTAGAATGTGAGTAATTCTAGTTCTTGATTTATAACCATGAGGTCATTCTTCGACATCGACAATAAGCTTAATAATGACTTCTCGTTTGTTAAAAAATTCTGCAATGACTTTTTCGAATTGAATTTTACTTTTTCTTTCACCATGACAGATTTTCGTTGCGATGGTATATCAAGCACAAATGAGTTAGAAATATATTTAAATTTAATTTAAATTTATGTGTGTAAATCTGCTTAAAGAAATACAAAAAGTTTTCGTTGATTGGAATATAAAAAAAATATTAAATACAAATCTACTCTTATCTAAATCAGATTAGTTGAAATTTAATTTAATTTAAATCAATATGTAGATACAATTTAATGGAAGTATAATATATTATTGTAGTATCGGATACGGATTGATGACGATGAAATTCATACTAATTCCACCAAATCATAAGTATGTTTTCATCTTTTACATTTAATTTGTCAGTCAATTCAGAATTACACAACTAGAAAATAAAAAAAATTAAACAGGTATTTTATTTTATATTTATTAAATTTTGATATTGTTACATAAAAAATAACATACGATTAAGTAAAACTTTAATATCATAATAATAATTATTGTTCTTAATTACAAAACACTTATTCTAATAAAAGTTCTTACTCAACTAATCTTAGAACTTATACTTAATGTTTTATAATGGCATTATATAAATATAATTGTCTAAGCATGTATGAAGATTATAAAAATAGTTTCATACAATGCTTATAAAAAAATTAACATTAACTAACAATTGATATTAAAACCAATAAAATATTTATTGGAATAAACTGTTTTTACCCACTTGATAGACTAAGGCTCAAAATACTACATTTCTATAGTTTTGAGGAGTTTATTACTTACTTTTTGTGTATTTATCGATATATTTATTTATTCCTTAAGCTGAGTTAAGATTAATAACTTGAAAGTAGTGTCTATAATCTATCGTATATGTATTAATATAAATAATATTTACAATGTTTATGATGAGGTTTAATGAAATGGATACCTGACTAATGAAACGTATTTTTTTAAATTTAATATTTTTTTCCGAAAAACTATAACAAATACAAAAAGTTATTTTCTCAATTATTCCGATAATATTAAATATAATAAAGTCTTTCCTCTTCAGTGAGTATTCGAAACTTTTACTTTGTTTTCCAACCTTTTTGATTCACCGAAAAGAAAGTCCAAATCTTCGCTCAAGAAATTTCCTTTAGGAATGCCGTGATTAAGCGACAGGACCTTAGACACGATGCTCAAATCCTCCTGTGATCTTCCTCCGTGGGTCAGCCCGGATTGAAAGAGCAAATTTTTCAGATCGTTATTGGCCCTGTATCGATTTTGCTGCGGTCTAAAGTTTTGATTTCTGTTGTTGGGGTTGAAGAAGTTGTTATTGCTAAATTGATTATTAGAGTTTATTCCAAAGTTTCCAGTCGATGAAGAGTCGTGTCGGAAAACCCTCGTTGACGATTGCACATCGTTAAAGTTGTTCTGGAAGTTTGGCTCTCTCGGCAGCTGTTGTTGTGAGGATGGCGGCAGAGGGAGTCCGTTCTGCAGAGGAAACTGTGACGGTTGTCTTGATCGCAGATGAACCAAGAAGTCAACGGCTTCTCTCTGCGGAGGTTGTTGCTCGTTGACGTTGTTTGAAGGCTGTAGAGATATGCTCGGCTGGAATGATACACTACTGGTCACTAGATTCTGCTGCTGAGGCAACTGCTGCTTTTGTTGAAGTGATTGGAATTGTTGCAACTGTTGTTGTGGCAATTGCTGCTGTGTAGATAATTGTAGTTGCTGAGGCTGCTGTTGTGATTGCTGTTGCTGCTGCTGCTGTTGCTGTTGTTGATGCTGTTGTTGCTGTTGTTGTTGCTGTTGTTGTTGTTGCTGCAATAATTGTTGCTGTTGTTGGAATGCGTTAATTCTAAATTGATTCTGTTTTTGTATTTGATCTTGTTGCTGAATAAATTGCTTTTGCCTTTGTCTCTGTTCTTCTTCAAAGAGATATTGTTGCTGACGCTGCCTCTCGTTCTGGTTGATAATGAATTGCTGTTGCTGCAGAATTTGTTGTTGCTTCAGAAGTTCTTCATGTTGCCTCTGTTGTTTTTGTAGTTCCCGCAGTTGATCTTCTAAGATGCGTTGTTTTTGTTCGAGTTGTTGCTGAATTACAAACTGCTGCTGTTGAACTTGCGGCTGTTGAGGAATTGAAGGCTTAAACTCGATTGTAGGTTGACTTTGTTGGGTTTTAATTTGTCCTGATGAAAGATTTTTCAATTGTATCCGACTGACCGGCTTAAGCGGAGTTATGGGCTGCCTGACAGCTTGCTTGTAGATGGGAATGACGCTCCTTGGTAGACCTTGGGCGTCTTGGTGGACAGTGAAAGCTGCAACGAGAGGCGCTTGGAAAACTTGAACTTCATGATCTTCCAGCTGCTCGATGTTTTCTCCGTCCTCATTGTGAATAGGTTTAGGCGTAGTTGTAGTTTTAGGGGTGACCGGGACTGATTTTTGAAGGTTAATTTTTGATGAAATTGTCGGTTGTTTGGTGCTTGATACGATTGAGTTTTCAGCTACAATATCTTTTTGTACGCTTCTCGTCTGAGTCAAACTATTACTTATATTGGATGAATCTTTCGCTTCAACGTCCTCGTCCCTAAACGGATCGGGCGTTTGAAACGTCGTATCGTGTTCATTACCTTCGCTTATTCTGAGTGCCTCGGCAAGCTCTTGTTCGATTGGGGCTGGAGTTGCGACTGAAGAATTGTCAAAAGCCTTTTGTCCGTCAACTACAAATGAATGATACTGAACAGAAGGCTCCTGGTCTGACAATGATACATCCGGGTTGGGAATATTGTCATCGCTTGTTGCAAGAATTTCGTTAGCCTCTGTTGTATTGTATTCTGTGGTATCTTCTTCATCATTTAATTCCGAAGGCTCGTTTTCTAGATCTGTTATTGCCCTCAGGAGAGCTCGCCGTAAAACAGGATCAAGGCGTATCGGAGGTTTTGCGTCTAATTCGTTATTCTTGTCCGATGTCAAAGATTTTGCTGAGGCGATGCATCCAATCGCCAACAGGATCCCAAATATCTGAAATCGAAAAAAAAAACATTAGAAATGAACCATAGATGTGTACACATAAAAAATAAATTAATCATGACTCTTACCAACATACATGTTAAAATATATAAATAACATATGCAAAAATGAGGTGGGATGAACAATGATTCATGTTGTTGCCTACGAATCAAGAGTTTCTAATCTCCGAATATGTTTTGTAAAAATTAAATATCGATATTTTATCAACAATTTTGTGTCAATTTCAAAGCTATGTAAAATTAAAAAAAATTAAAATCCAGAGCGTAAAGATTGATATACAATGCATTTGTTAAATAAAAATAAAATATAGTTGGTAAAATACAAACAATACAAGTAGTTTTAAACTTATCATTACAAATTGCTTCATTGGTTGTAGAAAATAAACAGTGCACACTGCGACTGTAATATACCGGGTGAGTTTATTATTATTAGCCTACATTATACTGAATGCACGAAGTAAAAATGCGTTTGAGAAGTTTCGTCATGTTACAAGACAACTGCATGGTAATCGGATGGTGATTATTGCTGTGTAATTTGACGTGAAAGCTTCAGAGAATCGTTTGCGTTGTTTTACCAACACCGACTACGTGATCTCCACATTTAGGGTATGATCAATCATGGTACCGATCATCTTTAAGGTCACTCCAATACTGGCGTTTTCTCTTCTGTCTACCTGATTCAGAAATAAAAATATCTCACAAACCGAATGAAAGTATTGAAGTAAAGAGCATTAGATTTAGGAAATCTTGCTATGATTGTTCCATATATTTTGTAAGTCGGTATAAAACTATGAATATAAAATTTGATTTATATCGATATATATTTTAAAAGTATTTATACGACAATTACAAATAAGTATTTAATTATTCTATAAAAATGTACGGTATTACAAAATTCAATTTTATAGGCAAGATATAAAATGTTTTGTAGATGTTTCCGAGTGAAACATTAGGTGCTGATATGTCCTAGAACAAGGAATGGACAGTGGCAGCTGAAAATACTAAGTGGCGGCAATTTGTGGTAACCAAATGTTTCAGATATGGAACGGATATGGGAAAAAGAGGCTATGTGCTTATAAGAGTAGTTTTCTTGGTAGAATTCTACATATATTTGATTATCAAATTTGGTTTTTCATATGTCACTGATATCATTTATTTATACTTAGTTATTCGAATAAATCATTGCATTTTAATTCGATAAAATAATAATCATTTCAATTTAAAATACATAATTTTTATTTATTCGAAAACATTAAATATAATATGTTAATGCAAAGTAAATATTATATCTATAATTAAATATAGCAATGTTTATGCATAAGGGACCATCAAAATTATTGCAGCGTGAATGAATTGGTCGAGATTAAAAACGTGAAGAAAAAT
This sequence comes from Glossosoma conforme, assembly GCA_022606575.1. Classification (NCBI taxonomy): domain Eukaryota; kingdom Metazoa; phylum Arthropoda; class Insecta; order Trichoptera; family Glossosomatidae; genus Glossosoma; species Glossosoma conforme. The sequence goes on along the minus strand of JAGTXR010000100.1, from coordinate 3,238,434 downwards.
CAATTACAAAAATTAATATTTGTTTTCAATTTCTTTATGTGTACTCACTACGCGCCTGATTTATGAACTCATTTTCTAATATCAAAAACACTTTAAAAACATTGTATTCATAAATAATTCCAGCGATGTTATTAGCTCTGAGGTAATCAGCTATTACGACTAACGCACCATCATTCAAATTCCTCTTCAGTGAAGCAGTATATGTAATTCCGTATACATTCTTGTTCCGTTTGATGATACAGAATATAGATGCATCTCAGTAATCCGTAAATTGTAGGCACACACATATTATTATTAAAAATAAATTGCTTAGATTTTATCATTTTGTTGAACAAGCAAAGTTTAATCCGCTTAATACTACAATGAAAAAATTATTATTCCTTTGTAAGAGAAACCCGTTCTAAGATCTTTGAGATAAACCGATATTTCAAATACTATCAAAGCATTACTTATTTTATTAAATACCTATATAATAAAAAAGCATCGATATGAAATACTTAATATATTTCTATTAAGGGGATTTTTTGGGTGGGTTAAGGTGGGTTCTCAACACTACTGATCCATTACATCGATAGTTATTTTTTACTATAATTAAATAATATGAAAATATGATATTCAAGACAGAGTAGTATGACACATGTGAAGAAGGAAGATCCATATGACAAAAAGCTAGGTCACAGAGGAGGAAAGAAAGCAAGGTTATCATTATTTCTTTATTGTGTAATCGACATTAAGTTAATATTTTACACCATAGATTTTAATTCATATTTCTAAGACGCATCACTGGATCGGCATTGAATTTCTTAAATGACTGAGATTTCTTTTGTTTTATTTTTAACTTTTAGTCATTACCACAGACAATGGCCGGGATATCTTTAGCAGAGAAGACAATAAGTATTTCATACTTTAACAATGAATATGAAATAGGATAACCTTATTGCATATTTCTAGTTTCATTGTTATGCAGTAATTCTCCTTGCAAATGCATTGATTTTATCAACGGTTAACCTTGTATTGTCATGCAAATATATTTACATTTGATTTGTTCTCAATAAAATAAAATCTTTTTTTTTTCTTCAAAAAATATGAATGGAAAACGCTATGACACACCACAAATAAAATAAAGGCGGTTGTAATTCAATTTATCGTTTAAAATCTACGGAGAGTCAACCGATAAATAAACATTTTATGAAGACTTTAATTTCGTGACCTCTCTTAACAATTCATATGTATGTATTCTTTTCAAGGATCTCAAAAAATGCTATATGATGAGGCAATCAAATTGAAAATATTTTAAATAATAAGTATAACGCTTAACTCATCTGTCATATAATCTTCAGTCATTAAGGGCTTCAATTATTATGAATCGAGATCAGGAAGGTTTTCATACTCAAACTCATGGCTTTTGAGTTCAGCCTATTGAGGCGAAATTAATTATTCATAATTTGAAACACCGTTACAGGGATACTCATTAGAGTGTGATGTGTTTGAAATAAATAAATTGTTATAATTACCGTCAAAACTACGTATTTTCAATTGTGAAACCTAATTGGATTAAAAATAAATGGATTTACTTATGAATCTAGAGTTTTATTTGTTTCATTGCTTAAAAATCTTATAAATATATGTAATCGATGAACTATACGTACAGTCTAATACGATCACTGTTTTAGTATGAAGGCTCGCTTGTATGTTTGCAACTCAAATGTTAATGATATGTTGAAAATCAATTGTACTTTTAATTCACCGAGTGAAATTACACAATTATGTTATCTAGGTTTTTTATTATTTCAATATTTGTTTGAGTCACGATAGTTATTACCACTGAGGGCGTTCACATATTTTCCAGGTAATTTATTTCGACAAATAATCAGCAGGTAAGACAATCGTGCAATCACTCCTGTCTCTACATTTCGTCAGTTTCGGCAATCAATCATCCGCTTACAGAGGCCGTAGATACATATTATTATTAAGTGTTTGTTTTATTTATTTTGTGAGTGAGTACCGCTGTAAATAAAAGATGTGCTAATAATACTAATCTACTACACACAATAAAGTCATTACACAGAGAACACACATGTATAATTGAACACACAATAATCCATATTATCTTATGGATTATTGTGTTATACGCGTCGAAAAAAATCATGATATACCATCAATAAAATAAGAAATAAAAAATACATTTATAATGTATTCCGCCATTTATTGTTTATGTACTATTATAATCGTATGTATAAAATTTGTTATATCTAGTAACCCAGAGAGGTGGAATGAGTGAGACATTTTAAGGACCATAATGTATATAAATGTATTATAAGCCTGTTTATTTAACTTAATATATATAAAATTTAAAAATTCACTGTGTGTGAACTGTTAAACATGATATCTTATAAAAACAAATTTTGCTTTTTGCTTTTGTAAATATTGCTTAGCAAAATATACAAAAGCTCCCTCTATTCCTCAACTTTTATTTTCATGAGCCTAGTGATTATAATTTTTACGTTGGAACAGATCTTAATTGGTGGTTGTATGATTATATTTACGAGCTGCAATAATAACCTGTGAAATTATTCATTCATGGACTATTTTTTCTAGAGGCCGTGCTATATGGGGATATGTACTTCCCATTCAAGACATACTTTTTGTTTCATTCATGACAAAGGGTTAAGGACTAAACTAAACATAACTTAAAATCACCTAAAAACAATTAATAATCATTCTAACTTACTCGTTTAGTATACAGTTTTTTTTTGAATATATTACGTTACTTTTAATAAAGTTTAAGAACCTATTCATGTACGCTACTATTACAACATTATCGGATGAAAATAAAAATAATAAGAAAAAATAAAAATAATAATGAAAAATCATGTGGGTTTATATAATATGAAAATTCCAACCTTTTTTTAACTTATTATAAAAATAATTTAACCGTTTTAAAATGACATAATCACCGTGATTATTTAGTATATGAATTTGATCGGTTAAAGCGATCATTGTTTCAGTAGAGTATGAAACGATAATAACAGTAGAACGTTCAAACAATAATGTCCAAAGAATCAGATAATTGAAAAAAATTCATACATATTATTGAATTATAATTGAAAATTTTGAGGTTCAAAAACGTGAACAAAGGTGACCAGTTTATGTAGTTGAGGTGAATAAGGAAATTGAATATGTTTGCTCTATCTGAGGTCAGTTAATGCCTATAATATAATGGACATACGGGCATTCTTGCATTAGGCAACACTGCCAACAGGTTCGGAGATAGTGCAGTAGCAAGAATCTTCTACTAAATGTTATGAAACAACTTTTGTTCTCACGATGCTGTACTTCATTCCGTGCATCCAAGCCAGAAACATGTCGACCTGATCCAACTTTAGTCAGACGCATCATGCAAGACATGCATGGCCACCGCTGGAAACTAAACTGTAAACATGTCTACGACAGCTGCACGAGTATACGAACATAAGTATTTTGCTTATGCATCTATAACATTTTTCATCTTTCGTGTAACTTAGATATATCTCCGTGCTGGAAGAAACTATATGAAATTTCAACTAATACTCAGTAATTTGGCCGCAGATCTCTAGTAATATTTATTAATTAAAATGGACTGTTAAACAATGCTTGAAACAATAAAATTGCAATCAATCATATGGCTTTTTTAAAGCTCACGACAAGTCGTACCTGTGTCAGAAAAAATGAAGAGATTATAATATTAGATGGCAAAAAAGTATTGCCGCTGGGCGGTTATTTAATATTTAGGTACTTATAAAGATACGGTGTAGCTGCAAGGCGCGTTGTAAGAATTACGGTGTAATTAATAGTAAGTGAGTGGGAGCTTTATTTCTTTCTCGGTGATAGTGTATTAGCATGTTTCAGGCAGGGAAACTAGAGGCGGGGTATCATAATGAGTTGTGGGCGAGCATTATCTCTGCATCAGCCTCTGGCGATCATTATGTTTGGACATTTGCTTATGAACACCATTTAAATAAATGCGATTCAACATGTAGCTCTATTTGGGTTATTAATCTTCGGTAACTAGGAAAGCTCGGCTAGACTGGGATAATAACCTCAAATACATTTACGGCTCAGAATTAATAATAAAACTTTCTTGTAATGATTTCATTTGCAAAAAATGTTTTATATGCGAGACAATCATTACAACACTGCAAATGTTTTCATTGATTTTTTGATATTTAATGTATATTAGTGTTTTTTTTAAATAAACCACTTTAAAAAATAATTATTTCTAGGCGTATTTTAAGTACGATGTTCAAGAAGTTCAATTTAAATTATGATTTAAGTAATGCCTTCCTCATAATTTCTTTTTAAACCGTACAAATACGAATTATAATATTGATGTACAAAAAACATTGTTCTAAAATAGAAATACGTAACTATTTAATAATGATAATTATTTATCATTACTTTATATATTTAGTAGTAAGGCCGAACAATTTTTGTCTCTTACAATCTGCGACAACGCATAGCAAATTTGTAACGATGAAGTTTAAAACCATTCTTGATAAAATTGATGATGACATGAAAAACAGTATTAAACATATCAGATTTAAAATAACTTTCTAGGTGAATCACGATTTGTTTTCTGTTGTTTCATTTACGCAAGTTTCTTCCTATTTTTGCAAAAAATTATTCATTCTTTCGTTGTTTTGAAGTATTATTTTTTATTAACTTTTATTGAAAAAAAAAAATGCTCTAGACATCATACGATTGTTTAGTCCACCTGCGTAAATTAAGGTACGAGAATCGATCATTACATATATATGGACATATAATTATGACGGTAGTGTAACGTAAATAGTCTGTCGAGAGTTAGAAGGCGTGTTAAAATAAGATTTCCATAAGTGGTCGACAAATAGCCAGCACTTTGCGACGCTGAAGCATTAAGATGCGCGGAGATCACAAGAGGCTGATGTCTCCACGTCTGCTTGGAAGAATTTCACAACAACTTCCGGTCAAATAATTAGAATTGTTCAGCCGTTTATCGTCGCACTGCGTCGTGTGACCGAAAATGGAAATTGGGTAATACTTGAAGATTTTATCAACTTGGACGCATGGAGAGTCGCTTAAAAATCTAACGGTAATTTCAACAAACGTATCTCATTATGCGACTCTCTTTTTCTATCAGTGGGAAAATACCAGTGTATGTACATAACAATTACTACATTTCATTCTTCGATATTTGTCACAATGCTTAATTAATCATTTGTTGGAAATTTAATATAAATTTGGGTAAAAAATGTATTCCCATTTATTTTTTGAAATACCTATATAGTAATTCTAAATACTCGTATTTTGATAATTTTTGGTGGAATTACATAAATATAATATTATATGTCAAAGAAAGTATTTAGTTTATACTTAATTTTTATTGATGAGAAACGTTCCAAAATATTCCAATACCATGTCATGTCTTGAAAAACCGAACGGTTGGTAGCAATACGAAAGAAGATAGATAATTAACGCAAAGTACCAAAGTAAGATGATAAAACCTAAATAATATTTACACTTGTATTACTTTTATTAAGAGGCTACAATATACTCGTATGATTGTATGTATACAATTGGAAATAATACATATTTTTGTCAAAAAAATAACGTCTTATAATCAACATATAATGTAAATAAAGATGGTGGCATTTGAATTTTACTACCAGGTTATTTTGATTACACAAATATTTTATTAAAAATATAAGATTGCGAATGTTGACTGTAAAAAATTTTTTTACTCTTACACATAGTCAGTCTTGTCGAGTGCAGACATAACATTACGGAGATGAACTTTTGCAATTACAATGATTTATAATGAGTATTCTTCAACTAGACTAATTTGAGATCTTTATAATTACTAAACATTAATTGAGCGCTTTAAGTATGTACTCGTATTTAGTGTTCTTAGCTCTCAGCAAAATACCTCGTGTATTCTTCACATGCCCGGGAAAACAATTATTAGCTGTCCATGCTGAAAAATGATACGGCCATTCAGGGGTCAAGCGAGTATTTATCTCGTTGTGCAATATGAACTGACAATGGTCCGCAGTCAAGTTGGGTTCAACAGACTCACATTCAAATATTAATCACACCCATGTTTATAGTTTTGACCTCTTGGTATTACGGATCCATTATTTCCTCGGGGGTAAATTTGGAATACAAAATCTATCAACTTTCTACAGTCAATTTATGTTATTTAATACTAAGAGTTATCATTGTTATAAAATTATATAATGAAGTCGTTTTACTTACGAGTATTAAATTTATTTATATTACATTAAATTTAATACTCGTAAGAAAAACAAGTATATATATCGAGTTTACACGTATGACATAAATATTTTTCGAATAATACTTAAAATGTGATTAATATAGAAATTAATGACTTTTAGATTCAGCAGTATGAGGTGAATTGTTTTTTTATATTTGGGACTGCCACACTGGACAAATTTAATTGTAAAGGAAACGCCTACTATTTGACTTCTCGAAACCAAGTTATTAGTACGTAGTGTAGGATACATTCGTTAAATGCTTTAGTTTATAAGAATTGTAGAATTTGTGCATTAAAATGTACTTACGTTCTCTAAATGATCAATATTACATGTTTTCATTATTTGTCAATTTCTTTTGAGAGTTTGTAACGTTGTATTTGGATTACCTGACACAGAAAAATATTTTCGTATGAAAACTAAACTTTATGTTAATAGCGAAAAAAAAGACAATTATGAATAACTGGTAAAAAAGTTACATCGTTTCTTTTTGGTAGAAGTCAGTATACAAAATTCATTGTATTTTTTAAAAATATTTTTATTTTTGTTACGAAACATCAATTCAATCATAAATATGTACGAAACTAACTGTAAATGATTTTCTCAGTTGAGCCCATATTGTTTTTACATTATCAAATCAATATTTTCTCATTATTTTTACATTACGTAACTTGATTACCTGAACTTATTAAAGTAAATTAATAATTGATTTCTCAACACACTCATGTGAGCAACCAGGTAACGTGTTAACTGTCAAACAATTCGCAATAAAATCACGTAACGGAATCATTCAGGCTGATTATAATATAGAACAATGGAAAGTGACAAAAACAAACATTCTCAACCTGGAGGCGAAGTTCCCACGACACCTCGTGTAGATAATTATATGTATCCTGAAATAATTTACAAAAACGAAGAGGAAAACTATACGCAGGCAGTTAAATACTACTCTTTATATAATAGTAAGCACATTTTCTTCTTCTTTCTAAGAACCCTTGACAGAACGATGGCGATCATTGAATTTTTTATTGTTATCTTACACAAAATATTTTCTCTTTATATTTCATTATACCAACTATCAGTTTTTGTTATTTGTGTGTATTTGAGTATTCTTCTCCAATATCAAATAATATTTATTGAAAACAAAACACACACTAATAGTTCTTAAAAATAAAGTTGAGAATACAAATATACCTATCAATATATACTTAGCAATAAATACCTAGCAAATATTCCAAATTTGGTTGATAGTAAACAAAGAAACATACATTTTGACAAATATTTTACGATTGTATTAATTTCAACTTTTACTTAATAACAAGCCTTTACGATTATATTCTCGTATGTAGGATTTAGAAAATAATAAAAATATGGAAATCTCACAAATTCAAAATAAATAACATATTTGAATATATAACCCAGCAATAATATGTAGATGATTTTGGTTTGACGGTAATTTTTGTTCGTTATTATATTTGCCGATGTATGAATGATTAATATTACTTACTTAACTAATTTGTCTATTTACAAAAAACGCAAAAAACTATCTATTTCATATACAAATATGTATTCGTGTTACACAAATCTGCCTTGTTTCTTCTACTGATTACACAGAATACTTTTAATTATATGAATCACATTTTTAACTAATTGCTTTTATCAAAACTGAACACTTTTCTTTCTGCATATGGAATGTTGGAATGAAATGACTTGATTAAAATATAACCGTATTTTCAAATTCTTCACAAGTGTTGGCATGCATATAATATGGCGTGAAAATGTCAATTATGATTCTTCGGAAACTTATCTGATAAAAATATATTTGTTTTATTATACTTATATATATAATTTAAACCAATATAGAATCAAAATTTCGTTAAAGCTTGTAATTAAAGAATTGTGGAAACTTCAAAAATCATTGATCGAAAATATTATTCGGCGGTATTGTACATGCCAAAAATCATACATATTTTCCTTCTGTGTATTAAATAGGTAGACATCAACGTGGAGTGACATAATGGCGCTTATCGGTGTACAGCTCTCGTTGTGTTTTCGGACAACTTGACAATGTTATTGACAGATAAAGAAACTATTTTCTCCTTCGCCACACGAAAGTATGATTAACGTCGCACGAATACGTATGTACCTACTCAATACGCATTACCATAAAAGATGTGCGCACGTAATAATATTGTTATGGGGCTACACGTAATGATTTGTAGATTGTGATTTATTTCAAGCGATTGAATATGTGAGCATACTTTTAAATTATACGTTCCATCTCACGCGAGCTGACATTTGAATTCATAACGACAATGGACTCTAATTACCGACGCAACTTTTTGCGGGCTCATCTAATAAAACACGTTTGATCAAATCAGCCCCGAGGCTTGGTTTGCTATCGCTTTTCGATATCGATTGTTCAGAGATAAATAAAAAAATATTAATCAAGAGAAATACTTTTTAATACTAATTGGCGATCTCTCATTATTATTTCGTCTTCTACGCAAAAAAATACTATGAAAAAGAAAACGTGATCACATTTTTTATTTCGCAATTTAATTTTGAAGTATATTTATAATTTCAAAGATACAAATTATAAATGGAAGGAATGTTTCCGCGCCATCGTTGTTCAGATTACATAATACTAATAAATTAATCACTGGAAAAGCTTTAAGACCTCAATAAACAATCTAGCCAATTCGTTCGGAAAATGGCCGTTATTATCAGTTAAAATGATTCAAATTGCTTATATATTCATAAGAGTTTACTCGTTTCTAAAAAAAACAGGAATTTTCTAATTTTACGTAACGTAAAATATAAAAAATAATATCGTTATAAATACTGCATTGGCTTATTATAATTAAGAATACTGTCTAGTCATTGTTCATATTCGTATAAAATATGCATGATGATCAATTATCGCATTATTTCATTGCACATCGGCACAAGATGAAAGTATTGATTATGGCTGCTGACAAAACGAGAATGTACTCTTATATATAAAACGGTGGGAAAAAAATTAGCGACACACTCTGGAGCTGAACGGTGACGTCAGAGATGGAGCCTTAGATAGGGATGCCAATTTATTTTAGAGAGTACAAGAAGTACTGGTGTAAGTCTCATTGATCATCAGAAGGTGGAGACTTCCTTAACTTGACACAGCGGATTGTTAGCAACACGACATTTAATACGCGTCACCTTGCAGCACACCCAAGACGACAACAAGTCGCACTACACCAATAATCTCACAATGGTTAATGACATATTATCTTTCGAATTCATGTCATCAATTGTGAAGTCGAGAAAATGTATTTAAGATACCTATCATATGTTATAATGAGACAGATAAAAGATTTGGGAATTTGTAATGCTTGCAATTGATAATATGTTAAGTTCATGACTTTATCGATCGAGTTTATTCATATATGAAGTGATGACTGGTTAATGATTTGTTCGATTAAAAAAATAAGTGACATTTAACACACAATATTACATAAACAATTTTAGATACTAAAAAAAATATACCCAAACGGAAAAAGTCACATTACTATTACTATACCGTATCTGCTTTGGGATCTTTCAGATGCAAGATAAATATCTCGTTCTCAATCACCACACATACTAAAATTCCGCCGACAACACCAGGGAATGATCTTTCAGGATTACGAGAGCCCAAGGTTTTTGAGAAGATTAGTTCATGTTCTTCAGTAATCGTTTTCTATTTAGAACAGACGATTGTTTTGGCGGTTTAATCAAATATTGGTAGATAGTGAAGAGTCTTAAGATAACATGATTATACAGGAGAACATTTTATACAACAGCTGCTCTTTCTGCAAGTCTCCTGGAAAATATTTTGCATAGTTGTGTTACATATAAATGGTCGCGGTAGCTATAATAACTTTAAAATTATCATAATTGGTGAAAATGATTACATATATTGTATATTTAAACTGAAAATATAAAATAGCATGCAGCTGAGTACTAACGATAATAGAAGAAGAAAACACTCCACGAAAAATATTATTTTATGCGGTTGTGACGAGTTTCGTTCAAATGAATATAAATTGTCTGGGCGGTAGATTACGAACATATTTAATAGTGAAAATGGCCACACGGTGGCGTTTTGTTCTCTGGTGGGCAGATGGTCGCCGGAGAAAGTCCCGCAGTGTTGTCCTCCGTGCGAAGATGATATCCGCAAAACACACAGTGTAGCGACCATTATTGGAATTTTATTGGGTACCTACAAGCGTTATAAAGTAATTATAGAATGTCTAACTCGCTGATTTAAAGCTTATGTGTAACCATAAAATAATGAAAACTTTACTATTCTTTTCAAGAACATTTAAAAATGCTCTTCTAACACTCACGTTTCTTTTGTCATGTAATCCAAAGCCCACCAAGAAACAGGGCTAGAAAATTACTTCAATTTCGTCAAATAATTGCACCTTTACATCATCATCATCTCCGTGCCCGTTCTCCTAATTGCACCTATTAAACAACCGCTTTCTTAAAAAAAACTAAAATATAAAGCATGTTTCTACTACAATATTTTGCATGGAGCATTCAGCTCCACCTGTTTACAGTTAAGTTGGCAACAATCGCTGCATTCTCATTGATTTTCGAAATGTGCATAAGAAAAGTAATAGGTATTTAAAATTGAAAGCCTGGATAGTAAATTTAATTAGCTGACATATCACAATGAGGTATTTGTATATTAATTATTGGAATACATATACAAGAATATACCTATTTTAAATGAAAAATACTTGAGGAATGTACATTAGAAAAATCAAATATATGAACAAATTTACTCAAAGGTAAAGGTATGAACTTAAAAAAGATGGATATATTGAAAAATTAATAGTGATAATTATAATAATAAACAATAATGCATTAATTTAAATGTTTTCTAAGATATTTAATTAATACGATCAGTACTAGAAAATTCGTAATGAGCTAAGCGTTTATTTGATACAATGTTTAGCAAAATAATCATATTTGAAAAACATTCTTAAAATTTTGATTCGATCTTAATATATAGTTGGGGACATTTGCCGAGCCTATTTTATTACATTATTTGTTTTTCAGTCACATGTGGCTTACATTACGAAGCGCTTTAGATCGGGAGAGTACTGAAGCAATAATAGCTCCTACAGATCCATAGAACAAAGATCCATAGAACACTTCAGCACGCTCTACCAGGTTAACTGAAGCCGTCCACTTTCTATGACCTTCGCAGAAACACGATTGAAGAGTCAAGTTTACCGGCTATTATGATAAAAATGGATTCGACCCGGTATTTTTTTTAATAAGCCCGCATTGTTTCAGTTCTTTTCAAAATAAATTAAATTTTTGAAAAGAGTAATCACATTTATGCTTTCTGCAATTTGTAAAATAAGCCAGCAGTATGATCGTTGTATTTAGAAATCTAGAAATATTATTATTTTACTAGTAATATAAGGAAGTATCTATTATATTTGTTCAATAAGATTATATCGTCTATTTGAATTTAAATATATTAAATACATCATAATTATTTTACTATTTATTATACAATCACGCCAATTTTTGAGTATATTGAATAGGATTCGGTGAAAGATTTTTCTCACATTATTACAATAAGATTGTTATACTATCCATTTTGTACTATTAAGGTGTGTGGGAATAATGTGGCCAATTAAAATAAGAGAAAAATATTTAGTAAAATGATTATATATGATAATAGTCGTTTACTATTCAATGCAAAATTGAAAATGCGCGATTGTACGAGTATAATAGGAAATGAGAAAAATCAATTTACATTGGATTAATTTATTTAAATTTTTAATATAACCCGTGCAAAAGAGCACAACAGGTCAAAACCAACAAGATATAAGAGGTTCAATTGGGATGGTTGGATGCTCTGCGCTGAAAGGATGTTTGTGTAAGTAATAGAGAAATTGCAATAGTATTTTGGTTCCTTGAAGAAATTCAAAATGCATGAATGGGTAATAGGTATGCTTGTAGAGAATTCAAAACCTAGCCTGAGAGGCTTGGTAAGTATTTTTTTTACTATTTTTGGTCGACATTAACATTGACTTTATAGGGTATATAGGTGTTCACTAAATGTGCGACGAGTCTGTCGGTAAAGTGACTATAAAATGAAATGCAAGACATTTGATAAATTCGAACGATAATCGATAATTATCATCCACAAATGACTCATTTGAGAATACGGAGTGGACTTAGATTACTACGGAATATAATTAATTGTTAAACCGCTCATTAGAACCGAAATACAATTGCAGTAAAAGACATTAATTTTCATCGGGATTGAACCTTGATTAATGTAATGTAAATATCGTGATGAGATGTTAAGGGTCTTGACTGTCACGTGATCTGTTGATTTAATAACGTATAACTGCCGAATCGTTATAAAATATATTAAATACTTGTGGTAATAGTTCATATTCTAAAAAATGACAAAATATAAATATGAAGAATATTTGTACATAAAATTCGCCCTGTGAACACCTGTGAACACAAAAATCAGTCATTTGTAGATGATGATGATGTAATTGCAGGCTGTAGTGTAATGAAGATGAGGGAATCACAATTACAGGAAAATCACAAACAGTAGCCATACTCAATAAATAACAAAGATAATATAATCTATCTCTTGGTTCCCAAACACATGGCTCCTTTACAGCTTAAGGAATAAAATAAATTGTAAAAACGAGTATACTCGTATGTATATTATAAATGGCCCCGTATATAAATGGCACACGACTCTTCATGTTCTTGCTCCAGCACTATCATCCTCGTGAACTTTCCACATCACGATGAGCAGATCTCGATCGACATAGCGATGATTGTCTTAAGCCTGGTTGCATCCAATCCGTCAATTTATCTTATAATGAGACAGGTGAATTAAAATGATCACATTTTATAACTATACCATATCTGAATCCAATTTGAATTATGTTTCAATCAGATCACTTCGATTTACATTCAACGAAAAATATTATGAATAATAAATATAAAATTTAAGCACAACAACATATGATTTCTTTTAAATTTACTTTAAAACATTTAAATGTTTAATCAAGTTCTGAAATACATGTTTAACAATATTCTTAATTAGTTTATATTTTTTTTATAATAATGCTATGTAATGCATTAATCATGATATTTATTAATGAATAACATGCCAAGATAAATAAAAAATTGGAATGAAATATACATGTAATTATATGTAAATGTACATACATTTAGGCTAATATTTGTCACAAAAAAAATCTTTATCTAATCGCATCAGATAAAAGATCAAATTAAGCATTCAACTACATGTAAGATATTTAAATTTTTAATTGTATATTTGCTTATGGAAATACACATGTATTCAAATAAATTTTGTAATCTGAATCAAAGGTAAAGTATCCCGTTTTAGTATTTGGTTTGTATAAGAATCGGGTTGCGCAAGTTCTGGCATTAACTAATCGATCTGTAACAAAGAAAAGCACGAATAATCAGTTTCACAAAAGGTTTTGTCTAAAAGGGCGACGATATTATTCAAACCTCAATATCTTATTACACGTTATCTCTCATTGAATGTCTCACTGAATGATGTTTCGTCATGCGTGAGTGTGGCGTTAATTGCGGTAAGTAGTCAGTACATTATGAGTGAGCGCACTTACTGTACATTTACCGGTTGATTGATGAAACTTAACAAAACAATTGTCTGCATAAAGAAGAGAAAACACTTAACAACTCTCCATATAAAAGCTTTTCTTGTAACACGCACCTATATATAAACATTATATATTATAATAACATATTATTATTTTAATGATGGTGATACAATCAAAACAAATACATTATTTTGTACTTAAATAATGAATTGCATTTTTCAACGTATGGCTATCGGTGTTTGTCAATAGTCAGCGATGCAAGATAAAGAGAATTTTCTTGGAAAACTATATCATGGTTTTAATATACGTGCAATTTTAAAACAATAATATAATAAGTTGCTTTTATAATTAGCGTACTTTTAAATAGTAAAATGCTAAGCTTAACATTTTCATTTGGTGTTTTGAAATAGGCTTCTGTAATACTTGTGATTAAAACGCATCGCATTAAAAACGGAACTTCTGTACTCTCTCGATGTATCATCTGAAGGTGATCTTGACTTGTGCGAAAATATTCAATCATTGGTTTCTCGACAATTGCTTAATTAATGTGTATCTTTTTTGTCTAAATAACGTTTAAATAATAGTCACATTATTTGATCTTAAAATCTATATGTAGTTCAAGTAAATAATTAATACCATCTTATGTATGAGTATAATATTTTTGATTTTGATTTTAGATTAAGTGCATATTTGTTATCTGACCAATCTGATCTCAGCGCCTTGGAATGAATTAGAAAATAAGTCTTAGAAATGTATACTAATTTATTATGTTTTTTATTACACATTTCTCATATTACCTACTCCTACGCTGGCAATAAATTAATAGAAAACTTGCTGTTAGTGAATTAAATTGCACTGCACCAATGGTCTAAGATATTTTTGATTTATGAACCTAAATAAATCAAAGTTTATAAACGGTATTGGTGGCGTTCCGAGAGACTATCATTTCATGTAATCATTCAATTGTCTCAAATATATCTTATATTAGAACATCGTCATTACTGACTACTCTTCCTGACCTAAATACGTAATAAACAAAACTTTACCACAACATTTTATCCCTAAGGTTTTTGCACTACTTTACCATGTTTGCCATAATTTCACATTTCAAACCACTATTCTCTCACCATTATAGAGCACTCTGATATGATAATTAATTTAATATTTGGTTTTTAAATATAAAAAAATGGAAGCTGACAAAAGGCCTTGGATTTCGCGAAGTATTTTTTTCAAATTGGCGTTTGAATACGTCAGAAATTTAATCAAATGAGTTTTAAAAAAATATATAAAAATATTCTTAGTATGAAAGCACAAGGAGAAAGTAGATTCACTGCAGCTATGATTTATAAGTAAATTGTAAGGTAGAGATGCCCACTTGAGTAAATAATGTTATATAACGCTATAATGTCTACCTTACGAGACATAAATTATGACAATAGAAATATCACTGACACAAACGGCGGCAATTTGTAGCACTTATTTTCTTTCTGCTCACCGGCTTTAATCTGAGGGGAATTACCTTAATTGTTCTCCACTTGGGAGAATGCTCTTAGGGCTGCCAGAACACTTTACAAGCATCGTTTACATAGACAGCGATTTTGTGTGAGCTCAATAGTCAAAAGTTATTTTATTCATTATTCGACTCTATGTAATACATTTTATCATACGACTAATATATATTAGTCGTATGATAAAATGCTTAAGCCGTAAGCAACATTAAAGTTTGACTTTCACAAAAATACTCTCTAAGAGAATAATACTAAAGTCAATTAATTTGTTCGCATCATTTTTAATAAACCCTTAACTGTCTTTCTTGTATAAATACCCAATATCTATTCTGGAAACATTTCGATTCCACGAAGTGTGTATCTTGTAATTTTCATATTAAAAAGAGTAAATCTATGATTTTCTACCTCTTTTAGAAAAAAAGTTATCTATGGAATCAGGCAAACGCTTTTAAGTTAAACCACGTGTTGTGGTTTATTTGCTCTGATATTTCAAACACCGTTGACAGTTTTTATCGTCAGGATTTAATACAAGAAACATCACAACCTTACGAGGATCCCTGCAACCGTTGTAAAATACATTAGTATACGAGTATTTGCCGCCGATTGGTAAAATATATAAAAGGTTTCAGTGTCTGCAAATAGTTTTGTTCTAAGTCATTATTTCTTTCTCATTAATTAATGGAGATAATAAAATCTATAAATAATAAATAGATAATAGAATTTATAAGTACATATTTTTCATGATGGCACGACTGCGACCCCAGCGCCTCGCTGTTCGGGTCGCGGCTCAAAATGAAACTTTTTCAAATGCCGCAGGGAAACATGTAAACATTACTATTATAATATGTTGGCTGTTGTAGCAGACAAGGGAATATTAGCAAAATACTTCGCGAATTACAAATGACAGCTTTGCAGCAAATATGACACAAAGTATACTGCATTGTGAAATTAAATGTTTACGACGTGAAAATACGATTGTTTGAATTATATATTATACGAGTATTAGATAAACTGATGTCTCATTGAAGTTTACATTTCTACGAATAATTTATCACGGAAAGGTAAAGAAACGATATATCTTTATAAATATTAAATATTCTAAGAATGTGGTAAAATATTAGATTATTTAGTACACCCTAGACCAGTGGTTCTCAACCGGTGCACCGCGGTGCACTGGTGCACCGCGAGCTTGTTGCAAGTGCACCGCGAGAAAAATGAGTAAAAAAAAAAATCAAACGAAATCGTGAATCAGACCAAAATATTAATGACACAGAGAGTACAAGTGGAAGAAGTAATGACAATATTATTAGACATCATACGTCTCATACAAAAGAAAATATACGTAAGTATATATATAAGTAAAATCAGAAAAATTAATCGACAGTATTCTGAAGAATATTTACGTTTCGGTTTTACTAGCATCAATGAGGAAGGATATCACATTACACTATGTGTCGTATGAGGAGAAAAACTATCCAATAGCGCGATGTATCTCGACAAGTTAAATAGCCACTTCATTACGAAGCACGCTGATCTTACATCCAAAAGTAAAGATTACTTTGAAAGATTGTTAAGCAAGCAAAAAAAACCAGCGAAATATTTTGAGAAAACTGTTAAAATTTCCGATAAGGCACTACTGGCGTCATACGCGATTGCTGAATTGATCGCTTTACAATTAAAACCACACACTATAGCAGAGTCTCTAATTTCACCTGCATGTTGTGAAGTAGAAAAATTATGTTTGGTGATGAAACAAAAAATTAAAATATGAAAATTCCTTTTTTCCTAGTTTTTAAAATTTCCTACTTTCAAACGATACATTAAAAAGAAGAATTTTAAATATGTCGGATGATATTAGAAAAACAGTTACTGATAAACTTTTCAAGCGACATTTTGCTTTAGAAGTCGACGAATCGACTGAAATTAGCAGTAAGGCGCAATTACTAGGGTTCGTTCGTTTCATAATCGAAAATAAAATAGTGAATTAATATCTTAACTGCAAAGAACTTACCGAACATACGACTGGACAATATGTTTTTGATTATATTTCTTTATATTTACAACAACTTAAAATATCGTGGGAGTCATGTGTAGGAATTTGTACAGATGGTGCTCCTTCAATGGTAGGCTCAATTAAAGGATTTGTTACCCTTGCAAAGAAAAGAAACCCTAACATTATATCTACGCACTGTTTTTTACATAGAGAATCTTTAGTGTCGAAAACATTACCAGCGGCACTAAAACCTGTACTAGATCAAATTGTAAATATGGTGAATTTCATAAGATATACCTTTACCAATACCTTTAAAAACATACATATTTAAAAAACTTTGCATTTCTATGGGAGCTAAATATGAGTCTTTGCTTTTTCACACTGAATTCAGGTAGTTTTCTAGGGGTGAAGTTATTTCTAGATTCATAGCACTTAAGAATGAGTTATTAATCGTTTTTCGAAATGAAGGTATGGATGATTTTGTTAAATGTCTTCAGAATAATGATTGGTATACTAAAGTAGCATATTTAGCAGATATTTTTAATTACTTAAATAACGTTAACACTATTCAAGGAAAAAACGAAAATTATTTGTCATCCATTGACGAATTGTAAGGATTTAGGAAAAAATAACTCTTTGGAAAAATCTAATAAAAGAAAAAAAATAGATATGTTTCCTTCACTCAACGAAAACATAACCAAAGAAATAATTTCCGCGATAAAAGATCATTAACTTTATTGTAACAAAATATCACACATTATTTTCCTTCTTTATATATAGAAAATTATGACTGGATACGAAATTCATTTGCTACAATTGATGTGGATTTTCATACGATTTCTGTCCAAGATGAATATCCAGTTCTTCACATGAAGGCACTGAAATTTTTTCTACAATTTTCAACATCATATTTATGTTAGCTTGGTTTCTAAACAATAACTAACATAAAAAATATAAAACGACAAAGACTTACAAATTTAGACGGTGAATTGAGGGCAGCTATATCAAATATTCGAGCAAATATTTCTGATATATGCATAAACCAACAAGCTCAGGTATCCCATTGATTGATTTTTGATTGATAATATAAATTAAATTTTATTAAGCATGGACGTCATTTTGGGTGGATAAGAGCCGGGAGAGAAATGACCCCCTTTCTAGATTACATTCACCTTCAAATCTTAATACAAATAATTTTAATAAAACATGTATAAATATAAAAAAATCTAAAGAAAAATTTACGAAGTAAATTTATATTCAATATTAAACATTTTTTTTCTATTACTTAAATTCAAAAGAAAATATGTCAAATAAATTGTACGTAATTTAGTATGTAACTATTTTTTTTAAATAAGTATGCAACCAAAATGATTCCCATATATTTTTTTGACCTCTTGATTCTGGTGCACCGCCATTTTTTCCGACGATCAAAAGTGCACCGTGACTTCAAAAAGGGTGAGAACCACTGTCCTAGACTTTACAACATTGATAAATTGAATTCTGTTCTAAGCAGTAGAACATTAAATTGAAACTGATTACAAAATAGAGTTTTTTCATTGTAGGGTCCGACAGTAAAAAAATACATGAATAACAATTTTCTTCACTTTGCATTTAATGATATACTCGTAGTTTATTATTCTTCCTCACTTTTTTGGCTTGTAGATTAGAATAATTGATTTTAATTATAGCCGCGTAACGTTGGAAAACGTTTTGATTAATAATAATTAAATGTCTTTTCCCTACCACAGAACTACTGTACATATAATGATTTATTAGGTTAGAGACTTGAATAAGGACTATAGGTATATACATCTATATGGCGACTTACAAGGATATTTCGTGATGAATTATGGTGGCCGTATGTTCCATATATTAGCAAATATGACATGAGAAGACATTGGTAGTATTAAAGTTAAAATGTAATGTAAGTCTCGCAATTAAATTTTGTGATATACGATATAATACACGTAAGAGGGTTCCGCCGCATTTCGTTCCCAGACAATTCGTTCAACGACCCATCGGTAAAGACTTAGGGCGCACTCGACGTCTGGTGCACGGGACAACTGGTCCACTGGATGTCTCGCTAACCTAACCTAACCTTAGTTATTTCGTTAACGAGACCTATGGATTTCTGGACTCTACGATCACTGGACAAATCCTTAGGTTAGGTAAGATAAGGTTAACGAGACATCCAGTGCATCAGTTGACCCGTGCACCAAATGTCCAATGCACCCCACGTCGTTACCGATGAATTGTTGAACGAATTGTCAGGGAAAAATAGGTCGTGACACCACGCAGGAGGCATCTATATATTTATATTGATTGTAAATTATTTTTAAGGATTATAAGAAAAGAAACACAATGACGAATCCAATGTATTTTCATTTAGTTTTCCAGCATTGACTATATGATGACTCGCCCTGCTTAGTGTAACAGCACCTATGTTAATTATATTATTATACACAACACATGTAATACTCTTTTATGTTATTCATTAATTAATATATATTATTGTATATATTGTATATGTTTTATAAATAATTTGCATTGAACAAACCGTGGGAAAATAAATGCCACTCAAAAGGAAGAAGCTGTCGCGTCTATCGTCATAACAATCTCGATACCAAATAATAATGCTGACTTTGGATAATTGTAGTGCAATGAAATGTTGGACCTCTGTACTCTGGGACGCGAGGTCAGCTAGAGTTGGTGACCAATGACATGGCAGGTGTACAATAGACTTACTGTGATGTTTTATTGACATGCTAATGACATCTGATACCCAACAGAATAGAGAAAGTATTGACCAAAATAAATCACACACTTAAAAAGTAAGCACATAATTTAAAATTAGAATAAATTTAATATGTAACACATTTAAATGTGTGCAAGAATAATAAATTATTTACTAATGTAATTTTATAATATTTAAAATTTTCACTTGCACAAATTATATATTTTTTTTCGATCGCATAGATTATATAACAATTGTGTTTTCTGTATTATTTAACACTTTTTTAATTATTAAAAATAAATTAAATAACTTCATCAGTAATTTGAAACTTTGATTTGCAAACATTATAAGAGTATTTGATTTTTTTTCAATTTTATGCAATCTATATCAAGTTAGATCATATCTTCTTCTTCTTCGTGTCAGCGACGTCAAATTATTTTTTCCCAATATCTGGCAACATCGATAGCTCGTGTGTTGCCCAGCATTAGGTCCTGAGATGTGCAACTTGTTGGGCACATGGAGCAGCATCGTAGGTGTGAGGCGGTCTGCAGGTCTCCACAGTCGCACAATAGTGTCTCTCCCTGCCGAAGCATTCCCCACCGCTCGAGGTTGTCCTTTGTTCTACCAACTCCGGTTCTTAATCTGTTTAGGGATTTCCAGGTCGGCCAGTCAAGGCTCTTGCCAGTTGGGAGGCCTTCCTTTGGAGTAATGAAATCCTCTGGTGCGATTTGTTGCCAGAGTTGGAGTCTTTCATTTTCAGGGCCGGATGTGAGAGGTTGTGTGGATTTCAGAAAGCTGCTTCGAGATTTCAATCTTGGTGTTGGGGGTATCTAATTATACAAGCAGTGGGACGGTTGGTTGATTGCCTTACGCATTTCTTCGGCGCATATGACTTTGCGTCTTATGTTCGGTGGTGCGATACCAGCCAAGGGGTATAGCTTAGAAATGGGTGTTGGTTTGAGGCAGCCTGTGACGACTCTGCATGCATCATTCAGGGCAGTATCCACTTGATTACAGTGGGCTGATCGACCCCACACTGGTGCCGCATATTCTCCGGCTGAGAAACAAAGTGCTAAAGCTGAGGTACGAAGAAGGGGTGGTTGGGCTCCCCAGTGAGTGTTGGTCAGTTTGCGGATGAGGTTGTTCCTTGTTGCAACTTTCTGTTTGGTGTTGCTGCAATGACGCCTGAAGGTGAGGGTGCGATCTAGAGTGACTCCGAGGTATTTTGGATGGTCGCTATGTTCCAGTACTCTACCTTCCCACGTGACACGAAGCTTTCTTAGAAGTTAGATCATATGGCTAACACGAACGGTCACTTAAAGTTACTGTCAAGCCTATTTTTCCGTTCATATATTTCGCATATTTAAATTCACACAATCAATTTGGCAACCTACGTCATAAAAAAATATTTTCACTTTCATAGGTAATATAAAGTAATCGAACGCACTTTAATTTTACCACGTTATACCCCAGATTTTCTTTTATTTACATAAAAATAAGTAGGCCACAGTCGGTGAATGATGCGCTAATGGTTATCGATCTTCGCTCCGAGTCGAGTTCAACTAATGTCTGCTTAAATATTCACAAGAGAAAACATTTTTCTCCAAACATAAATTAACTAAGAATATTCGCACCTTTTGAAAAGTGATATACTGATGAGCTGTTTGACGTGTGTGCTAAATAACAATATGAAAGTGAACCGCCTCCATTCATGAAATTTACAGCCGCGACATAAAACGTATGTATGCTTGTAATATTACAGTCATTGTATTCTTCGTTTATATGCTTTATTGTGATCGATTAATTCAGTGTCGTTTCTTCATAAGAATGATAATAAATATGCTGTTTGATCGTTCATCAATATTCATGTGAAAAATAAGTGAGACTGGTCACAGTGAGAATCTCTACCGTATCTCTTATTGACGAAACATTTTTTGTATTTTTTTTCACGCAAATACTCACTTGTACACAAAATATGGAGCTTGTATCTACGACCATAAATTAATTGCTAGTAGTATGAATGTAATGTTCAATTTGTTTTTATTTAGTACTTCGATGTACATTACGAAATAAATATTTTAATACAAGAGATTTATAAATTACCATTCTCGTACAATATGTAAGATACTACATAAAATATCTTCTTCTTCGAAGTATCAATCCGGTGGATTGGTTTGCAGCAACAGAATCTTGCATCTCGATCTCCATTCCCCTCGGTCCTCCGCAACCCCTTTCAGCTCAGCATAAGCACTACAATTCATGTCCTCGAATACTTGCTGCAAATACTCCCGTCTAGGGCGCCCTCTACAGTTTCTACCCTCAACCATCCCCTCCACAATATCGTGAAGAAGACCATCGTGGCGCATGATGTGACCAATACATCGGGCTCGCCTCTCTGAGATGGTTTTTATTAGTTGCCTATCTTCCTTGATTATTCTGAGAACCTCATTGTTCGTGACGTGGTCTCTCCAGGAAATTCCGAGAATTCTTCTGTACGACCACATCTCAAAGGCCTCTAGTCTTTTTTTATCACTTTCAGATAAGCACCATGTCTCACAGCCGTACATTAAGATGCTCCAAACAAGTGTTTTGGCAAGTTGCTTGCGGAGCCCTAAAGAAATATTCTTTGACTCAAGAATTTTGGCTTTTTTATTGAAAGCTAGCCTTGCTTGATGTATTCGACTGTTGACTTCTCTTTTTGTTCTGCCATCCCAGGTGATCGTACTTCCAAGGTATACAAATTCTTTTGCATCTTTTAGGGGTACTCCTAGCATTGATATGTTAATTTTCTGCTGCTCATTGCGGCTTACTCTCATGACTTTGGTTTTTGTGCTGTTTATCTTCATAGTAGTCGGAATTAAATATGTTTTCCATGGATGTCAGCGCTTCCGTGAGTTCATCTTCAGTTTCAGCAATCAGAGCAATGTCATCAGCAAACCTTATCATATCAATTTTTGGCCATGTATTTTAACCCCCTCTCTATGGCCCATTTTTTTCCTGATGTTATTAATTGCATTTTTTATGTATACGTTGAAGAGTACAGGCGACAGAGAGCATCCTTGTCTCACCCCATGGCGTATTTTTGCTTCCTTTTGGACATTTCCAAGTGATATTATGGCAGCTTCTTCTTTGTAAAGTGAAAATATGAGTCTTCGTTCCTTGTATTTGACTCCAATTTCTTTCATAATATCGAAGAGCCTCTCCCAATCTACTTTATCAAATGCTTTTTCAATGTCCACGAAAGCAATATATGTATCTTGGTCCACTTTTATCCTCTTCTCCAAGATCATACGCAGGGATAAGATAAATAAGCAAATATCCATAAAATATATAAGCAAATAAAAAAATCTTTATTGTATTGTGAGATAAATCAGATACAAAATGAGTTTACTGAGTTTTAATTTTATGAAAACGTAATTTTATTTTCTACGACTCTAAAAACCATACACGAGAATGACAATAAGGGATCACTAGACGTCTTACATCTCTAATATTTACCCTATAGAAATCTAAGATTACAAAGGACATTTGAATCAAAATATCAATAATCAAAAAATATTGTCATTATATTAATGGAATTGATTATGCAAAAAAAAACAGAATTCGGAATACATAAATATTAAACTTTATATCCGTTCATTAAAAAAAGTACTAGTATTTTTCTTTCAGAGGTACGTATTGCTGTGCTTGAAATAATATATCAAAGAGATGATGAAAGTGAGTATGTTAAATTATTTTTATGCTGATATATCGATAAACAAAAGATTAATTTGGAAGATTCACCCACGACGCAAAGGTCAGATAAGACGAGAGAAGTAAGATGGCGAAACAGCTGGCCGCTTCACCTGCGGAGCTGTCGCTATTAATTGCGCAGGTAGCCGCATACTTGTGAACACATCAAATTCCGCCAACTTTCTCGTCTCGAGCCTTTGGCGGAAGCTTTCTTGTCGGCTCGTCTTCTTTACTACTTACACTTGAGAGTTTGTGCGGTTGAAGTGGAGGAGGAAGGTGAAGGTGAGGAACCAGAGAAACTGCTTACTGAAATTGTTTCTGTGATTTAACAACCTACATGTATGCAAATAATAAACATGAGAAATAAATACACATTAACTTATAAGACACATTTTATTTCAAAGTAACCTAGAATTTTCAGTGTTACACACACAGTAAAATGGCTTGAAATACCACATTTATGAAATCCCAAATAATCACTTCGTAACGATAAATAATGATAATATTTTGTAAATTATTTCGATCGTCTATTAACAAATTATTTTCCTAATAAGCTTGGATTATATCTCTCACTCGGCATACCAATAATAACGCCGAATTAAACATTACAAAAACATCTAGAAAGTTAATAAAGAAAGATAATATGAGTAATAACGTCTTTTAGTTAGATTTCTAACAGGTTTGATGCGTACAAATAATGTTTATAATTTGTTAATTCTGTGAAAGAATGTTACGCGGACGATTAATTAAATCTCTTTGATTTGAATAATTCAGATGTTTCCTTTACCTTAGAGAGCTCATGCATAGGAAATAAATGATAAATAATAAAAAAAACGAAATAGAGTACGCATTTATGGCCACTTTCGGATATCACTTGGCCGGGAAGCCTCGCTCTCCGGGTGTTGCATCACCTCCCATCTCACATTCCGCCTTGAAGTGTCATTAGCCATGCTCTTTAATTTATGACATATTACCAAACATCTTACACTCACAGTCCTCAGTTCAGAGGGAAAACTGCCCGGAATCTCGATCTGTTAATTACATCACTATAGACGATACACATTCCACACGCAACGAATCTAATCGTATTGAAACGAGTTTAATTTTATTCGTTGGATTTAATGCATCTATGTTTGAAATAGTATTTTAACACGTATGTTTGTAAATAATTGATTTCGTGATATTTAATAACGATAAAATATTATATATAATACAATTTGAAGGCTTTATAAAAAAATGTGAATCTCACACGTTAAGAGTATTTAATTTGGTTCAAGAAGCAGTTGATTTTATGTTTTTCTCTGTTTTTACTGCTATTAAATTTTACCAAAGATGCTGAAGAAATTTGTTTAAGTTTCTATTATTACAATCACGACACTGCCTTGCAAGCAAACAATATAATTAAGTTGGTTTAAGGTTCTACGTAGTCTTGATTCACGTAAAATGAACCTTGAATTCTCAGCTATGAAGGTACTCGTATATTAAATTGTAATGTCTACAATACATTGTATTACGAGAGAGAAGATTAACGAATTGTAATAACAGACATACAAATTGTATTGTTACATGCATTGATGTGACAGCTCAACTCGCGAGTCGTTGTATTCGCCTTCATACATATGAAAAAATACCATCTCGCCGGCACGAAGCACCCAAGCAGTAAGTTACTGACCCCTGACCTTCACGCACCTTTCCCACTGTCGACACACCTCACAAGAGATATTTTTTCTTCCATCAGTTGTCTACAAACAAATGTGAGCATTCCATTTGTGTTACCGAACTTAAATCACGACCGATACAAACTGATTTCTTCTTTATTAGTTTCAAATAAATTTCTATGGTTTTTTTTGCAGGTACGAATATCTTGCACAACTAGTTATCGATTTTAGATGTACAAAACATTGCACAACACAATATTGTAATGAAATATTTATAATTTTAAATATTCTCACCTACTCATTTTCATGTATCACAGCTTATTGTAATTTCGTAAGAGTGTAAAAATAATGATTTGTTAATATCAAACAAATTAGTTTTTAGTAACTTCGCAGTGGAAGATAAAAATACATTCATTTGAAACAAAACATTGTCGATATTTTTTTGTAAAACAACCGTGAGTAAGCAGATATAACCTGAACGATAAATACTTTTTAATACGCATTAATAATATATTTTCAATGGATAATTGTGTAGAAATATTGAAGTTCATTGTTGTTGCCGAAATCTCATAATTAAGTCTGCAATGGAGAATGCCAAATGGCGAGAACATATTAAATGTGCACAGTATATTGTAGTGTGTGAAAGAAAAATTTACAATATCTTTTAATTTACACACGATGACACATTGGGGTTTCGCTGCACCAAAAAAATATTGGCTGAATCCGTTTATTGGTGATGCGAAAGTGAAATATTCTGATACAGAAAACTCTATTGGATATAATTATCTTTATTTGCATTTTGAAGACTTTGACCGAATGAGAATACGACAGTTCTTAAATAAAATGTTTTTGGAGATTAGTAAATTAATTTTATGCATATTATTACGATAATATTATTCATACATTTTATTTACATAATTGTATCCGATTATTTAAATTGTTATATCTAGAGTATAAAATTATGCATAGCACTCCTCGATATGTATATTGTTGTTTTATTCCACTTATTTATTTTATGACTTAATATTGTTTATCAATGTACGAGTATTTGTCAATATTGCACATGCTTATTATGTACGGAAAAACCTTGTTTCCTTTAATAAATACAATATATTTTTTGTGAAGGAATAAAAACTATGCTTTTAGAGAATATTGACAGTCGCATATTTTGATGTACTTTATAAATGCATCGTCCATAAAACTTGAGACTCTGATTATAAAATTTTGTCTTCTAAAATTGTTTCTTCTCTCCCTTACTCTTCCAAACAATCTCACGTACCGATGCCAATACTGTAATAAACGTGTGTGTACGAGTTCGGGTATATGTCAGAAATATAAGTATACATTATCTATGACACTAGAGTTTATCATGAGTGTAAATCTAGTTATACTCGTAATTCCTTCTGTTGGTTTGTCAAGAGACTTCAAGAATGTAGTGAGGGCCTTTTCCCTTTTTTATGTCGTAATAGTTATATCATTAGATAAAAAATACAACACTACTCAGATGTAGAAAGATGGCATCATAACAATAAATAAACGATGAATCTTATTGAATACATCGCCGCATTCAGTCCTTGTCATTCCTCGGTACATTTCACTGAGTACTTTATTGTCTTTCATGTTATTTTAATATATGCCGTTGGAGAAATTGTGCGGAGAACCACTGAAGTCGCATAATACTAAGGGGCTTTAAAGTTTCTAAAATCTGGGGCCCTTGTTATTACAAAAATATCGATCCAATTATTATTCATACATGTAAACTATATTATAGATGAGTAATATAAAAGTTTATAAATATATATAGATTTTATTATGTGTAACGCTAATCTCTTATTCATTTCCAATATAAAATATGTTAATATCATACATTATTTAAAAAAATATACATTGACATGCTTTTAAAATATTTAATAAATACGATTGTATATTCGTATGAAAATGTCATCACAATACAATTCTAGAGGCGGTGTTTTTTAATTGTTCAATCAACATTTTTCATACTCATAGTAAACAAATACTATAACATTAAGGTTATTATATAACCTTAATGTTATAGTATTTTTTAACCATATCATTATTGAAGATGGTCTTCAGGAAGGCCAAAACATGTAATCATTTAAAATAAATTGTAAATTCAAAGTAAATATTTTTAATTTATAAGTTATTAAATTAAAATTAAACAAATACTAATTAAATATCTTTGTTGTCCTAACAAAAAAGCATTATGGGTTTACCCTTCCACCACAGTGAATAATGAACGTCGAAACATACCTTAAGATATGGCAATTGTGTCTGGCATTAATGACTAATAATTGCCTTTAGTTTATTTCTGAAATAAACATATTTCTTCTAATAAATTTTAGATTTGTAATAATACGAGGAAAAAGCATTTCTGCGAAGTTAGAACGCTATAAGTCTTTAATCCAATCTGATATTAGATGATTTAGTTGAGTGAAGCCCCCGGCCACGGTTGAGGATTGCCTTGTAAGTGCATTGGCTGTGCCGGGGTCCATTTGTTTAACTCTCGCATTGTAATTAAGCCAACACTTATCAATGCGCCGCCTTTCATCGTCTCGCCAATAGTTTCTTGTCTATTCAAAAGCGGAGTCACCATTGTTCGTCAGCTTAATACCTGGCATTTAATATAAAACGAATAAAGAGTACACAACTACAGAATCGCTAACGTTTTCAATGTTCGTTACGATGTTAAGAAAATGTCGGCCTCCTCACATTCGAATCGCTGAACCGTGAATTTTACAAATTATCTTCTGTTTGAGAAATCTGTTAATAATTATTATTCGCAATTGAATGTTGAGTGTGAAGATCATGGCCCGTAACCTTAATAAATATGAGAATATTTTTAAAGCAGCAAATTTACTATTTAAACATTTACCGTGAAAGCGGGAGCTGTGTGTAAGCATGAAGTTTATCCATCTTGATACGATGAACATAATGTAACTTATTGTTAAGAAAGTTGTACTATTTAACTAATTTCTTGTACACCAGATGTCCAGTGCGCCTTACACCATTACTGATGAGCCGTTGAACGAATTGTCTGGGAACGATAGGTCGTGACACCATAACTAAGTCACATTATTGGATAGGTCATAACATATATAACCACTTCTATTAGACTTTGATTACTTTGTTTTATTAATTCTGCTATCCAATAATCAAAAATGGTTATTTAGGTAATATCGTTGCCCAGTAATGGAGTTCACGACTTGAGCTGGGCTCAGAGTGCTCGTTGCATTTATGAAACGAAAGACCTTTGCAAGATAAGGTTCCACCCGACGTAACCTTTTGATCGTAATTATATAGAGAAATTACAAAAGGCTTCCGTAAATTTGATGTATACGTATATCTAAAGTTTTCAGCTTTGGATTTGTAACATTACTTACGTTCTGCTGAATGAGATTTTTCTAATGATTTCAAGAATATTTTTACTCAATCTACATTATTTTAAATATTGACTAATCTACAGTCAACGTTTGGTAACATCGTCTCAATTTGTTTTTTAATACGCACAACTACAAACTTTGGTGATGTATTGTTGGTGCAACACATTCATAAAGCGATTGTATTAGGATTCATCGACAGACTT
The DNA here is from genome assembly GCA_022606575.1 of Glossosoma conforme. Taxonomy (NCBI): domain Eukaryota; kingdom Metazoa; phylum Arthropoda; class Insecta; order Trichoptera; family Glossosomatidae; genus Glossosoma; species Glossosoma conforme. The sequence continues at coordinate 3,209,242 of JAGTXR010000100.1, read as the reverse complement.
ATTTACACATGTCAGAAATATAACACATTTGCATAATATTTCGTCAATTTCTTCATTATTCGTTAGGAACCAAAAAATTCTCCAAGTGTAAGTGATATTTGAAACAATGGCAAACTCTGCATTGGTACATTCCGTATTTAAATGCGACGATCCTTTATGACTGTGTCGAATACCGGAAAATGTAAGCGAGTGTGGATAATTTTTTCATTCTAGTTTCTTGTGAGCTCGTGTAAAGGATTTTTAAGCACGGCGATTTCAAATAACGCAAGTACTCAGACAAAGAAATAATTAACACCACAATATCATAACCCGAGCGGAATAAATTTTAGGGTGTACCTGCATGTTTTTAAAGATTGACAAATAAGCAGTAACGGTATAATTATATTTATTAAAAAAATGAAAACTGTGATGTAATCACTATTTTAATTATAATACTTTACATACGAGTATATATTTTAATTCCGTTACTAACTTTTCAATGCAAATACGATCATTATAGCTACTACTTAGTTCATGGATCTTTAGTTACTGAGATCATACTACGACCCATCATCAGGCCTATTGAGGCCACGCTTTGATGATATTTCTCGTTGATTGAATTGAGGTAAAGTCTTTCAATGGCATTGACTGGTCGAACCAAATTTGGATGCACTTATTGCTTAAAACATACACATTCGGTTCATCACTACTCTGTTATGGTATTTTCTGTTAGTAATGATGAAATAACATCAGCACCACTTTAATTGAAATGTTATGTAAATATAGCTCAGATCAATTGATTATCTTACACAATAAAACAAAGCTCGTGTCTCGCACTTTTTCGCAGGTCTTGGTATAAAAATAATAATTCACGATAAAAGCTTTCATCACTATTGCAATGAGCCTGTAATCTGTATCACTCACGATTTCGGCGTTGGCCAACTGATGGAAGGCTCCACTTCTCATGCGAGTATGTTGTTGTTAGTTCACTTATGACGGTTGCATTATTTAAGTTTTCGTGCCGTATTTATTGGTTTAACGATCTGTTTGCATCTTGGCGAGTCGTGCGAATTGCCGATGCCTTTGTCGAAATTATTAAGAACCTTTCACCGAGAACACAATACTATTATAAGCGGCCGGTGCGCGCGAAACTTACTCTACATGTTTAGAATATTATATATATATTAGACAATAGAAAATCTTCGAGAGATTTTGCCCATAAAATATTATGAAAATTTAACTATGGGGCAATCTATAATACAAAATTTATAATCAGTTTGGTTTAACTTTAACTAGTACATTAATTTGAATTAAGTTTTTGTTTTTTCTTGAAATAAGTTTAATTATTATGATAAAAAATCTTAGACAGAATTTATTTCTACAGCTTAAGCTTCATTGAAAAAATTCTATTCATTTTTACTGGCAGCTCTTCACGACAAGAACCCGGGGGCGTCTATATAGGCCGCTGTAGTGTCCGACGCATATTTGAGTAGTTTTTAATCAGTTTTATGATGATATTGGTTACTTAACTAACGCTCGTTAAGCCTAAATCAAAGTCCTATAGTGTAGCTAATAATAAAAATAAACAAATGTTGAAAATTTTCAATATATTAAGCAAAACGAAAAATGTATAAAATTGAACTTGGCGACTTTTTGTTAAGAATGAATGAATAATGGCAAGTAAAGCTTTTATGTAATATACAATCGACAAAAATTCAGTTCGCGTTGCGGCGAATGAATGGCGAATAAACTTTCGACTTTGATAATCGGCGGGGAACAGAAAATACCGTCCTTCAGTCAATGAAATACCCCTTTATGGCGAGACGAGCCACACAGAGATGCTCATACACAACTGTGGAGCATCTCGCGCATAAATAATTATTGCGACTTTCCTTTTTCTTTCATTCATTTTCAGGTTACTCACATGAAAACATTGTAACACTGTAGACGTAATAGAGCTTAAATGCAGTAAATTTTATTTGAAAAATTACATCGTGCATGCTCTAATATGGCGAGATTATTTAAGTATAGTTTATAATTCACAAGATAATCCGCATATTATTTGAAAGTACGATTTATAATCCACGATAATTACTCATTTCAATCATCGTAACAGTGTATTCATTATATATTTTTTAAGTTGTTTAGTATGCTTATATTTAATTTTTTTATTATTTACGAGGGGGAAAAATGATTTAAAATACTTCGAGAAGAAATACGGGTACTAGGCAATTGATTGTATTAGAAAATACTACGTACTACGCACGCAATATTACTTTACGACCACAAAGCATTACAAAGGACCTCTTTTTTTCAGCTGTGCATCATCAAGACATCGAACAATTAACATTAATCTTCAGGATGACGATAGTCTGAGGAAAAGGCAGTTTTGATCTATCTTCTTCTCAAACAACTAAAACTTCGATGAATGGCAACTACATTCTGTGAAAACATGCACATTGCAAACATGTACGTAGTGTTAGAGTATTTTCTAGTACAGATACAATTATTTATAAAGATACCGTGGTGATGAGCCCGACAATTTCAATTATTTTAATAGTTCTTTAAATATTTTATGAAATATTTATTCACTGAACCTATATTTGAATGATAAATAAAAGTATAGTAAATATATCTGATATTTACGCAGTAAGAAGCCCTTGAGACACAATTTTATTTATGAAGGCAATTATTTGTTTTTATAATTGCCTGCCTTTTAAGTCTATTATGTTTAATGTTCGTTAATTTCATAAAACTTTCAACAATTTGTTTTTCATACACAATAATTTGTGAACAATATACAATCATCTCAACCGGCCTCAGGAGATGAGGTGCCTGTGTGAACATTATGCGCATTCCACACAATTGTTTTATGCGAGTGGAAAATAATAACATTAAAACAAAAGAATTTTGATTTATATCTGTGTAATGTGACGAAAGATTATATGCCCGTCACTTAGACTAGAGATTCTCTAATTAATATGTTTTACAATAAGATATAAGTGTTATCGTGCAGGCAATACACTAATACATAATAAATAATTGCACTTAAAAAAACAAGAGTAATGTAAAACAAAAAAGCTTTTGCTATATAAACATTTTTTAGGGCTTGCACTAATCGTGTAATATAATATGCTCTATCAATTATTTTGAGCGCGATACACATTACCAATATTTCTCAACCATCTCTCGCCTAATCAACTCATAAGAACAAATACAGTTGCGAAATGCAGCAAACGGCATCCGTGATTACTGTCATTATGTAATTACGCTTCCGCAAAAAATAACGAATCTCTGCAAATCAACTCACCGTGATACGAGTACATACAGTTTATTGAATGTGTACACCGGCAATGCATTCGCTACTTTCGAGATGCTTATACATAATAAACAACGTCTAACGTAAACATTAATGGAAAGGTGAATGTCAAATGTTTTACCTATCTTAAAAATAAATTGATTCTAGTTTATGATTTAAACACAAAAGCTCACCTTATGCATGATTGCAATTATTCCAACTCGGGGTGACTGGCAGCGCTGCTGACGATGGATGTTGTTTTCAGTTTCCTTCACTGCACTTTTGTTTTTCGCAAACAGCAAGAAAATCCTTTCACAATTTTAGACAGGTGCCGTCTCCCAAAATTCCTTATCTTCGCTGCAGATAAGGAAGGAGAAATCGTGTGAACTTAACGGCAGGTAACAATGCGTGGAGAGAGAGGAAAGGTGAACGATGCGTCAACCGCTGAGAGCCGTTTGTTCTGATCGGCGTCTGAGTACAGACTGGCAGATCAAGCCGGAGACCTCGGCTCCTGGGGGTCCTCTCCACTTCTGAGACCTCTGAAGCAACTGGGGTCCGGTCTTGTGCTCGGATGTCTTCACCGGTGCTCGACTTCCACACTAATAATTACGCGTTGCATCACTCTGCCCGTTTATTAGTCGGTGCATGTTGAAAAAAATGTTTTGTTTTGCTTTTTTCGAGTGCATGCGCCGACATTATAAATCACAATTTGGACCGAAAGCCCGCGCGATCGTCATAAATTATTTGTTTCACAATTGACTGAGAACTATGAAAGCCGACGCCTCCCGGGCCGTAATCTGACGGACTAAACTCATATGATGTACTATACACGGCTCTGAGAAGATTATTGATTTCTAACTACATTATTTTAATAGATAGTTTACAATTCGAAAATGGGCTAAACTATTTACAAGATATAAAAACATATTTTTTTAAATAATGCTTTTTTTGATATAAGTCACAATTAAATTATTCTCACTTCTTCTTCATTAGCCTCACCATTTCCCATCATCTGGGGTCAACTGTCCTTGCGCACATTCGCCATGTCTGCCTGTCCTGCGCTGTATTCTCGGTCAAGCCCAGAGTTTTCCCCGATCCTTGTCTACAGTTACAGCCTATGTTGCCTGTGGTCTTCCAGGTCTTCTCCTCAGCGGGTATGTTGAAGGCTTTCTTCACCATGTGGTCCTTATCTCTCCGTGTTACATGCCCATTCCATCTTAGGCCGTTTTCCCTTATATTTTCAGGTAAATTCAATTATTCTCACTGCAAGAAAAAAAAATCAAGGCTGATTTAATTGTTTACTTTTAAAATATTGTAATCAATTAGAAAATTACAGTTTTTTCAGATCTGGTACGATAGGTATACCAAAAGAACATCTTTCCTTTTAAAAAACTCACTTATTACAAATTATAAGGTATTTATTAATCGTTACATGTAAAATAATTTAATATTGAATACCATTTAACGTGAGTCAATTTAGAAGCAGGAAGTGGTGAGTAAAGAAGGTACTCGAACATAAAGAAGTGCGAAGAGTAAAAGTATTTATGGGAGCAAACATTTACATTAAGCTGTCAATCACATTTCTCTACAAGCATATGGCGTATGACTACTTACTAAAGAACGCCGTAAAAAATGTTAAATAGGCAGACCGTAACATTAAAAAGCTTACTTTTTTGATCCAAATAAAACACAGGAGAATATAAAAACACGCGATCATAATAATGGAGGTTGTTTTTCCAAGACGTGATCATTCATACATTTATACATAATAATGTGTTATACGAGTATATATTTGTTTTAATACTTCATATCTTTTGGGAGTATAATTTAATACGGAATAAGTTCCTAACTCATAGCTTTTTTTTATACTTATTATTACATTAAATAATATACTCTTAGTCTAGGATTAATATGTAAACTAAAACGAAAATATATTATGTGATATAATTTGAAATTATTTTATAATCCTTATTACATTAGACACTAATTAAATATTTAATCTGTTGCAGTTATTTCATTTCAAATCTCTTTCACCTTCAAAACAAAATGATTCTTAGATACTTGCGTTGCGTTACCCGCTTAGGCCACCATCACCATATATATATTTGGCTTATGAACATTTCTTCTTCCTTCATATAGAGAGGTAAGTATAAGACTTAGTCAATTTAATATAGACTATCAATATTGCTTATTTGAACGAAATAGTCATCTATATATATAAAAGAAAGTCGGGTTATATTGTTTTTTATAACTCAAGAACGGCCTAACCAACTTGGCTGAAAATTGGTGGAAAGGTAGCTTAGAACCCAAAAAGGTCCATATGATACTCAAAATTGATTCGATTTAGAAAAAATATTGAACATTTACGTAAACATGTTTTCATACAAGACTATTGTAACTTGACAGCTGTCAGTTGAGACGGTGCTGCCATAGGCCAGCAACATAACTAAAAATGACGCAATAGTAGGTATTGTAAGTAGGTACCTACGTAAGGTACGGAATATTTTGAAACAAAAAAAAAAACAAAAGGCAGGAAAAAAAAGACAAAAACAAAATAAATATTTGTGAAAATATCAGTTTAATCTTTTATTTGTTAAAAATGTTATAACAAAAAGCAAATGGAAAGGCATCTTCTTATTCTATTGTGTTATTTTTATTTTTTGTTATTTTCTCTATTTATTGTATATTTATGTATACTATTCTAAATATATGTTTCTAAATATTTGTAAAAAAAAATGGAATTTCGATTCTGTATATAAATAAATAAATAAATATGTAATGCCATCTATGTTTTTTTTGTCTATGGTTTGATAGATATTTTGTCTATCGGTTGACGTTTTGTTAATGGCGCATTAGACTGTCGATTTTATTAGGCAAGGCGTTCTAATCTTTCACGACAAAGCCGGATTGAAACTAGACTTCGAAACCTTGCAAACGAAAGGACTGACGAACAACGACAAATAGCTCTTGAACAATACCGACTTCGCATTTCTCGACTTCACGCTTTACGATCACAATCTCAAATCGACGCTTTTCGTGAAAACGCTCGCTTAACAATGCAAAATCGTCGAGCAAACCTTAGCCATGAACAAATTGATAATTTGCGACGTTCGCGAAGAAATTTATCAAGCACTGATTTAATTCGAGCAGCGTTTCGATACGATTGCAGCATTGATTACTGCTTGCATACTAGCGTTCGCATTGGGCCGATGGACGTTGTTTGCGAGTATTGTGACGCATTGAAGTTTTCCGGAGAAATACCAGGATTATGCTGTCTCAGTGGGAAAGTGAAATTGTCAATATTAAGTCAGCCACCTGAACCGTTGCATTCATTGCTTCGTGGCGAAACACCCGAATCGCGACATTTTCTAGCAAACACTCAAAAATATAATGGTTGTTTCCAAATTACCTCATTTGGAGCAGACATTATCGAAGAACGAGGATTCAATCCGACATTCAAGGTATTTATTTTTGTACTTTTGTACACACAATACAGTAACATAATAACACACTATAATTATACTTTGTATTATGTATGCTAATTCTAAAAGAAGCATTTATAAATAAGTAACACTGTATTTGCTTTGGATTTTGTAGATACAAGGACAGATTCACCATAGAATCGGAGCATTGCAACCTCTCGAAGAGGCACAGCATAAATTTTTGCAAATATACTTTATGGGCAACATGGAGGAACAACTTGATCGACGTCAAGAGATCAATGCAGCAATGAAAAGACCAATTGTTCACGATCTGCAGCAATTACTTCATGAACATCATGCGTTGGTCCGGCTTTTCAAGAGTGCTTTGGAGCGTATGCCAAATGACGACTACAAAGTCGTGATCAGAGCGGATAAACGACCATCTGGAACACATGAACGCACATTTAATGCCCCTACAATAGATGAAGTTGCCATCCTGATTGTTGGTGAAAACTTGGAAACACGCGATATTGTGCTTACACGTCGCGATACTAGGCAACTGCAACAGATATCTGAAACACGTCGTTCATATGACACGTTGCAATACCCACTGATGTCTTGGCACGAGAAGATGGATATTATTTCAATATCAAAATGAAAAATCCATTGAATGGTGAGTAATCAATATATATATAATCAATATCATAGTTTTGATTCCGTCATGACATACATTTTACAGTGTTTGGTTTTGCTTTATGTTTCAAATAAAAGACCAATTACACTGCTTATTACCAGGAAAATAACAGACTTAAAGATTAAGATGTTTTTTTAGAGAAAATTGGACAAATAACCGACAAACGATTTAAAATCATTTATCTTCACCCCTTTATAATTATGCTACAAATATGGATGGTTAGCTTTACATACAAAATAGCAAATCTATTGTCTTAATTTCAGGTGAAGAAACTACCAAGAAGGTTAGCTCGCCGAATTATTACGCATATCGTTTGATTATTTGTCGAAATGCTGACAACTACTTGCTGAAGTTTCGTCGATTACTGCAATAGAATTCAACCAGACCAAATATATTATATCATATGTACCGAAAAATTCAACTTAATAAAATCCAAAATCTGCTCATTTATTGCCTTTCGGGTGAAACAAAGTTCACCGGGTCAGCTAGTATTATATAATTACCTTCATTATTTTTAATTGTTCACTGCCAATGATACGAATATCTTTGTGATGAATGTGGATATCTTTCTTTTAAAAGTGTTGATGCTTCTTTTATTGAGCACGATTCATTCAAACATCAATTATTTGAAATATAAAATTATATTTTTTATGACTTTGTTTCATCTTTATGCGTTAAAACACATGCTTGTTCGTGGATTTTACACTTTCACTGTCATTTTGCCATTAACAATATTATACTTACAGAATTTTACCACGCATTATATTTCAGAATGCATAATTCAAAAGTTCGATGCGGACATAGAGTTAGAGCTTAAGTAATTCCGGAACATCATTCTGCCACATCTGAATATTGAAATAAGTGATGAATTGCTAATTTATTTGTATAAAAAAGAAAGTTATGGACAGCGTCGCGAATATGACATTTGACTTTATATAAAGCTAATGGCTGAAAATGTGCGTGTTCGACTTTCTTGCAAGATATCTGAAACGAGGCCATCGGCTGTAACAATGAACAGAAGGAATAACATTTAGAATTTTCAAATATATTGCAATCGAAGTATGCGCTTACGAACTTTTTAAATATTTGAATAAAAATATGTATTGTAATTTTTCAATCCTTTATGTTTTACACTTTTACTATTTAAGTTTACATTATTATTCGGACACTTAATTTTTCAAACTATTAATATTATATAATATTGTCATCAGAATGATATTACAATGATCTTGAGTAGTCCCGTATGAATAAAATGGTACAGATTTTGGAAGTGTTGAAGTATAATTTCGATTGAATTGCCAAAATTTGTCAGTGGCTATCTTTCAAGCTTTATGACACTCTGGCCGTCGAGAATAATTCTTCTATGTACTCGGCGGCGCTCCATGTGAAGAAATTACTAGATATAGATAAGAGCTGCAATATATCTGTGAGGCGACAATTTATAGCAACCGTACGCTCAACGAATCGAATTGATATTGAAAAAAATATCTACTTAATCATAAAATACAATAGAAATTTAGTACGAGATAAAGAATAATTGAACTTTTATGTATTGGTGTATCATTATATAGTAGAGACTGTACATTAAAGATGACATTATTCATCGATAGAAAAATGTCTAAAAAGCAAATACTCGTATTTTGTGATTGATTTGATCAATGTGTCCAAATTTATTATATTTATAATTATTCAGTGGCAACAATATAACTTAAGGTCAAAAATAATGCATTGCTTGAAATGTTAATTCAATGCTCAAAAAAATTAAGAGAAGCTTTCGAGTTATCGATAAGGATCAAACTACAAGATCATAGTTCAAATGGATAAATTACAATTGTTTTTATTCTACAATGTAACGGATATATTTCATTATGTGGGCATGTTAGGAGTATCAGTTGAAGATGATATATGATTCAGTGAATTTCTTTTCATTTCTCAGCTTATGTTACCGACTTATTTTTTATCAAGTATTTCTTGTTCATTAACAGCTGCATGTTGGCTGTCTCGAATACCAAAATTTATGTCATAGATTTACATTATTTATAATCTTACGCATCTCAGGAGCGAAACTAATCATTTAAATAATGATCATAAGTGTTGTAATAGCGTACGTGGAATAATATAGATGACTTTTTTATTTTTAATACTGATATACTCGTAGGTTAGGCTTAAATGGAAATCGACTTAAACATTGTTTTTCAAGTTTATTATGGTAAAAAAATATTTTCCATTTCAATTTCGGAGTATTAAATATATATTGTGATTACCACTGCCAATCGCATATTATAAAGTATATATTATGATTTTAAATAACGTATTTTACTTTTGCATTTGACATTGAATCCGGTGCATGTTTTAAATAAAAATGTAATTATAATTGTATTAAGATATTTATCAAACAAATCTTCTGGTAAAACTGCATTATTTTTTAAATGTTTAATTACATTATTTATTATAAATTGTTAATATAATAAATAAAATAAAAATAAGTTGTTATTATGATTATAATTATAAATTGCTCTTAGTTATTTTTTTACAACTTGTTGTGTTTTTTACAACCTTATCCTGGAGTTATTTCAATTTCCGGTGACTTTTAAATGTTAAATTGCACAAATAATCGTTTAATAACATTTTCTGATTATTTTTTTCAGTTTTTTCTATATATGTACTGAAAAACTTTTGGTGACTTTTTCTTAAGAAGTTAAAAGTCTCCATTAAATAATGTATGTATACAAAAAAATTGTAAAATTATACCAACTTATAAGCGTCATATTTTCTGAATTCTCTCGTCAATTTTATTCACTAAATAAATATTTTGTATTTTACAGTCGCTAACATCGACGCATACCAATTATGCAAGCACTATTACATATTGATTAATCATAGAATATCCATTATCAGTTCACATTATATATACAGCACACATTCGTAAAATATGACTGCGTTTTTATGACTCCACGTTTGAGATATTACAGCTATTACAGCTAATAGACCTACACGTTCTTAAAGACGAACAAAACCTTTGGTTTGTTTACGACTTACTTGATCATTCGAGATGCTCACTATGAGTTTTGATATTCTCCGCGTATTAATACGCGGTCTATAAACACCACAGAAGAACAAATGTGAGGGGAAATTTTCGATTGCCTTGCGGTCAAAGTAACCGGGATGCTATCGAGAGCCTATAATTTTCTTAAGTGCTACACAAATAGCACTTACACTACGCATAAGGCCAAAGCCATGACGAAAAATCTTATTACTTTTTTTTTTTTTTACATACGTGGATGATATTTATTAAGATATCGATGCCTACACCATAATTATATTTTTTTATGTTAGTGTATGTGTTCGGTTTTAATAAGTTATATAATAACATTATACAAGTACATACAATGAGTAGGTAGTAGATACTTACGAGTAATTATCATTTATTATGATTGATATTTTTATAGAGAACTTTGATTTGTTTTTTTCGTGTGTAAATAATTTAATTGTGTATTAATTCCAATTATAAATTTATGAGTGCGGATTATATTATAAGTGTGTGTATTTATTTCTTTTTTTTTCATTTCAATTTCAATTTATTTTCTTCCAGAAACATTGCAAATATAAACATTTAATTCGATTCTGAAACAGGATATAATACAAAAATTTATAAATAATAGAATAATAATAAAATCATTTAAAAAGTCTCGGAGCCCGCTAAGCAGAAGACTCCACGAAATTACATTAATAAATAAATTCGTGGAGCTCATGTCGAAACTGGGCTTCTCTCAAATCTGGAATATATCAATATTCGAGGCGATATCGTTGAACAGTCTGATCACTCTCCCAAGAGGCATAGTCCCTGGCAGGTTAGTATTACCTCTAAAAAGAACAAACAATCTGTGCCTCCTTATCCTTAAATAATTGTCAGGGACAAACAAACCAATTTCAAACAAAATATCAGGATTTCTGAACACGCCGCGCACTAGGCGAAAGAAATGCATACTCAAGCACACATCTCTTCTAGTTATCAACTCATTGTATCCCAACATACCCCGTATAAAGTTAGATGGGTACAGCCACGGATAATATCCATACATCCTCATGTAAAGAAACCTCAAAAAATTTCTTCTGAACTCTCTCCAACATGAGGCCATTTTATACTCGCGGGGAGCCCAAATAATAGATCCGCTCTCAAGTATGCTTCTTCAGATGGTGTCATCGTGTGTACTTTACTTCTTTACTACTTTTCGTTCTTTGTATGCAAGTTTTAATATTGGAATGTCAACGTTTATAAAGTAAACTCAACAAAAACGATGTATAGGAACTCTGAATTTACTATATTACGTGACTTTTTATTGTCTTACAGTCTAGAGTCTCTAGACTCTTAATGTAGGAGTAGCTTAAAACCTTAAAAATGATTTACAGGACTTAAAGGATTTTAAGGAAGTTTTAATAATACTGTATTCTCATTATACTGTATAATTTATATGATACGAAAGCTTATTTTACACCCTCATCTTCAAACCAAGAGATATTATGGATAAAAGTCAGTTTTACATAAACATACATAAATATTGTACAATTAATCTTTTTTTTTTCGCGAAAAGTAAATATTTCCCATCGTTATTTTTAAAAAGCGGAGGAATTATTATATTTGTCGGTTTGTTTGTGAAATAAAGTCATTAGCTTTAGTCATGATTTTTTTCACGGCTTTGACTTTTGTTTTACAAAATACACTTTAATAAATAATTTCTTCAATGTTACCAGTTTAATTTATGATTAATAAAATGATAATTAGTAAACGTATGTGGCGTCATAATTATGGAGCGTAAGGCCATCACCCATAATTCTTTTAGAAATTATAAATAGATTCTAACCTCAACACAAAAGTTTCATTAGCGGCCATATGCATCATCCAAGATTTTATTGCCGCAGCATTTATAATTAATAACAACCTTAAAAGTAATGATATAATCAAACTATATCCTGAAAAAACCTTATCGTAAAACACAAGACATTAACCCGCCTATATGCTTTGAATAACCGCACAGATTTTTGTCAAATCATAAACGCTCAAACTAAAAAGTATATTGTTAATAGCTTTTGTAAATGTTGTTCGATGACAATGACCTATTTCTTATAATCGTTGACTATTTTGTTTACAATGTCAGATTGTTATTTTATGACAGTGACATTTCGTTTATTGGATAGAAACGTACGCTAATATTATTGTTTATAAACAAATGTCATTTTTATCCCTATCAATAGGGTCCATCGAGAACGAAGTTTATTGAATACATATTTATTTATTCACCTTGTTATTGCATGGCTCACGTAAGATATGGTCTCTGTTTAGGAGACTGAAGTTTCGACTAACTCGTAGCCTTCCTAAATCCATCAAGAGACAACTGGTAGTTATAGTTGTCTCTTGACAAGTGATGGATTGAGGAAGGCTACGAGTTAGTCGAAACTGCAGTCTCCTAAGCAGATACCATACCTTATTTAAAAACAAGGTAAATAAATATTGATTTATTATTTATAATAGATCTCAAAGTGAATGCTAAAAACATTGAAAATATACAGAAGTTTATTGAAAATTGCAAAATTTATTTTAAATTGAACTTCTCAAATTATTATTTAACATGCTTCATTTTGTGGATTTCAACAAGGCAGTTAAGAACAGTGACTTAAAAGATTTATAGTTCAAATAATAGTCACTGTAAATATATTTTTTATATTTCAACACTAGTTTAAGTTAATTAAATGAGTCGACACCTACCGACATTGATGGTTTATTGGTGGGTAATTTACATTTTACTTGTTTGTCTGTAATATATACGCACATATTTTCTACGCAGGTACCAATTAGAATATTTCGTAATAAATCTGGCCGGAGGTTAAAAGGTGTTTTTTTGATATTGTTAAAAAATGTGTTGAATGTAAGAACCGGTAAGATGTGTGTGAACATTAGAGGCGGCGGGAGGGCGAGCGAGAAAGTTAACGATATTGATTTGTTAATGACGAGGGCGACTCGTGGCCGACAACTTTCCACTAAACATGTATTTTATCACTTAAAAAAATGACATATTAAGAAATGAATAATCAAATATTTAATATAATATACCCCTAAATGCCATGAAGCATAAAATTCCCGTCATTTTGTCATAAAATACCCAGAGTTGACTTGAAACGTAGTTTCAAGTCAACTCTCAACAATATCCTAATATGTTGTGATATCAGCTTGATAAAGCTCCTTTAGGCTGAAGCCGTAAAGCCTCGAAAAATGATCTTTTTTCTCTTATTTTTGTTCGCTCCCATGACATGGACATCTAATGTTAGTTTTAATTGTATAATGTTATACGGTGTTCGCATACGCCAATTTATTTGTTATGACAGTGGGCCCATTTCCTGTCGGTACCACTGTCATCTTGAATTCGCTTTATCTGCAGTGACGGTTGGCAGCGCTGAGATGTCAGAGCGCGCCGTCAGTTGACAGTTGGAGCTCGCGACCGTTAGGGCGTGCGTTTAACAGCGCGCGCCACAACAGTATTTTTGTGGCTTAAGTGTTTGACAAATAAACTATGATAATATGTGAAATTAAACAAGTTCTTTATATTGTAAACCTGATCCTGCATTCTGTCATCCAGTAAATCGATATCAAACTTTGAGAGGAGGATATAAGTTCATATTAGGTGGTGGTGTTTAATACAATGCAAAAAGTTGTAGAAGAAAATTGAGTATTTAATTAATATATTAATCTTATTTCTTTATTTTATCATGAGACTATTTTTCATTAAATATAATAAAACATTGCTTAAGAAGTAGAAGCAAACAAACAACTTAAGACTAAGTGCATACTAATGTCAGGTCATGCCAACACCATATTTTTTTCCAGAGAATCTATTAATTGTATTGCATGTTATCGTAAAACTAAAAAAGGTTTAAATGCACTCCGAATATAAGATGATTGATCTGAGAGAATTTGAAGCCTGAAAAAAGAAGATTTTATATATTCAGTAACAAGCCACTTTGATTTGGCTAGACTGGAAAATTATTTTCAAAATAAAAAAAAGTTATGCCGCAAATTGTAGTCCGCACGCGACGCCACTGAAGTTCGTCTTCTCTCACTTCTATTCGGTAACAAGCAGTCAGGTTGGTTGGTCAACATGGCGGTTCAAAGATAAAACACACTATAATTAATTTTAAAAATCGAATACTTATTATGATATATATAAATTATGATATCAAGATAAATTATGATTCCTGACAAATAAGTAGCTCAAAAATAGTTTGCAAGTAGATAAACATATAAAATACAGGAAGTTACCAAGTTTGAGCTGAGCAATCCTTGTTGTACATGACTAATCTTGTATTTACTTGTATACTTTTTATTGTTGCCTCTTTAATCAAACTGTTGTAAAATTGTTTATAAAACGTCGAGACCTAGATAAAGAGTACATTTGTTTAATATTAAAATGTAGTAAATAGTTATAATGCCAATAAAAAAAACACCCCATTATGCTTAAGTTATCTCAGCTGCTTTATATTCTAGCTTCCAATCTCTTGTTCTGTTGGTCTTCATATACACAATACTATAATACTGAATAGTTGAAGAAGTGTTCAGTGTCCACAAACTCGATCCAAGTTCTCTTCAAGGCGGTCACAATCCATATTAAAACAAAGCGCATACAAAAATATTTTAATAATTTATTGTCTTTTTCAGTTAAGTATTGAAATTTCTGGTGAAATTGTGTTTCAGGAAACAGCAGTCCCTTTTAGTCTGGTCTTCAGGTGCTCAGAAGTGAGGGGCGCGGTCCGCGGCAGGCGAGGAATGCGACCTAACCTCCTGCAGTGCAGCCATGCCATGATATCCCGCCCAGGTAATGACGAATGGACATGTCGAACTCAGGTGCTTCAACAACAGCGATAACTTACGATTTTATCAAAAATACATTGCATAATATTTCTATGTAAACACATATAAGAGTATACCGGCAGACAGTGATCGGTTTTTTTCCGCACCATTTTGAGAACGGCTAAGGGATAAACGGCACTATTTTGGCTGTTTTTTTTATTTCCACTGTTTTTCTATATGTTGTATAGCTACTTTCTTTCAAAATGATCGACTTTATTACATATATCACTTCGAATAAATAATTTCTGCACAAATATCCAACATTTTTTCTTTCAATTTTACGTCAGCTTAAAAATGTAAATATGAGTGGTTTAAGAATTGATACTTTTTACAACTTTACAGCAAGCATTATCTTATATGACATTTCTCTCATCAATAAATTGTTTCATGCTTCTGATATCTACGATATATCTTGCATCCTACCCTGATACCAATAGATTCCAGTTCAGCCAGCAAACATCCGAGGAAGATTTCACTCACTTCGAAATTGAGTTTTGTTACTAGCAGATCTAAAAATCCTTAAACAGACCAAGAATCGAAGTTGGAAAATCGCTAGACAACCAGAACCAATCACGAGTATTGCAACAGTCACTACTGTGTGACCGGACACACAGTACATTACATTTAAGATCTTGCTCCAATTATTCGATTATCTGCTTATTTTTATCTCTTTATTACATCCCACAAACTGGTCAATGATGTTGCTAAAAATAAGAATACAAATAAATCACGTTACTGAAAACAAAATAAAATAAAATGCTGACTAATTTCCGAATTAATTAGATTTTTTTTTATGAGAACCAACGACATAATTGTGATACGAAGAAATAAAGAAAAATAGGAAAAATGTGAAGGAAAGTAAAATTCATTTATGTATATTAATTTTCATACATACAATATTATATTAAAATATACAACAAAATGATATTGAAATTTCGCAATGACAATGAGAGTCTTCGAAAGCCCTTTCACGTACAGCGCACAAATTAAACGAGTAGTGGTTATATTCAAGAGAAGAAGTTGTGTTTTATTATTTCACGTAAGCAATAATATTTTTTTGTTTTCCTTCTTGAGTGATTTCACGCACTGTCACTTGCCACGAATGCGTAAGTCAGAGATCATCAACCTTCGACTCGTGTGTCAATCAAAGTTGCTAATCTAATCGAAAAATGTCCATTAGCTAATTGTGGCTAGCAGTGATTTTTATTAGAGACTAAATCTTCATCTTCTTCGTAATTAACATCGTAAATACATGTGATACTTATTATAACTGAGTAATTCAAATGAATATTTTACTTTTAATAATAATTATTATTAATAAGTAACAATGAGCTCTTGTATACTCATATATTGAGCGTTGATCAAATACTTCACCTCCCTTAAATATATTAAATAATTAATCTTATTAGATTTCCATATCTACTACTGTGGGTATATGTCAGTGACTAAAGCGTTTGCTTGGCAAGCTGATGGGTTCGATCTTTGATCTCTGATCCAAAAACGATTTCTGAGCTCTAAAATACCTCCGGTTTATGTGAATATGATCTCTCGCCCGTAAAATGCCAATCATAGCCTATTGATCAAAATTGGTGGTAGGCGAAAGTCGTTCGTAGTCTAAGACGTTGGCGGATCAACACTCCAAATGCACCGCTTAACCATATATAACATGGTAAGCATCATAGAATCCACATATGAGACTTCAGCATCTGTCGGTATTCTCTTATAAAAAAATGACTTACCACAGCAACCAAATACACATGAATGACTGACTACCGTAATACATAATAGCTATCATAGATTTAACATGTTATTTTCTTGATACTATTTTTCCTATGGAATTGTGATAAAAGATATTTTTGTGTTACTCCATAATTAGTATCTGAGACAAACAGATGTCAGAGTTTAGAGTAGTCTTGTCACGGCTTTATGATATTTAAAAACTCTTTTAAAATAAATACATTTTCATTTATTGTGTGCAGTAAATTAAAGTTATATATTACAACTTCATAAGGTTCCATTTGAATCATCTTAAATAATTGGTAGCAACGTTATACTCGTGAGATGGAATACGTTTAGAATTCATAAATAATGTTAAATACTCGTTGATCTAAATATTTTTAAAATTAATATTTTAAATTAAAATTTAATCAAGAATCACTAAAAAATAAAAACATTTATTTATGACTGATATGTGATATGATTTATGACGCGTAATTTGAAGCCTAACATTCAAAATAACCCGGCACCGCAAAAAGGTTTATGATGCCTAACTAAAGTGATTATTTTTCTCCGCAGACTTTCGCTATGACTTCATTTTGCTGGCGCGTCTTCAGTTTCCGGTGTTCATTACGGCTTTGTCGAATTGTAAAGTATACTCACATGTAGTCGTGTAATGTACGTACACACGTAGTCATGTAAGATACTCGTACATGCACATGCACTCTGTCGATTAAATATAACTTGATTCCGTGACGTATAATTTGAAGTAAGGTGGGTGGTCTCACAACACTGACGTGACTTTCCCGATATGTCCTGCTTCATAAAAACTTGTGTTTTCTGTCTGGTCCTCGTTCATTTATTATACAATTACACGTACATTATGCATGTTAATATTTATACAAAAGAATACGATCAATTTTTAAATAATTCATTAACGTCCATCTACATTTTTACAACATGAGCGTCAGATCATATATATGTATAGATCAGTATAATTATATTAAGCGTGACGTACTTAATTTAAAAATATTTGATAATGTCATTTTATGTATTTATAAGTTCTAAAGCTAAACTATCCCTCATATATCTTTCAATAACCTAGGTTGTTATGAGACTGATCTCTTCACCTATAAAAATGTTTTTCGCAGTATATTAATGGTTGTAGACGAGTATTATCATAATATGCATAGAACCATTTGTTTTAACTGTGATTACATAAGATATAAACTAGCTCTCGCATTGTAGGTGAGCAATTTTTAGAGTTTAGGCCACTGTCTCTTAACCAGTGCTCCGCAGAGTGGTGGTGATCTGTGGGGATATTCCAGGTGCTCCACAAACCTTACGATTCCTCTGCGTTATTTCATGATCATTTTGCTGCCCTGCTAACTGACCTTATAAAATACAAGTCCTCCATAGCTCCAAAAACGCTATCACTCACATGTCCAAGCAATGCCTCTCGGTGTTTGTGAACGATGCTTGACTGTCGGATTAGTCTACAGTAGTTACCTTACAGGTAAAATTCTTAATTAAATGTGACTAGTTTTTTCTCAATGAGATGAATATGATTATGTTCTTATATTTTGGTTTGTTATTATTAATTGTTACACTAATATAAAATAATAATACGATTCTTAATCAATTAAAAACTTTCTAAATAATGTTTACGCTGCACAAAGATGTTCCACCACTTATTAATAACACCATAAAATAGTAATCGATTTCACAAAAAATACCATAAGGTCGTCCGTAACATAATTATTAATTTATTATGTACCCATTCACAAAAGCCGTAATTAACTATCTTTATATAATGTTTAATTTAAATTGGTAACCGAATCGCAAAAGTGGCGGATTAAAAAAAACTATATTTTATTTAGAAATTTAGAGAAATATTAAAAATTGTATAGATACGCTTTTAAAGTGGATATGATTCAAAGTAAAATAAAGTATAATAATTGGCTGATTCTTAGTGAAATTTCTATTTTAAAAATCTCTGAAAAAAAAACCACGTTTTATTGTTTGTTTAAAAGTGCAAAGACGTGAGATATGTAAATATGTAAATATGATCATATTTGTCGTTGCGTATGGATGAAATGTGAATACTAGGACAGATCTCTCTGAGCTGGTGAAGAATCTCAGCTTGAACAGGTGTGCGGTCCTTGTCGCCAAGCAGACTGTAGTCGAGGCTGCTGATGACCACTGCTTTCTCGCCTCACCTGTGTTTACAGACGATAATGATGCTGCATCTTCAAAATTCTCGTGATACTTTTTATACGGAACAAATACTAAACACATCTATCGATTAAATGATAGTTGGATTCAATGTATTGTCACAAACACCACTGGTTTGTATTAATCTCATTATATATTATATGAAAATGATAAATATAAGTAAGAATTCTTACATATTTTTTTGTATTCTATAAAAATGTTGGCTTGGCGTCAAAAAATTATGTAAAAAAAAAAAAAGTAAGCAAAATCACTACTTAAGTCTCATGAAAATGTAAGATTTGCCCATTTTGATAAATTCAATTAACAAATAATAAATAAACAATTAAACAGTTACATACTATTTTCAAATGGTTGTCGTTGATCAAAATAGTCATAAAAATCAATTGACATGTATTTTTACTAGCTCACCAGTTATATAAGCAGTGTAAACTAGCCAAGAACAAATGTACATGTAATAATAAACTTATAATTATGAAATGACTTTAATAACCAGATACACTTGCAATTGGAGATTTTTTTAGATACCACTAATTTACTCATGATTTTTTTTCGTCGTCTGAAACATAATAGAGTTGCTGTTCGACTGATATCACATATTTTTAATTGATGAAACACTCATATCGAACTTTTCAAGCTTTGGAACGGAGAAGGGCATTTCCTAAATATTTATATCTTTGTTTTACGTCTTCCGTGTTCAAAATCGAAAAGTCCTGAAACTGTGCGTCAATATTAGTTCGTTTCGATTATCAATGCTGCAATCAATATTCTAAAGCTCATCTGTGAATACGAATATATACTTACTGTATTTATATTTTATTGATACTTGTAATACGTACAGGAAAAATAGGTTATTTTTTACTAATCTATCGATAAGCGAAGCACTGAACATACTCGTATTGATATTGTGCAAAATCTTTTTTTTCCTTATTTGATCAACACATTTAATTTAAACATATTTATTTTTGATAAAAAATGTGAAATATTAAGACGTACAAAATAAAAAAATGTGTCAAATGACATATGAAAGCGAATCAAGCGAAAGTGTTAGGTAAACGAAAACTAATATGTTTTTCTTGAATATAAATCATGTAAAGATTCATCAACTTGTTTGCTCAAATGATTCATATGATTGGTGAACAAATCAACAAGTATTGAAGGTATATAATTATTTATAGTGACTAGAAAACGAAATAATTCAACAGATTAGCATTACATTAGATACCAAGTAAATCTATTTTTAATTAATACAAACTTAAATTTTAAAAATAATGATCTTATCAGCCGCTCTTTTAGGCTAATGCCTAAAAGCCTCGAAAAACTATCTTTTGTCTCTTATTTTTGTTCACTCGCCTAACGTGCACATCTAATAATGTTAGTCTTAATTTTATATAAAAATACACGGCGTTTGCATACGACATTTTATTTGTTTTTACAGTTGCTCCATTTCATTTTGGCTCAACTGTCAACTTTAGTTTGTAACTTAGCCGTGAAAATCTTTAAGGCTGTTACTGTGCCCGTCTGGCAGCTCAGCTCTTGCCGATCGAGGCCGACGATACAACATGTTACGGTCGGGCGGGGAAACCGAAGTCTTATATTGAAAATGAACGTGAATTGTGCTTCTGAAAAAGTACGACCTGCTCCTGCATCCTTCCTCCACGCGGCCAAATGATGAACCCGCTACTTTTTGTCATCTTTTTTAAAGATGGGGGATGTTAATACTTAAGAAATATGCTGTTATAGTAAGCACATATATTATAATTGTCAGCTGTATATAAATACCAGTAACAATGATTACGATTGACAGAATATTCAAAAACGGAATAAATTTCCCCACCGCAGATAAACTGCATGCAGTTTGAGTATTTGGGGCATACAATATTGACCAATATTTCGACCGCTATATCAGAGGTCTTCTTCAGGATTGATGATTAAGTTGTAATTTAGTTGTGAGTTTGTGTCAAATTAACAACTAAATTACAACTTAAACATCAATCCTGAAGAAGACTTCTGATATAGCAGTTGAAATATTGGTCAAAAAAAAATCGACACACACCGCTAAACCCAAAAGCCACAATATCAAATCTGGCCGTGAAAAGCCAAGAAGTTATTTAATAAATATTTATTTACTTAAAAAAAATCTCGTCAAAACGTTTATTTTTTTTATAATTAAAGTCGCCAATTTTACAGTTGTCAAAATTGATTTCCAATTATTTTCAATTGACTGAGAGTTCTCGCTTCAAAATAGTTGTAATGTCACGGGTCAACTATCGGCAGTTTAATCACGGATAATTCACATTTGTCGTCCATAAATGGCAAGCTGTGCGGTACATCAGCGCATCCATCAGCCTGGAAGTACCTGCTGCGCTTTCGCAATGTTTTTATTCATCGAGAAGTAATTTATGTAACCTTTAAATAACAATATTATGTACGAATGAACATGTGGGAGTAGGGGCTAATTACGCCTTTACACGATAACGGATCACCGAATTGTATGGACCAACAATAGAAAGCAAAAATGTATACGTTAATTTATCATCTTTAATTAAAGAAATTATGAAAATATTTTATATGTGTGAATACCGCCGACTGGTGTCAAATAAAATATTCCCCAGCCCACACCGGCGATCATGTAAGTACATAAAATACAATATACCTACATAAAGCAGCATCACAATTATTTGCGGATAATTTAATACGTACATACTTTCTTCTGGCTTCTTCAATCGCGTTGCGCAATATTTTCGATCCCAAGATATAATATGGAATGCTGTGAATGAAATCGTAAAATGAATATATTATGTATTCTATAGACAGGTGATGGATCGTCTGTTCTTTAACATCAAGAAGCTCACTTGTTAGACCTTATCAGGACATTACTAACGATTCTCATCATCTATCATTGACTGAGATCACAACATCATTAATTCATCTACCTGTGAATACGGAAATTCAGCTGGAGAACAAAAATAAGTGGGATTATTATTTATAAATTAATTGACAGTTCGCCTGTCAATAGATTCATTTTTTAAATGAGTACTTGTAAAAATGCGCTTTTGCGTGCGAATGTAATTTAAATTTGACAGAAAATTACTAATATTACTTCAGTCGATTCCGCTCAATTAGGACACCGCTTATTTGAGACAAATCTCAAAGAACAGAAACCAAACCAAGAAACCAATAGTAAATTTGTATGTTTAATTGGGACAACATGCCGCTTAATTGGGACAGTAAATTTTAAGCAATGAAGAAAATCAGGATACGTTGCAAGTTCCTATTATTAACTATAAAGAATTTTCAAGAATACATAACAATTTACCATTTTACGATGATAATGAAGACTGTGAGGATTCAATTATAGAAGGTATGAAATCAAAATATGAAAAATTAGACGAAGATGACGATGATGATGATGAGTCACCTGTGCATTAAGAATTTATATTACCTATATGTAATTTACAGTTTCCAAGAGTTTATAAAATAAAATTATTGAAAAAAAAAATGCATTGTTTAATTTTATGTGTGTATTACTGGTTAATAGCCTCAGTTGCCAAAACGAAATAAATTTATTTAAAAAAAAAAGTGAAATTCGCTAATTGGGACAAAATGCGCAAGTCCCGATGTGTCCCAATTAAGCGGAATCGACTGTATTTAGTTAGTGGCGGACTTCTGTTTCACTATCTATGCTTGTCTAATAATCTTGCCTTATATGTTCCATAGATGTCGATAGAATCGCCGTCATCAGAGGTCACTTCACGTACTATTGCACCGATCAATATGGAAGTCGAGGTGGCTCTATATAAGCAGACGACCATACGGACCAGATTTCTTCTCTCTTCACTTCGACGCCTCCATAACCTGAGCACACATCAAGCCGCCTGACAGAGAAAAAGAATAGAATCTTGTTAATTGTTTAATTCAATCTAATGAAAATATTCTGTAAATTCTTACCTTTAAAACTGCTTAAATATTAAGCTTACTTACTGACAATTATTTCTTCGTGACATTAAACCGTGATCTTATTTATTTTATTTCTTGTTCGGAATGTTCAGAGTATTTCCAGTGATCTCTTCTTATCACGCATTACAATTCCTTCTCAGCAATCCACAGATCACAACACTTCCACTACACTCCCACATTCCGACAAGTTAAACATTTTTTTTCTTAATGAATTCGCTTTATGATAAAAACATTTGGCGTACGCATACACGAGTATATACGATTTCTGGTAACATGTGACCTTTTCATAATTACGTAAAGTTTGACCAAAAGTTGAAATAAGGTGTCAGGTGACCTGGTACAGAGTCTGGTGTCCAATGAAAGCCGCCATCTTCGGCACTCCTTTGCCTCAAAAAGATTTCTCCAACTATTTACTTTAAGTTATAAGGCGGTAAACTTTCCACCAACATTTAGTGAAGTTATTTATTTTGGACATATTTATTTTCCTTCGCACTCTCACTTTCGTCAAAACCATAAACACTGACAAATAGTTAACCGGTGAAATAATGTAAAACCGCTGATAGAAGAATTATTATCAATTTTAAATAATACCAGCGGAATACGGTTATGAGTTATTTATTACTATACAATACAATATATTCAATACACAATTCAATAATTTATATAATTATTACGAGGTACGATAATAAATCTTTGAGAGATAACAATGAATAATAATTGATGCAACAAATTGAATATTTTATTTTTATAACATCAAAATAAAAATAATTATAAGTTCCTAATCCTAGAGATAAATTATTCAATGAATTAAAAAAATTGAGGTAAAATGATAACAACAACACTTAATTTAGTATTAACTACTTAGAAATGTGTCCAATCTCAATTATTTATTAAAATTCAAATATCTTATGATTTAAATCAGGTGAATTAGAAATAAATATTTTTTATGAAACATTAAAATGTATTTTACATTTAATGTTATCTTTGTCTTTATTATTGTAAGAAAGATACATTATAGATATATGTAATGTAAAAAGAAAATTTCCTTGAAAACATAGATTACGTGATACAAAGATATGACTAGGCAACATACTCTTGTAATAAATAATAACAATACAGTGGTACCTTTACATAAGAGTGCCCCAACATACGAGTTTTTTGAGATACGAGCCGTCGAGAGAGCGAATTTTTGCTTTGAAATACGAGCAATCGGCTTAGCGGGTCGGCCGGTTGCACACAAACGGCGCGTCTCGCTTTACCGCGTGAATCCTCCGGCCACGGTCAGAGAACATGTTATCAGTGTTCTCTCGCTGTCAAAGCATCTTCAAAGTTCAATTAATTTCAATGAGTAAATTTGCTTTCGGATACGAGTAATTTGAATTACGAGTAAGGTTGCGAGGTACCACTATTTACAAATTCTCATAAATAAATGCGGTTCTATAAAACGCATACGATATTTTTAGGTAAGCTGTATGATCAATAACTTTCTATAACACTGAGAGAGATGTGTATATAATTAGTAAGTACATGCTTTGACAGGTCGTAACAGATATATGTACTGCAAAATTACTCGCAAGCCTAAAGTCATGAAAAATATCGTTTACTCCAGATTTCTATCTTGTATAGAAACAATATATTATTGTAACGAATGCAATTTATGACGCGACAAGTGTGCTACTAAATGTGACAATATAAAATAGCGACAGGAAAAAAATACACATTACCCTTGAGAATTAAGGATTCACATAACCTTATTACTAGATTATTAATCGTTAAATTTAAAGACTTCCAGAAAGAACGTTGTTTATCACATTTAGCTCATTTTCTAGAATCAAATTTACTAGATTATACTTTTGAAAGTAGATAAGACAATAAGTATGTATATTTAATTAATCACTATTTTTTTTAATATAATTTAAATAGAGGATGATTTCGCAGAGATATTTTTAATAGTAAATAAAAATTTAATTAAATCGATAACTAAAAATTCAGCGCGAATGTGATAAACAAAGTTCTTTCAGGCACCTTTCATTTATCGTAACGCTTTCTATGCATTGTTGTGACAATGCACTTCAACTTTTTCATAGTTTTCATAATTTATTCAATAAATATTTTTTTAAACCGCTATTCGCTTGCTATCCTTAAGGATCACCCAGTACAAACTTATTCTGCGAAACAGAGATAAAGAGGGATGAGCTGACAGCTTTCTTGTTGCAGTTCATATTGATTATGATACATTATGATTACAAGTTAGAACACACAAAGCTCTGAAAAGAAGCATTTGTAGGTACCATGTCTACTCTAGTACCGTGGTTGAGTCACTGGTTGCAGCAGCAGCCTGGTTAGGTTGTGTCTCCTGATGCAGTGACGAGGAATCTCTCCCCAGGCTTTGGTCCAGGCTACTGCGTGCTGACGACTAGCTTCCATCTCTCCAAGACTTCTTTCCTACTGAACAATCGTCCATATTAGTATTCTAAGCATATCATGATATAAACATATTTTGTTAGTAATTTGATTAACATTAGGAATTTAAACAATAAAATATTATTTTTTTAACAATTTTTAACATATTTTTTTGAGAATATTTCAAAACAGTAATTAAAAACGTTTCAATAGAAGCCTATATACGAGTATATAAAGTAAAGAGCTAAAATATGCTCTTTTTTATTTGACTTCGTACTCGTTTATATTTTTAAATATATTTTACTTCAAAATTAAAGTTATATTATTATTCATAAAAACTAAACAAAAAAAAACATATTAAAAACTAATTTAACGATTATTAATAATTAAATATACATATACTATACATAAAATTCTTTTTTCAACACAGGCACAGTAATAGCCCAGTCGGCTGAGCGGTATGAATACCTGGGCATAGTTGGTTTCCAAGGTCCGCGGTTCGCATCCCGCTTCTGCCGTTATTTTTGTGTTTGGATTGACGCGTTGAAAAAAGAATTTTATGTATAGTATATGTATATTTAATTATTAATAATATTATAATATAGTAAAATGATCTATAAAAGTAGATTAGAATATTGAAATAATAAAATAATATTCTAATAAAATTTAAAAAAAAATCCATATAATTTAACGATGTTTGATAAAGTATTTTATTAGTAATGTTATTTTTCTCAACATACCTCTCTAAGACGTCTTTGCATTTTAACCTGGTTAGTTAACTCTCTCAAGTACTCGGCGTCACTGGATCTCCATCTAAAAAGATTTCATTGCACAACTACAGTAATGAATACTTGTTAAATGCTCGTAAAGCTTACGTTAATCATTTCCCTATTTTTCTGTTCTATGATTTTCAATTACTGTATTAGGCTGTTACCTTTTCAACATTGAGTTAAGTGACAACGATGAACGTGTCTAAAACATTATTTGAAGATCCACAGATATATTTAAAATAAAGAAAAAAAATTATATGAAATACAAGTTAATGTTTGATATGAATTAACTATACCGAAAATCTGCGATTCAAATATTTGATACCAAATAAATGTTATGCAAAATTAATAAATGTGCTTTTTATCTAAGCTCCTAGTTTATCAAACCAACACGTAATATTGTTGTGGCTGTCATATTACAGAGATGTTTATATGCTTATACTTTAGAGTGGAAATGACTAATTATACAGAAGGAATTTATTATCGATGCTTATATTACAGCAAAAATGAAGAATTAAGGGACTTTGTTGTTACCTAGGACTTCCACTCGGAACTCTCGGCCTGCCCCTTCCTCTCATGAGTGGAACCAGCTCAACGCCTCCTGTGAGGCTCATCAGCTGTTTGGTTGGAGTCAGAGTGTCTCCAGATCGTATAGCTCCCGGAAGTTCCTCCAAGATTATTTCTTCCTTAGAAACACGATCTTTTCTGCCACCCTTCCCTTTAAATGCTTTGCTCTGCGAATGGCATCCACAATTCATACAATCATTGACATCAACGTTTTCCGAATACCTTCGAGTCAATTTATTCTGAGACTTTTCACGCGTAGGCTCTGTATTCAATGTGTAGTCGAAAGATTTTTTTCTATCGTTATTTTTATTTGAGCGAGAAATCTAATAATCTTGTATCGGCGTTGTTTTTATTTGCGGATGTCTTTGAATGAAAAATGCAAGGCATCTTGTTAGAGTGCCTGGGGGACTTTTTGGTCAGCCGACTGGTTTTCTTGTGGCTGATGTTTGTCAGTTTTTGATGGCCGTTTGGAGAAATTTCTTGGAGTTTTTGAACGCCGTATTGTGAATTTTCACCGTTTGTTTCCATTTGAGTGAGGCGGTATTTTTCGGGAATTCTAGACCTAATTTCTGGAAAGTTGTACGTGTTTTCCGATGTCCAGCCCTGAAAATATAAGTAAAATATATTCACTTTCAATTTCTTTACAAAAAAATATAAATCATATATACTTTTACAATATCTGTAATTAATTTTATTTTAAATTCAATACACACACTACAATAAATACAAAAAATACATAAGTCATAAATATGATATTTTTGTGATTTTATTACTTTTTTTGGTACATATTTACATTAAATATCTCTTGGTGGAATATATTAAGCATATTATTATTTTCCTTAGAAAATATTAATATACTTAATTAATCAATTTTCGTATTAATAATAAAATTTTAAAGTACATATATTTAAGAGTTTAGATATTTAAAATATCTATGTTTTTTAAATATTAACCTATTTTTTAGATATGTAAGCTACCAATCCAAATGTGTAATATATACTTGCACCTCGAATTTTTTTTTGCATATTCGCTTGTACTATTTTGCAATTTGGACATTTATGACTTTTATGCGATTTTTGATATTGTTTATGGCTATTTTATTTTTCAAATTTTTCGTTTTTAGATCTGCATATTATTTAATCGTTTGTCTTACCATAGAGTAGTGGAAGTTCCTCCCGATATCTCCTGGGCGCCTCCAGGGCCGGCCGCCCGGCCCAGAGCCGCCCCAGGGGCCGTGGGACAGCAACTGTAGTACAACGAATCAAATTAGAGTGTCCCAATAATAATGTTTTATTTATGAAATCAATTAATTTAATTTAAAAGTTTCACGCAAAGCATGACGTTATTTTCTAAGAAACAATCTATATTAAAGGTTAAACGAAATTATTGACGTAACTTGTTCGATCACGTATAATTGGTTACCTACGTTTAGTAGGAAAAGGTTCTAATTGAAAGCCTACCTCCAGTTTCTGAAGTTGGGAATAGATATATTATTAGTCTTGTTGAATGAACGTGAATAAAACGGTTAGAACCCTACACGATCAATTATATTGAACAATATTACGTAGTGCGTAAGTACATGAAACTGTTCCACAACTCAGCTTAGGGATAATAATAATTGATAACGTGTCAATTATGAGTATCTTGAGTTATATTCTGATAGACAATTCGCTATAGAGGAGAGATTTTTTAATTTTGAAGATATACTCGTTATAGTGAATTGATAAACTATATAATTAAGTATTTTATAATGTAGATCTAAAGAGTCTTAATCTGACAGCACATTTATCTCGTGAGGCTTCTTTAAAGGGATGCGATATGTTTAAAAAATATGTTTTGAACATATGTGGTGATGGATTTATTTCCAGAAACTAAATTCGTTGCTCTTATTAGGACAGCCTTAAAATAATTTTTGCGATTATTCATCAAAATTTGCCGTTTTATGCGAGTATCAATAGCGGTCGCTTGTCATTTTATTTTTATGGCCCCGTTACACGAAATGACAAATCAATATTTTTTTCTAAAACAAAGATGTTACTTATATATTACTGCTATTATACACGTAGAATTTATAACTTTGGGCTTAGAGGATATTTTATGGTTACCATTTTCCGCTCAAACTCCATATTGTGTCGCGCTTCTTCGTCTTCGATTCTCCTTTTGTAATTTACAATCTCATCTGAAATTTCAAACAAATTATATAATGTGTCATCCTCATTATCCATGTGAATATGTAAGTAATTTTATTTGTATATTCCCAAAATCCAACTAAATGCTACTTCTTTCGATCAATAAATCTGAATAAAATTCCATCACAGTAATAAAAAATATTTAATAATTGTTAACTAATATATATGTTTCAACTTCATCGAGATGACATTTTTAAGGAAGAAAATAATAAGTTTGTCATTTTATTTTCACTCCCTTACTAGATCATGTATATATATCATCAGAAAATAAATAAAATAAAATATTTTCAAAGCCATTTTTAAAATATATGTGGCTTCTTTCGTGCTCTTAAGTAAACAGCTCTAAATTTGGACCATATGACCACCACACTCCAAAAACAATACAGCTATGAGATTTCGTCTATTATGTGTTCTATTATGAGGATATGCTTTATAGTTTTTTACTTAAAGTGTATTTGTGAAAGACCTGTCAGAGGTTACTGGCGGAAATTAATATGGAGTACATATGCCTTTATTTAACAATGTATAACACAGTAGAAGTGACCTAAATACGGAAGGTGGAGGATCGCAGAGGATGGAGACTCATGTGGGAGGTATACGTTCAACAGTGAACGGACACGGGCTGATTTGATGATGGTAGAACATTGGTGGACTCATTAAACGCTCTAATGAAAGATGTCAAAGAAAGATATTTATCGTTGCGGAACTCACCGAGGCACTTCCTGTAGTTGAGTTGGTCCGCCTTGGGAAGGCGCCAGCGCAGCAGGTTGTCAACCGTGGCCCGGGCCCCCGGGTGGAAGTACAACTGAGGGTCGCGGCGCCCCCGCCCGGCACTACGCCCTCTCAATCGCCGCTTCTCCACAGAAGACTGACCCGGAAACTGATACTGCTCCAGCTATAATCCATTAACAGGAGAGATACGTTTACGAACTTTGTATTTTTTCTTCGTGTCAGCGACGTCCAATTGTTTTTGTTGTCGCTGGATTAAAAAGATTGGCCGAAGGAGGAAATCTGAAACGTAAGGACTGATGGTAAGATTCTAAGAATAGTAATTACAGGTGTAAATAAACACAATAAACCGTTTTACGGCATCCCGTTACATTTTTAAAGACAACCGAATCGCAGACAGTCGCATGGTCAAACTTAGCCAATACCACCGGCAGACAAGTTTCAGAACGTATATCGTACATATTTGTTGTCCAGCAGAATGCATGTAGACATGCAATATTTGTATTTATTAATTTAATTTACAATAAAAAAAACTATATCCTACGTTATATCACTAAATACTATTTTTTAAATTAAATGCAACATTATATCATGGAAAAGTATAATTACATCCCTATCTGATATAAAAAATAATTGTTTATTGACCACTGCAGCAAAAGTACGATATATATATTCTGATCATGCAAACGACATTTGCTGAATACGAAATAAATCAACTGTAAAGTAGTGTACATTTTGAAACTATGTATTTTATTTGTATGTTTCATTATTCTGACTACTAATTAAGAAGGCAACAGCATCATATTTTTTCATATATTGTGTGGTTAAAATTTTACATATTATAATCTTAGTATGAGTATTCACTTTCACGTATATTTCGTATAAAAATTATCTTTTATTATACAGTAACAATAAAATTGTATTTAAATCATTACTTTACCTAGATTTTACAGCAATAATACCTCTAGTCACTTTAGTAATAAATAAACGCTAGACTTATTTAGAAGTAAAATTAATAAAAAATAGATTAGGAAAATTATTATGGATCATTTAAATCAGAACATTATTATTTCTTAATCATTAAGTAATTAATTTTTGCGTTATGTCATTTTCACGTAATAATGGAAATAATAAAGTACTTTCATTTCAATAATATGCACATTACATACTGATAAAACTGGCTATTTTTATAGTGTACAATATAAACAAGCCATAAAATTACTGTATGTTACGTTTAAATTAACTTTTGACAATAATGAGAAAAGTTCATATTTGACTGTTGGTTATTAAGTAGGCAATAGTCCAGTAAAAAATTTATTTGCAGTTATTTTGTTAGTATTAGATAAAATTAGAAATGTCATCTAACCCAGAAGTACTAAATATATTCGATTATGTGATGAGGATATATCTACGTCAATTATTCACATGAACGAAAAAAAATCGTAGTGCAAGCACATTTTTTGCACAATTTACGTTAATAAATAGGTAAGTAGATAATAAATTACACAAAGCAACTTTTATCAGATGCCTTACTTTAAGTTGAGCAGCAATAACGTTGCAGCTGCGACTGCAATGTTGTATGGCGTTGCTCAAATGCTTTTTGGAGATAAGCTTTGCAATTGGAATACGGAAAAATACTTAACTCGATATTTGTAATGTATTAGGAATGAGTTTAAATAGCTGTGCATTGCAGAATACTTGCACATTATAATTTACTTCAATGTGTTAGGTAAAAATTCCATATCTTAAAAAATTCATACACGAAGTGGCTTTTCTCAGAAGAATTGTCAGTTTCAGTTTCTGCTGCATACTTTTCTCACGTTAATTCGAAATGCGCTACTTCTTGTTTGGTTTCGTGGAATTTATTAATAATATTACAATATATAAAATTACCGAGAGGTTAACAGGTTATATTACATGATAAATGAAAATAAGTGGTACAAAATAAGATAAATGTATCTTCTCCATTGTGTATTGATTTGATGATCCAATGTGATTGAGATATCTTATGTGACAGCTCTTATTTACATTTATATTATAATAAATAAGAAAAATAATAAAAGTTGCGGAGGACCGAGAGGAATAGAGATCGAGATGCAAGATCCTGTTGCTGCAAACCAATCCACCGGATTGATACTACTACGAAGAAGACATAAAATCAAAACTATGTCATGTTTAACATAATGCTATGCATAAAATTAATTTCAGGATTATTTTTTTATAATATTCTTATTATTATTATTATTATATTAGTATTTGTATAGCGCTCTTTTATGACCGAATGATCATTCCAAAAGCGCTTCTTTGCCTCTCTGAGTAAAAAAGTGGGTCTTGAGTCTGCTTCTGAAGGATGCCTCCGCTTTAAGCTCTCTTATGCTTTCCGGTAGTGAGTTCCAGGCCATTGGCGCAGCGTAGCTGAAAGCCCGATTGCCAAAGACCGTGCTAGGACTACCTCCCGTCAGCTGCAGGGTGCTTCTATTTGCTCTAGCCGATCTGAGTGTCTCTCCACGCGCGCTTATTTCTGAAGGCTTAATAAGTTCTGTCAGATAGCCCGGTGCAGTTCCGTTGAGTGCCTTGTAAGCTAAGAGGCATAATTTATACTGGATTCTAGCCGAAACTCTCAACCAGTGCAGTCGGTGTAGTATTGGAGTAATGTGACAGAATTTGGGTGCGTTGTAGACTAGTCGTGCCGCTGCGATTTGTAACGACTGCAATCGATTTAATATATGTGTAATGTATATATAATACACGAGAGCAATAGTAGAGTTTTGATCCTCCATTAAATTCTATGGCGTTCAAGATAGATCGGTAGGTTACTGCATGTGAGAAGAATACAAAGTGAAAACATTACAATTGGTTATTAATTTTCTCCTTGAAGAGATTCAGATTGTACATGGGAAAAATGCAGATGCTGGAAGAGCAGTCTATGGCAATTAAGAAGGATCTAGAAATACTATACATCTAAAGGTGTATTTTGACCAAACGAGCATTCGTTCAATGTATCCTCACTCCTTCGAATTCGCTTTGAAAAAAATGTTTAATACGTACGAGTATTTTAACAATTTCGCTAAAATTAAGTAATGATTTTTTTATAAACCTCTCAGATTTGACTGGTGAAAAGAAAACCGTTTCTTCCGAATAAACTTCCTTGCTCGTGCTTTAATTCTATGCTTGTTTAATCTGTGTGTTTATCGTTAAGTAAAAACTACCTTTTTCTCCGGGAATATTTCGTCTAATATCAAGTTGTGCCTGCGGTTGCTGGCCTCGTGTGGGGCTCCGCCCCCCGGGCGCCCCCAGGGGTTGTAGTTTTGCAGCATGTCGAAGGCCTGGACAACAGAGAAAACTGTTAACGACTATCAATTTTTACACAAATAATCACCGTGGATGTGCGTGTCAACCAGAGCGACGGCGAACACGAAACCAGCTTGCAATTCCTGAAGGATGATTTGTGACAAAGAGCGTGGTTCACGCACTGGTGACAATGGCTTTGTACCGATGATTATGATTCAGTCTTGTCTTGTTAGTTGAATATTACGATTGAATTATTACACTAATAACTGTCATGTTTCGATTGGTTGAATAGTAGACATGAAAGGAACAAGTTTACCCCTGGAAACATAATTTTAATCTGACTTAGCATGTTGCTACAGAAACATTAGATGCTATTGATGATACTAAGAACATTAAGTGAATGGATGAAAATTGTATAATGTAACTGCTCAGTGGATTTTACGCACTGTTTTTTATATTTTTGCTGTGAGTTCTGTAAAGAATTTCATATATTAAGGTCAACGTTGATAGTAGCATATTACACCCTGATTACTTTATAGTTCAGTATACACTGTATTTTATAAGTATATACGTCTATAACTATGCTTTATACATCATACATATTCAATTATAAAAACTCATGTACAAACGCATGAACGAAATACATAAAATTCATAAAAGAATATACGCGAATCTTGTCTAGTAAGTAAACTTTAAATTTCTATCACACTGTCATTTTTAGAACTTGTTTCACATTTATGTACTACATAAAACATGACTATATTCCTTCTCCCTTGTACGAGTATATTCCTACCTATAACTCAACCTTGTGTTAGAGTTGTATATTTTATAAATTGTGCTCATTATGAATTCAAGCAATAATTCACATAAAGTTAATATTTCAATGTTGTTCGTGTTAATTAAATAGACATCATAAAGTATAAGCAACAACCCTTAAAACCTCGGAAACTCCGTTGTCAAATTGAAGAGTTTCGATTTAAAATTATTTTTAGATATTAATATATCGATCGAAAACAAATTTCTTCGCCTCCTAAATGGCACAGAGGCCAGAGATAGTACTATCATATTGCGTGCGTCATGACAGAGCAAAACCTTTCATGGAAACTGCCAATGCACGTTTCCAATATTTCAGTTTACAGTTTGGATGAAACACTTTGAATATTATTACACCGTCCTGCCATGTAAGAATTAGCCATAACGATAATCGTTACCGATAAATACAAAATTAAAAAACACTAATTGGCGTTCGTAATCATTGTAATAAATGAAAATTCGCGGACCCCGTCACCTTTCGGGTATTATTTGGAACTTAATACATGCTATTTTTTTTGTATTATAAATGAATATAAATATAAAACATATTACTGGTTATGTCAGTGTTTACTAGCTAAACCTAAAATATATGAAAATTACTTTATTTTTATTAAATAAAACTTAAAGTATTTTAGATAATTTTATTTTATTTGATTACTAAAGTAAAGTACATTTTATCAGTTTTTTTCAATTTATTGAATGAAAAAAAAAAGTTTATTTATAACAATAATATCAAAAGTAGGAATAACCATCATATACTCAATATATCATATAAACATAAAATATATGAATTGGCAAAAAACTGTCATTGATTCCAAAAAATGCATAAAAAAGTTATGAGCTTGATCTACATTGTCTTCGACAAAACGTTTATGTGCGAATTGACGGAAAATGGGTTAATAGTTGTAACTTCCATGATTTTTTAACGAGCAAGGACAACGTAAAGTTAGTTAAGCATTTAATGAAAAAGATATCATGTTTATCTCTTACCTGTCTTTGTTCATTTCGGCGACTCGCATTATACGTGAGCATTGTTATAAACTTTTAAAACAGCCTATAAATAAACTTATTACTTACCACTAAAACATAATATTAAAAATCCATACTTAATTATTTATATCATAAAAAATGTGAATCACAATAATTATTTTACACGCAAATACTTCTTAATCCGGGATCTAAACTATCACAGTCGTCATTAAATTTAAAAAGTATATATTTTATTAAATGAATTCAATTTCACTTTCATTACACGCTTAGGTATTTCTTATTTAAATATTATAAAGTATCAATGAATTTCAATACTATTAAAAAATATAAAAAACGCTTTTATTATGGAGCACGATGGAGTATATTTTAAGTTCAAGGAAGCGTGGCTCTTACTGCAAGGTCTAAATGTGCTTTGACGGCAAAGTTTAACGTCAGCTTTCAGCGTTGCTGGAATTAACCGCAGAAATTTTCAGACTTTCATGCTTGATCGATCACAGTAACGCGCTTGTTTGAGAAGTACCGATGTGTGAAGAGAACATAGAAATTTGTAATTAATCATTTATTTATTCAACAAGTCATTTAATGAAATTGTTTTTGGTGGGTTTTTTAAATAAATTTCAATATTTTTATTTTTATAAATCACTGATAATACATCGTCGGTCAGTCATTGAAGAAGCGAAGGTGGGCCTGGTTGGGGCATTTATTATTGATGCTGCAGAAGATCATACACTACAGAAGCCTTTTTTCAATTTCGCACTGTGGGGAACTATGGATATAATATACTCGGCGGAGCTGTGGGAAGCAGAGCCGACATGGGATGAGGCAATATAGCGGCTAACAGAGGTGCAGACATGGTAATCATGGTGCTGATGATAGTGATTTATATCAATATTCAACTACTGATTTTATGAAATTTCTCTCAAAAAATCGGAGAATAATATGTTTGCTGTAAATTTGTATGTATGTATCAGTTGCTGAAATTATTTAATTCATAGAACAATTGCAAATATGAATTTTTCGCATTCTTTGATTTCAAACGGTTGTATATACTTATTACTTAAATAAACATATACTATACATAAAATTCTTTTTTCAACGCATCAATCCAAGCACAAAAATAACGGCAGAAGCGGGATGCGAACCGCGGACCTTGGAAACCAACCTATGCCCAGGTATTCATACCGCTCGGCGAACTGAGCCATTGCTATGCCTAGACCGACTCGCGTTGAAACTAGTATTTATATCATTGTTATCATCGTACGATAGATGTCGCTATAGTATATATTCAAAGTATGTATATTTTTATTATTATTCAATCAGTCTTTATTTATTCACAAGCTTAATATTATTACTTTCCGACAGTCTATTTATTTTAGTAAGTACCACTCGGGTCTCGAACCAAACTATAGACTGAATGGATGAGAAACGACTACTTATAGTTCCGACTCGGACTTTATAACCAATCATTTACCTGTGTTACTGATGGATAATTTTTACCTTCTTGATATTGTCTCAAGGAGACATTATTATATGGCTCAGTTCGCCGAGCGGTATGAATACCTGGGCATAGGTTGGTTTCCAAGGTCCGCGGTTCGCATCCCGCTTCTGCCGTTATTTCTGTGCTTGGATTGACGCGTTGAAAAAAGAATTTTATGTATAGTATATGTATATTTAAGTAATAATAATATTGTAATATAGTCAATGATCTATAAAAAGTTGATTAGAATATTGAAATAATAAAATAATATTCTAATAAAAATTTAAAAATTCATATAGGTTGTATATACACTATAAAAAAACAAAACATATCTTAGAAGATTTAATCTGAAATAAAAATAAACACATTAATGTAAAAGTGTTGTAATACTCGTAATCAAATAGTAATCTTTGTTTAATATGTAATGTTATCGTAATCATAAATAATTCTATGGTAAGAGAAACTATCAGCTGATAATTACACGTCAAGATAATTACAGATTGTACAGAATTCGGTTACTATTTTCCGAAACTCGACTCAATTTCTTTTTTATTTTATTGATACTGTGAAGTGAGATTTCAATTTTTAACTTGTGATGTAATTACAAATACCAGAGTGGCTTGTTAAAACATTTCGTAATATTAATCACAAAATGGGAGGCGCACCACTGTAGATTAGATAAATGATCACTAATATTAAAATTAT
Organism: Glossosoma conforme; assembly: GCA_022606575.1. NCBI lineage: Eukaryota > Metazoa > Arthropoda > Insecta > Trichoptera > Glossosomatidae > Glossosoma > Glossosoma conforme. The sequence continues at coordinate 3,172,107 of JAGTXR010000100.1, read as the reverse complement.
AAACTCAAATTTTTAATTATTGTGTATTTAAAAATCGTTCACTGCCTATGATAGAGGAAGTCGTTTGACGAAAACTCTAATAATGCTGATATTTTTCGTTCGTAAAAGCTAAAATAAGGTCAATAGAAACGCGCAGGTATTCAAAATCAGTATCCAATCAACTTTTAATATAATTCCATAATATATTTATTATACGTGTAGGTATCGTACAGGAGGGAGTCTCCAATGTCTTTCAAATGTCATGATTCAGCGAAAAAATTCATTGGGTGAAATACGCAAACGTTTTTTGCGCTTCCGGTAGAATAATATAATGAAAAAATGGTAAGGGATTTTTATTCATTTATAAATATACGATATATAATTATTTACCAATAAGTTTATTTATTTATTTATATACAGAATCGAAATTCCAATTTTTTTTACAAATATCTAGAAACATAGAGTATACATAAATATACAATAAATAGAGAAATAAAAATAAAAAAAATAACACAAAAGACTAAGAAGATGACACGTGTCAAAGATCACAGAGATCAAGTAGAACAATACCATCGACAAAAGAGGAAAAGGATGTAAGAAAAGGATCGAGGTGTGCTGGTAGGCCATTTAGGAGCAACATTGCCGTTGTACCAAATTGAGTGCTTGAAGCTCTACAAGCATTGACTGGGATCAAAAACAATGGATGGCTACGAGCACGGGTGTACCTATCTGGAACATAGAAGTTAAAACATTCAAGAATCCCAGGGCTGTGAATTGAACCGCGAAGAAGAAGGAATGAATGTTTGAGTGGAGGAATTTTCCTCCGGGACTCTAGAGAATGGAAAGAAAGCATCCCTAGAAGAAAAAGAGTTGGGTAATGTTCGGAATTAAATTAATTGAATGGATAGTTACCGTAAATCTAAAAATAAAAACGTCGGAGAAATTTTTTTGTTGATGAAGTAAGTAAGTTGATTGTATTAAAATAATCCTTATAGTTTTGAAGGTTAACATGGCCATTTCCATTAACGGCTTTTATGTTCTGTGTGGCAAATTCGCTGTGTGTGGAATTTTTTTCCCGATATTTCAACCATCGCTGAATATGGAGGAAAAATATATAATAATCAGAAATAGTGGAGTCAAATATATCGAAACCTTAAAACAGGCGGTAGTCTCTGATTGTACATAATATGGTAGATGAGTTAAGTGAAATATAACACGTATCATATTGAGATAATTTTTAAAAGTTCAGCTCTGTGAAATAACAAAAAACAATAATTTTACAAATATCAGAAAGTCGTAAAAAACGTTCTTTATTTAATCTCGCACAGAACTATTAAGAAGCGATGCATATTTTGCTCATATCGTTAGCCGTAATAAATTCAAGTGATATTACCAATAAAATAACATTTAATGGAAAGAGACGATCCGATTTTTCATTTTCCCATCGTTGTTGGAATTGGGTTGCGGGGAGTTGTGACGAGCGGTGCCCGACACGGCCTGCCGTTCTTTGCGGGACAAAAATCATGGAAAAAACCTTTGAAGCCTTCGCCTGTATCTGATTTGCATTTCAAATTATTTATCAAAAATTACCTGATCTTGTATAAGTATCATTTCAACTATTTACAAAGCCTCATAGAATCAGTACTTATGGAATTTGTTCTCATCCAACAAATCTATTACAAATAGTATAAAATAATTAATTTTTAATACTCGTATAATGCTCCTACCTAGTAGGTGCAGTCAATATATTATAATATTAAAAAACATGTATGAACATTACTAAAATGATTACAGAATAATAAGTATATTTAATTTGTCTACTGGTCTAAGCAAAATAATAGACTTCTAGGGAGGCAATTAATTAATCAGACCATTTTAAAGACAAAACGACTATATAACTACAGTACTGCTCCTCAGTCTTCCGCTGGAGTTTTCCAATTGGTACTAAGGAATCCAGCTATATACATCTTCTCATTGTTTGCTCACCTCATTGGGTCGGCCATCAAGCCATGGTAGTTGACTGGTCCTCCACTATAAACATCATTTAACTCTTTAGATGCGAGGTGCGAATATATCCGCACCAACTTGCACTGTTTTTAGGTGCGAGGTGCGGATTTATCCCACGCCCTGAAAAAACACCTCGCTTCAGTGCAAGATGCGGATTTATCCGAATACTATATTGAATATAATTTTATTTCGTATTACGACATTCTTCGCCAATTTTTTTTATGATATGTATTGAGTTGTCGGTCATTCTACACATGTTTCAAATTTGTCTTTTTTTAAAATAATAATGGATTTATTTAGTTTAGTTTTGAAGGTGAATATAAATGCAGCACTGACCAATCAAAACACATAAAAAAAATTGTCCTTAAATATTCAACTTTATTTTTCATTGACTAATTGACCTATTTCGTGACTTTTGATGAAATCTTATTCCGCACGTAAAGGTTAAAGCTCTACAGTCATTTCCACGGATAACATAACCTGCTCACTGGAGCATCTACTCTGACTTCAGAAAGGCTCAATTTCAATTGATTTTTTTCAAATATGCTATAGCCTAAAAATGTTAAATTATAATACTAATCAAAAGAAAAAAATAAAAATATTTTGAAGCGTAATCAGAGAATCTGTCTTGCGTCAAAACTAAATTGGGGTTATCCATTGCCTTTTTAAGAATGTAATCATCACACATTTCTTGAATAAGAATATTTGGTTACCATCGATTAGTGTTTTCATAACACTGCTTTTGTGTGCTTGTTTGTTGTTTCGTTTAGATGAAAAAAATATATCACAATGTCTTGCCGCCTACTTATTGTATTTTGGCGCATCACGATTCGAGCAAAAATTGCAATATCGTATAAATAAAATCCTAAATTACCCATTGTACTTCTTGGCGCAAATATTTCAGTGATGTCATACTTTCCACTTGCCAAAATCAATCCTACATTTAACAATTTTCTGTTCCACTTGCGACTCGACCACTTTCGAAGACGTGGGATGAAGAATGAATCTGTTATTCTTTGTAATGTCCCAAACTATATACCAAAATTCATATTCAAATCAGATATCAATTGATTCTAAATCCGGGATCCAACTACAGATTTTCGAATTACGAGGATTAAACTGATTTACGTCTTTTCAAGATTTTTCCATAAGAAGCTATGTACTAACTTTATTTTTATCAGTAAATTGGAAAGATGCTATGATATTTTTCCTTAGTCGATACGATTCTCAATATTATTTAAGAACGGTTTTGATGAGAAGCGCGTCGTATTTATCACCTATCATCCCTAGTATGAAACAGATATTATTGACATGTTTGAAGTATTGCCTACCGAATTATGGTAACCGTAACCGCAGTAAAACAATACTGTATCATCCTGGAGTACCATTGACTACCAACATCTTCAGGGGAATTCAAGCATCATGATTTGTTCAGGATACAAATGTTTCTGATTGTGCATTGCAATGGCAATATACTATTTTAAAAATTAAATTTAAATATAATATATCAAACACCTGCAACTGTTTTACCGATAGATATTTCTTTTTACAAGTTTCTTTGATTATTTATTGTTTTTTGTAAAATTAAATATCACTCCACCTATCACGTAACAGTGAAACATAAAAATTTCAAATTAAATTTAATAATCATAAGCAGTTCCCTGAGTAGATGGCGTTAGTAAAATAAAAAATATTCACACCTTTACCACCTTTACACCTCCTCACATTTAAGATCTTTGGTGAAAATGGTTTATGTATTTAATACAATTTTTATGATTAAATATGAGAAATTATAGCATTTTTATAGAAAAATTTATGCCGTATATATAATGTAATTCAAATATTTAAAAAAATATATTATAAACAATTTTGGTATTCCTCCAAAAAGTAAATATTTTCTCTTTTTATTCCTTTACAAAATGACGTAATTTTTGTGGATAATGCTTGAATTTGCCATATGTATTGGATTAAAATATAGGAAAGAGATCTGTGTTTCTTAATATATAGATGGGGGTAAAGACTTTTACCGATGTTCCTAATATGGCGGATGCAGACGCAGTGGGGTGTGCTGAGTGCCTTGCTGATGCTTCGTTGCTATGTTGGTGTCCGTGATTTGACTACTTCTACGAGAGTTTGATGTTTGTTTATTTTGTATGCAAACTGTATAAATTCAATGGTTTCTTATATTTTTAGGAACAGCAAAATAGAAAAATGAGGGAATCTATTGATGTGTATCACGTTAAGGAGAGCAATAAAACACAATAATATTATTTAATCGTTTTTATTATAAAGAAATAATATTTAGTCCATCAAAAACGACGATAAAATTTTAACAGTTGCTCGAAATTTTTATATCATTCTGCTTCAAATGTAACAACATATATATTTTATTGACGATTAAAACCCACAACCGAATACAAGAATACAGGCTTCCACCCGCCCAGCCCTCTCGGTTCACGCAAAATCTCTTTATATAATAGTAATAATACAATACGTGCAGAATATGTATATATACAATGTATATTATAAATATATATATTTTGGATATACATACACGTGCACATAAGTATGCATATAATATGTGAATAATGTTTTATTTTTACAATGACAATTAAGAGTATTAATAAAACAACAATATGTTTATATAAATTTATACAAAACTATAAAACCTGACACTAAATAATTCCTATCGACCATTGCACTGAGCATAAAATTCTCCACAAAGAAGAAATTTACACAAATAAGTTAAGTTTGATTGTGAAACCTGGTGAACATGAAGCAAGAACATTTTACATATTTACAAGAAAAAAATGGGTTAGCAATTTTTCATAATAATTACTTGTTAGTGTCTAAAGCATGCTAATTATTATATTAATTACAAAGGAAACGTAACTATGTATTTCATTTAAAATAACTTAATATTCTACCCAGAGGGTCTGTATTTACACAAAAACATAATACAAGTGAATAAGGGATATTTGAAGGTGCTCAATGCACAATTAGGTACTTGTGAATACATGAATATCATTGCATGCTGATAATACAAGTCATGTTTACTTCATTTCATTTATTTAACTTTGACAATATTGCCAAGTCTCATATAAAAAGAAAAACCTTGTGTAATCATCAAAATAATTAATATTACTATTTTTTTATAACTAAAGAAGCTGCATATTATTACGTTCTAAATATATAGCAAAAAAAACATCAGTTTTATTATTCAGGGAATGGTAATTTTTCTAAAACAACTGCTATAATAATCAGATAAAAATAAAACAAAATTAAATTTAAAAAGTTTGTTTTTTTATTGCTGTGCGTCTTAAAATATTATTGTGAAGAATATTTAACCTGGCTTTATTTCGAATCTAATAAATAAGATGTAAGTAAATTTGAGATTGACTGAGGGCATGTAAATTAATTAATATAAATTAATCAATAACTAACTGTACATAAATACAGGGTGCGGCAAAAAGATCTAACAGTATTCTGTAATCTCAAGTAATCAAACCGTCGGATCTTTTTGCCGCTCCCTGTATTTCTCCTCTGCCAAAATATCAGTATCATACAATATGTATACTTAAAGGGCAATTACAATAAGGAATGTACATTATGTACCACCGGAAAAAGCAAAATATATGACAAATACATACAAAGAGCAGTATTTTTGGTATCGGTTCCAAAGGTACATAAAACTTCCTGTTCTGTCGTTACGTTTATAAGGCGGTGATTGGATGAGTTTCAAAGTAATTTGTCAAACAGTCTTATGATTGTAAATGTATATATTTTTAATTAACTAACGAATTTAAAATTACTTCAACAGTGGTCATTCGAATCTACAATTAAGTTATCTTTTATACTAAATGAACATAATAATTTCCATTAAATATAAAGTAATAATAAAACATTAAATTTAGATGATTACTATATAATATAAATATTTTTAATGATATTACTAAAATAATCAACTGACAGAATAAACCAAGGAAATAAAAGGTAAGCTGAAGAAATGAAATATCTCGGCTGAAAACATTTATTAATCCAAAGGTGAAAATAATCATAAATAATGTTAATACGTATATTTAAGACAATGTTATAATTTATTATAGGGTTAACCCCGCCACACTTTTGATGCTTATTTTGAAAGGTATATAAATTTAATCCATTCATAGACAATCCAGAAATCGGAAATAAATGTGGTTAGCCTTTATATCATGATCTTTTGTGCATTTCTTTCTAAGTATTTCCACAAGTCATTGTTTTACAAATATGCATCTAAAGTGCAGCAGAAATTAGTGTGTGCATTTATAGTGTGAATGTACCTGCAGAATGAATGATTACAGAATTGATCTTGCATCATTATCAAGGTCTAACTGCCGATATTTATATGATTTATTACATGAAAATTGCCTTCAATCCCAACCCACTTTATCAGAAATGATTTTAACTTTATAAAAACAATTGAAATAATGGGTATCGTAAATGAAAATATTTTTCGAAGCATTATTTTGTTTGGCGTATTCATGACAGTGAAAAATATAAAATATTTGATTCAAGTATATTTAAGAAAATATAAATTATTCTATTCAATTCTAAAATAATAATACTTAATTAAAAAAATATTTACATGTTTTGTGCTGCGCACTGTAAAATTAATATGAGCAAATAACAATCACTATTTTAAATTCCTAATATGTAAACCTGACCTTGAAGTAATATTTTTTTCTGTTAGATTACACTTAAAATGTTTTTCCAAAATAATTATATGACATGAATATATGCTTTTTTTCATTCATAAAGGGATCTATCTTCATAAAGGGATCTATCTTCATAAAGGGATCTATCTTCATAAAGGGATCTATCTTCATAAAGGGATCTATCTTCATAAAGGGATCTATCTTCATAAAGGGATCTTTCTATTCAACTAATCATAATGCCATAAACATTACCCAACTATGAAACCGATTCAAACAGATCAAAAAGAAGTTATTTAATTTATGATAGACATTTATTATATACACAATGACACTAAATTTAAATTAATTTATTGTCCTTATAACATTATAGAATATACATTTATATAATAATTGATAAGACACCTGCATACCATTTATAAGGTACCATTAATTTTAAAAGAACCTATACACAGAATTTAAGCTATATGAACCCTTCCTACAGATAATATACATAACTATAATATGAAATACACAAGAGATACCAGTCTATTATAGATCATGTATATGAATTACTTACAGTAGTTATGTAATTTAATAATTATCTGTGACCTTTTGAAAGTAATTTTTAACATTATTGGAGATTTTATTAGCAACGGATAATAAAATTGTGTAGTAAAAATTTCGGCAAGGAGTTCAATATAAAAATGATTGAATTAATTCTAATATCTCTACATATTTATAAGATATTTAAGTACAAAGTACTTACTTCAGTATACTGGATGGATGAAATGTCACAGTTAACTTCATTTATCATTAAAACGTATGATTTAATATAAAATAATTTAAAAATAAATTATCCCTAGTACAAAATTAACTCTTACACGGATATAAAGCAGAGATGACTTACATGCGAATTCCACACTTTCACCCATAATTTATAACGTTTCTATATTCAGGTTCTTATGACACAAAATAAGAGTAGCCGTACAGAAAAAATAACTTAACTAATTTTGTGCTCGGAAAAATATTTAAAAAAGCTAAGAATGACAAGCTGATGGAAGATGACTGTAAAAAATACACTATCCTTGAACCTATTTATTGAACTATAAGTTTTCAAAATATTTTTTCTCGAGTAACGTAAATCAAATCTAAATAGAACCTTTATATTACACCCTAAAGCAGATGTATGAGCTTCACTCACAATCACACAATTTACAGTTTGCCACACATTCAAAATAATTGTTAACTAGTAACAAATGACACTTTAGATTTAAGACTCCTAAAAGAAAAATCTAGCATAAATATCGACTGTTATATTGTGTTACATTAAAATACCAGAGGCGCAAAATAATAGAAAATATCCCATAATACGTTTATGCTAATTTAAGGCTTCTTCGGACTGTCGCGAGAACAAAAACTCCACAAACAAAAAGGCCATTTATTGATGATATAGTGCACTTTTAGAGAGAATGTGGTCAGCAGACAAATATAATTATATATAATGATTAAAACACTGCATTATGTGGAAGAAAATTGCTTCATCTTGTTAATAATAAAAAATATATGAAATTACTCAGGTTAAAAAGCAATACAGATATATCTACAGCAAAATAAAGGTCTTTGGCAAATAGAACATATCGACTATTCATTTACTCAATTAAGAAGAGTTAACTCAATATTTTTTAGAAGAGTTAAAATAATCCCGTGAAATTAAAACATCTGGTGATTTTTTTATATCAAACGTGGGGATTTCGACTGTTTTAAAAACGATTCGGATTTTATAATCCGTAAAGCATTGTAAATAAAATAACTGATTTTTGATAAACTGGATATTTTTAAATTTCAATATTCATTGGGATCCAATTAAATTTTAATAATAGATTTACAAATGCCTACTCCTATCATAATATTTATATACAAAATATCCCTGCCCTGCGGTTAAATTTTATTTTTTCTGTTGGGAGAAGTCTTACGACATCACGGTAGAAGTGATCAATCGCAATTATGTCAACCAAGGCACAAATAATCTCATATGATTTTTATCTACTTCATTGGTGACTTCAAGGTAAAGTTGGATGTATTTTATTTACCTTTGTTGACTTGTTGATAATGAATACGACAGTAGGAGGCATGTGTAAGAACCTAGCTTAGATCTCCACGGATAAACCTAGATCAGCACCACAGATGAATATATCTCGGTCACGCCTCTGGTGTCAACTGCTGGGTCGGTCCGCTCTGCCACTTGTGAGCGGCTGCTATTTGATGCGGTTGAGCACCAGGTCGCTGACGATGACGAGCCCCTTCTGGTAGGGGGAGTCGGCGAGCTCTGAGGCGAGGCGCGCGGCCTCTAGGCAGTGCTTGCGCGCCAGGAAGCGCGTCTGCTCCAGGCCGCGTGACTTGTGCACGAGCTCAAATGCCTTCTCCACATCGCCGGGCTCTTGGAAGCGACGCATTATCATCGGATTCAGCTCCGGGTACTGAAATTATATTGTTTTTATATAATAATCGGGTTATAAGCCTATTATGGAGACTTGTTTGTCATTCAGTGTAATATGGGTGAGTGATGGAAAATTACAAATACAGAATATGCAATTTATATTAAAACTAGTTAACCGGCCGAACTTTGTACTGTCTCAGAATTAATAAGGGCTGTGTTCACTAATTTTACCTGAATCAAATTCAGTTTTTTATTAAGGTGAATATGACATTGTATTCAAAATGAGGCAATCTACCAACAAAAATCGTAAAGTAATTTCTTTCAAATTATTTTCAAATAAATATATAAAAATCCCCATCATTTTATGCCGTGTTTATTTTTACGAGTCCAATATCTAGCTTTCTATTTGGGATCAAGAAAAATCCAACAAATCAAGAATCATGAAAATCGATTCAGCCTTCTTGAGTAATGGTGTATCTAATACGACTTTCGTTTATATATTGATTACATTAAGGACAATGACTTTGTTAACAATTCTAAAGACGAATAAAGCTGATAATTTGGTTTACTTGTGTTGCCTTTTTTCATATGTTTTTACAACATGTTAAGAACTAAGAGGTATAAAATATTAATAAAATAACACATCTAATTTTATTAAAAGTTATTTTAACGAATTTATTCAAAGCCGATGACATATTTGATAATAACTTTTTCTTCATTCTAGTTCCCATATGAAAATGCGTTTGAGAAGGGTAAATTTTTTATTGCAATATCAAACTAAAATTAAAAAAATAGTATCCAGATTGTGAGGGGAGACCAAACAGACGTAAAAATAAGCTTGAAGAAAAATAGGTTTTTTAAATATTTGCATTCTTAATTTTAACTTCTCTGAATAAAAAAAGGAAAATATAAGCAATACACTCCTGGAGGCATAAATACGAAGAATGAAGAACAGTTATGTGATGGCGACAGAGATAAAAATTTGGCCACGGTAATTAAAGAGTCCACCAGGTTAACTAAATTTAATTTCCTAAGACGTTTAACTATATAAATATGAATGATTTACCTTCTCACAAGCGAAGAGGACCGGCGCAGTGGCCAGCCCGAGCTTGAGATCAGCGGCCGTGGGTTTGCCCATAGCGGCTGATGAAGACACAAAGTCCAGCAGATCGTCCACCAGCTGGAAGGCGAGGCCGAGGGCGCGCCCGTACTGAAAGCTCAGCTCGGCGATGCGCTCATCAGGCTGCGCCAACATTGTCACCTGCAACCACAAATAAAACCACTCAGTTCACTATTATTCATATTCAGACGTCGTAGGGAGAAGTAAAGAAGATCCATACATTGTCATTAGTGTCGCAAAATATGAAGAATATATTAGCGAAGTGTCGTTTGATCTTCCACTAGATGGAATATACGATGTAACGGAAATAGCGAGAGGATGCCGAATGTGAAAAATAGAAAACCAAAAAGGGATCAATAATTATGTGATTGCACGAAGAGGTATACTTTGGCTGACAATTATATGGTAATTGAAGATTTTAACAAAATAAAAAAATAAAAAAGTCAGTATACTTTGTTGGGCATGTTGTTTGAAATAAGGCAGCCATAACCTTCAACAAGGGAGTGGTGGCTCTTGGAGAATACAAGCCCATGCTCTTTCTTTGCTTAAAAGCTCCAGGCTCTGGTCATTTTACAAGACCACCAGGCAGGGAGTAGTTAAAGCATAAGGGTGCGGATGTGATGTCTTCATTTATCTCAATGATCCGATCCTTTTTCTGGTTAATGTAGTGTTAGCCATTGAAACTGTAAATTTGACCAAAGTTACTATTTGTGTTTTACTACCCATGATGATCTGATCATGGTTGTTTAGATCGTATTTTAAATTGGGTCATTTAGACTGGTATTTAATCGCATGTGCGACATCTTTCCTTCAATAACTTCTGTCACAATCTCTCAGGATTTCTTCAGGTGCCGAGGTAAAAAACGCCTCGTTTGTCCGAAACACTCAACACTAAAAGCGTCTTACATAATATTTTACAATGTCATGTTGATTTTGCGTGCATTTTACATTTTACTTGAGTATGAATAATCATTGCTTAATTGTAGCTCGAAGTGAGAGGTATTCGAGTCGGATGACATTACATCAGCCAATTACTACAGCAAAATGCGAGTTGCTCAAAACCGGCCGCCGCGGCGAGGCGTAAACAGCCCTTCGTGACTGTCCACATAAATAATGAGTCCATCACAATACCTGGGATATTCCAACTTAATACATGTAGTTAACCGAAAACCTGTGTGTTGCTGCTTTGGGCGCTAGTCCAAAACCCTTCTTCCTCCAATGACTGTCTCTTACTTGTAATATACTTGTATATCCCCATATATTTGGAATGGGAAAAGAGTTTACAGAACATAGAAAAAAACAAAATGATACTCGAGCTGTAGCACTAATCTACCAGTAGATGAACAAAGGTTATAGATGATGACGTTCTATGTACAGAACGATTGTTACAAGATAGCATTTAGTTACAGGGATAAACAGCTTTCCTTCAAACGTCTAGAAAATCACTGAAGATCACTAGACTATTTTGCATTACGAATCTAAGAAATTTTCATAAAAACATGCAGATAATGAATTGTATTAAGGTGAATGATCAGCTGCAGGCTGAGACGTCTTGTGATTAAATATGAACGAGTATGTATGTTTAAAGATAAAGAGTCTGTTAATTTTGATTTTGTTAGAACTTTATGATGCTGACACAAAGCAAATTGATGGGAGAGTTACGAATAGTTTCACGCTGATTTTGTTTCAACGTTGTAATTTTCGTTTTGCAGCAAAGTCAAGAACGACGTATAATCGAGATTGCTCCGGTAGTATCGGAGAGTAGATCGTTCAAATAGTGAGCGGATATGGTGAAATGGAAGAATGTTTGACTCACGGCTTTGACGGAGTTGGCGATGAGCGAGGCCGTCTTGCGGTATGTCTTGGTGAGGTAGTGCGCAAACCTCTCGTTCTCGGTCTCCTTGCTGCCCAGCTGCATGAACTCTCCCTGGACCAAGTCGGTCAGAACCTGAAATGTGACGAAACGGAACACCTTCAATACTTTCGCAGATTCCGTGAACCGCCAATTATAAATGCGTCAATAATGTCTCGTAATAAATAAAAGTCGCTTGGAGAATTTGCGGTGTGAGAATCGAGCCGAAGGAAACCAGGATGACATCTATGCCGCAATAAAAGTGGTTCATTAAAATAAAATTCTTAATCACCTCAATGCCAAGCAAAAGCTTCATGACTTGATAATAATATTCTTTATAAATATGTTACATAATATTTATGAATACCAAATTAAACTGGCATCTACATTATTTAAGCGTATTGAACGTTTTAAAGATGTAAATATATCTTTTTCGAAATATATGAGAAGGTAGGTTTTTTTTGTTAAACTAACCTGACTGAGAATAAGTGTGACGTCATCATTGCGAAGGCGGGAAATCATCATGGAAGTCACGGCAAGGATGTAGTCTCCTGCCATTGTCACCTGAAAATAAAAATAAATATAAACCATTAACATTTTATTCGGGAGTAATACATTCACCAGATAATATTTAGTTACGAATATCATATAAAAATCCTGTAGAAAAAAAGAAAAATTGTTATGTTCAAAGAAAATCTCATATTAATTACAAATCCCCTAAAAATGCGAAAATCAATCGACACAGAGCAGCGCAAAGATAGTCAAGCGATGCGCTTTTTCAGTCCTGGCACAGACGAGTGAAAACTATCAATCTCCATCTTGAATTATTTAAACACAGGAAAATTATGAATTCAAAAAATAATACACGACTTGAAGTGGTAATAAAGCATTTTACAATCATTCAAGTCAACACAATGACTTACCGGATAATGATATTTCTATACATTCATAATAATTAATTATTATATACGATCATAGTCATAACCACTGGATCATACATAAATCATAAACATATATTTTTTTACATCATTTAGACACGAACTTAAAAGAAGCAGGTATATTAAAAAAAACATAATTATATTTAGTTCATTATATCAGTAGTAATTATATACGTGGCTTAACCTATAAAATTCAAAGTTATGCTCTATATACGATGGTTTAATGTTAAAATTTTAAAAGACCATATTTTATTTATAAATTGTAATTGACCGAGAAATGACAGCACGTCGCTACTTTTTACTACAGTTGATATATAAATTTCATTCACATCGATTAATGTTAATATGAAGACGCTGTTCATCTTTTGTGAGAAGTTCTATCATAGTAACAGACCAATATAATACAAACCAATAGATTGATACTTGCAATTTATGCTTTATAGAATATTTGCTTTACTAGGTACTATGCTGGCAGTTAAAACGTCATACTGCCCGCAAGTAACACCGATTAGATCATTACATAAATACCATATTCGTAATAATTATTGTAATCATCTATAATTAAACCAGCATTCGCAAACATGTATTTTTTAATTTAATATAATACGCAACTATGCGTCCACTTTACGTGAACATTTTTTTAAATTCTGAAATAAACATTCCGGGATATAAATTCACCAATTAAAATATTACGTCAATGAAAATATATTTATAATGATAAAATGAATAGCAACTGCATATCAAGCAGTACAATCTATAAGTAAAATAAAGAGTTAAATATTTAGAATAAAAAAAAACACATATTTTTAAGTGCGTACCTCGACAGATACGAGTAGTTAGCTACATAAATTGTATTGGATTTATTTAATGCATTTACAGTATTTACAAATTGTACATAAAAAATATAAAAAATGACTGTAAATTTGGCTGTCGATTTTTCTTTCATCGAAATCTATTCTTGTGACAATGGCAATTACATATTTTAGTGGACGCGAAATAATAAAATATATCAATATTACAAATTATATTTTCTAGCACCTAAATTGTGTATCTGACGATAAAATATAAAATGTATATATAATTCGTAGGTAAGACAATCCAACTAAACGGAAATTACCGTAATACATATTGTTTTCGCTTTACAGACTATATTGTAAATACTGGACTACATATAAATATACATTCCTGGAAAAGAACGGACATATTTGAGAAGATTGTGGTCGGTAGAAAGGTATCTTGCGTACGACTTTACGAGATGGAGCTTAAACGTTGGGATTACTGCCACAGAAGCATATCGAAACCCACAAAACGACAGCAGGCAGACGGAAAACAGGAGCAAGGTGTATTTATTATTATTATAGTTTTCGGACGCGAAGTAAATACCAAAATTTTATGAAGACAATTCAGCGAAGAAATGAAAGAAAAGTAGCATTTTTGGCAATGGATGACCCTTGATGTATCTATCAGAGTGCTGCAATAACTCATAGGATTACGAAAGATTGATAGGGAATGATAAGCGGACAAGATATATTTGTCACGCGAATGAAAGTCGGTGAAGATTAATTTAGAAAATTCAATCGTCTCTTATTACCTGTCGCGACATTCCTCGGTGCAATAATGAGCACCGGGGACAAAAGAAAGCGACATCACCATCGGAAAACTGAGGGGCAAGCCTCAGTGACTTGTTACATGAACAATCCCGGGTTAAAATGCCAGCGAAGTATAATTGTATTACCTCAAAATAATAATAAATATTTATGTACTGATATAGATTTTTTTCGTATAATACATCCCCATATCAAATGTTTGTCACTAAATTGTTTTTGAAATTTTTCTTATTAAATTATCGCAAGTTTCAAAAAAAAAAATTGCTAAGATACTCGTATACTACTAATGTATTTGCGGTGATTGCCTTTATTCGTTGAAAAACAACGTTTAGACATCCTAAATGAATGGCATCTTGTAATGCAAGGATATCATGCTTTATCCTATGACGCTATTCTCCAGTGTGTTCTCACTCGGTATATAAAAAGTGATGCCGCAAATACGAGTCCACAAAAGAAGCTAATGGCATAAAGACGAGAGCTGACCCGGGTGGGGTTAGGTAAAGGGCGCGGCGCTATCAAGTGCCGCGTTATAAAAATGTGGCCGATTTGCGTTTTACGTTTGGAAAAATGTCGGCAGGCGCAGAAAGAAAGTCGATGCTGCGGCCGGCTGCTTTCTCGCTGACGCAATGCGATGTCGGGCGCTAGAGCTGCCCCAGCCCCGCACCAACAAACTGGCCTCTGCGGCCCGGTCACCTGACACACCTGGATCCTGCCTACAGGTCACACTCGAATATTTTCAGTCAGAACCTGGACACTGCCAGAACGTGTTTCTCGTAAGAATATCCATCCTTCACGATCCTATTCCTTACGTAAGCAGCCTCCTTCTGCATACTCATGATGTCATCAGTTGTTTTACGAGGGAGTCGATTCGAATTTGGGTTTCCCTGTCTTCATATCATAGGTCTCTCTTTGTGCCATATTTTTGTTTAATGCTGCCCTTCGGATATCTTTTATATACATTGATCAAAAACCTGCACAGACAAACAAGGACAACCGACACAGTCCGAATTGACGCTCGTGGACATATTCTACTTAGAACATATTCATCGTACATGACGCTCGTGGAGGTATGCTCTTTAGAATACACCCATCGAACATGAGTCTCGTGAGGGTTTACTAGTATTAAGCTGACGGCTGAACTACTTCAAGATATCAACTGATCATAAAATCGTCAACCCTGAAGAAGACCCCTGCAATGGCAGTTGAAATATTCGTGCAAGAAAATTCGCCACACACGGCTAAATACAAAAGCCATAATACCGACATCACCTAAAATCCCGAAAACTCTGTGGCGAAAGTTTGTGGAAACTATATATTTCATTAGATAGGGGATAGTAAATAAAAAGCAGAACTGATTGATTTTGTTTCGTCTCCAGATTGCATTAGATATTAACCCCAACTAGGTATGTGCCCACGTGCCATGCAATTAGAAAGCAAATATTTAATGAGTAGTTATTTTCGGGTAGAATAGCATTATCACCCTCTCCTAAGATTGCTTTGCCACTTCAGAAGCACTAAGCGTAATTGCCGACCGAAGAAGATTTTGGACCAGTCGTGTTTGATGCAAGTCGTCTCCACTGAATTGCCCCAGACTTCTAAAGACCATGCTGGGACTGCACTGCTGCTGCAAGTGAGCGTTTGTGGGGCCGACTCGACAGCGCGTCCGTGGAAGTTTCTAATATAAGTCCGATACAAAACATTAATCTGATAACAGCCCTAAAGATAGGCGAAAGACCTTATTAAAAATGAACTATCGTCTCCGTGTATCAGCGATGGAGGCGTAAAATATCTTAAAACCCGTTTAAAAATAGAACGCGGATATACAGCGTCATACAAAGCTTTAAGCTGTACACAATATATTTGTATTCAAGTGATAACTGATTACTCGTCTAATATAAAACGATTTAAAAAAATATACAATATCCTAGTGCGTAGTCTTATTATACTAGATTTAAAGCATGTATAATTATATATATCTGTAATTTTGTACAGTTAATATTAAAGAAAACCCTTATCTAACATAATACCAATGAAAAATATAATAAATAAAATAGGTTTTCAATCAATTTAAGAACCTGCTAGAGAAAATTGTTTAACGAATAGTCAAGTTTAATATTATGTTAAAGTTATTATATCGGTCCGTTTTAAGAACAGATTAATACATAATTTGTAGCTCCAAAGTGAGCGGCAAAAAACTAGTGATATGTTGCTTGGCAAGCTAAAAGAAAACGAAAGTGTTGACGGTATGTGAAATCATCAATATAATTTAATGCACGCACAAGATTATTCAATACATATGCTTAGAAACTACAAAATAATTATATATTTTTAATGAATATTTAAACTTACAATTTGTGTTCAAAATAATTAGTATAATAATCCTGATATGTCAACTAGTTTAACTATTCTAATCAGAAGTTGTTCTTGTTTGATTCTTTTACTGTTCTGCTCAAGGAAAATACTGCATAGTTTTAATACGAGATTCAAAAATATGTCGTCACATTATTTTAATGAGGTAAAACAACAACGATTTTACATACATCTAACCAAGTAAAAAAATGACTTCCATATGCAGTCTTCAATCAAGATATTTAAATAATTATTTATCATTTTTATTTTCGTAAGTGCGTGTTTTGATTGATTACTCGCGAAAAAATGGCAATGGATCAACATGACAGTTTATAAGATATCTAGAAATCCTTGAAAATGGAAGGTGGTTGCTTATTATATTTTTTAGACGACCATTATATGTGTTACGCACATAAATAATGACATTACACCTCCTTTGAATATAAAAACATGTATTGTAGGAACTATTTGCTATATAATATAAATATGCATTTATACATGTATAAGGTCAAGCAACAATGAAATTTTAAACATTGATGGATGAATTTAGCAAAAATAAAATCTTTCAAAATTAATTTAAAGACAAAAGCTTTTTATAGCAATGTCTATATACGAGTATCTTTGTTTTAAATAGAATGTGTACTCACAACAAATACTGTTATTGTTTACTATTATTTACGTAGTTGATAGCATTGACATAATATTCAGCTGGTTTTAACTATGGCACACAATTTTCAAGAAGTGTATTGCTAAACATGAAAAATTATGAAGACTATCAGGTTTCATGACAATATAATACGTTTTTTTGAAACTGATATTACGTTTATGGAAATATTACTCATTACTGACGTTAAAAAATAATAAAAACGAAGTAATAAAAAAACATTTCAAATTATGTTCGACGGGTTTTAAATAAACTTAATTTTTTTTCCAGCATTCTTTTTGATTGTTTTGAATGAAAATAATGATAATTGATGACCATTATTTCATAAATAATATTTGTTGCATTCTGTTTGTAAATAAAAATATTTAGTTACGTGTGATACGGTATTATCTTCGTAAATACCAAACAAGGTTCAATGTCTCCGCATATTGCGGTCAAACTGTCTATGCACGGTGCAGGGCTGACATAAAACCATTTTTAAATATTAACTATAAAATATTAAAAGCCATGAAACCATCTATAAAAGAGAATTGTGAAAATATGCTTCATGATAATAAGGATAAGCCTTAATTATAACATAAAAATATCTACACTCTTGACTTTTAAATATTCCGTGTATAAAAAATAAATATTTCAGATAATTTTTTAAGCTATTTCTATTAGTATTAAATTCAGTTAGTGTGGAAGATACTGAAACATCCATATTATTTGCTTTGTAAGAAATTATCGATATTGGAGCTACCGCGGTTAGCCATGACCAATACGATTAAAAAATATGAATTGATTAACAATTTATTTCGTAATCAATATTATTAATTGAAATATAAAGTGTGTCTATTCAATTCAAATCTTTGCAAACATGTTGTAAAGTATTGATATATTAAAATGGCGACCTTCTCGTTGACAGGTTTCATGTGGAACACAGTCGACAATATTTCATATGAAAAATGTATCACGGTGAAATTAGCATAAAAATATGTCAAAAAATATTGCACACAGTGGGTGGGAGTATCGCGACACTCGAGTGCAAATAATAATTAATGAGGGTTTTGGAGACATACTTTGGCAAACAAAGCATTTGCAACAGGCGACCTTTGAATAAATAAATAATTTAGAGATTAGATCACAATGAGACCTAAACTAAACTCGAAGATACTACAGAGACTAACAGGAAACTAACAGGAATATAATTGAAAACAAGCATACAATAAATGCTACTAAAGATTAATAAAAAAACAAGTATACAATGACTCCTACGATATCTCACGTAGGCTACATACGAATATATAAAAAATTCATTACATCACTATACATTACAATAAAAGATTTCCATGTTTACGAGTATATTGCAAAAGCATTCATACAATTTAATTAAAAATTGAACACAATTCAAGCAATTCGTTTTAATTTCGTGCAAGTAAATATATTTTTAAGCTGATCTTAAACATTTATTGTGATGTTTAGCATGAAATAATTATTTTATACAGTCATGTTATTTTTTAATAATTTTTCTATTGCAACTCCCTGCTCACCGGGCAGACCATAACGAAAGTAAAAGCGTTGAATGTTCACTCTCGCTGGGATCCTGCACCAGCCCGGTATTACACTGACACACAAAACTCAAGTACGAGACTCGCGGACGGAACTGGCAGATGAAGAAATACTTTGACAAAAACATACAAAAAAAAACACTATTTCGACAAGTTTTATATTCAAAATTATTTAAAATATTAAATAAAGAATTCAGTTAATCACAAAAATTCAATATGTGCTTACAAAATTAAAGAGAAGGCTTTACATGAGCGAGTTAGAGAAATTATAATAAATAAATTAAAAATATTTTTTTGTCCTTGCTAATTTCACAAAGAAATTCATTTTTTTTAAATTTATTAATTAATGATTCCAATTAAATGCTAAAAAAAGGAAAATATAAGTCAACAAAAACCTGCTTCTTTCTCCCGAGGATTTAGATTACTAACAATCTGTCAGATGCTGGGAAAATCTATGTAAGTACTCGTACAAAATAACATATAGATCCTCATAAATACCCATACAACTTGATTACTACTAAAAATGAATCGAAAAGAAAAATATTCACATAATAATTACACATAGCATCAATGAAATGTTTAATATAATAAACGCAAGTTTACAAAACTCTGTAGATGTAAAAAAACACTACCGTGTGTTGTGAAAAGTGCTTAATCATAAAGAAGAGGCAAATGGGTGCGTGTGTAATCATTAAAATTAAATATGTTTGATGAAATAGTTACCAAATGAACGGGAATGGCGATTCAGAAGTGATCCACATGAAATTGTTCAGATAATTTTGCAATGTATTCAATCATGCAAGATGCTTATTGAAAATCGGATGCCATAATTGTTATTTGGACATTTTCAATTAGTTGGCATCTGAAGGTGCTTAATAATAATTTATTGAGGTGTTTTGATTGAATTGCAGAACTTTTTTATGTACACATACATATCAGAATACCACCAGAGCGCCAGACAATAATGAAATAAACTTATCTTTAATTTTTAAATTGAATTTTTGGGATGTCATTAAACTATAGGTTGGCATTCGGACGTCGTACATAAATCAGCAATTATTTTTATCAGGAGACTCATTGTGAAATATAAATAAATAAATATATAATAATAAAATAATAAAAATAAAAATTGTGTTCAAATAATGACTTTTGAAAACCACAAAATTATAATTAATAGGCTAATACGTGCAACCAATGGAACACAGGCGTAAGATTGATTCACATAGTCTTTTCTACCGTTATTACCACGGTCGCTGCTCTTCGGAACTTAAAGAAATGATTCCTCCTGCACCCTCCCACAACCGACAAACTCGTCTTATCCTTGCCGATCATCCATGGATTCTAAATTATGTCATTAAACTATAGGTTGGCATTCGGACGTCATAAATCAGCAATTATTTTATCAGGAGACTCATTGTGAAAGGGTAGTGTTCAAATAATGACTTTTGAAAACCACAAAATTATAATTCTGTAAGAACTGGCAGTTTCCAAAGTTCCTTCCTTAAACACGAACACAACACGTCTGTATTGCCTCCTTCCTATAATCTGGATTTCTTCAAGAAACAGATAAATATACACTTGCAATCTCCCCAACCCACACACAAACACGAACACAACACACGTTTCCCGCATGCAGCGTCCAGACTCCTTGGTTGAGCGTCATAGAGTGCACTGGTCTTGAACGGCTGCATGCGATTACATAAAAAAATACTTTATATATAATATTATATAAAGTATATAAGATTACATAAAAAAAAATACATTTTTTTTCAATATAGTAATGAAAGTATATATTTAATAATATAATGGTAAATTCATAGTTTTACGTATTTATGAAATAGCGTTGTATACGTTCGTTGCGGCGAGAAAAGTTGGAAGTTGTTGTTTTTTCTCGTCTGCGTTTGAAGGGTAGACACGGGCGGCCTTGAATGGCCTCTTAAACTCTATCGAACCCTTTCATCTGACTGAAAAATAAACAGTAAAACGATCGGTCATTCCGAGACCCGGACGCACCAGCACACACAAGAGCTTTTTGCTGGAAGCTTTAATTATTTATCGTTACTTATTTTGTATATAATATAGTTATATGATATACGTATATAATATCTAAATATCAATAAGTAATCAAAGCTTTCAATAAAAGTTATGTGTGATGATGCATCCGAATTACAGAAAAAAGAATCTTCTCTCGTTTATTTTTTAAAATCAAATGAAAGAGTTAGTTCATACATTTTGGAAGTAGTTTATTTTACTGAGCTTAAAATACTATAAAATTAAAACTGAAAAAGTATTTGCTTACGATATTTAAATAATAAATTAACTGATATCCTGACAGACATATCGCAGAGATCTCGATTTTAACTTTTTACTTAACAGGTAATGTAACATTGCTATTAATTTAAATACATGAAGTGAACCAAATGAACGCTAATAAAATGTGACATTCGAATGAAATGTGAACATGGAACAAATATATAAGATTTCGTTAGTCAGTGTCGAGGAGAAGAATAACTCAAAGAGTAATTTAACATGTGAATAAAAAAGTTACTCTGATAAATAAATCATCAATTTCTAAACACATTTATTACCAATACTCGGCCGGTGGAAGCAACTGTCATAGCGAGTTAGAACATCAATAACAATATTACCGACCGATCAGTTAATCAAATAAGAAAGAAGAAGAGGGGGAGGGAGGGGGTCCAGACAGGTTTCTATACAGGTGGTTTATGATATGGTTAACAAAATGTTAGAGAGGTAATTAAATTTAAATTATTATTATATAATTTTTTATATCCAAAGATAGTTATCACCAAATTTGTTAATTGGTGAAACGATGACACCGGAGTTGTTATCAAATAAAGAGGTCAGGGACATTCTATACTGCATGAATTCTGGATAAAATCAATTGAAAAAATGTTTAATCAAAAAAATTATAAGTCTCTCTGAATACGAAACAAGTATAATTTAATGTAAGATAAAATTACCCGCAGTCGACGTTATTTTTATTCCGATTTATTTTTACTTTTTAAGTAAATTCCCATGGTCACAAAAACTCAAAACGTTCAATGAAAATATTCAATCGTTCATTTAAAATACTTGCACGTCGTCTGTTTCGTGCATTTTAAATATATTAGGTTTTATTGCTATTTTTTTAACAACAAATATTAGTATTGGACATAGTGAAGGCTGCGCTTGCGCAATAATAGGAATGACAATAAAATACATGAAAGCACTTAATCAATTGGGCAATGTCAGAAGCTGAGAGGAGGATCTTAAACTAATCAATTTCTCCGATCACAACAACGGCTCTTATTATTTTGATGTACTGTAATAGCCTCGCTTCTGTGAAATGCATACATTCGAAGCTATGTTTATCTAATTATAAGCGAAACCCGGGATTCGTTCTTGCAACATGTAAAAAGTATTCAAACTTGAGAATAATGGACCTTCACCGCGGTGCATAATAACGTATCATCACGTGTTCCCGAGGGGTTAAAAATTATTCAAGAACGACTTTCTTGCGCAACGATCAAGATTGATGTTACTTTACAATTATCCGGAGTCACGTCGGTTTGTGCTTTTATTATGAGTTGATGACCGCACGGGAAACGACGATGATCGACCAGACACAAGCCTAGCGCACTCGACTGATACAAGCACTTTACGTTCTAACTCCCGATGATATTTTAAAATAAACAATGCGTAAGATAGAAAATACACTAGAACTTTTTAAACATTTTGTAAGTCGAGTATATTTGGTACGAAGAACCATACCATGTAATATTATTACTGATTATAATAACACAATTTAAAAAAATCAGTAGCAAAGCAACACTAAAATCTTGAAAAGTAATATTTCATAATAATACATGTATTTTTTCATAAATTTGATGCAAGATGTACGTACATCTTAGCTTCTCGTAAAATCTGAAATAATGTTATTAAGTAAATATGTTTTGTTTGAGGAATTTTATTTTTTTCAATTCATGACTTGGTGTAGGTGACGTCATAATTCAGAATTGTTCTTACTTAATAAACGTCAAGGCAAATGGAAAAACCGGGTCCATTTTTTGAGCCCAGCATTTATGTCATAAAGCATAAACCAACACGACGGGTGCTTCAAGACATCTTCAAAATATTTGAAATGACATCCGGATTACTGCATGTTAAAATGACTTAAGATATTATTATATTATATTATATAAGCTCAGATTTAATTTTACTTAATCAAACTAATTTTAAATTGATATTTAAATTATTGACAAGTAAGGTATAAAAAAATATAAGATGTAATGTTGCCAAGATGGTGTAATATAGAAAGGTGTCAACTTGAACTTAATCCCTCACCAATTCTTTCTTTAGTGATGATCGTTGATGTACTAAAAAGTTGATTCAAAGGTTAGTGCGGTTCCGTAAACCATCGGCCATATTTAGAAACATAACATTATGTTATAATACTCTTATGAGTAAGTTGTAATATTTTAGTATGATTGAGGTTAATTTGGTTTGTAAAGTGTTCAAATTGGCTGCACGGTTTCTCAAGTCAAATGATAGCGGTGCGCAACAACAATGTTGGGCAATAACAAAGTGCAAATGCTGAGGAGCCCATTAACACCATTGTTAAAAGCTTCTCTAATTAAAGTGACATCACGGGAAACGACAGTGAAATGTGATAACCCTATGAATATTTCAATTTAATCTACAACTAACGGATACAATAACGATTGATACATAGAATGTCGATTTATCAATAATATTGTGCTTTACACAGTCCAGAATGGGGTGGTATGGAAGCACATAACACAAAAGTTATTTCAGACGACAACGTAAAAAAAAAGTAATGTTTTTGAATACTTTTTTATGTTCAGAGAATAAATGGAGATTAAATCCACGATAAACAAAAAGTAAAAGCCGTATAATGTTGCACATAAGTTATTATCGATTAATTACTAGTAATTTTTTTCTATACTGGCTGCATGCTTGGAGATGGTCTCTCGGTCTAGTTAAGATGTTTATCCAAGAAAGAAGTAATGGACACATTTCCCAGTACGCTAGTGATTTTCGTTCGTTTTTATTTGTCCATTAGCATCTCGGAAATCCACACTTTAGGCCGTTTGAGATCATATCGAGAGGTTTTTATGACCGTCCCACGTACTGCCTAAATATGAATATGGTAAAAAACTACACTAGTATTCTAGGGTCACTATTTGTAAAATTTTTGTTATTTTAATAAAATATTGCAGTGCACCTACAATATAAAATGGTACTGATTTATACGACTAACGATTGAACGATTGATGTAGGCACACAAAAATTAGAATCACCATTGGATAAATGCATTTTTTCCATCGTTGTGATGTCATGCTTGATGGATAATGTTTTTTTTGATCGAAAGTAAAATTCCATAATTTCATTTCAAGTAAATACAGGTAAAATAAACGTTCAAAATTTTATAACAGCATATCCCTGAAGCCGAAACGAAATTGCCGCTATATAATAAATTCTACACATTGCAGCAGGCAAATGCTCCAGATAGAAATATGTCATCTACGTTTAGAATTCTACCAACATTAATCACGATACTTTTTAAAGGTGATACAGCATTGGCAAAATTTCATACTCCAGTATGTTAGCAAAATGGGTAATGATAACGCCGTAGGAAAACATTGACACCTATATTGTTCAGTAACATACCATTAACAGATATTGTGTAGACCCTAGTAAAGAGGCGGCTAGTTAGTCGCTTCATCGCAGAACACGTGCAGGCACTAGCCGCCATTACTGTTACAGGCGGCCCTTCGATCCCGGCCATTTACATAGATAGTCCATAGATATGAACGGTTGTAAAAATAAATTTCATTCAAAGCGTCCTCATTCATCCAATAAAATGAAGAGCTCTCACAACAGTCGGACAATATATTTTATGCTGGCGATCGCAGCGAAACTATATATTTGTACCTACCTCACCGGTGATAGTTAGACATTTCAATAAAATACATATTTTACGATCATTATAAACATCATTGTAAATATCTTAATGGGAATAGTTTGATTACATAACAATGTGCAGATCGAAGAAAGAAATGGTACTTATTAAATAAAGTACTAACTGAAACAGTGGGTGCCAGCAAACAGCTTATAAGAAACTGAATAACATTTTTGTCACAGTAAATACTTATATTATGTATTGACTTTATTTTAATAAGTCCTATGAAATTTTATCTGTTTTTCTGTAAATGGTTCACACTATGCTACTTTTATCAATAAGACCATGAATTGTTTGTGCTTAAAAAAGAAATGCTACTGAGCCCAACACGATCTAACTGCTTTTATGCGTAATTCAAATTAGCATATATGCGTGAAAAGTCAACAATCAAGCATCAATTTTTGATGTAACCTGTTAAAAATTATAAGAAATCATACGTCAAACTGAATCCATTGGCGATGTTAATTTATATTCAATTTGTGGACATAATATTTTATTTATTTATTATGAATAAAATAAGTTCTAAGATACGTATACATATTAATAGAATAATGATTACGAATCAAATAAAAATAACAAGTTGGCTGGTACGCTATACGTGATCATGAATGAAGAGATGGGCAGGGAAAATGTGCGAATACGGAAGACACTTCACCTCCAAGCCTCCCAAACATTACACGGCCGATTAGTCTTCTGTCACCTCTCAAGGCCCGGCCCCTGTGACTGAATGATACATGATACTCGTACCGAGGATGCGCATAGCAATTTTTCTTTACCGAAAATGACGCAAAATAGAGTTATCGGGCCCGGATCATACACTCCGGCACTTCAAACGTGCTATTTTGCACGGCTTTTTAATTTTTGCAGTAATACAACTTAACAGTTTGTTACATTTTTTCAATCGATGATTTTGGTGAAATTTCAGAATTTCAAAGATGCAATAATTCACATTTCACGATTTAAAACAAACCTTCTTTAATAGTTAAAGAAGCGTGACATCCCAAAAATTAAGGGGGGGTTTCGAAAAAATGTATTGACTGTGAAACATCAAATGCCATTATCTTAATAATTTCAGTTATTCAATTCAGCTTGTAATTCCTCCCGGAATTCACCGTCTTGGAAGAACGTATTCAACAAGAAATAACTCTGTTTGACTTTGGATGCGGAGTTTACATAAGACTAGGTGAAGATCCTGATAGCTGACATAACATTATGACTGCGATTCGTGGTGTCTACAGTATCCTATACATTAGAGAACGGATATGAAAAATAAAAAGGAATATATTTAAGACCCCAACAGGGAATCAAACCGAGGAATATTTGCATGGAAAGCGAGTTCGCTGTCAAAGTTCTTTACCAATAAATGGCATGTCACATGTGACGGCCATACGCGAGGACGAAATTTCGAGTAGCGATTTTTCATTCATAGCACGATGCGTAATCGGCAATTTGTAATGATCACAGTAATGATTAAAGTAAAAAAAAACAATAACAGCACTTGTAATTGCGTTTGAAAAACAAAAGGAATTATTAATAGCCGAATTGTGTTTTGAATTATTATGAGATTAAAAAGCAGGAGTGCCTTGTTATTATAGCGCACTTAAGTAAAAGTATGAGTATCAGCGAATAATATAATTTTTTAAACAATTCAAAATAGACACTGAAGATTTATTATAAATATTATATAGTTACTACTTATATTCTTACACATCCACCTTTTTATTCGGTTATAATATTTGCATAGAAAGTCTTATTTTCAATTTACTCAGATAAATAATTATGATGTTTACAATACATAAAAATGTGTCCATAACATCAGGTTGTAATGAAATACAAAACATCCTTATTTCACCCGGCATTAAGTCTTGAAAGAAGCAAACAATAAGGCGTTATCGTTACTAGCTAGTTGATAAGATATTTCAATCAAAATTCCTGAAATGTTAGTCGTGAAGACGGTATTAATTAAGTGAAAAAGTTTTCTTCAGTATTATTAACAGGATACTACAAAGTATTTCACAATTTCCGTATCTAGTTGCTATGCAAGGATATATAATATCCATAGCTGCTTCCTTTGAGCATGCTATCTAATGACACCCACATCACCAACGGCCAGGAAATAGCCAACCTATTTGCCAATTATTTCTCTTCAGTCTATTATAATGATATAACAATACATCCCCAAAAATATTATCTATTTAATTATCCTTATACTGTCTTAATGGGTGTGAAATATCGAAAAATTACGTTTTTAATTGTCGGAAAAATTTGGGTAGGAAAAAGTGCACGGGTCCTGATGGTTTTCTTGAAATATTGTTGAATGAATGTAAATTTGTTTTATCCTCACCTATATGTAGTCTATTTAACTTATCTTTATCTTCGGGAACATTTCCAGAATCTTGGAAATATTCTTATATTAGACCTATATTTAAATGTGGAGATAAAACTAGTGTCAAAAATTATCGTCCTATTTCAATGTTATCAATCATCCCCAAAATATTGGAATCAATCATAACCAGAAAAAATAACTCCCTTATTTAAAAATGTATTGATTGACCAACAGCATGGTTTTAGAGTTTCCAAATCCACTACAACTAATCTGCTTTCCTTTACTTCCAACATTACTAGGGCTCTAGAGGACAATCTCCAGGTAGATGTCCTCTATACAGATTTCTCCAAAGCTTTGATAAAGTCAACCACACAATTCTTCATGCAAAGCTGCAATCTATCGGTATTAGGGACCCCTTATTATCGTTTTTCAAATCTTATCTTCATAATAGAAAACAGCAAGTCAGAATAAATGACTTTCTCTCGTCGCTTATCAGTGTCACATCAGGAGTACCTCAAGGAGCCCATCTTGCTCCATTACTATTTAACATATTTATAAATGACATTAGTGATGTGTTCTTGCATACACGTTTCTGGTTATTTGCAGACGACAACAAAGTCCTAAAATTAATCAAATCTCCTAATGATTGTCTTCTACTTCAACATGACATCAATCGCTTCAATGACTGGTGCATTTCAAACTGTCTACACCTTAACATTGATAAATAAAAAATTATTTCTTTCACCAGAATTAAGAATCCTATTAAGTTTAATTATAACATCAATAGTGTTGCCCTTTCTCATGTTCCTACTATAAAGGACCTTGGCGTCACCCTAAATAGTAAATTATCTTATCACGACCATATTGATAGTATTGTGAACAAGTCCCTTAAACTTCTAGGTTTTATCAATAGAATCACTAAGGATTTTAAAAACCTGAGCTCCATCAAGGTCCTTTACTGTTCTCTGATTCGTCCGCAGCTAGAATATGCTAGCGTTATATGGTCTCCTTCTATCGAACTCATATCGACCGGATTGAATCAGTCCAACATCGCTTCTTGTCAAGAGCTGCACGACTGATCGGCCTTGAGAGAGGTAGCTACTCCTATGAAGATATAGAGAAGCGACTTAATGTATCTACATTGGAGAGACGTAGAACAGTGACTGACTTGCTGTTTATTTTTAAAATTATGAACTCCATAATCGATGACTCGACATTATTGCAGGAAATTACATTCAATGTTCCCTCCCGGTTCACTAAAGGCAGTGACCTGCTACATGTAAGGACATCCAAAACCAACTACGGATTCTATTCTCCTATGTTAAGAATGTGTAGACTGGTTAACTCCTCTAGTGACTTGGACTTTTTCGGGGTGGACCTTCTAGCATTTCGCAGATCCCTCTACTAATGTACTAGTTCTGTTTTTTTTTTTACTCATGTTCATGTTTTGTCTAAATGTATTGTCTTAGCTATTATATTGTTCTGTTTTACCATTTCATTTATTGTATTTTCTATTTTAAAACCGTATGTATTGGCCTAGGCCGTTAATAAAATAAAATAAAATAAAAATAAAATATAGCAATTTTCGTTTTATTTGTATTAAAATATTACCAGGAGTCTTCTTCGTAGTATCAATCCGGTGGATTGGTTTGCAGCAACAGAATCTTGCATCTCGATCTCCATTTCTCTCGGTCCTCCGCAACCCTTTTCAGCTCAGCATAAGCGCTACAATTCATGTCCTCGAATACTTGCTGCAAATACTCCCGTCTAGGGCGCCGTTCTGCAGTAATGTTCGAACATTCCAGGTGGCATATCTTGTTAGCTGAAGGTTTTTCTTATTTGTCTTGGTTGTTTTGTCTCGAGCAGTCCCCCACCCGGAGATCCGATTGGGGTATGAATGAGTAAATAAAAAATCGGTATAAATGAATGAATTACAGAACTATTGTAAATATTTATAATGTATATAAACGATCGTTAGAGAGATACTTAAAGCAAAATAAACAATTAATAATGTTTTTTGGAAAGTTAAATTAAGTTTTTTTTAAAACTCAAACAGAATATCATCATTAGAAGACTTACACGAAAATGCTAATATTTAGCTTTAATTATCCAATGATACTCGTAGTTCGTCCACTTGTATTTTGGGCTTATTTCAGCATTAGGTAGTCTCATAGTTCGGTAACCTCTGGGAGTTAAACTCTGGGTAGCAACTGACCGTGACCTCAAAGTGACAAATAAAAAAGGTGATAACTAATACGAAAGGGGATTACTACGATATCAAGTATATGCTTGTATTATTTTTAGTATATTTTACTAGAGGTTAATAATCATTTATTTCAAGTAAAGAGAGTTCAATGCGTGGTCACGATACAAATTTAAAAAAACTTCAATATTCGCTCTCTTACTGGACTATTTTGTGTCCAGAAATTGTGCTAATACAGTTCCGTCCGCTGCCATTATTCTTATTTTATTTCTGTACCTGATGTCCTGAGATTACATATTATTAAAGTTCTCAAAGGAAGTCTAGAATAAGAGCCTGTGAGCTTAAAGAG
Organism: Glossosoma conforme; assembly: GCA_022606575.1. Classification (NCBI taxonomy): domain Eukaryota; kingdom Metazoa; phylum Arthropoda; class Insecta; order Trichoptera; family Glossosomatidae; genus Glossosoma; species Glossosoma conforme. Next base: position 3,142,067 of record JAGTXR010000100.1, on the reverse strand, counting down.
AAGGCAGATATATTATACTAGCTATATTTTGACATAATATATATTTAAAGAAGAATATATATTTCAGCACTAAAATGTAATATTCTCAAATATATTTTTATGATTGTAATAAGACACGTAAAATACTATTTTTAAGAAAATAGAAGTGAAGAATAATAATGAATATTACAAACAGAAGTGAAGAAAAAGTTACTGAAAATATTAATCTGGGTTAAAATATTTTTCACAAACGTTTTACCATAAGAAAAAAACAAATAAAACGTATTGTCATCATTGGTTATAAAGGAAAACGTTCGCAACACAAATTATCCAGTTTTTAAAAAACGAGTTGATAGATAAACTTATTAAGCGAAGGTCAATTATGTTCGATATGATGATATGAATGCACCGCCCCCTTAAAAAATCAAGGTTATAATTCATCGATAGGAATCACTATGAGGAAAATAGGACCACAAAATAAAAAGACAAAAAATATCACTACAAGATTGTCCCTGAAAGTAAAATTAATGTTTTCTGCAACATTGATTCGTGAGAAGATTATTTTTTGGGATCGTCTACTTAATGTACGAGTATGATATCAGCCATGACGTTTAACCATGAACTATCAATTAAAATATCGCCTACAAAAATATTAATAAATGTGGGTATATTAGATGGTTCAGAGCCAAAAGGTCGATTAGGGAAATGTACAAAATAATTAATACAGCTGCATATTAGTCGGAAATTGAAGTGACAATTAAGGTCAAGTAACAATCTAGTAGAATAACAAGAATGTGAGCTTTCCCAATGATATCCGTATTTCTTCGAATAAAAAATATTTAAAATTATTCCACTATTTTTAATGGATGATGACATGTTTCGGCTACGTCGTGTATACATTGTCAAGTCAATTAAAAATAAAAAAAAATCTTCAAACAATACGGCGGAATAGGATTTTGCTTTCCATACTAGTAATTTAATTTCGTTATTTATGTTCTTGGTTGTTTCCCGAACGATTGAGCATTGTGACATAAATTTTCTCTTCTTTCTATTGGTGTTCTCTTGTGAAAAATAGTATGGCGACATCGAAATGCCTCCTACATCTCAGTAGCCTCTGTGGGTTGTTTGAATCGTGGTATCAAGTTATACAACAATTATATTGATAGTTTACACAAATACAAACTACAACTCATTTTACACCAATTCAGTTTTGCTTCACCAGCGGTGGTCAGACTATTGTGAAGGTCGAGAACTTAAGATATCTTGACTTAGATCGACAGGCATCTCAATTTCATGAACGATGTTTTAGTTTTTCTGAATAGGTAGAAATAATTATTTTTTTCAGAATTAATGTAACCATACATGTGAAGCATTTAACTAAAAATTCCTATAATTAACAAGATACATCTATATTAATTTTTAAATTTTTATTAGAATATTATTTTATTATTTCAATATTCTAATCTACTTTTATAGATCATTGACTATATTACAATATTATTATTACTTAAATATACATATACTATACATAAAATTCTTTTTTCAACGCGTCAATCCAAGCACAAAAATAACGGCAGAAGCGGGATGCGAACCGCGGACCTTGGAAACCAACTATGCCCAGGTATTCATACCGCTCGGCGAACTGCGCCATTGCTATGCCTAGACCGACTCGCGTTGAAACTAGTATTTATATCATTGTTATCATCGTACGATAGATGTCGCTATAGTATATATTCAAAGTATGTATATTTTTATTATTATTCAATCAGTCTTCATTTATTCACAAGCTTAATATTATTACTTTCCGACAGTCTATTTATTTTAGTAAGTACCACTCGGGTCTCGAACCAAACTATAGACTGAATGGATGAGAAACGACTACTTATAGTTCCGACTCGGACTTTATAACCAATCATTTATCTGTGTTACTGATGGATAATTTTACCTTCTTGATATTGTCTCAAGGAGACATTATTATATTAATTTTTTAATTTTTATTAGAATATTATTTTATTATTTCAATATTCTAATCTACTTTTATAGATCATTGACTATATTACAATATTATTATTACTTAAATATACATATACCATACATAAAATTCTTTTTTCAACGCGTCAATCCAAGCACAAAAATAACGGCAGAAGCGGGATGCGAACCGCGGACCTTGGAAACCAACTATGCCCAGGTATTCATACCGCTCGTTTTTATCGGCCGTTATTTTTGTGCTTGGATTGACGCGTTGAAAAAAGAATTTTATGTATAGTATATGTATATTTAAGTAATAAGATACATCTAAATTAATATATAATAGATGTCGTAAGTGGCTTCAGCCCACATACCACCATGTGTTTTTTATAGTCTATATAAAATAATATTGTCATGTTTCACATTTCAGCAACTTTGATCTCTCTATAATTACAATAGATAATATCGTCATTAAATTAAAAAACATTATTCATGTTTTACGTTATTGATTATTTATTCAATAACTAAACGAAGACACAAGAACAATTAATTTTTCAAGATATTTAAACGGATGCTAATATAACAATAAATAAATATTTTCATTTTAACCTTGTATGAATAAACACTATAATCAAATGATAAGTTTGCCTGATGATAGAACATAACTCATAACATTTTAATATTTCCGTATATTTATACATGACTAAAAACAATGTGATAAATTCATGTTCGAAAAATATTTAGAAAGACTAATCTCAAGATTAGTGGCTCTTTATTTTATCGAAGAATCGTGTTTTTGTGTAAAGGCATATAATATTATAGTAATGGAAATACAAGTACATAGTACACTATTAATTTTATTTGATCTAAACACATAATTTTATATTAAATAATCGTTTTTCATAAGAGACGACAAAAAAAGTATTGGAATTGCGCCCAAGAACTGGCAAACGAAGCATTGGCCGACCCCCTGCAAGATGAATTGACGACATAAGAAGAATAGCGGGAGTGACGTGGATTCGAAAGCCAGAGGATCGAAGACGATGGAGACTCATGCGGGAGGCTTACGTTCAACAGTGGACGGATACAGGCTGATGATGATGAATCGTTTTTCAAAATTATATAATAAATAAATTTAAAAACACGACATACTATACTATTTTAAAGTATTTATTTTATTATAATTTTTTTTATAATTTATTATTAGCCGGGCGGCATAGTCCAAGAGAAAGAGCTTTTGCTTGTCATTCAGACACCATAGGTTAAAAACCAAACCAAAATTGATTATTTTTAAATTTATTTAATCAAATCTAACCTCTATAAATGCCCCCGGTAGGTTTGAGCCATACCTTAAGGACAAAAAAATGTCCAATCCTCGGACATTTTTTCCGTCTGTCGGGCGTATCAGCCAATTTATTTACAAAAAAACTTGATTATTGAACACTCAAATATTTTTCAGTTACTACAGGCGCAGTTTACGCAAGTTCACGGGCCCATCCCTTGGAAACTCCCACGAATCATCTATGTTCCCAAGTGAACCTCCGGCTATACAGGTGTTCTGAGACAAGACAAATAGCTTATAGAACTGTAAAACGGCAATTTTCAGTGTCTATATGCTCAAATATGGAGAGGATATTGTATAAAAAAATCTTTTCGACCTCGTCGTCACAGGAAGCATCTCGGGTTGCGTGGAGGTGCCCACTCAGGTGCTTCGCCCGGTACTCGAGCTCTTGGATCATCACCTGCCGCTCGGACTTTCTCTTATGCGGCGGCGGCAGGGGGCGCATTGTTCGCGAGCGGGAACATTATAACATTACACTCCGCTAGCAACGATTATTTTTCGCGAGACGCTAATGAATTTACTTTACTTACATTTTAATGTTATCGGCACATGCAAAAAAAAAGTCAGAAGTACTCATGACTGCTAATCTGATTATTCAAAAAGTAAATGAATTATATAATACTAGTGGCAGCGAATTGTTATTTGTACATGATATGATTTATTGATAAAGCAGAAATTTACTCGTATAATTGGATAGAAAGGCATAATGTGCAAATATCACTCTCGGTGTAATTTCACAAATACAATTTAATTTTAATAATTAAAAATATTTATTATCAATTACTTGTCTGAGTATATTTCATAATATAACTCAAACATACAAATAACCTATTTCTTTTTGTTAGTCGTGACGGTCATGACTACGCTAGCGTCAATAATGTCGTACATCTTGTTATCACTACTTTACAACGCTTTATATGAAAATACAAATTGTAAATGTTTCTCATTGCCATCCAAATTGGAACAGCACATAAAGAATGGTAAAAAGATATAGTCATACATTTTTATTAATTGTAAGGGAAAAATATTTTAAGTACTCGTACTTAAAAAGTATTATAATAAATGTGAAGATTTTCTATAAAAAATTACAAGAATCTATGAACTGTCGATAACAGTTGTTGTCACGTGACTTACGATGCCTTTATAAAGGCGCCACGAAATATTAAATTAAATAATTCGGCAAAATTCTTCGAATTTTCAATTCCCTATATTAGTCGATTCATTTATTTACAAACTAACCTAACCACATAAAAGTGTACTTCAACTGCGTGTATAACCCTTATTGAATACATTTGGATACTCGACTAGCCGCTGCAACCAAGCTGTCAGTCTCAATAAAAGTATTATGGAAACAGTTGAAATAAGATATTTTAAAATATCCTAAGGAAATATTTATTAATTTTCAATTTTTCGTTGTTAAATGGGTAGTCGCTTTTAAAAAGGTAAAATTTTGCGATGTATTGGGGGGGGCCTGAAACCAAAAAAGATTGGGAATCTTTGGTCAATAACACAAAATCTAAAAGCTAATTCATGCACTCACAACAGGTGATATTTCATAATAGTGGCGATTTTTGTATGCCAATGATCAGTTCAATGTAAAGAATTATAATTTGCTAAGATTAATATAAAATACTTCTCTGCTGGATTTAAATAATATGCTAATAATAACGTGCTAGTAGAATAATTTAATGATTATATGTAAAAAAACTGTTTAAAATATTATTGGCGTGAAAGAAAAATATTTGACTTATGCTAAAAGGATATTGACATTATTAATGTAAAAAATGTGAGTTTGATCTTTGCTGAAATATTTCAACTCCAGACACTCATCGCATTACACCATTTAGGTCGATTTTGTAAAGTTCTAAATAAATATTATTTTTAAAAATTACTGAGAATTCTAGGTCTTGCAAATTATTTAATATTAGTTTTGAATTTTAGAATACTAGCATATTATTTAAAATGATAATTATTTCTTTAACATAAGTAGGTGTAAAAAAGGAACAACATGAATATGTGGTGCACGTAACATACTATTGTAATCAATCAACAATTTGATACTTAAAAATTCGGTGTTACATTTATTATAATATATGTATAGCGACATCTAATATTGAAAATATTCATATTACATCCATTCACTTAGAACAAATCGCTTCATTAATATATATGTATTTTTTATTACATAACACAACTAAATAAAGTATTTTTACAATTTTATCTAAGTCCTGTTCTCACAGATTACCATTATTTATTATTTGTTTATCAGACTTAATGTGAGCACCTGTATATATTTTAGGTACACATTATCGATTTATGAGATAAAATGTAAATTTAGTGTCAATAAAAATATTTTTTAATAATTTAAATGTTATTTTAACAGTTATGTTATTTTATTAGTCGTTATGATATTTTGAACGTTCAGCATAAAAAATATAGAGTATGTAATTACCTAAAACTGCATAGATTCTCTTAAAAATCATCATTGTAATTAAAAATAAGGTCTTTTTCTAAATCGAAAAAAACATTTAAAAAAAAACAAATACGGCTGTTAATATGCCTAAACTTTAGACATAAAAACAACAAGCGGCCGTTTTCTATAAAATTCTTGCTGTAATATGTAATCATGGGTACATTTACAATCGTATGACTTAATAGCGAAAGATGTTACGTCTCCAGTAATGCCTGATACAGAATACACACGGCGGCCTCGCCAGTCCTGCCCTGTCATATAAACTAGCAAGTCACTTAACCTCATCAAATCAAAAAATATATTGACTTTATTTTTTAGATATGATAGGGTTTGATTAATCTCGTTAATAATAAAAATGGTATTTTATGGTATGGCATAACTTTATAAATAATGACGAAATAGTATGAAAGCTGCAATTGCTAAATGAACTCATATTTAACGGTTTGGGGCGCAGAAAGTATTATGATGAAGAATAGTAAAGCGCATCATCGCTTCTTAAATTATAAATGCCAGTTTTAGTATTTGGACAAGAATACTAAGATTACAATGATTTGACTTTATATGGAATTATGAGACAAGAATGCGTACGCGGCAGTAATCCATCTTACAACGTAGAAAGACCTGGCTAGGATATAATTTACGGATGCCGAAGGAAAGTATTTAATGCTGTTGCTTTTTATTCAGCCTTCCAGACTGTCGCTGTGCTGAAAGGCTCTGGGGTACTTTACATAGAATGTACTTAGCGAAGCTCCGGGACGTCGTGCTAAAATGAGATGAGACAAGGACCAACGCGGTTGACAGAACTTTATGGTGGCAATTTTTGAGGACTATATGGTCCAGGTATATAGTTGATGTAGACTAATAAGTGATTGGATAAAAGTGAACACTTTCCATTATATATTCACACACACACTGGAAGATATCATTGTTCCTAGTTGGTGTTACATGTGGTGAGGTCAAATCGGCGGGGCCTCTCGGCCTGGTGTGGAGGTGCTGCAGCAGCCTGGGCTCGACCGGTATGGGCGCGGACCCGAACGCTCTTGCGCAATACCTGACCACACCATTTGGGTCAAATGCACCAAACTGGTCAAGTTAACTCGAGAGCTTTACACCGCACCGCACGGCACGCACATTATTATTTCATCCTCATTCCGACGAATAATTGTGGGCAATCCATGCGGACTCCGCTTACAAACTACACGAAAATGTGAGGCCCGACACAGATGATGATTGTGCTCCGATTTACGAAGTAAGTAGTTTGTTATTGATGCACATTTAATCAATTATTAAGAGTGCGACTGAAAACGCGACTGACGATTTACAGACATCTTTGTTTTTCTTTAACGAAGTTCATTATCGAACTGATGTACGAGTTCATATCTATTGCACTTAAAATATTCTACCATGTTTCAGAAATATGTCAAGAAATAAGAATGCAATAAAACAAATAGTTATAAGTATAACTTTCGTTTGAATGAGCAGGACGCCGTATTCAAAGAAGAGATGCATTGATAGTATAAATGCCAGAAGAGGTAGCAATTAACTAAAGTAAGCCTTTAGAATTGCGACAGTAAAGCTATTTAATACTATATAACTGTTAAAGTTATTATCTTCGGTGTTTATATAAATTACTTATCTTATCCAACATAGAATAATATTTAAATAAATAATATTGTTAGTTACGAGTAGATCACTAAGCATAAATAATTAAGTGGAAAATATGTATTACAAATATTGGTAGTTCCAGTGTAGCAATTTACTTAATCTAATTTATTAAATATTCTTCATCATTGACACTGAATCTTTTTTTATTTCAGTGCATTAAAAAATATATGTATAGTACAATTTAAATAATAAAAAAATCCTCTATTTGACATAGGCATTCGCGGATGGCCGGCGAAAATTAACACCGATTTGAAGTCTTAAAAATTAGCACATTGAGGATATAAAAATATTGACAAAAGCTAAGCATTTAGTTCGAATCATGAATGGGAAATTATGTACAATAGGTTCTGTCAGAAAATATCAAAAGAAATATATTTTTGCTTAAATTAATATTTTTATGATTCCTCATATGACAGTTCATTTATAAACTTGTTTGAAATATGTACTTAAATTTTAAATTAATTAATCATGAATCCTTTAAATCCTTTGTAACTACATTATGAAAATATATATTTGTATAAAACTGTGGTATATTATAAATTGGAAAATAACGGATTATAATTTATAGCTTAAGTGATCCTGTGAATAAAAATACCAAATAAAAAAATGTAATTTATCGGTCATTTCAGAATTGGATATTAGCTAATTTTAACATCACGAGACATGACATCGAGAAAACAATGATGAGATTACTTTTATATTGTTTAAATATAAATGTTGTCTAGGTATTTTACCTTGACCGAAAATATTTTTAAGTATAAATAATATTACAGCAATCAACATAACATCCATTCACTTTCTATATTAATTTAGAGACGAATTAAGTTTGAGGAAAAAATATACGAGGCCGAAAATAAAGTTTTGAAATAATGAAATGCAACATCTTCGATAAATTGAATTTAAATCCAATATTTATTAACATATCATTATAACCTTATAAATAATTATAACATATTTTCGACATACCATAGCCACATCGACATGTTGATATGCTATTAAACGAGTATTATTTTACTTATCACAAATAACAAAGAAAATCAGAGTATATTAAGAAAGATGATAATAACCTATAATATCTTTTTTAGTTCAAATAAGTAAGTTTCTACAAATGGAAACGAAAAAAAAAGTTTTAAGTAAAAAATATATATTCCACGTAATTTTTCAAAAGAGAGTGTTTTTAAAATAAGGAAAAACAAAAAATGATCCAAATTTAGACTTTGGTAGGCCACGCTACTGAAAGAATCGGTAGACTTATCTAGCAATAAGCAGAACACATCTGCCAAAAAAATTAAAGTAGATGGAGAAGAAAAGTGTTGGAGTAACGCCTTAGAACTCCCGGCAAAAAAAAATAGCAGTGAACAGATTAGATGCTAAAGGCGGAAGACCACGAGAGATTAAAACTCATGTGCCTAAAGGTACGTTTGTCATAAATGAACGGACGCAGGGTGGTGACGATTCTGACAGCCGTCACCCTAATGTACTCGTGAAGTGAATGAATGAGGTTCTTTCGCGGTCACAATATTATCGCAAGTATGAAGAGACCCATTGACCTTTCCTCGCTCGAGCCGCGATGGCAACACACCGGTGGTCCGCGACTCGGTCTCGATATTTCGCAACACCTAATCTAGGCAATAAACTCTCCGCGTAACAATATAATATATGCAGGAAGAGAGTACTCGATACAACTAAAAAGTGAAATCCTCCCAGACGAGTGCAAATAATGGCCGATGATCGCACGCATGATCTTAACACCGAGTATTCATAACGTCATACAATCACACCCGAGGCGACTTCATTATGGTGTCAAGCGCGGTGTTGAGCGCTCTTCAATTTCAAATGTTATTATGCGAGTTGAAATGGAATACATCATAAAGCGGCTGAAGAGCTTTCAAAAAGGATCGCCCAGAAACATGCGGTTGACACTAGAGAGTATTCGTGGAAAATGTCATTGACAACTTAAAATTTTAACGTTTGTGATCGTCCGTTGTTGTATTTTTAAACACATCATTTTAAAATAAAACAAATAAACCAATTTAGATATCCTCGTATATACGAGTAAACATAATTATATGATTTAAATATTTACATTGTTATAGTATAACTTCAGATAAATTGGACTTGGGTATTAATCAATTTAACTTGTTGCAAAATTACTCATTCAAATATGTTTTCTTGTCGTGCGTCGCCGCCAACGTCATAGTTATTATTTAAATAAATATAAACAATTCACGAAGATTATTTTGTATCAGCATATCAAAACGCTTAACATTCGACACAAATGAACGTGGTCAAAACATAGATGGTAAAATTATGTCTTAATTACGTATACATACTGTGGGGAAAACAGAGACGCTAAAGCAATATCAATGAAGAGGAAAACACAACCCAGCTATGTTTTAAGAGAGACGATCCGCAATGAAAACATCAATGTCGTGTCTCGAATTGTGATTTGTATTGTACATTTAGATTCATCTATGGTAACATACGATTTCATAATGTACGAGTACAATAATTATCCTAATTAGTAATTAAAGCCACTAAATTTTATTTTAATCCGTGATATTAATTTGAAAATTAATTGGTTCGATTTCAATTTGGATATTATTTCCAAGCAAGTAAAAAATATCAAAAGAAATTAAATTACAAATAATTACATTATAACGTAAACAGAAAAAAACTTGTAATGTAAATAAACTGAATCCGATTGAATTACTGGCACATCAGAGATCGCATCATCACTCGAGTAGGACAAATGAGTGTGGTAGAATGTCAAACAGATGAGTGCAATAGGAAATAATGCATTAACATTCACGCAGAGCATTAAAGCAAATATGCACTCGGCCGTGGGTTGAGAAACACTAACAATTTGAACGATGATGCACAAACATACCGCCATAATGAGTTTATCTCTTATCTAAATAAATTATGGAAATCAAACGTTCGGTCGGTAATAGCGTCGACCTGTCTACACTCTCTTCTGCAGCTCTTAGCGAGAAGGCTGGGGTTTGACCCGCGGCTCTCCGGTGCACTGAGGAATACCTAGATAGGTATCAGACCCAGATGAGTTAAGTTCGGTACCGCTATCAAATATATGGAAGGCAATAAAAAATAACTGTCATAGAGATAAGACGTTATAAATTTATGTACAGCAGATCAAAGACGTGCTGTATATTCAACGTAATCAATTAAACTGATAGTGCCGCAGTTTACAGCGGCCGACTTGTTTTATGTATTTAAAAAGCGGTTACAATAAATGTGGGTTTGGGAGCTTTCCAATACGCTTAATGGGCCGAGGTTTTTCTTAAAACTCGTTAAATAAACCACTCTTCATGTCGGTGGACAAGTGTCCAGTATGACAATGAAATCATTTTAAAGTGACCAAAAACATGTTCAATAATTTTTCGAATTACATAAAAACATAGCTGTTGAAGCTCATTGACATTGAAATAACATCATTGATTTCAAGGAGACATTACAAGAAAATTACAAGAAAAAAGCTTTAAAAATGAAAAATTAAATATACACTAATAGCTACTTAAACTACTAAGGCTTATCGAGGATATATTTATGCGTAGTTAACATTCATGTATATTCATGATATTACGAACCTAAATTGCGGTTACAAATAAATAAGTGTGTCGTATCTTTAACTTGAGTGTTTATCGGCCGGAAAGATACAATCCTCTCTTCCGTTTCATGAGAGGATGTGATATAATTAAATATGCACTTACCTAACATCAACTAAAATGGATATCAACTAAAATGGATATCAACTAAAAGAAAAACCGAGTTTTAAAAAAACGAGGTCGAGGGCTCAAAGGAAAATTTATATTGTTCAGCAAGTTGGGTAATTTAAGGCCCTTGACGTTATGAATGCACTTAAGAGGAAGCATTAAAATGCATTAAGGTGCATTAATGATCACACGACCTCGTCACAAAAAAAACATGAATGGTAATCATTATTTATTAATATCATTAATCACCATAAAAGGCATATATTGTCTTATATCAAACGAACGTGTGTAATAAGTTTTATATAATTTCATACAGCTAATGTTGACAGAAAATTAATGATAATTTGAAATGATTATATTTTATCATAATCTCCATTTTTAAAACCATTTTTTCCGAAAGAATAAATTATAATATGGGATATAGCAGCGCATTACCTTTGTCTACGAGTATGTACGAGTATAAATCCGTACGTAGATAGAACAAATATCGAATGTCAAGAAAACTGAGCTACTTTGACAAGCGCGGCATTTAAGTTCATTTTTCGCAAAACACCTGAGTAGGTAAAGATTGTGTGTCAATAATAGAATCTTAAGTTAATGTACGAATACGTTGAGATCTGCTAAGTGCCACTCTACAATAATATTGTTTGATCAACTTGAATCAACAGTTACGCCAAGAGTTCGTTATTTCAATATCGAGGGACATACTAGGTTAAAGGACCGAGATGCAGAATACGTAATAATGATGCCTAGTAATACATGCAAGTATTAACAAGGCGTTAACTACTTAGAACGTAGGTGTCCATTTACTATTTTATTATATTCAAACTGACATGCCTGCATTCTGGTATTTCCACGCAACGTGTGAAATTTTTGAGAAGTGTGTATAATATATACGATACTGTTTAATTGTATGTGTTATAACGGTTAACTTTTCACACTAACCTGTTCTATGACAATTATTTTAAAATTCAATTTATTAATAACAATCCATTAAGTAAATTGTTATGAGTTTACAATTTTTTTTTTTTTTTATTTAATCAAATATAAAAAGATACATTTTTTACACAGTAATTTACATTCCATATATTTTTTTAAATTTTCTTTTCTTTTTTTTTTAAATTCGCTTACCACACCACTTAAAGATAAGATCTTGTGTGTGGCGTGGGAGTTTTATGAGTTTACATATACGTTAATTGTCAGGACGACTACAAAACATTAACATATGGATTAAGGTGGACGTCAAAATAAAAAAAACAAAGACGAGGAAAGCGTAGGATCTTAAAGAAAAGACACTCAATTAAATTATTAGAGTAAACTTATTAAAGCCACAAATTAAAAAAAAAGCGTTGAATATTTCATGAAACTATCATTATAAGTGCATTAAATGTAGGTAATAAGATATGTGCTTGGCAAGTACCAACCTGCATGGCGACCTCATTTTTTTTATTATACTTATTAAATGAATGAGCACACAATTAATCACCAAGTTGTGCCTAAATCTGCAGCCAGCCCATCAGAGCTCACAAGCAGACAGCGTGCCGCCTCAATTACTGAACACTAAAAAAAAACTATTTCACAGAAAACGGCCTTATCGGACACATCACATATCTTCGATATGTAAGACATATAAATGTAAAAAAAATGTACATTTTTATAGACATTGTGGAGAAATTTATGTAGTTTAATCGTGTCCAGAAGTAAAAAAAAATCTAGTGAAATTCAAGTACATCTAGTAATAATATACGTGTATTAATTAAAGTATTAACCAAAACAAAAGTAATTGTAAATACTTCCGGTAAAATATGACATTATTCTAAAATTAATATACAGGGTATATACTGTATAACTTTAAAAAATAAGCAAATAATATCTAAATAAAAAATGAAGGGAAGGTTAATCATAATGGAGATTGAGATATTTTTGTTAATAACCTTCTAAATTATATTCAATTTAAGTTACAGAAGAACAATGAAAACGTATAATATCAGTACTTATTCTGATAAACTTATTGGATTCAATACCACTGTTGAAGAGGAGAAAGTCTCATTACTACAAAGAAAGAAAAAATTGCCTTTATTCCTTGAATGAAATTCAAAATGAATATCATACAGTCATTTTTCCTTGTCTACATAAAACATAAGCGAGATTTAAATTTAACTATAAATATGAAATAACTCATAAAAAAAAAAGTAATTATTAAAATTAAGGATATTATGAAATTAAATAAGAACTTCTTTATTGAAATAATATCAATGGCCATTAGCGACGGTAAAAAAAAATGTTTATTTTTATGGTTTACATTACTACTTTTTGCGTGATATGTAAGAACATCCAATAACATATGTTATAATTCGTATGTAAAAATACGAGTATAAACAAAAAAATAATAGCCTTGTATGTGAAAGAGTAATAGAGCAGGGAGCGCAATACACCGTAACCGTAAATACCGTGGAACAAGTGGACCATAGCGCTGCAGAGACACTTTATATCAAATCAATTTGAATGATAAATAAACAATTACATTGCGTTCAATTTCATGAGAAAAAAGTAATCGAATTCAATATTTTTTATTACTCTATAACTAAACTGATACATTTATTAAGAATAAAAGTAATAAAAACCTTTTTTTTTTTAAAAAAAAAGTTATTTTTGTGCTTGGATTGACGCGTTGAAAAAAGAATTTTATGTTTAGTATATGTATATTTAAGTAATAATAATATTGTAATATAGTCAATGATCTATAAAAAGTAGATTAGAATATTGAAATAATAAAATAATATTCTAATAAAAATTAAAAAATGAAGTAATAAAAACCGTTTTTATTTCACTGTTCAGTCGACAGCAAAACCTGCATCATAGGATTTAAATAATTTAAAAAAATGTATAGGATGTAAATTCCCCAAAAAAATATAATTTCAACTTCTAAATAGTTTTAAATATCAAAGGAAAAGGTAATATAGTATTTTTATGGCACAAAATATCTTTCCAGGGATATAGACATGAACACACAGACAAGCGCGAAACCTATTACGTAGAATTTTTATTTTACATACATTTCGTGCAAGAATCAAAGACCTTAATTTTTCATCAGTTACGATTGTGATCAATTCGACGTAATTATAATCTCAGGTGTAATTATATAGATATTATAATAATGATGTGTCGTATTCTCGTTGTCGGTATTCTTCTGTGTGTGTTTACGTATAAGAAGAAGAAGAATCAAACAACCCGTAATGTCGTAGATTAGTATGTTTCCTAGTGACGCGCAAACACTACAACGAGGGAGTGATTGCTCAAGGAAATTATTAAATAAATCTCAGTTCCTTACAAGCCCGCTACTTATCCTGTCATGCGATGTCCTTGACTGTCATGCGAGGTTGTGGGTTAGATCTCCGACAAAGCATAAAATTAATTTATGTTTTCGTTTTCGTAATTCCTTTTATGCCATATTAATTTTAGACTTACATATAAATTTCACAGATATTCCTGCGAGAATTTGTGGTGAGTATAAGCTCAAATTTAGAAGGGGACTTGGCATAGCGTATTTTTAAAAAGGCATGCTTTGCGCTTTCGAAATTATGCTGGGTCTAACGAAAATAAACGAATTGGAGGTGTTCTCAATAGAATAGGATGATGACTTACCTTCTTGTGGTTCCATAGCACGTTGACGCTGGGCTTGCCACGCCGGCAATCGCTCTGATCTATGACATCATCGTGGATAAGAGATGCCGAGTGGATCATCTCACTGATCATGGCGACGGTGCGCTGCGATGCCAGGAGGCCACTAAAGATACAAAAAATACATATTACTCATTAAAATAGTACTATTAACTAACAATTATTGGTGTAATTTCATATCCATAACTATTATTTATACCAACCAAAAGGGCTACAATGGAACACCAGCAGGCATATAACCACTAATTCTCCCTTGCATGAGATGGTCAGTGTAAAGAAATACGCTGTCACATTCGTCAATAAGTTGGGGGTGAAAAAGTAGACATTAGACCTCGTAGCCCATAACCATAATATAATTAGTGTTTTCAATAACTGTCCTTATGTATGAGTATTCTTTTTAGCCTTTCATGATAACTATGAGATCATCAAGAGGCATTATTACCTCTAATAAGATGATAATAAGTTGATTCATTAATAGGCTCCGTAAAAGGGCTCGGTATATTTATTTAATTGTATTGTACGTTTTTCAGTGTGGAAGTCATTTTAGTTTGGTTTATTTTCACTTGTATTTAGTGCTGCGGATTTTTAGGCATAAACTTGTGTAGGATTTTACTTGCTTAACATACCTACATAATACGAGTATATTCAACAGACTCTATCTCAACATTATTATATTTTTAGGCATGTAAAAACTACAAAATGAGGAGGTAAAGCCAGTTTTTTTTATGTAAGCATGGTTTTTATAACAAAATAAATGAAAAACAAAAAGTATGACCGCTTATAAAGATTACATTTTTTGTCATTATTATGGAATAACAAAAATAACTCCAGGAAAAGGATAATGATTCTGACGTCAATTCGACTCAAAAGTAAATATATCTATACATATAAAAGAAAGTCGGGTTCTAACAATTTTTATAACTCAAGAACGGCCAAACCGACTTGGCTGAAAATTGGTGGAAAGGTAGCTTAGAACCCTAAAAAGGCTATAAGATACTCAAAATTGATTTGATTAAGAAAACATATTGAACATTTACGTAAACATGTTTTCATACAAGACTATTATAACTTGACAGCTGTCAGTTGAGAAAGTGTTGCCATAGCTAACGCCATAACTAAAAATGACGCGAAAGTAGGTATTGTAAGTAGGTACCTACGTAAGGTACGGAATATTTTGAAACAAAAAAAAACAAAAGACATTTCTAAATATTTGTAAAAAAATGGAATTTAGATTCTGTATATAAATAAATAAATAAATATGTTATTCCATCTATGTTTTTTTTTGTCTATGGTTTGATAGATATTTTGTCTATCGGTTACGTTTTGTTTCGAGAGCATTTGAGTGTCGATCGAATCTTTCACGACAAAGCCGTCATGCAACTAGAATTCGAAACCTTGGAAACGAAAGGACTAACGAACAAAGCGAGAGTTTTTTGCATCCTAACCTCGAATACCAACGATGAAATTGCGCGCTTTCAAATTGGTCGGTATAAAGCGATTAGGCGTATATTCGCAATCCCTAATCACGAACGTCATACTGCTGTTGTGCATTTGGCGGTGCATCTGGAGAATGGTCATTGGGTATATTTCACGGCTTCAAATGTTGTTCAACGTGGTGAAACACCTCCAGCGACAACATTGACAAGTCTCTTTACGATCTGCCAAGGCGATCCGTTTGCACGAACTCTAGAATAAACGAGAATTTAATCCGACATTCAAGGTATTTATTTATTTATTTTTGTACTTACACACAAAATAATTAACAGAATAACAAACTACACTTATTACTTTGAATTATGTATGCTAATTCTAAAAAAAAGTGTTTATAAATCAGTAATATTGTCTTTGCTTTTGATTCTGTAGATACAAGGACAGATTCACCATCCAATCGGATCATTCCAACCTCTCGAAGATGCACAGCATAAATTTTTACAAATATACTTCAATGACAATATGGTGGAAGAACTTGATCGACTTCTACAAAGTCGTGATCAGAGCGGATAAACGACCATCTGGTACACACGTCGTGATACTGGGCAACTACAACAGATATCTGAAACACGTCGTTCATATGACACGTTGCAATACCCACTGATGTCTTGGCACGAGAAGATGGATATTATTTCAATATCAAAATGAAAAATCCATTGAATGGTGAGTAATCAATATATATATAATCAATATCATAGTTTTGATTCCGTCATGACATACATTTTACAGTGTTTGGTTTTGCTTTATGTTTCCAATAAAAGACCAATTACACTGCTTATTACCAGGAAAATAACAGACTTAAAGATTAAGATGTTTTTTTAGAGAAAATTGGACAAATAACCGGCAAATGATTTAAAATCATTTATCTTCACCCCTTTATAATTATGCTACAAATATGGATGTTAGCTTTACATACAAAATAGCAAATCTATTGTCTTAATTTCAGTTGAAGAAACTACCAAGAAGGTTAGCTCGCCGAATTATTACGCATATCGTTTGATTATTCGTCGAAATGCTGACAACTACTTGCTGAAGTTTCGTCGATTACTGCAATAGAATTCAACCAGACCAAATATATGATATCATATGTACCGAAAAATTCAACTTAATAAAATCCAAAATCTGCTCATTTATTGCCTTTCGGGTGAAACAAAGTTCACCGGGTCAGCTAGTATTTTATAAATAAAAATATGGTAATGTAATATTCTTATTTTAATATTAAGTAAATATTTTCCTTGTTTATGAAGACATATTTGGTAGATATTTTAAATAAAAATAATAAAGACGGATATATTTTACCATATTCAAACATATAATCCGGAATTTTTATGTGGCATCGATATATCTAGGTTCAGATTTTCTGTTTGATTGTATCTACATAAAATTTTATTTTTATAAAAACGTAATAAAACAGGTAACGGCATTTGTTGTGGCATATGAGGTTACAAGAGTTATAAAACTATCTGGGTTCCGATTACATTAATCGATTAGTGGCCATTATATTCGGTCATCATTCTTTGAAATAGTTTGTAAAATTACGTCTGTAAAAAAAACATAAAAAATAAAAATATATTAAACATTAAGTGCTTCGAAGGATCGTCGGGTTAATTACGCAAATTCTTTAAAAAAATATCGTTTGATTGTCTACCTCACAAAGATGCAATGGATCTTCTTAAAATATGTTTTTAGATTATGAGGACCGACTACTTTTCTAAATCCTTGGTCTCCGTTGTTCTAAAGAATTGTCAGTTACGTAAGCATACAACAAGACATTGTTAACTGATAAAAGATTTTAAAAAATGTGTCTTCAATGAAATTGGTCAATATAAATAATAGATATTGAAGACAATGTATATTTTAGATTACATTATTTTGCATTATAAGGAAAAGTTGAAATAATTATTGTTGTTTTACCTGTTTCCTCTGCTCATGTGGTAGTTGACTGCCCTGGCCATGAGGATGGCCACCATTGGACGCAGAGCCTTCCCCTGCCCATCGAAGTAATATGTCGCTATCGTTTTCAGTTCTGACTGGGTTGTGTTTTTGATTAGTTCCTGTCAACAAAAGAAATATATAATCAATTTAGATAAACGTTTTGTGTTGGGTTAAATAAATACATTTTTAATTATTTAAATTTCTCAGTCTCATCATAATAAAAAATATATTTACAGCAGTTTGAAATTGGAATGATAAATTTAGTAAAACCTTATTAAAAACAAATAATTCATCAACTACGAATAATTCACATTAAATTGTTTTTACATTTTTTTAGAATATACTCTAATACTTGATGGTTAATTATAGATCTGTACCAATATTTTTGACAAATTGATACACACATACAAAATCTACATCAATTATCATATTTTATGACATTTCTCTAATCAATACAGGATAAAAATAAACTAATATTAATAACAATTTGTTAAGATAATCAATTAAGGATAAAAATATAATTAGTTTAATTGTATCCATGGTTTTATGATGTTTGTTGTTTTGACCCATTAGGAAAACTGATGAATTTTTTTCGTATGAATAAAAATCGTGCGCAATATCATTACAAATTATGTAATAAAACGTAAGTTTACATACTGAGTATTATGAAAACATGATTTTTAAAAACTATTCAAATCATTATTTAAGTTTAAAACATGAAATCCATAAAAATATTTGATAAAATAATCAAAACAAAAGAAAATATTTACGTTGATGTTTAGTAGCGACTATATGTGACTGCATAATTTTGTTTAATAGGTAAACATAATACGAGTATACTAAACGTATGTATTTAAATATTTGAGTACTTCAGTTCCTAATTCTAGTTGAAGGTTTAGAAGTGGCCGACCTGTCCAAGGTTGTTGACAGAACAATCCATATTTAAGTTATTCACATGATCGGCAATGCAAATTTCTATGTTCGCAAAGAAAATCGAGGAGAATACAAAACGTATTAACATATCGCCTACTTTTGAAAACGACCGTAGAGTCGAGACTAAGGTCAACGTGCCCGGGCATTACTGTTCATTTTAATCATAAGGAAAAACTACTACAAAAATAATGCATGCCTGAAGGAAAAAAAAACAATCCATTAATAAAAATGTTATGACTTGTGACTCACCTAAGCAACAAAAATATTCACAAAAAAAGGAAAAATTATCCGGAAATAATACGATTATATGTCATCATCAGCCTGTGTCCGACCACTGTTGAACGTAGGCCTGCCGCATGAGATGTATGACGTCATAAATGTCGGTTTAACCAAATTTGATATCAGAAATGGCGGGATAAGGAAATAAAATAACGGTTCTTCTAAATGAAATGCAAATATTTGTGATCACTGGTATAATCAAAATCAAAAGGTGACATATATTAAAAGATCTCGGGATACAACAGAAGTATATGTTGTTTACTAGTATATCCCAGGATACTGATCCTCAAAGGCCGTTAAAAACGACAAACGTAGTTAAATTGGAGAATATATGGAATCCTGAGGTAATTGGAGTCTACGCAAAGAATTTGGTATATATTACGAATTATGCTAGTCATATGCTTCAGCTAGAGAGCGGACATATCAAAAGAAGAACAATGTGACGATTCCGTCAATATAAGAGAGCGCCTTCGAAGCTGACTTTAACCTTCTAAATGAAAATATTTTCATTTAGAGGTCTCGAGGACTCATCTCTGAATAAACTTGTATACATAAGAATTCGTAAGAACCGACTGGCGTTCGACTGCCCGAGATCTTTCAGACACTTCAATGGGATGCACACGACGATTTGGCGTTTATGACAAGCAATTAAATGTTTTATAACAAGAATAATGCAAAGGATTATTTGAAGAATATCACTGATTTTTTTTAAGCAGCTTTGTTAAAATAATCTTTACCAAAATAGATCTACGTCAATTAGCTGACGTAACGATCACAACACTCAACACAAAGAGATTCTGTGAGCAAAACATTTTCAAGTCATTTCAAGTATTGTCATATATACAGATAACATTTTTTATTTCTGGAAAAATTCAGCTGTTCCAGTGAAGATGAAAACTAATTCTTATAATACGAGTATTATCTTATGAAATGAATTAAATAGGCGTATGTTTAAATTTTATTCAAAACGACATATTCAACGGTTTAAAATATTTTGTATATAAATTAACTAATTAAATATCTTGTATTGACTTGATCCGGGTGGTAACAGTGATAATACTCGTATCATAAATCGATGAAACACATATTCAAGATAAATTACCAAAGTAACACAGTACACATATATACGTATAAATATAATCATCCAGGACATAATCCTTGATAATCATCGGCATTCCCGGAAATGCCGCTTGAGTTTCAATTTCTCTGATCCTCCGATCATTAATCGAACAACAAAAAAATCAAAAACATTTTGGAACTAAAAACTCATTGTTCTACAAAAACGCATCGTGTATTTTGAAACATCTCGCGGTCAATCAAACGGAACGCATCGAACCGCATCTTCGATAACAGATCAAAGTTTCTCTCCACCTTATAAACATTAAAAACCCAACGGTATTCATCTTTGTCTGCGATGGTTGCGTGATGGCTCACACTCAGCGTGGCCCACCGCCTTCACGAGTGCGGCCCTAGAAGGTAAAAATGTATTTTTCGACACCGAAGTTAAGTATAAATCCATCCATTTTCTGATTTATGCAGAAGCCTCGCGAAGAGCTATCGCACGTGGGCACACGTGGAGAGCTACAGGCGGGAGGGAGGAGGGGGGCGAGCCACCTGTTCGATCTGACGGCAATAAATTGTGGAGCGGATTCGATTACGATCGTTAATTGGACGGTATAAAACAAAAATGCGTTTCGTAAGGCGACCGGAATACGACCTCGGGTTGGAAGAGAGACCGCGGCGACCGCCGGAGGGAGATGCGAGCCTCGCGGAGTACTTTAAATAACGATTAAAGGTATAATTTGCCTACAAATAGAACCGCTCCACAAATAAATATGCGGACTCAAAAATCGGAAGAAAGTCGGACGGCGATCCACCTTTAAGAGTTTTTTTTTTCAATTAAATGAACGCTTTAAATAATGAAACGTTCTCGGCGGTGATATTTATTGGGTTAATGGCATACCTTTGGCCCTTCCGACGCACGCGGATGATTCTACAGGCTTGTGTCGATCTTGAAATTATTTTAAATGAAGCGAGAATAACTCATGTCCGGTCGCTATCGAAAAACCATCTTAGGTGACATGATTAATTAAGGAATAATAGACTGTTTACCATTCGGTAACAACTAACACACAAGACTTTTATGAGAATCGCTCCACTAGAGTGGTCTACATACATAAGTAATGCAACTTTAGGCACTGAAAGAAATGATTATTGCATGCATAAAAAAATATATAGAGTTTTAAAAAAACTTGTTATCTATTATATAGGGGAGTAATGCACTTTTCAATGCGTGTTTTAATGGATATTCACAAACTAAAACAATTAATAATACTGACTGTGCATATTTCTTACCTTGACCGATATTTTATTATACTGGAGCTTTTCAGTATTGAATCAGATAATGCACAAATGTGTATTACAATTCCTTTACAAGCGTTTTTAAATACAGGTCCAAATAAAAAAGTAAAATAATTTCACGGTAAAAATGATATCGTAAGATTAAAATTGTTTCATCGTCTTGTATTAAACTTTTTATGAAGTTTGAGAAATAAGTAAGAAAGCGTATAGAACTCAAATTCACTTCAAAGCATTGAGTTCACATTTGCTTCATAATTTTTATATATGATTGTGCGATTTAATATTCATTGCGTACAAAATAAATTTTCTCATAAAAACTGTATTTTACGTTGACGTCTTGTCTATCAAAAAACAAATATTGGTATTTCAAACGCAGAAGTTTGCCTCCTGCACCTAGATAGCATACAAAATATAAACACGACATAATACTATGAAGAGCTTACACTAACTCGGTCAATAATCTTTTGGATAAAAATATTTTTAGGGCTTAACAACATGTATTTTCAGCCATATTTAAAATATCTGATTTGAAGTTATATGAATACTACTTTACTCTAATTTCTTGTGAGATATATTTTAACACTAAAAAACAATCTTTCTTTTGTTTGAATTTGTCTTTTTCACTAAAATCTTTGAAAAAATTTAGCGTTACGTGTAACAACAAAGAAATTAATTTTGTACTCTATTGTGATATTTACTCCGGATCTTATAGAACAGAACAAACTTATCAGTCCAAACCTGATTATTTGTTTAATCTTTAAAACGAGAAATTTTCAATGCCCTGGTTCAGCCTGCCGAATCACTGTTGCACAAGAGCCTTATGTCTTTTTCTCCAGTAGGATGCTCGCGGCCGTCACGATTTATTGCATCGCGAGGGGCGATATCAGAATCGGTCAAGATTAAAGCGACCGCGGGCGGCGACTACCGGCCCGAGGTGGATGACCAAGCCGTGGGATTATCAAGCCGCCACGAACATGTGAAACGCAAACATTTTTTTCTTTGAGTCGATGTACAAGTTTTTTGGAATTGCTTACGTAGTACGTTAACAGTGCGACGATTTTGTAAGGAACAGCAGGTAAGAAAGAGCACCCGACGATTCTATAGCCAACTTAACACTAACATGGAAGAGTTTAAACCTTATACATACTGTAAAATACTATATATGATACATTCGCCAAGCGTAGAAGATAAAAAAAAACAGCAGTATTTAGTCGAAACATCAGAAGTTGATTCAATTATTCATGGTCTTTTTTCGAAGATGGTTGAACTCTATATGAAAAGATTTATAAACTTTATTAGATTGGTGCCTTAGTGAGATGTCAACAACGATTCACAAAATTTATTCGGTATCTTCAATTTGCAGAGCTGACCTTAAACTAAGCAACAACTCTTAAGGCTAACAAAAGTTCAAATCCTACATTCCTGTCTATAATAATGTTTTCCATCAATGATTCGATACGACAAAAAAAAAATTTTTTTTGCAGTTATTTGATTTGAATGATCCTATAGATATGAATGAATTTGATATCGTAAATGATTGGATGCCCCATGATTTCACTAAAACATAAATATTTGCTTTACCTGAAGTGCAAGTTAAATAATGCGATTGAATTATTCTTAATGCAAGTTTTTCGTAATGAAATGCCATGCTTATAGGCTTCAATCATCTTTTGTTCGCATTCATGTTTAGTTTGAGAACATCTGGATTGGGCAACAGTTGGTACGCGAACAATCAAAAATATAACGATCTATTCTGACCGCGTGATGCCGAGCTTACACTTGTAATGTAATAATCAATATAATCATTATAGATGCATTATTAAACTATGCGTTAAGTACTAATTAATATCTTAAGGCTGTAGAATTTAAAATGATTTATTTATTCGTATAAAAAATAATTGTATTATCGGATATGACCGTGATTCGTTATTTTACGGTGTATTTATTTTGATTTCATATTATACTACGAGTATATTGGTTTGAATATAAAAACGCATTAATCAGAGGCATTAAAAGTAATTGAAAAGCAAGACTAATTACATTAATTTGGGACATGCAAGTAAACTAATGTTACAGTACCAAACTTCCATGAATGTACTAGACTTTATAAGTAACTTTATTTTTATATCGTACATACTATTAATCATTAACGTTTTACATTATTTTTCGTTTTTTAAATATTTTTCGTGTTTGTCTAATCAAAAAGATTATTAAGAAGATACACTTTTATCATAATTTTAATTTACTACATCGATTTAAATTATTTTAATAATAATTACTTAACATAACATATTAAATAAAAAATGAAGCCCGATCAACATTATATGATTCAAAGAATGCGTAAAACTCTATGTGAGACTCAGGGTTCATATTTGCTGTATACCTATTGACTATGAAAATAATATATCACCTATCCAAAATGCATTCCGGTGTCCAATCTCATCTTTCGACTGTCACGTCAACTGATCAACCGGAATAACTAACCTCATGTTTGGAATTAGAAAAATCCTTATCTTTCTTATATACTCTTTCTCCTACCTTCAATACTCAGGGTTAAAGTTCACTGGGGAGAAGCTTCACTCAATATTCTGTACATCTTTATCTGGCAATAATATCATGAGAACATCATTCGACCAGCGTGTCGTGTCGACCAATATAAACAAGCCCGGGTCCAGAGGCCTCCGAGTCCCGAACAGCGGTGATCTAACAACGATGCACCGATTACACCTCATACGAAATCACGAACCCATTAATAGTAATAGCTCAGGTGAATGGACTTCTCCAAAGGGACTGAGTGCATTCAGGCACATTATACAATGGGTGGTCTTGAACGAACAATGCCGCATGAGGTCATAAAATTAACAGACGCTTAAACCGTTGTTCATTACCGATTATGTAATTTAAAAATGCGTTAATTTTTTAACTGCGTTTCGTAACAAGTTTTAGATTATTACTGATAAACCCATTTGAAGGCTATGTACATAAATTAAATGGTATTTAATATTCAGCTTCGTTTACCTGCAACTCGATAGTAATTACAGAGAACTCTAAAGTGACCTAATAAATCACATCGGGAGCAATTACAGTACTGTATCGAATGAATGTGATACTAATGAAATAAGCAATTTCAATTTAAGCGAATCAAATTGACTTTACATTAAAAATAAAATATTTAAATGAATCTACCCACACACTTAGTTACAGATTTATATCGTATATTTATATTTTGTATTTACTTGTCATTACTATTGTGAAATTAAGGAGATACACTGGCCTTCTAAATGAATACAACATACTTTGAGAATTAATTAATTTTTTTTTTCAAAAATGCATCCTTACCTGCTAGCGGTAACGGCAAAATAAAATTGTTATGGGAACAATTGAACATATTTTAGAACAGTTCACTTATTCCCATTATAAGTACCGACTTGTAGCTCTTTGAATAATGCAAGGCGGTGCGTGATTCCGCATACATTAACTTGCACAAATGACACTTGACGCATTTAGTTAAAACAGACTGTATTATAATTGCATTCTTACTCGCAGAGAAAGTGCGGCCTCCAGTAATGCAGCTCAATCACACATACGTGCATTTTAATAAATTTATTGTGACAAACCGTTGTCATTAATCTACACGCATATTGTTTTCACAACGAAATTAACCCAATAACTATAAAACACACACAATTGAAAAAAATACGAAAAGCTATTTAATAAGGTATGTATATAATTATTTTATTCAATATAGAAAACGCTTAGCTACTATTAATAAAAATGACATACGCATTTACAATCACTAAATGGATAATTTTACTAACATAATAATAATTCTAAATAATATAAAAAGTAATCTATAACATTGTTTATTGCCATTTAAACGCATATATTTACATATATATGTATTATATTTTTCAGTAAGAAACTTTCATCTAAAAAATATAATGACCATAAGAATATAAAACACATTTTTTTACTTTTTATTTAACCTTGAAATTATCCTGGGTGTATTTAACATAAAAGCTCGTTCTTCAATTGAACGCATGATCTTGAAAATAAAACAGATCTCCCGCTCACATGCTATGATCTGATCGGGTGCCCTTACCCTTTGTGTATCCCAACAGCGAGAAAGAAGTTTATTACGAAACTTTAGTTTTGAAACAGACCATCGTGAAATCAATAAAACTGTGCGATAGTCACGACATCGAGATTAAAGCTTTTGGTAAAAATAAAGCTTATAATAAATTCTACTGCCCCGGGCATCGAGCGGAAGCAACAAGACGATTTCTAATGCATTATTTAAGTTCATCTATCTGCCCACTGAGAATTTGAAATCCAAAACACAAAACAAGTAACTTTAAAAGAAAAAAATTACGTAGAAAATTTAATAAAACACGTTACCTTAATAATATACTAAATTAAAACTTATTTCAGAAATATAAGAACTGATAAATATGGGCAAACACAATTTTTTTTTTGGTTTACCTTTGAAAAGTTAATTATAATTAAGATTTGATGTTATGTACTTTTTTATCAAATCGTACAAAGAATTGAATAATACGATATTATAAATAAATAGATACACAAACAAAATTGAACATTTATGATCAATATATGGTACAAAATATATGGTGATGTATACAAAAAACGTTTTAAAAAATCAATTATTCCTCAATCAATATGTTGTTTTTAATAATTCAATATTACGTAACCAAAATTCAAAGATATTAATTAAAACCTGTTCTATTTAATAAGTTATTGACCTGTTTTAAATTAATATTTAATGAAAAAGAGTGCTTTTTTGCCAAAATAAACTATAACAACTAATATTTTGGACTTAAATACCATCAAATTATAAATAGATAATTATTTTATTATTTACTTTTTTAAGCGTTTACTAATAAAATGAACTATAGAAATTAATATTGCCATAAAGTATTATCCGTTGATTCTTGTTAGTCATAGGCCAGCAGGTGTGTTGAGCCAGGATGTCTAGAGAGTTATGCGCCTAATGGAATTTAAAGAATACAGGTTTTATTAAACGAGGAAACTGAGATGTTGAATTCCAACGAATTGTCTTTTTATTTGTCCTTGTGACCCGGGTATCCATGTTGAATAAAATAAGACTTCATCTCCGTTATTAATATAAGATATTTTTTAACAACCTCATTTTTAACAAACTCAAGCGTACGTCCAAAAACTTTTTTTAAACATGTAATGCTACATAAATTAAATAAAAAACAATTGAAATAATCACCAAAACTTATTCTTTACATAAATATTATCTGAAAATATATAATAATGAATAATAAAATTAATCGAATCGACTAATTCACTTAGTAAAATATTTTAAAATATGTTTGGGTATCAAAAAATAACCGCACGGCTCAAATCAAGAAGTAGTTTCCTACAGTCGACAACGGAACTGGTGATACCTGAGGCCACCCTGCGGCTGAACATGTGGAGAAGCACAACTGAGGGGAATACTTGGATTGCTCCGAAAGAGGACCTAGCCCCTGGACATGACCAAGGGTGGAATATATGAAGGTCCCTTAACAGACTTCGGACCGGAGTATGCAAGACGAGGACACAAATGAAAGCCTGGCAGTATTACAGCGGACCAACTGAATGTGACTGCGGCGTGGAGCAGACCCTGTCACACCTTTTGGAGTGTGCGCTGTGCCCAAATAGCTGCACCCAGGAAGACCTGATGATGGCCAGAAGTAACGCCATCGACGTCGCCCACTTCTGGGCAGACAGGATCTGATCCTGTTGTTTTCGACACGATTATATACAGTAAAATATTTGCTTAAAAAAAAAAGTTTTGAGGTGGTAAGCTGCTAAATTCCTCGTCACTTGACTGAAATACTTACTACTGTAGTCCAAATAAGGCTTTTCACTAATATCTCTTCTTCGTAGTATCAATCCGGTGGATTGGCAACAGAATCTTGCATCTCGATCTCCATTCCTCTCGGTCCTCCGCAACCCTTTTCAGCTCAGCATAAGCGCTACAGTTCATGTCCTCGAATACTTGCTGCAAATACTCCCGTCTAGGGCACCCTCTACAGTTTCTACCCTCAACCATCCCCTTCACAATATCGTGAAGAAGACCATCGTGGCGCATGATGTGGCCGATCCATCGGGCTCGCCTCTCTGAGATGGTTCTTATTAGTTGCCTATCTTCCTTGATTATTCTGAGAACCTCATTGTTCGTGACGTGGTCTCTCCAGGAAATTCCGAGAATTCTTCTGTACGACCTAATATCTAGATAGTAGATAATCCACGAAAATTATATAATTAGACGTGCGAATTTACTAATAACATTCAATAAATTAGACAAAAAGGTAAATAAATTGTTTAAAAATTCAATTTTATATGTTTATTCCTGATAGTTATAAAACTTCATTGTATAAAGTCATGTTCGCCTATCGTGAAATGGTTCACCTGAATCTGGAAAACAAGCAAAACATAGTAGCGATTTATATCTTAACAATATATTGGAAGCATCTTGCAAATATTTCGTGCAATAAAAACAGTAACTTACAATATTTTTAAATAAATCAAGATTTAATAGAATCATAAGGATTTTAAGAAAAACGATAAAATATTTTAATTAATTCAATGGCATACTCTTTTTGTCAATTACAAGTAATTAATTTACAAGGAAAATTCCTGGTAACTATTTTTAAAAATGCGACTAAATAAACCATAAAATGAGTTAACATAAACTTTTACAATGCCTTTAAAGCAATTAGCCTAGTAACTAGTAATCGAACGCGGTACTTGGCTGAATTGTATCTAGTACGATTCTATTGCAAGCGTCCTTCATAATCTTTATCGATATTACGGCACGTTTTTTAAGGCACCGAACTTAAATGTAATTAAAATTCAAGCCTTGATTTACACACATTTTGTAACAATACTTATGAAGTCCATACTAAATGAAAACGTAAAGTTTGTTTCGCGGCAAAATTAACAACAAACGCAACTGTCGTATAATTGATAAAAACTTGAGGTTTTTAAAAACACATACATAGATAATATAAATATCCATTTAAATTAATAGTCAGAAACACCATTTACTACATGTATTTTGAAAGATCACAATTATGGATCAATAATATTAGGCGCACATGGCCACCACGAACTGCCGCTAATGATCATAAGTAGATTTTTTGGTGATTAAAAGTTAAAATTATTCTAAATTTTGCATTCGTCGTCTTATGACAGAATATTGGATGCTTGAATAAATGCAAGGTGCAAGAACCACTCATTAACTGGAGAATATGGCCGTCACATTCTAGAGAAAGTATCAACGTTTTGAATGTTTTCAATTGAGCCCCCTTGAATTTATACCTAACCATCAGATCCGTAGATCGAATTAAATTAGTCAACTTGGGAGAAATTTTTCTATTTTGTTTAACACGACAAATGAATTTGAAACACATGTGTTTCTTTTCTCATACATTCTGAATATCTAGTAATTTACCATACGCGCACAACACCTACACATCATTTCTACAAGCAGCGCGTAACCCTGAAAGTTATAGAATCGTCTAAAGGTACAAAACCATTTATTAAACGTAACAAAGAATATCAAATTAGTATTTTTATTAATTTAGAAGCATCTAAACGCATTATTTAATTTCACATAATAAATAGTTGTGTATTCTCTGGCACGCTTACAATCATCGGGAATATAAATGTTTGGAATAGCTGAGTGTTGTGGGCTTCTTCGGTAGCAACATGATAGTCGTAGTGAATGCACGCAGCGGTATTAAATGGTTCCACCAAGGTGTGACGAGACACATACGATCTGCGACAAGAAACATTACACTCTGATTAACTTTCACCTTCAAATTAATATGCGCGTCAGAGCCGCACCGCCACAAATAAATACAACAGTAGCACTACACACACCATACATTGTATTCAATGGCAGACCCTTAAAATAACATCACTGAGGCATAAAAAATAAATATCAGCAAATATAGCAAGTCAACTTCAAAAGTGTATTTGGATACCTAGTAGTAATGACGTTAGATCGATTTGACTAGATGCTGCATGTAGAAAACATATATGATGTTTAGAGACCCGTATTTTTAGCATCTATTTTTTCCAAATTTAGCGCTATGGAGCATTTAGAAACATGGATTTTAGCTTCTATTTTAGCATCTATTTTAGCATCTATTTTTGTATAACACAAAAACTAAATAATTATCAATTACACCAAGTTTTAACATTTTTTTTATTAAAATATTGACAAACATGCATTAATATTATAAATAATAATTAAACGTACTAACAAATTAAACAAAATAATACAAAAATAGGGCAATAATTAAAATATTCATAAAATTATTGAAATTTTCAGGAATGGACTCTAACAGCCACCAAGTTCATTTATAAGAAATTTGAAGAGAAGCCGATAACGGAGAGTTTAATTAAGTTGATTGTTTAGTCTCCATAATAGAAATAAAAAAGGGTTACAATGTTACACTATTGAATTTTATCTTACAAACAATAATATCTAACTAATATTTCTTAAAATTAATCATGGAGCTAGTTTCAAAGGATGAATTTTTTAGATTAGTTCGACGATCAGTTACTATTAAATAATATTTTCTGAAGAATTCTTTAACATCAACACTATTTACTGGACACCAAATTGATTTGATAGCAGTACAACAACAATATTTATACTTAATTTTGTGGCCAATAATAATTGTACAATATCTAGTATTAAATCACTTTTTATAATTTCTAAAATTTTGATATCCTTCTATACATTGAGATTATGTTAATAAATTAAATAATGGCAAGTTCTTGTTTAACATTAATGGGACATTTTGAACATGCTACTGATAAATTAAAAAGTTGACTCAAAGTATCGTAATATAAATTTGTCTTATTTATCACTAAATGAGAATCTAGTGTAAGAAGACTTTTTTTAGCAGTTTCAGTTAAATATTTTTTTTTATTTATTGTTTCACTATTCAGTGAAATTATTTGTATTGTTTCAACAGAAAAAACTTGATGATTCAACTTATGATTTTGTAGGCACCGCTTTATGTCGTCAATTTCCTCCCATGATAAATGTGCGAAAGGATATGTGTGGGAATTGTTACTAGTGTAAAAATATTGCCATAGGTGATATGAAGTGTGTCCATATAAGATAGGTTTGTACTAATCTATCATTTCATAATTATAACGGTGAAATTAATTTCATAAAACAAGCAAATCGAAATTTTAGCATCTATTTGCATATTCTATGAAATTCGCATTTATTAGCTTCTATTCCGAATTTTAGCATCTATTTCGCATCTATTTCAAAATGCTAAAAATACGGGTCTCTAATGATGTTTCTTTAATTGAGGATTAATTGGAAATTATGATACGAGAAATAATAAAGATTTAAAAATTGTTTAGTTCACCTTTAAGGTCTGGAATGGCATACAATACAAGAGTATATTGATATGCTTCTTAAAAAAATCTATATTATAAAAGGAAAAAAACACTGCAACAAAAATACTACATTGATTATATTCAAATGGTAGATTGACAATGTGTTACAAGATTAACTGTTCCAGTTATTTGACGTTTAATGAAATTGATATTATAGCATGTGGCATATCAAGATTGTGCGTATGTTTCATTTAAATAAAAATGACATTTGACAGACGGGAAATTTAAAAAATATAATTAAACAATTGCCCTTGTTATTGAAAAATAATTAAACAATTGCCCAACATTACTTGCTCGTATATTCATATATGTAATGAATATAAATGAAATCATACAAACTAAAAATAAGATGTTTGAATCGTTGATTGGTAAAATTAACATTTAAGTTCCTCCAGTATCCGTACTAAAAAAATAATAAGGTTTGGGGAGTGACAAAAACATTACTAAAAAAGAAGATAAAAATGATGTGGCAAATAAAATATTTATTGAAATAACATTTTCGGAGACAGAGTAGCGTGTAAATTGTTTATGAGGTATGAAAATTTAAAATATATATATATTGCTTGCCTAATATTATAAAGCATCAAAAAAGAAGGTATATAGTCATACCTCTTTATATTTAGATAAGTATTTTTTGAAAACAGTCCGATTTACACTGTACATATTCCAAAGCAATAAAGAAGGCAACAAACTGGTTGGTGTATAGTTTAAATAACATGTAGATGAAAAGTATATTTCTCCCACGCAGATACTCTGGGAATTTCAAACATACGTGATGCAACGAAATCGATGAATGAATAAATCACATCGATAGACAAATCAGGTTGTGTCGGCGTATTAACCGGCGGAGCTTAATAGTGGATATAGAGTAAAGAGTAGTACCATAAATTACTAAAGTGATATTTAAAAACTGCAAGGATACTAAGCCACCTCGGCCTGAATATATTCGTACATATCTGATTCTATCTTTAAGCGCGAGAAACATAACGAACCAAACAATTCGTTGTATATAAAATACAATTTAAATAATGTCAAATTATCAATAACTTTATTAATGACGTATGGAAATAATATTCAAAAAGACTTTCGATTGAAACGTAAATTGATATTACTCGTATATTTATCAGTATTATATATTTCAAAAGATTGCTTAAACAATTTCATCTTTCGCAAAATTTATTCATATTTGCAATTAATAACGATTTATTTCCCTCCATAAGGATGAAAACTGAAATTAAGAAGCATTTTATATAAAAATAATTACAAATACATAAATAACAAAATAAATATATTTGGTTTTCAAAAATAAAATACCCATTTCATTGCACTAATTAAATAAAATTACATAAAAATATGCAATCATCAACGTTTTCCACAAGAGACTACTTGATTTTTTAATTTGGATCAATTACAACTATAAAATTTAAATGTAGAAAAATAATTATGCTTGTTAAGGAAGTATACGCACTTGCAAGTGGCTCACATTTTACAAAAACATTATTATTTTATCGGCTAGAAGAAAATTATGCACATTACTGAAATTTATTATAGTGTAAAAGTGATGAAATCTGGTGAAGTAAAAATAATATCGATGAAATAATGGGGTCAGTGTCACCACTTATAAGAGAGGATTTATGGGTAATATTAGAAGTAGTTACTCGATAATGATAAAGTGACCTTTACAGATACGCAGAATCCAATTGAATAATAAAAAAAAATGTGGTTTAACAGTCCGAACCATATTTCACTTGTAAAAAAATGCCTCAATTAACATATAACCTAAAATAAAATCATACCATGCAAAAAAATTAACATTTAAACGTTAATTTAAAAAATACGTTATGATACGTCATCATTTTTTCTGAAATTATATTTTCAGAGCTTTTAAACTAAAATAGCCTCACTTGTGTGATCGCTTGTTTAGTAAGAAATCGATAAATGTAATAAAAAATTAATATCCAAAATAAAATATTTAAATATACAGTACACGATATAAATATAAAATATTTTTTTATTATTAAGAATAGGTTAACTTAAAAGCTCTACGTGTATATACGTTTAAGAAAATCTGATAAGTTTCGTTAAATAATTTAACACAAAAACTTGATATATACGTCTAGTAGTTGATACCATTAAGTACTTATAGGTGATAAATAGATTGAACTATCAAAAATATGTAGAATTTTGATGAGTCATTATAATATTTTATATAAATAGCTTCGTTTATTTATCTACGTTTAGCTATTAATTATGTAAAAGCTGGATTTTTAAAAATATTAAAATAAATATTAAATAAAATTATCCATTTATATATATTATAAATATAAAAAAACGATTTTTTTGCCGGCAAACACTAATGGTCAAAAGGACCTTGAAATCAGAGTTGTATACAAAGATAAATGAAATAATGATGCATTTTCCTGCGTGTTTGCACTGCACTGAAGACTATTCAACTCATAAGAAGGTCATAATACTTTTTTAATGATAATCATTAACAGAAACTTAATATAAAATTACTATACGCGTGACTTATTATAAATTAAGACGGCGGTTAGATTAAGCACCTCTATCATCATTATTAAATTATAAATCAATTGATTAAATGCGTGAATTTAAAATATTAATTTAACAATTCTTTTAGAGACAATGAATCAATATATCAACAATGTTACGTTTTATACCTTTTTAATATGATTTAAAATTAAAAAAAATGAATAGAAGTTAGAAAATCACTGTATAAATTTTTTAAATATACCTACATATGCATCATTTCAACTATGGGCCTAAAATACAATAATTATATAAATACGATTGAAATATGAAGGTGTTTTCTAGTATCCAGATATTATAGAATATACTATCCTTCTTTTTAAAAGCCGAATAAAATATAACGCAGTACTACTTAATAAAAAGCAGAAGGATCAAAAAACAAAAAATACGATTAAAATATATATTTTTTAAGAAAACGAGATGTCTCAGTCAGTTAAGAAGTTAAATGCCCCGTTTAGCGAATCAGCGAATATCACGTATTTTTATAATATTTTTTAGCGTGACTATAATTGATGACAAATATTTCCACCATAATCTTTGGAGTTTCATTATTAATTAAGTTTATTTATGACTGTTCGTAATGTATATATTTATAAACCACACTCAGGGTTCAATTAGAAAAAAAAAATTTTATTGATTTCCAATAACGAATGAAATAAATACAACCATGTTGTTATCTATGCCTTATATGATACAGTTTTTTTCTGTTTTGATTACAGTACAAAATTATCACAGGATTTTTTTTATATTATTCAGGTATGATCAATGGTTTAAACAAAGATTATATTCTTTTGGTATGTATTTACTATGTAGGTTCTACGTATATATTTGGGAGGAATACCATTTTATTACTCAAAATGAATAGCATTCTTTAAATCATATTAATGACTCCCATGATGATTGATAACTTAAATTGTTTAAATGAATATAATTAACTGAAAATATATTAATTATATGTGCTAGATTATTAAATCGTTTATATTTCGTATTGAATATTATCATTAAACACATGTGAATGGCTGCCTCTAATTATAATAAATATACTTATGTATATTGTATGAGGTTGAGGTACTTGTACTCATACAAGGTTACTTTATCCCTAGTTCTTTGGCATTTTACACACGATACCGTTTGATAATGATATTTAAAAACTATGATAAAAACTACTCACGAACGGATATGTACTACTGATATAAATCTAGCTTGCATATTTGTGCGGTAATAAAATCAACAAAAAACGATAACGCTGTCCAACTATTGGTAATTACATAATTAAATCAAAAGCGGTTTGTTTATTTACAAATAAGCGGGTGTATTAAATATTTTATTCGTATATTTGTTTTGTTCTAACCGATTCGATAATACAATTTTCATTTTGATATTTTAGTTGCATAATTTTTTGCATTGTTTTTATTTTCTTCATCTTCTTTTGTCAGATAGTAAATCGTATAAAACACATCGATGTTTTCAAATTATTGTTTACGATTTATATTTTCTAATAAGGAGCTTTGTAAAATGATAATACCAATGAAAATAACATAATATTTTTAATTATTCCGAAATTATATTTTCTTACATGCTTCGGTTACGTCGTGTAACATTTATCAAGTGAATTATATGATAAGTGGACGAGTTTAAATAATTCAAAGTGTGAGTGATTAGGTGGTAATATGCTATGAGATAACTAATTAAAAATGAGTAATAGTGGCAAGCAATTATGTATTGGGAAATTTCAATATTAGTAATAAAATGTTTCTACAAAGACCATTAAAATGTATTTAACAGCATGATAATAAGGAAGTTAATTGTAATGAAGTATAATTACAAGAAAATTTTGACCAGAAGACGATGGGGAAGTTATACAATTTCATGGTATACAAATTTATAATAAAGTAATTGCACTGCATGGAATTTACGTGATAATGGCTCGACTTAGCCGAAACATGTCGTTGAAAAAATGAATTGTAGAATAATTGTAAATATTACTTTATTTTTATTGATATTATGAATCTCCATGAAGAAGATGTAAATTTTACTGTAAAGGATGACATAGTTTCGCAAACGTTAATCATTTTCCATCGTTACACAGAATATATTAACATCTCTTATCATTTAAATTTATAGACTAATGTGTATAAACAAAAAATTACAATGGACACATACAGTACAATTGAGAAAGAAGACGTGCGTGATTGTGTATAATGACATCTAACTTATCAATTTGTATAATCGAAAAGACCTGCAGACCGCCTCACACCTAAGATCCTGCTCCATGTGCCCAACAAGCTGCACAACTCAAGACCTAATGCTAGGCAACACACGGGCTATCGATGATGCCAGATACTAGGCAAAAATAATTTGACGTCGCTGACACGAAGAAGAATAAGAATATTCGAAAACCTAACTACATAAGTACATTTTTTTAAATATTTAATTTAATTAAAAAATTAGCATATTAAAAATATTATGTATGATGTCACATTTATTTTTAAGTGAATACATGTTTGGGACTCCATCAAGTCCATCGACAGCAATGGCTAAACTTTGAACTGACTTACTTCTAATGAAGGAGATATAATATGTAAAATACTTTGAATTATTTCAGTAATAAGTGGATAAAAAAAAATATACCTGTCGGATATCATCATAGACGTTGCAGAGGTCGTCTTCGAGCAGCCTGTAGGGGTCCACTGGCGTGTACTTGGGCATGGAGTCTGGCTGATGAGAGCTGTGCACTGTGGAGGCGTAGGGGCGCGCGCCCCCGGGCAAGGGCGCCTGAGCCGGGGCTTGCAGAGCCCCCCCGCAGCCTCCCGCCAACCATCCACCGAGGCGTTGCTCATTCTGTAAAGACAAACAATACACCATATTAATATTAAATACATTACACCGTTGAAATTGAAATAATATTTGACTGAAGATATGGAATCAGAGACGAATCTCTATACCAAAATGCGCTTGGAATTGAAAATCATCATTAAATTGTTATACAATACATTATATCAAAGTTAAGATTAAGACATGTCAGTATTCTCATTAGAAACGCAATTTAATTATTCTTCCCGTATCAGTTCCATATCTGGAACATATGTTCACCACTTGGTTCTGTCACTTGCCAGTGTACATAACTCGTTCTAGGACATATCTGCTCCTAAAGGTCGTCATGGGAGCATATTCGGTT
The DNA here is from genome assembly GCA_022606575.1 of Glossosoma conforme. NCBI lineage: Eukaryota > Metazoa > Arthropoda > Insecta > Trichoptera > Glossosomatidae > Glossosoma > Glossosoma conforme. The sequence continues at coordinate 3,105,036 of JAGTXR010000100.1, read as the reverse complement.
CCCAACAACCTCCAAAGCAGAAGTCTAAGAACTTTGAAGAGGGTAGCTGTAGAATTTGAGGCATATTTTGCATGATCTATTACTCGGATTTTTAAAGGAAATCGGATAATTTACCCAACTTTCTCGAGGCATGGACCATTTTCTTCCTAAGAAGCTGCTCAACTCTTTTCAAATTTAGTTGAAGGTCATTGAAATTTCCGAGTTGCGACGGATCGTTCAAAATTTCAAAAATCTGTATGTAATCAATGTCAGCTTAACTGGCTTATCAGTTCAGTTTTAAAAAAAAAAACGGAAAAAATATTATACGGTTCTTTAATAAAATAAAGTAAATATATTTGTCAAAAATACCCCAGAAACATCAGAAGCTTATGACACAATACACGCAGATAACGTTTACAAGACATTACGCGCACAATTTTAGTGATTTTAATTATACATTTCGTTCATCACAAGTCCGTTCGAAAAAAAAATCTGGTGAATATCTTAGTGAAAAATATGCTGATTTTTTAATAAAAATGTGTTTTATAGACTGTTTACGAAAATCACCATACTCAGCAGGTTACTTATCAATTTTAATTCTTCATTGACACTGACGTTGCATCTCGTTTTTGGCAGATGTTAATATTTTTATTTACGCATACGTAATATTTTACTCTGTTTATTTTACATATCTATGCCAAATTTTATCGACATCAAATATTTGACAATTCAAAAAAGAGAAATTAAAATTAAAAGTAAGTAAACTATGAAATTATACACAAATCTTCCATTTGAGATGGAACAGAATTAGATGAAAGATTATATGTAATACAATAATTAATCGTAGCATTTGAGGAATATTTTCCTAAAAGTCATATTCAAGCCAATGACTTGAGAGTGTAAAACGTATATATATACAAGTCGATACACAAAAATACATTTAATTGTCATAAATTTATTTTTCATCGATTAAATACTTGTAATTAAATACACACATACTAATACATCAATTCATTCAGAAAAAATATCGGCAGACGCGGGATTCAAACCACGAGCCTTGCAACCTTTGCCATATTCTACACACCGCGCAGTCCACACGACCATTCTCTGCCTGAGTAGATACGCGAATGTTGATGTATTTATACCATTGTTACCATCGTATAACGATAGATGTCTCTGTAGTATATATTCAGAGTATGTATATTATTATTTTTATTATTCAATCAGTCAACATTTATTCACAAGCTTTTTTATATTATTAGGTACCGACAGTCTATATATTTAGTAAGTACCACTCGGGTGTCGAACCCAACTACAATACAGTGAAACCTCTATCTATCGTTTTTAAAGGGACCTATTGAAATAAACTATGAATGCGGGAAAACAATGAATGCGAGATTAAGAGGATAAAACGCAAGGAGATACGATCGAGTAAAGATACCGTCCTCCCAATCTGCATAACCATTGGTACATTCAAATTATGAGAAGAAAACAAGTTTTAGATGTAAAGAAATGTGTGTATTTATTTTAAAAAATACAAAGCTAAACAGAGCCAAAAAAATAATTAAGTTTATTACTTTGTAAATAATCTTTCATCGACATTTGTTTTATTTCCGCAAGTCAACAATATATTTTCGGCTTTGCAAATGATATTTGTTTCGGCATCAGTTATTGAGTGTACGTAGTAAAATGTTTTTAATCTTTCAAAGAGTGTGCATGCTTCTGAAAATGAAGGTACAGGCAGCGGCTCCTCTTCATCAATATCGACCTCTTCTGCTGTCTCCGTCAACCTTTCGTCACACAAGCTTTCGACAGTTTCTATCCCACACGTTGGAATATTGTCGTCGAAAGTAGCAAAAGTGTTAAAATATAGTATCTAATCTAAGCCAATCATCTTCAGAAACCTCAACGTGTTCATTTAAAGATTCTGACACTCTATTGTAACCGCATTTGTTGAAACAGTTTACAACTGTTGTCTGTTTCACCTGACGCCAAGCAGTCAATGTAAAATGCAACGCTTGTAGAATGTCAATCTTTAAGGTTGTTTTATTTACTGAAGCGCCCGAATCCATCAAACATACAGCCATCCGCACAAGTTGTTTCCGATAAAATCCTTTGAAACATTTGATAATTCCCATATCTAATGGTTGCAAAACGCTGGTACAGTTTGCAGGATAAAAAATAACTTTAATATTCTTCAAAAATGTCATCTCAGTCGGGTGAGCTGCACAGTTATCTATGAACAGTAAAATGTTTCTTTGTTTTACGAACATTTCCGCATCAAGGTCCCTTAGAAATAATTAAGCCTCCATCTGTGCGGGCTCTTATTCTCTCTTTCTCCCTCGAAAATTTCGCGCATCGTAACAAGTGCCGTCTGGCGCCGTTAAAACACAGACAAAATATAACAAATACATAGCGTAATTCAAACGATGAATGCGGTAAAATGGTGGATAGAGAAACGATCGATGCGATCTATTTTTGTATGAAATGAATTTGGACTAGAAGAAATAAACGACACATCCGGGAAAACGATTATTCGAGGAACGATAGATAGAGGTTTCAATGTTTATACCGAATCCCTCGTCTGCCGATATTTTTTCTGAATGAATTAATGCGTAAAAAAATTGATGTACAATTGTATGTGTGTATTTAATTACTAATAATATTAAAAATACTCAATGATCTATAAAATAAGATTAGAGTACTGAAAAATATTGTAATAAAAATAAAAAAATGCATTTAATTTAGTTAAGCAATATCTTTATCTGTTTTTTATTGGATATAAGATTTTTACATCGTCAGCTCAAATTAAGCAACTGCCAAAATAACTTGGCAGAGTTAGTATCATGTGATAAACTCATGTAAAAGTATAAAATGACTTGATAAGCAATTGATGACTAAAATAGACTTCATTCATGTATATTTTAAGACTACGAACATATTGTATAACCAACTACTCTTTATTGAGCATACCTGATTACATAGTTATTTTATGATTCAATCAAACGAGTGGCACATAACTATCAATATACGTTAGAACTATTTTTTTTTAAATAATTCACTATGATGTCGAAACTGAAAAATAATTTGCCAATAAATAAGCAGATATAGTGAAACTTCTGATTTCAGCAATTTTAATAATAAATCTATTAGAATACGGTTGTAAAAATTATAATGGTAAGAAAACGTTAACTTGCGCAAAAGCATACATTTCTTTTGATGAGTCACGCTCATAAGAGAACTGCACCTATTTGCTAAATTAATCAATTTAAAAAAAAAGTTAAGAAATCAGCCGGCAGAAATATTTTCGTACACCCGGCGATACTAATCTATTCAATGGGCGAACCTTTCGATATTAGCAATTATTTATTTATGGGACGGCCATTACCGGAGCCAACAACATCCTTATTACAGCTCTGTAGTCGGATGAATTAGCGTTATGATAATGTGAGTTAACGTCATCGAAGACTGAGAAAGCACGTGCTTTTTATGCGGTCCGATTGAGTAACGCTCCACCCGGAATATAATATATTTACAGTGTGTGCTCATACTCAATAGACCTGACACATTGCCAGTTCGAGATACTCGTACCTAGGCTTGCTGGATCAATTTAACAATATAGTTAGTTATGAGATATATCAACGAAAATTAAATTTGGTGAAATTGCATAACAGCTATGCGAGGACAAATAAAAATTAAAAAATATTGAGAAGGTTTTCATTTAACAGTGGCCGAAAACTACCGAATGCACATGTTTCTGTACATAATTCAGGTTCTAAAGAATGATTTATTATTTATAATTAAAAACAATTGGTTTGTAACTTAAAACACAGATGTGATTTTGAATAAAGAAAATAAGATAGGAAATCAAAAGCTGTTTATTTTACAGTAATTAGAGTGTAATAAAAATATATTATAATTTTAGAAGATAAATATTTATGAAAAAAAATCTACTAAAAAAAACCTGAAATATATAATGGCCATAATAAAAGCAGGTTTTTCGTGATTTTTTATATAAAAGAAAAAAATGTAAATTTAAACATTTTAGTCACGTGAAATATATTCTAAATTAAAAAAAAACTAATCGTGAAGTTTATTAATATTATCATGCATATTTTAAGTATTATATACATTCTTAAGTAATATCTTTTGAGGTGATCGAATGATATGCTTTAAATAAATATTCACCGAAGGTCATGTTATGACTTTTATTAATGGTGGGCATATTAATAATAATGGATTGAGTCAATTTTCTTAGACTATAATGCGTTAAGAGCGACAACGTTACTACAATAACTAAAAATATATTATTTTAGGTGCTTAATAAATAACTTTTCAGTGATGATGAAAGTTGATGTATAATCTTGGAATTATAATTTTCTCAGGAAATTAATACTAAACAATGAAATACGTGCATAATTGATGTTTTATAAAATAAAACATGATTTTTATCTGCGACCAATGATATGCACAGTACAAATTCGTTATAAAAACAAGCAAACTACATCTAAAGCATCAAAGATTAAAAAAAAATAACGATCGGATATATATTTTAATCGTATTAATGAAATTTAGTTTGAATCTATGTAATCGGGTCATCTGTAACAACGACAATATTATAAATCTCATCGTGAGTCTAAAATTCAGCATGTCAATAATAGTATGAATTTAATCTCATTTCTGTACAAAGGGCAAAATGCAAGTGCTTACATAAATAAACGCGTCAATGTTGGTCAGGTGTATTTTAAAACAGTTACAGTTCAAGGTCTCGAGGGTCATTGTCGTCAAGATCGTTCATAAGTTGGCGAGCGTGGGAAAAGATCGCATAAATGGAACACTCGAGAAAGTGCTGCTGCCGGGCGAATTGTATTTTTATGATTTCATTCATTTCGGACATCTAACAAATATAACATAAATTGAGACATCAAACAAAATTTCGTACCTATATCTACTCTTATTTTTAAGAAAATTATAATCTTTTAGGAGTGGATGTATTATGTAACGACTTATGACAATGAACTAATTAAAACATTGACTAGAGTAGGATTTTCAATTTTTACTATTACAAACACGACAAAAAATATTTTACGATGATAAATTGTTTAAGACAGATCTTGAGTATCGTTAATATTATAAGCATTGATTTTATAAACCCATCCTACATTATATTTTTTAAATATTTTACACAATTAATCTATTTTTAGTAGTTTTCCGGGCTTCTCAGGCTGATGAAGTATACAGCACAAACTAATGTTTGATCATCATAAAAGCAGCGTTGAGCAACCAAAAGGGCTACTAAACGTTATCAATAATAATAACAAATTAAGTCATATTTAACTACAGATGGTGTTATTTAACTAACTCCAGTACAAAGGAGATGAGTATAATAAAAGGATATTTATTTTTCATTTAATATATTAAAGTTTGTTGTCTGCTTATGCGTTGAAATCTCTTTTAATATGATGAAATTACGAAGGTTAGAGTTGCGGTATGTTTTTGTTCTTAAGAAAAACGGACATGCAAAACATAATATTTTACCACAATTACGCAACATCTAATTAATAAGAATCATAATTTATTTTTACGCCGGAGACGCCGCAAACAATGGCAGGCTGTGCAATCGGATTGCCATCCTTAGAAGTGCTACAGGTGTGTTGTCAGAGCAGCGGCTGAGGCGTCTCTGTCATATTAAAGCCACCGGTGCAATCAAAACTGCAAAAGGCGGCGAACACTTAATTAAACCCGCAACAAAAGCAGGTCATTTGTCAAGACGTCGTTAAAGCAAAGCAGCGCCTCAATGCGGACCGAGGAGCGCAAGGGCGGCCAACGACTGTTGACCAAGATATAAATAATTACATTGCCACATCTTCTTCCATATCCGCTCCCTGTTTAGAATTATGTATTTTTTTATCGAAAGCGGGAGACCGAGTGCTTTAATGAAATGCGAACTTGAGGTTAATGCCTTACAGTAAAGTCTTAAAACATTTCCCAGCTTGATTTGTAATTTTGTTTGTGTCATCACACTGAAACATCTGACCTCAATAACGCTTTATCTCCATCGGTATTAGCACTACTCACTTAAATAATATCAAGATTAATAACATTCCGGTGGCAGCAATATTTTTTTACCTTACAAAATAGAAGGACAAATAAAAATGTGATGATCGTTCGTTTAGATTTATTGATGATATTTTGCAACTGATAAATTCGGCGAATTCCCCCCTGGACGATTATAACCACATAAAAAGTACGCACTGTCGACATGAGAAGGATACATCTTCCCAGCAAGACCATATAATAGCATTGCATTGCTTGGCTATTTATGAAGATAAAATCAAAGGACCGCAAAGTAAATATTTAAGATAGCATGGAAATAATATATATTACAAATCTGCTGCTTTATTTCTTGCAGATACGAAGTTAATAAAACATATTAGAGATATTCAGGCATATATTTATTAATGTATATTATACGTTATATCGGCAAGTGGCAATTCTATAAGAAGGCGTTCTACAAACTTTCCGAGTAGTAGCTATTCATCTACTAACTTCGTGTGTACAGTAATGACACAGTGATTATTTAGTCACATTTTGTGAGATCCTATTACTAGGGAGCGTAATATTGTCGCAATCATCTCGCGTGCAGATTTCCCCTCCACACTCCAAGATGCGATTGTCTGTGAATGTGGCATTAGGAGCTTCATCGCGGACCAGCGGTTTAGTAACGTATTTACAGTATATTACCGCTTACTTCAAATACAGAATACCGTATTTGTAGCGAATGAAATATAAACAACTATTTTTCAATAGAGATTAGATTAATGACTTTAAGCATAATGTATTCAAATCATTTGAAAAATTATAATCAAAGAATTTTTCTCATCATTCATCGCCACGCAATGTATCAATCCACACACAATGGATGAAGGACGGAAACTCTTCTGATCTAATTGTTTATTAATGATGAATACTCTGAGATTGATCAGATATTATATTTTATTTTTCATGTAAACGCACAAAAATACCAATTGAAGGACCATCTAGTGGGTTTTATGACTTTTAACCGGGACACCCTGGACGTTGCACGAAGAAATAATATTTTAAGGATTGAAAGAATAGCAGATGTTAAGTTTTCTGTTTTTGCCATAACCTCATTAAAAGTATCAATTTTTTTGATTTCCTGAACTAAATTCTATAAAATATGATTATTGAAAATAAATCTTCTTAATTTAAAATTAATTTATTTGGTTTAGTATGTTACTTTAATAAAAATGATTTTATTTATTTTCGAATTGTTTATCAAAACAGCCAGTGGTTTGCAGACCGTAGCGCAATTTATTATGAAAGGAAACCGGCGATTTGTACGGAAAGTTTGAACTATTTGTAAAACCGATTACATTTAACGGTTATATAACAATAAATTCAACGAATTCGCATTAAAAATACACATTTCAAATGTATTTCATCACGTGTTTAAAAAAAAGATTGGCGTTAACTGGACTATGCTTAATTGTAACATAGAGATGAAAGAGAATGTTGGAATTATCTTCCTTGATTATTATCTTACAAAAATATATTGTTTTTTATGGATTTTATTAAAACGATTGTATCAGACATAATATTCAATATTTTTAAAAATGTACATTTCATCCGCCCACACATTTTAGTGCTCGCTAGTTAATTTATCCATAAAATGATAAATTTAATGTTGTATATTAATTTGACGTCATTTCAGGCATGTCTGACAATTTGGCATGAAGATATAAGGGTATGAAGATTCAAGTTACTTTTTTGATTGACATCAATTTTCCTTATTGCAGTTTCGATGTTTATTTCATAAAATAAATGTAAGATCCCCCATTTAAAATTTAATATTTAATAAAAAAAAATATGTCACATAGTAGCTCTCTTTGAGATGCTTATTGAATATTTTATACGAGAATATTCTATAACATATTTAAAATTATGTCACAAGTAAAAGCGACGAATGTTTTAAGTTAAGTTGATACCATTCGAATAAATAAGGATTAATCTTCTAAAACTGCTTTAAATATCATTGACCCAGAAGTAGAAAATGTTTAACTACGTTAACGAAGTTACGACATTAATTAAATTTGTGCCAAGATGTGTTTTCAAAAGCAAACATTAATATCGATGCAATTACTTCATGACATTTATTCATATCGAAAGCAATCACTTAATAATAACAAGTAAGTTCTTGCACAAGACAATACACGTAATATTGTATTATTTTCGGTGCATATATTTTTGGATGTAATAAAATTACATATTAATAAATAATATATAATCTGACATAATAACGGATGTAAGATTATTTCTCGTAATACCATGTTGATTCAATACAAAATAGGTTGATTATTAACAGCATTTTGTAAAAAAAAGTAATCAAATGTTAACACATATTGAGCGATTAAAATAACAATATTGAATAATATTATGTTTACGATCGTATATGTGGAAAATATTTCACGTGTATTTACAGTACATTCCATAGTTTGATTTCTGGTATTTTTATCACTATTTTTATTTATTTAGAAACTTTAATTTGTATTATATCCAAAAGCATTATTTGAAGCAGATATAAAGCATTAGAGATGATTGCATTAAGTATTAATCATAAAAAAAACCAATCGTTTTATTTTTTGTAGAGAAATAACTGATTTATCTACAACCAGGTACTTTTGATTGAGAATAAACCTGTAGCCGTCATCAAAGTAACAGAAAGGTTATGCGGATTATAAATTAGCGCGAAATGATCTAAAATAATATGGCAAAGTAGAAAAATCTCGACAGCCATTAAGGTGTTGTTAGCGATTATTGTTTCAACATCAGCGATCAGGTGGTGAGGTAGTGGCGGCCTGCTGACACTGTCCTAGGCAAAATAATTGTACCGGTGGAGCGAGAGTTGTGCTTTAAAAACTTGACCTTAAAGCTCAACGCGGCTCGACGGGGACCGGGCAGCCCACAAGGGGTCCCATACCTGAGACACTCCCGAATGAGAAATACGGAAACTTAACTTAAAACTATTTAACTGAATAACTTGTATACTTATAAATATATACACTTTATTTATGTTCTGGAGAATTCATTTTTTATTTGTTTATTAAATTCAGAAAGTATTTAATGGCATGATCGAAGTTTCAGGCAAACTTCCCCGCGGTAACAGGCGGCCGGCGAGAGTCTTATGACGAAAAAGCCATCGAATAATATCAATCAGGCAATCAGTCGATTCAAGTCTCATTCGGGTAATTTATTCTCGTCGTCTGTTTACTATCGCTTCATAAGGTGGGCCAAGGGTACCGGCGAGTGGAATTATTTGTGTATTAACTCTTATCTGGTGTCGTTCACAGCATTGTGTGATGTTTTATAATTTGTAGGTGCACGCATCGGCGAGTCGTTTTCAGAATTAAAAAATGTGTCTTGTGAAACTGTTTGAAACGTGTTACTCTACGGATGCCCTAAATGTTTAATTGAAAATGCGTTGCCAATATTTAAGGGTTTCCTATGAGTTACGAAAGTAATAACGAAAAAACAACTGTAAAATCTTTATTGTGAAACTCGCCATTAAAAGGATTAGAAACTCAAAAAATTATCACCAGTGGATTACTTCACATAATATTAATTCAATGACTTAAAAAGCCCTCAATTTAATTAAATAACATTGGCAATATGACAGGATTGGATAATTATTTTTCAATCGTTTTTACCGCTAAAAACGATCGTTTAAACTTAATGTCACAATTTATTAACTATTAATTAATAATAAAAAACACGTTATTACAATAAGAAGTCACTGTATTTGTACTTGAAGGATGAAATTGATGATTTAAGAATGTCTTTAATGATTATTGAAAGTGAATTACTAATTAAATGCCCTAGATTTCTACAATTTTTTATATTTTTAATGTATGACCATAAAGTTTATTATTAAGTAAAGTATATCACTACATGTATTACTTCATTCGTTGTTAATAAGGAATAAAAACGCGACCACAACCTACTTTTTATTACATATGATAAGTGGCTCACACATTTAAATATCACGACTTAACGTAATTAATAACAAAAATAATCAAAATATACTAATTACTATAATAATTACATTAAAATATTAAAGTACAGTGAAATAATACTTTAATATGGGTGCAAATAAAGTAATTTTATTATTAATAATTATACAATTTAAATACTGAAGTGTGGGTGGCAATGGAAAACCAGATCATATACACACATTAACACACTTAAGAGAGCACTAATGAAGAGAAAATGAGGATACTCGTAGGATATAATTGGCTTTGAAATACATTTTTTTAGATTTCCTCACGATAATTTAAAATGGAATGACACTATTAAATATTTTTTCAGTACTGAAAAAGGGTATGAATTTACAAGTAGGGATAGATGCGGGCGAATCAAAGAATATGACTCATGTCAGCAAGATGATTAGTATAATACAGGGGTCGTCAACCTTTTTATGCCTAGCGCCCACTTTTGCCTATTTTTCACGGTAGAATTTCCCTACCGCCCACCAACCTCGCTATATTTCAATTCAGGATATGGGTGGAAAAATTTCTCGAAGAAATGTAGGAGATTGTAGAGAGACAAAAATCGCCCACCGCCCACCACGGAAGCTCGTATCACCCACTTGTGGGCGGTAAGGACCAGGTTGACGACCCGTGGTATAATATATAAATATTTTCCATGTTAATGGGGGTTTTTATTTGAGTAAAAAAATCTCTTTGGACTTCTGAAATCTTCTGAAGCGATATGCTGCTAGATCTGGGGTTTAACAGTCTCCAAGGTCTCAGGTGGATCTCAAAAAATATATATGTCTTTTTAATCGAGCGAAAAAATACAGAGAGCGGGTATAACAGAGAAAGAAAGAGAGACAGTCTCATTAAAATATAAGTCGTTAAGAAAACACTGTATCGTAAATTTCTTTGTAAATAAAACATTAAAATAGTGAAACCGCGCGTAATATGAACAAGAGTGTGGACAATGATCTGTGTCCGTGCGCAGCTTCCGGCGGAGGAATGTTTAAGGTCAAGAAGAGCGCACAATAAGAGAGAAGTGGTCCGCATTATCCACGCAGCAGTGTGACTGAAGCGTTTACGCGTATGAAGGAAGCATATGTCACAATTCAGTGGCATCGGCATCATACTGCATCTATATACTGACATGACATGAAATGTAACGAATATTATAAAAATTTATAGAGTACCATAAAAGTGTTGCAACTGACATAATCGTACATCATTAGATTTGTGTAAAGCTATAGTATAAAAAAGATTAAGTATGTAGTAAAGATGAAACCATAGAGTCTTCCCTAAAAGTTTATTCCTGGAGATATATTATTATTTTACATTGAATAAATAGCGAAATAAAATATGGAAAAAAGGTTTTAGAAAGGTGACCAAAATTGGCAAGCGTATTGTTGATCAAGCCTCTTGCAATATGGACTGACTACAACAGAGAAAATGCAAGGGGAGGCTCGGAGGCGGAGTTTCAAGTGAAATTTCAAATGATATGTAACATTGATTTATCTTTAAATAATTATGGGCAACGTTAAAACGTGTGAATCAAAAAAAATATATAAATTGCAATTTTATATACTTGTATTTGTGGGATAGGGACATACTTATTTTTAAATCCAGAAATTGTGAGGTCACGTTATTATGTTTTGTCAAACCAAAGATATTTTATGGCGGGCTGTAGTGATAATAATATGTATTTAATAATCGTATTCTAAAATAAGTAATGTATACCGTAATGTTTAAGAATTATTGATACTTACAATCTACGTTCTGAAATGTTTATTTTATAAACAATAATCATGTTATATATAATAATTCTATATCGGTCCGATTATAAACGATAAGAAAATTTAAGATACAATCGATTTTATTGCATAGCTCGCCATGTCAAGTATCTATCAAAGAATCTGCAGGTCGCATTATCAGATTTGCAAAGCACAACATTCAAAGCCCGAACCGCGGGCTTTATTAAATCTATCACTACAACTCTGCGGCCAAATGTCCATTTAGCAAAGAGCGGTTAGTTACTCGCAAAGCGTAGGAATTCAATCTGTTCATAATTCACACATCAGAGTTCACTTAATACAATAAGAAAGACAAATCGGTCTTCGAAGCATTGAAATCTAGCTAAAAGTGAAGCAGTCACAATAATTAAGCCCACAGGGATCTTGGGTATCGTTTCGATCGCACATGTAGTATTTATAGTGCGTGCGGTACTTTATTTCAAGTCGATGCTCGTATTCCGCGGCGGCTTGTCGAAAAAAATAATTGCTAATTCATTCATGGGAGGTTTCACTTTCTTGCGTGGAAAGTATCACACGCCTAAAGTAAAAGTGTTTTTCTTATATAAACGTGGATTTTCATTCGACGCTATTTATGATGAGTTTTTACACCGAAGATATGCGACGAAAGAATAATTCTCCATCAGATCGATAAAACAGCTAATTTTAGAAGAATTACGTGAATTCGAGTCCGGCTCGCAAATGAGTGTTTGGAAATGCCTAACTACGACTGTTTGTGTACTTACATTCACACTTTCCAATTTTTAATGCTGATGATTTATTAATGCGTAGGAATGAACAATAGACTCCTTGTACGTAAGTTTTAATGCAAGGATTACTTAATTACTCATACGGCGAAAGTAAGCAGTGTTGTGTCAAAAATCAAGACGCATGTAATATTGCATTATGTTTTTCAATTGATAGGTACCATGAATTGAAAAAAAAAATTATTAACGAAATCCTTTTCCTCTCATACTATTAAGAGATTTTCCCGATAAATATAGGAAATAAAATAACATTTTAATTTAATAATTACGGTGTTACGTTAATGTAATTAGCCTTTAACTAAACAATTAAGTTATTCCAGCCATCAATATACAGTTAATACACAAATAAAATCAATTGTTGTAGTATTTTTTAAGACTTCAATTAATAAACATTTGGGATATTATTTTCTAATTAATTGAAAAATAAAAGCTATGCTCGGTGTAATATTACAAAAAAATATAAATTATGAAATAAGCGCGTGGTTAAATGCCAAACATTCGCTGATATCCCCAGGCAGTGGTTTTGCCCGGTAACTAACCGGCACAATCAACCTGATTCTGCACTGAAAGCGACTGCCATCTATTCTCGAGCACGACTATCGGGGCATCTAGAACAGAGGCAGACACGTCACAGAACCTGACCAAGAAGGTTGCATCACATTACACTAAATGTCTGAAGATTAACACTATTAAAAATGAACAAATAATTAATTAACAACATTTATAAAAAACGGTTTCTATTAGTACGCGACGGTAGTACTACTTTTTAAAATACCTAGCGTAGAGCAAGATTTCCTTCATTAAAAATATAACCAATTCAGCCGTTTTAAAAGACTACACAATATATAATCTACGAATATGTTTTGTACGTGTGGACAATATATTTTTTCAAATTTCCGAACTATGTATTATTTCCTATTGATAAGATATATAATACCAGTATAGTAAATTAGTAAATAATTAATAAAATAATAAAAAAACCCGGCAAAGGTTGTTATTATTAAAATAATAGTACACGTTTGATACTAAAGTCTACTAATATGTCTGGACAACATTAAAGCGTTGATTACACATATATATATATATATATATATATATATATATTATATATATATATTTATGTTTTTTATTATTATTTTTAGTATGTCGTTAATTTCTATTGCGGTCGATTAATTACATGCTAATGAAGGAAAAACAAAAATTACAAAGATAACAATTCTCACAATATATCACAGTTGAGATTGAAAATCTAGATAAACGATTGCAATGAGTAATATGCAAAACAATGAATTCTCAGCGGCTTGCAAATTTCATTCCCCATAGTCTAAAAACACAAAGTTTATTATAATACATGTGGAATAGATAGCGAAAAATTGCAACAATTCTAATTATTTAAACAATATAAACTTATCTAAAAGAACCATTATTAGCAAATTTGCAATGCCAATATTGCGTTATTTATAATTCAAGTCCATTTATGTCCTAATTAAAATTACTTTATGTATTGCAAGAAAGACGAGATGGCATGGATAAAGCTACGAGTATTAAGATGGAATTTTTTTGTTGGGAATTTTATACAACAATATTCTTTCTTAGTACTATCAATCCGGTGGATGGGTTTGCAGCAAAAAAATCTTGCATCTCAATTTCCACTCTTCTCGATCTTCTGCAACCCTCTTTAGCTCAGCATAAGAGATGCAACTCATGTCCTCGAGCACTTGCTGCAAATACTCTCGTCCAGGTCACCCTCTGCAGTTTCTCGCCTCAACCATTTCTTCATCAATGCCGTGAAGAAGACCATCGTGGCGCATGATGTGACCGATCCATCGGGCTGGCCTCTCTGAGATGGTTTTAACTAGGTGTCTATTTTTGTGCCTATCTTTCTAGGTGCCTATATTCCTTGCAACAATGTGAATTTATAATATTAAACAAAAATCTGTATTTTGCGAAAAATCAAACGAGTGATATCTTGATCATAGATATCAGACTCAATTAGTTTCAAATATAATTAAATTAAAACATAATAAAAGAAAATATTAGCAGCAATGTTATTCAAGTTGTTATTTCTTGTTCATCAATTGCTCTGTACTGTAATAAATGTATATATAATAAAGTATGAATAGTGATATTTTTCTTCGTGATAATAAATTTTGTTTACCAAAAATGAAATAATTTATTTACAAGCGTATTTTAATGTAATTTAATGTAAATGAAAGCCTTGTTAAAAAACACAAAATGGAATTGAGTGTAATTCATAATAATAAAATATGCAAAGCTCAAAATAGGTCAATCTTTTATCGACTCAAAATAATACTCTAATTTTCATGATAATATTTATTTATTACATTTACAAAAAATAAACAAATCGATCAACGGTATCCGTGACTCAAGGACAAAATTATACGACCATTAAGAATCGCAATACATGTATGATTTATAATTACTTTACTTCAATCTTGTAAAAATACATATTACAAATTCTACGGCCGCAATGTTCAAGTGTACAGGCTATTCGGAATATCTATTGCGGAATTTGCGTAATTTGCGTCGTCAGGAGTTGTTGCGATACATTTTTTGTTCAAGCCTTGCATCACGCAAGATACAATTAACATAATTCAAAAACCAAAATTGGCTTCGATTGATACCCATTTGACTGGACAGATCGGATACCACCATTTGATAATACAGAATATCCCATATCTTTGAAAGCGCTTTTTGAAATACATAATTTAATATAACAAAACAATAAATAAAATTATATATAAAATATGAATATGTGTTTTTGTTTAATTGATTTAAAACAATATTATTTTTACATTATTTTTGTATACTCCATCACTCAAACTGCATAGAGTGTAACTGTGGTGGGGAGTACACTATAAATATCTATACAATCAAAGGCAGAGTTGTGTCATATAAAAAAAACATTAAAATGGCAATTACCTTTAGCAGTCACAAGAGTACTATATATAATGCTGTTCAATGATCCACAATGTATTAAAATTGCACATTGAAAATGCACACATTTTTTCTCAATATTATTTTCATCAACATTCTCAAGCATGTCTGTTCATAAAGTAAAACAAAGATAACAACATGGAATTACGACGATTTATTGCTTTTTAATGCTGTGAACTCTGCTTAGTGTCGGTTTTTCTGAGACCGTGTAGATGTGATCAGCTAGTGATAAATTAATCATCCGACGTCCTTCTTTGAGAAAGAGAAACATTTTAGCAGAGACTGAAAAACATGGTAAAAACAGACTTTAAAGATCATATTGGAGTTTATCACGCAGTATGAACATTAACTGCCTTTTCTGAAACCTTCAAATAATTTGGTTGTAATTTTGTGTTGGTGTGTTCTGTATTGTTAGCGGTGTGATCAGTGATAGGTCTCACGTGACTTTGGTGCGCTCGCATTTCGGTGAAAGTGGCGGAGGTCGCTCGGAGGCATTTGGACGCGGCGCGCCTCGCTTCGAAGCCCGGTGCTTACCAATTACCATCGGCCAACCTAGCGACACTTTAAGAGGTAATTTAGAAAGACCACCTTGGAAAAATATTGTAAAATAAATCGTCACCACGGTAACCCTGACCGTACGTATCACACACGTTTTCTTAATATTTTTCAAAAAGTAGAAAACTCGTTTTTTAATTTTAAAAAGTTAAATTATGATTGATGATAACGTTATCATTTAAATGCAATACTAATAAACGACCATAGATCTGAGTTAATTTCTATTCCAATTAAAGTGGAAGTATTGAAATCATAATAAAAATAGATAAAACCTTTCGTAGACCTTCCATATTGTCCAGAGACCCTTAAATCAATTTTAATTTGCTTTAAACTTCCTTAGTCCAGGATCCTTAAGGGATGATTTATTTAGATAAATTTAACAAATTTATATCAAAATGATCTTACGTGAACCCTTGAATTAATGATGCAAGCAATAGTAGCATCGTAATAACCCGATTTTCTTTAATTAAAACCGTCTAAATATACCTGATTTTTCATCAAATTTTTGGACTCGAATTAAAGAATTATTCATATAGTGCATTTGGAAGAGCTCAAAGACTCAAAGCTAAAGTAGTAACTAACTACGTAGTAGGAAAAATCCGAGAATCATAACAGCTGATTGTATTAAACTGTGCCAATTTTCGTTGATCTTTCTCTACGACAAACAGTTTTCACCTGATAGACAATATCGATAACCCCATCTCATTTAACTGGCTAACATGACATTATATCGTACATCAAATAAGATTTAATGACGTCACTTGCGATACCTAATAAATTATATTTGCATAACCATCACGCTGGACCGATTAATTTAAATCCGACACATAAGACTGACGAGACTCGGTGCGGCCTAGAGCAAGTAGTTGTAAGTGGTGAGGATTAGTTAATCGTGCAAACGCTGTGTTGTGATACGAGGAATTAGCGAAGAAGAAGGTAATTTAATGGATCAGGAAGAAAAAATACATCACGAAATTTTATGATTTTCTAAGGGAGAAACAGTAAAGTAATTAATTAATATAAAATATGCCAAATAGGTGATTGTTTTAAAACAGGTGGCTTACCTGCGGAAATCACGTGCAATCCAAATACCAACGCGTGGCATACAAAAACCGGATTTGTGATTTACATTTTTTTAAATAATGTTGCAATTATTTAGTGCGTTTCAAAATACACGTCACCGTTTATTAATATTACGCTATTAAATTTTTTTCGTCATAGAAAAAAATCAGTGGGTACTTTAATAAGCAATAAAAAAGTGTATGTCAAAAGGTCGAACTGTTTTCGTATCACTAAAATTACTCAACTGACCTATAAGTCATACAATATTTTATAATCGTGTGATCGGAACGTAAAGATTGATTTTTGGAAATATTTAAGCAGTTGAAACAAAGATTAAGCTAAAAATATAAAAGAAAATGTGCAAACTGAAAGATACTACATACTATTGAATCGCTATCCGCATAATCAAAGTTATATTATGATACTTTTTATAGGCATCGTAAGCTCGTTTCGCTATATGGTCGTTCGATCTGTTGCAGAAAAAATAGTTTTTTTTTCACTCACTGAGTCACTCGATAAATAGTGACATTTTATGGCACATTAACGTCAAACATATTACATATCTTGCCGCAACGCCGCCGGCGGGTGATTGAATCACGAAAAATCAAAATTGCAATGTTGCTGTATGTTGATATTTTACATTAAAATTAAACGATTTTGTTGCCGAATTTGTGTCCGACATTTATGCGCATTATCGATTGCCAAAATTGTGGATCAAAGTGTTCACCTATGGATGTGGGTTACAAGGAAAAGGAAGCCATGGTCATCTAAAAGTCAGGTCCCTTAGCGCGGCCGCTGCAACGCGGACTGGCGGCCTACAAATGAGACTCCGCGGGTTGCGAAACTCCGGCTCAGGTATGCGTCTTCTGCGAATCAGCGCCAACACCAACAAGACACCCAGACAGCAACACATGATGATGATGATGATGGCTATGATCACATGCGCCAAGAGAAGACACCAAAGAGACGAAGAGCAAATATGCCATTAGTGTCCATGACAACCAAAATTATGTTTATTACATTGACATTATGTCAAAGATATCGATAAAACAATATTTTTCTTCTTTATTCGCATATATTTTTCATTTTATTTATTTTTTTATTAAATTAAATTAACGGCGAAAGTTTTTTGTTCACGCACTGCATTATCCGAAACAACCAAACGGTTTCATGAAATCAATGATAGTAAATAGATAACATAGCATTAGAGAAGATGAATCGACTTTAATACGACTATGTGTACATTATTGCAGGCAAGCGACAGCTTCTTCTGTGTCCTGAATTCCCCCCCCCCCAAGCAAATGCGTGTGAAATATTTATTTACATTAAGTCGTTGAATATATTATTATTTTACAGTACGTTTGAGATATTAAATTTTGCACCCACGTTATGACTGCTGTATTTACTAACTTATTGTTTTTTAACCATATAATTGTATGATACGATCTCAAATTATAACCTGGCCAAATGTTGTAATGTCTTCAACAATTACTCATTTGCATCAGCAAGCTCACTGAGGGGTGGAGACGTCACGACAAATGATCTCAAATCTACATAAATTTGAATTCACTTTATTCGTAGTATACCAAACTCGGCGCAAAAAATACTATCGAGACGCTCAATATAATGGCGCGAAGTAGTGAGACTAGTGAGCCTAGCAGCCGTTGAATAACAATGATCACCGTAACGATTCTGTACATTTATTTACATTTTTTATTGAGTCGAGTGCCGACTGCGGAGAGACACGATCGACGCGTATTACGGACAAACAGACGATATAAAAAATGACCTGCAAAGCACTTTCGCAAATGAGGTAACTTCTCTGAGCGATCACCCGGCGGTCGTATTCACCAGACCGGACTGCCTTCGCGCCTCAAGGCTGGGAAGCTCTGAGGACCCTTGAAACCCTTGGCCGGTATCGCGTGAGAACTGAGGGCACTTCAAACAGAAACATCGCACAAATCATTATTCGGCCACTGCTCGTGACCAATTTGAGATTGGGTTTGTAACTTTGGCCGTAGTGTAATATTGATCGATCGCAATAATGAATTTATGTAGCACATATTTCATAACATAAACTTTAATATTTCAGCATTTAAGTGAGGAAAGCCGATAATCAATGCGAAAATTAGGGCAAATTATTGTTTAGATATATCTCAAATGTATATTTTTTCTTACCATATCCGTTTCATATTTTGAACAAATGGACACTGCAAATTGCCGTTTTAACAGTTCTGTAAGCTTAGATTGTCTATATTTTGTCCCAGAACACCTGTATACCCGGAAGTTCACATGAGAACATAGATGGTTCCCAGGAGCCTCCAGGGCAAGAGCCCGCGAACTTGCGTATAGACTGCAGCTGTTGTACTCGAGGAATATTTGGGTGTTCAATGATCAGGGGTTTATTTAACAAATATATTTAGAATCGTATTTTTCAGTAGTATGTGGGGAGTACACCGCTTAAATCCGAGAGATGTAAAGAAGAGTTAGGTGCGTTTCTCCGATAGAGATATAAGCTCGTGTGGTACATCGCTATGGATATTTGAGAAGAAGCTCGTTACATGTGAACCACGCTGACCGGTATCATGATAGTGTTTGTCCGATACGATGTACTACACAATCAGGCTTTACTCGGTGCAGATGGCGGACCCAAGAACGAGTCCGCCGTGGAGAGAAAGCTCATTGAATAAACCGCGCCCCGCGCCCCGCACCACGCCGCGAGCTCTCCGCATATGGCCGCCTGGGCGAGAGAGGTGTTCACTGCCTACAGTGTACACGACAAACACCGCAACTACCTTAAGACAACACCATTTTAACTCATCTCTGGTCCTTACTTAGAACACGGTACAGAATCACTCCTATATTGGTACTTCAGAAGCTCGAAAAATCGGGCTTTACGATTGTGTGAAACAGCGTATTCAGAGGATATTGTCGACCTTATTTATCCTAAAACATTTTAAGCTAAAACAATTTCATATTCATTATTTAATAAGTTAGTGATATTTTTCATATTTTCATTATTCTAGATACTACCTTAAAATATAATAAAGATAGTTGTAGAAAAGAAGTTTTAATTTAGTAGCAATCTCTGAAGCATCTAAACAACGATCAGAAGGGATAAAATTCACCCAAATCGCCCTTATAACCGATAATCTTTAAACATAACCTCTTATAATGAGTAACATAAGAATAATATACGTGTTTAAGAAAGTGGATACAAAAATATGCCGCGTTTTGTTGTGAAGCAGTGTTGCCAGTGTTGACGGAAAAGGTGGAACATTTTCACTGCGCTGCACCTAGCACCTGCATCCATCACTTATGTCAAAGCGCTATCGTTAATGTTATTATTATATCATTATTATGATACATCACGGCATTAGAACATCCTTAGCTCATATTTTGGTTCACGAATTATAACATCCGATTGTGGAGTTAAAAGAAGTAAATCTTTCATCTTGTTGCATGTAATATGGATATATCCCTTATATTCAAAAATATGTGTATCAACTAGTTGCAGTGAAATAATTGTATTCACTTCGTTACACCGAAGCAATTTATAGATCGTCAGTAAAAAAAATACACTTCATTTATACATAAATAATTAAAAAAAGAGTTTTAATAAAATGTTGTAAACAACATTATTCATTTGGCACTTCCTTAATCTTTAGGTGAATATTAGATTATAGTACATCCTACATAGCATGAAGGAGAATTTCAACGTGCATCTGGTAAAACCCATGTTAGAGAAGCACAATACTTGTGAAATAATTATGCTAATGTACAAAATGAAACGGAACCAACTCGAAAAATTGAAGGTCTCTAGATTTCTGACATTTTGTCAAGAGTTTCTAGTTCATCATAATATATTACGATGCTAATATTTTATTAACACGTGAATAGAAAAAAAAACACGAACTTTTAGATGCTGGCAAGATGTTTCTAATGACTTTTGTGACCTATTATTGAAAACTATATTGAGTGAGATAAAAATGTAGAAAAGAATATGAAAATTTAGATTTTACCAGGAAATCTTTAATCTTCTTTGCAGTATCGTACCTGAGGATTGATTTGTAGAAAATAAATATTGTATTATTCACTCTTTTTTATCAACAGCAGCTCTATTCAGCTCAACATATGAGGAACAGTTTATGTCCTCAAACAACTTTTGCACATATTCTCGGCTAGGGCGACCATCCTTTTATTATATCATAAAAGAGACTTTCATATCGCAAAATGTGGCCGATACATTTTTCTTACATTTCGCAGTTTTTTTGTGTCTATCCTTTTTTTGTGATGTGTTTTCTCAAGAAAAATGTACGATCATAGTATTGCATAATAAACTAGGATAAGAGATCGTTTGATAGAATAAAACTTTATGTTGTGTATTATTAATTATTGCTTCAAGCACTCAATTTGGGACAGCGGCAATGTCGCTCCTAAATGGTCTACCAGCACACCTCGATCCTTTTCTTACATCCTTTTCCTCTTTTGTCGATGGTATTGTTCTACTTGATCTCTGTGATCTTTGACATGTGTCATCTTATTATTCTTTGTGTTATTTTTATTTTTATTATTTTCTCTATTTATTGTATATTTATGTATACTCTATGTTTCTAAATATTTGTAAAAAAAATTGTAATTTCGATTCTGTATATAAATAAATAAATTATTAATCACGAAATGAAGTACATGTACCGTAAAAAATAGAAAGATTAGTCGACAGTTTACATCCATTGATATATCATATTATTTTGCGTATAACATAGTTGTTTTGTCGTATTACATTGGTAATCTTTAAGAATAAATTGATGTTAGCCTAAAGGTATTATCGGATTGTTTTTCACATTCTTCCCTTCTTCTTGTCACAAACCTGAAACACTCGCCGTGAGGCGTGTTGCGGGATGGCAACAAACGCTGCTAATTGTTGCGCTCTCTGGTTAGAGCCTCGGCCGCAATAACAATGGATCGTAATATTCTAATCCGTCATCAGTGATTTTAGGTCATCGGGCATCGCGATGGATGCCTATGCAATACCGCGATATCTTTCTAACCATCATAATTCGGTGGAAGAGGATATATATCTTTGCACACTTCTAAACATCTAAAAAACACGTCGAATTAGTAGTCAACAGTAAACGTGAAATCTTGCTAACACATTATATTTGTGACCAACACATTATGCCTGTTTTCTCATAATGCTTTTATAATACTCGTTTATATCTTATTAATGTTTATTCTATAAGATATCCTATCTATCGAGTATAAAAGAATCATGAAAATCTTTGTAAAATTTTGAATAAACAAGAAACCGGCGATTATTAATAAAGCATGCAAATGAAACATTTAAGAAATTAACGTCTGTAAATATAATTCACTTATATTTTAAGTAGACCGATCAACAAATAATGATAACTTAAGTACCTTATTTTTACACAAGATTTTTTAACTTCCAAGGCAAAATTGACGAAACGTCCAAGCCTTGCCCCACTAAGTTAAACCCTTCTACATGTTGGCAGTAAAATCATGTGTTATTAAACAATTAACACATTATGCAACGTTCCGTTTCCTTAACTTTGGTAATAAAAAAGTACTGGAGAAGCTTTGAAGGACCCCAAACACGTTAATTAATTTATTAAGTGTTTAAATAATTGTGAACAAATAGGGAGAGTTTTAGTGCCTCGAATGTGTTTTACCATGAAACACTTTTTTTGACGGTTTGCCGAACCTCGTCTCACAAATAGTAAGCCCTACAGCAAGAAGAAATAACATCATGTGGGATTAAACGATTAACAAATATGGCCATAAGTATTAATTTTTATGTATAATAGCATAAATCCGTATTAATAATTAAAAATTAACGTTGTTCTTACAAACAAAAAGCACTGAAACTTAATTCTTGTTTTAGATCGTTGTTTTATATGTTTTATTTTCTTTTTAATATATTACTAGTATTCAGATATTACGTGATATTCGCGTGCCAACCATCATAGATACATTACATACTAGCACATGTTTTTTTTTTAATTTCACCTTCGTGCAATCCTAAAAAAACTTCAATTGATTATTGAACATTTCCGTAAACTTTACTATACATTTATTTCTAATATTAACACAAATCAATAAAGTATATACTGAAAACAAAGTTTGTAAAATGTAAATCAACACATGCAATAGTATACAGGAGTAAAAATGCATTTTATAATACGAGCAATTTTAATTTAATTAGGATGGAATATATATTTTTTCACCGAACGTACGAGCAAAATTATTCATGGGGCAAAAATCCTTATTGTAAGCCTGTGGCTTTGTAAGATTGCAAAACCGATAGGACCGAGACACATTCCTTGAATTAAATTGAAAAAGAAAACCTACTTACAAACAGTGGGAGTGACTCGCAGTAGGTGCTTTGAGATGTGGAAGGGATCGGGATATGGGCTTAATTCAATGAGTTTAATCTGTCCTTAAAGACTTCATGCCTGTTGTCCAGTGATGCGCTCCGGTAGACCAATGATCTGGATTAATCCATTTAGCAGCGAGTCTAAATGTCCGGGAAGAACAGAAGATATGTTCTATCTAAAAGACTGAACTAAAAATGTAAAACGATCATATTAATATTAGTATTTAAAATTCTGTACAGAAAATGCAGCTATACGCTACCCGCTAACTGTCGTTAGCAAATAATATGGAATCGAAGGTACAAGTGCTTGTTAAATATACTAAGTAAAAGAATCAGCCTTCCGTGGTCTCGAGGTGATGTTAAATTGCCGGTAATGAGGCTTCACTGTTTCAAGTGCAAATACAACAAGTAGTAATACTTTACACTATAATATATAATTTGTTTATCTTTTTAAAATATCGTGTATTATAATTATACCTATATACACAAAACACAAGTGCAAAGCAAATGTGATTTTAAGAAATTCTAGTTTTTGGTAGATTTAATACTTCAGCTTTCAAGAGTTTTTTTTTACATGAAAACTTATTCACGAGAAAACACCATATGAAATTTATGATCATGGTGTAGAATCTCATTTTATGCAATAATGGTGGGTGCTTGTGTATGTCGCGAATATATACTATCTATCTCTTGAATAGATTCAGATTCAAATAGAGTAAACGAAGATACGGAAATATTGTAACGTTTAGAATTATAATTTTGAAAACTATTTTTTAGTACCATATTTCGTTCAATTAGTTAATAAAAGTTAATCTTTAATTTTTATCATTCATAAAATAAACTTATTAATTATGAATATTCGAGTATGTAATGATTTCTTAAATTTTAATGTCGCACACAAAAGAAAATGCGAATTCAGTAAATATTTCACTTTTGTAAGAGTTGATTATAAAATACAAATCTTACTATTTATAAAATACAGGTTTCTCATCGTCTTTCCCCCGCTTAGTAGCAATCATGCCTAGTTGAATGATACGAATATGTTTCTAATAAAAAATATGATCGTAGATTTTATTGCAAATATCCAAATTGATCAAACGTCATGGACTTATGTAGATGGGGTGCAAGGAGCATGTTTTGTGTGTCCGTTGTATAACAACTGACCTGGTTACAAACACCGGCAGTGAGTTTTCCTACCGACGTTTCAATCTATGAGCCGCCTACGAATCTTTAATAATTTAATATTATTCGCGATTACGGTTTCATACCTCAAACAAGAATAATTATTCACGTTAAGCCGGCGATTAAAAAAATATTTTTGCTTATTTTTTTTACTTGTAGGATTCGAGTTGCCCTTTGTAATAGTAGAGTTAAATTCGCGTGATAATATAATATGAATACCAAAGAAATAAAATCAAGACTACTACGTGAATAGAAATACCGGCATACACCTTATTATTGTTTCCGGTTATGTGTTTTAGCACATTCGCGTCAATTGATCAATCAATAAACTTCACGGCATCGGTGATGATATGAAAAGAAAACACGAGATCATCTAAAAATAAAATAACGTATTATGTAAGCGAACGGAAAGTAAAATAGTATCCTACACAAGTAGAAAATAGAGAATATTGTAGAATCTTAAGTCATAACTCATTTTGATTTAATAAAGTATTGTCAATTGTGTTTTCTTTTACGCTAACAAATTATATTGATAATTAAATTGTAATATGCGAACAATGGAATATAACAATAAGTTATTTGTAGATCGGAAAATTTAATTCCGTCTGGATAAATAGTAATTAAAATTGACATCTTTACCGCACAAGAGGAACTTGTGAGAAATTACATACTCGTATGAAAGTGTTCGATGCAGATCGCATTGTAATATTGAGTAAATGTTGACGTAACTACTTATGTATCAACACAACAAATAACTTATATTCACGGACACCTGAAGACTGGGCGAGAGGTGTTTAATGACGTGCACAATTTTCAATACGTTTATGCCAAAGAAGATACGCGTTAAATGCTGTATACTTACTGTAAATACTGTATGCTGTAAAGGGATGAACGCTTCTAGACTATTAACACCTTAGTGTGGCTTTCAATATATTACAAATATATTTATTTAAATTGTTAATAAGAACTTCTGTTTTGTATGGATTAACATACCTACACAGCGCTGAATTAACACTTCGATTTAATTATAATCTTCAAACCTGATAGTGAGCAAATTTTATTGCTTAATATAATAATTTACATCATGCAAATCTGTTTCTCAGACCGGTTAAGATTTTTATACGAAATTCAAAGAATTTTCATATAATTTAGTATAATACATTTCAAATTTTGACATAATTGTAGATAACACCGGTCGACGAACCAACAACTCTTGAAACGATCTCGATTATAATGGATTCAAACATTGAATGCAGCAACACTACTCATGATTTTATTTATCGATAGCCGACTAATGGAAATTTATTGAATAATTATGTACGTGTCCGGCGTATGTAAACGTGATATAATGATACATCCTTTTTATTTGGATTATTTCCGTGCCCCGTAATAAGCATCTTCTTGTCTTAAATTACCGACAGAAAGTATCTATAAAAGTCAAACGGAGATCATCAACATTTATTTTCAGTCTAAGACATGCATGAACGATTGTATTGTTCTAAAACATACAGTTTATTTCTGTATTTATCTTGGTCTTAAAAAAAATTTAGCGATGTGTTTAGACGTATATTTTGCACAGCTTTCGGTGTTTTTGTTTTTTTGTCTTAAAATATGTGGCTTAATCGATTGACATAGGTCAATCGGACAAAATGTTCAACTTTCCACACAGTACTCAGAGTGAACGGCCGCGAAAACTTGTTCTCAGGTGCGGGTTTTCCGTCTCTTATAGCCGATAGTAACTGGCGCCGCCGAGCCAAGCCCGAGGTTTCAGGGCACAGATTAACTCTTCTACAATACATAATTTTTGACACATTCAACATAACTGAAATAGATTTACCTTATAAATTCATAGGACAATCTGCTTTAAGATGTGTTACGCTACTACTGCACAACATTTATTATTCTTTTCGAGTAATACGTTGAGCTGCATCAACGTTTTCCTATGTGATAATTATTATACATTGTAACTAAAAACCATTAAACAATATTCAACTACAAATACAAAATAGCATGAAATATGTATTTTTAATATGTAAGTTTTTCAGTGGCGTGTTTGAAAATAAAATTAATACCCCTATGTTAATTTACCTTTTCTTTGAAGAAACACTAAGAGATAATACAATATATAAGTTGAAACTCAGGTTTATTACACAAATATTTATTATAAAAATATCGCTGGGTTTTTTTTACGCACAATAGCAGTTAAAAGTAAAGGTTATTTGTAAATAAGCTTAAAAGTGTCGATATAACGTAAGGAAACGGCCATAAGAATATCCGCAACATTGAAGGTTTTATATGAAAATAAAACTCAATGAAGTTTATTATTATGTTAGTGCATTGCAATTATATATCAGCAATATGACATCCGGCCTCGTTCTACATGCTGCAGTTCGTCCTGCGTTAAATAATTTTCAAGCATTGCTTCTTTCTCTACAGCCCTCATCAAATCTTACAGAAAAGTTAAGCATTATAATATTAAAGATTACAGCCTTAATTAAAGCTCTTAAATCGTAGTATATGTTACAATATTATCTGAAAAGAAGTCATAGTTTTGTAAGATAAATTGTATAATAAACGACAGTCCTTCAAGATTGCAAGGGAAAAATTATTTGAGTTAGTAAGGCAAACTTGGTTTATGCTCTCCTTGGCAAACGGCCCATAGTTGAAGTTAATTACTAAGATCACAGAGGCACGTTTTATACATTTTTATTATATTTAAAACCCGTGTTGATGATGTAATATTGTTTTGATTAAAACACGTAATTTAACCGACATTAAAAATTAACCCTACGCTCAATAACACTACAATAGGGAAAAATATTCAAAACATGTCACATCTCCTGAAAAAAACCTACTCATATCTATAACCTTAAATTTAATGTTAACAGTCTTCTCCGAAAACTCTTATAATTAAGCAGTTAATATTTTACGGAACACGGTGCACTTGACATTGTTAATGTAGCCATACGCACTTTTTCCCGCGAAGGTTAATTATTGTAGTCATTAAATAAAGCGAACAAAACACTAAGTGAGCCCTTGGCAAAGGTGAACATTATTTTTTAAATTTTCTTGCATGATGCTGAGAAAATCTGTACAACGTTATTTGTATGGCATAATAAAAATTTACTATAATGGAACGTTTAACACAGTTTTTGGATTAAGTATAATAACAATTAAATAGAACAAAAAAATTACCACACGAAGGAGAATCTTGTATAGATGTTGAAAATGTATATTGATAGATCAATGTATAATAAAAATCAATTGTTCACTATTTTAAAATCGATTTAAAATTTAAATGATTTTTTTAAACTGAATTATATATAACTATGTAATACGTTAGTATTTTATAATATTACGTAATTATGAATGCTTGCAGCTAAATTCATATAATAATATTAACATCATTGACGTAACATATTATACATATAATTTGATGACAGAAATGCTAGTACCTATTGTGAATGAATATTAAGCGGTGAAACTGATTTGATTTACAATAAGGCAACGCCGCGCAATTATATATATTCTTTAAAAAACGCGAAAAGAAATTCCGTTCTACAACTATAGTTTTACGCATCAATAAAATTATAATATGTACTTTTTCATGTCTATTGGTACAATGTAGCTTTAGAGAGAGTATATACTCGTATGTTTAT
Organism: Glossosoma conforme; assembly: GCA_022606575.1. Classification (NCBI taxonomy): domain Eukaryota; kingdom Metazoa; phylum Arthropoda; class Insecta; order Trichoptera; family Glossosomatidae; genus Glossosoma; species Glossosoma conforme. The sequence goes on along the minus strand of JAGTXR010000100.1, from coordinate 3,076,641 downwards.
TTTAATTACCACCAATTGTGACATGTGAATCCAGGACTAACCGCTCTATACACAAATACTTTACCTATAAAACCACGTCACACCTGTTTGGAAAAGTAACATTTGATTGAACTAACTTTTTGGCTCGTGATTTGAGGATTAGAGATACAAAATCTACCAAGTATAAAAGCACACATTGGTGTTAATTCATTAAGTGAATTCTAATATCTACACGCGTCGTATGGCCGCTTTCATCGGGCAAATAATTTAGAGAAAAATTATATTGTTCAGTGGTAGACCTGCCTCAATAGTATTACTTAAATCTAAGTGGCCAAAAAAACTTTCATTTAACATTCGAAGAACAATATTACACAACGCTAATACATCCAGCGTTATTAGCCGTGTGGATTCTTAAAAAACGTCTGGTATACTTTCATTACATACAATATATTGGGAAATGTTAGATTTGTTTTGTTTGTTTTAGGGACACCTTAATTAAGACTGAGAATGATTTTATTCGTAAGTTCGAACGGAATACTCATTTTTTATTTTGGCAATATCAGCTTCCTAATCTGAACATATTGTTAGTGAAAAATCACGACTATGTACACACATTTAGGTCCATCTCAAGTTACATAGTTTTTTAACATTCGATAACCTTTCAAAGTTGTTTAAGTTGCAGTTGTGCAGGAAACCTACTCCGACAACTGCCCCCCTCTAATTGGGGATAATTTGTAAATTATTTAAAACTACTACAGAAGTAGAAATTATGAGCTGATTTAAAAAGAAATGCGTGGCAAGTAATGATTTAAAAAATAGCATTACATGTTTGGCCGTTAGTTGCGAGTCATCGATTTCTCAGCAATTAAGAAATGAACACGCAAGTATTTGAAATTCAGAAGAAAGTTTTTTAAAAAAGCAGAATATATGGATTTATTTATTTATTGGCAACTTATTAATCCGTCCGTCTGTAAACCAATTAGCCAATAAAGCTAGGAGAAAATAGTATAAATAAGAAATGTTCTTAATGGATATACGGACGATTGGCCGAAATCAATTAATTCCAACGAACACTTTGTCTGAACAGACATTTAGCGGAACAAAAATTTTGCTTTTGTAATTCGACCGAATGATTATTCGGTCAAATTTTGTTCAAAATGCTTATCTATCTTACAGAAGCATTTTGAACGCCACACGCGCAACATTATACTGGTCCATTACTTTAATTTAAATGGGGAAGAAAATATAAAATTACATGTTACGAGAAAAAATTTATAACGTTAACGAGATGGTGCACCTCTTTTCAAGAGGACAGAAATTGAAACCAATAATCGAGAACAAAAAGGAAAACATTAACATTTTTATGCACTCGTATATCACATTTCTTCCACCCGATACACCACGGAGAAGATGAACAAAATATAAAATTTAAGAAATATAGACTAAATAAGAGAAATAGTCACGTAGAATAACTGTGTTTCGGTTAAACTAAAATGAAAACATTTCATGGTGCGTTAACTTTCATTTTACTGTGCTATAAAATTTGCGAATATCCATGTCGTTCATGCGAATAACAGTCGTTTTTGTTTACAAATAATAGTAAATAAACCATGTGTCGATGTTAATTCAAACACATCTACATATTGTGATAATCACACGGATTGCAAAGTCTACATCTGACGATATTCAGCGCGCTTCGTACGCGCAAAAATGTATTAGAGAACATTGTGCGTACACCCTCCTTTCGACTTCTCCTTATCGGACGGCGGTGACATCGCGAGGTGTTTGCTCGCATATAAAGTGCGGCCTGTCCCGCGCCGCTAAACTACAAATGCGGTCACCCGCACCAGTTCCGCAATGGGACATCCGCCTTGTAATAGAACAACACCGGGACAAATTATTAGGTTTTTCTAAGAAATTAACAAGTTATTTAATAAACCTGAAAAAAGAAACAGATTATGTTGCCCCCGAAATACTACATCATAAACCTGTTAGAGATATATTATTATGTTTATGGTTTAAATAAAGAGCGATCACCGAAAAATGGTCTCTTCATCAACAATTAATCTCCCATGACACTAACAGACGTTTTACTACAAAACAAATACAGTCAAACTTATAGTACTGGTTAATTTGTGACTTTTTTTCTTTATTTCAAATATATATTATTTATTTTTTTTATTATTTTAAACCCCTTTACTCAAAGTATGTAGGTTTTATCTATAGTGAAGGAGTTTGTACATATATAATTTACTTTGATTTCATTTACATTGATGCATAATTTTCCCTTATTTTGTGTTACCACTTTTTCCCATTACTCATAAATACACACTCTTTTTCCATATGTCTTATTATATTTAGGTACCATATATGGTAGTTTTTAAGGACTAAAATATGGATTTGGCGGTTGGTAGGGTAGATCGAAGGCGATTATGTCAGCCATGCGCTAGAAATCAGTATCGAATAGTATTTTGAAAATGAAAGGTCCTGAAAGCATTGCTTACCCGATATCTGAAAAGACCATTAAATATTGTAAAGATTCGAAAAAGTCGCAACGTTGAAGAACTTTATGAAGGTAAGATAATAGTATAAGAATCTTTCATAAGCAAGATAATAATTTTTCTATAGAAAAATAACTGGGTTAGATTTTAAAAAAATACTTTAAGCCCAACGTAAATCAGTAAAAATTTAATTAATTATACATAATTTATTATATCGATTACGTTTTCAAACAAGAGTGATCTAATAATATGACGATAAGTTACGTCCCGAGCGTATACCGGGTACGGCTAAAAGAAAACGTTACAAAACAAAGACGTTTATGGAAAATGTGTTATGATTAAATGCGTAAGTTCTACACATAAACAATAATTAATTTTCTTCCGCGTTTTGTTACTCCTCTACTCGCAACAAGTGATTGATGAACTAAAAATATAAAATTTCCAATCGATCACAATGCGATGTTTCGATGCCTCGATGAGACGAGCACATCCACCGGCCACTAGTTCGAATAGCCTACACTTTCTCTCTTACTATAATATATTCACTACAATTTAGGAGCATGTGTCCAACACAATTTTTCCCCACAGAAACAGTAATAAATTATTCGCTACACCCCAAGACGACTTCGCATTCTAGTATTGCAGACTAGCTATGGTTTATATTCTGCTTCGGTAATCGCTCCAAAATGCGAACATTTTCTCTATGAATATAAACACAAATGGTTTATTTCAAAAAGTTTATTTGCGTATGGGCATTGAAAGAATTTCAGGTGTTTATTAATCTGCTTGTGAAATACGTTATAATTGTATGAGAAAGGAAACACAGGCGCTTGGAGAGCTTTTTAAAAAGCCTAAATGTGATGTTAAAAAAAATTAGAAAAAGCTCATGTTAAGTCAATATACTCCGTATATAAACCGTAAAAAATGCTCAGAAATCGTATGGCCACAATTATCCGGAGAATATATACAGATCCATGATGTGTTGGGTACATGATCAATATGTTTTTCAGGAGGCCAGGTGATTAACCCGATGCTCCACTTTCTACACGGGTGAAAATATAATATAATCGTATTTGGATGCCGGCCATGTTAGCTGAATTTTAAATTATCAGCTCATTTCTTTAGACAGTAGCAGAAGAATGCACTGTACATTATCGCCTTGCTGATCAACAAAATAATATCATTATCATAAATTATGATTAAAAATATCCACATGACATCCTGAAATCGAATATATTTTTTCTAAATGCAAATGAACTGTTATTTTGAACGATTTACAAACGCATTTTTTTAATTCAAAAAGAAAATAGTAACATTTCATTTATCAATATTATAAACAACAAAAATGTATAATCTTTAACATTGTACTATGCATTAAAGTCGCTTTGTAGGCCTGAGTTGTTGCGCACACTAAAATTGGACTGTTGATACATGAACGAATATTTTTTAATAATCGTACCAAAAATAATTGATTTTGAATTTTTGTTTTTTTTTACAAAAAATAATATCTCACGATAAACCTAATCGATTCGCGTTGGTGGTATATAAAGTATATTGAGCTTAAGTACTAACCATATATTGATACTAGTAGTATAGTAGGTAAAGTTCTGTTAGGCCATATCTGAGATTACAAATATAATAAATTTGATAATTTCACAAAACCATAATTATGAAACTCTTAATATCAACCCATTAAAAATAACGATGGCTCTACCTAAAAACCTATTGAGAAATGATTTTATGAAGTTTCGCTTTTCAATGCCTTCATTCCGACACATGTTTTAACAAAGACAGAACAAGTATATTAATATATAAGAAAAACAATTGTATTTTGTCACCGGTGTTACCGTAAAGTTAACTCACTTAATTTCTTACATAACGATGTATGTCAAATTACTTTGGTAAAGTGCAATTTCAGTAAATAGAACTTTGGTGTAAAACAACGAGACAATGGTCTATTGTATAACTGAATTATCTTCTCTTCACCATGAGAGTGAGTGAGCATTGGACATTAATTTAGAAAGCAAGGAGAGAAACAAAAGTATGCCAGTAAAAAGTGAGCGATAATATTTTTAAATTGCTTGATTATTATATTATATTTTGGGCAAAATAGTATTATTTATTTAATATCCAAAAACCACAAGAGTTTTGAATCATTAAAATAATAATATTATGTTAGTTCTTTAGTATCTTTAACATACAGATCACCAAACATTTGTAATGTAATAGATTTAAACGAATGTAGTATTTTGACTAAACAATATCTGACCGCAACATCCGCTTGTCAATTTTCATTCATTCATTTAATGGCAGCATTACGGGTGTTTTGTACATGCACAAAATATAGTAAAAAAAATAGTTAAAAACCCCAGTTGCAGTCAACAATTTAATTAAAGCACATAATTGTTTCAGTGAATCATATTTAAAAATGTTGAAAACATTCTGTTTGCGCTAAATTCTAGACGCAACGTGGAAAAATCCCAAAGAAAAATCACATAATTGGTTACGATTCAAGACTCGGTAATATCGCAATTCTCTCGAAAAACACGATGTGTTAATTATTATGAACAGTTGTTCACGTCAAACGGAATAGCAATACAACGTTTACAAAACAGACGTAACATTGGAGCAAATCAAGATTTTTCTTTTATTTATATTTGTGTGGTTTAACTCAGAATACATTGAGACACATGAAGAGCGTTCGTCTCGAATTTCAGGATACATTTGATTGGTTATATTTGTATGCAGAGTGTTCATCAATGGAGAGTTATTTTACTGATAGCTGGGTGTTGGTGGATCCGCGCATACACCGATTTAGAAACTTATTCAAAGTACGAGCTCGTCAGACTAAGGATGGAATAGTTTATCGACGACGAATCAAGCCTGAACGTTTTCAGCTATACGCCTTACGTTTCGGCAAGAGGCTCAACGCATTGCCGTCGGTGGGGAAACCGATCATTTGGAATTCCTTCACGCGGCGGACACGGGCTACCGTCCCGGAGGCCCGTGACTTTGTCCGTGTCGGAGAGCACACAGCCAGTGCGTTTTGAAATGCAACGCCGGTAGGATTTTTTTCGACTTTTTTCATGCGAAATGAAAAATCAATCGCGCGTGAACGGAGACGTACGGATATTCCGTGCGATGGAAACTAGGAAGACTCGCACAAAAATCTCACAGGTAACCAGCAACGACGCGACACGGGAAATGTAGACAACAATCCTACAAAATGTTCTTCCTTTTTCATAACAGAAACTATGTATTAACAACAAATAAATAATGCATGTATTTATAAGACTTGTAATAACTAAAAAAAAATTGGTACATCCTAAAAATCATTTCATTATGGATTAGTATAAAAAAAATTCACCAAAAATACTTTTTCTTTTCTAGAATCTTTATCAACTAGAGGCTTCACCCTTAATGATAAGCGCCGATTATCCATCCCTTTCGAATCTCCGACTTTTGCGTCTAGATGTCATCAGTCCAATAATAAGTAGCATTTACTGCATTTCAAGGTTTTGTAAGAACTTATTAACGCCATCTTTCGTGACGTTATGTGTGGGGTATTATTGCGTATTTCACTGTATGTAAGAGACACATACGTACGTATCTTAAAACATATAATGCTTAAAATATGTTTTAATGCCTTTTCTTTGCAAATCAACCTCGAATCAATCCAGTCAATCGTCCATTTTAAATATAACTTTAAAAATCGATGAGAAATAATAATAATAGATGAAAGATGAAGAAAAATAAATGACAGCTCCATACACTTGCGAGATCGATAATTATCAATTCGCTTATCTGAAAAATAACTGGAAGCTCAGGTAGTTAAGTTATCAAAAATAGTTTTCTTAAATCAATTAAACCGATGTCAGATCATTCTTCGCGATTCATGTGAATGAGAAAAACTATCGACGGAAAATAAGACTACAATATTTCAATTATCGTAACACCAATTGTTCACTATTCTTGTAATTTAGTCTATCAAGAATGTACGATTTTTATCACTATGTTTATTAATTTGTGTGTGAACGAAACTCGTGATTTTACAATCATTTTACTGTAATATTATATTCATTACTGGTGTCAGTAAATCACATTATCTTACGTTTACCTATAATCAAAATTAAATTTCTTGTGTGGTGACTGGGAATACAAAATGTTTCGACATTTACACATACTATATGCACTACTGTTTTTGTTACAACGATAGGCATTTATGTAGTAAGAAATTCAAGGTGGGATACCGTTCACTTCTTTTTTTTGGAATACGCACCGCTGGACCTTAATACATAAAATATTTGTGATTATTTATTATTAAACGGTAGGTGGGTACGAAATTTTGAAATTTATATTGATTCAAGATTACTAAACGATGTAAACACATGAAGGCAATACTTTAACCGGTTTGATCCCCACTCGCGGAAGGTTACGTGATCAGATAAAACTCCCACCCTTGATTAATAACAGTGTATTAAAAAATGAAAATTCGTGGATTATACTTGCAGTTAATTTGGTGTATTGAATTGTTTAAAAACAAAAATTATAGTGCAGAAATCTTTGAAGTTCTTTACATGTCCGTAAAAGTTTGTTCTTGACCAATGTTCAATCGAGTGATGGCTTAAAACATTAAACATACTTCTTCCTTAATGTGTATTGTATTTTTTCTTGGACAAATCGTATACATGACAATATATCGATAAATAATTAATCAATAATTTACGTCTTATTTTACTTAACTGAGAGCGAAAAGCACATAAAACAGAGCATATAATATTTACTAAAAAGAAACAAAATAATTACAAGTCGTTTATTTTTTAATTGGAGTACAGAAATTTCATTATTTAATAGGTAATTAATTAGCTCTTAATTAACAGAAGAACGATGTGGTAAATTTTGATGAAATAATTAAGTATTCTCAATACATCGGAATGGTCTGCCAGCGGTCAAGCAATACAAATTGCTCGATTTTGCATTTGGAAAGCAGCGCGTTCTCAGCGGATGGCCAAAACTATAGCAAGACGTAACATATCAGAGATCTTCATAGTATTAACTTTTTACCAATCAATGTGAAAATATTAATTCTCATCGAAAAAATACCCATGTGTGACCTAATTCATTAATATTCTCGACTGTCTACTTCACATGAATTATAATTTTCCGTTTTGTTCTTTAATCGATTTGGGTCGTTAAATTCGTAGTGAAATTGACTTTTTGTTGATTTATTTTTTTTACATATTTTTTATTTTATTTTTTAAATAAAAAAATAATTGAAAATGTATGTATTTAAATATTACACAGCTTTACGTTTTTCATGTTTATTATTATTTTACTTTGTGTGGGTTATTTGCTTTTTTGTAAGCTTCTCACATTAACATCGCGTTGATCATTAGTCATACTGGATGCCTAGATGCTAAGAAAGATTCGTTCCATAATACTAAGAACATAATACTTATTTTATATCAGCTCCTTATCTGGAGCAAATGGTGGTCGCAAATTCTTACCATTAAATTTTGTCAAAAAACATATTCCTCGAAGTCAGCTCTGCATCCCAAAATTCATCCATTTACATTATATGTATAGTTCATGAGGCAATGAGGACCAATATAATGGGTAAATATATAATATAAGATCTGAAACCATACGCACCTTCCTAGATTTATACAAAATTTTAGTATTTATAATTACTGCTAAAATAAAATATTAAAAATATATAATATTCATCTTGTGTCGCGGAGGTGGTCCCCCATTGTGAGAAGTGGCGAGCCATAAATGTCATAATAAACTTAACGTAGGGAAGCAAATTTACAAGACCTATCTAAGTGGAAGACTATTCAAATGACACGTCTTTATTTAGTATGCAAAGTTGGACGCTGTTATTCAGTTGCTTGTTGAGGACGGTTAAGTTAAATGAAGTGGAAAGGAAAATGCTACAACTTTATTTGAGTAACAAGAGGCAAAAACTGGCGGAAATAGACAACACAGATATCGAAAAAAAAGTCTGGTGTTCAAACTTCGATAAGAGCACATTCACTACTATTTTCACAGTGATACTACGGATTATAATAAATTAATTCAAAATTTATTTTAATTGTTTAAGCAGTTTTTCCTTTTGAAACATTTTTTTAGTTAATGAATTAAGTGCAAATCAATTCAAGTATCGATCATTGTTTTTTTCTTATGTTTTTAATTTGTGATCTTCTTCTCATTGAAGTTATGATGATGAACGATCTCGCCTGGACGATTGATGCCATCACCTCCAGAGCTCGCAGCATAGGAAGCCGATGGCAAAAGTAAAAGTTTCCAAGTCTGATGAAAGTGAGAGCACCATGCGAAACAGCATCGTCACCGGAGAAGACTCTCGGAGCGGCCTTGACGCAGGAGGATGCTGCGAGACGAGGATGACAAACAAGACAGAGACAGACCCGGGCTCAGTGACTCCAACAAAAGACATCGTCACCTTCAATGGTGTTAATGAAAAGACAAAACGCTGAATAAAACGCTCGCAATAAAACGCTCGATTAATCAAGCTGACAGAAGACCGAGCTCGAGGAAGCAAGCTTTCAATGGGTCCATTCTTCCGACGCGGCAATGACACGGTTTAGAGGCCGCCCCGTAAGGACCACAACATAATCATTTACAACATTTTTCAAACACCTGCGACATCTAGTATTCGACTCGAATTAAATGTATTTTACATAAGGTGCAGGTGTGTGCGAATATGTTTCGTAACGAGATGAAAATAAAAAAAATCAAACGTCGTCTGCGTTCGTACCGAATCGCCGCGCGCAAAAAAGGTGTATTGCACGAAAGTGATTACCCAGATAGAGATCGCCACAAGTGTGTCGGAAATATTTAATGCCAGCATTTAAAACGCGAGGGCGACATTAATGAACGACATAATTTAAAAAAAAATAGACAAATTGCTTACTTTTATAAATATATATAAACCGAAGGATGAATTTTCTTGAAAGGTTGGGCGCCCGGCGATCATCAATGAAAGGGAATCCGGTTATGGCACACGTAAGATTCGTATTTACTCCGCGAATCATCCGGCAGCCTTGAAGCGATGGAATTTGTTAAAATGAGCATCACCGTTAAGAAGCGGGGAGCTTTTGACCAGCGCAATATTCTGTACGGCGATAATGGGAGGCGACACGATCAGCACTCAGACAGGCGGCCACCGACTTCAGCAGTATTCAACGATGGGAATAATGTGGCCTTCAAATCATCTCGCACCTTATATCAATTAACTTTTTAATGGAATGCAACTTTTCGTCCTGCATTTTTATTCATCCAACGATTCTACAAATGAGAAAAAACTCGGTACTCGTAAACGTTTACTCATTAAAAACATTGACCTTAAATGCTTTAATATATTTGATGATCATTTTACCACTTTTTCGCACCCGAATTTATTTGTCAAATGAAAGGCCGCTGACATCTTTAATGTGGTAAGACCATGATTTATTAACCTTGTACATTTTCAGAAATAATCAGTTTCTATAAGTCATCGTCTTTGCAGTTGTCTACCTGTAGAATTGTGGGATTCGTCAGTCATATCGTGTAATTATTATGACATCAAACGTTCCAAAAAAAACTGATCGAAAGTGGGTATATTTTTTGACATCGGTTTATAAGCATGTCATTTGTTTCGTGTCAAACGTGTAAGGCAAATCACGTGACCGAGAGAACGCTTCGTGAATATCATCAAAAAGAGTAAAGATTATCTTCGCTAATTCTCGAGATTGGCCATTTCTTTCAATGCCACCGGCTCATCAATTCGCCACAGACGGGATCGCCTTGAACGCCGCTGGAATTTAATCGGCAAAAAAATATGCAATACATACTTCTCGCAACAAGACACCTGCGTCCCCACAAATAGGTCATTCTACAATACATTCGTGATAATTTGATTAAAAAAAACATTGCGCAAACTTTTTTCCCACCCACGCCTCTGTTTAAGAGATAACTAAATTGTACGTGTGCTTAATTAATAAACATTAAAGGAGTAGTTATTCATATAAACCATTCGATGGACTGATTTTCCAATAACATTTCAACTGGCCAAAAGCTTTCATATGCTGCTTTTATATGTATTTAATAGAAAATATTTAAAATTTTGTATCATTTTATGGGAAAACACAAGATAATTGTTTACCCCGAGAAGAGTTCGTTGTATTTTGGGGAAGATATTAAAACAATGCATGTACCGCCATATGGCGGTACATGCAAACCTATCATCCTCGCGAGGAGAAAACAAACAGGAGTCAACAAAATCTGTAAAAACGTAACTTAGAACCTGACGCATCGTCAAATATTTAAATGAACATGAAAAACTCATTGAGAAATCAATTTCTAAGTGATTGAATTTTAAACAGAAATGAAATGCGACACAATCACTGCTATTAACATTAATTTTATGACATTAACGGTAACAGTTGTATTTTCAAATTTGCATTTTATACGTTTTTCCGTATTTTTAAAATATGCACAAATAAAAATCTCATTTAAAGAGGAAACGAAGATAATTTTTGCAATGATGAATAATAAATGAAGCGGTTTTTTAGGATATCGGTCTTGCATAAAGAGGATGATAATTTGCATCAAATACGTTTGAAATGTGACACTTTGCATTAATTAGTTTATGTAATGGAATATTACTCTCGTTTTATAACAACCACATTATTCCAAACAGGAGTTCGAGGTTTTTTAAACTTAAAAATAATATATTTATATTCCTTCCTTGTATACACTCGTGATGAGACAACCAATTACTACAACGAATTAATTGCATAATTATTTAGAGCTTGTTAAAAACAATAATTATGAGAGTGGACTTGATCAAGGGCACTAGAGCTTATCCTCTTTTAATTTACGGCTGAGATGGAGATATTATACGCCAAATTAATGAAGATGTCACAGAGTACTAATACACCCGTGAATATTTTATTTGCGAATCTTAATCCGCAGCTGGAATATGCTAGCGTAATATGGTCTCCCTACTATCGAACTCATATCGACCGGATTGAATCAGTTCAACATCGCATCCTGTCAAGAGTAGCACGACTGATCGGCCTTGAGAGAGGTAGCTACTCTTATGAAGATATAGAGAGGCGACTTAATTTATCTACATTGGAGAGACGTAGAACAGTGACTGACTTGCTGTTTATTTTTTAATATTATGAACTGCATAATCGATGACTCAATATTATTGCAGGAAATTACATTCAATGTTCCCTCTAGGTTCACTAGAGGCAGTAACCTGTTACATGTAAGGACATCCAAAACCAACTACGGTTTCTATTCTCCTATGCTGAGAATATTAGACTAGTCAACTCCTCTAGAGACTTGGACTTTTTTTGGCAGGACCTTTTGGCATTTCGCAGATCCGTCTACTGATGTGCGTGATGTCTGTTTTATTTACTCATGTTTAAGTTTTGTCCAAATGTATTGTCTTAGCTTATATATTTATTCTGTATCTTCTTTAATTGTATTTCTAATTTAAAACCATATGTATTGGCCTAGGCCGTTGATAAATAAAAAAAATTATGTAAACGCATGCAGGAGAGCACAACCGGTCAAGACCAGTGCACTCTATGACGCTCAGCCAGGAAGGCTGGACGCTGCATGCGGGAAACGTGTGTTGTGTTCGTGTTTGTGTGTGGGTTGGGGAGATTGCAAGTGTATATTTATCTGTTTCTTGAAGAGATCCAGATTGTAGGAAGGAGGAAACACAGACGCTGGAAGAGCATTCCATAGCTTACCGGTGGCATTAAGGAAGGAACTTTGGAAGCTGCCAGTTCTTGGTCGACATATATTAACCGTGTATGGATGTTCGGCAAGTGTAAGACGAGTTTGTCGGCTGTGAGTGGGTGCAGGAGGAATTAGTTCTTTAAGTTCCGAAGAGCAGTGACCGTGGTAATAACGGTAGAAAAGACTAAGAGAACCAACCTTACGTCTGTGTTCCATTGATTGTAGATTAGACGTAAGGGTGTCATTGTTTATCAAACGAATTGCTCTTCTTTGAACTGAGTCAATTAAGTTTAGAAGGTATTTTGGGGCTCCAATCCAAAGGTGACTGCCGTATTCAAGGATAGGTCGGATTTGTCCTTTATATAGAAGAAGAAGTTGTTTATCGTTGAAATACCGACGTGATCTATATAATACACCTAGTTTTTTGGAAGCGAGACCGGCTTTACACTTAATTGACTCGTAATATTTGACATTATTCGATATTGATAATCCAAGCATGTTGATGGAGCTTGCTTTCGGAAGAGAACAACCGTTGAAAGATACAGGAGCCATAGCAGTCTTCTTGGTGGAGAAAGTACATGATTGGGTTTTTGAAATGTTGAAACTGACGAGGTTGAGGTCGCCCTATCGTGAAACCCTTTCAAGAGACATGCTCATCTTCTCCACCAGAGATTCCCTAGCAGCAGATAGCTCCGAATGTTTCGGAGGTTTTTGAAAGATTATACTCTCATGGACAGTGCTGTCGTCGGCATAACAATGAAAAATTAAAATTAATCAAAAAAACTTTTCACAAGCTCAATTCTTCTCACCAACAATATTGTTTTTTGGCAGATGAGAATTTTTTAGACGACAAACGTTCGTTTTTTTTTAGACAACAAATTCTAAAATAAAATATTTTTTTCAAAGTCAATTCCTAACAAATGGTCGATAAAATGTCATTGTCTGTAAAGTCGAGCAGCGTTTTTAAGAAACGATCAATCACCTAGATAGAAATACTGATCGATAAAATACAAAAGGATGCCAGAGGTTTATGAATGTTACGGCAAAAGAAAGTGAAGACAGTTATTCCACATATTATAATTATATTACAAGCGAGTGTGTAACGCCGAGAAAGTCAAAGAAAATAATAACGCCATAAGTCGATCTCGGAACGTTCCGACTCGCTAGCCGTATGCTACCGACAATGTTCATCCAAATTAACGGCGAGCACAACTAATACGAGTACATTGCAATGAATTTTATTGCAATCGGATAAATTAGATCGACCCGAACAAATACATTTTCAATTTCGAATCTAATGGACATTGAAAGTGTGTGATTAATAATTTTTCCATCGTTGGATATCACAAAATAATGTTGGTATTTAACACATGTGTAAAGAATGGGAAATAATTATATTGGTCAGTATTCATTTATAAAAAAACAATAAATATTGCAGGTAATAAATTCAATTTATCATATTTTAATAACAGTTAAAAACATTTATTTTTAATTAAATTTACGAACCAAAGATTGATTAGATATTGACGTGAATTAAAACTAAGGCGTTTAACCAATGCATCCTCCCTGTATCAACTTATGGCCCAGAGAAGTGGAATATAACAGCAAGTCTTACCCGCTTGGTGAAAACCCTCCCTGTCCCATCCTGTTTTTGGAGACCCAGATCCCAGAGGGGACCCGTTACTGGAAACGTTTTTTACGGTTTTTTTGAGGCTTCAAAAAACAATACTACAAATGATACAAATAAAATATTTGTAGCTTTGTCCTTAATAGTTGAGCAATATTGCAATTCGAATCGCTAACAAAAGTATATGTTTAAATATCGAGCCCTAAAAAAAGTATACAAACATTTTTGACACTAAAAATAAATCAAGATAATAATTATACTAATAATATTAAACCAGAATAAGATAAGATAAAAAGTATCAATGAAAGATAATAGTTCGATAGGCGAAGACGTTGATACAAACTGATAAAAAACGTAAATTTTATATTTTATGTTAATTTTATCTGTTGTATACATCAACCATTTAAGTTATACTATTTTCAAATATAATTTACAAAACATGTTCGTTGTTCGTCTCCGGGGTCGTAATACCGGTCCAGGGTAGAACACCAGCTGGCACACAAGCGTTTAAGCCTACGTAAAAGTTGGGTAGATAACGTGATGAAGGTTTCGGCTGGTTCTTGAGTATCGGCTAGAAATTTTCAGCTTAAGACCGGGTAAAATAAAGGGGAATTATGCGGTCAGCCTACATTAAAGGATCAGAATATTGCTCAAATACACTAATATTTAAATCCAGTGCATATTTATTACATACATAATTAAAATGATTGTGAAATTTCATAGTTATGTGCTCAATTGAAACGAGTAGGTATCTCATTAATTATTGAAACAAATTTGCTATTAAATCTACATAATCAAGTGGTAGAAAGTATATTGTGAATATTTAATTCGATTGTAATAAACAACAATCCAACCGCTTCGAAGAATCTTCTGTCAATCAAATTATTAAGTCATAATAAAAAAACGTCACTAAATATTCCTAGTCATTTTTTTTACCAGACGAGACAATGCACACTTTAAATAGTGAAGCACGTACTTAACGGATAATACAATAATTACATAAATTATGTTACCAAATGTGTCAAACTATCTAGTAGGAGATGTGGTGATTTCCACTCACGGATTATTATTATTAAACTAGTTATTATATCAACATGAACAACTAAAATTAATTAAATATTCAAATACCCCTAAGCGGATCAGGGATATCAAATCTTAAACGGTTATTCCGAAAAATAGGTAATTTAATCAAAAGCATCCATGTATGTGTCCTTATCTTTATGAAATATACTTTTTAAAACAATGTTTTAACATAGTATAAAACAGTTTACATAATTTGTGATCTCGATGTCAATATTGAGTATCGTGATCGACGTCTTAGACGACATTTTTCCATCAGGGGTTGAATTCTGCAATCGACAATGGTTCGAGTGGAGTTCTTCTCTCCAGATACATTTTACCCAAAAATTAATTTGACAAAACTGAATATTCAGGCACCGATAAAAAATATAATTTCCCTGGTTGAGTTAACCGGTTTGCCGATAAGCCGGTTTGCAGATATTGCGATCCCTGATGGAAATAATATCTTTCACCAAACACCGGTAGAGTAAGATCGTCAACAGCACCGAAAAGCGATTACCAATACCATACCAGCAAGACAAGTCTTCGCTCGGAATACAACATTCACTACATTATGAGAGACTTGAGTCTTTAAATATGCGCAGACCAGATATAATAATAATATTATGTTAACTTGTCCGTAACACAATATTATGTTTAATAAAATTGGACCGGTGTCCAAATGTTGCGTGGCAATGACACATATAAAATAATTGCATGCATTTAACGTGAAATTTTCTGAAAAGGGATAATAAATACGTATTATTACACGTGTTTGGCTTGTTTAGGAGGCACAAAAAGAAAAAATAAAATCATTTAAGAGTTTACAAACGAGTTTAACTGATAATCTCGATCGTGACACTACTACTACATATTACACGATACAACTAACAAATTAGGTCTTTTCACTTAGAAAGTATCTCTAATTTTTCTTCATATTTAAAAAATATAAATCGTTTCATTAAAAATTGTACAATTTTTTATTTTAATTGTACAGTCTCGGTTAAATAAATTATTTATCTCAATAGCAACAATAATGGTTGCTAAGCTGTTATATACACAAGTAAAGTATAATCAAACAAACAACGATTATATGCAAGCCAATAGACTGTTGATGTAATTAATAATCTAATAATCATTTCCACTTTAAATCCGTGTGTCCATAAATTGCACAACTTATGAAATGCAAAAAGCTTTTACATGTTACTCAAAAAATACAATTAAGTAATAAATCGAGCCGAAAAAATCCGGCCAACGTTCATCTTATCCAGGCATTTCGCTTTTTCTACCGCCTCAGTTGTTCGTAAATGTTTCAGTATATGTTATTCGATGTCAAGTCAAATATGAAAGAAAATGAAATTGCATCAACATCCATAACACACTGAAGAAAAATTATGACAGTGTGACACTATTAGAATCGTCTTGTTCGTACAAAGCACGCAAAGTGAATGAATATAAATATTGTATGTGTTTATGAAACATGTAACATCTTTATAAAGTGTATGTACTCGTAATATTCAATGTTCACACAAATAAAATCTTAATTCAAAACTGATTAATCTAGGTAAAAACTACTATAAGCAAATAATGTTTTATCCACGTAGCGTCCAACAGACTCGAAGAACGAAGATCTCCTGCAAGTACTTTCTTTAATGTCTCCTGTGTGTATGAATTCATAAAAAATGATTTACATACAATATTATAGAGAAAAAACTATTATGCCGATAACTTAATGGAAAGGTGTGTCGAACTAGATAACGTGAAAGATGATATAGATGTTTGAGATCGGTTTTGCAATCAACAGTGAACATTACATACAAGTAAGTTACCTTGTCCCGTAGGCCAAGAGTGACCCAATTGAAGAATTACGAGTGTGCGGATTTTTTTTGGTCATCAAAGTATACATACGGATGCGTATGATTTGAGGTGAGGTTTTTTTTTTGTAAATAATTTTTTTGGAGAACCACTATGTGTGGCCCTTCATTCTGGTCATTTGAGTAACAATTATATTTAATGGTTCCGATAAAGAGGTATTCAATAAATGATACATCAACCGATTTCCAACTTTATTGGTTTACTAAGGCGGGGAAAGGGTTTTTAGTGTCGTAAAATTTACGTGTGAATTTCAAAGTTTTTTTTTTTTAATATATCTATATTTCTGTTTTCATTGGATTAAATGAATAAGCAATATAACATAAGAATAAAAATGTAGTTCCAAAACGTATACTTGTGTCAAACTTTTCAGTATCTCAAATAACGTTGAATATTAATTTCACTTATATGATGCGTTGACTTGTAAAGATTCGTTCCAACATTAGAATAACGTAAAATATAATATGATGTTCACGATGCGAATAACACGTGACAAGAGACTTGGAAAATGGCGAAATTGTGAAAATAAATCGCAAATATATGATGCTCTCACCACAGCCGGTATGTATTTAATAAGCTTTACATTAAGCGCAAAACATGCAGCAAAGAGGAGACATGTTACTCGTAGTAAAATAAAATATTAGTCATTGCTATCAGCCTCTTTCAAAACGATATTTCTTCATTTTTCCTCGTTCTTTACGAGAAAAATAAACTCAATTAAAAAACACAAATGCAGGTATTGATTACAAACTTAAAGAGAAAAACATATTTTCATCGAGCCTTTATAATGAGACATAAGAAGCTTTTTACTCGGAAGAAAATTATTAACACTTTAAGAGTTTGGAAATCAACAGGCTTATTTTTCAATCTGAATGTCTCTTTACTGGACCTACTGATATAATATTATTACCCACATACTTGTCCATTCACACTCCACACTCCCGGCCACCTACGCGGGCTCGGACTCTGCATCTGCACCGCGCTAAAGAACTCGCCAGCATTCCAAGCCTCTCGCCGGACTCTCTACGGTCTACGAGGACGCAGGTTGCTTAATAACTCCAATAACTACGTACCATCATTTCTTACACGATACAGACAAATCCTACATATATTGTAATACAAAGAAGACCGTGATTAGGAATCGCTAGCATTTAGAATCAGCGAAACGCTTATGATCACGATTACATTTAAATGAGAATCAGTATACAACCAAAATAAAAATATATTTCTTATAACAATGCAGTGTGGAAAAAGATAATCCTAATCTCTTCGAAGTTATAGAATTGAATACACCGGTTGATTTTTTTCTGAAATCTAAAAAAGATCCCATGTGACCATCCCTTGCAATCATCCCGGCTACCCTCGCACTGGCGACAGGTTCGGCATCGATACAGAAGAAAACTAACGAAAAGTTGGTTTTCGTCGGAAAAGTAGACGGAATCACAACGTTCCGGGCGCTCTTTACGTCGGAAGAGAAATCGGTAAAAATGGCCGAGCAGGTACTCTCCCAAAACTTGATTCGGTCCCGCGTTTACACAACGCCGCTTTGTCAATAGGTAAAATACGCCCGACGGTCGACAGAATAAATTGTCCTATCGATTGCTCCACACCTTATGATTTAGTGCCATTAAATTAGTGACCGACAAAATTATTATCTCGGGAGATTTGCAAGTCGGTTTTTCAGATTAAGAAATTTACAATTTCGTCAACGCTCGGCCGAGAGTGTTTGCTCGCAGCGGATTTAAAAAGTCTCACCTTAAAAAAAGCGTTGAGAAACTTCACGCAACGATCCGGCGCTCTCTGCATTCTCATTAAATTAAATGTTCAAGTGATGATTCGGATCCTGTTCCGAGATGTTCGCGGAAGAATCATCGCTTAGCAGGAGAGCAAGGCGAGCGGCAACTTTCTATTATAAGACATTCAGGTGAAATAATACATTCCGGTGAAATTAACGAATGCCTAGTGTTTTTTAAACAACGAAAAACTGCTTTTGACAAAAAATATAATAGAGTGTGCAAAATAATGTTAAACAATAATCAGTGGACGATGTCCTTAGATAAGGAAAATTGATACAATTTTGTTCCATGCTTTGTAATAAATCTAATAATTGAAATATTTATGATACTTCTAATATACGTACGAGGTGAAGTTGTTATATTCGCGGAATGAAAAGGTAGGTCATAAGTGACCATATTTTTTTAAGATATTATGGATTATATAACTCATTATTAGTATAAATAACAAAAATTATTGTTATTATATTATTACTTTGTGACCTATCGTCAACTAAAAAATTGAATCGGGAATCAACTGTGAAATGCTGAGATAATCGAGTATCGCGCCGTTATTTCGTCTTTTACATGTAAAAGTTCACCGAAAGGACGCAAATTAACTCGATTTCTTTTGTTTGCGATTTGATTGTAATTCAAGAAAAAATAATTACTCACAATAAGGTTGTAAATCTAATAAATTATTTGAATCTATAACAGTCAGGCCGATTCTAAAAAGTATTATACAGAGAATTACAAAAACATTATTTAATTTGTAAACGTAAATTAAAAATAATGAATTAAATAAAAAATAAAATGTGTGGTATATTTATATAAGTAATCGTAAAATTTATAAACACATCATGAGACATCTGAAATAAAATAGCTTAGTGTTAGGATTTCCATTACATACGTTACATTCTGAGTATTGGTCTTAAGAGTTTTTTAAGGAAAAAGTAGATTTCCCGCCTTTGGGAGTTATAATTCATGGGTGCTAATTAGGATAAAATTTTGAATCGACAAATGGACGAAAACTATGACCAGAAAGTATCAAATTTAGACAGATTTTTTTGTAGTTCGACTTTTTCTTCATTATCCATATTTTATGTATATTAAATGACCCGATTGTACACTTTTCAATACCTATTTTACGATGATATATATTGAACAATTTCTTATACGTTTAAAGAAATGCTTATTTACCAGCATGATTTTTTAATCATGAATATGTCTGAAATTATCACTCATGACGACTGGTAAGCAAAGTTACATGTTCAAATCGTTAGAAATTCCTAAAATGTGAAAGAGAAACCGTTTATTAATGAATTATGCATACATTTTTATACTTAAAAGTCGAATAAAAAAAATCATAATTTTAAGCTTTAAAGTAATATTTCGCTTATATATAATTTTTTTACTATAAATGTGGGAAAACGATCTATCTCATTATGACGTTAATTTTTATTTACTTTTTGGACTATAGTTACCCACTATTACAGTTGGCTAATAAAGTACCTATGTATCTACATAATATTAAGAGATATATAATTTTTATTGAAAAAAAATGACACAGATATACTCCACCGCAGTACAACACCCAATAACTGCCATATAACGTAACGATCTACATAACAAATTGTTAAAAAAAAAACAGGCAATCGCACTAGATTCGTGCAAGTAGGAACAAAATAATACTGTATTCATTATTATTGGGTATGTCATAAAAGGTTGTCAATTATTTACAATCGATATAAAGATAAAATTTCTGGGCTGGACATTAAACTCAAGGTTAAAAAGGTAAAATAAGAAATATCTGTTACAGATTTGTGAACATATTAATTAAAAAATTTATCGAAGTATCTAAATAAATCAGAAAATTAAATATACTATTACATTCAAGTATTTGTTCATTAAAAGACTCGCCGTGGTGCAAAGGAATACTTTCGTCAGTCACCATATTTTTTATCAATATATCATGACAGGCATTTTTAAGTGAGGGATCAGTCTTACACCAACTGGAGGTATTTATGAATACCTATTTTAAAGCAATTTACAGTTTATAAATACGTTGAAAATATTTTTTATTTTGATTACGATGGCATAGTTGGAACTTATACATAGGATTTTATTTTATATATGGCAACATTACTTTTAAATGTAAATATGAAATAGGTCAAATAATAAATTTAAATTATTATAATCCATGTACTGGAATACATTACATATATAACTAAAAATCACGTAGATTTGTGCATTATTTAATTAATTGAGTATGGAGCGAGTGTATATTGTATTTTGCATCGCGGCGGCGGGAGAAATGTGAAACGGTGTCGAGTAAAAGTTGCAAATGTAATAATTTGATAGATTCGCGAGGCGAGGCGAGTCGGCGTGCAGTCCAGTTAGTGGAGAATGAAATGCTTGGAATACCTGGCCGATTAAGCAGCTGTTCGTTGCATGACTTTTTCTATTGATTTCACTTTCGTCGGAGAGCGGCGGGAACGTCACAGACCGCTAAAATTGTAATAATTTAACCATACACGCTGGACGCGGACTTTCTATCACATAAAAACGTAAACACACACTCTTGAAAAATGACAGCTCTCCAAAAGTTAAATATAATAAAGCGACACATAATACATCATTATGTGTGCGCGTATTCGATGATAGGTTTATGTAATCGTCACGGAATTCTGATGCAAATAAAATTGAAGGCGTTAAGTGTCAAGTCATGAAATAAACACTAGACAAATAGTGTATAAGTGTGATCTCAAATCATTTTCGCGGCGCGAAAATCACTGAAAAGCTGAAAAATTGCATTAAATGAAAATCTAACCTGACAACTTTGGACGAGGCTCCTCGACAATTGCAATCCGGGCGGTTTGATTTTCACAAGAGTGGCAGCTTTTCTCCTAAGCGGTGCGACTTGGGTGAACTGACACAAAATTTTCTCCTGCACACGAGCACAAAGCCTACTAGACCCTAAACACGCCATAGTCCAAACTGTTATGATTGACCACGAGCTGCTTGGTGCCGAGACATCAGCAAGCCTCCCCACTCAGCCAGCTGATCGCGGGCCGCCATGCTACCTACACTGCTGCCATCTACCATACACACCCACAACCAACTATACATATTGTACAATAAATATTCCTTTCTTTATTATATTTTATGTTAAATTAATTATTTCAAATCAATTTACTACACAAAATATTTTTTATAATAATTTCAAGTAAATTAAATAATTAATCCCATTATAAGATTTTGTTGTGAAATTTTGCAGTTAACTTTATCAGTTAAAAGAAAGTGATACTTTATTTTATTTCGACCGGCTTTGTTTTAATAAGATAACTAAAAAAAAAACTGCAATAGTATATGGTATTCTATTTTACATTCTACATCTAGGAAGAAATATAGATGGGAAAATAATATATTTTACTGGCAATTATAATAATAAAGATGTCGGCTTCAGGCCTTGTCAGGCTAACTTTGGCAATCAAAAACTTTGAACGCGCCGTTTGGAATTCAATATTTGGACATTTTCCACCTCCGGGTAACCATAGCTAGTATATTTTGCCATCATTTTGACTGTTCAATCGTTTTTCTTTTGTTGATAAGATAAATATATTTTACATAACCTTAAACTGTGTTATTTTTTAAATTCCAAAATTAATCTGATAAAGATGTAATTTCTGTAAATGTAAAATGGCGTAATATAATTAAAAGATTCCGAAATTCGGTATATACTATGAAAATTATTAATAAATAATTTACTTTCAGAAGTCTTATGTCTCACGGCTACGAACCATGCCCACACTCTTGATGAAAGAAGTAACGAAAAGTGGTCTATCAAAGACATTATTGGTGATGGGTTTCTTTTCGCCGTGCCAAAAACCAGACGAACCATTGAAAAACGGTTGAACCGGAAATTTGGATACCCTGAATATGTCTGGAAACCTCTAAAGACTAAAGAAAATTTACGAGTTTGTAACACTTGTGGTGACCATCACCAAATTGGGATGTTATGTGGTGAGACATGAATTTATTTAAAATCTTGTTAACATTTCACATAATTTCATCATTCTTTTTAATATCCAATCTGTCATGTGACAACTAATAGCAGTCCTGAGGATAATTGCTTATTTTTAGATTTACTAACTAATTATCAACGAATATGTGCATAGCTCCAGAATTGTCACTCAGTGTGGTGAAAAATTGTAGGCTCTTATCAATACAGCGGAAAATATATAATAAACTTTTATATATTGAAGTTTAATTGTTATGAATTATGTAATGTTTGCGGGAAACAAGTAAACTAGTCGTATCGTACCAAAGCGCGGGAGACGAGTTTTCTCATTTTGTTCTGCTAAGTGGTTGGATGAAGGAAACTTATAAACAAGGGCACTAAACGGGTGATAGACTACGCATTATTGCATGTTAGCAGTACCTTATACATCTACCTGCTGATAGAATAAATTTGGAACCGATGCGATTTGGCGGGAAAATGCCTGCTTTGCCGTGTTAATATTTATTTATTCCTAAATATATTAATAAATCTGTTTTGTTTGATTTATTTCACAAGATAGCGTTATTTCAAATGAAATGTTAATTATCATTTGATGTGTTTCTAGCTACTTGTTATGACAGAATAAGGACAGAGACGAATGAAATGCAAGATAAAATACAAGAAGAATTAGGATTGAATCCAGTGGAAGAGGATGTCATTGTACTTTATGAGGGAGAAAAACTGGAACAGGTAAATCTACTAAATTATTTTATTATTCCTTAAAATGATGTCCTTCATGACTGAGCATAGTTGATAATTAATATATAAGTCTCACCAATTTTTTTTCTTTTTTACGGTACACCATAACCTCCCATAGTAGTCGGAGACGGAGCGAGCGAATCAGTCGCTAGCGTGTAAATATGAAAATAACATTAATTTTCAATTTCTATTTCTGCACATGGCCTCCATAAAAGCGTCTTTAGAAACAGCCGCCTGAATTCATCAAACAGTTACATGGAAGGTCCAGCCCTGACAGTAGTTTCTTCCCCTTTTCTTAAATACATCGACTCAGGTGACATCTGTATCAAGCCTGAGCTAACATATTCACTGACAGGTCACAAATAAAATAATGATTTTCGAAAAAAATTGCGGGTAAAAAACAAATCATTTAAAATAAAGTAATGTAAGATAAAATAAAATGTTTTTAATTTATCAATTTTAATTATTATTACCTTATAATTATGCTTGCCTTATTAACATTTAATGTCCAATTAATATTGAGAACAATAATGTACTTATCCTTAATGCTGTCGACATAAGTATTGTAATTTTTTTTTTGCGTGAATTATTGCGAAGAGACACCTTTAAAGGATTATGAGATAAATCTGTTTATATTAGCTTGGTATAGTCCTTGTAGGCTGGTGCCGAAAAGCCTCAATATACAATTTTTCGTTTCATTTTTGTTTGCTCCTCGGACATGCATGTATCGCCACATTGGGTTTTTTTGCCAAGTCCAGTCACAGGTGTGTCATTAGTAATGTACATGGCTGTCTGTCATTGGTGCACTATTACTTCTGTAGATCACCACTTGCGGCGCTGGGCTGTCTCCCACCTCTTCAGTAGCCAACCATCCGTCTGTCTCTACTCGAGGCATTAACAATATGTCATTTAGACTGCCTCGAGCAAACTGAAAGTTTGTCAATTTTTAACTTAAAAATATGCCAATGTATTTTTTCTTACTTTAAGTCTTTGTGTTGCTCATCTGCTCATCATTCCTCCACCACGCGTTAAAATAACGATCCCAGCAACAATAAATCGCTTTTCTTAAATAAGGGGATGTTACTGTGTATTATGTAGAATATATATCTTATTCTAATAATTAATGGCACACGCAATTGTGGACATACATTTTATTATTTATCATGGTATTTCTAATTTTAATCTTGTAAATGTTACAATATTTTATTAGATCATTTTGATCAATTTTAATGATTTTCAATTTTGTATATTATGTTTCAGCCCGATGAATTTTGGAAAGGTAAAAGGGTCATTGAAATGAAAAAACCCCGACCGGAATGGTTTAGTAAAAATCTTCTTCAAAAAACTACACAACAGCCAGCCACCTCTACTGATGTGAAACCAACTGAGCTTGCTTAGGAAATTATCCAAAATTATTATATTATAAGTATATTATCAATGTAACATTAGGAATAAAAAATTAAAAAAAGCAACTTGTATTAATTTTTCCAAAAATATTACCAATAATGCTGTTTAGTATTATGTGAGGGTTATAATTTTATCTAGTTTTATCTGAGTCGCAAGTTAAAATACCAATCAGTTGTCTTTGAACCGCTAATCACTACAATTTGTTGTCTCTAAGTAATATGTAGATAAAAATAGGATACCTTTTATTGTACGTTTAATTTCTGTAGTTATTTACGGTTTCATATACAATTATATAAATAACCACCTAAATAATTATAGAACAATTTATTTGGTTAAAATTTAAAATCCATTTTTACACTTTAAACCGTCCCCTTACTCTGCTAAAAATATCCGTGTGCTCCGATGATATGTATTTTCTTCAACATATGAAAATGTGATATAAAAACCGAAAAAATATGAATATTTCTAAATATTGCTTTGATAAGCTGCTGTGGTTGAAGTTGAAATGTAACAATTTTTGTAATGAAAATATCTGAAAAAACATCGCAATTAGCCACTATAGCTGCAACAATTCATAGTGAAGAAATGTTCGCGAAGCCGATGTTCCCAGTCATTACAAATTGTCAAAAAAAATATGCAGGTGCTCGCGCAGATGCATTGCACGTGCGCGTGAATTTATCCCCGATTATTCCACAAATTATTTATTTCATTGCTACAAATGAATAAGTATACATTATTATAACTTTATTAAATACTTAATATTACGGAGGAATACTATAATTCTGAGCTCAGTCTCTACTAAATTTTATATAAATATTCTCACTATTGGAGTTAAGTTGTATTAAATACATATCATCGTAAAGTGAGGGTTAAATTTATGTATTATAAGAAATAAAATGATTTTCACTCAAAATATACTTTAATGATAAGATTCCTAGAGTTGTGTATCTTTTATTCCTATTAATATTTATTTATGCAATAATCCCTATATTTACATTACTCACTTACTTACACTTTGATAGACGCACCACATAAAAAATAGGGTATAGAATTTACATATCCCTTTTAATTATCCCTCCAAAGGAACTCCAAGAGTTTCTTTGGAGGGATAATTGGTTGGCTTCGTCTGTCTGATAAGCATAAGGACCTTCTGTTGCTTGTCTTTATTGCTTTGTTCATAGTACTTAATCATAAGTACCTATTTTTGTATATATTGTATTTTTATTTTTTTATTGTACTTCAGAAATGAATTGAGTTAACATAATTTGTAATGTTTCTGAAAGGCAAAATAAACAAAATTGAAATGGAAAAAAAAAAAAAATGAAATATACTCAGCGGGGTTCTGGTTGCAGAGACACTTTGAGACAAGGCAAAGATAATGGCAGCTCACTGGAAGATTTACAGTGAACATATACTCCAGCTTGGGAGCAGATATGGAAAAGAATAAGAATTGGCCAAAGATGTATTTATTTTTTAGAATATAATTGCCATAATTAGATATCAAAAAGTAATCAGTATTTCATTTTTTAAATTAATGTTCTTTTCATTTTGTAATAAAAATGCATAACCTGGCAAAATCAGTATATTTTTAAATATATCTTAAAATTAATTCAATGAAAAATTATTAAAATTTTACCAAAATAAATGTGTATTTTTATTAAATATATACGTAGTAAGGCTTTATCTAAAAATCATTTATATTAACATTATCAAATGTAAATGAGGTTTCAAGATTACTTTAAATTAATCCTCAATATGGTATTTTATATTTGTTTAAGTACATTGATTTATTGAGTTCTTAATTTTAACTATTTATTGCTCTAAATATTTACCACTGTGTAACCAAATAATTACCACTGTCATTAATTCTTAATAATACTTTTAACCATTGTAATTGAAAATATGGAGGGCCTGAAACTTTTGGCTAATAGATGGTTCACTTATTGGGTTGAACAATCTATATAACATTTATTAAAATCTATCTACATTCATAGTTTGTGTAACGTGTCTGATGACTTAAAATTGCTCTAGTTAAAATAAATACGAAAATTAATTTAAGTAAATTATATACGTATATACATTAAAATTATGTATTTTTAAATCCACCTGGAAAGGAATGAAGAAGTTAAAGGCACTATATATGTTTTATCAACCATCAATATTACTTAAAATGGAACCATTGAAACATTTGTTTTGTATATTTTTTTAATTCTAAAAATATTATTTCTATATTTAATTATATATTTATTCAAAGTTGTTTCCAACAGATGTTTTGACCATTTCAAAATTGTCTGTGATAGAGTCAATTTCTTCATCACCGATAAAATGATTCTCAACATGCTCAACAAAATTATCAAACATATTTGTCTTCAGGAATCGTTT
This sequence comes from Glossosoma conforme, assembly GCA_022606575.1. Lineage (NCBI taxonomy): Eukaryota > Metazoa > Arthropoda > Insecta > Trichoptera > Glossosomatidae > Glossosoma > Glossosoma conforme. The sequence goes on along the minus strand of JAGTXR010000100.1, from coordinate 3,049,524 downwards.
TCCACACATGGGACAAATATTTTCAATCCTATTTGGTTCACTATAAACTATTTGACTGAACGCAGTTGTAGCATCTGAGTTATCCTTATTTCTATTATTTGGTAAATGTGCAATTTCACTTATATTTAATTTAGTTCCGACGTTGCTTATCGAGGATAATTCTGCTGTGTCATCTTCGCGATATGATGCAGAATTGGCTGGCGTAGCCCACTTCGTAAGGCTCACTTCAGAAGTATCCAGACATTCCAAGTTCTTGTTATCCTTGGATAATTCAAAGTTTGATTTCTTGATAACCTTACAGTTGGAGCAGAATTCACGCTCTGAAAATCATTATCGTCAATTAAGTTACATTAACCAGAACAGATAATATTACGAATGATGTCTAATGATACAATTAGCAAGTTAAACCCTTCAACTGCAACTAGATTTTCTAATATATATTTTTATGAGAATATTAAATTATTTGAAAATAGTGATTCAGTAAAATAATTATATCTCAATATGTGGAAAACTTTGGATATAAAATTAGAATAAGGGTATGTTTTTTTTAAGAGAAGTATACAAAAAATAAACAAAGATTTCTACAAAAAACAAAGGACATCTGAATTATACAAGTAACCAATGATAACTGAGAGATGCGCATGTTTCAAGTTGCACTATAATGCATCTTCCACTGTCGAACGTGTTACGTATGCATTTGCAATGTGAACTCGTAGCAATTTAATGATGTTTGTCTTTAGTTTTCTTAATCTCATTACTTTATAATAATTCAAATACTTAATAATGTAAGATCATTCATTTTTCATTTAAAAAGTAGTGGCAAAAATATTGTTAATCAAAATCTACTATGAGAGTAGTTAATGATTTTCGGATACGCCCACAAAACACAACCAAAAGTGTCACTCGTGTATTCAGTAGAAGGGGTTAATATTAAATCTATAAGTATTGAAATGAGTTTGTATAACTTAATTCTTTTACATTTTCAATATTAGAATAAATTGTTCCATCATTTCAGTATTTGGTAGAGTTTTAAGGACATCAAAAATGTACAAACATAACTGAGTCAATGTATGAACACTCATTAATATTTAAAATGTAGAATAATTTTTTACCATTGTTGATTTTCTCCAAATTTACCAAGCAGTTTTTTAAATCCATCTGTTGTTGGATTGCATCCTTCTTAAGCTGCTCCAGTTTGCCAGTTTGGTTCTTAATATCTGCTATGGAGTCACCGGCAAGGTCATCTAAATAAGCAAAGCCAAATGATCCTTTATCTAGGCTCTTTTCATCTCCCATTTGAATTTGCACCATTTGTTCATATTGTTGCAACAATTCACTCTTTTCAGCTAAAAAATTGGCTAATAGTTTAAGAGATATCTCTTTTAGGCTCTCCTCTAATTCTTCATTTCCTTCTTCAATTTTTGCTTTCAGCTTAGGGTTTGGAGAGCTTTGTGTGAACGTCTGCGATCTAATCAAGTGAGGAACTGTAAATGAATTGTTTTTGGGGCGACAGCTACTTTTACATCAGATTTACTCTTTTCTTGCGACATTTCAATGGCAAGTTTTTCTTGATTGTTGGCTTTCGTCAGCACAGACAAGCGCGACCATAACTTTTTATTCTCGCACGCCACCATGAAGACGTGATGAACCAATTGAGATTTTTCTTTAGTGAGTTGTGCGATATTCGCATTCAACATGTTCATCTCGACATCGGAATAATCGCTCTTCAATTGTGACTTGCTGCATTGAATACTCAATTGGATGTTTTCGTCCTCCACAACCTTAAGTCTTTTTTGTAATAAATAACACCTTTCCTTGATAGTTCGCATTGCAATATGTAGCGCATTCTGCCCCGGAGGTAACTCTGAACAAGAAGTCGAGTTTCTTATATCTTCATCCATCGTGAAGATCTATGTCATCTCTTGTAAATAATTTAATTTATTAGTAACATAACATTACAAAAATAGCACGAAATTATACTCCCCTTAAAAATTAGGCCAAAATGGTATCACGCAATAAATGTTAGTTATTTACTTTCAATACATCTGTCAGAAATGTCAAAACGAAATAAGGAATCAGACAAAACTAATTATGGCAACTGCGGCCGTGTTCGAGATGTCCAGTGAACTGATTCTAGCACTTATTATCTGAATACCTAATGTTTTATGGACGGTAAACTTTAATTAATATATATGTTTATATTATTTCTTGAAGTTTATTTAACATTAAAAATATATACTTTGATGTTTAGATTTATTACTATCATTATTTATTCCGTTGATTTTGTATTAGAAAGAAGCGCACGGGCAACAATATCATGATTACAAATTAATAAAGTAAGTATGCACTTCACGAATAAAATTCTTACACGCCTTTACATAGAGTTGTGGCTTTTGGAATTTCTTTTGAACAATGTTTTTTGAGTCCCATTGCAGGGGTCATTTTTAGGATTGACGATCGTGACACAACATCATCAACCCTTTACTATATACAACTTCTTACTTTGTAAAACTTCTAATTTAAAAATATTTTAATTAACTGCATTTTTTTTTTTAAATTAATTTAATAATAAATTTGTGAAAAAAAATGTTTTCAAATCTGTTCGACAATTAGTTTAAATAAAAAATAATGTATCTAGCATAAATTCTTAATTCATAAAATATGTACATAAAAATGGTTTTTGGTGCTCTTTTGAATACATCTCAATATGTACAGAAGTCTCAAAACTAAAGTTAGATAAAATAATAAAAATGTGTTTTTATTTCATCGCATTAAAATATGCCATAAATATTAGTGTAATTTGCTTTAAGCGGAGCATAGTTTTCATTCTTCCATAAGAGTGACAGATGCAAGCTTGTAAAAAGATAAATGTATGTTATTAATTATATCTAAACATAAAGTAATTGTTTGAGGTAAAACATTGATTTATTTGTATGTATTTATATTTTAACTTAAAATACACGAACGGATAGTTTTTTAAATTAATTACATATTGAACGGCAATTAATTGTTATTTCGTTTATCTTTGTTTGGACACAGGTTGACAATTATGATGAATGTCATACATTATTGGATATCATACATTTTCAAAATAATATGTAATACATTTCAGGTATTAATTAAAATTATTTTCATTCTGTTTTTAATTATTTTTAATCAAAATTTATTTCAAGGAGAAATCCTTCAGTTTCAATGCATGTACATATATTTTAGGTAGGTTTATGTAAATCAGGAATTCCTTACTTCGTCTGCGTCTTTGTATTATTGCCTATGGTCTAATGTTGACGTCCGCTGCTCTGCGTCAGTTGTAGTTTATTGTTTTTAGTTACGTGTTGTGTATTTATGGGGATTTACATTATTATTAAAATAAAATATTTATCAAGTTATCGGTGATGCTGCCAGGTTTGTTTTATCAGCTTATCAATTCCATTATGACTATAAAAATGTGATGTATTTCTGATGAATGATGATGTTTTAAATATGTTAGTGGGCCATTGTTTACGTCACGATTCAGGCCAAACTTGCATTAATTAATTATTTATATGGCTAAGCTAAATTAAAAGCTAAAGTTTTAATCATTAATGCTTACAATATTTAGAAGACCATTTAATAGATTACAGTAAAAAATACTCGTCTTGTACTACAGCCTAAACAACAAGTCTACTCATTATATTATTTGTTGGTATGTGCATACATATTTTGATTTATTATTTTAGAATTTCAAACCATTTTTATCAGTTCGTATAATTACTGTCAAAAGTTGCATAGTGTGTGTGAACAATGTCATTTTCACTCGAGAAATAGTAAATATGAACATAAGAAATGATATTTGACTATTATCTGCTAGTTATATTATAGTTTTGTTCTCATACAAATCATGTATTGTTTTTATAAAAGGTCATAAAGCTTGATTTATTGGTTAACACTTCTATAGTAGAGTGTAAACTATTAATCTTCATTTAATTACTTATCGTCCGATAAATATTAAAAATCCGATGCCGTAGCATTATATGGCATTGTATTTTATACACCTGTCTCTTACAATGTTTTTTCCATTACTTACCTTTCTTTATCTTCAGGCATTCTTTATAATGTACGTCAGAAACGCTAACCCCAAAAAGGACTAGCCTTAAAGAACGTATCTAAATAAAAATGTTTCACACAACGATGGTCTAAAATAAAATTGATTTCGACTATATATAGTGAAAATAAGTTTCATAAGTGGCATGTCGATATTATTAGTACGCTTGATGTCATATTGAAATCAATATGATTGATGAATACACTCATCCAACCCTCGACATCGATCATCGATTTTATACAAAAACGGAAGATCGGTTCCATGACATAATAATGCGCGTAATTTGAGACTTCAAGTTTATACATATAAAGCAGGGAGATAGCTCCTAGAAAACCGCGTAAAACGATGTAAGCAAAGAAAATTTTACTAAGAAATTGATTTAATAGATCCACAAATTTATAAAATGTTTATAGTAAAAGTGTACATAATTATATAATTGTAATTTTATTATTCCGCGTCCTCACTGCTATATTCTAATTGAACCATTTTTCTCTTTTTGGTCGGCTCAAAATCACTACTATCATCGGATTCAAATCCAGCAGCAGCTTTTCTTCTCGTGTTATTAAATAGTTTATAACAATTTTTTGTGTTTTCTTTTTTTAGTCTGTAAATTTCACTGCATTGCGCGCACAGTATTTTAAGGTCTCGCTGAAATTTAACAGCACGTTCAATAATAAGATCAGTGGCCAAAACCTTATTTCAAAACCTTAAGTTATTGGCCAATTGTAAAATTCGTATTTTTTTTTTTGATTTCTTGGAAATGTCATTATCACTATGATCGCCACTTTCAACATTTGCTCTTTCGTTTGTTGACACCTTATAAATCAATTCTTCTTCGTCTATTTCCTGATCAACAAACAATTCATCGATGCGCAATGGAGGGGACTACAGACGTCTGGTCCAAGAAGTGGGAGTAATCTGATGCAACATGTGTGACGCGTGTCATAAAATATGTATAATTAAAAAAAAAAAAACTGACAAAAGTGAAACCGCGTAAAAGTGAAACCGCGTAAAATGAGTACCGCGTAAATCGAGGAATGAGGTTATATCATTGATTTCTTTGACTTCTTACAATTGGGAGCTTTGCTCTTCTTGCTACGCAACTCAACCATGGCAATTTAAAGAAATGTAAGGAACAGATAAGCATGCTAAAAAGGAATACACGCGGCCATATTTCGACTAAAGAAATATTGTTTTGTAAATATGACTTCATTTGAGCAAACATTCTTATCTATCTTTAACGATTTCAGCCATTGTTCTCTGCAATGTGTACTGTTTCGCCTGAACACAGTTTGATGTATTGACAAAAGAATGGTGATAAAACTGATAACAATATTGTTTAAAATGTTTTAAACTTAAAGATAAGCTTTGAGCCAGTTATTATTATAATATAAACCGTTATAAAATGTAAAAATAAGAACTTATAAAAAAGTATGCATAATTGTACTATGTATTTTTTTTTGTAAAACATGCCTTCTTGTTATACTTTTGTTAATATTTATTGTCAGTAAATTTGTGACAAATGAAGGGTTAAGATTATTATATTATAATTACAGTGAGGAAATTATTAAAAATTACAGGGGTTTTCAAGGTGTGAATCTGTTAGGTCGTGAGGTATTTTATAATGTGGTGTTTTATTACTTATAATGATTTATGTACACGTTATTTAAAAATAAAGTTAAATTTTCAGAGATTCATAAAATTTTATACTAATTATAAGTAATTTGTCGATAGTAATGTGAATTTTTTCGTATATATTGTATTTTAAAACAGAGGTTTCAAATCAGTTAGGAATTCTACTGCCTGTGATTTTAGAGTTCCTTGAAGTCGAAGTGGGTTAATAGAGCGATATATAGCGATTGTTTTTTTTTTCACATATTTGTAATAAAAATTTCATAATGAAAAAAAGGTTTCGTTTTTATTCATAGAATTTTTTTAAATAAAAAATCCGTTCGTATCTTGGTTAACAAATTTTTAGTTTGTAAAAAGTTGTGAAAAAGTGTATGGAGCGAAAATTGATAACTAAACCACATCATTGACGAAAGACAGAGTAACTATTTCGTGAATTTAATGAGGAACATTTATTAATTGTTAATGTATAGGAATTTTTCGCGAAACCAAAGGAAAAATAGACCACTTTTTTTCTTAGGATTACCGCCTTTAAGTAATTTTAGTACATATATTGTCACCTGTCCCCTACAACTGCACTTACATTGACTTCAACATTATTTTCGCGCTATTTTTCCTCTGTTTCTTGGAGTATTAAGTCAAATATGTTTTTTTTAATATGTGTTTATTAATATTTCGGTTAAACATTTTTTCGTTATTTATTTAAAGACAACCCAAATTTTCAGAATTGATACATATTAATTATAATCATCCCACTACACACTGGACTGCACGTACGTTTTCCGACTTATTTGAATAAGTTCTGGATGCATCTATTGCAAAAATGCTTCAAGTGTCCTGACTTGTAATATTTGATTGCCTCAGTTACGCACCATTAATGAGACTAGACTAGACTCACTGGAATAGCCTGTACAGTTCTAGCGACTCTCGCAATACTGGTCTCGTTAACAAGTCAGTTAGTTGCTCGCCAGTGCTGACTTGGTCGGTTGTCTCGGCTCCGTGTCGCTCTGTTCCATGGCACTGATTATTTTCGCTATCGTGTGGGATTGTCCCAAAACATTTACACTTCCATTAGTCCCATCGTGACATTGCGATCGGCAATATTAAAATTCGTTCCCGTCGGCAGTTCTCGGTGCTCGCGGCCTACGTTGCAGAAATATTGTGACGGAATTCTTATTTTTATAAACGTACTTTATCTCAGTTCGCAACATAATTTATTCAAGGCGACTTTACTTGAAGATCTTTTGTTTACGTGATTTGTTTTTTATTGCTATGTTTGTGATAAGTGTTTTTACGATTTAGAACAAGTGAATATGATAAACGTTTTATTTTATTTGTAATTCAAACGACTTGTGAATAATGGATACAACTATGGAAAGGTAAGTTTAATTTAGTTTCTGTTGTTGTTTCAAAATGACAACAATTAAACATAAACACAAATGTTACCATAAAAATGACACTACAATGCATATTTTTATTTAAAGTTATACATTTAATTTTTATTAATGTTCAACGATTTTTGTGATACATTTCCCTACTTTTATAATGTTTTGAATATAAAGTTTGTTCAGACGGTGAGAAATTGTGTTGCAAATTATTTAAGTCGATTGAAGGGCGGCGACCCCATCGGTTTAGCGACCTTCTCACAACAACAGAGGTCTTTTAAATAAATACTGACATTTTATTAATAAAATAATTTATATTAACATCATCCTGTTAGTGTCATTAATCACATTTTAAAAATATTTATCTGTCATTATCACTTACTTAAAAAAATGGAGCCATTGGCATTTGTTTTTTTTTATATGAACATCGAATAGTTTTTAAGTGATATTTTGATATTATTCTTCCCAAATCTCTGCTTTTCCATGGTTAAATTTTATTATTACATGCATGATATTATGGAATGCTATCACGAACTATCGATCGAAATACATATATTTTTGCTATGGGTTATGTTATTTTTATTAATAATTATTGATTTAGAATAGTTTTAACACAAATCTGAGATATGTATAATGATTGACAGGCTGTGAAAAATTCAATTTATTTTGCATACTTTCTTATTTCGCTCATAGTGAAATACCATATCATATGGATTGCATTCCGATACATACAAAAATATTTCAGGCATATTTTCATTAGTATGCAAAGCCACGTTTATATATTAAAAATCATTGAATCAATGTTTGAGTCATTGAATTGCAGAAACCGCTGTAAGGAAATTGTTTCGCATAATTTACATTTTTTTAATCTGTGACCAATATGTTTTGTAAGTACATATGCATACAATAAATATTTTTTGTTTCGTCATTTCATGAAGTACACAAACACAAGTACATACTTACTTATGTACATATTTGAAACTATAAGTTTATGTGAGTTTTAGGCAGTATTTAGTTAGATGTACATATGTTTCTAGATAACATGAAACTACTCATTTTTGTTTTATAAATATGAATTGCTAGTTTTAAACGAAATATTTTTATTTGTTGCGTTTTATATTAATTTTAGAAATATATTTCCTGTAATGGAAAAAAATCGTCTAAACGTGGATTATTTAATAAAAAATAAAAAGATTACGTTATTAGGACTGGTTCAGTATGGTTTGGTTCCCACCATAGTGTCCCCTTCGTACAGGACATGGCAGTGAAAGTTAATATCACCCAAGTGCCCGCATGCGCAGGAGCTAGGACTAATACAATTTCCTCCCGTCGAGGGTTTCTCAAAATATGCAGCTGGTGACAAAACGCTATACTGCATGTCGATTGTAAACGATAAACACCTAGTTTTCACCTAAAAATCATACCAGTTGTGATTGGCAATTTAAAATTATATTAGCAAACTAAAGATTAAACTTACTTCGCTGGTTAAGTTATCCCTAAAATTTAAACAAATAACACTGAATCAGTTTAAACATGTAATACGTAATAAAATTAATAAACGTATTTTTAAAGTATATTTATTGTCGTTAAGAATAACACCTCCGTAGCTGCATTATACTAGATTTCGCCATTTCACAAATTCTGTGTAATATGGTAATACATATTCATATGAAACAATTAACAGTGATTTAATTTTTTAACGATTACTTTAAAAAAGATTCGTATGATTTACTTACATTTTTGATTATTGTTATAAATAAGTAATTTTGTGGAGAGTTTGTTGTGTTATTTCAAAATGTTATTATTTTTTTGTCACGTTGTCGATATTTTCTTTTACACAATTATGTATTTCCAAAACTCCCGATTGAGAAACAGTGTGCTAGTTTCTATTGTTCCATTATTGTAAACATTGTTATAATTTCTGTATTTAATTTTATGTCGTATTGGGGTTTTCGGATACAAACATTTTTCAAGACTTGAACACTATTGCACTTACAAGGTACAATATCTTTAATCATTGTTTACCGACCAAAGCATATTTTTCTATTTTGTATGATGGCACACCTTATATTTTATGATGGTAGTTAAAAACAACTATAAAGAAGATAGCATAATATATATGCATCTACCTTTTATCACCCAATCGATATTGTTTAATGAACTTGATGAATTTAGGTGTTATTTTTAGAGACAAGTACAATTATAACTTTAAAGAATAAAATTTTGAAGGAACACTTAACGAATATAACGCCGAGATTTATCGTTTCGTAATTTATAATTAATAAAATAAGACCACGATTCATGGCAACACTAGATTGAATATTTGAATTATATCACTACAATCGGTAGTGATATATAATATATGGGAAGTTTTATTGATATGATATATCTGTAATGTCTGACGACCCCAAATTTAATTGTTGGTGATTTGTAAGATTGTGCAAGATAGTGCCCACAGACTTTGAACAGGTCTCGAGTCCAACATTTTCAGCACTCGACTATTTCATCTATTAAATGTATTATTTTTCTTCGATTGGTATTTTCATATATGGTAATTAAGTTACGCCCATACAACGTTGGTGTTGTTCCAATTCTTTAGTATGGTTGTAAATCATGGCATCTATCCAAACCAGACATGGTAGCCTTCCATTGTATCATTCCTGCCAGTCAAGACATGGATGTGTATGTGGCTGGGACATTTTCTCCTGAGGTTACAGGTCAGCATAAATTACAACTGCCTTTGCTTTAGGAGGATTTCGCCATTCTTAAAGGCTTATACGGGAAGTATAGATAGAAGTACTCGGCGGAGATCACGGATACGGAGTTAATATGTAGATAGGAAGACGATGGCGAATTGTATATTTTTTGCTGGTTATTTGTGACAACCATTTGCTCATATGGAGCTGCAAATATGGAGTAGATAAAACGAAGAAGTCATTAGGTGTTCCTTATCTCGCAATTGTGGTAATAACATTTTTTTTTTTGAAAAACATTTGAGACTAGAATTATACAGGAGCGGCAAAAAAAGCTGACAGTTTTAAATCAAAACAACGATGAAAACTGTATTAAACCCTGTATTTATCTTACAGTGAAAGGCAAATGTGAAAAATTAATGAAAAATGTAAATGAATTATTCATGCGATTAATTTATATGCATTTATGATAGACATAAATAGTAATTATTGCTCAATTGCTGATGATGCTACTACTCGTTACGGTTAATTGTTATCAATTCAACATAAATTTGCGGAGGATGGTTAGTACTATAATCTATAATATAAGCGAAATGTACGTACATAGAGATAATAATATTTTTTAGTATTTTTCCGCATTATGCGGCTTTAGTGTCACAATCATCATCATCATCATCAGCCTGTGTCCGTCCACTGTTGAACGTAGGCCTCCCGCATGAGTCTCCATCCTCTTCGATCCTCCGCCTTCCGCATCCAGGTCACTCCCGCTATTTTTCTTATATCGTCAGTCCATCTTGTAGGGGGTTGGCCAATGCTTCGTTTGCCAGTTCTTGGGCGCCATTCCAATACTTTTCTTCCCCATCGACCGTCGTCTCTTCGACAGATATGTCCTGCCCATTGCCACTTTAGTGTGCCTATTCGTTGGGTAGCATCCACTACCTGAGTTCTTCTACGTATTTCCTCGTTTCGGATTATATCATATTATTTGTCACAATAACAATAATCAAATGATTTTAGTGAAATTCAAAGCCGAAATTGTTCATGAATTAAAATAATCTTTTGGTTTAAATATCCCCCCTAATGTAAAATGTTGTTACATCCAATGTTTTTTATAAAAGATCTAAAATCAATGCACTGGTATATTATTAAAGTATATATTTTTATCTATTGTGCTACTTTTTTTCCTGTTTTTATATAATACGACGCAATTGCCGTTATTAAATTATAAAATCGTATATGTATGTACTTAAAAGCTGACATTATTTTCTTATTATTGAAATAAGTCATGACATTTATTGTCAACGTACCAAAGTTCTCTGCCTAAAAACAGTTGATATTTCTTTTATAATTTTTTACTAAACATTTAAACTAGCGACAGTTTTTTCATTACTTGCAATATTTGCAAACCACAAAAGGACTTTAAAGCGTCGACATATTGGTTATCCCAAATACGCAGATTACAAAAACATAAAGTGCCAATATGTGTTTTTCAGTTACACCAATCGAGACACTTATTTGGCATATAAGCTTCATCGACTATACATTACCAATACGAGTATCATACATATTTGAACGCCAAATTTTTACTTTCTCAATCATCAATGATTAGTTCGTCAACGACATATAAACCGTATACAAGTATAACCAATTATGGTTTTAATATGGAGACGATTAATAACTGAATATTTTAAATCCTCAGGTTGTCATAAATGAAAATATCGATGTCGATTACTAGCGTCCTAAAAAACTTTGAATCAAAAACTCTTACATTGTAGTATTTTTTTCGGAATGTTGTATCACATAGGTTATCTACTCGTTAGGCAAGGTAAAGTTATCAATATAAGGCAGTCGTATTGACTGGTAAGGTGTTGTAACGTCATATGCTCTTAAGCCGAGGTAGACACATCATCATATCACCTTGCTAAAATACCACTAAGGATCTATGTATGGTAAAAAAATATATCGTTATTGATAATTATATTGACTGGATAGTGATAATGAATGCATGATTAAAGCAAACATTACATTATACTGTATATTTAATGTATAATAACATTTTTTTGCTATATTATGGATATTTACGTTTTATATATATTTCCAGTATATTAAATGTAAATATTCATAATATAGCAGAAAAGTATTCTTATAAATTAAAGATACGGTTATATTTATTTTTTGGTTTTATAATATAATCATGCATTTAATTTAGGACAAAATTGTCCAGGCCTCGTGAATGACTAATCATCCGATTTCCTTCAAAAAACCGAATAACAAATCACCCAGAAATATGCCTCGGATACTACAGCTGCTCCTTCTGCTAAGCACTCAGGTTTCTGTTCTGGAGGTTGTCGGGAACAATATATGTTTCCAAGTGGACCTTGTGCAAATATGTCATAGAACGAGGAATGGAAAGTGGCTGCTGACAGACTAAGTGGCGGCTGTATGTGGTGACGATATGTTCCACATGTGGAACGGATATTGGAAGAAGATTTTTTTAATTTCAGATATATTGTAATATATTTTCATTTATTGAACTTGGTGGAATTAAATTTTAAAAATACAAGTTATTTATTTATTTTTTATTTCAAATGCTTAAAATTAATAAAGCCTCCTAGTAATTTTGTACGATTATTTAAAATGTAGCGATTTCGGGCAGATTCGTCATAAGCTTAATGTAATTTATTTAGGTATCCATATTTATAAATACTTAATAAACGTGTGTGAAATTTTAAAGAATGTCATCACTCAATATAATTACTAAATGCAAAAGTAACTATTGTAGGAATTATCATTATGGTAATTACGAAATTATGGAAAGTAGCTCTTTCATGAAGAGTTTTTGTAATATGTATTATAAATATTGAGTATGAGTTTTCCAAAAACACATTTAACGATTTTTAAATATATTTTGTGATGATTTTTTTCCGAATTTTATTTATTACTTATATACGTTATATGATTTTTATGTTACCTCTAGCTATGCATTACCGACCGTGAAAATAAATGCTAAAATGTTTTTCAAATCAGAATAATAATAAAAGCGTTATTTCTGGCGTTCCCATACATTCACTTTAAAATTTGATCCTTTGCCAAATAAACAGCGACGTGGTAGTTGCAATACAAAAACATTCAATTACCGTAATCTTAATACAGCAATATGAAAAAGCACACTTTTATCATAATCTTTCTTCGTAGTATCAATCCGGTGGATTGGTTTGCAGCAACAGAATCTTGCATCATAATATTGGTATTTAATTAAATAAAACTATCTTTTTTATATCACATTGAGAGTTAAGTACGTATTTTTAGCTGGTTTTTGCAGTACACTTGATATAATTAAATAATCAATTTGTGTTTGTGACATTTTTTACATATGTTTTTGTTCAGATTAAACTGAGCATTCTGCTCCCTAAATAGTTCGTCTGGTTGTATGATATTTTTTTACGCACCAACTTTAATTATTCACATTAAATTGTTTATAGATTTTTAAAAATATAGTTTAATATTATAATACCTGATTGATAATTGAAGATTATCAATCAGGTATTATCCGTGAAATAAGTTTCCCAGTGATTTTTCACAGTGTAAAACATGTCTAATTCCATGAATTCGTACATTTTCGGAAAGTTCAGACTTTGCTTTACCAATATTTTTTAACAAATTGATGTTCACTTTCATATCTACAGCAAATATCATCTCCAATGACATTTCGTTCTAAAATCTATGTCTATTTGTTACTTCAATTATATTATGTTTTTTAATTATTTTTCGTTTCGATTTTTTTTAAAATATTTTATTGATTATTATTTTAATAAATTATTATTTATTATACTATTTATTATAATAGAAAAACTATGCATGATTCAATCATAATTGTAGTGGACACGCCATGAGAAAAATGATAAATCAATTGCCATTATTATTTTAAGCAAATAAACGTATTTCTATAGAGAATTAAATTTATAAAATAATAACTATTTATAATATAATATATAATAGTTAAGTATCAATATATAATAAATGTTTTATGTATATTTCAAAGTAAAAATAGGATTAATTTAATATATTTTGATTGAGCAATGCAAGATACAGAGGCCCGAAAAACGCTCCTCACTTATAGTTTTATATATATATAGCTTATAGATTATAGCTTCTCTAGTACTGCGCGAAATTAGTGAACATCAAATGTATTATTTTTCTATTTAACGGACGCATACGTCTACGGGATGAATATATAATTAATTTTGTCTATCGAAATTCTCAGATTGTTTATACTAAAAAAATAGGTCACATAGGTTAAATATTATTTGTTATGTGCCATGGCCACACCGTGTACCATCGTGGTACATACGTCATTTAACGTCCTCTGGCCCCGCGACTACACGTGGACTAGTTAGTCACCAACTACCAATTCACCTATTTACCACAGTTCATGACTAGTTCACTCACCTAAAATGCGTTGTACTCGGTCTTCATGTCTTTTTTACCTCTTTATCTTCTGCATAATTTTAATTTGAATTAAAATTTTATATTTAATTTCATATTTATTTCAACTAACTGAACACATTTCATATTCTCAAGGAGACGTAGTAAACAGAGTAGCGCAAACTATCTGCAATAATTGACTATATTATCGGTTGCGACAAAGAGCTTGTGTCTCCGCACTCCGAAGTTATCGCCGAATACATTATATGTGTCGTTGTTCACGATATAAAAGGATCAGTTCTAGTGTTATTATGTCCTTTATAAATAAAAAATGTTACCATAGAGCTTGTACTAAAAAATGTAATATTCTTTGTATTTTACTGCAAAGGCTTTAAATAAATAAAATAAAATTTAATGTCAGATGTGTACTGTTAATTTTTACTAGTCCATTCTAAAACTCCGCTTCGTTGGTAAATGGCAAGTAAACATAGATATAATATGCCATGACGGTGGTGACTCACAATATGCCATAGTCATCATCGTCAGTTTCTTTCTACTTCAGTAACTCTTCAAAAAACTATGAATCATAAAGTACGATTATAACATCGATTAATACATTAAAACCATCTGGCTATATATTTTTTATAAAACTAAATTATTTATTACACATTTCAAATTTTGGAACACAATTTATTATTGTGCATACAGAGGTGTCTAAATATATCGTAATATTCGTCATATTTCATGTGGTATTGTGGATTATTATTATATTAGTATTTGTATAGCGCTCTTTTATGACCGAATGATCATTCCAAAAGCGCTTCTTTGCCTCTCTGAGTAAAAAGGTGGGTCTTGAGTCTTGCTTCTGAAGGATGCCTCCGCTTTAAGCTCTCTTATGCTTTCCGGTAGTGAGTTCCAGGCCATTGGTGCAGCGTAGCTGAAAGCCCGATTGCCAAAGACCGTGCTAGGACTACCTCCCGTCAGCTGCAGGGTGCTTCTATTTGCTCTAGCCGATCTGAGTGTCTCTCTCTCCACGCGCGCTTGTTTCTGAAGGCTTGATAAGTTCTGTCAGATAGCCCGGTGCAGTTCCGTTGAGTGCCTTGTAAGCTAAGAGGCATAATTTATACTGGATTCTAGCCGAAACTCTCAACCAGTGCAGTCGTGCCGCTGCGTTTTGTAACGACTGCAATCGATTTAATTGTTTGGCTGGCTGGCCTGCGTGCAGTGCGTTGCAGTAGTCCATTTTGGAGACTATAAACGCATTTACCAAACTCTTTGTAGCGTCTCTGGGTAAGCATCTTTTTACCGACCGTATCTGCCGCAGGTTAAAAAATCCAGATTTCACCGTTTTCGTGATATTACCGCTAAGATTGAGGAACTGGTCAATTTCTACTCCCAGCAGCTTGACGCTTGTAGAAGGGATGACATCATTACCACAAATGGCCAAGGGTTGTGGATGGTATTCTATCACCGGAAGCGTGAAAAATAAATACAAATAACGTAACGAATTTTTTTCTTCTTAACACGATGCGGTCTTTAATTTTTTTCAGCCAGGTCTGTAATTGTTTTCGGCATTTTTTAAAATCGTTTTGTTGTTTTTTTTTTTGTTGACAATATAAACTTTATTTTTGTGACAAATTATAATTGGAAAAGTTGTAATGGTGCATTCAAAGTGAGTGAAAATTGAGATACTATACCAATGAACAAACAGAAAATTTAGATACGGCACATAGTCATTATTATTGGTAAAATTTTGCTTTTGTGGATTAACATTCGCTATGGGGTGGACGGCTAACTTTGATATCGGATTCATATATCATCAGAATCAGAATTACGAGTTCCTTTTGCATTCCTAGCAGGTAGACAGAGTGTTGATAACTTGAAAAAAATAGCATTTATTTCCGGTTAAATTTATTTGAGAAGATGTAGTCAAGCGTATTGTCTGCGGAAAATGGCATGAGTCATAGGAAAAATCATTAGTAATTATTACAGGCTGAAGGCCGGATATGAGAATACGTCATACTGATGGATCGTAAGTTTTTGCTACATCGCTTAGTCGTCTGTCAAATCTCCAAGTTTGCATGATGCCTTGTAGTTGTAATACTTACTCCTAAGGAATATTTGAACTTTCGATTGCTCGCGTAAGAATCGGCAGCTTGAACCACTCGGCCACATTCTTCGGCAAAGGCTAAGGATGAAGAAAATTGTGAATGTGTTTTCTGAAACAATCGGCTCATTGATAACAGAGGCTCTCGTTCAGAACCAATCATTTATAATAATGCTAAGATATTCTTTTTATCATTAAGGATTATTGATATCAATTAGAAAAATGGACATTGGATTGTTTGTTCTCGTTTGTTTATGTACTGGAATATTTTTATCTCGGTCATCGAGGTCTTTATCCGGCGGTAGAAATATGATAGCTGTATTGTTCATTGTCCGAGGCGATGCTTCGAGTGCTTAGAAATCAATTGCCAATTGATCGAGAATTATCACCATTTTGTTTTGAAACCGTTAAAGCAAAGCGTTTGTTTCTTCAGGCAGTGTTAGCAATAATTGATTGTTCTATAATCACGTTTTGAAATAATATTACAATCACAAAGTTAACCGTTCATCGTCAGTTCGTGCTTAAATAAAATTGTCGAACCAATGATATCGTATTTAAAAATAATGTTTTTTTTTTCAAGAAGATGTCTATCGGAGTGTTGATAGATTTTGATATTTTATCTATATAGTTTGTTTATGAGAATATACGTAGGAAAGCAAAGGATTTTTTTCTGCGAATCATCATTATTACCCACTGTTAGATGCAGGCTAAGATTGAGTCTATCATTCTTCATTTTTCGGCTTCTGCTTGCAATTTCTTTCTGATATTCATCAGAATGAAGTTGCATGTAAAAGAGTCCAAATGACAGCGGTTGCCGATTCTCTTTGTTCAACATATTCCTTTCCTATCGAATTTATGCAACATGTCAGAAGAAATCAAATTTATTTTGTAACTTAATTTAAACATTGGAGTGTCTGTCTCTGATCTGCAGTTGCTTTACAATGGATTATATTGTCCGTGATCCTCGACTGTAAAATCTTAATGGCGTCTATACAATTATTTTCTCTTTTATTTATCTTGACACCGATTAAATTTCTTAATTGGAATACGCATAAGAAGGATACTTGTATTCCGAAGTGTAATATCGCATTAGTAATAATTATCAAGAGTAAAATTTAATGCTTCAAAAGCATCTGGTTTTAAAACTGGACTACAGTACATATGTAGTCGACAGCTATGATTCATATCCAAAGAGGCTTAACAATTATACTAATTCGTCATAAATATGGGTGACAAAAAATGCTTGTTGAAATGGTGACAACTGTGCTAAAATGACTTGGTATTTGTTAATTTAATAAAATTAACTCGGTAAAATAATTGTTAGGTTATTTTGTCTTTTAAATGTAACTTTTTTCTTAGTAGGGTTGAGAATACAATATTGATAAATATTCCAATTTAAATTATGTTTTGCAAATGAACGTTTCGATAGTCATGAGCGGTAAATTTCATAAACATCTGTGATTTCATAATGGTTCCCACTAAAATATTATCGTCGATTCGGTATTTCAAAAAATAAGAAAAAGACACGAAAATATAAATTTCTTAGGAAAAAAAAAACGTCCGAGTTGCATTATAAAATGTGTTCTTGAACTATTTTTTTAAAACTACTTTGAAGCGTTGCGCCGCCTTATTTTACTACACAATCGTACGTTAATATAAAGTTCTCCGTGGCTCCAAAAAGGTTAAGAACCGCTGTGTTAGGCCAAAAACTTTTAGACTAAAAGTGTGTCATGTAAACACATTCTACAGACCAGACGGCGCTGATTAGACACTTTTATCCTGGTGTTAGTTACAAACGACATGTGTACCTTGATTATTATTGGTAATAAATGAGAATCAACAAAATCATAATTAAGAATAATATATTAAAACATTAATGTCGAAAGGTATTAAGACGATGAATACAGAGAAACGACGAAACTACATTGTGTAATATAAAAAAATGTTTTATATATTGAATCACGGTATATTCTTCAATTCAGATTTACAAATAATGTTTAATAAGTATTTGGTTTTCATAAATTCATTCGTAATTTCTATTTGCGGCTTCGTCCTACAGTCATAGTTGTGAATGTTTTTTTTTTTTTTTTATTGACAAATATATGTGTTTATAAGTTTCAAATGTTTAGAAGTTTCTAAATACAAGTGATATACTTTATCGCAATTCAATGGACAGTTTTGCCAATTTCCGACACAGTTAAGCTTTGAAATAGTCTGTCAATATCCGTTCCACCCTCGAATAATCTATTTAAGGAACATATCAATATTATGCCATCACAAGTTATATACTCGTACATCCTTTCCGCATCTAACCGTCAAGATTCAAAATCATAGGTCTCATCACATGCATAAATCATTATTTATGGGGTCTCCTACATGTATTTATATAATCGTTCTTTTCGTACAAAAATAGAGATAGCTCTATTTTTCCTAACGGTCTTCTTTATGTAATACTTACATGATGCAATATTGATTTCCAATACCTTAGAGCAGTGCTCCGCAACCTTTTCTCACCTACGGCACACCAAAATTTTTCCTAGAATTCCGCGGCACACCAAAAGCTTAGATTTATAGGTATTAAATTGATACAAAATTTTACAATATTTTTGTATTTTGTTATTGGAAAAGTATTCACACTAACATCCTCAACTCAAAAGAAGAGGGGCGTTATTAAATCAAGTGAAGCAGGATGAGGAGCAGGGCAGCAGACAAAGACTTTCTTTTTTGAAGCAAAGATTCTATTTTTCACGATAAAAACATTACAAGCTTTGTGACCACGCGGTATGATGCCGCGTGGTCGCAATGCTCTGGAACCTCCTTACAAAATAAATAATGTTCTTTTATAAAGTCAACGAAACGTACAATAGCGATCAGCTCTGCTTTATTTTTAATATCGGTTGTTTCATCGATCTGAAGCGCAAATTTTTCAGCCAGTAACAGTTTTCTAATCAGTGTTCCTAAGATATCGCTTGAAATATCGTGAATATGTCTTTTAACAGTATCAGCAGACAACGAAACTTTATTCACTTCCTTAACTTCAGTGGGCCCAAGCATAAGTTGAACAATTTCCATGCATGCTGGTTTAATAAGTGTTTCGCCAATCGTATGTGGTTTCTTTTGACGTGCAATTAATTTTGCAATATGGTAGCTAGCTTCTAAGGCCTTATCAGAAACCATAACGGCCGATTTCATAAATATCTTCTGTTTTTTGTTTGTTCTAAGTACCTCTTAAAATACTGTCTATCTTCGTTGGCGTGGCTGGGATGGTTTGAATGTAGATGGCAATTTAATTTACTGGGTATCATTGACTCGTTTGATAGCTGTTCGTTGCAAATGATGCACTGTGGCTTTGGAGCCATTTCGTCACCACACCACGAGAATCCATATTTACTATAGTCTTCGTCGTACTTTCTTTAAACAATCTTTTTTAGTTTTTTTGTAACACTTGTGCTAGGTTCTTCATTCGGATCTTTTCCACGTAAAAATTTATCCATATTTAAAGGGGTATAAAACTAAATATGTATCACACGAAGAAGGCTAACCACACACAATTCAACAACACAATTAATGGTAATTATCGTAAGTGGTGGAAACTTGTTTACTTAACTTTGTGTTGTAAAAATAGTGACAGCTCTGCACACGGCAGTAATGGCAGACGAGTGCACGTGAACTAAGATGCTTCGCTCGTCACTAGTGCAAATGCGTTATAACGCATGCGCACGGGCATGAGTCTTTAGCGATGCGCATAAGGGTAATTTTTCTTTGTTTATGACTAGTTTGGTGCGGTCATGGTGTGTACAAAGCATACTGCGCAGTTTTCAACAATTGGCACCAGGCGCTGGAGCAACATTGAAAAATTATATAATAATATTTACATACAATTTGACCGCGGCACACCTGCATCCAGCTCACGGCACACCAGTGTGCCGCGGTACACCGGTTGCGGAGCACTGCCTTAGAGGGCTTGGCTGATTATAATTATTAATTTGTTATTACAACACCACTCACGTTAGCTGTCAGTGATACTAAACATAATGACTCAGTCAATACATAAATTTGAGCAATTACACATTTCTATTGTAAAATATATTTTATAACACATTATGTTACAATAATATTGTTTCAGTGGCATTGACATAGAATCAATGAGTTTATTTATAAACATAAATATAAAATAAAATAGTGACCCACTAAAATTAGATCTTTAGCTAAAACAGATTTTAATTCGGATTTTTTTTTTGATCAGACGCAACCAACACGAATTTAAAAACTAATTGGTCATATTTATTGTTTACCTTGTTGTTAATCGAAATAGATGTGTTATTAAATATATATATTTTGAATTTTTATTCATTGAGGTTAAATTATCCAGGTTCCAGCGGAAGACGATCTGGTAAATTGTAATATCATTCCCCACCAAACACCTCTGATCAGGTACTTATATATTTACTTATATATTTACTTATATATTATACTTACCCTTACTTATATATTATATCCCAATACAGAGTTTGCTGTTGCGTGGGATGCTTGTGGATATCGGATTAACACCCACGTGTAGTATTTGAGGCTTCTTACAATGGCAAGCATCATTTAATCTCCAAACAAAGGTTTCATATTCCCCTTTCGGTATTAAATTTAAAAATATATAAATTTATTACTTAATGCACAAATTTTATTGCGCACGTAAAACCCTGTTCAACAACACACTGTACTTGCCAATATACTCGTAGTATAATTTAGCATATAAGACAATACATATTAGTATTGGGTTTTAGTATCTGAAAGGAATCTAAATCTTCCACATACGGATGCTCTGATATTTAATAGTTAACATATTGTGGGGAAGCAATTGAGGTAACTATGTACTGTAGATGCAGCTCTTGCTGACAACGAACTTAATTCAATTATGATTATGCTTATTAGACAGGCACTTGTATACTTACACGGTATGTACATATAATGTTATAGGACTTGGCCGTCCCTGTACCAGCTGCAACCGCAGTCAGCACACCGGCTTTAGTGCCAAGAAGTAAAATACGGTATAGGTACGTGAAAAGTGGTAATTTATTATCTCGCTGTATATCTTTCCAATGCTTAAAACCTAATATATTTTTAATAAGGGACGTCTCCGAGATTTATTTATTTGTAAATAAGTACCTTTTCCGTCTTATTACCAGCATTTCTTTGTCTACTTTTAAATGGAAGACTTTCCACATGAGTCTCCACACTTTGGGAGCACCACACACTTATCCAGCCTCTTTATTCTTATAGAGTTTATTATTTTTATATAACAAATGTTCTGATTAAAAAAAAACAGAATATAATTTGCTAAGGCTTTCTGAACTGCAGATAAAGTGAAATGGAGTGAATGTTGCAATCCGGAAATATATTATTTAAAAAAAAAATGGGGAAAAAATCCGATTGTCTCAATACGCTCGTACTTGTTTGTAGTTTTTGTCGTGTGGTGTGTTTTCCACTTGAGATGTAAGATTCGCACCTGGCGGCGACGGCCCGAGTTGTGGCACGTGACGTCACGTGTGACCTCGCAGCAGCGCAGCCTCCGCTCGCCAGTGCGACTGTCACACTTCCGCCGGCGGGAAAAATACGAAACACCGCGAGCAAAGTTCGATGGGAAAATCTACACCTGAAGAAAAGTCATAAAAAAACTTATTCACTCCTTATTTGAATTTTAAACCGAAGAATATTAGACATGCCAATCCACATACGTTAACTATAAATTCTTAGCCGGTTAGATATGGGGCATACCGCTCTGTTTTAAATGCTAAAAAGTTTTCTTCTTCGTATCTGCATCGCGATTGCTTGACGCATAGACGCGGGACGGCACAATGTACCGTTATCAAAAGTGTCTGGTAATTTTTTTTTATATTTGTTGGCAGGTAAAATCATTTAATCGTTAAAAATATTTTAAACGAATATTTTTTTAAGAAGTAAGTAAAACAGTAGTTATAGTTTTCTTATGATCATAATATACAATAATAAATATAAAAACATTAAATATAAAAGCCGGAACAATAATGATGAATAAGCAGCATATAACGACTCGCAAAATGTTATTCAAAAGCAAACTATATACATACTCAGCCTAAGCATGTGTTTCTAGCTTAGGATTTAATTACTTGTCCAATCAAATTTTCATTGTATAAGGTATATTTTAATTAATAAAAAAAGAAACATAATGTTATTCATATTCTTAAAATTCAATTCAAGGGTAATATAATGTTAAAAATGTTTGGTATGCCAGTATTTCTCTATGCACATACGCTAACAAAAAAACTGTTAAATTCTTTTTATATCCACTATGTTGGCTCTCAATTGTCATTATAACTGTGTTTTTATATACACTATGTTGGCTCTCAATTGTCATTATAACTGTGTTTTTATATACACTATGTTGGCTCTCAATTGTCATTATAACTGTGTTTTTATATACACTATGTTGGCTCTCAATTGTCATTATAACTGTGTTTTTATATACACTATGTTGGCTCTCAATTGTCATTATAACTGTGTTTTTATATACACTATGTTGGCTCTCAATTGTCATTATAACTGTGTTTTTATATACACTATGTTGGCTCTCAATTGTCATTATAACTGTGTTTTTATATACACTATGTTGGCTCTCAATTGTCATTATAACTGTGGTTTTTATGTTTAAAATAATATAAAAGAAACAGGCAAGCAAATATGCAACAAAAAAGTTTTTTCACAAACATAAAATGCGTGAAATCGCATAATATGTATTATACAATAGTATAGTGACAATACGTCGAATTAGAAAGGATAAAAATACACACTTGTAAATGTTTGAATGACTTCTGAAAGCCAGTATTGTTTATTGGAACATTTTCTGCGACCGCAAACGTTGTGATAGTGGACAGGAAGACAGCGTGTGGCCGAAGTGGAAAGTGAGGCCGAAAAGTCATCTTTTCTTGGTTTTTGGTGACGCATGTGAACATCAATTCTTTGATTCGACATGTCTCATCATCACATAGTGGGCGACGCGAATAATAATCGCATTAAATCGCTTACATTTTAAATAATTCATTATTTTATAGTAAATTATGTATGATTCTTCTCTTGTTACCTGTATTTTTCACTGTACATATTATACGAGTATAAGATTGGATAAGTTGAAGTAATCAGTATTTTTCTTTTAAGCGCTATCAAAATAAATCTTGCATTATTTTTAATATTCACACATATCATATCTTTTTCGACTTTGGTCTTTAGTGAGCCTACTCGAGCAGTGGTTCGTAAAATGCCTTAATTGATGCATTAGCACTCCACGAGGATGTTCAAGATGCTCCATGAAGTACAGCATTGCTATTAATTTTGTTTTTGTTGTTTGTGGTGAAATTTCCTCCTTTTTCCATTGCTTTTTTAATCCAGGATTATTTCGATGCTCCGCAAACTAACCTTATAAACAAAAGGATTAATAATCAATGTAATGTAGAGTAACAACTTACTTTTTTATGTTCTTCCACATACTTTGTGAATGGAATGTTATCTTAACAAATAATATCTATGAAAAAAAGCTTGTTGAAATAATAATATAAAATCGATGTATTATTATAAGGTCCACATTGAAGTAACGAGGCACCAATGGTAGACATTATGACTCTGTATCAAAGCTGATAACGTTAATAACTCAATTGTGTTTAGATGATGATAGATCTGCTCCACATACTTTCAGTGAGGGTTGTTTGATAACGATTAGGGGATCACAGAACATATACATACTAATAATAGATATGGGGTTTGGCCCCTGATCTCATATTTATTACCTTTTAATATTATTAAAGTGTAAAGGTTTAGATAGAACGAATTTATACTACTTAATAATAATTTAAAGTCTGACTAAAGCTTCTAACGTAATATGTATGTACTCGTATAAGGTGTAATTTGTCTATATATTTTTTTAACTGTCTCAAAGTGAATGTTTATAAAGTATCTTGGTTGTAAAACCCAATAAATGTTTTATATCTTCAAAATGCTTCAACTGCTTGAAATTACTTTTATAAATATTATTTTAAAGTCTTCTTCGTAGTATCAATCCGGTGGATTGGTTTGCAGCAACAGAATCTTGCATCTCGATCTCCATTCCTCATATTTAAAGTAACATGTTGGTAATACTTCTGATTCAAGTGTATTAATGCGATGCATAAAAGAATTAGTCTCATTTCACATAGTAACGTGGTAAATTTATTATCGGTGAGCGGGGCAAAGAATAAAAATATATTTTAATCTTACGTCTGAATGCTCAAAGTACACATTCTTAGCCACTGTATGTTGACAATGTGTATTCTCGAATGTATGTTGCGGTATTTTATTCCATCAAAACAACACAGATGCCTGGAATAATTAATTGTCAAGCTAGAGCAGGGATAGTCAAACACAATAATTTTAGGGTTACATAGTTTGTTTCTTGTTTCTTCCACCGATAAAGCTATTCTTGCTTTTTTACCTTTAAAAGACTTCCCTCTACATCAGCGGTCGGGGAACTTTTTTAACCATTACCCGAAAATATTTTTGCGTAAGTAGATATTACCCCAAAATATTTTTGCGTAAGTTGGTATTACCCCTTCCCCCCATTTTGAAAAAAAGACAATCAATGTATATTTTCACATGCAACATTTTTGTGGGGAATGCTTCGGCAGGGAGAGACACTATTGTGCGACTTTGGAGACCTTCAAACCGCCTCACACCTACGACGCTGCTCCATGTGCCCAACAAGTTGCACATCTCAGGACCTAATGCTGGGCAACACACGAGCTATCGATGTTGCCAGATATTGGGAAAAAATAATTTGACGTCGCTGACACGAAGAAGAAGAAGACGAAAAATCGTCATCAAACAATTCTGCTAGATTTTTCTTAACCTTGCCTCATTGATACTCGAAGACTTATCGTACCCGAGTTCCACAATGTATGTTATATGCATAATATCCGATGGCGGCCTCTATGACTAGCCGTGGTTTGGTGCCCCTGGTCTGGAGCCAACAATTAGGCCGGCATTGGACTTGAATAGCTTATTTTCTCGCTCAGTTATATGCGTTTGTTTATTCGACATTTGGAAATGTCAATATGATCACCATGTGGTCGAGAAACCGCTGAACATCCTACTATTATTAACACTTTACGACCGAATGCTTTCTTAACCCTCGCTTTACGATGCTAAAAACTTCCGCGCGTTCCGATGGTGTCAACTCATTACACATTCTGATTTAAATTGAATAAAATGAGTAGAAATTCGAAAAAATGAAAATATTCAAAGATATCGCTTAATTTTACAATAGTTGATCTCAATAAGCAGTAATAATTGACATTTAATAGCTAAAAACATCAGACGAAGACCTCAAACGGCCAGACGCACCTTCTCGCGTGAACTTCCGAGAGATACTAACATTACTTGGCCTGTCGATATATCGATGTGGCGTCGCGCAAAGATATCATTTCGAAGTAGCCGACCAACTGAGGTTTCCCGTCTCGCTCACTCATAGTAGTACGTCAGCGAGAGTGAGGAGTATAGATGCCGCCTCATCTGGGTATTTTTTAATTTTATTTTCGCACACGATTCCGACAGGTCCAATGATTCATGACAGTTGACGCGTCTTTTTTATAGTGGTGAATTTATTCCGGATTGTAGAAAAATATTTCCTGCTCCCGATGAGTGCCTATTATTATAAAAAATTTTTTCAATACGTAAATGTATTAAGGAGGAATACCTAAAATCTGAACCCTGTGTGTATTATATTTACAGATATATTTAAGTTATTACAAGCAATGTGTAGTCGATAGACATCACCGGGGAGGAGAGGTTAAATGAGCCGAACACAAAGATTTGAAATGAAAATTGATGCTATTCTATGCTATATACGCTCCCCCCTATACAAAGCTTATAGCCACCACATGTTCCTAACTACTGTAAGATTATTGATTGGTTCCATTTATTCGTCGTAAAAATAATCGCTATTTAAAATTGACGTAATTCATTATTCATGGATTTTTGTTTGAGTCGTGCTTTCTGCGATATTGTTACTGCAGGCTCTATCATCCGACTAAAACGTCGGATATGATATTTAAAAATATTTGTAGTTCTTAACTTATAAATTTATTTTCTTCATAATGTTGGACCGCCTATGCATCTATACGTAAATGTATAAGGATCCAATAACCTAAACTCCAACCGCTTACAAACACTACGAACCCTTAGAATGTTACTGTAAACATTCTTTTGAAATTAATTGTTATTATGAAATGGTGTATTGTATTCAATGTGTTCTTGCTTCTACTATGGTTTTATTTAACGTTATATTTTTTTTGCGCAGACGTTTTTTTAGCACAAGGATGATATCATTCGCAGAGCAACATAATATTATTAATTTACCGGAGGCCAAATTATTATTTTCGCTTCTCAAATCATCATCAACAATAATTTTGTCTATTATTTTATACATTTCGTAAGAATTCGTCGTTTTTTAGTAGAGCTGTGTGTGTAGTGAATAGTTTTAATTTTCGATATATCGACCATTGGATGGATTAATAACTTTTTTCGCTTCGTATTGAAAAAAAAATCCCATAATTTTTTGGTGATTTTTTAAAATGTTATTTTTTAACATTGAGTTATAAAAATCCATCTTAATTTATTGTACTTGCATACTATTACGGACATGAAAAAAAGATGGTATTAGTATATACTCGTAAAGGTACATTTACTAGCATTAACAGCTACTGACTGACAGTTTCACGTCAAAAGGCAAAACAAGTAGTATGTACATGCTGTCAAATAACCATAAAATTTAACTGACTACTTATCATTTTCATACTTCAATTATAAAACTACGTGTATGAGTAGTTATAGTTTATGCAAACATAATGATAGAAGATAAATTTATCTGTACTCAGAATTTAAATTTCCTGTGGAACACTTCATCTCTCGATAATAATCAGCATCACTGCTAATAATTAATACATTTGTTTTTTTTATTATTATGTAAACAATGTAAAGTAAATATAATAATATTTAAATTAATATTCCATCTTATAATTTTTAGTTATCGAGCATGATTCATCAACTCGTGAGTAATGAATGTTTGTTTATTAAGAACATTGAGTAAAATGCGTGCTTGATTGTCAGTGATGACCCTTCGACCCCACAGGGCTGATATTTCGTCTTAGCGCGTTATCTTTAATTTTCCAAATAAGATTTACCTAAGCGCCTCAGCTTCTTCAATTTATCTCTTGGTATCGATACATGTATATTTTTTTATATGTTAATATACAGCAGATATTATTTACGATAGCCCAGTGTTCCTCAATGTTTCGCTCGGTCATGATGAGGTAAGCCGAATGCCATTATCAAATTAATTGGATAGTTAATTATTATTTTATATTTTAAAAATCGTTAAACTAAATTGTTTGGGCGATGCATCTGGCTGCTTTGTAAAGTTTCCGCTAAAAAACGCCGTTTTAAAACAAAAAAATATGTCAGATATAAATAAAAGATTTTTAGAATTTACTCCACAATATATTTTTTTGACGACATGTTTCAGCCAGGTCGAGTGGCCATTTTCAAGTCTGTTAGTAAAGTGAGTGTAGGCTCTATATAAAGCAAAGAGTGAGTGAAAGGGTGGATATGAAGTGTGTGATGGGCATATGTGTTACGGAAATCATTCATGTATAAGGGAATTCATTGATGTCACAACAAAATAGGTATAATTACAAAGGCCATTTAAAAACAATAAACATTTACATCAAAATGCACTTAAGTAAGAGTTCTAGGTAATTTTAACAATCAATTAAATCTTTTATTTATATCAGATATTGTGGAATTCCACCAAGAAATATGGATCGAAAAAATGGAAATAAATAAATATGGCTGACTTGTGTTTCAGTGTGTAGACTTTAAAAAAAAACAATAACTCTAGATGAGAGTATTTTGTTAGGTTAGGTTAGGTTAGAAATAAATAAATATGGCTGACTTGTGTTTCAGTGTGTAGACTTTAAAAAAAACAATCACTCTAGGTGAGAGTATTTTGTTAGGTTAGGTTAGAAATAAATAAATATGGCTGACTTGTGTTTCAGTGTGTAGACTTTTAAAAAAACCAACCACTCTAGGTGAGATTATTTTGTTAGGTTATGTTCTTTCTTAACCCTTTTAAGAAATTTGTGGTCGAGGTGTGTTTGAAATTTTTTGATATTCTAACCCAATGATTTCCAAAGTATAAGCCGCGTTTCGCCGGGGACCCTCGGTGTCTTCATAAGGACGCCAAGAAATATTTAATGAAATAGGTAGTTCATTTTTTTTTTATATTGTCCGAAGAAAAATACTCATATTAGTTGATTTTATTTTTCGCTATTAAACGGGTAATAGCTTTTAAAAAGGTATGTTCTTCTGATGTAGGAAGGAAACCGCGTAAAAATCTGATGGATTAACCTTTTCATTACGGCTCGTTTTGAATACAAATTATACTGTCAATTATAAAACTAGTATTTGAAGCATAAATGTACTTATCTGGTCTATTTTCATATATCACATTGGTTGGTTCTTGTATCCTTTAGCTATCAGATGATGCATAAAAAACTATTCTAAGAAAGTAGTAAAACAATATATCACGTCAACCGATTTCAACGGTCGGGGAATCTTATGACGGCATATGCCGACAACCGATGCGAAAGGGTTAAGGGATCCGCAAACCAAAAAAGATTGGGAACCTCTGTTCTAACACAAAAGCCAACCTTACCTAAAATAGAAAAATAAAGAATGACAAAGAGGTTTAAAAACTGCTGGTTACCATGTTTTTGCAATTATGAGCAGATAGTATTTTACATCGATTTTAATTTTCGGTTTGATGATCTGTGGTTGCTATGAATGGCGGTTGTGTATAATACTCATTAACTTTGTTTGTTTGAAGTCAGTATATCCGAAAATGTTTATCTTGTTATTTTTTCATCACTTCATGTTGTATTAAGATTTTTATTATATTTATTTAAATGATAAGATAATAATAATAATTTTATAATCTTAAAGCTGTTTGTTCTTAAAGAAAATAAAAGTCATTTGCCATTTATTTTATCAATATTAAACATTTAAATTATTTGATGTTTGGATTAATTGTAATATTTTCCATTGTCATTAGAGCTTGTTATTTCTAGAACTAAAAGGCATGCCATTTTATTCAAAACATATCATAACCATTTGAAGCAAATTTATTTGTTATTTCAATATATTTTAGAATTCACAACATTGATTAAATATTATGCATTTCTAATTCAGATTATCAAAAATGCACACATGTTTATTCATTGATCGCTTTGATCTCTTGGTTATATTCTATAAATACTCTTCAAACGATTCCTTTTGCTACATCGTTTATATTGGAATGGTGATTAAAAACGGCAAATGGAATGTTGGCGAACCACCCTCTTCTTCGAAATCACTAATATCAATATTTTTGTTTTCTTCTTGCTCAGTTAATTCCTTGAGCTCATTATTAGAAAAACTAGCTGCTGTTTCTTGAACTATTTCTTTGACGTCTTCCACATTTACCTCATCTAAACCGGTTTATTTCGCTAATTCCACTATTTCTTCCACCATTTCATCCATATCGACAGAGTGTCCAATGTCTTCGCTCTTAATTAAATCTGGCGCTGCGCACAATTTCGGGAAATCCCCGGGTTGAAATAAAAGGACGCTAAACAGAAACAGCGCTAAACGAAACAGCGTTAAGCGGGGTCTCACTGTACCTGTATACTGGCGAATAGTGGGAGATGACTGAACACAGAAGATGAAGGACTCAGATGAGGAGACTAAAGCAGAAAGCCTACACCGACTGTGAGAGGATATAGGGAGATATGAGCACTAAGCCTCCAGAGAGCCATCGCTTACTTATCGATAACTCTTGTCTATGAGCAATAGTAATCCACAGAACCTACAGTTAACAACATGAATTTCTGTATCCCTGCTGGTACTCAGGAATCTGACCGTGTCCTTCTACACTTGGTTTCATTTAAGCTATAGCGGTGTTCAATTATGGCCTACACTTCTGATCTATTGTACAATTATTTACTTAACTGAATTTTATTAATTAGTGTGTATTTTTTTCAACAGGGGATGTGTGCAGTGATCTTCCTAACACAACTTGCCAAGTGGGAATGTAATCAGAAGAAGGTGACAAATACCGCTGCACTGTCAGAAGTAATGTTTCTTGGCAAGTTCATTTGTTGCTGATCTCAAGAGAAAGCTACCGTGGCGAAGATGGCTGTCTCCAGAAAGGCTGTTGGAGCCGTGCTGTTGCTTCTCGTCATTATTGAAGCCGTCTTCTGTTTAGATGGGCCAAATGTCTGCACCAGACAGCAAGAGTTAGTTTATTAACTTACCAATTGATTCTAATGATATCCAAAAATCTATTGTTGGTGTCTCATTATTTTCATTGTCTTTTCAATGCTTCGACTCTACAAATAAAAGGGCTTTTTAACCTTATCCATCTATTTATCTGAGGCTCTCTTTACTTACCG
Source organism: Glossosoma conforme (assembly GCA_022606575.1). Taxonomy (NCBI): domain Eukaryota; kingdom Metazoa; phylum Arthropoda; class Insecta; order Trichoptera; family Glossosomatidae; genus Glossosoma; species Glossosoma conforme. The sequence continues at coordinate 3,018,661 of JAGTXR010000100.1, read as the reverse complement.
CTTGATCTTCCTTATTTCCAGGCATCAACAACTTATCTTTGTTGTTAGAAAAAAATATATATAAATGAGAAAATAGTTTTGATTGTTTAATAGTGTATTTTTGTGATTCCTGTTCCCAATTAGGAGCATATATACAATACAATCCACCAACAGACACCTTTTCAACTGCCATATACATTGGATTCATCCTAATTGAACTTCAATTTACATTGTTATGCTGAATGCCTTCTGTATAATTATTACAATTTTTTAGGACAAGAGTAAGAGATCGTGATGAAAAAGCAATTTTGTTTTAGTTTAGTTTGCTTTAATAGTACGGTGAAGTAATATTAATGTTTATTTGAAGGTTTACAACAACAGTGCGCGTGTCAAAAAAGAAAAATTATCAAGAAAAGATCTACACTTGGTGCCTGAACATCCCGCCGCGGTGCTCCAAGTATAAGATCAACTATCGCACGGAGTACGAGACCCACAACATAACCAAGATGCGCCCCGTGGAGGAATGCTGCCCTGGCTACACGCTGGCGCCCGGCCAGCACGAGTGCGTGCCCTTCTGTGCCGAGGCCTGCGAACACGGCTCTTGTGAGGCCCCCAACACCTGCAAGTGCGACACCGGCTACGGGGGGCCACGCTGCAGCATATGTAAGTACTTGTAAAACCTTCAACTTATAAATGTTTTCAAATGTACCATTATATTTGTTCTAAACTTGGACCTAATGCTGGGCAGCACACTGGCCATTGATGTTGCTAGATATTGGAATGAAGAAACAATAGAAATAATATCGATATAAAATACAAACAAAAAAAAATTGCTCATTTAAATAAAAAGTACCTATGTATAGTACATGGAAAGATATACTGTAGTAACCTATCAATTTGAATAATATATACTTGTGTGAACAACTGAACAAAATATCACCAGGTTGACCTGTTTATTTAGTACTGTATATACTAAATGAGTAGATTTATTAATAAAAAGATGATTTACAAACAATTAAATATGCCTCTGTTATTACAGCTTTCTTCTTTTCAAACCCCCAAGCTCTTGCCCCGTAGGCCGTCAAAATCTATGTATAGTATGTACTCTGCTAAGTTCCGGGTGACTTGGGGCAATACATAGATAACGGTAGATAAAGGGACGTAGTTGGAGCGATTTATATATTAAAAAAAACTGTTATCAACATCAAATGTATTAATTTCAATGTTTGGCTACATCACCATCCTGTTAGTTGCCCTATAGAAAGTCCCAAAGGTCTGCACCTAGTCGGGAAAACGGCATAGAATTTTACATGTTATGCAGTCTAAAGGTATCCATGATAATTAATATTGTAAACGAACAATAATACACCAGGAAAACTCCTTCTAACAAAATAAGGAACTTATCAAAAATTAATTTAAAGTAATTTTACCATCATGACTTAAGAGATGCAGATTTTATGTCTTATATGAGGTTATTAATTCTCTTTTAATTGTTTGGTGAATGTTTTATTTTTGTTTATTAGCTTGCCCCATCGGCTTCTGGGGCGTGAAATGCGCCAATCTTTGCAAGTGTCAGAACGGCGCCACTTGTGACCCGGTGTCAGGAGCTTGCACTTGCACGCGTGGCTGGGCCGGGGCAGACTGCGGCCAGACCTGCCCAGCGGGGAGTTACGGGCTGGACTGCGCTGAACGCTGTCGCTGTGCGGCCGGCTCTCAGTGCGACCACATCAGTGGCGAGTGCAAGTGCGCTGCCGGATTAACCGGACCCCTGTGAGTATATTTGATAGCGTTATCATTAACAGCATCATCTTCATCACTATCATCATTCCATGCCCACTACTTGGCTGGAAAATATGATAATCATAAGCTGTTATAAATTTCAATTTAAATTACCATAATCAATTTAACTTTTTTTTTTTTATTGTAGACAAAACATCATGAAAAATAATGTTTACTTAAATAATGTAAATTCCATTAATTATTTATAACTTTATTATATCATCACTATCAATCCATATCTTCTCTTAATTAATTTTAAACAAAATATGTTCTCCATTGATTCCGCTACAATTCTGAATACACCTGTGTAAAACTCAACAGAAAAATACGAACCTATGAGTCAGCATTATAATCTGCTTTATTGCTTGTCTAAACAGTTTATAAAATGTAATTTTATATTATTTTATTAATGGGGCTGCCAAGTTGTGATTCATATGAGCTGTTCACCAGTGCAAGTGTAGCTGTAATGTAACTGGGTATAGCAGACCTACTTCCAATTGTCTTATCTTCAAGTGCTTTATTTATATGCATGCAGCCAGTGAACCCTGTACAGTGTACAGGATGGAGCCATTTTTTATGTTGCAAACATGTCACATAGTGATGTAGTGAAGAGACACAGATATATAGTTTTATTCTGGTAGATAATGTTTGTTTGCATAAAGATTCATAGATTATTTCAAGGCTTATTTCGGACATGGGGAGTAATATATATCTTGGGAAAATTGCAATAATATCTTTAGAAAAATATATTTTTAACGTTTCAGTTGCGATGTAAAGTGCCAGAATGACAAGTGTGATTCTGAGTGTCGCTGTCAGAACGGGGGCATCTGCTCGGGCCCGGGGGGCGCCTGCAGCTGCCAGCGAGGCTGGGTGGGGCCGGCTTGTGCTGAGCGTTGCCCGCGCTGGCGCTGGGGCGACCGCTGCGCAGCTCGGTGCGACTGCCACAACGGCTCCAGCTGTGACCCGGTGTCGGGGATCTGCGAGTGTGCCCCCGGCTTTACCGGAGACCGGGTAAGCTTAAACCCCTCTCCTAACCTCTTCTTTGGAAAGTGGAACTGCATGCCCGGTTGCAAAGAACTATTCACCCAATACAATCGACTTTTATTCCACCATATCCAATCCATATCTAAAGAGTATTATCATGACAATTTTGAGTTATACAGTTCTATCAACTGTCATTGTCCATGCTAAGGTTCCTCGACATTTCTACACGTTGAAAGCATAAAAATTCAGCCGTAGTTTGTTCATAATCACCTGATAACCTATGTTTTCAGTGTCTGGACCCTTGCCCTTCCAATCGCTTTGGGCCCAATTGTAATGAGACTTGCCAGTGCCAGAATGGTGGGCAGTGCCACCCCAACGATGGCTCATGTCGTTGCTCTCCGGGCTGGACCGGGGAACTTTGTGAAGAGCGCAGCTGCCCGTCCGATCAGTACGGCCCCAAGTGTCAGTCTGTCTGCGAGTGTCAGATAGAGACCAGTGAGATGTGAGAACTTTTTGAAATAAAATCAAGGCCCTGACCTTATAAAGTTTATATTTAACCGATAAATACCAAAATATTTTGTATAAATAACCCCCCGCTCAAATTCTTTCATAATGAAACCAGTTTTGTATAAAAAATTGTTATACATTTTCAAGTGACCAAATATGTCTAACACCTATAGTTATCGACTTGAATCTTATATATTAATTTATTCAGAAATAAATTGATCTAATTTTAAACATAACAACTGTAAGATATAGCTGTAACATGAGGCTTAAAGCAACTACCACTAATTCAATGTTTTTATCATCTAAATGATATGAAAAAACACTTCAGATGTCATCCTTGGACTGGAGAATGCGAGTGCCTTCCGGGCTGGGACGGCCGCTTCTGCAAGCGCCAGTGCGAGCTGCTGACTTACGGCAAGGGCTGCAACTACGCCTGCGACTGTCTGCACAACGCTCACTGCTCACCCATCAATGGTAAGTTTCATCTAGGCCTTGTATGTTCATATATATGAAAAAATAATATGTACATTTTTTTACCTTAAACACTCACCATTTCTTATAAATGGTTTCTTTAAGATAGTATTTAATTGCCCACCGTTTCAGTGTACGGACCACTGTACTCGTAAATTCCTCCAACAGCTTGGCCTGTAATCCTGGTCCAACAGCAGGCTGTAAGATATTTGCTTGTTTTGTGTTGTCATTTTTTAGAAAAACAATTTTAAAATGCTGTTCCATCTTATAGTCCATTATTAATTACATTAAAGACTTAAATCATATGAGTAATTAACAACCCAATTGAGAACATTTTCTTTTCTAGCGTATCCTATAATTTTCTAATCTATTACTATTTTTTAATATAGATGATTGTACATATCAGTTTGGTAGACTTTTTAAACGTCTGTTATATTTCCAGGCACATGTGTCTGTGCCCCGGGGTACCGCGGGGAGAGCTGTGAGGCGGAATGTCCCGAGGGCTGGTACGGGATGGATTGCTCTCAGGAGTGCGAGTGCCGCAATGGAGCCAGCTGCTCAACTGAGTCTGGACAATGCAATTGCACTAAAGGGTATTTACAGTTTATTCATCGTCTCGATTGTGCTTGATTATCTTTTTGTGTTTACGTATGCATCATCATTATTTTTTTGTTGTTTGGTATTAAATTATTTGAAGTCTTTGTTGCTTACTAATTAAATATTAAACTCTGATAAATAAATGGTGACATCACCTTCAGCCTGTGTGCTATCAATGCAAAAGGTTCTCAATTATATAACAAATAACTTTCTTTAAAAAAATATGCATTCCACTATTTGTTGGCAATTTGGACAAGACCTGACAAATGACATGGGGAATACAATTTTGCCGATAAGACATTAAATTTATGACATTATCAATAATATGTGTTTGAGTTATTAGTTGTTTACATGCTTAGCAAATTCCATCTAAATTATATTAACAATGACTTTTTAAATATGTTAAGTATTCATATTTTAATAAAATAAAATGTATATTTACACATATTTTTAAAAATTACTCCTTTGCATGTTAGAAAAATGTTAAAACTCATTAGCAATATGAAATATATTGTATGAATTAAAAATAAACTCGGTCTTTAAATTTTTGTAGATGGAAAGGGCAAAAATGCGACAGACCTTGTGATGGGCGGAGGTACGGAGAGAACTGCATTAAAGAATGCAAATGCCAAAATAACGGAGCTTGTAATGCACAAAATGGTAAACAACATTTATTTTCTACTTTGTTTAATGATTTTATTTTAAATTCAATACACATTTTAAAATATATTGCGATGGATTGTAGGCACTTGCATGTGCCCGCCCGGTTATAGTGGCGACATTTGTGAGGTCAAGTGTGGTCTCGGCCGCTATGGACAAAACTGTCTCCAGAGCTGCGACTGTCCCAGCGACACCAGTGTGGGCTGCGACTCTGTCACCGGGGCCTGCACCTGCAAGGATGACTGGAAAGGTGAAGCCACTTTATTTGTGATTTTATTTAATACATATTGATCAGTAACTCAATTTAAAATATCTCCTACAAAAAAAAATATTATTTCGATGTTGATTAAAAATTCTGTGATACCAAAAAGATTACTGTTAAAAAATATTTTACCATTTGGTAAAATAAAAGCTTGGTTTACTTTTAGCATCCTAAACTGAATATTTAAAAATAACTCTTTCCCTAAGAAGTGAGAAAAATTACTGATCCTAATTCAGGTTTAAATTATGCAGATTTGACTATACTTATTACTGCCGTTAACTTATTCCATTGCTGTATGAAACAATGTAACTTTCTACATTCTTGATCATCATTTCTCATACAAACTAGGATATGTTGGATGGAGCATCAACCGTAATTCCCTTTTCTTCATGTTCCCTGACTATGAATAATTGGTTTGGCGGTATTCTTATGTAACGGCTTACATAAGATAAGAGTACTCCTACTGCTGACAGATAACTTAAAACAAAAACTATATTTTCTTAAATTCTCTACATTCTTAATCTAATTTAAATACTGTTTCTCCATAATGTATTGGCCAAAAATATGGAGCTGAATCATGATTTGGCAGATTCTTGATGGTAGAAAGAATTTAATGGATTATGTATTTTTATTTGGTGCTACAGACCTTTAAAATTAATAGTCTACAACACAACTCCATCCAAGGCGTGCATGATTGTCCCAGCTTGTACCTGCGCTCCTTGGGAGCACTTACCGAGTCATTGTTTTCATAGCACTTTCTCGTTATACAATTAACGGGCTTTGGTGAGCAACACCAAACGTGGGTGTATAAGTTATAGTGTTCCGGCTGGTGTTCCACTATGAGTGGAACACCAGCAGGTGGATTGCAAGGAGTGTAATGTTGTATTAAACTCAGGTGTGCGTTGTGAGACGCGCTGTCCGCCGGGGCGCTTTGGTGACAAGTGCAGTGAGGACTGTCCTTGTGGAGCCGGCGGCTTCTGTGACCAGCGCACTGGTGAATGTGCTTGTCCGCGCGGCTGGAGCGGCCCCCAGTGTGAGCGGCCCTGCCCCAGCGGCACTTTTGGGCTTGGCTGCAAGGAAATTTGTCCCCCCACATCGCATGGTCCGTTTTTTATTAGTTATTTTTAATTTACTTATATATATTTTTTATCCAATTTTATTTCATCCCAGAATTAAAAAGGCAAATTATTTTTATGTTATCTTTTATACATCTGAATGCTAAAGCACTATTTATAGGAGCGATATATCGCAAAACTGCCCAATTTTTAAAGAGAGACAGAATTATACTTACATACATAATTATTGTATACAGCCCTCCAATAGCACAATTTTTTATTTTTCATATTACGGTCCCTTTTATATTGTTATTTTGGGTTGAATCGCCTCTTACGATTAAATGGACCAGGCCTCGGAAGCATCTGGCTAATTATCCGATTTTATGAAAATGTAACGAGAGGGTTGACTGTAACTATTTCATTTCAATGAGTTTTGATGTTTTGAAGCATTGTTATTGTTATGAACTTGTTTTAAGAGATGATTACAGGGTATACCTGTATACATATATAACTGTGTCCTTCTTTAAATGTTGAGCAATTTTGCAATTAATATTGTGAGTAGCACTTTAATAACTTATTTAATTTAAAAAAAAAATTATTAGCTAGTTACTTTTTTAATTCTGGTATTAATTTGTGTTATAATGTATTTATTGTGATTGTTAGGCCAGTAAAATTGAGAGGAACGGCTTAGGTTTTTTTTTGTCCTATTGAATAATACTCGCAGGTGCGAATCACCAAAATGTTTAAATAATAGTAAAAAAAATGGTTTTGAAGGTTTTGTGCATTTTTAAATGATCAAATGTATCTTAGCAGATTGTCTATTTTGAAAATAAACCAAAAATGAGAAGTTGTTCAAAAGACAAATTGAACATACAGACAATATTATTATTAAAATAGAACATGGTCGGCCCACTTTAATTAAAAATACAGTTTCGGACACCTATCACATCTAATCATTTCAATAATAAATTCTCATAATTCTAAAAGAATTAAATGTTAAATGTCAATTTCAAAAATTGTTTTTTCCTTTGAATCTCTTGATGATTTGATAGTATCAGTATTTACCATTATTTCACTATAACTACAAATAAAATATTAAACTGGTGACTTTCTAAATTGATTTTACTATTTTTTTAAATAGTAATTTTTCTGTGACACATATCATATTAGTAAATTAATAGTTCTATAATGATATTTAGTCTATAAAAAATAAAAGTCTCTAAATTTAAAACGGTGTTCTATCTGTTTTTGAATAAATGATAGGAGTTTAATTATTTATTTTTACAGTTATCATACACTCCAACAAATACATTATTCACTATATGCATTATGATTTTATTTTAAAATATTGTTTTCATTGATTTATTATTCCAAATTTATATTTTCCCTCATAAAATATTTTTAAAAACTTATTTTATTTCTTTAAAAAGTTTCCGGTTTCCTATTTCCTGTGTTTAAAAGACAAGATATTCATTAACTTATTCAATTTGTATTTATAATTTACTTCCTGCGTCCATCTACCTTTACGGTTATGTTGACATTTTTTCTTTACGCCTCCCTTTTAGACAATTCCCCATGTGATCACATCACGGGCCGATACAAGTGCCGCACCGGCTATATAGGCATGACTTGTGAGCATCCTTGTCCAGTTGGAACTTATGGTCCGGATTGTCTCAACAAGTGTGTCTGTAAAAATGGCGGCGACTGCCATCACGAAACAGGTAAAACATCTGAAACAAAATAATGTTCTAATGCTAACCTACTAACTGTGTTACATTTCAGTGTTAACTCAATAACTAAACTTGGCTTAGATTTGAACATTGTTTGCACTCTTCATGATGGTATGATTCTAGGGCAAATAGTGAATGTTTTCCCCTTTCTTCTTGTATAGACAGACAACTGCGTAGTGTGCTTTGTACACGCTCTACATGAAATTTTTTTTTTTTTTTTGTAAAACTTATTAAATTAATACCTATTATTTTGGATTTTGGTGCGCCGATAAATTCAAAGAAGATCTTTTATGGGCTATAGGTGAGAAAAGGTTACAGAGCATTAATATATATGATGTGCTATGATACTAATATATACTTCTATATATTAGTATCATTTGCTGCATATTTAATTAGTCATTACTAGAGACCCCTATTTTTAGCATCTATTTTTTTCAAAATTAGTTCTATGGAGCATTTAAAAACATGGATTTTTGCATCTATTTTAGCATCTATTTTAGCATCTATTTTAGCATCTATTTTTGTATGACACAAACATCAAATAATTATCAATTACAATTAGTTTTACATTAGTTTTAACATTTTGTAAATAAAATATTGATAAATATACATAAATATTATAAATAATTATTAAACATACTAATACATTTAACAAAATAATACAAAAATAGGGCAATCATCAAAATATATTATATACTCTATTTATTGTATATTTATGTTTCTAAATATTTGTAAAAAATAATTGGAATTTCGATTCTGTATTTAAATAAATAAATATTATAAATTCAATTATTTAAATTTTCAGGAATGAACTCTAATAGTCACCAAGTTCATTTATAGGAAATTTGAGGAAAAACTAAGTTGTTTGTTTAGTCTCCATAATAGAAATAAAAATAAAAATCGAACTAATATTCCTTAAAATAAATCACGGAGCATGTTTCAATGGATGAATTTTTTAGATTAATGCGACAATCAGTTACTATTAAATAAGATTTGCTGAAGAATATTTCAACATCAACACTATTTAATGGACACCAATTTGATTTGATAGCAGTGCAATTAAAATTTTCATTCTTTACTTTTGCGGCCAACAAAAGTTAATATCAAAAAAAAAAACTGGTTTTAAATCACTTTTTATAATTTCCAAAATTTTGATATCCTTCTATACATTGAGATTCTGATAATAAATTAAATAATAGCAAGTTCTTGTTTAACATTAATGGTACATTTGAACCTGCTACTGATGGATTAAAAAGTTGAGAAGTCTCATAATACAAATTGGTCTTATTTATCACTAAATGAGACTCAAGTTTAAGAAGACTATTTTAGCAGTTTCAGTTAAATAAATTCCAGTTTCTTTTTTTATTGTTTCAGTAGTGAATGAAATTATTTCTAATGTTTCAACAGAAAAAACTCCATTTATATGATTTTGTAGGCTGTTTTATGTCGTCAATTTCCTCCCATAATAAATGTGCGAAAGGATATGTATGGGCAATGATACCGGTGTAAAAATATTGTCATAGGCGATGTAAAGTGTGTCCATGTAAGATAGGTATGTAAAATCTATCATTTTATATTTATAATGGTGAAATTCATTTCATAAAACAAGCAAATTGAGATTTTAGCATCTATTTGCATATTCTATGAAGTTAGCATTTATTAGCATCTATTCCGAATTTTAGCATCTATTTCGCATCTATTTCAAAATGCTAAAAATACGGGTCTCTAGTCATTACCAATTTATGCTCTATCATTTTATTTGTTTGTTTTGTAAAATATGTATTTTTAATTGATCAATAGGAAGGCTGTATTTACTCCGCGACAACAGCACATTGTCGCTAGCAATAAAGGATGACTAGTTTATTTCCTGTAAAGTTGAGTCATTTGTGCAGTACTCTAACAAGCAGTTATCTAATATTTACATATGGATTTTCATATGCGCTGGTTACGTTTGTTTAATATTGGTTTTGGCAGCTGATGTGGTAAAGAGTCTTTGTTGGGAACTTTTGTTTTTGTAATATTCTGAAATTGTTATGTTTCATTTGTTTTGTAGGTGTCTGTTCTTGCTACCCGGGGTGGACTGGTCCGACTTGCTCCGTGCCGTGTCTCAAGGGTACCTGGGGCCTCGGCTGCCGCCAGAAGTGCTCCTGCAACGACCACGGCTCCTGCCGCGCTCACGACGGCCAGTGCCGCTGCTTGGCCGGGTATACGGGACCCTACTGTAATGAAAGTAAGACACCACAATATTTTTACACCTTTAACCCTTTCGCATCGGTAGCTGATCTATGCCGTGTAAGATTCCCCTACCGTTGACATCGGTAGCCGTGATATATCGTTTTGCTACTTTCTCAGAATAGTTTTTTATGTTTTATTTTATTTAAAAAATAAAGAAAGTAGAAAATTAACTTTTTATCCTTTACATATTAATACCATTTTTTAAATTTATTTAAAAGGCACATTTCTTATATAAAAATATAAATGATTTTACTATTATGACACCTCATTTAAATTATTATAATTTGAAAATACAATACATTCCATTTCACTTAACCCTTTCGCATCGGTTGTCAGCATATGTCGTCATAAGATTCCCCGACCGTTCACATTGGTAGCCGTGATATATCGTTTTGCTACTTTCTTAAAATAGTTTTTTATGCATCATCTGATAGCTAAAGGATACAAGAACCAATGTGATATATGAAAATAGACCAGATAATTACATTTATGCTTCAAATACTAGTTTTATAATTGACAGTATAATTTCTATTCCACCAAGCCATAATGAAAGGATTAATAAGTTTTGTCAGTAGCAATGTGAAAATACATGAAATATTACAAAATAATTTAAATGTAATTTATTATTAAATGTCCATTAAGTAGGATGACCTCAGATTTAGAAAAGGTGAGATATCAATACACACAAGAATACGAAACAGGGAATAAATTTCTGCGTAGTATCTGAATTTCCATTTTAAAAGTAACATAAAATTTGACTTTCATGTTAATTATTTTCAGTTTGCCCTGAGGGTTTTTATGGCGAAAATTGCATTCAACCCTGTCAGTGTTCTTCTGAGCAGTACGTCTGCCACCCGGCGCGAGGCTGCGTCTGCCGCCAGGGCTTCACTGGCGAAGCTTGTCTGCAACGTTCCAGCGACACCCTCGTGGGGAGCGATGAAACCAGTAAGCATCGTCCTACTTAATCTCTCTTCTATCTTATTCGGTCAAGTCACCTGTTTATTCTTCACCTTGTCTCACTTCTCCATCACAAAGTACAACCAATTATATTCTACAAGTGACAATCATTCAGTCTGAAAAAAAGCTTCGCTTTGTGCTTTTTCTTAATGTTTATTGACTGAAAGAGTTTTCTATGACAAAATTGTTGTTTCATTTTCAGCCAACAGTGGTGCAATAGTATCCGGCTTGTTGGTGGCGCTGATGCTGGTGGGAGTGATTGTTGGGCTGCTGCTGTATTACCGCCGGAGAGTCTCCAACCTCAAGGAAGAGATATCTAACGTCAAGTACATCGCCGATCCGCACTCCCAACCAGGTAAATAAGCCAATTGAAATTAATAATATCTAAAATTTAAATATGGTCATTAGAAATATCATCCAGAAACCTCTGACAGCCGCCCCTATTCAGCTTTGATTTTAATATATTATGTTGTCATCCTTTGTCCTGGGTGATAATAGTCATCAACAGTTAAAGCGATTACGATTTAGTCAATTATTTTGGTAGGCTGTTGAATAACTTGAATCTCTTAAAATGTTATTCAGCAAAAAGTAAATGTACATTGCTCAATGTTTAACAATAACGTCACCATAAGATCGCCACAGATGTTTATTTATTTGTTGAACAGAACCTAAGTTCCAAGATGTACATAAAGATTTTGTTCATAGTTCAATTTAAAAGTTTTTATCGATTTATTTCTTAGCTCTAAAATACCCCCGGTTGGTGTGAATTTGATCCCTTACCCGTAAAATGACAGTCATATCCTATCAATCAAAATTAGACGAAAGTCGTCCCGTAAAGATCACCCATTTATAGTGAATTCCTGTAATAATAAGGATGATGCATGAATATCGGGCTGTAGTCTATTACGTTGGAACTTCAAGATAAAAGTCTTATTTATTACCAATTTATTTATTATCTTACTTAAATAAAAAGTCTTAGTTATTGAACATTCGAAACGGATTTCAAATTGAATGCCATATTAAATATATTTTCTTTGTTTAATTATTTTTTCTAACCTTAACTAAACCCACATCACAATCATTCCACATTTCAGATCGGCATCATTTTGATAATCCGTTGTATCCTTACCAAGGCGGGAACCGAACCGACCGAGACGATACCGCGGGCCTCATCAACAATGTCTCCGACCACATCATAAACGATCTCTCGGCCAAGCAGAACAATACGGACTTTGAGAAACTCAAAATCTTCGCGGCCGGATCTTCAGGCGATGACTGTGAGTATAATAAATACAAATATTGCCATATTTTAAAAATAAACCTATCTTTCTGATTTCTTAAGTAATCTCTTATTAGTATTTCTGTACCTGAAATACCACTCTCTATGGTGATGTCACTCAATAGACATTTGAATAATAATTATTTTAGTTTACAAATAACATTTTTTTTATATGAAATGATGTTTTTACAATAAAATATAGGCTTTGTTGAATTGTTATTATCAAATATGTTTGACACTCGGTGTAAACATTAAAAAAAACTCTTTAGCACCACTGTTGACATTATTATTTACTTTTATTAAAGGTTAATTAAATATTCTATTGGATAATTAAATTAACTAACCCAAATATTTTTTCATAATGTGTTGTTGGCTTTCGGTAATTTTGTTTAATTCTGTTTCAGTTTACAATCCTATTATGTCTAAAAATAAAGAAGCTGATTCTACGAATCCCAATGTTTTCAACAATTTCGAAGATGACAAGGAACATGTTTATGATGAAATTAAACATAAAGGTTAGTTCTGTCAATGATATTTTACAACCTACTGTATCTTATGATATAATTTTAGAGGGGGTAAGTTTGGGAATATATGAAAATTTGGAATTCAATAGTTTGTGTGAGTATATTTTAAATCTAAAATAATTAATATGTGTGTAATCGATAATCTAAAACTTACTTTTTTTTTTTCAGAAATGGATTACGATCACTTGAATTTTAGTCGGCCAGCAAGTTCTTGGCGGCCGCACTATCAGTGTGTAGCCGATGGCCTGCAGCCCAAGATGAACAACAGCAAGCAGCGCTCCCCCTCTCCTACAGGCTCCACCAGCAGTGACCCAAAAATGACATAATAATCCCCGGGGTTCTGAGGAAGATAATTAATTGTGATTGGAACTTACGCAAATATTTTTCTGCTGCAGACTTCTAACATTGATGTGACAATCAAAGTGAAGTGTAGATATTAGGTTAAAGGAATCTTCTGATCTGAAAGTAAGAGACTTAAGCTTTCCGTTAGACAATTGGTCAGGTAATAATGATTATTATAAGTTTTAACAATTTTATTATAACATTGAACTGAATATTTTGGCAAATCATTATTGAAGTTTATGCTCCGGAAACTGTTGAAAGTGAGTCACTTTGCTCTGCAGGATATTTAAAAGAACAGTGATGCATTTTTAAATACTCATTTTGTGACTGTTTTCAATCTCTGAAAATAGCCCCGTAAAAAGCAAAAAGAAGAGGTTCATATATTTCTATTATTATTTTAATGTTCAACTTTTCTCCATCAAAATAATTAACATGATAAAGTTTTCTAAATTAATGTTTTTTAAATATATATATTTATACCAGAATAAAGATATTATGAAGATTTTTGTATAAAATGTGTAAAACACTAAACATAATAACCACAAAACTTGATTAGTAATTTTATTATGAATATTAAAACTAAAGATATTTCCTTGTGTTTCACATTTTTCTGATGAGCTACAATGTAGCAGCTACATGTTTAATTCCCCATAGGAACATTACTAATTGCTTAAATTTATTTTATACCAATAATGAAATAAGTTTATATTTTTATGCATTTGATTATCGCTTAAATTTTTAAATATACCCCTTTTTCTTTTATCGTGTTGTCAAGTGAAGTGTTTTTTTTTACTATTAAAGTGACTTGTAAGACTGAACTTTTAAAATGAAAAAGGTTGAAAATAATAGTGATATTTTAGTTTCTAATTTTATGTATACTATTTTTAAGCAATGAAAGTTAATTATTTAATGTTATAGTTTAAAAATAATTGCTAAAAATATATCTTCTGTAACCCAGCTGAGTAGTGAAACCCTGTCTCAAAATCTACTTTTCAAATAATGATTATATCTTTTTTTATAAATACTTTTTCGAAAATAAAATAATATCTGTATTTGTATTATAATTAAAATAGTAAATGCAGTTTAATATTAAAAAAATATGTATGTGGACATAAGCAATAATAATGTTTTATAATGAATTTAAATAAGTCTGAAGTATTTGATGAATTCATATTATTTTGAATAATAAGATTGTAAATTGTTTTAAGCTGAGTGATATAATATATTATGGAAGTAAAAATATTTAGATGTAAAGATGTAGAAGTTTAGAAAGTTACGTGGAATAGTACATTATCAAAATGTTTTTTTCAAATACCACATTTTCTGCTTTTTTTTAAAGCAAAACATGTTAAATATAAAAAAAATATATATATTCAAACCAAAATCTAATGTTTTTATGCAGTGGATTTATGATACTTGGATTGTGTGCTTAATTATCTGTGTCAAAAATAATCTCGCATTAATTATTAATTGCATTTTAGATTTGTTCCTATTGGTCTCTTGGAATTTGCTGAATGGAGAATCCTGTATTCTTGAAAATTCATACTTTTAAAATGAAAACTCAAAAGAAAAAATTAGCACTATTATTGATAGAAAGAAATTCCACATTTATTTTAGTGCATTTCTTTTATCTGTGATTAAATGAATGCTTAAAATGCTCAATAAGTTAAAAAAAGATGCATTAATATATATTATTATAAAATTAATTAAATACTTTTTTGAAACAGTTTTCAAAATAATTTGATAATGTAGTAGTTATGCCATCTTTAAGATACGAAGACTAACTTTTAAATTATAATAATCTTATCAGAAAGTAAGGATAAAATTAATCTTGAATATTAAAATGATTCTTGGATCAAGAAATTCGAAGTGAATGTGAAAGTATAAATAATAAAATTACGCTAATTTTTTTCTATGATTATCTAAAACAAGGTCATTTTTGAATTTGTAAGGAGAATATGGAATATACTCTAAATAAGTTTATCAATGATTTTATATCCTTTATTTGCAATTACTGTTGATGTTAATAAAAAACTATTTCTTATTAATTTTATTCAATAATTAATTTTTATAACAAAGATATATATAACAATTTATAAATAATTATTATTTTCATATTTGCAATTTTTTTCTCTACTCAATAATTTTTATAATTTCGATGCTTGTGAAAATGTTAATTGCATATATTATGCAATTATTATTTCCAATAAATATTGTGCTTCGTTGTTGAATGTTAGCCATTTATAATATCACATATCACTAACTAATAACTGCATCAAGGTTGTTAGTCACTAAGTTTGATATATTTAAGAACTTACGTTCCTTTGAACAGTATGTTTTATATTGTTCTAATATGAAGTAGCACTCAATCTGGTAATAATAAATTGTATTCTATCCTGTCATAATGTTATGATTTAGATAATTATGCCCCTGTGATAGAAGTGGTGTAGTCGACTTTATACTTAATCCATCAGTTTTCTAAGAGAATGATCGCCCACGACCGGCTAACTTCCACTTTGTATGGCATTGTCTCAGTCGCACAAAACTTACAGCCGTGACTTATCTATATGTTCAGTTATTTAAATAACTAAAATAATCAAATAGTACTCCTACAGATATATTATTATACTAAACATTGTATTTGAACCTTTAACCTTTTAGCGGACAAGCGTATAAATATATCAAACGTAAAAAATATCAGGTACAAGTAGAACATCTGAATATGTTGCGCCCTGGAAAGGGCGGGACGTATGTTTTTGTTACATTTTTTCTATGATTTAAAAATATGTACGTCTTAAATGCATTGTATAGGTATATGCACTTTATATATATTTTATACATAAAAATTAGATGTCATTTGAATCTATTTGTTTTTAATTTTGTATTTTCCATTATGCTTTATGTATAAATAGACAAAAAATATATATTTAACAGTCTTTTCATTTAATTTAGGCATAAATAAAAAGTTAAATAATATGAAATTACGTTTCCACCGGGCTTGACGTATTGATACGTCCTAGTGAAAGAGTTCGCGACCATTTTACGTTGTAAAATTAAAACTATGCTTTCCCGGTTAACAGGTTAAGCAACTCGATTATTAAGTTTCATTTCTGTATTATTTAAAAAAATATATCTACTTTTTTCGATAACACTTCTGGATGCAAAGTAATATTACCATGAAAAAATTAAAAATGCAGATGCATTTAAATAGCAATGTGAAGGTATTAGTTTACAGTGACAATGCCATACAAATGCTATGTTACCAGATATAAGCCGATGGGTCATTTATAACGCCGGCTGCTGCACATAATTATTTATTTTGAAATAAATCATCTTTGGTATCATATATATTTGTTTTATTGTTGACTCTTTGAACATTTGTTATGCACTATATTATAGTAAGGGTTCCCAACCTGTAGGTCGCTAATTTATAAAGTCAATATATTGTAATGGATTGTTTCTTCCCTGTTTCAAGCATTGTGATGTTGTCCATTATTAGTGACTAAACAGACAGTGGTTATTATTAATATAAGGCATATCTGCAGACGTTTAATATAATTGTCTAAATAAATCAAGGTAATACTATTGTTTGTCTTTTCAATTTGATGAATCAACAGACCTCATTTCGTGTGCTCAGTTGCTTGTCTTCATGAAATATACTCATTCAGATGCTAAAATCAAGGAAAACTTCCAATTTTGTAGCGGACTTGAAAGTATGAACTACAAAAATTGAAGAAATTATGAGGAAAATATATGCATATTTGAGACTGGAGAATTAAATTGGGAAAACGTCTATGGGATTTGTACGGATGATGCAACATCTATGCTCGGGTCAAAATCTGGCTTTCAGAAAAAAATATAAGAAGTAGTTTCTCAAGCAAAGAAAATACACTGCCTATTCACCGATATGCTTACCAGTAAGACTTCTTTCAATTCCTTTGCAAGAGGTACTACGGCGAAAAGAAATGTTGTGAAGCGTCTTTGAATCGAAAGTTGAAATCGAGTCATTCTTATAAATGTGAGAGAGATAAGAAAACATAACCTTATGGTTTAATTTAATAAAAATAGCTAGGTTGAAAATATTTGTATATCTACATGATATATTGGAACAGAAAATAGGCTTAACCTGAAACTTCGGGGAAAGGCAACAATGATTATAAATTTCACAATAATTTAAATAATTAAATTAATAAGCTAACATAATTTAAAATTCTTTTATCATTAAAAATATATTTGTTGTTTTTTTTAGTTACCTAATTATAAATGGCCTTTTCATTGTATGGGGGTCGTGGGTCAACTGGCTTTTCTAAAAAGAGGTTGCCACCCGAAAAAGGTTAGGAAACTGTGTATATACTATATATTATAATATATTTTACTTTCTTACTTTATGATAAATTTAAAGCTTACTAATATTTCTAATTAGAGTATGACAGTATGAACAAAAATAGCAATGATTCATAAAAAAATAAAATAATACTTGTGGCCTTATGCTCTGTGTTTGTGAACTCATGTGGTGTATAGAATAATAACTGTCTAATCATAACTCATTAGTATGATTTACAGTCCATCAACACTGACTGTAGACAAGGAATATAAATACTTCAATTTCATAAGTCATGAAACTCATCATAACCTGTAATGGATAAATAAAAAAGGAAAAAATTAACATTACTGGATTTATAATTTTGTAGTTTTTACAAGATTTACGATATTATTACTAATAAACGACTATGCTTATAATTATAACTGCAAAACAGTTGAAAACATAAATACGTTATTTTTATATATATTTTGTTGATAATTTATAATATAATATTTTTATCACATAATGTTGTAATTGTTAATAAAAAGAACATAATTATTGTTTACATAATGGAATGGATTTACAATAACAAATAAAATCATGTCATCACTAAGTTTACTTTACAAGGAAAAAATAATAATCCTTAAAAATAATTGTGAGGTATAAAGTTTGACAAAATCTGAGATTCACTGTCGTCTGCATAAATAAATAATATTAACATTAAAACATGACTAGAATAATACGTAATGCTATTTATCAATCTGCCGATAATATGTCTAGAACTTTAGAGATTACATTGGGGTTCCTGTATGCAATTATCCCACCTTTATTGCACCATTGATTTATTGTGGAATCATTGTCATTCGATTCTGTATTATGAGCGAAGTAAGTAATTTCATCATTGTCGTTTTCATTGGCTGCGGTAGCCAGGGAATATTCCAGGATTCCACCATCCAACGAGTTAAGAATGGCGTGCGGTCCGCAAGTGTCCCACTTGTAGGTGCTGGGCTTGGAGAGGATGTAGGCGTCGGCATGGCCCAGGATGACCATGAGGAGCTTGTAGCCGGCCCCGGCAGACTCCACCAGGTTGTATCCAGCCTGGATGAGCAGTTCCTTGAGGTCGGTGCTCTCGCTAGAGCTGATGCATATTGTGGAAGTCGGTTTGTCGTCGGGTTTCGATGGTGAATCTTTGTAAGGATTGAAGAATATTCTTTTACCCAAGTAGCTTATTCCCCATAAGCATCTGCCTTTTGAGCTGTAAAAAAAGATTAAATCAATTTTCCTTTTTTTTTTTTTAGTTTTAATTAGAACTACTTAGGAAGTCTAATCGGGCTAGATGTGATTAAAAGTGAAGTCCCTTCATAGAAAAGTCTATGCAGCACATGCACGGCAGAAGAGAAACGGAGAAAACATGTAAGGTTAGAAAGAGTGTGAGTTTTCTATAAATAAAAAATAACAAATAAAAACCAAATAAGCATCAAAACCTACTAAAGAAGGAAATAGATGATTTTGAGTCAGGCGGGAGGTGTTAAAAGAACATGTTGGATAACATAACCTCTCGGCGACTCTAAATATACTGGATGGATCAAAAGTAGGTTAGGTGATGACACAATAAATATAGAATTTGAATGTCACAGATACATTTCTAGCAATAACTAATAAAATTGTCAATGAATGCAAAAATAGCAATGTACAAGAAGTATCAATTCTGAGGATAAGAGTCTCGGATTTTTTTTTGCTTGCTTTAAATTTTTACTTATATTATACAGGAAATACAAAAAAAAACAAGACTCAATAAATGACATTTGTAGGTTTAGTTGTCAGTTTTCGCTCAAAAATAAATTATATTGTAATATATTTTTTTATCTATTGGACTTTAAGTTACAAACTAGTTCAATTAGTATTATTTACCCGTCATAAAAAGGCTGATTGAGCACTCCAATAACTGGCTGGCCGGTGTGGCGATCAAACACTCCAATAAGGACCGTGACACACTGCAGCCCCGACAAGCTGATGCTCCCGATGCTGATGGACTCTCCGTCACCACTTATGTATTCAGCGGTGGAATCTATAAAAATAAAATTCGAAATAATAACTCTGGTAGCTTACTTTAACATCAGATATAAAAATGAAGATTCTTTAGAATTTATTCCACAAATATATATTTTTTTGATGACATGTTTCAGCCAGGTCGGATGGCCATTTTCAAGAAAAAATCGAAATACTTTAACATCATTTATTCAACAATGTCAGGCGGTTAGGCTGCAGTCTGGAGAAGTTGGCGGATCAACACGCCATGTTAGGATGCATTTGAATGTCTTTAACCCTTCAGATACGGCGTGTCTATATATCGGCATTACATTTTATATCGCTAGAGTGCGGCGTGCCGATATATAGCCAAGGCCATACAAAACCGCTCATGCTATGTAACGATACAAAACTTGATTAACACATTGATAAACACATGGAGAGACAGAACTTAAGCCTAGACTTAAAAACTCAAACACAATCGATCCCCAATGGCTGAGTCCATAGCAGGTATTGATAATGATGATCGCAGAGGGAGAGGGACGGTGTTTTTAAATCCTAATGGGAGTTAGGTAAAAGCTCTGAAAAATACCTATAGGATCTATCCAAACTCCTAGATCTTTGACTGGTATGTCTAAGTTGAGGCAGCTGCTGATCTGCGAATTAATGTCATCCATGAGAATGTCCTTGTGCACTTCAGCGGCCAGCAAGGCGGCCGCGCGAGCGTCCCCTCCCAGCACCGCGGCCAGCAGCTCGGCCGTCTGCTCTTCGCTCTCCCGAACCTCCACGGTGATGGTCTCCCCGAGTGTGTTGGAGAACTTATTGCTCTCTTCCCCATGAATGTGATCCGCCAATTCGGAAAACTAAAAAGTGTAAAATCATATTTTAACCGATAACAATCAATTTATTCTCATGTTGTAGATTTGGGTTAGTCAGTTACAATATAATAATAATTATATCTGAAACGAAAAAATGTATTGCATTGAATAGTTTATTCATAAATGCAGATTTCTTTTGAAGTGAAATTGATATTATACAGTTTTGTTTATCATACTGCAAAAATAATTAATTGCAGATGTTAATAGCTAAACAATGTTATGTTTTATTGTGATCAGATTAGAAACTTAATCGCCCAATGCAGCGAGAGCTTTTAAGGTCACCCATGTTTGTTTGTTATTCATAAGTGTTATTACTTGAGCCCCAATAAAGATCAGAGTGGAAGGCCTTGAAAGGCTTTGGAAAGTAAGCCACTTCACCATTAAACTAAACACACCCACACAGAATTCTTATCTGGAGAGAATTCATATAATAAATGCTCCACCATGATGCGATACTAAATTTAACATTTTATTTGTTCAATCATGTGAATATTCTATTTTAATCTGTATATATAAATATCAATGTTTGGATAAATGCTCTCTATATATAATACATACTTATGTATGATATTATATAATATAATTATGAGACTGTGAATCTATTGGTGAAAAATTGTGTTGACCTGCATATATGTGTATGATTGTGTATGGGATAGAAAATGGAAATTAAGCTTAATTTGCAACATAATATTATCCAATACCCGCAATCAAGTAAATGACCACCACGGATGGAAAAATAAGCTCTTTAACATAAAAAAGTTTTACTTTTGAAAATAATGTAAAATAACTCAGTTGTGAGTGTGGCTATTTTTCATAAGCGATCATATATATTTAAAAAATGACAGTTTTTAATATCTTAAATTAATTATTATAATATACAATTAAAATACATGAGACACTTGGGTACCACCTTATGGCAAGGGTTACGGTCGTTTGTGTTCACTGCACGTGTAGAATGCAACAGTAATCGAGATAAAACAGATATGCTAAGTATGCAATATAAATGCATTCATTAATGTTTCAAGATTAAGAAACTATAAAAGTGATGGCCCCAGAAGTAGTCAACAAACGCGAGAGTATAATTAATAAATTTAAAGAGAATTTCAGTGCATACCTTCTGTCCCAGTTCGTATCTAACGGTCTCTTGAATGAGGACATCGGCCAAGGTTTTAAAATCCTGAACGAATCTAGGATTGGCGTCCTTCGATCCTTTCTCCTGAACCAACAGAGAAAACAGCTCTTTCTCTCTTCGACAAGCACGAGCGATGTTGGAGGCCTTCTCCGACACGGCGATAAGTGACTGCAGTAAGTCGGTCATAGCGAATAATTTAATTATTTACCCAAATATAGTAAAAACATGTAATTCGAATGCGACCAAGTTAGGAGGTATATTTCGTCAAGGACCGAAGTGTTTGCGGATTTATCGCTTGCGGCTGTGCTTGTGCGTCACTGGAACAACCTTTCGTAAACGTTAAGTGTATTAATACTAGTTTCACTTTCATATTTCTAATCCGAGAAGCCCTTCACCACAACGTCACAACTCGCAACCGAATGTCAAATTGAAAATGTTGCCACAACTATACTAGTACAGTAGAAAAAAATGCTAGTAAATAATAATATAAAGTAAATAGCTGACGGTAGGTATTTATAATTTTTATAGTGCGCGGGATTTCCACAAACCACAGCTTGCTGACTTCATTAATTTTCAAAAATATGCAATATTATGTTTGTGCACAAAAATTCCAGCGCTTTTTTTTTGCAGAAGACCGATGATCTCGGCTTATGATTACCAATAGCAAGTATGCTGATAAGTTAGAAATCTTTAATATAAGGGTGCTGAATAAAAATCTTGATCCCGAGAATGATACGAGAAACTTCGAGAATGAAACAGAATAAAAAGCTGTCAGTAGACTCAGGCTTCAGTGGGAGGATGACAAACAATATTAACTCTAATGACTAATGGTAGGTTTAACGGATGACAAGTCGTTGGACGCGAAAGCTACTGCGTTATGGACTGCAGTGCCATTAATTAGCCACAATTATTCACACCATTATTGCACACACTATTTTGAAGGTATTTTTTTTAAATGCACAAATATATGGCATACAATATTCCATGGTTGATATGGTGCCTACCTTTTAAAAATTTAGCTAAATGCTAAAATTAATCTTACTATGATATAAACTATAATACTCCTGAAATCAACACACAATTTCGTGTGCCAAAATATTAGAATAATTGAGAAAAATTATGTTTTACCGGATTTTTTTTTCGCCCTAAAGTCTAGACTTAAATGTCCTATTTGGGTCATCTTTCTCTTTCATTCCTTAGCCCAAGACAATGATAAAGCACTGTGGTGCAATGTGAGATAATCAGGCCCACCTTATTTGTAAATTATCAATTTTATTACTTAAATATACATATACTAAACATAAAATTCTTTCTTCAACGCGTCAATCCAAGCACAAAAATAACGGCAGAAGCGGGATGCGAACCGCGGACCCTGGAAACTAACTATGCCCAGGCACTCATACCGCTCGGCGAGCGTTTGAGTGCCTGTTACAAGTTTTTTTTTTATGTAAACTCATACAGGAGAATACCGACAGATGGTGATAGTAATTCTGAAGTCTCATCTGTCGAATTCTATGACGCTTACCATGCTGCATATGGCTAAGCGCTCCATGTGGAGTGTTGATCCGCCAACGTAGACTACAGCCCGAGATTCACGCATCATCCTTATAATTACAGGAATTTACTATGAATGGGTGGTCTTCACAGGATGACTTTCGTCTACCGCCAATTTTAATTAATAGGCTTCGACTGGCATTTTACGGGTGAGGGCTCAAATTCACACAAACCGGGGGTATTTTAGAGCTCAGAAATAGATTTAAAATTCTTTTTTTTAAATCTCCCTTAGGGATCGAATCCTCGACCTTTCGGTTGGGAAGCAAACGCTTTGAGCATTGAGCTATAGCCGCGGGTAAAATAATGGTATTGCATAATTAAAATGATTATTTTCATGTAATAAGTAAATATAATTTGGTTTAACACTGTGTTGTTGGGAAACAGAGCAAATACTATATAATATGTGCTCATTTAATCATTTGAGATGACATTGTTATCTCACCTATTCACACAATGCTAGGATAAAATAAATTACAGATGCTTTAGATAACTACGTATTTAGTACTGGAAGAGACATACATTGATGTTTCATAATATTTTATTCACCATGACTTGACGTAATTAAAAGTTTGGTGTTCATACTAAAATAATCTTTTATTTTTGTAATTTTTTTTTTTTTGATGCAATATTTTAAAATTGTAATTAATCTGAGTTAGTTTGAATATGGAGGATAGTGATACACTGTTTGATAGAGTGTTGCACTCTGTGGGAGATGAAGGACCATTTCAAAGGCGGTATAATTTAATTTTTAATTTCCTTCTCGCTACTTCAACAACTATGGTGTATATGAACATTATCCTTGCCCTGACTGCGCCTGACCATTGGTGCCACGTTCCAGGGAGAGAAGAAAATGTCTCCATAGAAGATTGGAAGATAGCCACATTACCCCTGTAAGACATTATATTTATTATTTGATTAAGGAGATTCATTCGAAAGCTGCTGTAAGTTTTCCATGAAATAATAATTTCAAGCTACTTCGGGTAGATTCTTGGAGTCAGTTAGACATAAATTCATAGTAGATACTGACATCATTCTTATAATTGTAGTATTTTGATTTAATTATCCACGACATAATAATCAAATGTTTTAAACAGGAAACCACTAAAAAATAGTTTAAAGACATTAAGAAAAAATGATTGTAATTGGTTCTAGAGAAATAAATCCATACGGACAAGAAGTCCCAAGTTCTTGTCTGATGTATCAACAGGATGATGCTGCAAATGAACAATCAACAGATAATGTAACTGGTATGTCATTTTTATAATATTATGAGTTATCGCTACAAAAAACTGACCCTGACACCACTGTCTCAAAACAATTGATTGGTCTATAGCTAATTTTAGTTCATAGGATATGACTGTCATTTTCACAGGCTTTTATAAACAAACTAAGAAACATTTATTTAATGTACTATTTATAAGGCTTCAAATGTTTGGAGTAAGTTATTTATCATATTTTAGCTTGTCAATATGGATACGAATATGACACCACTTGGTATGCAAACACCGCAACTTCCTCTCAAGACTGGGTCTGCGATAAAAACCTTTACCCCAGCAACATCCTTGCATCAGCCAGACTGGGAGAAGTGCTCGCCGGATTCGTTGTTGGATATCTAGGTGACACGTATGTTAACTTTTAAATATAATAAAGTCATAAAATAAATAATTATATTTTAAGTTATTTGTCTTATTATTCAACTATCATTGTTTTCTTTATGTTATTGTCCAATTCTTATAAAACTGAAAGCATCATCATCAACGTAAATCTTGAAACGAAAGTAATATAAACTGGTTTGTGATGATTCTTTAATTAAAGTAGCTGTCTTGTTAAACATGGGAAATTCTTGGACGCATAAATCATTACATACACCGTGTGGGACTTTTTAAGTCCTTACTACGTCCTGACTAAGTCCTTAGTACGTTCTTACTACGTCCTTACTACTCTTACTCTTACTAAGTCCTTACTACTCATACATATGTGGGACTTTTTAAGTCCCTTACTATACGGTCATATTATTTATATATTCATGTTACTGCATGCACGATATTTTTTATAATGTGTTTTGGCCATCCAGTAAATTATTTGATCTTCTTTATGTAGTTTAAGGCGATTAAACAATCAATTATATTGAAAACATTATGAATTTCGCATGTTCATTAGTAGGGAATATTGTGCAATGTTGCATTAGTCCCGCTGAAGGGTTGCCATAATGAAGTATTTCTTAATCTTCTTTTTGGCGAGACTCTGGAATATCCTCAATGAAAATTAAAAATATATATTATGAGGGTAAGGCTGTGGAATAAATAAATAAATATATTTATATCTTTGGTGCATTAATTATATTAATACATAAACTCTTTTAGGATCGGCCGACGGCCTGTGTTTGTGATCGCCATCATACTCTCGAGTGCCGGCAGACTCGCGTCTCCATTTCTTGTGTCATGGTATCCACTGTTCATGGCCGCATCGATACTGGCGACTCTACCTTCAGTAGCAGCCGCTTCAGCCTGCTTGGTCATTACTATGGAACTGTCTCCAACCGAGGACCGAGCGTTTGTCCTGCAGCTTCAGAACTTTGGCTGGACGACCGGCCTGTGTTTGTTGCCCTTGTTGCATTGGGCGTGTGGAGACTGGCTGGTGTACATCATCGCCAGCACTGCTCCTATACTCATCTACATACCACTCACAATGTGAGTTAACTCCTTTTATCTAACATTAAAATTAATTAAAAAGGGCGATTAGCATTTAAAAGTGAAAACAATGTCACTTTGAATACCTGTAAAACAAATATAAGAATGCAACTTGATTTTTAAATTTAAGTTAATAATAAGGTAATACATGTTTTGTTGACATTTGTAATTTTGTAACTAAAGCAAAATAAAACATTCTTGTTCAGGTTTTTTTTTAACAACTGATTGAATTATGGTCTGTCGTAATGGCTATAATGGCTACATAGAAATCTGGAATAATCTGATAGCAGTAGGTTGAGGCAGGATAAGTGAACCAGGTACACTGTATTATTTAAATACAAACAGATTATGTTTACACATTCATGTTAATCGTAATTTGTAGACTTCTGGTGGAGTCACCTCGCTGGTTGCTCAGCAGAGGCCGGGTGGCTGAATGTCTGCAGCAGCTGCAGGTCATAGCCAAGGTTAACGGAACACGACTGTCTCCAGATTCAGCATTGCTGCTCCAGAACACGGCCACTAAACCAGAGAAGACTTATGGAATAGGCAGCTTGTTCTCTGGCTGGCGATTAGCTAAAAACACTTTACTTATGGTTATATGCTGGTAATTATTTTAATTAAAATATTATTACATTTTAGTATAAAAAGTATTGATTGAAGTATCAAATACAAGTAAATCAACACTAGTATTTTTTCCATAATGTAACAGTTGATACACTATCATAAACATCAACAGTCCAAAAAACCCAATAAAAATAATATGAAGAACATCAGTTGGATTTTTGTGTTTAACCATTAGAAATCGTGACGTTTTAAATCTCAATATATATCATACATTGATAATAATCAAATAATCAATAGAAACATATAATCTTTTTCAAAGATACTCAAATTCTAACACGCGGTCCGCGGAATGCCTTAATAAATTTTAACTACCTGTTTCCATCCCCCAGCACTGACATGCTTGACATTATTTAATACAAAATTATAATTTCCAGGATGTGTTGTATCTTAAGCTACAATACATTGGTTCTGAATGTGACCAGTTTGAGTGGGAATCCCTACATGAATTTCTTTTACCAATCAGTGGCAGAGCTGCCATCTTACTTGGTCGGAAGAGTATTCTGTGATTGGCTCGGCCGGCGCTTTACCGGCGCTTCTGGATTTTTGCTAAGCGCCATGTCATTTATAATCGTCATTTTTACTATGCAAGGTAAGTAATCACAGATAGATTCTGAGATAGAGAAAGAGGGAAACATTTGAATGATTAGCAAATACACTAACATATATATCAATTAATTTGGTTAATAATGCTTTAGTATGTGTTCAATAAAATTTATGCCATTGATATATTACTGAATTATGTTTTTTGCAGATAGTGACATGATATGGTTACAGGTTGCATTAAATGTATTTGCAAAGTTTGCGATATCCATTTCATATTTTTCAACTGCATTACAAGCACTTGAAATTTATCCAACAAACGTTAGGCAAAGTGGCAACTCTCTGGGAGCCGTGGCCGGAAATGTAATGAGTATTCTTGCTCCGTATATCGTCTATCTGGTAAATTTCATTTTATTCATGTTATAAAGTTAAGGATAACTGTCAATTCTTGATGATTTATATTATAAATATAATGTACTTTGAGGAGCTGCGGGAGGCAGAGCTGACATGGGATGAGGCGAGGACCGTATCATCTGATCCATTAATTTTGTGATGCCAGTCCTCTTTCATCTTCTGATTCTTCAGCGCCGAAAATGGAAAATGAAAGAACAAAGTGAGAGCAATTTTTGGTGACCATATTTTCCATATGGAATGAATACGGGAAGAAAATAAAATGCGTTTTATTTTCTTAAAAACAGCTCGAGATGTCTTCGTAATGAGATTTAGTGGATAATTAAATATTTATAATTATAATTTATTTAATTAAATTTAAATCGCGGTTATAATATTCTCCTTAGGGCTTATTTACATTTACCTGCTTATATTATTTACTTTTCCATATTTTTATACTGGAACATTTTGTTATGGGATGTCCTACGAAATGCGATATGCCCAGTAACTAAAATAAATAATGTTGTATTATTATGTATTATGACATATTTTTCAGGGAACAACAATGGACGCCAGAATCCCATATGCTATATTATCTTTAATTTGTTTATTGGGAGCGACGATTGAGATTTTCCTGCCGGAAACATTGCACGAGAGACTACCGGAGACAGTGCAAGAAGCGCGCAAGTTTGGTGCTGACCAACAATATTTCAGCTTTCCTCGCAAAAAGAGGGATCTCTATGTCTTAGCCAATATGAAAATTCTGCACCATCGCATAAGTGAGAATTATGACAAAGAAAATCTAGAAGTTGAGGAGCATAATATTTGAAATAAAAATACAATAAAAATATCTCTTCAAAATATATTTTGTAATATCATTTGGAGAGTACATTTAAGAAATGTGTTTTTACTTGTTTATTATCTATGTTTCCTCTTTTTATTTCTGTCATCATCACTGCTGCTTTCACTGCTTTCACTTGAAGAACTGCTGCTCTCACTGCTGGTGGATTCTTTCCGTTTACGTTTTTTTGATTTCTTTTCCTTCTTGACTTTCTTCGTTTTTGAAATCTTGCTCTGGAATGAATAAATGGAAGGGTATGGAAAATGTAATTTATAATGATTGTTAAAAATAATATCATTATTTTTAATCATATGGTGAGGATATATTTATTATTTTACTCACTTTACTTTTATGCTCTTTTTTTATTTTTTTTATTTTGGATTCACTCTTAATGGGGTGATTGTTGGATGTGCTGATAGGGAGCCTCGGCGGCAACCTTACGCCCCCGACTATGAGCTCCTCTGGCGGTGGGGGCTCCTGCTTGACCTGGAGAACAGCCTGAGACAGCGGGGCGCAACCTTCCTCCCGCAGAAGCCTCGTCTCGTCATCAATTGGATTTTTTTTGCCTTCTTTTGGAGCTTTATAATTTTCTACATGATCCACTCTCAGCGTTCGATTCAAAATCTAAAATTATATACAAAAATTATTAGGAAAAACATGATAATATTAACCCTTGCTTTCCGATGATATGTATTTACTAAAACTGGACACTGATAATGATTATTGACACGCGCTCGTGACATGCATCTACGCGAGCAGCAGCACAGACGAGACAGACTTGGAACCGGGAACATGTGCGGCTAGGTAACGTTACTTCAATATGAATTCGGCTGCCGGATTCGTTGTTGGATATCTAGGCGACACAAATGATTAATATTAAATTACGGGTCAATATGCACGCTGAATTTGTTGACATTTACATAAGGTGTTAAAAATACATATCATCAGAGCTCACGGATGTTTTAGGACAGTAAGGGGAAAGTTAAAAATGGATCAAAATATAGTATATATTTATAAAAAATATATACTAAAATATATATGTATATTTATTTAAAAAAAAAGCATTTTTAGCTTTTCTTCTCTTATTAATATTTAATGTATCATAAGATTATATAATTAAAAATAAAATGTAGACGATTATTATTATTGAATTATGATAAATGATCCATTACATGTAGTTAATAATTAGTTAATAATGGACATATAATGTTCCACATCCTATGTTGCTTTAGCGACTAGGTCTCCTTGTCTAGATGACTAAGGCAAAATATATGTTATACATAAATTCTGTGACATTTTCGTCATAAAACCGTTTACTTACTTTTGCAGAATTAAGGTTGTCAACAGCTAGAATTGTAGAACGTTGATCTTCATAACATAGAAAACAAAATCCTTTTTGTTTTCCGGTGTCTTTGTCACGCACTAAGTTTATATTCACCACTTCTCCATATCTACAAATGGACAAGAATTTAATTAATTAAGTCATCAATAGAATCAATCAAGAATTCCTTTATCCATATCCGCTCCCGAGTTGAAGCATGTTCTGACTACTAAACAAGAAGAAGTGTATAAGTTGTTATTAGTAAGTAACCATATTAATAGTAGTCAATCATTTTTTCATGTGGTAGCTGTGTTTCATGATATATCACATAAAAATTTAAATAAAGACTTGCTATACAATTGGTTTTAAATATAACTAGAATGCATTAAGACTTATTTATTAATTTATAATATTCAATTCTTATGAAGGTTTATAAAGATATTTTTAAATCTATCAATTAAAAATATTAATTTTAAGAAAAGGAGAAGCTATATCACAATCAAATATTCTCTGGAATAAAAAACCTAAAAAACAGCAACTTTGGTTTATGCCTGCTCATGATAGCAGCTTTAGAGTAATTAAAATAACAATAAGATTATTTTTCTACAAGCAAGGCATTTTCTTACTGAGAGAAAACACAGATGATATCTCCTTCAGTCAGGTCGTAAGGTAAGCCGCCGATAAATAACCACGCGCTGTCCTTGTACTGATCATGCCATGAAGACTTTCCTCCGAGTCTAATGTCTTGTTCACTTAATTTTTTAATGTTTTTAACATTCCTGTAAAGATAATGTTCAGGAACATTATTACCACACGACATAAAGATAGAAAAAATATTTTCAAAATTAATTTTATAATTTACATACGTCATAGGATTCATAGTAGGTTATTTTTTTAACGGGTATTAATAATATAAAATATTTTGAATCGTAAACAACACGTCAAACATTGGTAACCTCAAAGTGGGATATAAATGTTGAAACTAGCAAAAAATCAACCATACTGCAAACGACTATCGGCAGTAGGTAGTTATGTGAATTTTGATTCCAAACATGAGCTTATAACGATATGGGTTCAATCAAGGGTAAAAAATTAAATTTAAAAAGTTATGCCTTTTGCTGAACACACAGAATTTTATGCATTTGTGTTATTTGACCTTACTCAAAAATTCGTAAAACAAGGTATGAATTTTTTATCTATTTTACTATAAAAATTGATTTTTGAGAATTAAAAAAAATACATTTCGTGAAATTAACAAAAAATATAATTTTTGATATTAAGTTTGATTATACATTTTTTTATCAACGGATTAATTAATAAAACCTCATTTAAATATATAAAGCAAAATAAAAACAAGGCATGTTTTGTAGTTTCCACACGGCACACAAAATGTAAACAATAATTTTGTGTGTACAAACATTCAAGCGCAATTATGGTCTTCGAAAGTCTTGTTTAATTTAATATTATATGTATATACTAGTCAAATGTAGTTTATCAATGTATCAATCTGACATTTATTTATACCTATTGACAAAAAAGACGAAGAAGAAAGCTGTTTAATTCCAAACTGACAGTAATTTCTAAATAGGAAATTTTAAGCCAAGATGAATGTATTGTCACCAGAATTGAGATGGATTGATGGCATATGTTACAGAATAAATGATTCTCATGAAAAGAGGCAGATTGAAGACACTTTCGATCCAATTGGCAAGTAGAGTTTTTTAAAAATAATATTACTCATAACATGAAGTCATTTTGAAATAACATTGTAGTAAACTTTCATAGCTTAAAGTACAGTTACACGTCGGTTTTTTAAAAATATTTTTTTGGTGGTTATTTATGTTGTGTTCATTTCGTCAAATTTAACTTTTCATGTTTCAGAATCTGGACATCAGAACATTGATGACGAAATGGATGACTTAGAGTTTATAACATGTCCCAATGGACGTGTGAAACTATTTTTACATGTTCCACAGTATGTTAATAATTTATCACTTCAATTATAAATTATATTATTAAGAGTAAAAATAATGTAAAGGCTTTTGCAACGATTTATCATGACATTACAGCTATATCGATGCCTATTACTAACCAGAAAGTCCTTTCGCTATATTGGTACTAGTGACTAGTGTTATGTCAATTTTTATTATTGTTTTTCATTTACTTAATTTTCAGATCTTTTCTTGGGAACATCATTGGAACTAAAGGCTCAGCTAAAAAGAGAATTGAGAATGAAACGGGTACTGAAATAAAAGTTCCTTCAAGGGGACACTCTGGTGATACTATCATCACTGGACCTAACGCTAATGTGAGTAAACCTTGTTCCGGTACAAGCGAGCCTATAGACACATGGTATTAAGAATTATTTAGTAGTAAATATTTGATTATTTTGTTAGACGTTTTTTATTGAATGATTATGTTACTACTCAAAATATTATTTTATGATACAAAAATCAAAATATATATGACAAAAGTCTCATTTGACTTATAAGTAATATTCCATTGATGATTTCCTTATAATACACATTTGTATTAACGAGGAGTGTTAAGGCAGATAAATTAAGAAACCTCCACATAACTCTCTATGGACTGACTATATACCTCTATCAGATTCAAACACAAAGAGAGCCTTAATTTGTTTACAAAACAATGTTTCCCTCCCAGTTCTTACCAAGATCGTTCAATATAAATAGCAAGTTAATGTGTTTATGATATATTTTCAGGCAGTGTCCACGGCATACAGGAGAATCAACATGATCATTACAGCAGCCAGGAATAAACAAAGGCCCACTCACTTCATTTCAATACCAATGAATTCAGATGCAATTATGGAACAATTCAATAAATTTAAGGTTAGTCTTAATACTCTAACTGGTAACATAAAATAACACATTATACCTTTGTTACAGTAACATTAACATATTGTTGTCGGAAGACGTAAAAAATACTTTTTTTTAGTCTTGTGCTCAAATGTGGGAAACAAAGGTACGTTTTTTACTCTTTGGTGGTGGGGGTCTTGAATCGAAATAATATATGTTGCGTACTAATGGATTTTGTTGATAAATCATGTTTCAGTTCAAACTCCACATTTTACTACAAATTTATATTTATTATGAATTAAATTTCATCTATTATGGAATTATAAATAAAAATGGAATTCTTTGTTTCGATCGTTCCTTGATGCAGTTCCCGTTAGCTTGGTTTTTTTGTTTGACCTTCAATGCGCAACAATTCTTTTCAACTCGCACAGAGAAATTTTGGGACTTTTCTACCTGACAAAGGGATGAATGGTAGCAATATTTTCTTATAGCTCGGTCGTGGTCATTGAGATCTTATAATTATTTTTATTTCTAAAACCTAAAATGTTTTATCTTGATGAGAATACATCTGATGATGAATTTCGTGTGGATAATTTATCAAATTATTCCTTTGATAGTCACACAGAGAAACTATTGATGGTAGATAGTGAAACGAGTGATTCCAGTAAAAGTGAGATAATCTCGATTCAATGCCGATATTGGTTCCACCATTTCTGCAGTCGCTAATTTCAAGTGATAGCGATTCTTAATCGAGTTCTGATGAAGTTATGACTATTTGGAATACTATTGACAATCCACCAATTCTAGAACCATTTCTGGGATGTGCTGGTTTAAACCCGGAATACAATGTGGAGAAAATTATTCTAGCGGTTGAATTGTTTATTGATGATAATATTTTGAATTTTATGGTGGAAGAATCTAACCGTTACTATCACCAAAACGTCAAACATTTCGAAGAACAAAAAAAAAACATTAAAAATATCACTAAATTATATTGGGTATATCAAAAGTTATAGGCTTTTTAAAAGGTAAAAAAGCTTGTGGGCGAATCAAAAAATCGCCCGCGCCAGGCTGCAATGAGCATAAAACAATTCCCGCAAACAATGTGTTCAAATAGTGACAATTTATTCCAGCAGAATACGAAGAAAGTAAATATTTATCTATGATACTCGCCATTAGTCATTGATTCAATTAATAGGATCTGTCTCACACCCATAAATAATTGGGATTAAAAACTGGCCTGTTTTATTTTGTAAATAAACATAATTTACTCGATATAACGTGACTTTTTAGGAAGAAATACTAACTGCCGGTCTGGCTCAAGGAATAGATCCTTCCATATTTTGTCATCCCAAAAAACTTCATTTGACGCTTGGTATGCTGCATCTTGCAGATAACGAAGAAAGGAAAATAGCCTCAAATTTATTTGAAGAAGCTAAAATAAATATTGTAAAGTAAGTTTTGTTTGTATTTAGTGATAAATTTATTGCAGGAGTGACTAAATATGTTCAATATTTTAATTTGCTAGAGAGTATTTCTGAGAATTTAAGGCTCTCGCATGATGAGTCGAGTGCCTTATCTCTCGGGTCATATCCCTCCACTCAAATTGTATTTTATAAATCACATTTAATTATTTCCAGACCCATCTTCGGCAATGAGTCGAGCCTGGATGTGTCTATGCACGGTGTAGCTTATATGAATGATGATCCAAAATCGGTTGATGTTTTGTATGCAAAAGTAATGGAAACAAAACCTGATCTTCGAGGTGTCTTGATAAAGCTTGCTGAGCGATTCCAAAGTCTATTTGATTCCACTGGTAAGGATTATTATAATCAGGCATGTTACACTACAACAATAGATACTTGACATATGCTATTCTTGTAATGGCTAAATGCATTGATCAGGTAGTGGTTATCGTATGAGAACATTGATGTAAGCTGCCTCTTCATTTAATTATTGAAATAGAATTTAACTGATGTTACAATTATAGTAATTTTTCTTTTTTTTTAATTGGTAATTTTTAGTGATAATCGAACAGAAATGGAAGGGATTGTAGAATTATTCCACAATTTTATATTGGGTGACGAAATGTTTCGGCTACGCTAATTAACTCGACAATGTCTAACCGACGTGATCGATACATGCTGTCACCTAATAAAAAATTGAGGAATAATCATAAAAAAACTATTTCTATTTGATATTTTTATTTAATATATTAAAGAAATAGTTAAGTTATTTAAATTTAATGAAAAGATTTAATTTCGTGATTATTTATTCAATCATGAAATTAACCTAACATCTTTTACTACTAACAACTAAAAATTTACTTTAATTTCCGGCTTTTAATAATCTTAACTACGATAATATTAATATTTTATCTATAGTAAGTTATTTTATTATTAATATGAATGAATTGTTTTTCAGGATATAGGGTTGGCAGACAGAATGTAAAGCTTCATGTCACTTTAATGAACACAAGGATCAGAGAAGCCGACATTGAAGGAGACAATGCAAAGAGAATTTCTTTTGATGGAAGTAATATATTAACAAAATATGAAAATATAGAATTTGGTGACCAAAATGTGTTGGAAATTCATCTTTCTCAATTAGGGGGGACAGAAGCTAACGATGTGTATTATCAAGCAACCTCCATTATACATATCAACTGATAAATTGAAACATTTAATAAAACCTCAAAAAAACCTTAAAAAAAGTATTTTTTGTATATTTAAGATTTTTATTTACTTCTGTATCTTTCGAAAAGAAGATGGTCGAAAGGGCAGAAAAATATTGGAGTGGCACTCAAGAACTGGCAAACAAAGCATTGGCCGACCCCCTGCAAGATAGACTGACGACATAAGAAGAATTGTGGGAGTGGCCTGGATGTGGAAGGCAGAGGATCGAATAGGATGGAGATTCATGCGGGAGGCTTACGTTCAGCTGTGAACGGATAAAGGCTGATGATGATGATTAAAATGTTGAAAGAGTTTTTCAACTAAAAGATTATTGAATACGTTGGGCTGTGTTATTTTGTAAATAAAAGTCGTATTTTCTTTATTTTTAATAATTATTAACTCAATTTTCAACAATTAACATCGATTTTTTAAAAACTTACTTGCCTACTTTACATAATGTATAAATATTTCGTGAGGCCATCTAAGAAACAATATATTATTTCTCATTATTCATTAAGTTTTGCCTTTATGAGCTACCTAATTGGTCTATTCACGTTTGTCTAATAATTATGTTATTTCATAAACAATAATAATACAATATGTTGTAACATTGATTCACATAAGTATATTTCAATTTAAATGGGAAACAATTTAAGTGTGTTTCAGACCAATTTATAAAATTACATATTAAAAGACAAAAAATAATAAATATTTTAGAAATTATTTTTAAAATTATTTATAGAACTAAGTTTGCTCCAAAATGAAATAAAACAAAGAAATATAGAATTATGATTTACACCAAAAATGTGCTGAGGGTGACTAACCAAAACATATTGCTCCTTTGCAATATTATCATTTCAATCACATTGAAATCTTACAATAAAATTAGTCAACATAGGAACTATTTTAATATTTTTAATGCACCTATTACATTCATCTAAAGTTCGATCTAAATCAATCTTACTATATTTGTAATTTTATAATATGATAAATTCATGAGAATAATTAATACAAAGGTAGGAAATATTCCAATTCAATTTTTTAAATGTGATGGATGAACCAAACTCAATTGGCATAAAATTATAAGAACATGGTAAAAGTTAAGGAAATTGTTTAAATTTATTTTACTTTGAGATGCATCACAAGTCATTGAATATTGCAAAACACCTAAATATGCCTCAGAAAGGCAGTTTTATAGGCTGTAAGGAACTATTCTCTCATGGGGCTCTGTGCAGAGATTACTTGAGATTTTTCATAGATATAGGTGATAAGATTGTAAGGCGACAATTCGGGTAGACCTTATGCTCCAGCTAGGGAAGGTTTATGAAAGAAGAGATAGTGACTAACCTAATGTTTTGGTTTCAGACACTTATAGCTGTAAAACTAGTTTTGGTTGTCATTTTGTTTTCGGTTAAAAGTATTAATTAAATGATTACGTTTTGTAATTATAAGTCACCAGTAGTTTTTTTAGTACTTGATACTTTAATGATAGTGTATTAATAGTTGATAAATATAAAAAATATAAACTAAGCACCAATTTTGTCTTGAGTCTGCGTAGACATTTGAATATTATGAATTCCAGAAGCTTACACATTAAACAGATGACTTTTGTGACACACATTAATATATATTTTACTGTATTTTATTTATGTGATATAAAAGAATTGTATAAATATTGGACACATAAAATAAGAATAGCTGAAATATATTTCATATGTGATGTAAGCAAAGATTGTTTTTGAATGATAAGTTATCATAATGTTGCTGAGATTACACCAGTAAAACAATTACAAAATAATCAGATTCAATGTAAAAATAAAAGATTTCATTTTATTTTATAACACATTTACGACTATACTATGTGTACATTGAAATAAAAATGTATAATAGTCATAAATAATATAACTTTACGTTATTATTTTTATTTTTCATCTCAAATACAGAGAAAGCTTTTGAGATGAGTTTTTTGAAGCCTATTTGACATATCATAACTTACATTAAATCATTTTGGTATTATAATATTATTTTTTTATACTGTGCAGTTGTTTAGACCATACAGATTATAGGTAAATTTGCTAATAGAATAAATTGTTACATTTTCCTAATTATTTTTATATTTCATATATATTTTCTACATAAAAAATTATGTCACAATTTGTTATACAAATTAAAACATTAATTACTATTCGTATTTATTTATAATAATATATACACCGTGTAATAAAATGATGTCAATTCCATTAACTATTTGATCACACGTAATACCAAATAATTATTATAGGTATTTATTACATAAATTATACTTTCTAGGAACCTCTATTGAATTAATTTATTTTCAATTGACTTCACATAATATTTTCTGCTAGCTTAATTTACTCAAATGATTTATATTTTTCTCGTTTTAAGGAAATATTTTATTCAGATTCATATAACCTAGCTTATGTATTAATGTAATCAATCTTTTGTATTTTTATAGAACTAGGTATATAATTATATTTCATAGGTATTTTATGTAAAAGTACAATTATTTATTACGTAAATACTAATAATTAGCGGGAATGTTTTATTCAACGGAGTAGGTATGTAATAAATTTCATTACACACCTATTAAGGATAATTTATTGTATAAAGAACATAAATAACTGTTTGAGTCATTTTGGTGAGTGGACATTTTCTTAGTATCACATTGAGGGAAATATTTATTGTAAAAAAATGATTTCAGAAAGAGGTGAAAGAATCATACATTGTTATTTCTGAAATACAATTATTTATTATAAGCCCAAAGAGAAACACGGGATACGAATTGATTTTTGTGTCATATATTTTTGTTCTGATTGCATAAAAAGCGAAAGAAACGTTTTATATCCTTTAATGTTGCGTCCCTTTAGTTTGTGTTATCACACAGTATTGTTTATTGGCGTACATTTGATGTAATTGCCAAATAATTAAACTGAATAAACAAATCAAATGAGTATTTGTATAAAAACTGTAACTTTGTTGTTCGTCATAATAAAAGTGGAATAAAACACTTGTAAAAGCAATGAGTTTTAGTTTTTATTATTTTATCGCTTTCTGATGCAATTCTCCTTCATCAGGACAAAGTTAAAAAAGTTATCATAAAAATAATAAAAATGAAAAACTAAGTGTTAAGTTTAAACTAAGTTAAAAGTGTATTTACATTAAGGTTATCAACTGACAATACTTGGTGAAACTGCATAATTATAATTTTAGAAATAATTTTAATTAATAAATTTAAAATATTTATTTTTGATTCACAATTTATTTTAATGATTACATGTTTCGGCCTTCCTGAAGACCATCAATAATTATTGAAGATGGTCTTCAGGAAGGCCGAAAGATGTAATCATTAAAATAAATTGTGAATCAAAACTATATATTTTTAATTTATTAATTAAAATTAATTCTAAAATCATAAAAGTGTATTATTTCATTTTTTAATCACAGGAATACCTGGAATATAAACTATCTAGATACTAATATATATTGATACGTAAGATTAATAATAATATACGTATATGTAGATAGTAAATGCCATTAATAAAGGTATCGTTTTTCATTAAGTGATAAACAATTTCAGAATAAAAATAAGTATATTATAAATTCATATATTTGACAGTGGAAACTTATTACTTGATTTCAGCAGGTTATGTATAATATTACGCGCCAACTGCACGAGATATTGCTGATAATGAATTAGACAAAACATTCTTATTGAGAAGTGGTAAGAAGTATAGGTAGAGTGAAATAGATACACTTATAGAGATCATTATGTTTCTGGTGATTTACAAGTGCAGTGATAGATGTCCCTCAATATAGTTCGAGTAAACGGTTGTTGAGCATTATTTTTAAATTAAACATCTTCTTGAATTAAAAAAAGTTATAAAATCAAAAATTGTACGTCCGTATTTTTTTTATTACAACACAAGTATTTTTTTATGACACATAAAAATAAATGTTATGAGTTAAAATTTTATTGATTAAATCATAATCACATATTTTGTCTAAGAATTACCAATATTTCCCAACAGTTCACTTTTAAGTGTGTACATGTATTATCACGTAAAAAAATGCGTTTATAATTATGTTATGCTAAGGTTATTACATAGGTATATAATTACGTAGTACAAATACAAAATGGCAGTAAGTATATGTATTACTTTTCTTTAAAAAATGTGCGTCTTTACAGTTTTAAAAAAGATAAATGATAGGTACATACTTATTTGCAAATACTTGTTATAACTCGAAGTACATACATAATTATATTAGGTAGGTACATTAAAAACAGTTCTCAATTTAATTCAATGGAGATCGAGATGCAAGATTCTGTTGCTGCAAACCAATCCACCGAATTGATACTACGAAGAAGACCTACCTACACTGCACTCTGACATTATAAAGTGTTGTAAATTTACAAAATATTGACGAATTAAAGAAAAATAAAAAATAAATGGTCAACCAATATTCTGTGTCAAAAATGGGATTGATTTTTGGATAATTTAAGACATCTGTTGATGATTATTTCGATATCTATCTATCCCTGTGGTCCAACCGCTTTTGTGATTTTTTGTGAGGCTTAAGCCAATTTTCAGAAAGTGGCTTACTTGTATTCAACATTAGTAATGAAATAAAATAAATCGTTAATATTTTTACTTATTTTACAGATCATAATAATTATATAATAAGGTTAAAACTTTTTACTATGTAGTTCTGTTTATATATATAAGTAATCTATTATGCAGTTACAAAAATAACTTCTAATAATGTATTTTTAATAATAATAATTTTGATGGATGGATTTTCTTGCTGCAAATAAGTAGTTTCAGGGATTAAAAAAATCACAATATATGTATTTTTGCAACTTCAATATACGTTCAATACACGTTCAATATACGTTCAATATACCTAATACATTTTTCCTTCATTATAATTCAAAATATGCATATATCAATAAACGAACAACAATACAAGAAAACGAGATTTGTTTCGGTATGCATACTTTTATCATCGATCATTATATTTTTCCGAAGTATATTTTTAAATTTACATTTTATAAATTTAAACGATATATTCGTTTTTCAATTATTTGACGGGAGTTGTTTAATAATTTATAGTTAAGCGTTGCCCCGGCGAATTAATTATTTTAATTAAAATATAAATCAAATTCATATACATAATTGATTTCATTTCTTTATGTGCGATAATAGTTAATAACCTACATATCTATCCTTAATATCAGTAATTTGCATTTTATTAATTATAATCTGCCCTGTATTTAGTACTTTACAAAATACATTAAATATAGGTGTATTATATAATTTATCTACAACTAGGTATTTTGATAACTTGACAAATCGGACTAATTTACACATTAATGAAATGGGTTACAAGTATTTGGACAAGGCATTGTTATTTTCGACAACACAACATGTATAACAATATTGCCAACATTTTTTTTGAAAAAAAAAGAGAACAAATTTCGTTTAAATAATTTAAACAATTAATATTGTTGGTAGATGAGTGAAAAATAAAAGAGTATTCTTCATATAAAATATTTTTTACTTATTATTTCTTCTGCGGCGCCCTAAAGTTGTTATTACGGGCATAGTTAGTTATTTATGTTATTTTTTTCCCCACGGTCCACAAATATTTTCTCATCTTTTAAGAAGGAAATCATCAAACAATAGTTCTAGTATTTTCACTTGTCACTGTCTCACCAATTTCAGGTAAGAAGAATCCGCTCACAAGACTAATTCTACCAAAAATATAATATTTTAATTAATAGAATTTAGAACACCTTCGTTTTTTAATTAAATAAAATATTAATCATCAAACTGAAGCATAAATTTACAACAAAAAGAGGTTATTATCTTCACGCATTTTAATTAAGGGCTGAATAAGAATGAATCAATCATGAAGTAGACAATATTTTCTTCCTAAGGATGATTATGGTGATGATTGATTGCTGCTTGTCCATACACTTGCAGATTTTGATGGGTGATTCGATTTTGTTATGTGAGATAAACTGATGACGTATAAAATTGATGAATAACATTTGTGTTGTTGAGGGCTGCTGCTGCTTGAAGCTGGTGCTATTGGGGCGGGCAGCGCACCACGGTGGTTGTGGCAAACTCGGAGAACTTCTTGTCTATGGGCACGCGGTCGTCATAGAGTGTGGGAGCTTGCAAGATGATGCCCGCCGTACCCGCCAGCACCGCCAGCGTAAAGATCCACAAAAACAGCCTGTCCAGAACCATAGCAACGTACTTCCAATCTTCTTTGACCTGAAAATACAGAAAACCACAATTTTAACACCATTGCTGGAGGCTCAGATTAAAAATAATGCTATATTCTCTGTGACTATAGAGCTTTTTCTTGTACTAGTATATGGTGCATTCAATGTATTTCCAAGATCGCAGCACACTGAGAAAAAATATGTATAATCTGGCAGCTGAGAAAGGTCCTTGGCGATGGGATTTGGTAGCCTTCTTGAATAAAATGAATGGTTTTGCATGTCTTTCTGCACTGTTTTGTTTCTACAAATAAAATCATTGGATGTTTTTCATTGCTTTTCAAGAAACACTATTCAATTTAATTGATCATGGGCACAAAAAGAAGATAGGATATGGAATTATTTTGTTTTTTTTTACTACGTGTTTTTATTTCTGGCTAACTGTACAATTATTCATACAATACACTGTACATTTAAAATAATTTAACGTCTTTTATTAAGTTAATTAGCTGTATATGACGTTGAATAATTTAATTACATAGACGCACATTTTAATTGTGTAATTTTTGTTAACCTATAAGGTAATACTTTGAGTTAAAAATTAATAATTACTAAGCTTGTTTAATACCATTACAGCTTAATTTTGTGCAGCAACTAAGAACTAAAAGGAAAACACCATTAATTAGTGCGTTAATGTTACATAAATGCCTTACTAGTAATTTCACGGTTTTGTCCCTATTATAATATATTCATGACGGCAGACTTGAAACTGATTTTTAAATAAGCTCGGACCAAACAAGGCAAATGTATGATTTATTCATGAGGTATAGTCCGCATAGCGCTCCCTGCCAACACCCTCAACTGTTTTCAAATGTAAAAGGCGTCCGCGAATCAACATATAAGACGTTGTTTACAAAGTGAATTTCATCCTAAAAGTATCTGTTTCTGCAAGAGAATAAAAACTACATATAATGTATGTAATATTGTCGAGTTGGCTAATTATGAAGTTGTGGGTTTATGTATCGAAAAAGTAATTATCCAATGCAGCACTCAATATGGCTTACAACCGGAAGATCTGAAAGTAAATGATGCGCAATTTTGACCAAAGGCATATTATATACGACCTCCTAAACACATGAATAAGTTTTAAGGAAAAATTCGGTGATTAAGAAATGTGTTTTTTTTTTTAATAATTTCGAAAACATTGTAGTTTGCGATCTATTATTTATGCGTTCTTATATTGCTGACATTAATTTAAAGTTTAGGTATACTTTATTCAGTCTCGTATCATTTTATAAATAAAACATGTTGAACAGACTATACAATATTCCAACGAGTATACAAATTTAATATTGTCATTTTCAACGAGAAATATTATTTTGCTATTCACCGTGAATAATATGTATTATTTCATATTCACGGTGTGACGGCATTTAAAATTACGTTCGCATGATAATACTTTTTGACAAAGACGAATACAGAATTAATTTTTGTAGAAAGCAATAATGTATCGCAAGACATATGAAATACGTAATATTATAAAATTTATACTAAAGCCCATATACTCGGATGTCTTATTTATGTTCTGCTTTATGAAGCAGAACATATATGTATCAGTCTATTTATTTGTTGGTCTGTTCCATAATTATTTCCAAACGTTGAACAGTAGTAACACGGATATTTGTACTCATCATGGATCACGTTTCTTGAGCGACTATGGTATTTTTATCATTAAAATGTCTACTTTTTTATAAAGAAGCAAACGTTAAGTAATGACGCCAGTTAAAAATGGTTGTATGCAATCTGCTTTACATTAAAATAAACGCCTACTGAAAACAGTTTTATGCAATTTGCTGAACATTGACTATGTCTTCCTGAGGTGTGTAAAAATTCATTCTTTATGTAACGTTCTGTTGTCGCTGACTATCAAGAATGAAGTGTGACGAGCCATGACGAAAATAGGGTTTTTGCTTGTGTTCTCCAGAGGCAACCGTTACTAATTTGGGAGCATATAGGATATTCGCATTTTGTATCCTCCTGCAATTGTTCTAATATCATCACACATGAATAAAAAGTGGTCGGTCGACACTCTGTTTGACGGTTCTTGGGCGCTACTCCTACACATTTCTTTACAGTCAACTCTCAGTCTTCAGCGGATGTATCCTTACAAAAGACACTTCAGGAAATGAGTATCAGGTTAAACTTTAATCTCAATTGGTTTAAATATATATCCGGTAGAATGAACGGGCGCTGCCCAATAATAAGCACTCGTTAACAAACTTATCATAAATCTCATTTGTGGATTCTACGACGCTTTTCATTTCAAGTATGGCTAAGCGCTTTACGACCTTTGACATGCTTAAATCATTGGAAACCAGTTCGAAATTTTTGCATCTTTTATTTTTACGGAGATTCACTATAAGTGGGTGGTATTCACGGGATTAATTTCGTCTATCATCAACTTTGATTGATATAGTATGACTGAAATTTTATGGGTGGGGAATGACAGCAAGTATTCATAGTGTTAATAATTTTGTTATTTAATAAATTCTTTTTATTTGAAGTTTGGCCGGAGATTGATCTCACCATCTCTGGATTGATAAACAAGCGCTTTAACTTTGATCT
This sequence comes from Glossosoma conforme, assembly GCA_022606575.1. Taxonomy (NCBI): domain Eukaryota; kingdom Metazoa; phylum Arthropoda; class Insecta; order Trichoptera; family Glossosomatidae; genus Glossosoma; species Glossosoma conforme. Next base: position 2,974,630 of record JAGTXR010000100.1, on the reverse strand, counting down.
ATATACTCTGGTCATCATCAGCTTGTGTATTTCCATTGTTAATCATAAGCCTTTCAAATGAATTTCCATCTTCTTCGATTCTCCGCCTTCCGGCTAATCCCGCTTCTTCTGGTATGAATCGATTGTGCGATTTATATGGGTTTCAAGCAATTGGTGCTCTCTTGGATTTGAATGCTTACCTTGGTGGAATCCTCAAGCATTTTGGTGTGTTCAGCTATGAAGCGGACGCAGAAGCAGGTGCGGTGGACCACGGGCGGACAGTTGGTGTGCTGGAAGGCCGGAGGGCGCAGCACCGGACTGGAGTCTCCGTCTGCGGTCTCACCCTCGGCCCCCGGCGCTTCACCCCCGGCCCCCGAGCAGCAGGGCGGAGGAGGACCATGAATTTGGCAGCTGCCACCAAAAGGACCGACGTCAGCCAGGTTGCTGCAAAACACAAAACAACTCATGTTTTTTGTATAAAAAACACATACAAAGAAAATACGGTCAGAAGGTGGTGGAGAAATATCATCTGTAAAGTATATGATGCTTTAAATGTTAAAGATTAAATGCTACTTGTAGAATAGTGATCAGTTAACATTCCGACATCTATTTTTAATAGGAATTGACTATGAATGTGTGGTATTCACGAGATGTCTTTCGTTTGCAACCGATAGCATGATTGTCATTTGCCGAGTAAGGGATCAGATTTATTTTAATCGGTGGTAATTAAAGTGTTTAAAAATTAATTAAAATGAAGGATATATCTTCGTCGGAGATCAAACTCACGATCTATTGGTTGATAAGGAAACGTTTTACCATTTCGTCGGTTTTTTTAATACTAATCGTAAATATGTATATAATTATCATTAAAGGTAGAGGTTTTCAACTGGCGTTTTGCGGCATACTTCTGCTCATCTAATCATCTGCTTCAAATGCTCTGCGAAGCACAAAGAAGCTACCATTTTTTTAAAGTTTCATACAAAATCAGAACCATGATGCTATAAATACTCCGTAAAGTAACCTTCTTAATTACTCGTATATGTGTTTCAAAAATTTAATGAAAGATTTGTATGGATTTTCTTATTAGGAATTTAATATTAACCAATAAATAAATTATTAATTTAAATGCTTTATTTGACTGATTATTTTACGCCATTAATGGTTTAAATATCATTTCAAATTAAATCGTTGGCTTATACTGAAAATCGATAGACTCAGTGAGAGTGTAGTAGCCGAGCGTCACCCAGATCCAGTAAACCTGTCGTTATTGGTTGCCGAGTGCGCCTCTGAGTTTCGTAGGAAAATGTCATTTTATAAACGAGCACGAGCGCACTAAACATAATCTGTTCTCTACACCCCGCGCACGTATATTTCTTCCTTTATCAAGCCACATGAACTCAGTTTTCAAAACGTCTTTTGTACTTTTTAGGATGTTTTTTTTCCTTTGTCAGATTTACCTGTATTCGCTCCTTTCCCGGAGAAATATTACAAAATGATAAACCTACTTCATTCACCGGAATATTAAACGAGATATTTATTCGAACGAAATTATTTCATACATTTTTGGATAAGTCCGCATAATTTTATTTCGCGAACGTAATATCCGCCGAGGATATTGTGCGATCTCTTTGCAGATTATGTCCTTTTGAATTATGTTCAAATTGCGTTTAAAACAGTTATCGCTGAAATGTTAATCTTTGAAAATTTATAACCTTTTATATAAAATGCCTGGACCAGAAACCGGGTGAAATTTTCGTACTACCGTGTCAAACACAAGATCTAAGTGGCTCGTGGCTACTCTCACTTCACTCGAGCACATACATTATTTAATTTTCGGTTGGATTTGTGTACTCTACTACTAAATGATGGCTTTGTTTTAAAGTGAATGATTTTGGTTTAAATTAAGGAATTATTAAAATTATAATCAACTCATATAATTACTAATTTACTGGATGAGAAATATGAAGGAAATATAATCATTTTTGCGTACCAAATTCAACAAATATATTAATGAATAAAATGCTTTTCTATATATTAAACACAATATATTATATGTTATCAATCAAAATTATGTTGTAAAATTAACACAAAATCACAATCCTATGATAATTATTAATTTGTAATTTCAATCTTAAAGTTCTGAATACTGGTTGGCTTGATAGAACATGTCCATTAAGTACCTGAACTGCGTGAGGTCATCTTTGGACGGTGTCCTGCTGGGAACTCTGGGGCTAAATATATCATCCTCTTCCTGCGCTGCTGACTGGTAAGGATAGAAGCTGGGCTGGACCTCGCTGCCTCTTACGGATCTCAGCATCACACGACCAGAAGAGTATCTGAAACAATTAAGGTGATAATATACAGTAAAAGTCGATGTATTTTTTAAAGTTATTTTCCTTTAACAAGTATTAAATAGACGCAACATCAGTCATTCTATATTTTGTGTCCTCAGCGACAAACTATATAACTGTAGTAATTAATCTTACACCATCTTTTGAGTTTTGCGTGTCATAATATTTTAAATAATTACTCACATAATTTTAATGCAATTAATGAGGTATTGTAATACAGATGCTCCATTAAGTAAATTTAAAATTTAAGGTTATCAACTGACAATACTTGGTGGAACTGCATAATTGTAATTTTAAATTTATTTTAATTTTGAAACTTGTAATTGTTTTAAATAAATGTGATATTTTTAATTTTGTAATTAAAATGATTTAAAATATAAAATAAAAATTGTCACACTAATTTGATGACTCGTTAACGAAAAAGTAACTCATTCCCGAAAAATTATAAGAATGAAATACTATCTTATTTTAAAATCGATTCATCGATTTGTGCTAAAAAATATTTTACAGTACTATTAAATGACATATTGATTAAAGAAGTAAGCTTCTATAGAACACAAAATTACGTAATTTGTGTTGTGGGTATCCTTGGATGGTTTTTTTCCAAGGAATTGGTAACACAGAAAATCCTAAAATATAGTATAATTTAAGAAAATCGCATTTCATGTGTTCTATAAATTTAAGTAGCCCCGTGATATGTACTATGATTTTCGATTTTTTGTCCTATGTTATCTGAAGTGAGTATTTGTAAATTTATGGAAATAATGTTTTTTTTGCTTTTGCTGTAAAATTTGTTTAAATATATAAATGTTTACCCGCCGTAAAGATTATATTTTATTTTATCACAGTAATCTGACTCTTATAATAATTTATTACTCCATCTAGCATTTTTAAAAACTTAAATACATATAATCCTCATACAAACAATATAGTTTATTAATTTAGCTGCAAGCAATGAAGCATTTAATGCAATATATATTTAGAAAATGTATGTGTTGAATGTTGAAAGTAGTAAAGTTGAGATAAAAATGGTAGCTAGAATGAATTAGAAAAATAAAATACACTGTGAAGTACTTGTGACGGATAAACTAGAATTGTATATTAGGAACATTTCATCATACCAGTTATAATTCGCCTCGATACATCTGAAGTTCTTCTGAGCCCGAGATAAGCTTAAGCCCATTTGAATGATACAAAGACGTTTCCTGGTGACATATCTACGGCCGGAGGGTTGCTCGAAGTGTTTTTATGTTGCAAAGACCTAGTTAATTAATGAACGCGTAGCTCTACTGTTGCGTGTTTAAGAAGAAACTACCCGCTAAAGATCACAGAGTGAGATCACTCTGTGATCTGTGTTATTTCCTAAGAAGAGTTCATTCATGAATTTACCAGGAGTCGAAAATCGTTTTTAAATGAATATCAATGAACTTTTTTCTCAATTACTTTTTAAACTTTCATTTCCATATTTTTTTCATTAATTTTCATTTGCTGACGGATATAGCTCAATGGTCTAAGCGTTTGCTTTGCAAGTCAAAAGTCGTGGGTTTGATCCGCAACGGAGATTAAAAATAGAAAGGATTTTTAATCGATTTCTGAGCTCTAAAATACCTCCGGTTGGTGGAAATTTGATTCCTCACACGTAAAATTACAGTCATAGCCTATTAATTAAAATTGGTAGTAGACGAAAGTTGTTCCGTGCAGACCACCCATTCATAGTAAATTCCTGTAATAATAAGGATGATGCGTTAATCTCAGGCTGTAGTGTATGACTTTGGCAGATCAATACTTCACATACAGCGTTTAGCCATGTGCACCATGGTAAGTGTCTTAGAGTTCCACAGATGAGACTTCAGAATTACTATCACCATCTGTCGGTATTCTCCTTATGTGTTTACATAAAAAATTAAAAAATATCGAAAATATTACATAAAAAAATCACAACATAACTATTGATATATTCCTAGAGGCACCATGAGAATTAAGAAATTATATTTTAAATAATAATACATATCGTAAAATACTAGCAGGTGATTAGGGGAACTCAATTATGGTAGTATGAAGTATTGATGTACAACGCTATCACAATACCACTCGACATTCACGAATCGTTTACAATGACAGCAGTTTGTTTATTATAAGCATTTCCCAGATTATCACGCGGATAGCCGTGAAAGAATATGACTGACAGCCACGCAGTACGCGCGATACTCGTACTTCAAATAAGAATAAAACATTCGGAATGGGTTAGTTTCTTTTGTACGATTATTTCATGCCATTTTTAAATAGAGGAATAAAATAAATACATTTAAAAAACATACAATAATTTCTTGCAAAACAATATACCAGTGAATCAGTTAAGGAATAACTGAGTTGGTAATATTCATGGAATAATTTGCTTGTATCATTTACTTTTAGTATAGTTCTATTAAGTATTATATATATGTTCAATTGTGAGTTTCTATCTTAAATATTAATACATTCCTGTTTACGTTTTTTTTATTGTTTTGCAAATAAGAATACAAATATTATTCGTATTTGTTAACGAAATGTGGTTAAATAAGTTTTATGCGTATTTTTTTCAAAACTTCCAAAAATAACATGCTTGATGTTTAAAGCGCCTTGAAATTAATCGAAAAATTCCAATCCGGAATTTAAGCTGATTTAAAATTAAAACATTTACAGAGGGACAAAGACTCGGGAAAACGGTGGATAAACAAAGGTTTTAGGGTGACCACATGAGTCTCTAGGAAAACACATACACTAAATAACATAACAATTAGTAATTTAACATGGAAAAAATAATGTTTACAGGAAAGTACCAGAAATAGGTTGCAGCCCTGCAGTGGGATCTAAAAAGTTCTTCAGAGTTAACTCGTTCAGCGAACTATTGAAACACTTCAGTTAAGTAACATTGGGTGTGGGATTTACTTGGATGGGTGAAAGCCTAAGTACACCACGTGGCGTTGGTTGGCTTGAGCAAGAGTTGGGATTAATATGACATCTTTTTAAAAATGCTGATTAAACAAATATCCAAATATTTCTCGGTTTTTGCAACTGCCTCTTCATAGTTTCTCCGGGCTTTTGTCATGACAATGGTTGACAATTATACATAAAATGTAATCAGTGGAGTTCTAAGTGCAAAGATAATTTTGAGGCGAGATCTGAACAATGTATTTTAAAAATATGTATTTTAATTGTTTGACGGTAATTTGTGGTAACATGTATGAAGCGGATATGGAAGAAAATTTTTTTTTTTTAAAGCTGTCACTAGAATGGCATCAAAAACGTTGGAAAATTTACACTCATCACAAAGAGATCAGAAGTGATAATATAAAAAAATATATTTCAAATTTTACAGTTACAAGAGACGTATAAATCAATAGCGAAAAATATAATTTTTAGCGCTTGCTAAAACAATTTGATGCAATACTCTTCACATCCAAGATAACATATAAGAAATGCAGTATTAATTTTTTTTTAATGCCGTTACATTTAATATTTATGTCAAAGCCTAGAAGAGTAAGTTATTGAACTTTTTCCAAAGAAAGAAATAAAAAATATTGTGGTGCTCGTGATAGTAAATTTAAATTGGTCACACTGCCAAGTAGTTCGATAAAGTAGACACTATCTCTTAGGTTAGAACCTTGGCGGGTTGCATTAGATCCCTGAATCACTGACCTTTAGCTAAGTAAGATAAAGGGGCATAAGTATAATGGGACCATTCCTTAACGTCTCCGTTAATAAGTCATGTGCCGTCACCTCCCAGGATAAACCGGATATAAAGCGGGGGTCCGTGATGTATTGTAACACTGCTATGCTCTTATTTAATAATAGCGAAAGTGGTAGAAGGTGTATACAATATAAATACTAAAAAAATAAAATAAAAGCAATTTTATTCTTCACTTTTAGCCTTTGAATGTCACACATTACGATACAAAAATACAATGACTGCTTGTGTTAGAATTTTTTCCCCCTAATAAAATCATCAAAATTAAAAAAAAATATATTCCGAATGAAATTGCTCACTTAAAAAATATGTCTTGATTATTTTCCCCTTTATACGCTATGTGTAATTTCTCACTCACTCAGCTTTGTAAAAAAAAAAATTATATTTTTTCAGGTATATTTTCAAGAATGGAAATGGAAAAAAAACGATTTAATTTTTCAGAATTATAATTTTTAAAATTTGTAAATATATAAAAGATAAAGATTTTCACAAGAATTTATTTATGTTTTCATGTTTTTTAATTTAGGTTATTACTTGTTATTGATTGATTAAGATACGAGTGCGTTTATGTAGAACGTCGAAAGATCATCCAAGATAAAAAAGTTGAAATTGTCCATTACGAGGTGGCGCTTGATGTTATCAGAAATGAAAAACTAAAAAAAAGGCGATTGTGCGAGTGCGTAAAATAGTTGTTGCGCTAACGCTGCCATAAACCGGCATTTAGTACTGGGCGAGTGTAAAAATTGTGATTTCGGCAATGGCTGAAGTTAATTGGACCGCACCCGCGGATCCCCCTCCTCCAGCTCTGATAGCTAGGGACAGTGCGGGGAATAAACCCATTCGGCTAAATGAAAGATTTTTTTATTCTAACTCATGCAGAAGAGCACCGAAAGTAGCTAAAGTCGACCGAAAGCCATAATGCCGTTAATTTGTTGTTAAACGACGTCATATATTAAGTTAATCCACAAAAATAAATAAACCATACAGCGTTAAGGCTATCAACTGAAAATACTTTTTGTGACTTATGTTGAAAGTAAAAAAATATAATTTTAAATTGTATATTTATGTTAAAAATTAACAAATTTAAAATATTAAGTTGGATCACACATTTATTTTAAGTGCTTGTACATGTTTTGGACTCCATCGAGTCCATCGTTAGCAACAACGAATCCGCCATTTACTAACGATGTACTCAACTTAAAAATAAATGTTAAATAAAACTTAAAAGTTTTAATTTGTTATTTTTTTAAATATATTTAATATAAAACTATTATGTACAGCCTCATTAACTTTCGACGAATTTACTTTCCGGTGGAAAATAAGTCATTGCCATCGAAATTAAGTCGATATGCAAATTTTCCATTACTGAAATATCGAAAATTGATTCTTATAGCTTTAAAATAATGTATACAAAGTATTAAATAGTTAAAATTTTAATAACATAAAAAAATATTTTAACTGAATACATAGCATATACAATTTACAATAAACATTAGACGTTATTGTCATAAAATTCACTAAAAAATCGTTTATTTATTAATCTCTATTAGCTTTACGTTCGGGAGTGTACAAACACAGCCCATTATAAGGGGTGATAATGATATGATGATGTGTTGAATCTACAGCTTATGATGTATATAATACATATCATTTAAAATAAAATTATAAGACATTCTGTCACGAATGATATGTTTAGAGATGTAATTATATGTATGGGGAGATATAAGAAAAATGAGGAATGACCATGCTCAAACATTTACAAAAATTAAAGGTAAATTACTCGTCTATTAAGTGATCAAATACTCCGTTTATATATCGATGCGGTTCCCACGCTGGCGCTTACAAAGCAGCAGCTAAGTGCAGAATGACTTGTCTATTAGGTTTATCATGCAAGGCTGGTGACTGTGCGGGGGCGCCGGTAAATTCCATTCAGGCCCTCGAGGGTCCCCGGGCCGGAAGGAAGCCGTGAAATTGACTTGCTTCATTATTTTCAGTTTCGTGAAAGCGACTCTGACACATTCACAACGTCGACAAAATGAAAACATCAAAACAATCCGAGCTCTTCACGTTGATTTGATATAATTTATTTCTGTTGTTGGGAAGCATAAGGTTTTTTTGAGTAACTTTAAATAAAATATTTTATCATATGATCAGTTATCTATCAACAGTCCATATATGTTCGGATATTTATAAATAATATGGAGACTATAAATTATCATTATTTTATTTTTTATTTCAAGCTGTGCATGGGTTAAACACTGGACTTCTCGCATGCCAGTTAAGTACTTTACCTTCTCTGCCACTCCCCTCAAAAGTCACTGGGAGTTGATAGTGACTTGGTGTTTATGCATCATCGGTGTTGGAAGGCAAACGGACCAGAGGCAGCAGCGCCCGGGTAAATTAACGACCGACCGAGTACGGTAGGAGGACCTCACGGAAGCTGGCCAGCCGCAAACTGCTACATTGTGATGAAAATTCATGGCCAGCGAATCCAAATATTATGGACTCTCAGAAATCAATTGCTAAATAGCAGCGCAGAATGTTGTGCATGTACTGGGTAGCAACTGATAATAAATAGCGAATGTATTTGAATAACGGAAATGAAAGAGGTGGCACATTTTTAAAATGTTTTTCTTCGACTCAAATGTGTACCTATTATATGATCAAAATGTTTAATAAAAGTTTTTTTTTTGGCATTGATATTGTTTGTTGACATTCTTTCTTAAATGTTAAATAATATAAATTATTGGATAAAATATATTGCAAATTTTTAACTACTATATTAAGCCCAAGAAGACTAACAGCATAATCATTGACTATTTAATAAAACTAAATTTACGCTAAAATCCGTGGTTGTATAAAAGTATCAATATTTGAAATTACTGAGAGTTGGTACAAGGTATTTATTATTTGGGGCAAATATGTTAAGCACAACAATTTATAATACATATTAAATATTTTAGTCAAAAAACATGCTGTAATTTCTTGAAATTAATTACATTTTATTGACACCTCCTTTTAAAAGTAAAAAATTCAAACCTCGCCGGATTAATTATCCATTTTTCTTAAAAATGATTATTAAATAATGCCCAATTACACCTCAGTTACGTCTCCAATAACAGTAAAACAATTTATCTTTTTCGTATCGTCATATTTTTTTATTAAGTCAATTGCTTTGTAAAACGATTCATATTTAATAGTTGAGAAAAAAAAAGTCATAAATATTTTTATTACAGATTGTAAATACCTACCTGCGGAGAATTATCTACAAGTTATGGAACGATTCTTAAATCATGAATAAAATGTTTGTCTCGCACTTTTTATTTAATTAAATAATATATATATATTATAGGTGGGAAACTGTTAAAAATGTGAACCGGTGTCGTAATAAAGAGTATTGCAAATAACAAATGTATTATTGTTCCCTGAGAGCCTGCCTACAAACTCCCCAACACGCAAAATGATTATGAAATATTAAACGAAGTAAGGCAGTCCACTTAGAAAGTCCTTTCCTGCGATGTATTTATCATAAGAAATGCAGACTCATTAATGTTGGCTTCCTTTGTTTCATATTCGAGAACTGTAATATAAAGATACAAAATCTGTACGCCCGGTAGAGGAATATTAAATAAATTCTGTCGAGAACTCAATTATAAGAGAAGGTAATGTTTCATTCAAGTTGTTTGACATAATAGTAAATATGACAATAGTTTCTATACTATTTGAATATTAAATAGCAAAACCAGGAGTAAATAATATTTTTCAACAATAAACGGTGACCGAAGTTCTCAATATTTATGATGTTTCCTTCTGTAAAACTTTATCTTGTTACTTATTATAATATAATATTTAAACATGTTATTTTTATAAAGTAGTTATCCATTTTAAATAAAAATATTAATGTTATAAGTAAATATACTTACAGTCATAATATTAAAAAAAATTGTAACATACAATTTATATGTATAAAACACGTTTTAATTATATTTAAAGATAATTTAAATAGCTGAAGTAAATTGATCATACAAGTATAAATATATTTTTAGTGTAAATAAAAATGAAAGATTTTTTTAAATATTCTAAGAATTCAGAAAAACAAATTAATTTATATTGATGATGTATTCAAACAATAGTAATTAATATTTATCAAATATTTATTGTTGGGTGTCAATATTCTACCTTTTGCCATCTGCTACAAATATGGAGTATAGAGTCTTGACAGAAACAATAATAGAGAAGTTTTTTAAGAGTAATAATAAAAAGCTTAACCAACCGACAGTATTTCGTGTAGTAATAGTAATTACAATCAGGAAACACCAGCAAAATTCAAAGTATTAAAAGCTTCTGTGATAGAGATAAAATCATTGTGAATTTTAAAAAGCCCGGGTTTTAAAGATAACCCCAACACTCCATGAAACTCCACCCAATGAATTATAATTGGAACAATGCGTTTTTAAGAATTCAGATGCTTAGAAATTAATTGATAATTAAAAAAAAAGTAATTTAGAATTCCTGAAAATCACTAGTTATGACACTCTAAAAATAAACATTCAAACATTTTTGTTATGGAATATATATATCAATATTATTTCAACAATCACTTGAATTTTTTCCATACTCTTTAAAGTGTAATTAAAATAGATTTTATTATTTTAAAAAGCTACTACTGAGTCTCACGAAATCTTTATTTTTAAGCGTTTGACTAGTGAAGTACAAATTTTCTTCCTTTTCAAGTACATTGCACGTACTGATAAAAGAAGTTGGTATTATATTTATTATTAAGACAAATCAATAAACATTTTCCATTTCAGTAAAAGCATTTAAGAAGTAACATAAAACTTTTTTCATAAAACGTCAAACTACTTAAACGAAGGTTCAACAAATGTTTTGACGTGAATTTAAGTTTTGTTTTCGAATAGTTTGATCTGAAAATAAAATACAACTTTTTATCTCCGTTTTACTTGAGGATCGAAATATATCCAGCTTAAATGATTTTATTTTTAAAGTTAATCGAAAGTTTAATTCAAAAGTATTTTCATTTGAAATCAATTAGAGTCGAGGGAATTAAATACTTCTTTTAATTATTTACATGAGTCAGTTTTATAAAAAGTATTTTTGATATTTAAATTGCTTAAAGTTGTGTAGAGTAAACTTAATAATGTAATAAAATTGTAATTGATTGATTAGATACCAAATTCTATTCGATTAAATAAATATGTCTTCTTTTTCATTATTATTTAGTTTTTGTTTCAATATTTTATTTAACATTTCATTAATGTATTTTTGTTGGTTTACGAGTATATGATTTTTTTAGAATGCAAAGCTTTTGGTTTGTGTTGTATTCGGTGAGTAATATTTTTCAATACGTTTGGCTCAAAATCACCAGTTGATTACAACAACAATATAACTTTTATCATTAAAATAGGAAAGGAGGCCATTAAAATAAAATGCATCGCATATATATGAACGAAGATGACAAGCTAGTTTTTAAACTTACCTGTGTTTTTTAACTGTAACGCTTGCTTTTAAGAAGGAAAGATAAAGTAGATCACTGCTTCAAGACTTCCTCCATTAACGTAAATCAAAAAAGGGCAATATAATTATCAGTAAATATTCATATTCGTAGTATCAATTTAAATCAATTGAAATAAGTTTAAATTTAAATGGCTTATTGTGACTGGACACAGTTTACTACTAGTAAGAATATTTGAAGCATGGATTCATATGAGATTTACTGATAAAAAATCGTATCCAGACCTAATAAAAAGTGTAAAAATGTCAATTGTTCTATTTTCGCATTCGATTAATATTTTAACCGGCTTATATATTGTAAAATAAGATACATATAATTATATACGATGTAATCTTACCTTCCAAAAATGCACAAGGATTCGTATAAATGTATATTTACTAAGTTCACAAGAAAAAGTAGTTGTGACCAAATCATTTTGATGAAAAAATTCACTTTATAATATATATATATATATATTTATATATTAATTAAATATACATATACCATACATAAAATTATTTCTTCAACGCGTCAATCCAAGCACAAAAAAATAACGGCAGAAGCGGGATGCGAACCGCGGACCTTGGAAACCAAAATATGCCCAGGTATTTATACCGCTCAGCCGACTTGGCTATTGCTACGCCTAGACCGACTGACGTTGAAACTAGTATTTATGTCATTGTTATCATCGTATGATAGATGTCGCTATAGTATATATTCAAAGTATGAAAATTTTATTTTTTATTATTCAATCAGTCATCATTTATTCACAAGCTTAATATTTTTACTTTCTGACAGTCTATTTATTTTAGTAAGTACCACTCGGGTCTCGAACCAAACTATAGACTGAATGGATGAGAAACGACTACTTTTAGTTCCAACTCGGATATATATATATATATTTGTTTTGTACGAGTACAATAATTCTGCAAAGTAATCTCACATTATTTGAATGTAATATATAGAATGATTAATCTGAAATCAATAAAAAACAAATAATGGAAGACCACGAAAATGTATCAATTCGATAAAATTTTGTATCCGTTTTAGAAATATACTAAATATTACTTCAATAATGATTAATGACTCTTTTGAACCTTCGTATCCTATAAAAATATTGAACAAAAAATGTTCCCTTGAAAAGACGTTTTATTTAGTGATGAATAAAAATTTGTGAATCATGTCGAGATTGATTCAAGGCATGTAATAAGATGGGATAATTTATCAAAAAATAAGTGATAACATGTAGGACTATTCCGAAATTATGCAGTTAGTAGGAGATCAATTAAAATGAAACCAATCATTCACATAGTTTGTTATGACACGGTAATTACTAAAATTAGTAATTTAGTTATTAATATTATGGATTAGAGTGAAGCCTCTGATTAGTCAGAGGTAATAAGTTCGATCCCCGATGAAGATTAAAAAATAAATGTATTTTAATACATTTATAAGTTTTATAAATATCCCTAGATGCTGAATCCTCACCAATAAAATGCCAATTCTTAGCCTGCTAATTAAAATTGGTGAGACATGAAAGTTGTCCCGTGAACACCATCATAGTCACCAATGTCCCTGTAAAATTGAATATTGCGTGATTGCCAGGCTAGAATGACGTTAGTGAAATTAACAGTCTACATACAACATTAAGTTATCCTTAAAAAATGACAAGCGTTTCAGAATCCACAAATCAGATTTATACATAACCGTTTATTAGTGTTTTCCTGTATGATTTTATTTAATAAAAATATGGCACAGGATCTTTTATAAAAAAATACATAATCTGTAATCCTAATTAAAGCGCGCTTACGAAAAAGTAAGAAGAGTGTATAATCCATACATCCGAACTAAAATTGATTTTAAACTTAAAAATAACTTATAACGCTACGATCTATGTACTCGTAGTGTGATCTAAGATGTTCAATATTTTAAGGTACTTCATTGCATTTCTTGTGATATTTTGATTGTATCTCACTCACCTGGTTGTATCAAACTTGTACTGCGGCCTTTTCATGAAGAGCAGCCGAGGCAGGATGTGTATGAAGACCCTCTTGACCCAGGGCGCCATGCGGTGAGTCTGCGGCGAGCGGAAATGGACGTTTAGCACGACCACGGTCACACATATACTAGAAACAAGCAGAACGACGTAATTAGCTTAACCTGCGTTACGAAATGAAAATAAATAAATTACATTTTGCGGTTTTCAATAAATTAAAAAGATATATAAACACAAAACACAGCATATTTTTTCAATGTTTTGAGCATTCACTTTGAGATCCATAATAAATTATAAATATTTATTTATTTATTTACCTTGTTTTCACATGGATCACGTAACAAAAGTTCTCTATTAGGAGACTGCAGTTTCGACTAACTCGTAGTCTTTCTCAATCCTTCTCTAGTTAAGAGATAACTGAGCTGCGTTGTACTTATTACGTGATCCATGTGAAAACAAGGTAAATAAATAAATAAATATTTACAAAACACAGCCTTTATTTTAAACTAATCGCGTTCTTTATTATTTTTTCTGGTAATAAAATAATGGAGATAAATTATTGCATAGGAAATTAGATAAATGTGTAGAAGTATTAAATATTTTCTTTGCATTATAATACGAAATAAGATAAAATCTTTATAAGATGTATGAAAACCTTCAAACGCAAGATAGTACACCATTAAAGTCTGGAACACGTACAGTTCATTAAACGCGCCATACCCGAGCAATAATATTAAATCGCACAATGTTGGAACATTTTAAAGCGTACCTACGCAGCGAATTTTTTTGAAAATGAAACTCGTTTAATTTTAAATGGACTCCTCTCCGTTCGTCCCCCCGATTCCCTCAAATTACAATACCAAAGTGCAAAGCGAACGAATTGGCCAGAGTAATTAATAAATAAAGAAATTCTCCTTCTTTGGGTCCCAAAGGGTTTTTTTTAATCACGAGTCGCGTTTCGTCCACTTAAGAAAGTCGCAATAGTCTTGGGGTTACTTTTTGATATTTTCAGCAAAGTATTCCTCCGGTAGTCAGTCATAGAAAAGGGCGGAGAGTAAAGAATTTGAGAAGAAAATTGATTCGTTTATCTACGTAGTAAAAACTCATTCACTGATAATTAATAAAAAATAAACATTTAAAAAATGAAAGTTATCATTTAAATATATATTATAGCATTCCAATAAAGAAGTAAACTTTTCCATAATACAACCTACAAATATACTCGTATCAAATCATATTAAATCACTATCAGAAAACCTATCATATGGTAAGATGATGTTTAGTAAAATGGCTGAACCTTTATCTTATAGCAGCCTTTACAAATTATTATTTAACTAAAGTCGCGAATTTTCAGAGTACTCTAGTAACCATTTTTTGTTTTTGATACGATTAAAGATAAATGTTAGTTGTGTTGTCAAATGGACGATTTAAGAACTAAAATAAATTAAACTTTTATAAAAAAATCCAGCTACATTTGAGATATCTATATGAGAAGATTAGTGAATGCTCTAATTTATTAAGAGTAAAACTTATATCCATATCGTTTTTTAATGATAAAAAATATAAAAAAATAGCCAAAAATTTACATTTCTAATTGTGTTACGACTATGGTAGAATTTAATGGTACGTAAGACTAACGTGGCGAGAGAGAGATAAAGTTTACTTTAATTTTACATTTAATTGAAATACGACGATGAAAAATTTACTGATGGTTACTAACGTTATAAAGATTGAAAAAAATGATTGAAGATACGAGTGTTATATAAAATTTTGTGAAAACAGATGAAAATGTAAATATAATCAAGTATTGTGTTATTCTGGCCATGTGTATAATCTTATTTGATTTGCTTGCCCAATCCGCATCCTTGCTGGAGGGTCACAGGATCCCTTGGGGTTTGTCTTTTTGTGTATCCCGCCTGATTTTCTTATCAATAAAGAATGTCACGTTCGACGGTGATTTATTTGACCTTATTGCCAAGTTTGACTTCTTAGGAATATTATTTTCTATCGAATGAATGTCAGTATTATAGTAAAAATATACAATAGTACGAAACGAAATAAGAAAATACCTGTTATCTAATGAAACTATTTTTGAAATACATTCAAATTTTGCTTAAAATTTAATATAATAAAAAATATTCGTATTTATAATTCATTTGCATTACATCAATTAATGTTGACTGCTTTTGTATTAATATAATTAAAAAACCCATGATCATAAAAAGTGAATGCGTATGGGAAAGCACCAAAGGTCGTACACATCTAGGGAGTTCTAAGACGCACAACCAGAATAGACGTTGCATGCAGAAAAGGTTTAATTTTTAAGTGAAAAATGTAAAATAGTTTAAAAGTATATACATTGGCATTTCCGCGTCACAAACAATAAGTTCTCAACATAAACAAGAAAGATAGGCACCTAGTAACAACCATCTCAGAGAGGCGAGCCCGGTGGATCGGTCACATCATGCGCCACGGTGGTCTTCTTCACGAAATTGTCGAAGGGATGGTTTTGGGGAAAAACTGCAAAGGGCGCCCTAGACGGAAATATTTGCAGCAAGTGTTCGAGGACATGAGTTGCAGCTCTTATGCTGAGCTAAAGAGGATTGCAGAGGATCGATAAGAGTGGAGATCGAGATGTAAGATTTTGTTGCTGCAAACCAATCCATCGGATTGATACTACGAGATTATACGAAAGATTTATACGATTTTTATTAAAAAAGACCTTATTCTATAAAATAATGTGATTTATATTATTTCGTAGACATTATTTATCAAAAGAGCGCGTGCTCCTAAAAATAATCCAAATCGAATGCAAAAATTAAAAAAAAAATCAAATGAATAAGGATCTCCAGTACGCCTGGTGAATAAGTACGCAAGGGGTGTTTTCGATACCTTACATTCTTAAATTTGTAAGATTATTGTGAGAAAAAACTGGAATGAATAGCGATTTAAAAGTGATCGTAGTATTAGTCGGGATCGGGCGATTAGTGGCAGATATTTGCTTTGGTCCTGGCGGGCGTCCGTTTTTCCTCCGCCAAAGTGTCGTCTCTCGTTAGATCCGGGGCTGTTGAATTATTCAGCGTCGGCGGCAATAAGCCCCTTATCGGCCCGCCCGCCCCCGCCCACTCGGCCCGCCCAGCACATGCCGCAGGGGCTCGAGACTCTAAGCTATATGTCGTAAATAATTCTTTATTGATCACCCTGTTCACATGTCCCGAGTGCGGGCGGCATTTCTCTCTGAAAGTCGCCGCCTAGACACTGTGAGATGACACTCAAGTGAACCTATGTAAACTAACTAAAATATTGTCATTAAGTAATAATCATATATTCAACCATACCAAATGTTAATAAGAAAGTTATTACAGTCTAATTTGGGAGTAAAATTAAAAATACAGTTTCTTTGAGCAAACGGATTATTTGAGCAAGTTTCTCTAACAGTATCTATAATAATAGTGATAAACAAAATTACGAGTCGTATACCTATTAAATAGATAAGAATTTAATACCTTATTTTAACATTGATAACGTTGAGCACTGTTTCACTTGATAATAGACTGTAGTTTTGCGATACATAAAAGTTTCAACGTGCACAAACGTACACACAAAGTACGTTTTTGCACGTTAGAACTGATGAAGCTTTCATAGTTAAGCATAAGTTATGAAATTATTATCTACTTAGTATTATTAGACGGACTGGTTTTCTTTCAACTGATTCAATTAATTTTTAAATGTAATTAGGCTCCGAAGCTGGATGCGGTATTTGAGCACTGAGCGAAAGACTCACTAAAGAAGTAATTTCAGATGTAATATAAATAACACGACTTCTGAGTTTTTTGTGAATTGATTATTTGAACGAATAAAAGTGAGTACGATTTTTTTTTTACAATATGAAATTGATTAGTTATACAATAAAGACCGAGATGATAATTTTTAACACTTAAATATTTGATGTTGTGGCTTTTGGGTTGAGCCGTGTGTGGTGAACTTTTTTCAACCAATATTTCGACCGCCATTGCAGGGGTCTTCTTCAGGATTATTAATTTATTTAGTTTTGAGTTGGTTTATTCAGATTCAAGAAGTTCACCACACACGGCTCAACCCAAAAGCCACAACATCAAATCTGGCCGTGAAAACCTAAGAAGTTATTTACTTAAATATTTGTTTCCATAAAATAAATATAATATTAGTATTATTTTCTTTAAAAATAAACAAAAATATTTTTAGAACTTTGATGTAAATAACCATGTTTTTTATAAACAAGCCATACAATTTCCTTTGACGATCACAGTTTCTTGTAAAACGAATGATTCAGAATATACTTAATGTTAAGAGGATTGCATAAAACAAGGTGCTTTCTTTGAGACGTTCTACAGGCATTGATTTTATTATTTAAATTTAACATAATATATATGTATTCGGTGATGTTTTATGTTTCATTTTTATGATTTTATAAGCTATGAATTAATTTGAAAACATCTGTTAATATATTGATGTGAGACCAATCAGTCTCCCATAAAAAAAAGAATCTTATTGTTTATTAATAAGACAAGGCGGTAGAGTAGTCGTCTCGTGAACTACATATAACAGTTCCTTATTTTTTTTTTATAAGGCGATTTTTTTTTGTTTGTAGCATTTTTTGTATAAATCGCACGTTCAGACATTAGTGTCGCAACGCGGCATCTCCAAAATTTGCCATGTCTTCATAACCACCCTCGATATATTTAATAATCCATCTCTCCCTATAAGAAGTGTCCTTTTTGATGTTAACCCAGCCGAAGCACGCCCTGTCGAGCGCGTCAGCTCCGGTAAATAAGATTCGTTACGTGTGTAGAGTTCTTAGTGAGATTATTCTGAATTTCCTTGTTCCAGCTCTTCTCTTATCTCCCGCGACATAAATTCATTCCTTCAAGATCCTCAGCCAGGTGCGCCGCCTTGAGATATTCCATACAGGTGAATAATAGAAGAAGAATTGCCATCATTATACATACGACTGTCATATCTCGTTTTACTTGAGTGCAAATTTATTATAAATATATATATATATATATATATATATATATATATTGTATTTAGAAAAGCTTAAAGATACACGACCTGTTTCACCCAAAAATAATGGCAAGAGAAAGAAATTTATGGCGGTTGGTTTCCTGGACTACATAGTAAGAAAAAGTTCGTATAATCAACCAATTTGCCTAAAAACCAGATTAATAAACACTTAACCACGTCTATTGTTCTCATTCTGGAGGTCTTTTTTCGAATTTTAAAAAAAATCGTTCTAGATGCACTCAGTAGAGTTTTTAATCTTAAATGCCTTAGTTCAAAGTAAAGATTGGCAGCTTATATAACCAAGTAAGATGAAGAAAAAGATACGTTATATAGCGAATTCAGTAAAAAGAAGAAAATATAAAAATTTCTCGCCATTTTGAGAGTTGGTCAACATTTAAATATATGGTTTATTCGGAAATTTTCAGAATGCAGAGCTGATATAAAAAGATCTTTTATTTATGATAATA
Organism: Glossosoma conforme; assembly: GCA_022606575.1. Classification (NCBI taxonomy): domain Eukaryota; kingdom Metazoa; phylum Arthropoda; class Insecta; order Trichoptera; family Glossosomatidae; genus Glossosoma; species Glossosoma conforme. The sequence continues at coordinate 2,955,552 of JAGTXR010000100.1, read as the reverse complement.
ATAATTATATATGGTGGTAAATTGTGGTGACAATATAAGAAGCTGTAAGAAAGAGGCAATATTATTTTAAATTATTAAAGTTAGTGTTATTATTGGAGTATGAACAACGCGTCATGGAGAGATCTATACTCGAATAGAATCAAAAAGGAGGATATATGAAGATTTGGCAATGAACAGAACATATATATCAATGAGACGACAGATGATAGGGAAGAAAAAGGTTTTATTGATGTCCAAGAACTGGTGGTCCGGACTGTTTGCGGACCCTATGCAAGATGGACTAATGGTGATCGAATAGGATAAAAACTTATGTGAACGTAGTTTAACACTAGACGGACACAGGCTGATGATGATGATGGTGAAAATTATTCGAACACTAGGATATTTATTACGTTATAAATATAAATATTATTAACTCATTATGTTTCAACGCATGCTTTAATGAGTTTATATAACCACATAATTATACAGTCACGGTGAAATATAAACTTGGTAAGATACCCACGTAGATAATTTATATTTTGAAAGTTCACGTCTGTGAGGTTTGAGCTTCAAGAGTCATTTAATAACGCGGAGGAGATATATAATATCGCGACTGATACAAGCGGTGGCGCTAAATGATTCGAACACTCTCCGGTTCTATAGCAAATGTACTAATGTACAACAAATTACTGCCGTGTGAACGAGTTCGAGTACTACAGCCTGGTTAAGAAAATAAAACACGTAAAAATTACTTGCGTAATTCATTGTTAATACTGAGGCTCTTAAACAAAACCACTTATTAGATCCTACGCTCATATAAATGAATTTATAAGTGTGATATCAGCGATATCTCGATATAGCCATTGCAGGCTGGTACCGAAAACCTCGATATACAATATTTCGTCTCATACGTCCAGTGTCCTAATTACGATCCCGGTGACGTGAAGTCATTCTTCCTTAAGTAAAGGGGATGTTAAGTAATATCCTAAAAAATAATATAAATGATAAATATTTTATGTTGAATATGGGTTGAATATTTGAAAATTTTTTTTTAATCTTTTTAGAAAATGTATTGTAAAATCTTTGTAATAACCAATATAAATATATGTGTAACATTAATTGAACTGTTTATAAAACTTCTCCTATTACGTGGTCGATATAAATAGCTGTTAGAATATTATAACAGATGTTTTTATCTTTGATTAAACTTTATATACACTCAAAAAAAAAGTGATTAAAATATAACAATTTGCCGCACACAGCTCAACCCAAAAGAAATTTTCTGCTCTTACTTACTTATAATAATGTAGCACAGGACGATGTGTATGGTACATTGAAGAACCATAAATCTCAAGAGAATTATTCAATTTTAAAGTTTCAAAGTTTACTAACACTTAAATTCAATGAATTCACTCAAGGTTTTGGAACATTATTAATACGTGGAGAATCGCAATAACGCAACTTGTGAATATGTTAAAAGACTTCAGATACTCAAAAGTTTTCATGAAAGAAAACCATAATTAAATAAATACGAGTATAATACAGTTTTTTTAATAGCTCACCGAATACTAACTCAAATCATTGAAAGTTAAACTTATGATCTTTTCTGAACTAGTAATTCCTCCATTACTAGTTCAAACAAAAAAAACCGCCGCATTCTTGCTGATTACATATAAAATTAGTTAACATTATATGTTAATTTACACAAGTATTTTTTAAAATCCCTTCCTTAAAGCTAACCAAGCTTTGCAATATGTTTGTTTCTAGGTCACACCCCTCAGTGAATATTTATTGTCATAATGGATTACAAAGTAAATGCTAACTTTCTAAGTATTTTTTTAAAGTTATGCTATTATCATTAGCGACTTATGTTGAGTGAATATGTATGTATAATACTATCTATCTTTTAATGGAGTAACGTAGCAAACTTGTTTTATTTTGTGGAACTTCCAAGCTGTGCATTCTATGCGGCATTATTCACTCGCAAGATATATGATGGTTTAAGTATGGCCGTAATGCAAAAAAGGAATGTATCCCATTTTGTAAAATGCTTCTTCGCTAAATGTCCTGAGGTCCTGCACCATACCTGGCTGATAAGAAGACGGCGATATGCCCCTCAAGTTTTATAGCCAGTACAACGGCGTCTACTCTTCTAGTGGTACTTCACAGTTTTGCCATAATTCTCAGAATATAAATGATAAATCCACATTAAGTACATTTGGTGGAAGATGTAGACGGTTTTATTATTTTCCGTACTATCGATTTTTCGAGAGAGTTGCATATTTAAATATAATATTATAAAATCATGATGTGTTGCACAGTGAGGTATGTAGTTATTTTATTTGTGATCAGCTTGAAATATATATTTTTTTAAATATATGAGCTGCATCTATTGTTTAGAAAGAATTTTGTTCAAGCGTTTGGAAAAAAAATAGAAGTTTTCAAATAAATGAAAATATCTAATATAATATCTAAATGAAAAAATATGAGAATATGCATCCAATTTTAATAAATAAATTTGAATTTTCCATCGTTTATATTTAAAATGTCCCTTGTCTCTTACGAAGTGAAGACTAGTTTCAAACGAATTTAAGGTAAAAATAATATAATAATAATGGGTAATATAATAATAAATAATCGTATCGCAAGCCACCGGTTGGTGTCCGCTCTGCTATCCGATGCACATAAATGTTTATTTATAGGGGTCCCTTATTCAAATCGTGAAAATTTAAATACCGGCTCGAAGCATCTCGACAATTAATTATTTATGCAGCACTAAGGCCTTTAATGTGTCCCAATCCGGGACTGAAACAATCTCAATCGACTTTTATTATTGTCTAATTACGAGACTTTTAAACAGAATTACGATACATTGAACACTAACTCAAGACAGCTCAATATCAATATAAATTAATAATTTATCTTGCTGCCATATCTAATTAAAATATAGAGCTAAACGTTGTGGTGAATAAAATATGCTGTATATATTTTATAGCATGATAATAATATTAAAAATTTAATTTTAGATAAAATATTTACGAGTATACCTATTAGGTGGAAATGTGCAAAGCGTTGTAGGATTATGTCGGAAGAATGATGATAACTTACTCGTCGTTTTGTATTCATAATAAATGTTTATTATTAAAGAAACCATGAAGATTTTATTGCATAATATATATTTTTGCAAAAAATTTACAACAAATGATAAATTAAAAGTTATATTGGCGTAGATTTTCATAAAAAATTATCTCTTATAAATAAGTTAGTGATACAACTACGTTTTCCATTTGATTATTTAAATTCAAAAGACGTAAAACTCGAGTGCCGGTGTTACCAGTTTCCAAACATGTAATGTAATTAACAAGTATTAAAAAATGAGAAAGTAAATGATAATGTATACAGATCAGGGTGCTATATTTTTTTATGAGTACGTGCATTGTTAGCAAAATTAAATAGTTCCAAGAATTTAACTTTAATTAAAACACGAGTATTTTTTTACTATTAGCACGATGAACGTTGAACGAATGTAAGTAATATATTTATTTTGAGAACAATTTCACATATTTTGTTAAATAATATTTTATTACCAATTTATTAATATGAATTAATAAAGCTTAATTACAAGAAATTTTTATATTAGATGCTTAAAAAGTTATTTTTGTCCCCTTAAACAAAAAAAAACAGTTAATATAATTATTAAGAATCATGTATTTTAATACTCGTACAATATTTTTAGGAATATTATGCGCCATTAAAAAGTGTGCGTTTTCCTTGGTTGGGTATCATTGTTATTTTTTTGTATACGGGCAGCTTAACCCGTTAAAACAAAAACAATATTCCACAGCCGTACAGCTTTAGATGGAAGATTACACTCATTTCATATACAGAAGCAAACAATCTGGTCGCCCATTTTAACGAACGGAGGGAAAAAATGAAATAAAATATTGTAATGGTACATTTAAGTAATTTTATAAATTGATCAACCCAACATGATTATTCACACTTTTTATTGTTGTCCTCGTATGTAAACGCATACAGAAGTATACAATTAAAGTGCCTTTAGACCTTACAAATATAAAACTAGAAAACAAGCAAAAATATTTATTTAATTTATATAATTTTTTAAACCAAGCATTGTCACAAAATTTGTAATACATTTTGCAGATAAGATAGATGGAGCTGTCCTATATATTTACCAACAAAAAAATCGCAGGGCTTGGGATAGATTAAGCGAATATTCATTTGATCTTAATGTAACCTTAAACAGTGATTTAGAGGTTTTATCTTTGGATTCTACAAAAAGATGGCTAAATGTTAGATGTCAGTATAATACCCAGTAATCACGCATTGACTTAAAAAATGACGTTTTTCTTATTAAGAAACTCAACGTAGGTGTCCCTCGAGGAACGATTATTGTATACCTCATTTTAATCAATAGTATATCACATATATTTTTACAGATGGATGATCAGTTTCACACCGGTCCGGATTATTTTATGATTGATGTTTTACTATTAAGTTGTGATTTAGTGACAGTTATACGCAATGACACCTTTTTGGCTATTATTTTTGACATTTTATTAACTTGCAATAAATAATGGTTTATTATTTTAATGACTTGAAAACTGTTTTCAAAACTATCGTTGTTTTGTATTTATTTTTCTATTAGCATGAAAATTTCCGGCCCATTTTATATTAAAGCAAACACGTGACAGCTATCAAAATTTAATAAATTGAATTAACCGTATAGTCATATTTTCCATTATTAATTTTATTTATCGCAGACCACGGAGTCCGGGATAGGGGCAATTTAATTGGTGACAATTTCGGATGGCTATTTTGGTGGTCTCATTGAATCGGCTTTATGAAACATTTGAAATGTCCGCGCGCATTTTACTGCAGGCTGTGGTACACGCCGCGGCCGGATATGGTTAAAACATGCCCGGAAAAGCTTTCGCACGAAATGTGATTATTCAGCGGCCAGAGTGAAGGCAACTAAAATGTTATCATTAAGCTCGGTTTAGAAAATGCTCATTCTATTCCCACTACTTCAAAATATTTTTATTACTAAAATATTTTGAGTATATTGATTATGTTGAAGTCTTGGACACCGTGGAATATAAATATGTATAGTAAATTGTGACTAGATTGTTCATTCGACAATATTATAAAATCATTTCTATTGACAAACATTATGGTATCGTCCTCTTATACAATTATAAATAAAATATTTATACTATTTAATTGTTTTATATAAATTTTAAACATAAATTATTTAATTAAAGCCTCCGTATTGTATTGCAATACAGCCAATGCATCCTCCCTGTATTAACTTATGGCGCAGAGACGTGGAATCTGACAGCAAGTCTTATCCATAAAATAAAGGTCACCCAGCGTGCTATGGAGAGATCCATGCTCGCAGTGTCGCTAAAAGATAGAATCCGAAATGAGAAAACACGCAGAAGAACTCAAGTAGTGGATGCTACCCAACGAATAGGCACACTCAAGTGGCAATGGGCAGGACATATCTGTCAAAGAGACGACGGTCGATGGGGAAGAAAAGTATTGGAATGGCACCCAAGAACTGGCAAACGAAGCATTGGCCGACCCCCTACAAGATGGACTGACGATATAAGAATAATAGCGGGAGTGACCTGGATGCGGAAGACGGAGGATCGAAGAGGATGGAGACTCATGCGGGTGGCCTACATTCAACAGTGGACGGACATAGGCTGATGATGATGTTGTATTGCTTAATATTCATCATAAAATATATGTAATAATGTCTTTATGGAATATTTTCCATTTTCGAATTCGCTTGATAAATTTACAACTCCCGCGGGCAGTTCCCTCTACCCGCCATTTTGTCGTCACAGGAAACATTTTAAATTTGAATTTCGTTCTGAATTGTTTTAATTATATTGTATCGCGGTCCGTTGCGGGACATTAGCTGTCGGTTATGTTCACGCGTCTTTTGAAATTTGAGCGTTCCGCTTTGCATTTGTTTTTGTTTTCATTCGTTTTTGCACAAGAGATCCATGAGTCATATAATTTGTTTTTTGTACACGATCATTTCAAAATTGTAGTATTATTATTTTTATTTGTATTTGTCATAGAAACGAGTTTATTTTACCAAATCATAAACACATTTTTCTTTTTAGAAACATTAACGATCTAAAATATTAAAAAATTTAAAACATGGAGAAAAATCGATAAACTTTGATGAATATATTTAAGCTTTAGATTATATTGTCTTTTGAAATAAAAATTATTTCTTGATTAAACAACTTTTATAGTCGCACAATGACTTTAATATTCTGTCTTGTTTTTTTTCAATATTTTATGAAAAACATATTTTGTGATAACCTTGATGTCAATTTGATGATGAAAGGGGCGAAATTGATAAAAAACATTTTTTACAAGTTCTACGATAGTTGAATCCGTGAACTTTGGCAACGAGTGGCAGTTCACATATAAATCTTGTATTTCTCTCATCAATAAATGGGAGAAAAATAATCAGCGGCGCTGTGATTTGAACCACTAACATTTGTGATTCACGATTCATCTTAATCTCTATGACAAGAATAACATTGTATAATGTTTAATTGATTGGGTAAAGGCATTCTGATTTTTATAAAAGTTATAATGAAATCATTAATAATTATTTGATATTGGTAATTTTTTTTTCAAGCTATTTAAATGTTAAGCAATTTACTAAATTCTATAAAAAACAAAGCTTTATACTGGTAGTGATAAATCACAAATAACAAAATCGTCGATTCAAGTAACAAACTATGGAAAGTCTGAATTTTGCCGACCAAACGGAATAAAAGAATTTTGACTTATGAATGCTTTGCTGTAGTAATGTTGTTACAACTAGGACAAACAATACAGAATAAATAATGGTATAAATAAAAAACACTCGCAAAATTAATTATGATGAATAGAAGTATTATTCTTATTTAGTTCTCATGTTAGAAATAATAGTTATTTCTCTCCCCTTTTGCATATTATTTCATTACGAAAGCTCGTATGTTTATTTAAAACATACTGCTTTTATCTCTCAGCATAATGTTATTTTCACCATGCATAATATTTTTATTCGCTCCGACCATAAGAGTGACTTTCACAAAAGCGCAGTTCACCGCACGACCGTCTAAGAAAAAAATCACAAAAAATAGTCGTGGGGAAACAAAAGTAAGGGAAGCACAGAGAATGGCCGAGAGAGAGAAAGGGGACGAGCGTGTTCCCGATTGACATTTATCACTGTCACTCGAAGACCGGACATTACCGATGTTGATTGATCTGTTCCAGCTAATTCATGTTACAAACCCCATCTCCTCGCACCGCGTTTGCTCCACAATTTGCTGTACAAAAGTCTATATTACTATAGTCAAAGTATCAACGATATTTCGGCGAAAAAGATTCACGGACAGGTGATTTGACGACAAATGGAAGGGCATTATTCGGTTGCGATTGGTGACAATTTGTTGGACAGTTAGATTAATATTCTGATGTGAAAAATTTAATCAGAGAAAATGAAATCGACCATTTTTTCCGATGTTGTGTGAACGGTGTTTGCAAATTGGATTTTTCCAATCTAGTAACGCATTCATTGTCGACTAGTACAAAATTGATTTGTATCATTAGACGATGGTAAAGAGAGGATTCAGACAGACCGAGGGAGGCACACATATAAAAAAGTATATTCCAAGTTTAATATTTACTTATCACTTAGAACAACTTTTTATGAGATTTAAGAGAAGGTAAGTAGATAGAAGGTTATGAAACGACTTATATATTATGTGATGAATTTTACGGTAGAATAGTGCTTTTTTGAAAGATTTTCTCATTGATGTGGAGTTTTTCATAAAATTGCCTGAATTTAAATAATGAAAAACTTATTTTTAAAATAGCTATAATTTATTTATATGTATATCGTTATTTTTTTTTGGTCGAGTCGCTTCCTAAGACCAAATATTCGTGGCTTCTCGGGATAATCCTTCTTAGAAATATCTGATTAATCTAATACTAATAATAACTAATAATAACACCTGCCATCTCTTCAAGTATTCGGGCTTCTACTCTAGAGGTCGTCGGGAATCATATATATGTTCGCAGGAGCACGTTTAGGTGCAAAGATCTCTCTGGACGAGGCGTGTACAGTGGCAACTGACATAACTGAGTGACGGTAATGAGTGGTGACCAAGTGTGCCAGATATGGAACGGATATATTTGCATTCAAATAAGTTTTCTTAGAAAATCAAAATGCACATCCGCGAGATGATTTTGATTGTAAAAGTTTTTGAAGCACCGGGGGATTTAATCTTTTAAAGCGTCACCGATCAAGAGAGAGGGACAAAGAGTTTGGATCCACGATAAAGGGAATGCGAAAAAACATAGAGACCCCGGCAAATCGCCCTCTGCCTACAAATAGAGCTAAATTATTTCAGAAACGTTTCCTCCGGCAGCAAGTTCGGTAAGTTATAGAGAAGTTGGGAACGACCACATTAACGCCTCCCGCCTTATTTTCCTGTTCCTTCCTTCTCGGTCCCAAGGAGAGCTGCGGGGCGGGCAGGATATTCATTTTCTTTCTCCCGAAAGCCGAAAAACTTTATCTCAATGATTCCATTGTTTCCGAGAAAATGGGTTATTAAAATTTCCACTAATCGAAACTTGGTTCGATTGCTGGGAATGTAATTGAAAAAATATATATAAGTGGGCAGGCGCCAGTTTGGTAGATGAGTATATTTAAAAATAAAATGCCAACCTGAATAATTTTAATTCTTTTATTTCAATTAAAGTAGTATGGACTTACCTTAAATGTATTTCTTTACATTCGATTATGATCTTAATGTAAGCAGTAAAAATAAATAAGTATATACTCGCATATTCGAAAATGCGAGTGCTGTAACTCGGTTTACGTAAGCATCTGATCTAACAGTCTGGTTGACAAAATAAAAATAATGATAACTTTGGTAATTACTTGAAATAGGGTAATTAATGGCAAGCTATCAGAGATAATGCTATTTCAGTAGGATTATAATCTCGTTGCCTCTTTATTTCTACTATACCGAAAGATAGATAAAGATTAATCACTGCTGTTACTTCCGCAGGATGTAAGCAATAGCCCGAGCGCATTAAGAAGATTACGGAAGGATCCTTGGGATCTCAATGAGATAATTGGCTGACCATGTCGTAGTCAGTGATCAGAGTCAAATCTGGAAGATTATTGTTAAATGCAATATCAAGATGATGATATTATTTGATATTTGGTAGATCATTGCTTAGAGATGCAGTGGTCTAAATGTAATACACCTTTTTTTCTATTGAATCATATAATCTACTATTTAAGTAGTCTCAAAAACCCCTGTAACATTACTCCAATCGATGAATCAATGGTCTTTTCCATGCTTATTTAATGTTCTGTATTTCTGGATATCATATATACATATGTATGTTGTCCTCTTTTCGTCACGAAAAATGTGTTTCTTTCCTATCCGCTTCATACTTGAAGCATACTGCCCGAAAAATTTATGACATACGGTCAGCTTACCTTGCTCCAAGTATTTTTTTAAATTTGAATCCTTGCAGAATTCCATAATATATATATACAATTAATACCAGCCACTCAAGATGAAGTAGAGAGCTCAAGATTTTGAAGTGAACTTCAGTATCCGAGCTTATTTGAGTATTTTTCAATCAGATTATTGGTGACGATTAACTAAAAATATCATCGGAACTACAGAATCATTTAAAAATGTTGAAAATATTTTTTTTTTTCAATAAATTAACTCTACAATATTATATTTGCGGATGAACATGATTAAATGTTTTGCGATGGATATACAATCTGGGAAGATAAGTAAAAAAGTATTGCTTATTCATCTACGAAGACAATATTTTTTAGGTAATACTGCCACCTTGTCTTGATCCGTTACTGAAGCTTGATCCGTTCTAGCGTATGATATGGTGTTAATCTGTAGTCTATGGATAGTCTGGACTCTGGACTGTGGTTGGTCTGAGAATAGTCTCTGGCTGTAGAGAGCTCTCGACTGACAGAACTACTCGAGACTGCTGTGTGGTGTATAATGCAGCGAGCGGACCGCTGCTCCTCATTAGTCAATGGTGCCTGGGCTCCTGTGATGACTTGTGGAATGTAATTCAGCTGCAGGTACGAGGGAACTGATATGTTCCTCTCGAGTTGGCATTCTCATTAAGCTAATGAGTTTTGCGGCAATAAAAATATATCGATTTTATTAGATAAGCATTAATCATCATGATATGAATATTGATCGATTAAATATTGAAAAAACAACCCTGACGAGATACTAATATATAATACAAAGAAGTACGAGCAAAAAACTATTATTTTTCTTATTGTGTTATTATGACAAATATTTAATTACGAAATATTTCAGTAAAAATATTTTTAAATGTTAATAAGCTATTTTTTATTATTTGATTGATTGATAATTTATTTAATCCATCTATATACAAATATAAGCAATATAAATTTAGTTAAAGATGTGATCACAAATGCGAGTTATGAATGAGCTTATTAGCAACATAGAAGTGTAGTAATTACTCTTGACGTATTTTAACTGCCGTATTAAAGTATGTACAAGTGATGGCATGACACTAAATGCAGCGTAACCGTTGTTAGTAACAGGGTTTCTCTAGTATGTAAATAGCAACAGTATATTGTTTCATGTGGATGTTAGATAATTTGGCAATAAACCGAAATTATTTTCGCATTTTTTTAATAAACAATAAATTAGTGGCCACATAAATGGGATAACAAATGACGTTAAATAATGGCTGCATTCTTATGGTACAAAATTGTAAGTTCTCATCAAGTACAATGAAATAACGGACTAAATATTTACCGAAACAATTACTAGGTTAATGAGCTTTTTGGTACAAGATACATGTTTACTGCACGGGATTAAATTTTCAGTACTCTGACACAAATTTGAAGTGTAAATAGACCCAAATGAGTACATTATACAATTTAGTACTGGCGTAAATTGGCCCCGGTGGCAAATTTCATTAGTTCCCCGTATGATGTGCGGGGATCAGATCGTGCGGTCGGAATTGACTGTGCGTCTGTTACTATTAAGGTTTGAGGATCGCTGTTGATGGAGCTGGAGCAAGAACTATACCGGACTATAGGCTAACAAACATTCTGCTCTTTGGGTGCTTAAGATATGGAGTCTAGTTTGGTAAAGCGAGATCCTAAATTTGGCAAATATTTACACTATAGTGGGGATGTATAAAAAGTTCATAATTATTTATGAAAGCCCTGGTATCTCGTCTGCTGAAACGCTAAAGCCTCGTTTACGTCCTCTAAAATAAAAATTAAATATGATTATTTATATTTTTCTCAGACATCAAAATCACGACCATTCGCAGGCAATTTGATATTTGTTACTCAGTTGAATGTCCAAAAAAAATAAGAAAATATGTACATGCATTATGTTCAAGTTGTAGTGTAGGTTTGCTATTATACTCGTAAAAACAGTTAACAGTATTCACATCGAGTTTATAAAAAGACCTTCAGCTATGATCAGCTAGCTTAGGTTTAGTAGATTGTCTTCTCTGATACTTGATGCGCTTACAGTACGATAGTATTTTATGAATAATTGAAACGAAACTGGATAAATCGAATTGGGTCGACTATGATCGAAAATCAAGCTGTCTTTTTAATTTAAGTTTATATTAATTTTAATGAAAAAAATAATGAATTTTTAATATTAATTATTATTTAACATTTATTTTTTTGAATACGTGTTTCGGACTTCATCAAGTCCATCCAGAGCAATGTCTCTTTTTAAAATATGATCCACAATCAGAGAGAAAAAGGGAGGACTTTTTCAAAACTGCTTAAAAGGCAGACTGTGCTCAGCTTATAAATAGGATATATTCTGTTAGTTTGTGATTTTATAATAAATATTATATCTTGTAAACTTAAGTCTTATTTTAATGAAAGATAATGATTTTTAATCAATCTCTTCTGCACTAGTAAAATTATCAATGAGATCTACCAAATATAGACTGTTATTTCAACACAATGCTCAGAATCTCTTACTTCAAAACAGCGTGTAAGGCATACTGAATATATAGATATCATTGAGCGAGGACGCATAAAATGCACGGTAATTTCACTGCCCGAAACATAAGGCAACCATTGAACATTCGACTCTAGGCACCGCTGAGGATTACTCACCAGTAGGTAGCTACTTCTTCAACAAGCTCTCACCGCAATCCACTCATCTCGCGGGGCAAAGCTTTGAAATGTGTCTTGTTATTCCTTCTGTATACATCGCGCAACTTCTCATACATCTGTAGGGCGTACTTGTGAAGAGACTTTTTGCCGCGGCGGGGAAGCTTCAGGATAAATACTAACCACTTCCGCCACGACTCGAACAGAAATATGAAACATGCTTGTAATATATTTAGGAATATTGTAAAATGTTTAGCTGAGTTAAAGTACCCACTTGAAGCGGTTGGAATTTAAAACATTTTATATATCCTTATGTATAACATTTATGTATAGAAATCTAAGAGTATAGTTTTATGACATTATTGTTTTTATTTACCAGTCTTCGCAAGACAAGATACATCAACTTATACTACAATTATGTGGTATAATCTGTTGTTTTGAATATAAAAAAAATATATAACACCTAATCATATTGGAAATTGAAACATTTAGTCCAAAAATAAAGTATTATTTAAGATAATTAGATGTTAAAATTTCATGATACAGTGATTCATAAACGTATTGGATAAAACTGTTTTGGATAAATTTCTTTTTAAAAAGCATAGGTTTACAGTTCTCATCGCTTTACTGTCACACCTTTCGAAAGTCATAATAAAATGAATATTGCATGTTGAAAATAAAGGCATTCTGAATGGCGTTAGTTTTAAGTCTCTACTGTTGGGATTATTCATAGGGAAAACTTAATATACGAGTATGTTGTAGTCTCGTAGATTGGTTCATTGCGTTTGTAGTCTGATAATGGATGCGGCAGAAGATATTATTAACGCAAGGCGATCAAAACCACCATGCAACGTTAATCTATTTTGGCAAGCTTCGTGGATTGAAAATTATAAATTGACCGGAAGTTCCTTCCAATATGGCGCCGCATTAGTCCTTTACGTAAAACCATTGCATTTTAAGCGATTCATTTCGTCACAAAAGTCTGCAAGGATTTACAACTTTTTGTTCAACAGCCATTTAAAAAAAAGTTTCAATAATACATAATTCTGTTTTTCATATTTAATAAATTTGTAATGCAAAACTTCCAAAAAGATTGTCACACTAATCGTTTAATTGTCGTTTGAAATTAATATTTGATTTAGGATTTGGGTTTGTAGCTCAAAAAATCAAAGGAACACTGGCTTGAAGTTGGAATCACTCTATATTTCTTTTATATTTACCTCATTAATATGGAGTTGTATAAATCAAGATATAATTGAATAACAGCTACATAAATGAATACAAAAATTTCATCTGTTTTTTTAGAAACTCTCTACAGATGATAGTTAAACAAGTTCGAGCGTCGTGTTGCGTAATACTTTTGTTTTAAAATTTAATATACATTTGAATTCATAATCGTATTTTGAATAAAGTTATTAAGTACTATAAATGTGAATTATGCGAGCAATGTATGTCCCAGGAGTCATTTGGTCAGCGGTATACTAAAATATAGCAGTCGTTTTTCACAGTAACATACTATGTAGTGTGTAAATAGGAAATTTACGTTGGTAATATGTATATTAAAATATTATAAACTGCGATTTCTACCATCAGTTTATTATTTCATAATGCACATCCTGGGACAAATAAATGTTTGCATGATTATTTCTAGGTCTCTTTCTTTTTTCTTGGTAATTGTAAATATAGTAAGATTGTCTATAAGGTGTGGAATCGTTTTTAAACATATACAGAAAAACACGTTTTTTTATGTGTTTTATTATTTTTTTCCTTGAAGACATTAAGATTATATGAAATAGGTAAAACAAATATTGGTATAGAAAATGGTAGGAAAACAAATAGACTTATCTATTTTGAGTTGAAATATGTCAACTGTGTAGGCATATTCGGAAAAGATTTCATTGGATTGATGGTCTTATACAAGAGCAATGGCGATTCATTGAGTGAGATTGAAAGAGCTGTGTTCGTGATAATATAATGTCTATGTTTTAAATATTAGAATTCAGACGTTAAGGTACCATTGTTTATTAGATACACTGAATGGTAACTGGTATTTGCGAACCAATGATAATAACAAAGAGGCATACGTGGAACATAGTTAAATATTGTTTTGCACTAGTATCAGTAAACTAGTTGTTGCCAGGTATAAATTGAATTGATTTCAGTTATATTTGAATTGCTTACAAAATAAATGCAATGGAAAGAGTCAATTTGATTCGAAGCGAGTTTTTTGTTGCAATCATATCTGTGTTCATGACAATAAATTGCTTTTGTACCTCAATTAAACGTACACCAGATATTGAAATTTAGTTGAATACATTTTACCGTATATTTCAATGACCCATTCTTTGTATTTAAAACGAAAAAGAAGTTTTTACATTTATTAAAGTAATATTATTTAGTTTTTGGACATATAGAGAAATAGTTTAACATGAGAAAACCCATATATAAATACCTTAATAAATAAAGTCAAATAATGTTAAGTGATTGTTTATTAATGTATTCGCTATATCTTTAAACTATCAATTAATTACTTATTACAGTATTGACCTTTATAAAAATATGGGAATGTGAAGATGAAACTTATTTTTAGTTATTTTTTTTAAACAATTTCGATAGATAAAATATGGACTACAATCAATTAAATATATTTATTTAATCCTAAATGAATAAATGAATGAAATTTAAAAAATGCATTACTATATTAAGTTTACTACCATCGGCTTGTAAAGATGTAAGCATTTAGTTGATGATCTTATTGAAAATATCACAGGGAATTATTTAAAATGAAAAAAAAGTAAATAGATGTTGTCCAAGTTATCCAACAACATTTTTTTCATTTACCATATAAATAATTAACATAATAAGTTTCTTGATTGGATGCAAAATATATATTTTACTACACTACAAAAAAATACAAAATAAAATTTATTTATTCTAAAAATGTATAAGAAAGCAATTTTCCACTCTGCTTTACTTAATTATCTGTAAAGAAATCAACTTTCCGCCTATTCAAATTTCGAGACCGATGTAACTGTCAGCGTGAAAGTCGCTCGTTTAAAAAAGTAAGATATGATAACTCTTTCAGTAAACCTTTTTTCCTGAAATTTAGTAAATTATTTTACATAAATAATATACAAGACTGAATGGATACAAGAATTAACCACTGCCACTATAAAAAAGTCTTATTATTTATTTTTAAATTTGAGTATTGAGAATACACAATGTATATGCTGAAAGAAAATTATGATGATGAATTAATAAAATACCAATAATCTGCATCGTTTTCCATTATATGTATCCATATTTCTATGACATTCCACCATAACCAACAATGTACAAATATTTCTTATATAATCTTACAAATCAATTATATCTTTGATGAATATTTAAAAAAATATTTATATAAAACAATTTATTTGGTTTTAAATAAAGAGTTCTTTTTATTCCGTTACAGCCCCCGAAGATTTTTTTAAAAGTGATGTAAATATCCCGAAATAAGTCAGAATAAATTTATTTTTAATTGTTAGTAAAGTTGTTAAAAAAATGTGAAAAAAGGAATCAAGTAACACAATCAAACTCATCCAACGTTAAGTTGTTTCGCACTCGGTCGTGCTGTAAATCTTAAGCTTCCGCTCTGAAAATTATCCGCACGCTTGTTACAACATGAATAAGAGAAATACACTCTTCTTTGTTCCTTTCGGCACCTGAATCGCTGATCCTACCTCTCAGCTGCAAAATAGTGGATGATTTATATCACAAGGAGCAATCGGCTTATTTTTCTTGTTGTATATTTGTTGTGCGTTGTTTTTTTTCAGTGCATGTACGGAAGAATCATATTTCTTTCAGGGCTTCAGGATTTATTGCTGCTGCGAAGATTATTTTGGAATAAATAATCTGAGAAACTGGAGGTAAGATGTCAAGTTTTTTAAAGACCAATCGCTGTTTTGTAATAAGCATTTATCTTATAAGTATACTTTATATTACAGTTAAAAAAAGATATCCTACTCAATGCCCTAAAAACTGCATTATAACAATCTTCTTTTTCATATTCCTCCTCCCAACAGATCTTTGCATCTGAAGGTCCACCTGGGAGCATATATGATTCTCGACAACTTCCAGGACAGAGACCTGAGGATTTGAAAATACGGCAGTTATAGTATCCGAAACATATTTTTGCGTTATATTTTAGTCGGGTTATTTTAATGAGATCGGATGATAAGTCCGAGATACACAAAATAAAACACTACACAACAAAACCATGTTTTTTGTTTTAGTTAATATATTTTTTAATAACATTTACACTTAAAACAAACTCTATGGCAAAGAAAAACCCTTTTTTGATTTGTATTCCAAGTGTATATTTATTCACACAACAATAAAACATTGAATTCGTATTGTTTTTATAAGAGAGATTTATTTTCTGTTATATATTACCGATCCTAAGCCCTCGATCGCAACAGTTTACTACAAAAGATGCAAGTCCGGGACTTAGTACGTAGGAATAAAAATCCTGACTAAAGCCCCCAGGGGTCGTTAAGGGAAAGCTTTAAAATGTGCAAACATCGATTCGAGGGAATTAAAATAAATAAACACGACATTCAGCTGAACTCGCCAACCAACGGTTGAATAACAAAACCTTTCTCGCAAATTAATTCGGTTCGTGTTCAATATTTAATGATGTAAAATAAGTGTTTAAAATGGGCTATTCGGTTTATTTTATTAAACGAACATTGAGCACACACAATGGAATCTTTTGAATAAATAATTTTACCATCAACACTGATTAATGCTTCTTTTGTAAAAGGAATATTTTTTAACCGCGTTCTACTTATAACATTAATATTAAAAATAATATTCTATGCACTATGAAATATTTAAATTTATAAATATTACATATGGCCTTTTTTACTTATATTGTTTAATAATAGTAGCGATGATGAGACGTACAAATCTCTCTGTATTCTATAACAGCTTTTGGTACCGTGAGAATATTTGTTATTTGTTAGAGTGATTTTTGTCATATGTTTCAACTAGCAAATAAATAAATGACAAAAAATATTGTGCAAAAGATTTGTCTTTCATTGAAAAATATTTCATATTTTGAATCTCTCTCTGCTATAAACTCTTCTTGAAAAGAGCGTATGGTAATTATTAACTATCAAAGTACTATCTGATACAACCATCCTCTTAGCCTAGGTTAGGCGATTAATAATTGTTGCGCAACAGCGCCTGTCGAGATGCAGATCGTGCAGTTACCATTGAGAATATTGAGAGTTGTAGATATCTCGGCGTGTTCAGCTTAAGGATTTTGTTTCCCGCCTCGGGAGCGCTAGAGTTTTGATTCCATGCGCTATATCTGGGTCTCGCAGCTTCACTTAAACAAAACAAAGTCAATAAAAATTTAAAATGTCTTTTGAAAAAATATGCCTGTGTGAAATACTATTGGTACGATGGTTCAATTTTGTGAAGAACGACGAGGTAAGAGACCAGACAAGGGACTTTTCCATACTACACTCGATCATGAGGCAAAAATGGATACCGTAGGAGAGCAAGTTAAGCTGCCCTTTCTACAATCTTCTAGGATCTTACCATCCAGGAAAGCCGTCAGGAGCTGTACATAGAATGTACTGGGTAGAGCTACGGGAGACAGCTGACATGCGATGATGCGTGGACCATGGTGGCTGAAATAGCTTTGTGGTGGCGATTGATGATGACCATATGTTCCATTAGAGGAGCGGACATGATAATGATCATTATTATGATGAATGAGTTTTGATTAACCATGCATAACTGGTGACCTTGGATATGTTAGTGCTCGGATGTGGCAAAATGAGGAATAAGTGTATGAATTATCGTCACTTCCAGCCCGGCACCTGTGCGCCGGAATGTGCAATAAGCGGATCCGCACAAGAACAATGCTTTCCCGTAAATCTCATCCATTGTGCCTATTACAATATTAACACCTCTCGCGATAGTCCCTTAATGGAAGCCGGGCCAACCCGCGTGCGTGGCCCGGGGATTTAATCCGGCGTGAATTTCTTCAATTGAATTCAACCAAAGCCGGCGACTGACTTATGAGCTTTAAGCTCATTGTGATCGAAATAAGGATTTAATTCATTGCCCCGCTCTTTGAGAGTGATCACTTCATATCGCCACATTACGCCTTCTCTGATTTACACGTTTGAAAAATTCAACAGAAGTTTTATCCGTACATAAATTTATAACTTATATTCCATATCCACTTACTAACTGGATCATATTGTCGTCACAAACTGCAAGCACTCTTTCAGCCGCTCTGGCTCTCATTTTATGTCAGTTTTGCTTTCCGGAGCTCTTTTGAGTAAATTGTATGTATAGTTTCCAAAAACTCTCCAAAGATGGTGAGAGCCTGAAGGCTTTAAGAATTCAGATATAGTTTAAACTCAAGGTATACAAATATTGGGGCTCCCTAAAAAATGCGACTTATTTAGATATTATGAGTATACGACATATTGTATTATTTACACTTTTTAAATATAGCGGTACAAAGTAAATCGAAATTATCGCACAAAACTGTTTTAAATATCGTATAAATGAACGATTATTTTGAAAATGTTTTTTCCCTATGCTTTATTCAAAAAAATTAAGCAATCAGCCTTTTTCGACAAATAATGTTAAATGTATTTTGGTTTTGTTTTACGAAAATATTAGCAAATTGATAAAATTGTATATTTATTTGTCTCGGATAACTTATTAAATACATTGTGTTTCTAATTTGAATGTATTAAACAATTGCAACATTATGAGATTTATATCAATTGCATTAAAATGAAATTCCAGTTTCGCCAATGTCATAATTATTATGATTTAATGACGGAAGCGTGTACGGTTTCCGTAATGCTAACTCACTGCAATTCCGGAACTGATACAAACCATGCGAACAAAACCAAACAGTTGTAGCCACACATTATGGATTCAAATGTATTTTATTACGTCACCTAAACTCTCTCATAACTTGTATCTGGCACAAATACAACTTCACTGAGTGTTCACAATCAAGCTTTTGTAGAACTAGTCGCGTTTGGATTTCACCAGGGAATATATGAATCGATGATTCATGGTGAAATATCGCAATTCGACGAAGAATATTTATGTTAAATTCTCATATATGTATTGAAATAAATATCCGCGGCTATAAGAGATGTTTGATATTTAATGTCATCACGATTTATTTAGTTCATTACAAATGTTTTGTTAAATGTGTAATATTCCCATAAATGAGCAAACAAAAAGATATTGTAAAAAAGCATCATCTATCACCTTCTCTATTCTCTTTGAAAAGTGTTTAAGCTTAATACACATGATGAAATGAATTATGAATACACAATGAATAAAACAATTACTGACTACCACTTAACATATTTATTATAAAATACTAAAAAAGGAGCATACAATCAAAAATATTCTTAAAAACATTCTCTTACGAATAAATACGATTTAAATACCTGTATAACTCAATTAAGTATTGGTCACACAATTACACGTACGCATTTATAATAGTACGTAGATGAATAAAAAACATTTTTAAAATAGTAAATTATAGTTAGATCACAATAAGTATTAATTGAAAGCATGAAAAAATATATATAATTGAAATTAAATATTTAAATAAACATTTAAATTTTCAAAGGAATATTTTATTTTTATAAAGTATTTGTCAATAAATCTTAACGTTTGTTAGTGTAGTCGTTATTATCTGATTTTTTCTTTCCGACATAAAATATAGACTTGGTTTAATATCCCTAGAGGCTCGATACTACAGTAAGTACAATACAAGACTCGTGCATGTGGTGGGATTAACAACATTTTTCTACGAATCCAATATTGACTTCCAAGGCAACCCCAAACAGTTATCGTAAATAAGATAATTCCCACATTTTTATATCTGATTCTGGATAACTGAGCCAAAGCTCATGCGCACGGGTTTATTTACTGATTTAGAGGTTGGATAAACAAGAAAAAATCTCGCTGAAAAAAACGATAAAGAACCAAATGAAATCTAGAAACTTAAGAACGCAGAGAAGTATTACAGATGAAACTTATTTCAGGTGTATTTTTATATTTAACCATTAAAATATTTAGCAAAGTTATTTTATGTATTCAATGATATAATATCTCAATAGACACAAAGGGATATTTCAGTGTCAAAAGATTTACGAGTTAAATACAATAATAGGTTATGAGTATTATGCTACATTCGCAATATTCAACAAATGAACTACTAAATATTATATTTAAATGATTACTTTTCATAAATATTTTGGAGTTTTATTTAAATTTGGCTATGTCTTAATTAAGCTCATTTTTGTTCTGAAAGGCCACCAAAAATTACAAATATTTATTATATTATACATATAGAGATACGCACTCACATCTTAAAAATATTTATATAAATGTACGAGTATGTCAACAATTTATGAAAATTCTATGTTCCAGTTAAGGAGCTAATGTAGAAACGTTAGTTTAAATAATAATCGATATGTTTCTACTGGATTTGTAAGATACATAGTTATAAATATGGCGATGGAAAATGCTCATCATAAAAAAGTAATTTGGAAGGTACCAAAAAGACTCACAAAAGAATATTTTTGCCAATCTATTTTGAATCTTGCATGTTACGATAAATACATTTTTTTAAACAAGTTTTCCTAAAATTTAACGCCAAAATAAAACATTAAACGAAGAATTAAATTTAAGGAAATTCATTGATATAATTAATCTAGGAATAATCCGTTGACTTGTTTTCTGCCTTTTACGCGAAGATTATCTTCTGAAAAGCTTTGAATACCGTTTTCTTTTGGTCCTTTTTCTTAACGACCTTGTGCCCAGTATCGCCAATTCAGGGTCAAAATGGTAACCCTTTGATTCTCGATACAGAAATAACGCTACAGTCAATGCGAAAAGGAGAGAGTATCATTATTCTGTATTGCTCGAGATAAGATCAACCCGGACATTTCTCCAATCTAGTTAACCCATCTCTGCGTCTGCCTGAAAACTGAACCGGTGGAATTTCAACAGTGTTCAGGATTTGGAGCGGCTCGGATTTAGTCGCTTTATTGTGGGCAAAGTTTGACAGTAAATAAAAGCTCGGTGGGCGCATGCGCGAGAGTGTGACGTAATTTGAAGAGACAGCTTCCGCTGTGGAGCATACAGGACACGGAGGGGTCAAACCATCATACTTTGTAAATACACATATACTTCTATGGAATCGTCTTGGATAATATCTGATAGCTTAGGATATATGTCATATTATACAGCATATATTGGTCCTTTGCATTAAGACTGCTTTAAAATTGTCGTAATCGCGCGCAGAAGTAACGGCGCCGAAATGGAGTACTTCGATAGAACTGAATTTTTATCTATTTTCTTATCACGAATTACCTTGTATATTATCTGCAGGGTAATCTACGCATTTTTTAAAAATGAATCGAAAATTAATCGGCGTCTTTAAATAAAAGTTCAATTCATTTTTAAAATAATGATATATTTTACATTAAGGCACCATTATTGTACTACACAAAACGAAATTCAGAATTAATAATACATTTTTGATTATCATACTTCGATAATCGTTTTATTCGAATTATTTTTTATTGCATTTAAATATTATTGGTGACATATTTTTGGAGATGTGTATTTTTGATAGTCTTTTCGTGAAAATATTTTGGTGGTGTTTTTGGTCAAAATCTATTAAAATATATTTATGCAAAAAAAAAACAGTAACGAAGTAAATTTTTAAAAAATTATTACAGAATGATTCTCACCAATACCGATTGATAAATATTTTTGTGAATAGCAAAAATATTTTTACTTAAAAATTTCAAATTTATTCATAAAGCCTAAGTAAGCTTAAAAATAATCTTCCAGCATATATTTTTTCTTCCTCATACAAGCAATGTAAAAGACACTAATCACCACATATCAAATAAATAAAACATTTTTTTTCTGCATTCAGAGTTCAGTCATCTACCGTGTCAATAGAAGCGTAAATTCATAAAGTGTTTATTCATCGAAAATATCAAAAGAGCTAATAATTACAGTCCACTATACATTGTACAGCCGAATTAAATACTTCTCGCATATATAGTATGTACAGATTAAAATATATTTGTAATTAATTTCTGGTTCCAGGATTTCCTTGTTGTCAGGGTGATCGTAAAGCTCGCGTAGCAACTTTGTTAAGCGTTCCTGCCCTCGACTCCGCGAGTAAGTTTGTCGCACCGCGGATCGTATCGTAGGGAGACCCAACGGCTTAGATATGCTGTCTTAGGTAGATCGGTACAAGGAGCTTTTTTATTGTCTTACACTAAACTGCAATACCAGGCAAAGAAATAAAACATTTCATTTAAATTAGTTTTCTTACAAAACTTATTGCATAAAATCTCAAACTACATTTTAATAGATTGAGTTTTTTGTATTCATGTGATTTTAAATAAAAGACTTGTAGTAGAACTTGTGATTCAATAGAATTTTGCTATTTGCATGTAAAAAATATGCGTGTGAGGATAGATAGTATCGGTTACCATTCTTTTAATTTATTATTATTTTTTACTTTTTACTTTGTTTTTATTTTTATGTAATCGCATGAAGGAGAGCACACCCAGTCAAGACCAGTGCATTCTATGACGTTCAGCCAAGGATGCTGGACACTGCATGCGGGAAACGTGAGTTGTGTTCGTATTTGTGTGTGGGTTGGGGAGATAGCAAGTGTATATTTATCTGTTCTTGAAGAGATCCAGATTAAAGAAAGGAGGAAACACAGACGCTGGAAGAGCATTCCATAGCTTACCGGTGGCATTAAGGAAGGAGATTTGGAAACTGCCAGTTCTTGATCGACACACATTAACCGTGTATAGATGTTCAGCAAGTGTAAGACGAGTTTGTCTACTTATCATTATATAGGATTTAATGATGAAGAAGTGAGAAGGCTTGGTTAAAATCATTTGAACCTTTAGTTTAGATGTGATTACCCTGACTAGGAAATAAAAGTATCGCTTAGTATCGCTCACCTATGATAACTTTTAGAAACAAACATTACAAAGGTAGTTTAAGTAATAAAATGAGCCTATAAATAAAATTTAGCCCTAGCCCTAGTAGTTTAATTTCCTGAAACAATAAAGAATAAAATTAAAAAACGGAATGAATTTTAAAATATCTAAAATATTTAAACGCCTTATTGTTTATTTTTATAAATCCCTTCTTGGTTGCACTATATTGCCACTAAGTAGAAGTATGCAGTTCTGTCAGACGTCATTATTTTTGTCGGGAGCTCCACCGTGTGCATACTAATTATTCTTCCTGAAAAACATTTAGAAATGGAGCTTAGAGACTTTATAGAGATTTAGGGAAATACTTAGAGACATCATGCATTTTTACATTAATAACATGCAAAAGCAATGAAAATAAAATAACACATTAGATCAACATACATTCTTTTGTATGTATTTATAAAAACAATGCATTTTTTGTATTAAAAAATATATGAATACGATATCCTGAAACGACTTTATTAATAAAAACAAAATGAGGAATGTTTTTGAGTAGATATGAGATAATAATTTACCACCGGGAAATGGATAGCAATTTATGCCGCCAAAAACATGAAATGCGAATGACAAGGCATTATTTCACATGTGAATACCGGACATAAAAAAGGGTATATGGGCCACAAAATATTTCTAGATTATAGGCATGATTTTCTTTTTTTGGTCGAGAGCCTATGATTGCGGCACCAATAATTTTGCATTAGTCTTGTCCACCTTTTTACATTCATTGAGAAAAACAGCAATGTTAGCTTATATGGAAGCCCATCGAGTTTTTTAGCTGTCAAGCCCAACTAAATTACGCAAAAAAGTATAAAAGAACATGTTAATAAAGTTAAGTACTGTTGCTGTTATATATAGAAAAATATTTATATAATTTAATAATAAACTTTGAAGTATAGCTTAGGAAAAGTTTTATCTAGTTATATGTTTTAAAAATAGGTAGTTTTTATCACTAAGTCAGCAAAACGGTTAATGAAAAAATTTAACATATTATTGTGTTTGGACATTCGAGTATATTGTTATTCTCAAGATTCTGAAATATATAAATAATTGAGAGATTTATTTATATATGTATGTTCATTGTTCATAAGTATATAAGATTATCACTTAAATAGTCGAACTAAACTTTTTTTACTTCACTCTGGTTCGGCTCCAAATCATTTTACATAATGTTTTGGAAAAGTACTACAACCTACAAGTCCAGGTGACAATTATTCAGTAAAAAGTATTGCGCTTGTAATTGAACAATCTACATACAACGTGGCAATTCATCACTTCAGAGCATAATGTCTACTTTAGTGCTTGGCTATTGCTTATTCACAACAATAGATATAAACTAATCAACTGATTGCTGTGGTATGGATAAAGATTAATGTCCTCGCTTAAGATTATATGTGTTATGTGGCTTACTGATGAAGAACACAACTACAAAGATTATTTTGCGTGAATGTATAAGAACATCAAAATATGGACATCTGACCATGATAACGCTTTACTGTTACTTTATAATGCATATATTTTTTGTCACGGAAGCTCTTTTTATTATCAGTATTCATATAGAGGTACGTGTTTGATAGAATGTAGGCACCTAGACATTTACATGAAAAAATGCTTCGCAGCCAAGATATTTACAGCGTGGAAAATTTATTGAACTCGCTTGAAACAATAGATTTTTCTTTGTGACCGTAGATTTCTTTTTATGAAGAAAATAAATGAACACAAGGATATCCTCTGGATAAAATGGTTGCCGTTTCCATCGCAATATATTTTCTTATATTTTTTTCAGATTTTGACCCAAGATGCCGACTGTTTTCATATTGCTTTATTATATTATATTTTATACGCCTAATATTATTTTCGCCTTGAAAATATTGACAAAATATACGTGTAATATTTATACTATAAACTGCTAACAGATATAATATGGGAAATTTATATAATTTAATCAATAATATTGGTAGTCTTCTCAGATTAAAATATTTAATGTCAATAAAAAGCCCAACTATGCTTCTGATATTACATCAGGCCTTTCTTCAATCGCAAGAGCAGTAGTCTTAAAGGCCACCAAGAACATTGCAATGTGTACCCTAGAGATATAAAAAAGGTTTACTAGTCTAGGATAGTGGCAGCTGAGAGAAGAATGCCGCAATAACGACTATATATTGCAGTTACTATATTGATCAACTAAAAAAGCGTTTTGTAAGAGCGGTTCTCGTTGGATCATCGAAGTTAAGCAACATTAAAAAATGAGTCACCATCAGGTGTCCACCGCATGTCATTGGTTGGGTTAAGTCGTATCTTAAAACCAAATATTTTTGTTCTTGAAAGCGTCGAGTTAAAAAACCCGTTAAAAAAACTAACGAACAACTAAACTTGCATCGGATACTATAGTTGCCTTGTCTTCAAGTTACTTGGCTCTTACTCTCTTAAGGCCGTCGGTAAACCATTTACTTGTAAATTGCCAGAATTATATGACAACTATATGCTTCAGCTGTGGATCAAATGTTGAATAATACGTATAATAGTATGAAACATCTATGGAATGTATTGAGAAGAAGTAAAAGAATGTAGAATTATTTATATGAAACTATGATATTACTTTATTGTTTTGTGTATCTACAGTGCCCTTGGAGCATAGGTATATAAGACATGCCTATAAAAAAGTCTTAAATAATAATATGTACACTCAGATTGTACATTGTGTAGTCCCCAGCAGGATGTTGTAGCCTTGCGGGAGAGACCATTTATGGACTACTACAGAGCGACGCCCCCATAAACAGTTCCTGTTCCCTTTCTTACTGAGTTCATGGAACTTGTAAATAAGACACCAATCAACGGACGTCTCTCAGTTTGAAGCATTTTTTTTGCACAGGAAATAATTAACCCTTGGTCCCGAGGTCAAATAAATAGAGATAAAAGCGTATGGTGAATGTAAATAAGTTATTGTGTATCTCTTATCTGCCATAAATTTTAATAAATCTAGATGGTATAAAGAAGTCATCCTCTAAGCCGGTCACAGTGATACTTAGTGAAGTAATGAAATACTTTTTATCGTCAAAATGACAAGCGTTATATGGTTGATGGGTAAATCTTAGGATAGGCCCGCAAACTCTGGCAATCGGAGTTTAGGTCGACTCACTGCAAGTGATACTTACGACTAATAATCTTGAAGGATTCAACAGTAGATTGACACATGCTGATTGATGTTGATGATGATGATTTTTTATAAAGCTAAGATTTTTCTGGTATGGGAAAACGGGAAGTGTGATTATCGAGTGCTTTGACCTTTAACTAAGAATAGTGCTATAAAATAATTCCTTCGGTCGTAGGCTTAAGTCTTTAAATCCAAATAAGAAGTCAACGAAAGTTTTTCCGTTAAAATACCAACTATTAACACAGTTTCTTGAAAAATGCTATTCGCGTGAATGCTGAGCTAAAGCTTTAAATTTCACACACAGCGCTAATCTACCCTTAAAATGGAAGACGTCATACAATCATCAAACGAGTTATTTCGTTCATCGTTTGATGGTATTGTATTGTGTCATAAAAAATAAACATTTTGTCCATACTCTCAGCAATATTGTTTTAATACTCGTAATTTGATAAATTGAGCAACAAATTTATTACTTAGAAAAATAGTAATAATGTTTTTTATCCGATTTGTTATATCTCTAGTATTGCATATAAATCGTTACGTTCGCGGCGCTCAGACACATTCTGAGAATTTATATTATTTATGGATTCAATTACGCGGCCCGCGGACTAAAAAGTTACGGAATCGTGACGGAACGAAGGGCGGAAGAAAAACTCGATATGAAAAAGGGACAGTCCTCGAGCCACGGTTCCCGAGTGTTATTGCGCATGGGAGCAGGCAGATGTCAGCATTCCTGGGCCTGGCGTCCGACAGAAGCACTTAGATCGCAATTGTCAGCGGCGAGGGTCCAGTCGCCTGGCCAAAGGGATCGCGCGATGAGAAATGAAAAATAGGAAGATATTATTGTAATATTATTTCATATTATTATGTTGGTCTCTAAGTTGTTCTAAAAAGGTCCAGAATGTGACCGATATTTTGGGTTGATTAGTTATTATTATTTGAGTATATAAGCGTTATAAGATAGTGGAAAATAAAATATATTGGAGAAGTACCTACAAACTGTAAGGCTGACGATATCAGATGTAGACTTATGAGGGAGGCTTACGTTCAGATAACATATTGCCAGAAAGTGATGTATAAATTTGATTTGTGAATATAAAATTTTAAGAATCAGTATGCATTGTACACGGTGTTGATGTGCTGTCTGTTTTTTAGGGATTTACGTAATTTTTAATTTGTTTTGATGTTTGTGAATCACATTTTAAACATAATTTAGAGCATAAAATATCTCCATATATATATTTTTAAGCCACAATGGTTGTGCATCATAATGTATGCCTTCTGGAAAAAATATTGACCCTTGGAAAATAATTTTTAAAATATTGGCCTTACATGAACAGATATTCTGAATGAGAGTAGGTTATTAAAATTGTATTTTTCCTTTGTAATACTACCGTGGACCAATGGTTTTCTTCTATGATTCTTACATTTCTGATACGGTTCTGCTCACCATTTGTACCACAATGAGCGCGGTGGATTTTCTCTGGGTCGGCTTATGTATACTGGTATCAGGCGCCCGTAGCACAACTCAAGACAAGCTGGGCGGATTCCTATAACACAGTACTTCAGCAGTGATGTCCAAACTAGGTTTATACGAGAATTGCAGACCTGTGAGGATATTCTTTGTGGGACACTTTTTATATTACAAAGAGCTTTGACAATAGCAAAGACAGAAGGATAAATACGCTTGTAAAGCAAGACGTATTAATTCAATAACCAAAATTTCAATGTGATTGAAATATTTTTTTTACATTTATGCACCGTAAATAATTGAATCCTACTCTGAGTAAACTCTCATATATGGTAATATATGTAGACGAAAAATTAATATTTTTCCAAAAAATATTTGTATACGCTACCATTATAAAGAGACTCATTTCGTACATATGCTCTCTCCTTTACTAATTCAAGACACAAATATGCATTACTTACACTTCACAACTGTTAAACATAGATTGTATATCAATAAAGTACGCAGCATCCAGTTATCCTGGTAGAATATCATAAGGTTAAAGAGATGGTAACTAACCATATTTAGTGCAAGCGAAATACTCTATGATATTCTATCCGAATAATCTGTTTATACATTTTTTTTTATAAAATTTGTAAAAATATTACTGTGAGCGACGAGCAGTATGTGGGATTTTGTTTGATGATCACTGATACGTTTCCTTTGCATAATAGTAACCTCTTCTACCAACATTGATATTCTCTTGAGAGTCTGAGCATCTTAATAACTCTGGACTATATACGGGAAGTTGATTGATATCTCGAATAAAACTGTAATTTATTCTCTTTTTGAGTTCTGACGTTGTGCATACTAGCGCTCTATCGCTCATGTCATATCCGTGAATATATATAAGAAAATATTAAAGAAAAATATATTCAACGAATCGTTTAACTTAACAGAGAATATATCATTAAAGGCTTGATTGTGTTTTAATTAAAATTTATGTAGAACACACTATACTCATTTTTGAAAAGCCTATTTCTAAGCAAGTATGAAATTGAATGCGTCAAGTGACCCATCCCAACACATTAAATGCAACTGCATGTTGTATGTGAAATGCATACAAATGCATATTAATTATTAATATTACCATGGGTCCAATTTTCTTGTCGTGCGTAAATGAGAAAACATCAAAAATTAAATGAGGATTAACTATTTAATAGCCTTGCGACTAACATCGTTTAGAACCGAATTTAGGGAGTTTTGAACTGAAAATGTTCAATTAGTCGAACTTAACTTTAATTAAATTTTAGGGACAAATAAAGCAGCGTGGTTTCGAATTCAGGGATATATTACTTTTTGACAAATCACGCCTGACGAAGGTAAATGTATCTTATATTTAAGCAGCCCCTCAAAGGAGCTTTAAGCTCATTAAACTTATGTATGGGGCGAGGTGGGTACTTAGGGAGAAGCTGTTTACTTTATGTCTCTTTATACTTAAATAGACATTCTATACGGTTTACAGCTGATAATAATAATATTGTTTTGTGTTAGAGGTGTTTTGTACGATTGTTTATGGTGCATTCAATTTTTATTAGCAAATGAAAAGAGCTTTAAGCAAACACGAAGTTGAATAGCATATTTTTAAAATGGTTTGAGGATTTATTTAATTCAATAGGTAAAAAAAGAAAAAAAATATCAAAAGTTATAATATAAATGGAGAAAATACATAGTTGGAACAACAAGAAAACCAATAACTAAAAATGTATATTATTTATTATGTATTAATCTTCCAACGTAATGACGTACGTTCATTTATGGTATGAGTATTGACTTCGTTTTACATTTAAAAAATGTAATCATTAAGCAAACATAATACATGAAAAAACGTAATAAAATCTAATTTGTTACTATATTCAAGCTGTTTCAATAGTACATCTTGAAGAGCACTATATAGCACTATTTGTTTTTCGTAAATGTGCTTATTTACAATATGTTACTTCTGATTTTATTATGATGAAATGTGTCAGGAACGAGGATAAACATTGATATTGATTCATTGTTATCACAGATTATTTTGTAATTCAGATATAATGATATTACAAATTTCAGCACGTATTCTGAGATTATTAATGTAAATTGAAGCCCATCGATAAGTTATCATTTCGTATTGAAGTTCGCACATAACTATGGAACATAAACACAAAGCGATTAATTCACTTCGTGAACGGCTCTTTGTAAAGCACCAATAATTTTCTTGGAAGTTCAATATATTGGTTGTTAAGGCAACCAAACAACCCACAGAATGTGAATATGCGATACTATTAACCGTCCAATAGTGCTTGTTAATGGATAATGAATATAGATCACAAATAATGAAAAATGTACCATACAAGTAGATAAACTAAAGATAAAGAAGTAGAATGTCACCTTATAGCTTTCAAATAAAGTTTCGGTTTTTTTAAAAGTCTTATGTTTTCTAACGCTTTAGCTTTTTATTTGACAACTAAGCTAATTATTTATTTTTTATATATTTTTTATTTATTTGTTTATTTTTGTACAATAACTATTTCCCTTAGAGTGTGAAGTTGTATTTTACATTACACAACATTAGCGATTTTTTAGTTTTCTATAAAAAATGCTAAATTGTACTCGTTAAAAAAAGTAAAACGAAAAGAAAATACATAATATTAAACTTATTATTATGACATCATAGTGAATGTGTTTAAGGTGGAATAACCAAAACAATAATATTAATTATTTACTAAATGAGTTAAATTTCGCTGTTCGCGATAATTTTGACTGTTCTACTTATTATTGATGAATAAAATTTTATATGTGTAATGCGAGTATGTAAATACTTAAATGGCACTTACCTTATTGAGACGAGTATCATAGCAAATATGAGGTATTTTCCTAAAAGCGGCACCACTAGTGAAGTGGGCGGGATGATCTCCACAACGAGGAGGAAGAACACGTGGAGACTAATGAGGATGGAGATTGATAGTGTCACCTGAACAAGAAAAACATATCATCAAAATCTTCAAATAATATTATTAAAATCACATTAACATTGCTTAAAATATTATAAATAACATAAATGTAATACTTGAACTCATGGAAATGTATATAAAATATATTTAGTAAATTATCATAAAAAGTTACGAAAAAGATTTAAAATAATTAAGACGTAAGAAGTATAATCAAATATGAACCAAAAGTAAAGATTATGAATATTTATCTTTTAAACACTGCGCCTTTTTTTTGGATGTATCAATCAATTTTCGTACAATTAATAAAGACTGTAATATATTTAATAGTAAAAAAATATATCAGATATTGCTTGTAGTTTTTAACTGCAATGCAATATATTTTATGTTCACTTATATAATAACTTAATTTTAAACATTGCAACAGTAGAATGAAGCTGTAATATGCGGCTAAAATTCCATCTAAAGTTCATGAGGTTATTAAATAATCTTTATATTTTTATAAATAAGTTTACAATGTGGATCTTAAACTACTATATAACCTAAGAACAGATTTGTAGCAAGGTATTAAAATAAATATAACCAAAGACGAAAAAAAATATATAAATTGAATATACACTTGAAATTGGATTGCAAAAAAGTGCATTAGCAAAAAGGCAATAAATGCAGACGCAAAAGTGCAACTGAAATTCAACCATCAAACGGCGTCGCTTAGGGTAAGGAAAGTATTTTGTGGGACTTGCGGGAGTGATAACGTTTTAATTAAATTATGCAGACGGCAAGTTTGGGTGCGATCTGCAGTGACAGAGGGCGGCCTTAATTACGGTGGAGGATGGGATGGGGCGGGCGCCGGAAGTGGGCGGTAGCACGCCCACAAATGCGGCCGGATATGAATGTGCTCGGTGTTATGTCCTATTAGAGTCACAGCTAGTTAAAAAATAAATTAGCATAATTTCACGACGTCCATGATAGATGGATCTACTGTGTTAATGAATAATTTCTGAATAAAAAAAAACTATATTTATCAAACACGAATTCATTGAATTTTAAATTCTAATAATTGTTGTTACCTCTGTCGATCTATATTTAATGCAGCTTGTATAAAGTTTATTTCACAAATGAGGTCAAACTCAAAGTATATTTATAGTATGACGATTCAATTAAAAAAGATGAGCAATTATTCCTGATGAATTTATAAACTCTAGTGTATGATTTTATATTTAGGAAGTACAATCACCTGGGATGGCAGAACAAAAATAGAAGACAACAGTCGAATACATCAAAGCAAGGCTAGCTTTCAATAAAAAAGCCAAAATTCTTGAGTCAAAGAATATTTCTTTAGGGCTCCGCAAGCAACTTGCCAAATCACTTGTTTGGAGCATCTTAATGTACGGCTGTGAGACATGGTGCTTAACCGAAAGTGTAAAAAAAGACTTGAGGTAGAAACTGTAGAGGGCGCCCTAGACGGGATTATTTGCAGCAAGTATTCGAGGACATGATTTGTAGCGCTTATGCTGAGCTAAAAAGGGTTGCGGAGGACCGAGAGGAATAGAGATCGAGATGCAAGATTCTGTTGCTGCAAACCAATCCACCGGATTGATACTACGAAGAAAAAAGTGAATGATCTTTTATATATGGAACTCATACGTTCAGTTGATTCAATAAATCTAAATTATATGATTTATGAAATTCGTGATCCCCACGATGAAATGTGTGGAAATTTGAAAACCCCTTGGCTGAATCTATTATAAGGTTTTTACTGTCTGTGCACTTCTGTATGTAAAAAAAAAATAGTTTTTATAATATTGAAATATGATTGAAAATACCTCACCTTCAATAATAATTATAAAACGAAAGTTTTCTAAGATACCTTAGCAGTTCATTGATAGATACATAAAACGTACATTGTATGCGATACTAAATCAACGTAATTAATGTTAAAACAAGGCGTGTTTGACTAATTTAACAAGTAATTTTATGTTCTTGTAATAATAAAATGAATATTATTTTTATGTATCATAAATATTTCAATTAACTTCTTTTATTTAATAAATTATTGGAATACATAAACAGCATAATAAAATATAACGTACAAGACATAAAAGATAAAAAATGAAAAAAAATATTTTTTTAAGCGTAAAAATGATCTTTTATATTCAGTAATTGTAAAGAAGTATGCATGAAACCTTCTTTAATAATACACGAATATTCTTAATGAGATGTCATGTATACTTGCTGAAATTCAGCGCTTCAGTAGTCCTTCCATTTTCGTTAGGCGCACCTCCGGCGTGTCATATTATCGTTACCTTGTCGTTACCGCTGCCGTTACCGTGAAGACACCTCGTCGTTACCGAACGCCGTTACCCTTTAACGGCCAATGCGCCGCCCCAGAGAGCAACGAGACACGTACGTTATGATCACCGAATATTATGCGTCTCGAGAAACGCATCGTCATTATATTATATTTTATTTTATTACATTTCTACCGAACGATTTAAAATTAAGCTCCGAGTATTATTACTATTTTTATTCAGAAAGTATTCTCTTGTTACAGGGCAAGCCACATAAATGACAAACCCCACCCAAAAAGTTTTGTATTTTGTTCAGGTAGGAAAAGGCCATCTTCATGCGAACGTTCCGTCAACTGACCCTATGACCAACATAATACTTCGAAACTCATTGTTTTGCAACATAACCAAGGCACAATATAATTTTTTTCACGTTGTTGTGAAATTTTTAGTGTTGCACATCTGTTACGGTAAAAAAATGTAGATGAGTATTGGTACTCTTTACGAAATTCACAGCATTTATTTGAAAACATAATTTGTAGTTTTTTTTATCAGCGTACACGCTTTCTAGCCGTATAATTTAAAATATGTATTCTGTAACTAGTCCGAAATTTTTTCTGTACATAAAGTGGCAAATTCATATTTTCGTCAACTTGACAACGTTAATTTTTCATTGCCATTTTATCTTCAAATTTACGAATGAAATCCTCCGTACATAATATGACGACGCTCAGATTGTGAAATTTAATAATTTAAGAAATCGCTTAATTCTTAAATTCTGATTCTATCATCATAGAGTTACTTAGTTTTATCGTTAATCAATTCCAAACCAAGTTGTTGACTTTCCATTTCTAGTTTACAAAATACACGTTAAGTTCGTTTTTAAAAATAAAAATGGTATCATTTGCAAGTCTTGTATTCTAAATTACAGGCTTACAATTACCGAGCATCAAGTTCTCGAAGATTTTTTTGTTAACATTCATACAATTGAATTAACTTTTAATTGAAGCATAAATGATAGTTTTGTTGATTATATTACTTTAAAAAAGAAATTTTCCACAAAATAACTTCCTAATTATGAAAAAACCTGTAGATTAAAATCGAACTCCAAAACTCTGTAATAAATTTTATGATGCTTATTAATGCTGAAAAAAATCTTTAGTATAGTATGTATATTTTTAATAACGGGTACGATTAATTTATTTGAAATCGTACGTTTTCTTCAGAGGAATAAAATATATATTTTTTATTTTTATTTTTATTTTTATTTTTATTTTTATTTTTATTTTTATTTTATTTTTATTTTTATTTTTATTTTTATTTTTATTTTTATTTTTATTTTTATTTTTATTTTTATTTTTATTTTTATTTTTATTTTTATTTTTATTTTTATTTTTATTTTTATTTTTATTTTATTAAGGGCCTAGGCCAATACATACGGTTTTAAAATAGAAAATAAAATAAATGAAATGGTAAAACAGAACAAATATAATAATTAAGACAATACACTTAGACAAAACAGTAAAAAAACAGATTCTAATGAAATAATTTTACATTTAGTTAAGGGGATAGTTTGAAATGCTGGAAGGTCCACCCCGAAAAAGTCAAGTCCAAGAGTTAACCAATTTTACACTTTGTAACATAGGAGAATAAAATCACTAGTTGGTTTTAAATGTGTTAAATGTAGCAAGATCACTGCCTCTATGTGACCGACGGAGGAACATTTAACGACTTGCTTTTTCTGTTATTTTATGTCGAGTTTTCGATTATATAAGTTCATAATTTTAAAAATAAACAGCAAGTCAGTCACTGTTCTAATTAAGTTTCCAATGTAGATACATTAAGTCGCTTCTCATTATATCTTCATAGGAGTAGCTACCTCTCTCAAGGCCGATCAGTCGTGCAGCTCTTGACAAGAAGCGATGTTGGACTGATTCAATCCGGTCGATATGAGTTCGATAGTAGGGAGACCATATAACGCTAGCATATTCTAGCTGCGGACGAATCAGAGAACAGTAAAGGACCTTGATGGAGCTCAGGTTTTTAAAATCCTTAGTTATTCTATTGATATAACCTAGAAGTTTAAGGGACTTGTTCACAATACTATCAATATGGTCGTGATAAGATAATTTACTATTTAGTGTGACGCCAAGGTCCTTTATAGTAGGAACATGAGAAAGGGCAACATTGTTGATGTTATAATTAAACTTAATAGGATTCTTAATTCTGGTGAATGAAATAATTTTAAATTTATCAATGTTAAGGTTTAGATAGTTTGAAATGCACCAGTCATTGAAGCGATTGATGTCATGTTGAAGTAGAAGACAATCATTAGGAGATTTGATTAATTTTAGGACTTTGTTGTCGTCTGCAAACAACCAGAAACGTGTATGCAAGAACACATCACTAATGTCATTTATAAATATGTTAAATAGTAATGGAGCAAGATGGGCTACTTGAGGTACTCCTGATGTGACACTGATAAGCGACGAGAGAAAGTTATTTATTCTGACTTGCTGTTTTCTATTATTTTATATTATCAGGCTTTTTGTATTAATATATAATATTATCAGGCAGTTCGCTCAAGACATAATTTAATATTACCGAGAAACTTAATAGATTTACTAATTAAGTTTACTAAATAAATTAATAATCTTTAATTAATTGATATACACATACAAATCTACAGCAAATATCATACCCAATGAAATTTCTCCGATATCGACGAAGAAATGTCCGACGCAAATGACATCGTTTTATTAATAATGGATAAATAATATTTATCTGACCACCGGTTGTAAAATTGTCTCTGTTAGTAGCTTGGAATCTTTTCACTTTTTTCTAAGTATTATTTTTTAAAAATGTAAGTTATTTTGTGAATTTAAAAGAATTTCATTGTATTGGTGTGGCAGGACTGATCATAAACCAAGCGTTATGGCCCAGACATGTATTGTTGCTCCCCTTGATGTTGTCATATGATGGGTTTTATGCCGCCTTCAATGCATAAGACCTTATTGACTACTACAAGGAAAAAATATATTCCAGAGTAAATATTTTATTTCGAATATGATAAAATAAGCCGAGATACGTAAGACGTTACCCATTTTACATGATACTGAAGGTATGGAATCCTTAGGTGAATATATTCATGGAATATTTTCGGTAAATTTGAATAATAAAAGATTTTTTCAATTGCATCAAAATATCATTAAAATATGCTTCGAGCCATCAGTGTACTGCTGCCTATGAAGCCGTTGCTTTCTCAGTAGCTTATTGAATATTTTAACCAGTTTTCGGAATCGAATATTTAAATGCAAGAGAATTTTTTGATCATCATTTTGATAAATCTATTTACATATCAAATATATTTCTGATAATACATAATAGTTTGAAAAATTCATAGGTACTTTTTTAAAAGAAAATTATACAGTTTTAGATCGAATTGGATGATTTATATTCAGTAGGTTTTTTCAAATGTAAGTACAGAAAAGTGAATTGCATTATATTTATAAATAATGTTTTTTTTTCATATCAGAAACATATTTCCACTTCAAATTGACTTCACTCAGTTCTCACAAAACATCGCTGTACCCGAAGGTCCCCCAAACAATATATATTACACCCGATGACTTCCAGAGCTCGGTTCTTAAAGAGATGCAACAGCTGTGGCCTCTTTTTGGATGATTTGTTAATTGGATTTTTTCAAGAATATCAAGTAATTAGTCCGAAACTTTGGAGTCTAGACAATTTTGACTATCTAACAACAACACGCGGTAAGCAATAATTCATTAAATCATTTAACATTTGCTCCATGTCAAATGATGTTTGACTTCGGCAATCTTACGAGAGCTTCGTTAACAATATGCTATTGTCGTTGGTTAGATAATATTTTCTTTTATTTAATTGCTGTAATATAATTATGAAATGTAACTTTTAATTTGTGATCATTATAATATTATCATACATGATACTTTGATGCCAAGAAGGCTTAGAAAACATAAGTTAATCTTTTGCTTTGTGGATAACTTTGGAGATTAGAGTTAAGTTGATTAAAATAATATACCCACTTTATAAAGTGTTTCAAAATTTGTATTGAAGCGGAGCTATCTACGGTACTGAATTTTTTTACCATTAAATGAAAAAATATATATTTGATATAGAGGTTTGCTTGTGTTTTTTTTGGCGTAATTAAGAGGCTCAAGAAGTCGTCTATGTTTAGTGGATATGTATGACAACTCTTGACGAAGAGTACTTAAATGAAATTTAAAGAAAGATTTATAAAGATAAGACTAGCAACGTAAAAAAAACTCCATAAAATGCCTTATAAAAGTGGGTGCGCTGGGGAGGGACCCTCTCGTCGTCTTATCAGTGAAAAATATTTTATGCATAAAAATCTCTCTTTAAAGGAGGATTACCTTTTTTATTTTCGCTCTTTTACGTGCAATATTTTTCACATTATTAAAAATACTCTCGGTGCAATATGAACATATTGAAGAAGATATAAAAGGTACTTTGTTAACTTATTAAATATTGTTTCATACTTTAAATAATCGTAATACTTTATAAACCTTAGAAACTGACGCCATTTCATCAATCTGTATCGTAGTAAAAAGCTCGTTTTCTACTTTTTTTTTTCTGTCTTTCTCTTCAAACTTAAATTAAATTTGAAAAACAAGCTCTCGTTAACAGTACGAGTATATTTACTTAAAGTTAAATTTGTCGTGTAAAATTGTAATTTTTTTTTTATAATAATATTAGCCATTTCTTCGACAAGTACGTTTTTTCATAGATTTTTAGATCAATTTATTAAAGTAGTTAGCTAATATTAAAAACTTATATCTATTTCAAATGAAGTTTGAATACGTAATTCATATTTTTAGCATTAACTTTGAAATTCATTTTAATATTGAATAGATAAGTATTTCATACCTTGTTTTAACATGGATCTCACTAAGCACTGTTGTGCATGTTGTAACTGATGAAGCTTTCATAGATCGCAAAGCTGCAGTAGTCCAGCAATTGAATCGGTGCTCAGTGTGATCCATGTTAAAACAAGGTATGAAATACTAATAAAACAGGTAATGCGTTAGCCATAAAAATAATTATACATATAGTTTAGAATAATATAGTACGTTAAATGCGGCGCAAGCCAAATAAGTGTATAAACCATTCTTACACACTCTCATGTAGGTACTTTGCAGGTTCACTCCGATAATAATCTGGAATAAGCGACCCCTGCAACGTGGCGCGAATACTTCGCGGGATTGCCACCTTGTTTCAGCAAAGAGGCGCACGTGACGCTTGAAGCAAAAGGCCCTCCAAGAATTGTAAATGCGGCTGAGGGCAAGATGGCGATCTGATCCCCGGAGGCTGCGAGGCCGAGATCAGCGTTCGCGGCTAACGGACGCTGGGTGAATAAACAGCCTTTCGGTGCCTCATCACACGCGGGAATGTATGTGATTAAAAAATGAATATGTGAGAAGAAAATCAAATACTTATGAGGTTGTAACTTATTAATCAAAATAAGTATTTTTTAGAATGTTTTCTCGAAATTAAAACTCCTTCACAGTGATGAAAAAATCTGTCAATTTTTCTTTTGTGAATATTGCATGAATCCTTGTGTGTAATGTAAATGAATGCATAATCTTTACATCCTAACGCCTATTTCTTGGGTAACCTCCAGTAATTGAGGAATAGGCACACTCAAGTGGCAATGGGCAGGACATGTTGAAGAGACGACGGTTGATGAGGAAGAAAAGTGTAATTGAAGCATCCAAAAACTGGCAAACGGAGCATTGGGCGACCCCCTACAAGAATGACTGACGACATCAGAAGAATAGCGGTAGTAGATGCGGAGAGCGGAGGATCGAAAAGGATGGAAACTCATGCAGGAGGCCTACGTTCAATGGTGGACGGACACAGGCTGATGATGTCGTCTAGTGCAATGTTCAATCATCTTTAAAAAAGCAGACCCAACCGATAAAGAAAAGTATATGTATTTCCATTAATAAAAAAAATATATTTTAGACGTTTAATTTTAATTAGACTTTTTAGAGCGAATGAAATTATTAAATAAAAGTGAGTTATATCCATTTAATTTTCGCATATCACGCCTTTGTAATATTAATGTATTTTTTTTAAATTTTATAATCTCTTAGTGTAATAGAAATATGCAAATTCCAACTAACCACAAAGCTAATCATGGTGTGAAAAATTGTATAAATTTATTTAATAATTTTAACATATGCAACATTAATCAAAGAAAACTTGTATAACATGAGTTAAATAGGAATTATTCCGCAATGCTTTGATGAAAACAAACTACATTAATATGATTAACATTAACGTCAAACTTACATTCCAAGTATACTGGTCTATTCACATAACGTTCTCTAGGTAAGATATATAATAGTTAGGAGGAAATTCTGTTAAATTATAATTCAAACGAATAGTCCACAAGATTTCTCGCATAAGCGAGAATAAGGTATATGTCATTATAATATCAAGCTTTCTATTTAAATTTACTAAGACCATAAATTACCGCCAAAAATTACCAGATATGAATTTTAATCATTTTGAACATGTTCTGCTTACTTTTCATTATAAACCAAACGCTTAAATAAAATACAACAAGAAAAATCATGCTTCGAATATATGGTTTGAATAAAAAAACTAACGTTTTGACTTAAGGGTATATAGTAACGATAAAATTGTATTTTTAAAGAGTATTAGCTTGTTTTCCGAATGATATAAGCTTGATATAGTTTTTTTAGGCTGATGCCAAAAAGCCTCGATAAACGATCTTTTGACTCTTATATTTATTCGCTCGCCTGACATGCACGTCTAATTATGTTAGTTTTAATTTTATATACAATACGCGGCCGTTGCATACGCCATTTTATTTGTTTTGACAGTTGCTCCAAATTATGTTTGCTCAACTGTCAATTTTAGTTTATTATTTAGCCGCGATAATCTATGGAGCGCTGACTGTTACGGTGCCAGTCAGTCAGCCCGTGTCCGCAGACAGTCTCCGTCCGACCGATGCACATGAAACAACATATTACGGTCGGTCGCGGAGACCGAAGTCTTATATTGGAAATAAACGTGAATTGTGCTTCTAAACAAGATCTTTGTTTTGCGACCTGCTCCTGCATACTTCCTCCACGCGACCCGATGACGAACCCGCGACTTGCTGTCGCCTTTTTAATGGGGGATGTCACAATTTTAGTTTAATTTATGTGTAATATACAATTGTTGATACCTAAAGGTACGATTTTTTGTGCTAACTCGTTAGAAATTAGAAAGTACTCCCGAAGATATGACATGATGAACTATGCAGGAGAAAATATATAATAAATCCATGTTATGAGTAAAACAAATATTTTTATTCCACAAACAAAATTTCACTTTGATAAAAGATTAACTGTACGTTTAATATGATAGAACAATGAAAAATTAATTGATAACTGGTATATAATTAAGAAAACAGGTTTTAGATTTAATTGTTACTGAAATTGCCAATACAATTGCTTTATTTGTATAATTTCACCAATTAATGTCGGTAATTAAATATATCTTTTAAATATAGTCAATACTACGTTTATGAATGCGTACAAATATTCATACAGAAATAAATTTCTTTAAAAATATTTATTTAT
This sequence comes from Glossosoma conforme, assembly GCA_022606575.1. NCBI lineage: Eukaryota > Metazoa > Arthropoda > Insecta > Trichoptera > Glossosomatidae > Glossosoma > Glossosoma conforme. Next base: position 2,914,720 of record JAGTXR010000100.1, on the reverse strand, counting down.
TTCTTTCAAAAAACCGTTAGAAAAGTTTTTAAAATTGTATTGTGCTTTAAAGCCCATTTAATCTTGCATTCCAAGCATTAAACATGACATCAAATCTTCAGACACTGTAATATAGCACTGATGATAGTTCATAACGACTTGGGTAAGCACCGAAATTGCTCAATAAGAGAACATCGTCTTCTGGACAAGACGCGAGATTATCTAGAAAGGTCTGGAAGGGAAGGTTCTACAGTTCAGATCTCTGCGCACTGTCACCGTACAAAGTGGCTTTGTATTTTTCATTTTGTTTGATAAAACCCTTCACGTTTGGGCGATCTATTGCTGCCTGAAGCTGGTTTATACCATAGAACGGGGATTGCGGTTATAAGATAAGCCTTATCCAAAAAACATAATGTGCTCTGACAGTATCTTAATAAGTTTTTCTCCCCTATCACGTTTTTTTCAAAAACGTGGTTTGCGATGTATTTTTGAGGTTATTTTTTGTATTTCATTCTACGCAGAAGGCATCCAAAATGTGGATTTGATTACCCAATGGATTCTATTAAATTCAGTCAGATTTACTAGACAGTGTGTGTTGTAAGGATGTTTACTGTTTAGTGCTGGGATACAAAATATTGCACGTAAATATGATTTTTATTAAAATTAAGTTTGCATGAAGATAAAAAAGAACGCTTTCCCTACGTTTGTTTTTCTAATCAGGACAAATAACTGATTAAAGTCTTTTTATACGAGTTTATTATTTATTGTGTACAACTGATAATTATTCTCTTCTTTATGCTATATATTCGTATATATCATTGATATGATATTTATAATTTACGTCCTCTTGAGAAGTGTAATATCAACTATATTTTCATAACTTGGGCGGTCTGGCAGATAATGTTCCCTTTGTTAATTGTGGATAATCAAGTAAGGTGTTCTGGCACACTCTTCTATCCACGTGGTTTTTCTAGCAGCTGTGTCAAAATTTGCTCCATTCCATAATATCTGCGGTACTGTATATTAAATTTATATTAAATTATATTTGTATGTTCTTAATGATATATTTAAAAAATATAGAATTAATTATTTAAATGAGGTTCAATGAATTTGACACATAATATGTATAATATATATTATTTAATAATTAACTACTCGTGTATACAGTATTTTCATATAATTGTTGAGCTACTTATCTCAGAGTGTATAGAATATTAATTTCGGAGCACAGTATTGTAAATTTACGCAATTCTATATCCCGAAACAAATACTCGAGGTGACAAATTAAATTATACATTCATGAATGAATAACTTTAATGAAGAAGGAATGTCTTACAAGCGGTGGAACTTTCTACAAAGAAAGTTAAGAGCAACACAATAAGTTTGCTGGGGACCGACTCTTGGAATTGATTAAATAATTAACAAGCCGGATGCGAAAATTTATGAAAATTAGTTAAGAAAAGCGCTTCAAAAGGTTCTCAAGTAACCCTTAATATTTATAATTATGATAAAATACTTTCATGTTTCAATGCCGCGATGCTTCAGTGAACTTAAAGAGATATTAAAAACGTAACTTCGAAACAACATCATGTAGGTTAATTATCAATTATTTATTCTTATTTGCCATGTGATTGTATTGCAGAGCTAATGATCTTAAACAAGTTTTTTTCGTATCTTTTCAGTTAGTCAAATGAATATCAATGAATGGCGATACAATGTACACTAATCTTTTTTTTTATGTAATCGCATGCAAGAGTGTACTCTAAGACGCTCAGTTAGGGAGGCTGGACGCTGCATGCGCGAAACGTGTGTTGTGTTCATGTTTGTGTGTGGGTTGGGGTGATTACAAGTGTACATTTATCTGTTTCTTGGAGAGATCTAGATTGTAGGAAGGAGGAAACACAGACGCTGGAAGAGCATCCCATAGCTTACCGGTGGCATTAAGGAAGGAACGTTGGAAACTGCCAGTTCTTGGTCGACACACATTAACCATGTATGGATGTTCAGCACGTGTAAGATGAGTTTTTCGGTTGAGGGTGGGTGTATTAGTTGAGGAATTAGTTCAAGAAGTTGTTTATCGTTAAAATACCAACATGATCTATATAATACACCTAGTTTTTTGGAAGCGAGACCCACTTTAAACATAATGACTCTAAGGATTTTGATGTTGCTTGCTTTTGGAAGAGAACAACCACTGAGAGATACAGGATCCATTGCAGTCTTCTTGGTGGAGAAAGTTCATGATTGGTTGGTTCAATACATACTAATTCTCCCCTTCTTGGTTTTCAAGTATGTAGTAAAGAGTAAAGAGGAGTGCATATAATATAAATCCATTTAAAGGATTAAAATATATGAGATTAAAAGTGATTGTTGTGTATTTGTACTTGTTAAAGATTTTCAAAACATTCAAGTGTGGCCACTCCGAATCATAAGCATCTCGCTGAAAAACAAAGAAAAAATTACTCGCGATGTAATAATGGAATTATATTTCTTTCACAATATATTCTTTTAAATATGAGCGAAATACCATGTTCATATAATATTTACGATGATGTCAACTTGATCACCACATCACGTATAAAAAATAAATATATGACTCTTCTGGGAGCTCGTAGCGGTTGACTTCATGCGGAGGAAACTCGGGCAACGCGTCACGAGCGGCCAAACAAATAAGTTTACAAGCAAGTTTCAAGCGCGCCTTCAGGGGTCATAACACACTTTGAATCGGAGTTAAAACCCAGCGACAGGAAGTCAAATTGACTGAAAAACGGCTGAAAAGCAGCGGACAACGATGGTAGATTTCCACACATAAAAAATATTTGTTATAAAAAATAAATGTTGATCGAAACATTTAATCTGTACATAATATACAAGGAATATATAATTTATTACCTGTAGATTATTATCCAACACAAAAGTATTTATTGAATATTTTATGCAGGCTTTGTATGTTGAATATTTTATACAGTCATTTTATGCACCAATTGTATATTTCGATTATGAAGTGCTGTAAATTAAAAGCTAACAGTTATTTATTATTTTAGAATTATTATATATATTGTTATCAAAAATGTAACCTTTTAATGGAATAAAATTTTTAAGCTTAAGGAATGTCACCCATAATATATATACTTGATTGATATCTCATCATATTTCATACTATTTATTCCCAAATTATAAGGTCTTACTCTTTTTTTTTACATATACATATATATGTGAAGAATATTTTATCTTTACTTAAATATACATATACTATACATAAAATTCTTTTTTCAACGCGTCAATCCAAGCACAAAAATAACGGCAGAAGCGGGATGTGAACCGCGGTACTTACTAAAATAAATAGACTGTCGGAAAGTAATAATATTAAGCTTGTGAATAAATGAAGACTGATTGAATAATAATAAAAATATACATACTTCGAATATATACTATAGCGACATCTATCGTACGATGATAACAATGATATAAATACTAGTTTCAACGCGAGTCGGTCTGGGCATAGCAATGGCGCAGTTCGCCGAGCGGTATGAATACCTGGGCATAGTTGGTTTCCAAGGTCCGCGGTTCGCATCCCGCTTCTGCCGTTATTTTTGTGCTTGGATTGACGCGTTGAAAAAAGAATTTTATGTATAGTATATGTATATTTAAGTAATAATAATATTGTAATATAGTCAATGATCTATAAAAGTAGATTAGAATATTGAAATAATAAAATAATATTCTAATAAAAATTTAAAAAAATTCATATAATATTTTATCTAATCAAAGACATATGATAACAAGCAGTTTTATTTTTCGTTTAACCATGTAAGAACCGTTATTAAGATAAAATATTTAACTAGGTCTAATGTGTTATAGAGGAGATTTTATGATCCTCTTGAACAAGTGATTGATTTCACGATCTCAAACAAAAAGTTACTGACATATTAAAAAAAATGATTGTAAAATATATTGATATCAGCTTGATATAGCTCCTTAAAGCCGATGCCGTAAAGCCTCAACAAACGATCTTTTGTCTATTATTTTGGTTCGCTTGCGTGACATCTACATCGAATATTAAGTGGTGTTTGCATACGCCAAAATAATTGTTATGACAGTTGGTAGAACTGTCCTCTTGGCGGTTGGTACTGCTGAAATGTGAGAGCGCGGCTGACAGGAGAAGGCGCGGGGAGTTAGTTGAAGCTTGACTCGCGCCCGTCACAGTGCGGACGTCCTGTGCGTTCGCTGTGACGGGCGACGTTTGTGACAATAAACATGTATCGTGAAACAGAAACAAGTTGTTTATAATGTGAACCTGATCCTGCATCCTTCATCCAGTTAACCCGATGTCTTAAAATGGAAGAGGAGGATATCAATATATTATACCAACAATTGTGTACAACCTTTCAGTCATATTTTATCAATACATGAACCGCTTAAAGTACAATATATCTATTAGTTGGCCAGATAGCGTAAATTGTGTTACTAATTATGATCGAGATGTTGTCACCGACTTTTATCACGCTAGTAATTTAATCACATTGTGAGCCTCACGAGAAAAAGCCTATCAATATTCCTTCTTTTCATTTGGTTTCATGATATGGATGAAGAAAATAGTTTTACACAGTTTAGTTCAGTTTTATTTTTTTAATATGAGATTTTGTTCTTTTTATGAACGTTTCGTTGATGTAACAATCGTTGAAAATGAAATTTCGAATACCAAAGTGGGATTTGAAACACAATAAAACGGACTTTTCTATTAATAACATTTTATGGTTCAATAAAGACGCGCCGTTACATTTTTACGCAATTCATTTGAAACTCATTTCCTTTCTTTGCTTAAGCTCTGTCGTATTTCATTGTATATTTTCTTTGATACACAAGGATATGTATTTCTGGCCGGTTTTTCGCGAAAAGAATTGAAGAAAAATAAAAAGAGCAATATTGTGGAAGAGCCTCAATAAAATACATTTGTGTGGAGCATCGTTCATCATCAAAAACGCCCTAATAATAATAAATAAATGGTCTTGTAAACATTATGAACCGATAAAAATGAGGAAAATGTAGCGAAATATTCTAATATATTATATTACTTATGCGCAAACATTACGGTCGATGATGGTTTGTAAATAAGTCCCAGAAAAATTATTATGCTTCGCTTTATATAATGCTCCACTTTCTATACGTAAATCTGAATATTTTCCTATTCTTTTCTCTTTGATTGAAAATTTCGTTTCAAGATATTGGCTAATAAATGAATTGAATATTTTGTAATAAAAATATTGTAGAAATTTTAAGTAATCGTAATTTCAGTACAATAAATATATCCCTTTGAAAAAACAATAAAAAAAATACGGCGTTTATTTTTTAAATGTTTAAAATTATTAAGACAACCTGTACGAATAACATAGTTTAAAAGACCTTAATATTCAAAGTACGATAATGTGGATTTGCAGTATTATTAAAAATTAAATAAGAAAATAATATAAATTTAATTGAATTGTTGACAAGATTGTTTATTACAAAATATCGATTAAATTGAAATTTGAAGATTTGATGGTAAATATTTGTACCGTATTTCTATTTTACAACAAACCAAAATACTATTCGTATTTTTACTTCAATTATCTAGTTACTAGTACAAGTATATCACATATCTTAAAAATCGTATTTTTTATTTATTTCCTGAATATTTAATGGACCTTTTGTTTTTGAAGCTTTTTGTAAAAGCTACCACACACAATTTTAATATTCATTTGCATTTACTTATTTGAGAAACCTATTGTTTACACATTCACACAGCTTGTAAAGCGGGTAGGATATAGGAGCGTAGGACTTGAAATAAACAAGGATATAGAATGCGTCGGGAGAAATAAATCGTTCTCGACTGGAAATAAATAATAAAATAGGCTTACCTTTTCTCCACTATCCGAGGGGAGGTAGAATGTGAGAACAGTGAGAAACGATATCCCCATGCAAGGGATGATGATGTTCACGGTGTAGAAGAGGGTTTTTCTTCTCATGGTGATATTGAAGGTGATATCCAAGTAAGGCTCGTCGCAACATGTGTAGAACTTTTCATTCCTGACAAAAATAACAGACGAAAATTAAAATATTGTTATATTTTCAGTATTGATTTCACAGTTATATATTTTGTATTTTTTCTTACATACTGAGAGCCTTAATTTTAAAAAAATAAGACCATTGTTTCATATTAACTAAGCCCTTTATTAGCCACCTAGAACCAAAAAAATCCTTAACAAATGTTAGTTTTGTAAGGTCTCGTGTAAGTTATGCGGGAAACCATGGTTCCAGTTCTATAAAAAAAGATATTCAACGTGATGCATAAAACAATGTTAATAAGTATCTAAAATATTAGCACAATAAAACATAATTTTATTATCCCTCTCATCGTCGGCAAAGCTATGAAAGTAGCAAGCTTTGTGAGGTTCTTCCATATGTGATAAATTTTAGAGATTAAATTGTTTTCTGCAAAATAATGTTTTTCGACGAGAAATAAAGTTTTAAAAATAATGCAATTTCTCAACGATTTCGTACCTTTTTGACACAAATAAAATACATATATGTAGAAATACGAGTATAATAAAAAGAACGTCTTTCATTTTAGTCCTTAAGAATAAAACATTTTTATAATAATTTAGTATATACCTGTAATTATAATAGCATAAAACATACTGAATTAAAATATAATTTCTAAAGGAGATATTACACCTGCCTGAAATAATTACTTTTTAAAGGAATAGTATGTCTTGTGTTATAAGTAAATGTAATTAAGTTGAATGAAATAAAAAATCTATTTAAAATTCATTCAACGTAAATTTGCTGAAAATAATAAATTATTTTTATACGATGTAAATAAAATGCCAATGGAATATTAATTAAATGGATTGAAACAAGTATTTCAATTTTATGCAATGACTTTATTAAGGGACATGTTTCATTGAAAACACTTTTAAAACGTGAAAAAGTCTTTTTTTTATGAAAAATATATAACCGATGCAACATGTGAATATTATAATGTAAGAATTCTGAATTCAATATTTAAAATAGTCAATCCATCCGTAAGTCTCAACAATTATATGAGCATTCACAAAAAGCGTGTATTTTTTTGCCATATTCGTTCCACATATATCTGGAAAGCATATGGTCATGACAATAAACAACCATACATTTTTGTTAGCTACCCAATAACATTTTTGCATCCAGAAGTCCACTTGAGAACATACATGGTCCCCAATAGTTTATACTATAGTATGAAAGCTTGAGAACATGGAAGTATGTCATCTGAGTGTTTATTTATTTGTATTTTTAATGGTATCGAATGAAACGCTGAAAAGTCCTACACCATTTGGACCAACATATATAGAATATAAGAAGAAACATATAAGAAGTTTAATGTAAATATTTAATTTTCTAAGATACTACTTATGATGCTTGAGTATGCATTTCTTTCGCTTAGTGCGCGGCGTGTTGACAATTATTTAAGGATAAGGAGGCACATATTGTTTGTTCTTTCAAGAGGCAATACTAACCTGCCAGAGACTATGCCTTTTGAGAGAATGATCAGACTGTTCAACCATATCGCCTCGAATATTGATATATTCCATTTGAGAGAAGCCCAGTTTCGACATGAGCTCCACGAATTTATTTGTCAAAGTAATTTCGTGGAGTCTTCTGTTTAGCGAGCTCCGGGACTTTTTGAATTATTGTATTATTATTGTATTATTTTATAAATTGTTGATATAACATCCTATTTCAGAATCGTATTTAATATTTATATTTGTAATGTTTCTGGAAGAAATAAATAAAGTAATTGGAAAATGATTTTCGTTTACTTTCTTCCGACAAGTGTTAAAGATACAAACGACTTTTTCATTAAACTTTATTTGTGTTTTCCGAATATTCAAATCACACAAAGCTCTATCATGCATATAAGGTGAGTAACTTTTTGATACGCATTTAATTATTGTAAGATTAGTAGTCAAAAAATCTTATCCACGATGGGACTATTCAAGTTCAGCTTTACCTCTTGCCGGTCAATGCGTCCCCTGGGCGCGGTAGAAAGTATGACCACGCCGGCAATTACTGGAGTACTGCGTTGGAGGTGTTCACTCTTCACTCTTCCTTCTGAGGAAGCTTTTGAGTTGTTGGCAAACATTTTAGCTCCAGTTTATTTTCTCCGGGGGACGCGCTTTAAGAGTTTTCACTTCATGCGCCTTTCATTCTTCACGGTTTATCGTATTAAAAAGCTTTTAAGCTCAGTTGTGTGGCCCCGAGACGCCGCGTTGCATCGCATGAATCATGCCCTTTGAGCTTTTTAATCGCACTCAAGAAAGCAATTTAATAGAGTATAACGAGTTTATATAGTAATAATAATAAAACATTTAATAGTAATAATAAACTACAACTGCTCTTTTGTTCATGCACCTTGGCTCGTGACGTCCTGGAAGGCCTTAGGAAGTAGAACTGATTAATGTATTAGGCGATGACCGTGGCGGCTGACTGAGCTTTTTGGTGAGAGTTAATGGTTATGATGATTACGAATATACTCATTATTTCTTAACTATGTAATGTCATATCTCCGTAGCCATATCATGATTAAACATCGTGGATGCGAAAGTATTTTAGATAATACCGATAATAAAGTAGTTTTCCAAAAAACCCAAAAACAATCGAAGTAATTTCAAAAATAAATAAATTTTAAAATCAACAAAGTTAAAAAAAAAAGATATATTTTATTTGAAGCGTCGATGACTAATGATAGCATTCAAATAAAAAATCACAGAAATATTGTGTTTTGATCTGGAAATGACATAACAATATTTTGTCACTGCGTTCATATTTGAACAGTTAATCGAACTATATTCGATTAATTAAGTTTGGTTTAATGGTTTCCTGTTCATGTCACTAACGGATAAACAAAAATCGGTCATTATTCATCAAATTTATTAGAAAAGCGGTCAAATTATAAAAATATCTAAAATATTAATGATTTTACTCAAGTTTTTAAAAAAAAAACGCTGCGCTTTTTAAATAGGCAATTTAATTACAATAAAATTCGTTGGTAAAATATTTCGCAAAGTTTTTCTGTATTCATATATAAACAGATTGAAGATTATTTTTAACGACCATTAAGCGCGCAGTATGCAGCCCAGCTTGAATGCAATTTTAATATAGGAAGTCGGAGTGAAGAAAGGTTTCAGCGGCTTTTAGGAACTTTAGGAGCTTTGATCTTAATAATTCTTCAGCATTTCGAACCGGATATTTGGAGCGTCGGCTCACTGACAAAGCAATTACGCCCCCTTTGTTCTGGTGGAGAGTTCACGGAGATTTTTCTTTGATGGACCATCAAGTCGTTACGTTACTCTTCCACGGATTATTAATGCTAAAATTGTACCGTATTGTATATTCAAGAAACCAAATACAATTATTTGCCAAACGTATTGAAAGGTTTATTAAAACATTTGAATTTAATAATAAAATCATGAGTATTATATTGCTAGCAACGTTAGATGATGAATAGTAAGAAACAGTTGTGGAATATACTTGGGAAAGTAGTAAAAATTGTCTATTAATTGACACAGACCGATGACAATGAGTTGTAATTAATATGCACTTAAAATTGTTGCAGAAAGAAGTTATGTACACTATTTAAATAATAAAATCCCACTATCAATTTGTAGTTACCTGTGTAACGAAGCATGTGATTGCATACAGCGTATAGGGACGATGTTGTTGATATTTTAGATAATTAAAAATATTGTGTTATCATAGATTTTGTAATTTCCTTTAAAGTTATAATTTTCATGTCAAAAATATGCTAAAAAATACTCCATTGTTTCTCTAGAATTGCAATATATTTTTGATTTTCTGTGTAAAAAAGTAGGAAAAATACTTTATTCGTACTAAATTCACAAATTCAATATTACTTAAATGCTTCTTGGATTGTTATTCTTCGCATATTCCACTATGAAAAAATACCAAGGTACTTCCATTATAATTAATTCCGAATCGCCGGTCACGGAAAGCCACCAATTGTGTGTGTGTAATTAAGCGTTATACATTATATACAAAGTATACAAGTTGTCACAATTGAAATTAAGTTATAGATTGTGTCCCAAGAAAGGTTGGCAAGTGCGAAAAAATAATACAAAAGCCGCAAAGGAAGCCCACGAACACAATGGAAATGGCAATTTGAGTGAAATTATAACTGAGAACTGGCTAAAGTTACTTCGGGACCCAGAAACTCACCATTGTTCGAAGCGAACCATTTACAAACCACACAAAGTAAATTTTACTCTCATAAACGTATTCGGTTTCTCCTTACTATGATGATTTAAGTGTATAGTTGAAGTTAAATTCCGAATTCATACATGGCCCCATAGAGCCACAACCAAAAATATATTAAAGGTGACATATTAAAGAGGTGTAAAAATATTTTAAATTATTATTTGGAAAATTGCAGCTCAATGGACTTAAGATTTTAATGCCAACGAAAAATATTTAGTTTGCAACAAATATGTTTTTTCTTTAATGCCGCCGGCAGAGCTTGAATTATATCGGATCATCTGATTTTATTCTTCATACATTTTGTCACACTTAAAAAAGCTAATGATTTTCCTTTCCTCACGCATCGTTTAACTGAAACAAGTGAACAAGCTACTAAAGGATGAACCTATGTTATTTTGTAATATAATAATCTCACTTTATGTGAGCCGCGCTCAGTTCACCTTAAAGGATCAATTACATATATTTATAAATATTATCTTTATATCTAAATAATGAGACAAAATTATTTTTGTTGCTTCACAAGGCCTTATTTGAGTTTTATGGTTTTTTGGTTCAGTAGTGAAAGATATAATCTTAAGAGATCATTAGTATTACGGTAGTTAGTCATGAGCGACTAGATATGATGGTACGCGGGTGTTGTTAATCGTATTTCTGGCCATTTTCATACAAAACTTGTGTAGCAGCTTGCTAATGGCAATATTTTGGGCGAAAGACGTCATTTAACCAAATGAAAAAATACGGAAATGGATCTTGTGAAATTTATTTCCTACAAAGCGTTGTGAGGGATTGAGCGTAATATGAGTAAAGGCCGCGTTAAACATTAAAATGATCACATTCGCTCACATTATTTTTTATTTCATTTTTTGAGCTCTAGCGTCTTCCTTAAATAGTGGTTTATTGACAAAAACATACCTGTTATAGTTTATACATACAACCACGAAATACCAAAAATAATAAAGGTTTGTAATAAATTTATTCGAGAGGATTTTTTAAATGAGTACCATATTATTATATTTTTTTTTATATAAAAGATAAATCTTGATTTACGTCATTATGAAAAAATAATATAAATCTCAGTAGGATATAAAAAACTGCTGAGGAATTAATTTGTTAGAATTATGATAATTTTATGGCTTCGTTATATCAGGAAAGAAAAAAATATTGTTCACTGAATGACATATAATAACGATTGCTTAAATTAGCAATTAGATACACTCGGATTATTGGTGAGTGAGTCTATTTAGTACAAAATTAGAATAATGGTATCAAATATCAATCAGAAAAATCTGAAATATATGAGTATTCATCTATAAAGATCATTGAAATACTTGTTTTCTTAAAGATTTTTAGTTCACCAATCAAAGAACGCAATAGACAAACATCTTGTGAGGTAATACTTTCACAGAAAATCCAGTTAATGTTTATCTCTCTTAACATAATATTTGGAGCATGTGGCTGTACAAACAACTGTAGTCACTTAATCTATTAATAGTCTTCGCTTAATAATGTATGTCGTATAAGAAACAGAGTAACGGAATATTTTCCTTATGCCCATTATAGCGTCGAAAATATCGGACGGATTGATTGATCTCAGAGACAGATTACTTTTGAAGTCATTAACAAATACAATATTATAAAAAATATATTTATGCATTGATTCGTGTTTATTAAGTCCAACTAATTACAATGTGTGTTTAGTATTTCGTTGTTACAACCGTTTTTTAAGCAACGTAACACAAACCGATTATAAATATGCATGTCAATGTAATAATGACATAACTTGCCTTTTATAAACCGAAGCCATAAAGCTTTTTTAACTTCTTGGAAGTATTCTCACATGACAAAAAAGTAACGAATTCTTTTCGGTATGGATGATACGCAGTCGGGCAAATGTCCCAAGTTGCGCGACTAATGCCGGCTAATATCGGGCAAATCTAATTTCTGGCAAAAACACTTTGTCAGGCTCGCCTAGAAATAAAAGTTGGGAAGTTGGCCGTGACATGAAGTATTACGGAAAGTTTTTGCATCAGAGGGGCGGGAAGGTTGCTCCGCCCACAGGTCGGCGCCCACCGCCCACCGCCCACCTCCAACCTCCCGGAGGCAGAGCGACGACAATAATTGCTCAATGTCATCATAATTAATAATTATCTCAGCTAAATCTTTCATGAAATCTGCACCAAAAGTAAGCGAGAAATTCATTCCGCTTTTGCCTTATCTGAATTCTAACTTTCTACTTAATATTTATCCAAGGTTTGTAATGAAGAATATTTTAATCAGAATATATAATATATGAATAATTATGAATGTGAGACTTATTTGTATGGTTGCTTGTAGTATAGTTTACCAACACACAGTACATTTAAATGTTTTGTTAGCTGTCATGAACTAAAGAAGCTCAACATACCGAGATTCGGTACAAAAAATATTGAAACGAAAACCTGCAGAATAGAATTTTTCGCTTTTAGGTGATAATGACGATTCATTAATGATTTGTTTATCATAAAAATTGTCAGTTTGCAAATGCTAACTCCATACAGAGATAGATATTTTTTCTGAACAATGGTGTAACAATTTAAAAGCATTAAAAATATCAGGAAAAAGGTCAAAAAAATTCAGCCATGAGTTGAAAGGATATGAAAAAGAAGATGCTATAGTGACAGCTTAGCTTTTTAAGTAATTTAAATGACTTCAATATGCCATTATAAGTGTCATTATCAGAACTGAAAAGGACAATTATATATTTTTTATACTCAACTAAAAACTTATCGTGTTATATTTTAAAAATATATAATTTTGTAGCGTTGTGTTGATGTGTGAAAAGAAGTTTTTTTCTTCATTTTACTATTCGATTAAACCGATTGAAATTTATTGACTTTAATGAGTGCAAGATAGATGGCAGCACAACTTTTAAAGAATCACCATAATTGGTAAAAAATGCTAGCATCCTTTAAGAAAGTTGCAGCAAAAATAAACGAAATCAACTTTAAATTTCGTATTTAACACCGGCATTTCATTTCGTTAAACTGCTAAGTGAAATTAAGCAATCAGCATTTCGAAATTGCATTGAATGAGAGAAAGTCATAATTAATCGTGGATAAATTTTATCTACGATAAGCTTGTACGAGTATTACAAGAACACTAGCATACTGCAAAGTGATTAATGATGAGTTAATTTTTATTTTTTTATTCATGTGCAATAGATATAAAAGGCTTAATCAAGTTTTCGAATTTCAGAAGTGTCGATGAGCAAAACTATTGTAAGATGCTTGCACAACCTTAAAAAATACTGAAATATCGTGCATATGAATAAATCTTTCACAAGAGAAAATAAGACGAAAGATAAGACCAGAGATTTAGGTGAACTTTTAAATTCTATAGCTTGGTTGCCCATTAATCACCTTTTTATAGACATACAAGTACATATAAAGATAAACTAACCTATACGAAAATATTACCAACAGAGGAAAAATGTCATTGAATTGTAAGTAGCTTGACACTAAATATGCGGTTAGCTTACGAAATACAAAGAGCTATTACCCAAAATAATTGTGAATGTGTTAACAGTAATGTGCGAAAAACAAAGTGTCGATCTATTACAAAACAATATAAAGTGTGTTATTTTCTCAATCCGTGTACAAACTCAGTATATTTGAGGCAGTTCTATTAAAAAATTATGTTAACGGAATATAAAAATAAGATATAATACTATGTAATATACTCGGGCTGACACTGTAATAAATTACATGATTAACTCTCCCATTAAGCGTTTAAGATAAACACAATAACCTTGGAGATAACTAAAGCAAAACTAAGCGAAACTGTTCGAAAAGGGAAACAGAAATATTCCGATAAATAACCTGCCCAGCGAGCTTTTCTTTAAGGAGTTTGTTCTGCTAATGTACACAAAAAGGCGTTTTAAACACTTGTGATGCCATAATCATCTGAGTAGGTCGTATATGGGTCATTTTATGAAAAAGTATTAAATTAAATTATGTAGTGAAATATTCAGAAACATAATATTCGGTTCATGAATCATATAATACAAAAGTTACCGAGAAAAATATTAAATTTAGAAACGAAACATTAGTAATAATATAATTTAATCAATTAAATAAGTCTCACATAAAGATAAGTTACCATATCCAATTACAACATGGAGCACATTGACATCACAAAAATTGCAATATAATGCCACCTCCCACATGGTTCACCTATTTTAAAGCTTTTTATACATGTTGGTATTATATTTCCAAATACGATATGTTGATGATGGATTTTAAAAGCTTCCGATGACGATGAGATTTACAAGATATGCTTTTGACAGAAAAATTGCTAGCCGTTATAACATCTAATTAAAGAATATATTCTCAAATTCGAGAGTATATATTCCATGATAAGGATAATAAAGATGGTTTATTTTTGTGAAAAGAACACCACACTCAAAAGTATGTCTGTTGTTAGACGCGCAAATTATCTAAGCAAGACACTATAAGAGTATTGGCAAAGAATCGCGCCATAACATGTACCCCACTGCAGTTGCATCTCCAACATTTCTATTATTATATATTGTAGTATTTAAGTGTTGAACTAATGAAGCGTTGGTCGTTAATGACCACTAGTATTCATGAAACTAACATGTAAGTTAAATATTTCCATAGGTGGAGATAGTCCGTGGACCAAGTCATATATTTAAAAAGCATTCGCCTTCATGGAAAATCTCTCACAAAACAGATTAGCTTTTCCATTAGTAACAATTTAAAAAATCTCAAATAAAACGTTTTCAATTACACGACATTTGAGATTTTTAGCTGGCGGAGAAAACAGTGAGATCCTCGGAACATCTCACTCTAAATAATTTATTCCACGGTCTCTCTCGCTCTATGAGCGGTTCTCCTTCTCCAACGTTTTACGAGAGAAAGTAAAGTATAAGGCGCGGTGATAGTTAACCGGTGCTCTACGGAGCACTAATGTCCCGCGGGAATGATATTGGTGCTCCGTTAAATATTAAACTTTTCCATCTTAGTCCAACGGATTAAAAAATATGACTAAAAAATACATCAACGTTTTTTTAAACTATTAACAGGTAATTTAGTTTTTTTATTAGTCCCCAGAATTGTTTAAATTGCTGTTAAGGTTCGGAATAATTCAATTGAAGTACTTTTATATTTTGTAGAAAGGAAAGCTAAATTTTTCTTGAATAAAAACATCTCTTCAAAGTTATATAATAACTTTAGTATATAAAAATATTTTCTAACATTAAACTGAATCAAATTTCAGTTCATAAATTCATCATCACGTATTTTGCACAATATTTTCTCAATACTCATTATTATCATTACTATTTTCAAGTAAGTAATGATAATTTTGGTGCTACGCAAAGACTGTATTTATAATAACAAGTATTCTGTTGTTATCCCAAAAGGTAAAGAATCACTGATATAGAGAATAAACCCCCGTAAGATGAAATATGAGATAAATACAGCTCAAAGCGCTTCTCTGGAAGGTTTACCTATCCGAATTTTCAGCCATAAAATAGTATAACACGTGTAGTTAGCTTTTGGGTGTGGAATTTATGTAGCAACGGTTATGACCGTATAAATTTTTTTCGCGGATAAGTATTGTTTTTATGATTTGTTTTTTCACAAAACCTTTTATCCAACTATAGTAACGTAGAATATTTTTATGTCACATCTCTTATACGGACTACGTGTATATGATATTAAAATATGCAAACATTATACACAAAAAATAAAATCCTGTGAATGACATTGCCTCATCATAAAAATCAAGACAAACCCGCAGTAAGTTTTCTCTAGAAAATGAAATATATTGATTTTAACTTCATTTCAAAGATATGCTGGAATATTTACATTTATCTTTTTTCATATCTGCTCAATTTTTGGAACATATGCTAGTCGCGAACTCTCGCAACACAGGTTAATTGTCACAATGTTTATCTCGTCCCATGCCATCTTCATACCCGGAGCTTTTGTATGTACACAATATGCATTTTTCCGAAAACTTACAAAATCAGATCTCGGACATTAAATATAAGGTAACTGAAGTGTCCTAGATATATTTGGGCGTTAAATATAAAATTAAAACTTAGCTCGAAGTTCTCAAGAAATAAACCATTTGCTCCATAAAAGCGGCTCAAACCAATATTGTCATCTATTTTAATATGACGCAATATTCACCAAATATGTAGAGATTTTAATTTTTTTATAGGAGCAAAACGTATTGAACAATCGAATATGTGGATTGTATAAGAAGCTTGCTATTTAAATCATAAAATTAAAGGTACAAGTTTACCATATGAATAATTTCCCTTATTGATCCCAAGCTTTTGCTATGTAGTTTATTCCCACTATTCACATGATGTCTTGAGTAAATGTGTTATCCTGAATTATGTAATATTTGTTCTCATCGATGTTAAATTTATTCACCTTATTTTGAATGTCATTCTATGCTTAAATTTGCGATACTAAATATTTTATTCAAACAGTTATAAGATAATAAATTTTTAATATTACAACAAATCGAATAACTTACATCCTACGCCTTGTTTTATGCTTTCCGCTTAACACTATATATCCCCAGAAAAGGTTAAAATATATACCGGTCTTTGTAATAAAAAGTAAAATATTTATTGAGCGTCGTAACTGTAACTGTAACGGTTTTATGCGGTGCGATGTATTTAGGTTCTGAAATCTTATTTGTCAACACATTAACCGCCGAGCGCCGGAACACGTTCCCGTTTAATAAAGTACGGGAATAATAAAAACGACAAAAACATTAAGAAAAAAAAGTCTTTTACTTACAACTACGGCAAAATATAATATAAACATAGCAGTAGTCTAAGAATACACTCGTGTTTTATGGTATCAGTATTTGCTTTTGGATTAACTGTACTATAAAAGTAACTAAAAATATTATCAAAAATATAGACAAAAAATTTGTTGATTAGAAGCTGTTCATATTCTTCTTGAAATATAAATCGTTGTATTTATAAGGTTGTTTATTGTGTTTTTTAAATGCTTATATAATTATTTTAACTTAGTAGACTTAATGGCGTTACAAAAAACAACTTAACCCAGCATGTAGAAGTGATTTGTAGTGGTTGTGTTCGTGGTGGGATAATAAATTACTATTGTTTTTAATTTAAAAATATAGTTTTAAATTATATATAAAAAATAGATAGGAAAAAAAGTTGTCCAAAATTTTTATATTAGATTATGACGCACAATCCAATGCAATCCAAATGATTGGGCGTTGATTGATTCAAAATTTTAAAATAATATAATTTCTCATACGTGTAAAATAATTATATAATTTTTTCTGTGTATGTGAATAAAAAATAATTAAAAATAAATATTGCATAATAAAACATTTATTTTAAGGACGATCCTTTACTTTTAAGAAGTCTACCGAGTTGTTATAATTCTCCTAGATGAGTGTCGCAGTAGAGTGAAGTTTTCTTTAAATCATTGTTAGAAGTCGTTAGAGATAAGAATTCTCTAAGTAAAAGCCAAGAAAAAGTATTCTCGCCGACCTTTTTTTGCACAAATTCAGCTTTACGAGTATTTTTTTCTTAAATGGCAGCGCCCAAGAGGAGGTTCTATGAGATAAAAATTGAACTGCAGAAAGAGGAATGAACTTATATTTGCAATTTTTTAGTATAGGTATAATACGCATGTTGTTTTTATGTGTTCGATAAATGTATTATTTATAAAAACTCTGTCTGGTAAGCTCGTTGAAGATTTTTTAAGAAAATATGGTTTAAACAAATAAGATTTTGTCTAAATCGTTTACAACACATTTTTTAAACAATATTTAATGTGCGTATGTTTTTTGTAAATTTGTTTTTGTAAAAATTATAAAAAAATACTATATCGATATTACTTAATATATTTTTCAGAAATATATTCTATAAATACTGTATGAATGAATATTAAACTTGGAATCCTATAAAATACTTAAAATATACATTTATATAAAAAAATATTAACTCGGAAAATCAAAAAATGTGTTAGAGCTTATATAGTAAAGTATACGATAAAAATGATTTTTTTACTATTTTGGAATTATGTTATACATATTCGCTTCTTTGAAAGTAAAATGCTTTGCCAGCAGCCTCTGACACCATCGATGACCATGAGACCATTTGTTTTAACATATAATCTATAATTTTCTCTGCATAGAAAATTCCTCAATATATTCTGTACGTGATTATTGGACCTAACTGTTGATATTGCATCCTAGGAGCAGCTTAAGATTAGTATGTAGCTACTCCAAAATGACACAGGAAGAGACGCAGCGAACAACACTTATCCTAACATCCTATCGGATGGCTATCATTAAAGTTGCCTTCATCCTGTACTTTGCTTAAACCATATATAAATAAGTCAGCGCATCTCCGTTCATACTAACCATGCAAGTTTCTAAGCGAAAATGCACTAGGTTTTCCTTTGAAGTATCTATCATCATTACCTAAACACTTACATAAACTATAGAATACACTTCATGAACTTTATGGCTCTTGTGATTAGACGAAAAGTAAACGAAATACGGTGAAATGCTTGATGAAACTTGTAAATAGAAAATGTTTTTCATGAAATCATAGACAAAAAGCCTGTTATTATTATTATTATTACTATTCTAATAAAATTAAAGCATTCGAACATTTGAATGAAATTGTAATATTAAAATACTAATCTCTATAATTATTGTATTCTACATTTATCTCTTTTTACTGTTTTGCTCGCTTTATGTCAGACTATGTTTAATTTTTTAAATATTCTCAGCAGCGCGATCTAAGGAAAATTAAAGAAGATTATTTTATTACATAAATGCTTTATACATTACAATGATTTTTGCCTTGTGAGAAAAAGGGATTTCTTTGTAGATAAATATGTTTATCATTATGTTTACTTGATTATATAAACATATTTGTTTGCTAATATAATTTACTAACTACATAATAATGAATAAATAATTACCAGTAATCAAACTCTCAGATTCACGGCTTTCTTTACATGTATAAAATGTATTCAATGTCAAGGAAATTCTTGTGATATAAATAAAAAAATCAATACAATTTGTTTGAAAAAAAGATATATATTTTTATTATCTGTTAAAAGTTAAAATATACAAATAACCGAAAATTGTAAGAAGGTTGAGTTTATTGTTCAGAATTTCCCCAGCATAAATACTTCATACTTTTGGGTCCCGGTTATGGTAACGGGCAATTCTAGGATTCGATCTTATTTGACACAATGTTCCGGGGACAATTCGAGTTTTATGTTTTTATGTTTACATCGGTTTTCCTGCGATAACAATAAAAAATAAAACGAAAACATCGCATCGAATTGTGTGGAAAATGTTTGACGAGACTAACGGAAGATGAAAAACCGCAAAGAGGGATAGAGCAAAGAAAGGGAGGATGGGAGAGGGGATAATGAAAGCCTCAGGACTGAAACGTGATGAGAATAGATGCTTCCAAGAATTATTAACAAAAATGATACGAATTGTTTTTATATCATTATTTTCTTTACGATATTGTGTCTGCGAGAGTGATTTTTGATACGCTATAAAGTGCTGTAACGGATTAAGAATTCTATTATGAAGGGTGAAGTATTGAATACGATGGCGTAATACAATTTCGTTGCCGTATTTGATGTGAAAATATTGATGTATATAACAAATTCAAACGCCATTTAATATTTTTGTTTGATTGGGCGTGTTCAGTATATAATAATATTAATGTTATCAAAAATTCAACACAAATTACTCTACAATCAATTATTTTTTTATTTCTATAATATTTTTTTATTAAGTTAGAAAAATCAACTAAACTGTGATTATTTAAAAACATTTATCACGTTTTTTAATTTAATTTTAATTACTTTCGTAAATTTAAAAATATTTTGGTAAATTTACTCCTGCTTGATTAAACTTCGAAGTAAAAGCGCATGAAAACATTTTTTTTACTCATGATCAATTATTTTTTTGATATGTTTACTACAGTGACGTATTCATTGTGTATTGATTATTTTTTTAAATATAAAAATTTGGAACGAAAAAAAAAAGATTATTTAACACCCAAAAAATATGTAGAAAAAAAATCATATTAATTTTCATACTCCTTTACTTATAGTACAACTATAGGTGAATACTTAATTTGAATAATAACGAGTATACATGCAAGTACTCGTAATATGGGCTAATAAGTCTTTAAATATATATATATTTTTAATATGTTTAGTAAGGAATGAGAAATTGAAATCCACTCATTGATTATGGATAATAATACAAAATATTGAATACAAATGTAAATTATTACATTGAAAAATATCATAACTAACAGAATTTGAATCAAAACATTAGAAAGCCTTACACCGTAAGTCGATAGTTTGATAATGTTATTAACGTTAAAAGGATCAATTAAATTATTGAAACGATGTATGCATCAGATTTTAATAAAAAAGTGAGTTGCTGAATAAATAAGATGAGTTCAATAGTTATTGTACTACTAACCTGACAGCAGGGACCTCCAAGATGTCCCACTCCACTGACATATAGAACTCTGAGAGATCAACTCCTACAGCAACAACATTGCTACCAGCCTTTTCATCCATGTGCCTTAGGTCCACCTACGCGCAGTAAAAAATGGTCAGTATCATCATAATAAATGGTAAATATATTTAATAATATATAATCACAATGTTTATGAAAGTTTCTTTAGTAAAAATGCAATTACACTTCCCATTAGAATTTATCAATTTGAAATGTATTAAATAGATTTTGAATGCTTAAAACCTACAAAAGATTGAAGAAAATTGATACAGAGAGAATATTCTAATTATAAGAAGTAGTTGTGCGTTTATTTCAAATTATTTAATTTCATAATCAAGATGTTTTATTGCTTAGAAGAAAAATATCCAAGAATATAATTATTAGTGTCTAATGAAGCTGAATAATTAGAAGATGTTTCATAAATGCTTCTACACAATTAATATGAAGATCAACTTTTAAAAACATACCAGACATCAAAAGCAAGGCACATGCAATGCACAAAAACATTCGCATTCAATTACATAGTATTTTTTAGAACAATAAAATGATAGCTAATTACGATGGATTATTAATATTCACTTACCATTAAAATAAATATAATATTGTTATGTAAAAATAACAAATAATGCTTATCTAATTATAAAGAGCACAGTCTTGAAAGTTAAATCATATTACAATTATTCAAAACAAAAAATTACATTCTACGGTAATTTTTCCAATCCTTGTTCTAAATTTGAGACTAATAAAGGGCAGGAAGATTTTCGATTGAAAAAGTAAATATGTTTTTTAAATTAATTTAGTTAAATACTTACTTCTGGGGAAGGTTGTGGATTAATAATTCTAAACATGACATACAGCTAAATATTTTTTGAAGATGCCTTTATTAGGTTTTTTATGTTCATGCGGGTAAATGCCAAGAGGAGGTGATAAATTAAAAAAATAAGCATAAAAACGCAATAAAATATTATGAATCATACTTTACCCATATAAAATCGATTATAATAAATATGTAGAATACAAGAGCAGACATATTATGCAGAGTGAAAGCCACAGTCGACTTAAAGCTACTAATTAATTCCAATCTAACGTGTATCAGCTATTGAGCACCTTAGATATATTTTTCAAATAATAACAATCCAAATGAAATAAATATCTGAAAAATCAAACATCAAAACATATCATTTAATAATAATATCATTCAATAATCTGAAAATACAAAATTACGAATATGAAAAATATTAGTAAAAATAAATAAGTGGTTTATTTAAAATTATTTTATTTCACATTTTTATGTAATTTAGGGAGTTGTCTTTGGATGCGGACTCCATCTGGCCGCCGTCTTATTCTGAATCTTCAATCGGAGTTTTCGATTCGTGATAGTTAATGAAAAAAAAATGGTGAGCATATTACTATGATAGTCCGCTTCAAATAACTTGGTACAAAAATGTTTTGAGATATATCTGCTTCAAGAGTCATATCACAGAGCAAGCTGTACGGTTCAAATCCTGTTGGAAAAAGAGCTTGGAAATTTAATATCCCCACTGGGCCGTATACAAAAGACGTACTGAATACCCCGACTATATTATCCGTTTGAAATGTAATTGGGCGGCTAATGCGCCTTTCTTTATACTGTTCCTAGATGCGCTACTTCAGCTTTATTTGCTCAGTTGCTCTTAGACCGTGTATTGAATCAAAAGGATGACATGTTAATCCGTGTAAAATGTAATGTTTGACATCATACATAAAAAGTACGAGACATAACAAAATAAATATATTTATTTGTATTTACATCGTTTCAGTATTGCTTTAATGTCAGTTTGAATATATGATATTTTACAGTGAATACTTAGGATGTAATAATCTGATAAAAATGTATGAATATAAATATGTATTTCATCTGAATTTAAATATTATGATCTAATTCTCTTTTATAGTTGTGTAATATTATTGAGTAATAAATAGTATGCTTTTTTGTGGAATAGTTATTAATTTGTCTTAATAAAAACCTTAGTAGCAAACATGGAACTATAATGACATGATGTATTTTCGATTTGCAATTAAAAAAAGCCAAGTATTCTTAACTATTTGAATTTAAGCAATTAAGAATTGTAACTTTGTTATTAATATTAAATTTATTTTAATAAATCGACGATAAACAAACATATACTTTCTTATTGCAAATGATCATATTAAGTTAATATTTGTACTAAATAATAACAAAATGAATTAGTAGTTTTATTATATAAAGTATTTATTTTCTTGTCTACAAAATTAGTATGCTCTTAATAATTGACTTATTTTTTATTTGATTTTATATTATAATTTATTTAATATTTAATGTATTTTTGCATATATTTTATCGGAGCAATATATTGTAGCATATATCGTAAGAAATGTGTTTGATAAATTACGATATAGCGTAGTTTCACAACACTGTATATTATTACAGAATTTGATATTTATTTGAACGGCGACAAATGTGATACTTGAGTTATAGGTATTGATATGAGATGTCGCATTCATCTTTCTACATTAGGTTGAGGTTTGTAGGAGAACCAAGACGGGAAAACGCCATGAAATGAATGCTCCTCACAAACTGTGGAAAAGAGAAGAGTGAGGTGAACTGTGGGGAGAGGAGGACACTCCCATCAATGATTTATTATCATCTGTGGTTCCTCTCGCGGGGGTTCGCGACCGAAGCGACGTTTTTATCCCAACTTCAGGGCGTGAACGGTTTATGGTTCGTTTTTCTTGACGCTTTCCGAATAAGCGTTATTTTTTCATTACCGGGGTATCCAAAATCTGTTACGAATACAGATTCTTATTGACTGTGTTCCAGATTGTAAACCGTCAATTAATCTAGTTGTAATATAAAATGGATTCTAGTATAATATCGACTATATTTAAGACGTTATTAGTATTTGAATGTGAAATTGATGTAAGAATTCTAGAATATATTTAACTGTATATATGTTCTAATCTTAAGTATTTGAAATGTGCTCGTATAATGGAATTCAGTTTTTTTTTTACAAATAATCGCATTTTCTAGCTGTGAAATGCTGTAAGTAGTTGGAGTCTCTTGTAGTTATTTGTTGAGTTTCAAATTGGAATGCAGAAAATTCCGGGTATTTATTTTCACTTTTCGAATTTATTTAAAGACATTTTTAATAATACCTGAATTTTTTTGGTTTTTATTTTTATTTTATGGACTCAAGTGAACCATAATTAACTTACCTTTTATTGTGTGAAGTTTTCATATCATTTGAAGAATATAATTAATTCAGTTAAATTTTGAATAATTATATATAAAAACTTAAATATTTGTGTAATTTCCTTTTTTCAAATATTTAGCTTATTGAATAAAATGAGAAATAGAAGAAGAATAAATATAATATACTTATGTGGAGATAGTGTAGTACATTATTTGTAAATCTGCTGTTTTTGATAGGAGTTGTAGTTTTATCGTGATCGGTAAGCATTATGTTTTTATTTTATGTTCAAATGTTATAAAAAATATTGATTTAAAAAATGCTACAATAATGTATGAAAGATACCTACTGATGTTTAAAAAATGCATTAATCATAAAATAAAATAATGTTTTTCCAAAAAATTCTAAGTAAATACTGGGTTAATTACAAAAATGTGCTCAGTAAGCAAGTCAAATCACTTGGTCCATATTTCTAAAATAAACACGTGCTATAAAATATAATTTATCAATCCAAATTAATTATAATAAAAACTTATATCGAGGTACGGGTGCAATAATCACAGACGACGATGAACAGGTTAATTATTTAGTAAATAACCAAAAATGGTTAAAAAGACATGCGTCGATATAATGTAAGAACATGCTTTACATATACACAATATTAAACAAACATGCGTAACATGATAAATTATACACGAAATGTCTCATTCACTGATGACGTGCAACGAACAATGCAGGTACAACAAATACAATAAAATAATCCAGACAGGTGATTCGTGCAAATTGACAATTACTAAGGATAACATAAAATCAATACCGAACGTGCAAAGTACATGCGAATCATTCGAAATAAAAAATATTCAAAAAATGGATTATAAAATGGTTGAATACGTGCTTCAATTAAATTAAAAATTTCTATGAAAAATAAAACATAAAAATCTTTGAATGAAAATAAATAAATATATTATTATTGTGATAATGAAACTCATGATATGTGGCAAAAAATAGTGTGTTATTTGAAGACATGCATGTAACTAATAATTAAATGTGTGGTTATTACATTTGGTAATAAAAGCATTTATAATAATATTCTTTAACAAAATAAACAGATTCAATAAGTCTTGATTACCTTACGGATATAAATAAGCTTTTTCATGATATTTTGAGATACATGAACAATCCAAAAGTAAGATATATTATAATCAATTTATATACAATGAGAAATGTTTATTTTGTGTTGTTAGTATAAAAGTGTGTTGAAATATTATTGTGCTGATTGTGTTCGTAAAACCTGCAAAATAAGTTATGTTTTATTGATCGTTGTGTCATCTACCTAGTAATGTAATAAAATATAAATAGCATTGATGAAAAAAAATGTGATAAGGACAGAAAAATAGACATCGAGTTGCTCTAAACGTTTGTGAACTATACAAGCTCTATCAATCAAATTAAGGTTTTGTGTTTGTATGTTTAAAGTATAATATGCCGATTGGAAAAGGTATAAAATTTGTTCGTTAAAAAAATAATTATTTAAAAAAACAATAAAAAAACTCATAATTCTTACTAATGAGTAAACTTCTGTCTTGAAATGTTAACTACAAAAATGAGAATTTGAGTTAGTTTTTAGCTTAACAAACTGTTTACTGAAAATTATTTGTAAAAATACATTTTTGAATGTGTTTCGTTTCACGAACGCATTAAAACCGGATTTATGTTATATATTACTATGTATAAACTGATATAATATTTGTAATATATACGTTTTTTTCGGCCAAAACATTGGAATAATTCATATTGACTACTACCAGTGTACTTTTGTGTGATTTTTTTATGTATATCTATAATTACTTTTATTTAATGGCTTAAATCTATATAAGCTTATAATTATTTTTGAAAGTATTTTAAAAATCATATGAGGTAAACCGGAAAGATATTATATATTTTTAGCGCGTCACTTTAAAATAAGCTCGCCAATGGTTGCCGTTAAGTTAGCATGTCGTGGTTGGTATCATTTTCATCAAAACATCATAAAATAGCGCAAACGTGTTTATTCAAACTTTGTGTGTCTTCAATTTTTTTCAAGGCTTCTCAATTTTTCTAAAAAATGGAAAGACTACACACAGAGCTTCAAAATGATACCAACCACGACGTGCTAACTTAACGGAGACCATTGACAAACTGATTTTAAAGTGACGCGCTAGAAAAAAATGTCATTTCGTTCCGGTTTACCTAATATGAATGCCCTTTTTGTATGGGAAGTAAAATATCAAAAACATTTGTGCTGAAGTCGTTCTTAAAGAATGTATGTTATTTGTTGTTAGCTAAAGAAATATATTATATAATTGCATAGAATTATTCACTTTATATTGTAATACACCATAACGTTTTATAATTTATAGTCACCGTGAAAAAAGTCTTTCATCAATTATAATTTTCAATATATGCGTAAAATATTGTTGAATATTTTACGCGACTATTGTTCATAGAAGGTTCACTTACCAGTCGCATTTTACAGTGCAAAAAATATTTTCGGAAATTTTTGTTTCATAAAATTTTATATTTTGTATCTAGCTAAATACGTTTTTTTAACAAAATTGCTTGAAAGGTAAAACAATTAAAATAGATTTATTTAAAAAATATTTTACTCAGTAAAATAAAATACCATTCGTTTATTTTTGTTAAGGATGCATTTGGTAATTGTCATAAAAGTCTATTATAAATAAGTTTTGTCAATGTGCAATATTGCAATAATTTATATTAGTTTATATATTTGTGCATTCTAATAGTAGAGACAATAACAATATAATATAATATATATTTAAATAACTACAATGAAAAAGAAACATTTGTTTAGATGACATGCACAATACCTGAATTTTTTTTTTATTTTGTATCAGTATATTGTGGTGTAAGTATTGCATAAGTATATAAGGTTTTAGACACGATAGGTTAATTGGTTCAAGCGTTAATAAATGTTAAGAAAATATCTGAATTATTTTTTAGCCCTTGGTTTCTCAGGAAGATGTGTGTTAACGATCATATATTTAAATATATTTTAAAACGTTAAATGATTGTATTTTAAGCACAAAAATTTGAAATATTTATTAATATTATTTTTAAAACTACTTATTTTTATTAGGACATGTTGTTACGTGTTGTTAGTGCACGGTAAAAATAATTAAATCGGTCAAACACGCAATTTTCATAATACAGCCTCAGTTGGCACAAAAATTTAATTATCGAGTTCGCAAATAGAATGGTTAATATCAAAGCTTTTCCGTGGGAGCTCCTCTAGCGGTTAGATATAAACTAACAATGATGCTATTTATGCAAATAAGCTAGGCTTAAGTTATTTGATTATTTACAGCAAAGCCTTACATGCAAGAAAACTTTATCAAGTATTTGAAATATATTTTCCTTACAATAACATAAATGTTCATGTAAAAACGTTCTGATGCTTTTTGAAATTGTGAAAAGAATGTGGTGTGAAAATATTGTATGATGTGATTTCATTTCAACTTTTTTTTGTATCGTTTTAGTAGTTTGATAATAAAATATTTTATTATGGTTGTAGTTAATGCGGTTTTGTTTTCAATTCGAGTATAGTATTAATCATAGGTACTAAAAATAATAAGTAGCATAATGTATTATAATCAACATTGTCTGAAGATGCTGATGTCACCATTTAAAATAAAATGTTTTTTCAAAAAATCTAAATACAATGCATTTAATTGATCGATGCACTCTACTAACTGAACTTGCAATCTATTGACGGACAGTGCTCCACCGTCATAAGTTTAAACAAACAAAAACAATCACTTAGAAAGTATACAATAGGAAGTATACAAAATTAACACAGAAATGCGGAAAACAACCCAATGAAGTTGGGGAGTTTTACCGTTTCGAGATGCGCTAGAAATGAGAAGAGCGAGAGTTTACGACGCAATTTTATACCTTTCCCAGTCCGGAAGCCTCTCTAAGTATTCAATAAACTATTATATACACAACGGAGACGTACGCCAACGATTAAACACGTGTCTAAGAACAAACAATTCACAAGGCAGTCACCACGCAGTCAGAGGGGAGACAGTAGTCATCAGTACGTAAATCGTAAACGGAACCCCAAAAATAATGTTGATTGTGGCAAGTTTCAAAGATCATTGTTTCTGATGAGCAATTTTGTGTTAAAATGTCATACGTATGATAGTGTACAGTATTACATACAACCCGTATCATAAATATGCATCAGTGTCAAGCGATAATGTGTTGTTGAAATGTTACATTTATAATGAAATTCAATTTTGATTTTTTAGCGTTGGATTCATCTTCTGCTAGAACTGAATCGCTAAGTCAGCAAGTTCAAAATATTGCAACAAAGTAACTCATTTTATTGTGAAATCTTATTTTGCATGCATTCTTTGATCACAACTGTAATAAAGAGTTATAAATTGTAAGATGCGATGATTTTTTATGATGTGTCTGGTTAACAACATTGAGTAAAAATCAATTTGAAAATACGACACGTTTCAGTTCCTCGCAGTCGATGAGAGAGCGAACGCTTTGAATAACATTATACGGCGATGCCGTAAAGATGAATGTTCAAATGCGCACGATTCGGTCAACATTATTTTTAGTAATATAACATACAGTATAACAGTCAAGTACCGGTGAACACAGTCATCGATCATCGGCCACAAAATGTATCATAAACAAACAGTCACATAGTCCAAAATAAGTCAGTCAAATTATCAATCGAATTATCGAGTTTAATGAGCCAGCAAGCGGTTGCAAGAGACACGGCGGCGCCGCATTCACCTTGAAGCCATCGTAAGTCCAGCTGCCTAGCTTCAAGACACAGGTTTGCACGTCGTAGGGAAAGAATTCAACGTCTATCGAGCAGGAGGACTTATACACTGCCGGCGGCTGCCATACGACCAAGCCGTTGTAGTAGACGGTGGCCTTGGTCATCAGAGTCACCTCGTAGTTGCCGTCTGCGCTGCAACCAAGAGACAGAACGGAACACTGTTGGATGATTCTCGCTTGGCGCTAACTGTCAACAGGCATCACTCAGCTGTCGAGACAGCAGGCGATGAGAGCCGACCAGTGACACAGATCTACTTAGAACAGCTCATTGCGGTGTTGGATTCATTTTACCTGACATTAGAGTCATTGTATATTATTACCAATCGGTTCTGGCTCATATTTTCAATGTTTGATGATGAATACATCGAGTATTATTAAATATGCGCTGAATAAAATACTTAGAAACGGAAGTCACCTTCATATGCAGTCTGCTGAAAAAAATTACAAGTGTTAGAAGTAATTAACACAATAATGTACCGTAATAAAACAAAGCTTTTTTAAAGTAATATAAAACAAATAATATTCAGCTTAATAGTTTTCTCAAAACATATATTTAAAAAATGAGATTTCGAATACTTATAATATGTGATTTGATATGAAAATGACTTTTCTTGATATACTATACATTAAAATAAAAAACATTTGTTAATATTGCCCGTTGCAGAGAGAATTATATAAATAATAGCATATGATTGCCCTGTAATTACGGAGACCGTAAATGCATGGCAGAGCGTTGGGCTTTCAATTAAGAAGTCCAACGACAAAGTTGGGTCATAATAACTTGGTACCGTCTTGCAAATGCAATGGCTAAGTATTTGATGTTAGTTTTGAAGAAGTTCAATTCACTAGTTGGCTAAATTATCTATATAATATAAAATATACTAATATATCATTGTACTAAAATGAATAAAAATAAGTGCCAATACATTTTTAAGGAACAATACGAGTTCTTAACTTTTGATGTAATGGTTTCAAATTGTTACTCACAAATAATGATAACAACATTTGGATCATCATTATCAAGAGTTGTGTAATTATGTATTGAGAGTTCAAGACGCCACACTACTAAGAAAACACTATGCTATCTGGCTGTTATGTTTCTTTTTAAATATTAGTTTGTTATTTTTGGCTTTCAATGCATTAAGTTTCAATTATTCTGTGAATCTCATTTCCACAAAAATGTTTTATAATTAGTTTGTAGAGAATGCAGTAATTATTTTCACGAAATTTAAAAACAAAACTTCTAATGATTTAGAGTTCCTAATTTAAAATTCCAGCCACCCTGCTAACTCCAAAAAGACTCCATCAAGCAGTTGCGATCTCTCACATACCGCTGCATCTCAAACTTGAGAGTTTGCTCGCCGCTCGAGATCCGGCCGATAGTGGCCAAGTTTCAGAAGGAGAGGGAGGAGGAACCCAACCGGGAACTTTGAGAAGGGAGGTCAGAGGGAGCGAGGGAGAGCACCGCACTATGGGGAAGAGGGAATGGTGGCAACTTTAATAATCTCCGTTTTATTTTTATTTAAGCAAAAACATTATTCTAAAATCACACATTAATTTATAAAGTATTTTGCGTTGATTTATTTATTTATTTACAGAATCAAAATTCTATTTTTTTTTAAAAGTTTTTATATGGAGATACTATCATATTACATATAAGAAGAATAGCGGGAGTGACCTGGATGCGGAAGGCGGAGGATCGAAGAGGATGGAGACTCATGCGGGAGGCCTACGTTCAACAGTGGACGGACACAGGCTGATGATGATGATCATATTACAATAGCTATTAAGTAAAAAACGCATTGAAAAAAAAAAGATTTTCATTAAAAATATGTCGTTGCCCTATAATTATTCACCTCTACCCCCAAATCTCAATAGATTTCATTCTTATATGCATAGTGTCCGACTAGGAAATAAGAGCAGGGGGCTTAAAAAAGATGACTGTTGAATCGTATACATTTTTGAGAATAAGTTTTATCAGTTTTTAAGAGACTAGGTGATTGATTCATCGCTTTTCAGTCCAGATTAAACCAAACCGTAGTTTTCCAAAAGTTTGATCCAGGACTATTTGAATGGCGTTTGTGGCGATAATAAGACAATAATATATGGAAAAGAATTAAAATTATTTTGTTTATAGGGTAATTTTGAGCAAATAAATAAATAATATTTTAAACATCACCGAGAGTAGCACCCGAAGTTGTTCGAAATACACGATGAGAGTGCTAAAATAAAAATATCTTTAATTAACAATAACAAAAACAATCAAATCAACTAAACATGAGGATTTTGCTCATTCAGTCATTGTTGAATCGAGCCTTGTGGCAAGATTAAATATTAAATAATGTTTTGTATTAATTTGTCGCGACTGTACGCTACTCCTCGTCTGCTAGGAGTGGCAGAGGAATGAAGGAAAGATAGAAACATGGGGCAGCCATTCTCAATGTTCTTCAGCGTTGCTTAGAGGTATTTGCGGTCTTCTGGCGGTGACATGTGCTCGCAAATACAATAATACACAGAGTTACAGATGGCCTCGTGGACCGCAATCGTAAATTTATATTTCCGTGATCGGACTGTAGAGTTACAAAGTAATGCGTGTTTGCTGTTGTTCGAGGACAACCACTGTGACCTCTGCGATGTGAGGTCATAGCATGTGTCCTTGAATTCGTAGCGATCGTATTACAAATATTGAAAAATAAATTTGAAGTAATTTTTTAATGATCTTATCGTTGACATATTTTCGATGTAAATATTAATTGATTACAGTCTAAGTTATATTCTATTTATAAAACATTTTTTTGCTGACATTGAAATAAGTAATATATTTTATTGAAATTGATATTTTAAGTAAATTGAGTCTTCTGCTACCTCATCTTTTGAAGATAAAATCAAATTATTATAACTTTTTATATTATTTTTTAATAATTATTATTTCCAAGTGAATATTATTTTTTCATGAGACTATATATAACAGCTTAGTGATATTTATGTATTTATGTTGTTTACGTGTGAATGAATATAATACTTTAAGAGAAAAAAAAAACATTATAAAAATAAATGTAGACAAATCTATTAAAATTATGAATTTCACCATCTCCTTACAGCTTTCGTTGTGTTGACACTAAAAAAATATCGATCATTAATTACACAATAAAATTGATTTAACGCATAATGAAGAAAAATTGTATGTGAAAATGTATATCTAAATGCTTACGATGTAAGCTTTTGAATGTATATGATGTGGATTATCTAACTAAATACTTTATTATGAGGTAAATGAAGTTTTTAAGTATTTAAAAAAAATAACATAAATACATCATTTGTATAATATAACTGAAGTTCTTTAAGTGTAAATATATTTATATTAAAAAAAAAGAGTTGTAACAAAATATAGATTGGATACGAAATATATACATAATAGATACATTTAAAAATATCATACTTCTATAATAAATAAAAAGTAATAATACAGATATATAAATTGGATAGGGAAAATGAAGAATGATAAGGATTGTGATGTTTACTGAAAATCTAGGAACAACAATTGACGGAAAAAATTTGATGACAACGAAATTAAATGTAAGCCAAGATTAACATATTTAATTTAACGTAAAAAGACATAACTAGAATGCTAGTGGAGCATTGTGAAAATTAATTCAACGCGGGATTAATTATAAGCAAATCTCTAAAATGCAAATGAAGAAATGCAAGACAGACAAGCCACCATTGCTGTCTGTCGCCACGGAGACAGAACTTGTATTTATCTGTCGGAGAAGTCTCGGCGTGACTGCAGTATAA
Source organism: Glossosoma conforme (assembly GCA_022606575.1). Taxonomy (NCBI): domain Eukaryota; kingdom Metazoa; phylum Arthropoda; class Insecta; order Trichoptera; family Glossosomatidae; genus Glossosoma; species Glossosoma conforme. Next base: position 2,882,006 of record JAGTXR010000100.1, on the reverse strand, counting down.
ATTATTAGTGACAAGGAGCCGGAAGGATGGGCGACATCCGATACAGATTAAGTACCGCCGCCAAGACGGAAATTTAAAGAGCTTTGCCTTGCCGGAGCTTAGATCGAGCTTACGAAAACCTGTTTTAATTTATATTTAAAACTAGAATTTACTGTATTTTATAACAGTAATAAACAATCAATCTTGTACTAGTACAACATTATCTAAAAAATATTATAATGTACACAATATGCAAAAAGCAACATATGGCAATGCATATCAAAGAATATATAATTAAGAAGAAGGAGTATGCATTGAAAATGAGCGTTTTGTATTGAGACTCATAATTCGGCAGGTATATATCCAATCGGGGTGTAATAAATTATACCTGAAAGTTAAAACCCTAGAATGCAAGTACACATTATATCAAATCATAGTTAAAAATTGTGAGCATTATTAAATTTCACATAAAAACATAAAAAATAACCCAAGACAATATCCTGCTCTTGGTATACTATTCATTAATAGTAAAAATAATATTACTGAAATTTTCCATGATGCTTTTTTATTTTATAACGGAGTACATAACGTAATCGGAAAATCTTTGGGACAAGGAGGTAAAGCGAATATTTTGGTGGATGCTTAAGGATTATATTTTTGCTATTTCCTGATAAGTAAACGAGTGTAAGCCGCATTTTAAAAGAAATTGCAATTATAATTAATGCAAAATATCTGGTAGATATTCTTGGTGGCTGTTCTTTTTTGTGAATTTTTTTATGCATATCTTAGAGCTTAGTGCATTTTACGTAGGTATAGAAGAGCTGTATTTAATACATTTCTGGGAGTAAATAAAATGCACAGATAAAGAAGCCTCCTGAGATATTCCTGTGGTAAAAGGCGGTCGTTTAAATCAGATATGGGGAGATTAAAGTGGATTGGGAAATATTTCCACAGCCGAGATTTGAGCTGACGTGAGGAACGCCGGCGATAAGTGAGTGCTCACTGAGAAATATTCAGACATGCATTTCTACTTGCAGCATTCCGATAAAATTGCATATCAAAATCAAATCTCGAGAAAACTATTTAAAAATCAGCTCTTAAAATGGAGTCTTAAACGCAAAGTATCTATTACATAATCAAAACAGTAATATAATTTTTTCTGTCATTTTCCTTTATAGCATAAAATATCCATATATATATATATAATCGTGTCGGAAACAACAGGGTCAGATCCTGTCTGCCCAGAAGTGGGCGACGTCGATGGCGTTACTTCTGGCCATCATCAGTTCTTCCTGGGTGCAGCTTTTCGGGCACAGCGCACACTCCAGAAGGTGTGACAGGGTCTGCTCCACGCCGCAGTAAATATCCATGAATGAGCAACATTAAGTTCATTCCAGATTATGTAAAATTTCTGAATCTCAGCCAAAAACAGACTGTTATATATCGTGTGCGTGTACGATTATATACGTATTCTATTGAAAGTACGTTTAATGCATCTAGTGTGGGATCTCCCCAAACTTATTAAATATTCATAGTATAATCGAAGAGTTTGCCATAACCGCTAAGTGGATAAGCTAACTTCAAAGGGCCAAAAAAGTTAGATGCACATACGAAACCATGGTCTCAGTGATATAAGTCTATGATCATCATATGATATAATATCAATGCTATGAAAAAATCAAAACTATTTATTACGGTTATTTGAAACAATTTTATTTGAAATTTAAAAAATATTCTTTGGAACTAATAAAAATAAAGTTCTTTAGAACTTTAAAGCTATTTTAATTTTACTTTGATATGTATTTAAATAATTGCTGGATTAAAAGATGGATTGGAATGCTTAAAAGGATAAAAACACATAATTATATAAAGAATATTGAAAAGTAACTTTAATTGCTTAAAAAAATATATATTTATATTTCACAAAAGTCCGCGACTCATATCTTCACATAGTCATTCCCATAATATAAACCTGAAAGTATAAACAATGTTACATTCATTTATTAATAAGACGAGGCGCCAGGTCTTCGTAGAAAGCCTGGAAATAAGGTCTATAAATTAAAAATATGATTAAAAAACAAAATAATGCAAGCCTACGAAAAACCGATAAAAAATCTCTAAAAAATCAAATCGAAAATTTTAATCAATGGTAAGGATGAAATTATTACAAGTCTTCTTAGTTTATTTTTAAAGATAATATCATCACCATTAATTACAATTTTTCATTTAAATAAGACTGCTTTTGGCAAACTACCATGCTGGTAAAAAACTATACAAAGTAGATTTTTCCAAAAAAACACTTCTGGTATTTAAAATCACCGTTTTTAAAACATTATATGCGTACTCAATTGTTAAATTAACAAATAATTTAATTAATACTGATTTCACAAATCAACGGTTTTCCAAAATATTTTATTGTAACAACTATTAATATCGTAAAAAATCCCTTGAATTTGATAAAAATAGAATTGTATTTCAGGAGAAATGTTTTTTTTTCATGAGTCGTTTTCGTGTAAAAATAACGAGAAAATCTCAGTAAAAATTATTCGACCATTTTAAAATAAATGATTTAATTATTATATTTTGGATAATTGGAGAGTTTACCGTAAGTAGAGCTAAATGCAATACTAAACGTGTTAATTGGATCACTAAGCATTTATAATAGTGTATACGGAAGTCACATAATACTGAAAGTTATTCACAAAAGGTTCAAATGTAAGAGTTTTAGAGTGCAGCTCGGGGTACAGGACAGTATGTTATGTACAGCATGAGAGAGAGAGGCTGCAGAGGATCTCACAAGAGGAGCATTCTCCAAGGGCCAGATCGCGGTCCTTACCTTGAATCCGTCATACGTCCAACTACCGAACTTGAGCACGCACGTTTGCTCGTCGAATGGGAAATACTCCACGTCTATCTCGCAGGAAGACTTGTAGATGGCCGGGGGCTTCCACTCCACTAGTCCCTGGTGGTAGATGGTCGCCTTCGTGGCCAGCGTTACTTCGAAGTTGCCATCGGCGCTGGAATGGAACACGGTTCTACTATGTGCCCAGAATCCCAGAACACTCATCTACTATGTGCTCAGAATCCACAAGACCCCAGCAACACCAGCGGTTAAACAACACCCTTGACTCAAGAAACACGTTGTACCTTCCATTCAAAACATTCACTCTTACAATAATGATTAGTAATATGTTTGTAATGTGAATATTTTTAATGTCAAATAAAAATAGTTTTTGTCAATACATGCAAGAAAACATCGTAAGTTTATAAATAAACATGTAGGAAGCTCTGTGAAGTTCAACGGCTGGATGCTGCATGCTGAAAGAATGTGTTGTGTGTGTGTGGTGTAGAGATATTGCAAATGTATGAACGATATGTCATATTAGTTTAAGAACTTATTTAAAAAATATATGTACGACAACATAATAGGTATAATTTTTTATATTGCCACTTAGATGTTCTCATATAGACCACACTTACTATCCCCACTAATTAACTCTCTGCTTTATGTCTAGTGAAACTCTTTCTTTAATAGTCATTAACATACATAAATCCCACCCATTTATCGCCACTTCTACACATTGGCTTACTTACCCAGTAGTGATAAGTTTTATTTAACAGTAAATATTCGTTTACAAGTCAGTACGTTTTTGTACATTGTAACTGATGAAGATTTTTTTTTCATTGATCGTGAAACTGCAGTCTTGCATCAAGTGAAACAGTGCTCAATGTGATCCATATAAAACAAGGTATGTAATTCTTATCTTAATTATTTCATTAAAGGTTATATATAGAATAAATATTCTTTAATTTTAAAAACACACATATTGAATACAGTTGTAGGGTAATACAAATAAGAAAAACAGCGTAACACGTTCATGGATACGTTATAAATATACCTGTAAATACATTTTATGTGAGGTGCAAAGATGAATTATGGAAAATGACAGATTCCGTAAACAAACCATTAACTAGAAAAGTGTATTCGGTATGTCGATCGTAATCCGCGGGCTATTCATCTCCAGCAGATTTGCGCCTAAAATAGCCTCATCGAGAGCTGCCAGTCGCAAAGTTCCCGCATTGGCGAGCCGAGTACAACTGTGATTTATAGGGGGTGTGTGATTTTTCATTTCCGTTCAAGGATTCGTTCTCCCGAGTTCCACCGGTCGTTTTGTTTTGTTGTGTTACGTAAGGCTTCGTGGGTGGAATTCCAAGGTTGTTAGCCGCGAAAATAGACTGAAATATAAATGCTGCCGTTCGGGAAAGTGCAAAGAGTATTTTTGAACGATTTTGAAATGGTCAGAACATCCATAATTTGCAGCTTCATAGTACTTGAGTTTTATTTCTTTGAGGAAGCCAATACTTTACTAACTTTATTTTAGTGATTCAGTGTAGTCAAAAAATACGTGGTTCTTATATGTACCTTTTGTAAAGCTTAAGCAATTCACACGAGTTATTAGGGAATTTCAAAATGAATAATTAAATATCTACATTAGTATATGTATTTTGCTTCAAACAAAATTGTTTTAGAGGTTTCATATCATCAATTGTAATTATGAGTATTATTTTAGGCACTATTTTTTGGCAAACTACATATTTATACTGTTATATTAAAGCTTGCTAAATATTCGTTTTTATTTAACTAAATTTAAATTCATTTGTATTTTATTGCAATAAATATAAAACACATATTTACATTTTACCAGTTTTATGATAAAAAACGTTTAATACATCTAAAAATGAATTCGAAATTGCTTGTAATTTAACACCGAAAAGTTAGGTGTTAATTGCAAAGAAAAACAATAATAATTATGTTGTTCTCGTAGCTTTTCTATTAAAAAATATTATTATATTAAATTTTTGCAAATGTGAATTATTTTTATTGTATGTTATCGAGTAAAATTAGAGTAATTGACCCAAATACATTATCATGAATACCATTATTGGCGAGTATTCCGAATCGATGAATTATCGCATTTCGTTAATTGAACGAATGGAATATTGCCAAACACTTTGCTGCTAATAATTAATTACGGCCAAAATAATTTATGCACGTTTAAGAAAACCGCAATGACCTGCTCATTTTGAAAACCAAATAAATTTATTTTAGGATATATTTGCGAATTGCTGTAAAATTTTGCGGCAATATTGTAGATATAATATTTTGCTTCCTATTTTAAGTACCAAAATAAATAAAATTAATTATTATACTATTTTACTGTTCAAAAAGATGTTTCAAATTTGGCTTTTTGGTTCATTAAATACAATTAAGTTCTTAAAAGCCATAATATATTCTTCTTCCCATATTCATTCCTTATCTAGATCATTTCATAACCACAAATTGCCGCCACTTAGTAAATCTTGGACATAGTCGTATAACATAAACACCTAAACCTTTTTTTGTGCGATAGATGTGTCCTGTGGTAAATTGCAGAAAAAAAGAAATGATTTATATAGGAAAAGGGAAGATGCGTTCCATGGATTTTAAAAACCGCATAACTTTGAAACTGATATAAAAAATATACCCAAAAACGCACAAAAAAAATATTTCCCCCGGAACTTGAATCAGTAGATGGCTCCAACTATTCAATTTCTTCATGAAATTTACGTGTTTTTTCTTTAATTAAAAAACTGCTTATCGGGATTCTTTTTTTTGGTTCAATCTTCAATAAAGATTCTGAGCGCTTGATCAGTTTTTTCTAATAACGTATCTCTTGTGTATGATGATAATTGGGAACTTATGTTGGTCCCATCAACAATAGATTTTCTTATTGCAATTTCATTATTTTTAATTGCTCTTATACACAGACGTTAGCCAACATTTGACTGTATGCACCGCACAGACGGCCGCCCGGCTGTGTGTGTGCAGCCGAACCCGTGTCAAATGAATAGTCAGCCTTGTAACACTCGGCGCAAGTTGAGGTATAGGCGGTCAATATTTCAATCCATCGTGTTATTTCGAGAAGTTTAATAAGGGGTTCGACTGTATATTTTTTAAATCATATGGACATACGCTCATATGATATCAAATATATTTAAAAAAAATTATTTCATTGAAAAAAAACCGCATAAAAATAAGTTGCACACAAAGAGGTTTGAGTGTACCAACAAACACTTAAAATGCAGCGTTCAATCGGCTTTACATATCAAGTTTAATTTAAAAATAAAATATTTATTTATATTTATATGTTTGAGTCGAGTACAAAAGAATATGAAGGTATTGCATAAGATTTTTTTGGCATATAACGCTTAGCAGAGGTGTTGACATTTTAGAGAAAAGGGTCATACTTGGTTGTATATAATGTAGAAGTGCGATAAGGGAAATTACTCTGGTATATTGGTCAGACAAATAAGGGACACGGCGAGCCTTTCTCTACATACAACTGAACATGTTCTGATAATGGAATAGGGTAAGATCGTTTACGTAGTTACAACTACCTGACGTCTAACAAAGAGGAAAAATGCGTAAATATAAATCATTTTATTTTTTATGTTTTATTAACCATTGGCGTAATACTGATATCAATTGCTTAGGTTTTATGATAAAAAGTAGAACAGGTCTGACAATAATATTTAAGTGCAACAGAATGAAATCTCTGTGACCGGTATCGTCTTCAGAACGCATGGAAAAGGGATGAGGAGCAAGTCACAAGTCAAAGTACTTGTCGTGAATAACATTGAAATTTATTTTAAATTAAATAATGACAAGCTTCGGTGTTCTGTTCGAGCCCAAGCAATGAATCATGTGTTCCTTAAGGTGCCCAGGCAGAAAGTGATTCGGAATACGCAGTAACAGTAGCAGCGCCCGAATACTACGTGTTGGTCATTCGATAGACTATCTGATGTCACGTGACAAGCAGCAGCTTCTTAAAACAAGGTCTTATGACTCGTAAAATCTAAATTTACCCTAACATTTTCATATATTATTTCGATTTTTTCGATCGATATTTCTTGGTGGAATCTCATTCTTCTTCGTAGTATCAATCTGGTGGATTGGTTTGCAGCAACAAAATCTTGCATCTCGATCTCCATTCCTCTCGGTCCTCCGCAACCCTTTTCAGCTTAGCATAAGCGCTACAGTTCATGTGCTCGAATATTTGCTGCAAATACTCCCGTCTAGGGCGCCGTTCTGCAGTAATGTTCGAACATTCCAGGTGGCATATCTTGTTGGCTGAAGATTTTTCTTATTTGTCTTGGTTGTTTTGTCTCGAGCAGTCCCCACCCGGAGATCCGATTGGGGGACTATTTTATCTCCGGAAAATTTTACTTGAGATGCAATCATTTTTTTGCTGATACGTGGGATGTCTTTAAGACCTTTAATGTGGTGTTTTCCCCTTTATTTCCACATCCTAATGCCGTTGACCATAAAGGTTCATCCGCCTTAGGAGGGCATTTACTACCTCCAGGACAATAGAGTGCCCTAACCAGCTTGACCTGATGAGGTTAGCTGGGTGTTAGCTTATTCCGGCCAACATTCGGTCCAAAAAATCTGATCTTTCAAATTATCGTCAGCCACAACGCAAATTGTTTTTCTGCGTAAAATTTCCATTTTATCAGATATAAATAAAAGAATTTTTAGAATTTGTTCCAAATATATTTTTTTTCGACATGTTTCAGCCAGATCAGGTGGCCATTCTCAAGCCAATTAGTTACATGTTTTTGGCTCTATATAAAACAAAGAGTGAGTGAAAAGGTGGATATGAATACCTATCACACAATTCATATCAACCTTTTCACTCACTCTTTGCTTTATATAGAGCCAAAAACATGAAACTAATTGACTTGAGAATGGCCACCCGACCTCGCTGAAACATGTCGTCAAAAAATATATGTGGAATAAAGTCTATTTTTTAAATTTATTTATATCTGATTTTTATATATGCGTGTCAGACGAGCGAACAAAAATAAGAGACAAAAGTTCTTATATCAGGGCTTTTTAGCACCAGCCTGCAAGGGCTGGTGCCATGAAAGTATGATGAAATGTACTTATAGGATGGAATTATTGTTTTTTTTCAATTCTTCGGTTTTTGATATGCTCGTAGTTACTTGAATTTTACCAAAAAAAAAACATCTGTAAAAGAAATAATGATACAGCTTACTTAGTAAACGATTACTATAACCATATTAAATTACTTTCATCAGAATAAACGTACATATATAAGAATCTTCGTTATATAGATGTTTCTTCATTAAATACCCATATCCCGACATCTCAGCATACATATTAGGAAACATGCGGACCTTATTATTGGTTACTCGGTTTATATACCCGGGTTATAAGGTTCCACTCCTCGCAAAACTTCAACAGCAGAGACGGAGACTATACGACTAATAGTCTCACGATGAAAACGCATAAACCGGAGAACAAAAACCGCACCGTAGTAATGAAAAATACGTCTTTAATAATGTAAATACTTTCATCGTTAGTTTACAGCAAACACTTAAATAGTACAACATATAAACACCGCACATATAATTTACATTTTATTAAAGAAATTGAATAGATGTTTGAATCATCCTGTAAATTCTGAAGAACTAAAAAACTACTTTACCGTGTCTTAAAAAACAAAGCAGAAGATGATTAATGATATTTTTAAAAGTAAGATACAATTTTTCTGAAGCTAAGCGAAGAGACTAATCCAAGCAAGAAATCTACAATCGATGAGATCCTCATCAAGTTTGCGAATTTAGTAGTGACAAGTAAGGAGATTACAAAATTAACACATGTTAGACTTGAATAGAGAAAGAGAGTGAGAGTGGATCGTTCCGAGATTCATTTCTAGGAAAATGCATCATTTGACAACTAAACAAGCAAAAACTGGAATATCTTTACTTTGATTCTGCTAACTTATTATGAGAGGTCAGAAAAGTATGGTTTTTTCTTTCTATTATTTGAAAAAAAAATCACAAAAAAAAAAACATTTCCTTGTACTTTTTCTTAACTTTAATGAATGTTTTGCCAAAATATTGAAAATTAAAGGGATCAATATCTGTTATTTGTAATTTTATTCGCGTTTCTTACCTCTAAAACAGGATTTGTCCATAAAAAATATTTTTTTTACTATATTTGACGAGAAGCTCAAAATATTATAAATGGATATTCGTTGTTTCATTTCTAAAATACATCCTCCTGATTCGTGCGCTTTATTAGATCAGCCGACGGAAACCTTGTCTAAAGGCTGAAAACTGAAAAAGAGAATAGCCCGGCCGCCATAAAAATTTCATATGTTATTGATTGATAGCATTGACATCACATTAATCACGAGAAAACATTATAAGCTTTTCCAATAACGTGGTTCTAAGAAAAAAACATACGAGTAAATTCGGTACATAATCCCATTTTTCTCGTATATTGCAAACTACGAGTATGAGTATAATAGTATTTATACACAGTTTTATAAATCCTGTTGTGACACATGTTGCTGATATAAAAAATATATGTAGGATATTCAAAAAAACACATATTTGAGAAATATATTTATATTATTATAATGTTAAAAATATTACAGATAGAGTACGAATAGCAATTAAGTAATTAAGAGAATTTTGGCGTTACTACTGATTATCGTTCGAAAATATAACGCATGCTATTTTAAAGATGGCTAAACTTGTGTAAAATGTAGACTTTCATCCTTAAATTTTATTCACCTATAACACAGTAATGCATCATCAAAAAATTATGTATTCAAATTAAGATAATCAATGAGAATGGAGGCGATTGTCTATCACTAATTTTAATTGAACAGATATGAGGGTTTTTTAATTATCAAGTATATTAATTTTAAAGTTGAATATTTTTTGCTAAATATATATAAAGATTATATAAAACCGCAATTTTCAAGCAGAAATTCTCTGTTTGAAAAGACGAATATTTAAATTATGAATCAATCCAAAACGTCACATCAGTGTCTTCTTAAAAAACGACCTGCACATTCCGAGAAGCGGTTCGCATTTCTCAAAAGGAAGCAGTTAGAAGATCATGACTCGCTTTATTCTATTCCTGACAATGGGGCGTGTTTGTGAGGCCCTCCCTCAGGACTCGCGTGAGAGCCTCCTTCCGGGCTCACCTGAGCAGGTGAGTGATGGAGGGTCGAGCCCCCGGCCTGTAGTTCAGTCATGTCCCACGAAGTTTCGATGCCTCCTCAAAGTGAAACACGATAATCCGCACAAGACGTGGATAATAATTGTTGGAGATTATTTGCTACTCTATGATGATACTTTAACACACTTCCTGAATTAATTACAGGCTTTGATTTGTAATATGTAATCCTAGTAATTTGTATAATATGGTTACATATATCTATAGTATTCCGTAATATGTCAACTAATCTTATATTATAGAATGTTTTTCAATATTGGATTTTGTTGTTTATGATTTTTATACAAATTTCGTCGGTCGATTTTGGAATTATTGTTTCAAAATGTTTAATTAAATATGTATTCATAGATAAATCCCTTTATTTAAAAATATATGTATTAGCTTCGGTAAGAAGATATTTTAAAGTTAATTATCGATATATTTCTGGTATTTGCGGAAATCGAAACATTTCATTAAAAATAAAAGTATCGTTTTTTTATCAATACTTTATTTTTTCAACAAAAATATTGATTGAAAAAATCTATGAAATAATATAACTTTTTATTTTATAATTATTAAAATTATAATAGTAAATATAATTATTTTCTCTTTTAAAATTTTAATTTAAATAATTTGTAATTTTAAAATAAAATATATATTTATTAATTTTTCAATTTTTTTGTTGCATTTATGACTTCGCCAAAATGTCGAAATTATAAAGATATATATATACAGTAGAACCTCTCATAACGAGCACCTCTCATAATGAGTAATTTGCATAACGAGAAAAAAAAGTGAAAAAATTGCTCCCTTAACGAGCGACATTTCGCATAACGAGTGACGTAGAAATGGGAAGTCACATAATGTATGACGCACTTGTGAGCTAGAACTTCAGCGGCTTTGCGTCAGTTTGTGTTTAGCACTCGTACTGTTAGCACGTTAGTGTCGCATGTGATCACCCATTTTTCTAAGCTTATGTCCAGACATTATTTGTAATAATTTTTATTTTGGAGAGTTTGGAGGAAGAGGAAGAAGCAGAGCAAAAATCTTCTGTCGCAATAAGAGAAATGCTGAAAGCATGGGAAATTGTTTCATAGTACATTGAGAAGCATCATCCTAATAAGGAGGTGGCTACAAACTTATTTAATGACAACGCTGTGTCACATGCTTCCAAAATTTTATAGAGTCGGCCGAAACAATTGTCGCTAGACAGCTTTCTAGTAGAAAATAATTTATTATTTGTTATAAATTTATAACTAATAAGCTAGTTTCGATTTTTAAAAATGTTTTTATCCAAGTTTTTGCAATCTTAAACAATTTATAAGTATGTAATTTTATTTGAATAAACGCTAAAAAAAATATTTCGCATGGAACGCATTATGGTGTTTTACATTAATTTATATAGGAAAATTAGTTTCGTTTAACGAGTGTTTCACATAACGAGCAAGATTAAATTCTCTGTTTATATTTCAAAGTGAATATGTTTGAATAAAAGACGGTTTTTTATGGCTTATGTTGCTCCAATTGTATTTTAACATATATCAAATATAAGAATGCACTGCATATATTTATGTATATATTATTATCAATAAATAAAAAAAATAAACTTGATTCGTTTGATTTTTTATTTACAGTAAATCTTATTAATTTATGTATGAAACTTACGAATCAGAGAATCATTAACCGAAAGCAACAAGGACAATAAGTAAGCGACGCGACAATTTGAACAATTGTGCAACAAAGCCACCCTGAACGTAACTAATAAGCTTCGAAATGCACTTGCAGCATCAGACATTTCTCCAGTGGAATGTACATCGTTTAAGTACAACTCCTACAATGGACCGGAAACATCGCAGGGATGCCTGACTTGCGAATACCCAGGAAGGCTTTCTCAGAAAAGACTGACCAGTCGTCAGACCAAAACTGAGGCGGACGGCTGCAGTTAGAACACTGAAACTAGTATTATTTTGAAGACAGAGTAAAAGTACAACGGAGACGTTTACTTGCACGACGTGAAACTTAAATATTGTAGTTCATAGTACTTATATAATATTATTATTTATCATTAACAAATAAACGAGTACCTCATCAAACTAAATCGGTACAATGCAGTTAATTTGAATTGTATGTTGAATTATTAAATTAAATTAATCATTTTATATTATATTTAAGAAATTATTTTTATAAATGATAACATCAATTATCTGATAAATTTAAACGATACACGTAATATTGTAATCTTCAAAAAATATGTCACTAATTTGAACATAAAATAACAATTTATAACACCTTAGAAGTGGCTCGTAGATTGCGGGAGGCTTACGTTCAACAATGGGCGGTATTTTTTTTGACTAAGCGCGTTTTGCATAATATGTATGTAGTTTTCGTTCGATATTTCGTAATTAAGCACGTTGTCTCGTTGTTTTCTACAACTTGGAATAGTGAGATATTAGTAAATATATAACGAGTAAATATTTTACGTAAGAAAATAAATAACTTCTTAGGTTTAACGTTCGAATTAATTAGTTTAAGGGAAAACATTGGCTCTCTTCGTTATCAAATCAAAATAATAACTTAAAAAAGGTTATGTACTATTATATAATATTATAAACAACATCTAGATTCTAGAACAAAAAGCAAATTGTATGCGAAAACACAAATAATTAATCATTCCGCCGTGAAGCAGTCGTGGAATGACAAGACATTTTATTAATATCCATTGTGTTTTCAGCATCGCTAATAAGAAAATATCATCTGAAAGAGAAGAGGAGCGAGACAAGCTTCAATCGCTTAAGTAGAGATGGCGCCAGCGTATGTTTACTCGCTCAGAACAAAGTCTCGTAAAAGTTTTACGAATCTCGCAACATTTATGGGACATCTGAAACATTTCTGCTCAAGATTTCGACGTTCTATTAAATCATGTTTAGTATTCGTTGAATAAATATTAAGGTATGTTGTGTAGAATGATGAAATGGATTTATGACGAGCGTGCATGTGCACGCTTAACATGTTTTCTGTACATATATTGTTTACGAGCATAAAGCACAAGAATATATGAGAATAATATTTTAATAATATATGTAAATTTTAAAGAAAGAATACTTATTCCACATTATATGTTAAATGTACATACTCGAATTTAATGTAACTGAAAACCTTTACAGAGTTTTTTTGCTCTTTTAAAGTGGTATTATGTTAACACATGAATATTTATAAATTCACCTGAAGGGATTTTGTGCCTTTCTTAATGCAAATAAGATTGATAGTCTATTTGTACTCCCAGTAAGGTCAAACCAACAGCTGGTTACCGATTTTGAAAACATTGCGGCTAATTTTTAGACTATCGAACGATAGTACAACTAGTACCTATATATAATTATAAATGTAAGCTTTCTTGTGAAAGCTCCCCTCTTTGTTAATAAATAATCAGCTCGTAATAGTTTCATATATAAATATAATTAAAATTTTATAAATTAAACAAACAAATACAATGCTCTTTGAGGAAAACTTCTTATTTTAAATTCGCTACTAAGCCGAGCTTTTGGTCGAACACAAAATACCACTATTAAGTTTTATCATCTACCTGTTAAATTTACAGCGATTTTGTAAAAACAGTAAAAAGAAGGTGCCTAAGGAAGGTTTTCTACTTAAGTTTCATCTTTAATAAGGTTTATATTGCCAGTATAACGTTGTTTACTACGATACAAAATATTAAAGCGTGGTTTGCGGATGTCATAAATAGAAAGAAAAGCTAATTATTTTCCTCGGGTGGTTAGCTCGGTGGTCCAGCCTTGAACGCGGGGTAAATTAAAAGCCCTACATCTTCGAGTTACGTCAATACAATGTTATCCTTATGTAGTGCTCTTATACCCCAATTAGAGCAACTCTTGAACCAGCGTTGTTTTTATTAGTATTTGTAATCTAGGACTGTCTTATACAGAGTAAAGAAACCCTAAAACCATTCATATACGCATTGATGTATAAACAAAACACTAGCATTTGTTTGCTAAAATATTTTTTAAGCCACACTAATTTCACAATAAATTAATATATTGAGCTGCTCTTAGGATAAAATGGTCTACACCTCGGGAGTATCGGGCTAATCATCTAATTTTCTTAAAAAATCCGATTAACAAAATCACACAAAATACGAGTATACTACGGCTACCCCATCTTAAAGCACTCAGACTTCTGTTCTGGAAATCGACAGGAAACATAAATGTTCCCAAGTAGATCTTTAAGTGCAGATATGTCTTTAACCAAGGAATAGACAGCAGAAGCTACTATAATTAAATGACGGTTATATGTGAGGGTATGGGAAGAAGAAATTAATCTGATTTTAAAACGACTTAAATTTAAAAAAGTGAAAACTATATATTTTCAATTTTGATTTTTTGATTTCATTCAAAATGGAAGAAAGTAAAAAAATATAAAGGAGAAATAATGTAAAAATATGATATCTAAGAATATAAAAACACGTAATAATAACTTCTTTCGCTCGCAAACTAATATTACCTATTTCTCAGGGAAAGATTTGCATTACTTCGAAAACTATACGGCATTAATAAATTCTTATAACTAAACACCTTATATAATGATATCCTCCTCTTACATTTAGGGACATCGATTAATTGGATGAAGGATGCAGGATCATGTTCACATTATAAACAACTTGTTTCTGTTTCACGATACATGTTTATTGTCACAAACGTCGCCCGCCACAGCGAACGCACAGGACGCGTGCACTGTGACGGGCGCGTGTCAAACTTCAACTAACTCCCCGCGCGTTCTCCTGTCAGCCGCGCTCTCACATTTCAGCAGTACCAACCGCCAAGAGGACAGTTCTACCAACTGTCATAACAATTATTTTGGCGTATGCAAACACCACTTAATATTCGATGTAGATGTCACGCAAGCGAACCAAAATAATAGACAAAAGATCGCTTGTTGAGGCTTTACGGCATCGGCCTTAAGGAGCTATATCAAGCTGATATCAATAAGATATTTAATATTTTCGATGATGCAGTTATTTCATCGTTATATCTTCAACTATAATAATAATTGATTGGACAAAACAGTTTTATTAAGTTATATTAATATTTCAAAGTAGCCATAAAAATCGTGAAACAAAAAGTATAAAATTAAAAAATAACTTTTTTTATATCACGTGTAGATAGCTTTATGAGGTTTTATATTCCACACTCCACGGTCCTAGGCCCACTTATAAATGCAAGATGAAAGCCAGGGGTTATCCAGCGCGGCTTGCCTGGCTCCACCGATAGCCTCACACACCAGCGTTATCTCTTGCCAAATTTAACAAAACCTCAGCCGAGCCTGTATGATTTATTACCACTCTGCAGGTAAAAGTAAGTGCTGAGTTATATCTCCACCGACTAAGGTGCAATAGAGCTGAACTTAGTCTGCTGAAATTACAGGCTTGCACTGAAAATGATATATCAACTTATCACTTGAGTGACTTTATTCGTGAAACTGTATTAAATAATTAAGATTGTGAAAAATTGTTTTATAATTTAACTTTTTTTAGTTCGTTCTTCACTTTTTGTGTCAAAAACGTAGGATATGGAATGACTTTGTTAGAAGTTGATTCAATAAGAGAAAAATCTTGTATGTTTCAGTAACAGATTCGCAAAGGTTCATCAGTAATAGACCCAATTGGGCCGTGTGCGAACATAAAAATGAATCGAAATGTTATCCAATTGGAGTCAAAATCAAATAATAAAAATTTAACAACGTACTCTATGTAGAGATAAGTGGAAATATCGTTCCCATGGCATTTATTTAACATTATGGTAATACTTATACTTAATTGGATTTTGAAGGTATCTGTTGTTAACATTTTTACGCAGCAAATATTTTTTTTTAAGTGTATGCAATATTAAATATACTGTGCTTCGACTTTTAATTTTGCTTAAAGAAGTTGTATTGTTGCTTAAAAAATATTATTTGTGAATTCAATGATATTTTCAGCACCAAATATTTTGAAAATCCATTTGTAGATATGGTAATTTTATTTAGTTATTAGTTTTGAGTGTAAGTTAATCTTTTATAAATGAGCTTTCGTGTAATTAAATGTATTGTTACCGATTTTTCTTTCAGAAAATAATTTTAAAGGATTCGTCCTAACTGGCAATCATTTTACATAAAAATTTAATGACATAATATTTTGATCGTAATATAAGATGTGGCCTTCCAGAAAATAGTTGTTTTGTCTTTTTTAGAGCCAGGCCTTTTTTGAAATATTAGATAACTTTAATTTTAGATAACTATCACATAAATACATATTCGACGGAAACTGTAGTACAAAAGTTGTCTTACAGATATTCTAATTGTAAAAAGTAGTTCATGGTATCGGACACATGCTACCAGCTAGTAATGAGTTTACGTAATAAATAAAATAACATTTGTCAACAGCTGACGTATTAATATGAGTATAAATATGACGTATTAGTATGAAATTTATTAGTCAAAATTTCAATGACGTTAATTTACAATGTAAACGCAAATAATACTTGAATTATCGATGTTCTTTTCATTTATTTAATAAAATTATCAAGAAATAAATATTGTAAGTAAAACATGTTATATAATCGATGTAAGTTAGTGGGAATTTTCCCGGGCACAATGCAGCGAAAAATTCTTTTGTTTTGAAAAAAAGAGCTGAAGGACCGTCGCTTTCCAAATGACGCTCATTTATTCAAGCGTATGTCGTAAAGATGATGAAAATAGAGGAAAGTGTAGTTTGCCCAGATGGCGCTTCTATGCTTGATTATTTTTTTCTTGTTACGTCCCTTATGATTACGTAATGCGCGTTCCACGAATTATATTTTCAACTTTTGTCATGTAAGCATATTTTTTAAATATTATTATTCATTTTATGAACTTCACAATCGTTCACATATATCTATAAAATGTCTGGAATAAGCCTTATCGTTAACCCGTATAATTTACGTCATAAACTTTGGATTAAAAATTAATTAAATAACCTAAAAGTTTTTAAATCTATATCTATACCTAGATACATATAAAAAATGGCTGAGTTATTTATAAAATCATGTTTTATTTTGCAAAAGCAAAAAAATGGTCACATAAATTTATTTATTTTTATAGCATATGTTTATTGAATATGTGCATTTTTTTAATTGGAATAGTCGTGGCAGCAATAAAATATACGTGGTCAATTTTATAAAAAGTATATATATATATTTCAATTTTTTTTTTGAATTAAGGTCAAATGAGTAGTCCTTACTGATCGTCATTAATTATATTTTTAAAGATGATATCTTAAAACGACAAAACAAAAGACGCATTGTCTGTTATGATGTCTTCAATCAAAAGTGTTCTCTATTCGTGAATTCCGTATTCATTCACGTTTTTTATTTGCCTTAGTGCTTTCAAATAATTTGAATACAAAAAAGAAATATACTATTCATATTTTTTAAAAATATTATTCACTTTATAACTTGGAATATATAAAAAACACAAAAACAATTCGTTCGTTTTTTTTCATTCACCGTCAAATAATACTATATATATAATACTCTATGGTCTGCCAAAAATACACAAGGCAGACATACCACTACGACCCATTGTGAGTGCTAGAGGGGCACCGACTTAGCGCAACATTTGGCAAGACTTCTACAGAAGGAGATCGGAAACACCTCATCGTTTGTGAAGGACTCTACACATTTTGTGAAGACTATAAAACAGATGACACTGTCTAAGACAGACCTATTGGTCAGTTTTGATGTAGTGTCTTTGTTCACAAATGTGCCACTAGAGGAAACCTTACCTAATTGGAAGACCTAATTGGTAAGGTGTATCAGAAAAGTGTAATGGCATTATTCCGCCACTGCCTTACGTCATCTTATTTCTCGTTTGAGAACAAGATGTACGAACAGATAGAGGGCGTGGCGATGGGGTCCCCACTATCTCCGGTAGTAGCCAATTTTTACATGGAAGACTTTGAAACTCGGGCTTTATCCACTGCACCTCTACAACCTTCTTGCTGGCTACGATACGTGGATGATACTTTCGTGGTATGGCCGCACGGCAAAACAACATTGGATATTTTTTTGACTCACCTCAACAGCATTCATCCAAAAATAAAATTCACCATGGAAGTAGAGAAGAATGATAAAATAGCTTTCCTGGAAATTGAAGTTATCAAGAAAAACGAAGGAGGTCTGGGCCAGAAGGTATACCGAAAGCCGATGCATACCAATAGATACCTTCACACGGATTCGCACCACCATCAAGATCAGAAAATTGGAGTTATTAAGACACTAACACAGAGAGCCAAACGTATCTGCGAGGAGGAATATCTACAGGAAGAACTGAAGGAACTTGGTCAGGCCTTAGAGTGCAATGAATACAAAAGGTCAGATATCCAAAAAGCAACAAGAAACATGGCACAGGGAGAAACCCATGAGATGGAGACAGGGATACACAAAGCCTTTCTACCATACACGAAAGGTACAACTGAGAAAGTCGCCAGGATCCTACAATGATTTGGGATAAAAACTATTCACAAGGTGTCGTCAAAGATCCGGGACTCTTTCAGACCGGTCAAAGACAAATTTCCTTTAGAGAGCGATGGAGTGTACAAACTACAATGCAAGGCTTGCTCAACGGTGTATATCGGACATACATCACGAACTATAGGTAAAAGAGTAAGTGAACATGAGAGATCGTGCAGACTAGGCCACTCAATGGCGTCAGCACTGGCAGAGCATTTGGCTGACACGGGACATATTTTTTCGTTCGAACCCGAAATCGTGGCTCGGACACAAGGAAAATATGCACGCCTAGTAAGGAAAGCCATTGAAATCAAAAGACATCCCATCAACATCAACAGGGATGACGGCTTGATTCTCAAAACAGCATGGCTTCCACCCTAGCACATACTCTAAGACCTGTACAGACAAGCAAAGACGACCGCAGTCCGACATGACGTTCGTCGATGCACAATTCGAGAACATACCTACCGTATTATTTGAACATACCTACCGTAGTCTTAAAAAACATAACTACGATACTTCGGAATGAAACTTGATTTGCCATGGAGATATTAATCAATAAAGCTCATCAAAGAAATATATAATCTGAATAAACCAACTCAAAACTAAATAAATTATTAATCCTGAAGAAGACCCCTGCAATGGCGGTCGAAATATTGGTTGAAAAATTTCACCACACACGGCTCAACCCATAAGCCACAACATCAAATCTGGCCGTGAAAACCTAAGAAGTTATTTAATACTATATACTCAATAGAAAAACATTTAAATTAAAAATATTGATATAGATCAATTATTTATAAAGGACTTAAAAATGTTTCAATAAACATTCAAATAATCCGAAAAATTCAGTACACTGTTATAACATATTAATATAATGAAAATGAGTTATACAATATTTAATTGCTTTAGAATTACATTTCTGTTGTAATTACAATTGTATTGTATATATAATTATAAGTTGAACACTGTTGTACGAGTATTTTTTTTCAATATAAGTTTTTTGAATATTTTAAATGGGTATCCATTAAAATGGAATAATGACAAAATTTACTAACCATAACATTGTTTACTCTCTCTATTAAACATGTTTCTACAACCCCTAGGGTCACCACCGCGTGTTGCTTTGAATGTAGAAACTACGATCTCGAATAGCAAGTTATTCGATTTGGGTTAAGTTTAAATCAACCGCGCCGCCGCGGTATCTTCACTAATTTGTGATAATGTTATTCATTCGGTCGATTATGAATTTGGGTATCGTTCTTATTTGTCACACAAGTCGCCTTCCCCGCATCTGCCGCCGCCCGTATCAGATATGCAGGTTGAATAATCGCCAACGTGCCTTGAATATTAATCACCGGAGCTCGCCAGGGGCCGCGCCCTCGGCTCCCGCGCCCCTGAGTCTGTTTTCTTTGCGGGCAGTTTGGCATTCTGCTTGAAATAACAAATCCGGCGATTAGCATGACGCTTTACCGAGGAAACGGAGAAGACCCAGCGCAATACATAAAGTATACTCACATTCAGCGCAAGACACAGATACAGGCAATATGGATACTAAAGTAGTTTTAAAACATTCTCATATTTATCCGCATAAATAAGTAAAAAAATAGTTTTCACTTGGATGAGTGGAAGTCTATTTAAATCTGTGGATATGAAGAAATCTAATATGTGAGACAAATTTTTTAATAATCATATATTATATGTATCATATATGTTTTTAGATTTCATTCTACAATTTTATTTTAATGTTAATTTACATCATTACTTAAATATACATATACTATACATAAAATTCTTTTTTCAACGCGTCAATCCAAGCACAAAAATAACGGCAGAAGCGGGATGCGAACCGCGGACCTTGGAAACCTATGCCCAGGTATTCATACCGCTCGGCGAACTGCGCCATTGCTATGCCTAGACCGACTCGCGTTGAAACTAGTATTTATATCATTGTTATCATCGTACGATAGATGTCGCTATAGTATATATTCAAAGTATGTATATTTTTATTATTATTCAATCAGTCTTCATTTATTCACAAGCTTAATATTATTACTTTCCGATCGTTATTTTTGTGCTTGGATTGACGCGTTAAAAAAAGAATTTTATGTATAGTATATGTATATTTAAGTAATAATAATATTGTAATATAGTCAATGATCTATAAAAGTAGATTAGAATATTGAAATAATAAAATAATATTCTAATAAAAATAAAAAAATTCATTTAATTTACATCATTAGTGCGACACCATTATGATGCTTTTGTCATTTAAAACCAAACTGCTGAATCATACCTACATAATAATGTAATTAAGATAATTGAAATAATGGAATTGGGCCAACATTTATTATCATTGTTGACGTTGTAATAATATATGTATATTTTTTTGTTATTGTAGCTATATAATGATATCAAAGTCTATGTATTTACAACTCATGAAAAGCTGCTACATTGAATTGACTGTGGAAATTACGCACTTTTACTACTTCCTAGATTTAATTCTTCGTTTGCATTACAATAAAAAAAACGTAGCAATTTGAGTATTTATAAATAAAAATAAATTTCTATTTTACTAGCATGTTTGCGCTTATTACTTGTAGACCAAGTACGTGACGTATGATATTTAATAATATTATGTTACAAGAAAAACAATAATTATAAACAAAATAAAATATTACATAACGGGTAATTTGATGGCCCATTGAAGAAATGTCTACTTTATTACAAATAATTTTAATTAATCCATTATAAGTGATTTATCACATAACCAATGCATTTATACAAAAACCAATTTATAGATTGTGTAGCGAGAAGATTGTCTACCTGAATTGATGAAGGGATGCGTTTTCATCAATCGTATTGGATTTTTTATACGATTCGGATGGCTCTTAGACGTAGATTAATAGACCGAACCATCTTTCTTCTTCAAACTTGAATCACTGCATATTGTTTTAGCCGCCAGGGTGATCGGGGAAAGTTTTTGTTGACTAAAATATAATTAAATTCATGTAAGTGTATCTGATCTTCAGTTTAAGGTGTTGTCATACATAGGGCACGATTTATTATTAGATATTTGATAATTTATAAAAAGGTTAACAAACTCTTTTATTTGAATGACACTCGGAGCAGGTTTTCAAATATATATATTCTGCTTTGCTATGTTATCAACGTATATTATTACCATTAAATTAATAGAAGTATAGTTCAGTAGTTCAAAATAATTAATTGAGTATACTTATGATATTAACAGACTCGAGAAAACAGTAGAAATATATATACGTAATATATTAAGAGCAATAAATAATTGATCAGAATTGAAATCAATTGCTGGTCAGAATTAAGATCAACTTTTAGACAGAATAAAAAGAATTATTGTTAATTTAATAATATGATAAGGTTAATTAGTTTAGGTAAGGTATGGTTAGGTTGAGTTAGGAGAATATCATCATCATCAGCCTGTGTCCGTCCAATGTTGAACGTAGGCCTCCCGCATGAGTCTCCATCCTCTTCGATCCTCCGCCTTCCGCATCCAGGTCACTCCCGCTATTCTTCTTATATCGTCAGTCCATCTTGTAGGAGGTCGGCCAATGCTTCGTTTGCCAGTTAGTAGTAGGTGAATATAAGTAAATGAAATACGTTAAATAATGATTTTATTTTATATTTTGAATAAAAAAATATGATTCTGGCCGGAAAAACACAAAGCTGTATTAAAGAGTACAATTTTACAAAAATAAATTAGTAAATAACTACTTTTAATATCATGTAATTGTTTAATGGAAACGCATATTACAGATAATTATAAGACCAGCTAGACCAATGATTTTAATTTTATGAAATACATAGGTAGGCTTAAATAAAAATAAAAACAGTAAATAGGTGTGTTAGCTTTTTTTTGAAATCTGAGCACTTTCTGTTATGTGGAATTTTACACATCTATAGCAAGAAGTGTGCAATTTTCAGTGTCAATTTTTTACAGAAGCAGTGATGTTCCAGGAGCGTTGCCTCCCAGGTCGAGCGTCGCGCCCCCAAGGGGGTTGAAGGGGGTCCATCAATCAGCCCTCGGGTGGGATTGTCCCCAAACTGTGAGGAATGCTCGCAGAATTGCAAATTTCCACTCTAATTTTGATTGACGCGCCCAAAATACTCGAGCCGGCCCTGCGCGTAAATCACAGGCTGGAATTATGCACGTGTCGTGAGCAACCTATTTGTCATATATATCAGAATCTCAACCAGTATATACAGAGAAAATTGTGGATGTCGAAACCATTTTTTTTAATTGTTCAAATATCGATAGTTCTCCTATCAGCATGGTATCAGTAAATTATCTACATAATGACATCTTAAATTTATAATGATATGTTATTATGTTATATAAACGTTCTTATCAAACATCACAGTATATAAGAAGTAAAGTAGTATCTGTTATCGTAAAAAAGTTCGAGATTTCCTCTTTAACAATTTGATATGTATAACGAAAAACCAGAATAAAACTTCTAAAAGAAGTACATGAATATTATCATCGCCATTTCTGCTTAACTAACTGTGGAGCATATGGTAGTCACGAGCCGCAGCTATATATCTCTATCAGCTGCCACAGTACTCGCATCACTCCATTTCAGTTCAGACTCCACAAATTTTGTGCTTTTTCTTTCTTTCAAAATATATATATTTTTATATAACGTTTGAATTTTTTATTTTCAACCGGGTTATTGATTTTATTGTGAGAAAAAGCAGAAGAATATAATATAAATTTAATTATGCTTTACTAAATATTTTTAGTTTTGATAAAAACTCGTGTTATTTTATCGAATCAATAAAACATATGGAATTACATTGCTTATTACAAAAATTTTGTGTACGCTTCAAGATTACATCATCAAATTGAACAAAGCATATCGATTCATTGATTACTGATTTAATGTTACTGATTATTTCGGTTCACTGAGTCATACATCTGTTGGCAAGCGATGAAAACCTTCAATAATTCACGTCAAGTTATTCATATATTTTTTTGAAAAGAAAAAAATAATTATCATTTGCCTTTAAAAATAAATTGAGAAAAATGGTAAGCTCTACACACAATACTTGTATGTCATCTAGTCCATAAAGATATTTTATATTAGCAATAAGCGTTACGATGATGAAGAATTACATCTTTGTTAGCGCGTTTATAAAAAAAATATCATCTAGAATATAGATAACAATGTGTGTTCCGTAATACAAACTACGGTGATTCAACATGGAATGTTAGTATTAATATGATTGAGCAATAAATGTAACCATCTATATTTATAAAACAACATACGGCTTAATTACTGATTTACGAAGTATTTTAAAATTTCTATAATAATTAATTACTTGGATTCCAAATAAAAATATATGTTGTTATCCACCACAAATATCTTCTGAATATATTGGATAGATGTAGAATATTTAATTAACATTATAATGACCTTACTCTCAATTCTTCAGGTAAAAAGCGGTTAATGTAAGAGAGCATAAAAATAATCGAAAGATAGTCAAACTTCTCAGACTGTCTTTCTTAAGAACTGTTATGACATGGCATATAATACGTTTGGTAGGTTTTTGGAATGTGGAGTTGTGGCGGGGGCTGTATCCTTGTATGTATACAGAAGGAGATAATTTTTTTTAATTTTTTTAATTATTTGTTTATACAATTATTATATTTTAATTTATTAGTAGTTAGAGGTTTTGTGTTACTCGATCAAACAAAATGAAATTGCTCGTGAAACCTACAAAACCACAAATTAGTGGAATATTGAATGATTTTATTGAAAAGCGTTGAAAAAACTCAAAGCTGTTATAACCGACGTGAGATTTTGTGTGATGAAAACAGCGGGGTGCATTGGGGTGGACATTCGGGGTCAGGAGGAAGCGAGAATGAGGAGCCGAAGAGACTAACAAGGGAACGAGAAGAGCAGAAAAAATGATTGATAACTAAGGCTAAGTTTTAATCTTAACCGAAGCATGACGCTTGGTGGATCGTCGCTAAAAATATCTCGTAAACATGTTTGGATAATCACGCAGCTTTCTTAAAAACATGGCCTTCATTCATGCCACAGCAGACTCTAAAATATGTTACCTACTTAGTTTACCACTTTTTTTTAGTATTACGAAGTTACAAATATTTTGTTTCACCGAAACGCATATATTGAGAATATTGCCGAATCTCAACAGAGGATTTTGTGAGTGTCGTTATTTTGAAGAAGACTCACGTATTGTCCATTTTTATGAGTTATTTTGAATGAAGGGTATTTATGACATGACTTTCGATTACCAACTGTTTTAAATATGTTGAATTTCAGTTAGATCAGCTGAATTTAATTATAGAGGACCATCGATTATAAATGTGGACCTTACGTAATACGATTAAAAGTTAATGATAGCTGACAAAAAATGTTTGAGAGACATTTGTGACGACCATATGTTAAGCCTCAACTTGGCAGAGGAAATAAAGTTATAATTTTTTTATTAAATTATTTTCTAACTAGCATCTTTATTTCAACCCTCGAAAGTCTATGTGCACTTAAGAAACACGTTTATACAAATGAAATCTTTTCAAGTCATACACAAACACCTTTAATTCTTTCGGCACACAATATCAGACAGCGTTATTTGAACGCATATAATCCACAATATGCTTATTAACATGGGGATTACAAAAAAAATATCTAATTAATGTTTTCTTTCAATATTAGTGAATGTTAAATGTACTAGTAGTGTTTCATATTTTAGTTAGCTTTTACATGTTGTATTCATTTTTTAGAATGTTGATTTTTTTCAGCGATTAGTCATTCAAAGTTAATCGTATGTACTAGCGTAAATTATAAGCCAAGGATGTACTTCAGGTTATGTTGGGAAGCGTTGTGATTTATAATGAAAATGGCTTTAAAATTCTTCTTATGTTCTTGGAAAAAGGCGAAACTATTGTTTGAAGTTAATATATTGGATTACCGGATATACTTAAAATATAACAACTAAAGCAAGAAACAGAAATATATTTGGTCTTAAATCTGAGAAGTTCTAGTAGTTGTAAATGATAATTTGTGTATTACGTAATATAATGTAGACATTTTATTCGGATACAGTTAAATATAGACGATTAAAATACACATTTTTAACGGCATCTTTTATACTTCTACATATGAACACACGTAATAAATCACGAGCATAGAGTTTTGATGCTCCAATGAATTATGGTGTTCAGTCAAACCAAGTAGACAATGTGCGCGGGAAGGATAAAATGGTTGTTTGCATGTAGGAATTGATTGGATATGCTACGATTCACAATTTAATTAAAATAAATAAATAAATTTTATTTTAGAACGTTTATATCTCAATCTGATTTAAAGTGTATTGCTCATATTCTGTCAAAGTATATTAATACAACAAGGTATACCTTGAATAGCAACCATTAAAATTTTAGTCTTTTAACTAAAAAATCACAAGGTATAAAATGAAAATGCTTGGGGTTGTTCAATTACTACTGGTTGCACTTTACTATTTCCAAAATGGCAAGTGAAAAAAGTTATTTCGTTATTGTGATACATATTTTAAAAATATATTGAGATGACTCATATTATAAAAATATATGCGTCATCTTTAAAGGATTACTCTGAAAATAAATAAATATTTCATCATAAAGGCTGCATAATATAAATAACCTCCATGACAACAAATTTAGACGCGTT
Organism: Glossosoma conforme; assembly: GCA_022606575.1. Classification (NCBI taxonomy): domain Eukaryota; kingdom Metazoa; phylum Arthropoda; class Insecta; order Trichoptera; family Glossosomatidae; genus Glossosoma; species Glossosoma conforme. The sequence goes on along the minus strand of JAGTXR010000100.1, from coordinate 2,855,697 downwards.
TATGTTAAATTCGACGAGAAAACAATTCTTTTGGCTGAGACTAAAAATATTTTTTTATCCCCCCAGTGTTTAGTGTATTTTCTTATGCTGAATAATCGCTGCGTAGCCGGAAAATTAAAATGTATACCGAGATCTGGAAAACGGAAAGGGATGATTTTTTTAATACTCGTTCTATTTTCAAACGTTTCCCGACGATACACACGTACATGTATCACCGTCCCGTATTTGACAGCGTTTATTACCGAATACAGTAGGCACAGTGTTTTTTTTAAATATAATTTTAAATAAGTAAATATTTTTTCCCCATTTACAGTTTTAGTTTTTAACTAAAATATACAGACGTGTAACGATTTTTGGAAAAAAACTGAACTTAATATAAACCTAACGATACTTTTTATTTTCTTTCCATAAAAAAATATTAAGCCGGTTCAATTTTCATCTAGGAAAGTGTTTGCGCAGATAATGTCAATCAAAAGCTATTTTTTTAAGGTCATATATCAAAGTCATCACAAAATAACTGTGAATTAAACAGAACTTATGTAAATATTATGTGTTATTATTTTTCTGGTGGCCATATACTGGTACATAACTTTTAGAGCGAATATGATTAAGCAGTATGATTATTAACTCTTCAATAACTACTTCACAAAAATGTGAAATTGATAATTTAATCATAAAAATGCCTGTCATAGTTTGTATATCCTACGTGGCAGACAAAAGTCAATCCCATAATTAAGCATATAACATATTTAACTAGCTTAAACCCATTGCTATAACAAAAGCATCTGTATTGGGCACTTATACCGGTTTTAAAAAAGATACTCGTACTATTGGCTATATACAACTTCTATAAACAATGACCTTCGGTAGACATTTACATTTTTAATGTTCGGTACAGCGTAAGTCATGACATGCACTTCACCAATTTATATCAGAAATTCATTAGAAAATATGCTACTTGGGAGCAATAACGGTGCCTACTGTAAACAATACCGCTTTCGGATTTGCCGGAATTTCGTCATTGTTTGACGAGAGATTTCAAATTATATTTTTTCGAGAGAGTGCAATACAAAATAACCCAACTTTTTGCGCCGTTTTGATAATTTTAATTAAATCTGAGAACCAACAATTTACAGTAGAAATTAATTATTTGGTGAAAGAATATTTAGATTAAACGGTAAGGTGTGAGTTGTACGATGTTATATTTTTTCTTGTAGTAGATATGATTGAAAATTTAGCTCTTTGAACTGCCGAGGCATAATGAAAAATATCAGAAAAGGCCTAGGTAAACAATAATAAACAGGTGAAAAACGAACTACATCTTTTTTAATCAGCTTACTGTGGATACAATTTTAATTAATATATTTTTAAGATTTAAATTACGAAGATATTTTAGAAGATTTTTTTTTTGTGTTTCCTTCTCACAAGCATTGCTACGTGATTTACTTATTGAAATAAAAAATATTCACGAAGCAATGAAAACTAATATATTTAATGAAGAACCGTATCATTAATAAAAAGTACTCGTACCTAGATTGATTGTAAATAATGGAAATATTAATTACAGTACGGCTAATTTACCACTCGATCAATTATTTTTGTTTTTAAATGTCTCTGAATAACAATCAAAACATGTCCCCCCATTATCTCGTACTTTCCATATGAAAAATTATTCTCGGCGGAGCGGCTAAAAAAGCAGACGGGTTTTGTTGTTGTTTTGATTTAAAACCGTCAGCTTTTTTTGCCGCTCATTGTCATCCTATAATTACTGTGAATTAGGCAGAACTTTGAAATGTACATTTAAGTCGTATTTTTCTGGTAAATCAATTCTGACTGGTATAAAAATGTAATGATGTATTTATTTATTAAGAGAAACGAGAAAGTAATGTTTCAGAAATACGATATGTATAAATTATAAAGTATTAGTGTAACCTGTTAACAATTTCTTCATCAGGCAGGCGAATCTTGCCGACGTCACTCAGTTCGTAGTACTGTTGATGGTGGAACATGAGTACTATTAAGGTATTATATATTCTCGCATAGACGATGTACTTTAATAATAAAATAACACAGAATACCGTGTCGATACAGTCTGATAAACCCCTTGTACCCGGCAGGATTCACCTTCGCTACACCCCTCGGGATTCAGCATCACCCCCCAACCAAACCAACCGGGATACGCTGTCAATCCAATCATCCCACTTTCCGCCATCGCGTATTTAAGGCTTTGCAGAAAAGATTTTTTTGTCACAAGAATCAGACGTATATGAGTATATTTTCATAACCTTTTTATGTGTGATCATTGAAATAAAAATCTAGTTTAAAAAAATATAAACGAGTACTGGAAAAATCCGCAAAACTGTAATACAAAAAGCATATCTAAGAATTGATAAGAATTGATATGATTGAACCATAGATAGCTAAGAATTATAAGTAAAGTGTTTATCCTCTTACTTAAAAAAATGATCCTTATAACTGTAAAAAAAAAAAAATTGTAGAAAGAAGTTCTCGTTAAAATCGTTATCGTTAATGTGAGAAGTGTAAACAAAGCGATGGTTCAGTTATAAATTTTGATATGAATTTTATCATTATGTTTAATATATATATATTTTAAATATATACATAAAAACAAAATGTACTCATATGTACTATATACTCATGAGTTAGATGAGCAAAACTATTTTAGGAAGTTCTGAAACATTTATTAAAGAATCCCCGTGCTTCCAATGTTCGCTTCATGTGCCTGAAAATTTTCTCCCAGCTCCCCAGACTCGCTCTCCGGTACTAGCAGTGAGGGAGCAATGCGACGCGACTCGGGTCATTTAATGTGGATTTTCCTACGAAACAAATGGCCCAAAAAACTGTATTACCAACCCAAAGTTTAAGCAGCTCAATACAATTTATTCGAGTAAAGCGCTTACCGGTGCATACTAAGCAGGAATTTATGTATATTTTTACTGTACAGTGTTCACGTTATAATATAAATAAATAAAATAAGCAGCGTTATTTGCGAGAAACTAAATCGCTTAGTATAAATTTCGAATTTAATTTTTGTTGTTGCGTAATCGCATGCAATAGCAACTGCGGTATAAGCTTTCATGGGGATTATCTGTTATGTTATTTTACCTCCGATAAATGCTTTACACGTGTTGATCCGCTGACGTCATTAAGCTACGCTAACAGCTACACACAATTTGTTAATGCGCATTATAATGGCGCAGTGGTCTATATAACATTGTTTTAAAGTATTTAAAAGAAAACATTTCCAGCACTATGACACCACGGAGATAAACTTTCACGGATTAACTCTTTTTGTGTCGATCTGCTAACGGTATTAAGTTAAGCTAATAAAATGGTAGATTCAATTTGATCATTGACATCATGATGTTATACAACGCAATTCGTATTTTTTATTTACATAAAAGCTTTATATAATGGATAATTATAAATTTAATGTAATGTTAAGTGAGTTGGTCATAAAAAAAAGAAAGTTTTTTTATGTTTTTTTTTTTAATTTTGCAAATAAGGTATTTTGCAAAACATGATCATGTTTCTTTGGAAACATATTTTTTAGCCATATCTGCTTCATATTTGAAGCACACGGACAACGCAAATCGCCGTTTCACAGTTCCGTAAGCTCATATTGTTTACGGCTTATCCCAGAACATCTGTATCTCGGAGGTACACATGGGAACATAGATGGGTCTCGGGAGCTGATAAACTGTGGTTGTAGTACCAAAGAAATATTTGGATGTTTAGTTATCAGTTTTTTACGGAGTACGGATGATAAGCTAGATGTTCTCAAGGCTTGGACATGTTTTTCTCCTTAAATGATGGCTAAAGCCTACCCAGGATATGAATACAGCTTATATATGATTAAATTGATTTAAAAAAATCAATCTTTGTCGGATTTTGAACCGGTGGCATCTGAGTAATAAACGAATGTCTTTTACACTAGAGTCTAGACTCTAGAGTCTAGACTCTAGACTCTAGACTATGCCTTCCGGTGAAACAAATTTACAATTATATGATTGTCTTTTTATTTCATATCATGGTCAATAATTTAAGTTTTACTGCATATTAAAAAATGGTTACATAAATGTCGTGAAATAGAATTGCAATCATGCAATTTTAGTAAGAATTAACAGTTAAGAGTACAGAGGCTGTAATAAAATGTTAAAATTTTAAATTTGAGACATTTAATTTGTGTGTTTCCATTATATACACAACACTTACACTAAAATAAACCAGCATTACATCCGCGTACATTTTTATCTCGTACCCTTCGCATTCTCTCTAAGAGACGCGCGAGTGAGAGAGAATGGCGCTATTTTTATTGGACCTACATAAGAATTTAGAGGTCTTTTTACCGCAGTCAGCGCGGGAGGTGTATAATCCCGTGTAAGTGTCTCACATGCCCAGCACTTAGCCCCGCCATTGATGTCAGCCTGAGGTGCGTGCTTCGAGTTCTACTAGGGAATAATACTCGCCACTTGAGATAGATTTAAACCAGAAACTTTTGAGTTGTTTTCTAGCACGACACACCCTCAACAATACCCATCAAACGAGACGTAAATATATATTTAAAAAATCATGCTTCTCTGGTCAAAATGCTTCTGTATGTATTGACTTCAGCATGATGTAGTCCTTACTTACTGTTATCGAAAATGTCGATATACGATCTTTCGTCTCTTTATTTTGAATCGCTTGTCGTGGAATTAGGTGCGCCGTTCTAACGGTTCGCTAACGGTTGTGTTAGTTAAGAACATCACCGCCCGTGGCGCTGAGCGAGATCCGTAGCGTCGGTGACCCCCACGGAAGTTGGCTCCCACCCTTTGGCAAGGCAAGGTCTGCGTCGCTGCCGCGCGGCATGTCATACCGCGTGGTCCCGAACTTGTAATGTTTTTAACGTAAATATAATCTGTGCTTCTAAAATAAAGTCTTTGTCTGCTGACCTGCTCCTAATCCTGCCCTCACGTGACGTAATAACGCCCTTCTTTGAGAGAGGAGGATGTTAGTATATAAGATAAATGTGTTTTCCTTGACACGTCTAGAAACACACTGAAAAATTTGATAGTCACAGGCAATTTGCATGAAAGATTAATAAAAATTTCAATGCGTTTTTATTTTTTTAACAGGAAGCATGAAAAATATTTAGCTTTTTCAAAATCAAAGTAACATCCTGGAATTTCATCGATTTTTTGTGCTATCGAAGGACTTTTAGATAGTGAAACAACTAAAACCAACGTTAAACAAACAAAAAACAGCTTGAAAAAAGACTACTAAGAATTATGATCTCTTACGAGTAATTATGTTACTTATGCATAAAATATAATTTTCCTGAATTTGTTGTAGAAGAAAAATCAAGTCTCTTAAAAAGGTCTAGTGTTCCACGTAATAAAGGAGCTATAAGAGTGTAGAAATATTTTATTCAAATTGTAAGACATCTCAGAGAAGAGTCTATTGCATAATATTATGAACATATGAAGGGCTTATTAGGTCGTAGCAGAAGACTTGGTAGCTAAAGCTTCAGTGATATTTCTATGGTAGTTAAAAGTTATTTTTTGGTAGAGATTATATCAAAGAGAAAAAAGGAAGTTTTTATGAAAGGTTAGATACTATTGATGCTAGACTGGACCTTTAAATTGCGTACATAGTATGAGTCACTCGAAATAAAATTTTAAGAAAACTTTTGTACAGTTCCGAATTAAATAATATAATTTCAAAAGTTGAAGTGCTCACTTCAAAACAAAAGGTACGCAAGGGGACCCTTTTCTTTTCGCCCATTTTATTGAAACGCTTTTGTTCCGTTTGTCTTGAATGATTCCTGATTCGGTATTTTTAATTCGCCGTTCCAAACGTATTGCTAAAAATATATAATTTAAATAAAAAACACACAAAAATTATCTTTGGATTTTTGTAGGATTTTTTGTAGCTATATTCAATGATTAAGAAACGTCGATGCAACAAAAAGGGAATCTGTAAGCCTTCAACCTCAAAGTTGGTGTGAAGAATTATTAATAACTATTTAAATAATGATTATATGAGCGGTTTCGGAAATAGTAAATTAAAGCTGTTTACATCAATCTTCTCTATTTAGTGTCGTGAATGATTGGCGACCATGAAGATTTGTGATGTTTTTATATTAATCATATGCACGAACAAGGAGACGGAAATGACAATGAATGAGCAGTTGTCTATCACTCTTAGTTATTAAAAAACTGATTAAACCCGTTTGTAGGACACAATGACTACAGGCCTTGCAAACGTCGAGCTAATCTTTATATCTCCTTTAAAACAATGATATGCAAAATGGGTGGTATCGGAAACAATACATAGTATATCTCTATAGTGCAAAGCCAACTTAGAACAGGGCAAACATTATGGTAAGTGACAGAAATTTGTGATGTTAGTATTGGCATAGTACGCTACAGCATATAGTGGAAGTAAGAAGATAAATAATATTTACTTTACATTAAATTCAGTTAGATCCTTTATAATCTCATATAATTTTATATATTTTCTATCTTTGCTGTACACTTATTTTATCTCGTACGATATAAAATACATTTATGTGTCGAGTATGAGAAACGGAACAGTTGTCAGTTAATAAATGTGTTATGGTAAGGTCGCAAAAGATATAGTATTCGATTACTGGGAGATCGGGGGTCGACTGAACTTTCATGCATCAGCTACTCTACCCGGAAACCTCCACGGTCTGTGTAACGGCTCACGCGAAATTGACTTTGCTCGTAGAAAAGTCTGCTTGATAATGTAATTGCCCTTTACTGGATATGACTCTAGAAAATAACGTAAACCTTTAAGTTTCATATATAAAAGTAAAGTACGACACATAATATTTTTTTTATGTGTAATATAACATATGTATCACTCTTATGTTATGTTATATAGAAATATATGTACGTTCATACAAAATTCTTCTCCTTCATGTAGCTATTTACAACAGTGAGAAATGTTTAAGCTCAATGTTCCATATAGTTATACAAGTTTTCATAATCACCCATTGCTTGAGATTCTTATTCCTTTTTCAGAGTTTCGTGTACGTGTAATGACACTCTTAGATGTTTTTTTATTTTTTTTATAAATATATTTTTCTAACGTTTTCGAAAGCATTGGTTTCGTAGATTTATGTACGTGAATGTTTAACAAATATAGATGAAACATTTTTTATGCTATTTTACGAGATTAGTACAGTATTGTAACTTTAAGGGAAATTTTTAATATAAAGTGTCCTTAGATCTTTGGTTCTGCAATGTATAAATAGTATTATTATGGATTGGGTTCAATATTTACATTGAACAAATTATTGATTATTAAATTTAATTATTGTGTTAAATTAGTGTTAAAATAATTACTTACTAATTTTAAAGTATTCATAATATTTCATATTTAAAGGACTATTATTAATATTCATTTAATAATTATCTATTAAATTTGTGATAAAATATAATAAGTTAACATAAGTATTGCGTTTATAAGATTTTTTTAGCTTTATCAGGTATACATTGGCGCATGGGTTACATTTTTTTGCGATATTTCATAAATTTTGACTTCGCCGAAACAAATCATTCACAGGCCAGTGGCTTTCAAAGGCGACACTTGGACGCCTGGCGGGGCACGCACCTTTTTAGGGTCCTTAATTACCCCCAGAGGTACTAATGAGGACTCCAGCAAGGCACTTTAGAGCATTTTAATAAAAGGATAATATCTTTCCAGTAAATGGCCTTTCTGCGGCTAAAAAATAAAGTGTATGTAAAAGTACTTATAATACACATTTTTTTTTGTATTAAAACCATGTAATTTTAATGGTAAATAAATTTCGTTCTGGGCTATAACCGTAACGCCATATAAATCAACTCCTAATAAACAAAAACCAAACTTTCATTGTCTGTAAGCAGTTTTTCCTTGTCTTTTTATCATGCTTTAGTACAATATTATATATAGACTATCATTATATTTTCTTTTGGGTAAGCTACTTTTCTAAAGTAATTATTTAACATACCACTGTGACCAGAAGAGAAATAAAAAATAATAAGTGTGTATGTGTGTGTGTGTGTAAGAAACTGAACGAGAGACAGATAGAGTATTAGAGGGGAAAGGGAATATAAAGAGAAAATCTTATTCACGTTCACTAATTTCGCTAAAAAATGATAGTTATCTTATCAACTTCACACAAAAGACAAACTCTACTTAGTTTTGTAAATTAAAAGAAAATAATTTAAATACGTTCTTTCTCTACAACGGCGTCATTTTATTGTACGAATCTTTTCTATAGGAAAATAATGAGCAGCGTCTAATTATCTACTACATGATTTTAAAAGTTGGTTCCTCGATTCTTACTTCAGCTGCTATGCACAAGTCTTTCAGAACATACTCTATCCCGTGATATCTCCAGTACAACTCTTATGATCTTTTATACCCTTACCTACAAAATGACTTCTTATTCTGAAAATTTTATTTAATTTCTGAAATAATTATTTAATTCCATGGCCTATTTCGATTAAAAGTTAATCAAAGGGGCTATGAAAAAATTCTGAAAATATATATTTTTAAAATCATTAAAAAAATGTCTCAAATATTTTATTCAAAAGTTCAATTTCTGGGAATTCTTTCAATTTCACTGTCCGGAATAGAAATTGATCATTTTTCATAGTTAGGAATTTCACTGAGAAAGTATTTTGCATTTCTTTCATTTTCTCGATGAGGTATTGAATATCTTATTGTATTCTTTAAAAGGTTCCGTTTATTTTTTCAATCATTTTTTCTTGCGATTTTCATTTTAGAACTTTTACGCGTCGTTTGGCTGGTGGCTTTCTGGTAATACTTCCACGTAAATGTGATTCCTTTCTCGGAAATGGCACAATAGTGTTTATGAGCATTTCTAAAGAAATGTATTGATTTGGCAAAGAATGAGGTATGCTTATGGGTACTTAATTTAACAATAAGCACGCTGTAATATGCCAATAACGATAATTTCAAAAATATTATTGAAAACAATTATAAATACATAATTGAATATTTTTAACGTGATATAAAATTAGTTTTGACATGAAATTTATAATCTAAAAAAAATATTTTTCATATTAAAACACGGCCTTTTTTCATTATTGGTAAATTATAAACACAAAAAAAAAATGAAAAAACAAATGATAATTAATATGCGGTCCATGGGACCATATTATAATAAAATAATAAAAATAATTACAAGTTATTATGTAAATTTTTTGGCAGCTAAGAACAGAGAAAATTTCATTATTTTCGGGTAATATTTTCATAGTAAACTTTCAAAAGTTTACAACGTGAAATTTACCGCTTATTTTGCTTCAACATTTGTTGCGTAGGAGAGTCAAATAAAATGTTCCGCAACGAGCAAAGCGACAAATAATGTTATTTCTGATACAATTATTGTGTTCCTGTGGTTTTGTGATTAGATTTTGATGATAAATGTTAGTGAATTTTCTGTTAGCTCGCAATCGTCATCATCAAAGCATACGTGAGTTTTATTTTTTTGGGTGGTATTACACTAAGATGTCTGAGTAGGTAAGTATAAAAGTGGTGAAAGTAACATTTTGCAACAAAAAAATACAAAAGAGAAGCAATGGAAAACATTTCAGATCCGATTATAAAACAAGTCACGCGGTTAAAAGTTCGCCCAGTTTCAAAGATACGTCCGGACGGGCGACACGGAAAAGACATTTAAAGTCCCCCACGGTCGACGAAATCGATCCCAACCATGATAACAGAAGCTCCTACAGAAAGAAAACAAACTCCCACTACCTCCTAGCACTTTTATACTCCTGGTAGCAAGTCTGATAATTGGGTTTGAAAGGAGCAAGGGCCTCATGGAGAAATGTTGGGTTGATACCCTACAACGAACGCCTTTTTATATCAATACCTACAAGAAAAAAACATTATAATTATTATATATTATAATCAATAATTATTATATCTGAATCAATAATTCTTTTTGTTTTGGAAATAACTATTAGCTGCGTATTCGCAGTATGTATATTGATGATTGGTGATTGAGAATTGAAAATAGTATTTTTCATCTCCTTTTATACAACGTTACTATTTTTGCCATTTTGTAGTAAGAAAAAACGATTTATAAAATAAATTAAAATCATAACGAAGATGTTAGCTACGAGGACTTTTACAATGACCATAGCTCGTATTTCAGAAGTTCTGTAGAATGTGATTTGTATTCGACTGTGGAGTGAAGAATGTTAGTGGGAGTGAAAAATATAGTGTCTTTGATTTTAGTTTTCTTGGTACAAAAAAAATATGTAATTGTAATAAAAAAAAACATAAAATGAGCAAAAGTGGCAGAAGTAGCTGTAGTAGATACGAAATAAAACATAATTTTAATGATATAAGAACTGAGTAAAGAGAAGATAGTTTGCGTATTTAGTTAGAATAAAGATATGGATATTTACCATCATTCTTATATTTATTTTGAGCGTATCAAGAGTATTGCCATAACAGTCGAGCGCGGCGTCCACTGGATCACACACCTATACAAATAAATTGTAATTCGGTAATTGGGTTTACAAGGGCCAGGGATCTAATAAGCGAGGGTAGGGTACCGACTTCGGACCTTCCAACCGACGCCTCTTTCACCATGTTTATTCTCGTTCTATTCGAGAAATTAATATTGGATTGAGAGTGAGTGGGCCGTGAATGGGCCGAGTAGTGTTATTTCATTGGCCGTACAAGTAAATTAAGACCACGGCGGTAGGGCGCCTGTTTGTTTTCTGTACTCCACCCTTGAAACTAAACTTTGTAGGTAACGATGTTGTATATAGTGCTTTGGGACAAGGTGTGTTTATTTTGCTAATAAGTCACAACTTTAGTTTGACATGTAAATTAAAGTAGCAGTTTTGAAGTAAATAAGTTAATATTTTTACTAATATTTTCTTGTAATTGCATGTGAAACCAAATTACGTTATTTTAAAAAAAAGTAAAAAATATTTCAATGTTTCATGTTTCAAAATGAATCTCTTAATGATATATTTACGATCAGAGCAATATCAATCAGCATTGATGTTTGCGATTATTGCATTGTAATGTGTTTACTATAGGTAAGGGTAATAATATATGTTATAGCATTTCTGATGTACTGTCCGAGGGTAATGGAGCAGATGACATGTTTCCGTCACGCTGCATTGTCAGCTGTGGTCCAAAGGAGGCTGAGAAGGCAAGTAAAGGGAGGCATTACATATCTTCAAACACCAACGATATATGGCTGCAGAAAATTGTAAAATTGTACAAACGGAGCAAATGGATAAAATATCCCAATTAATTATTATTAAAAAACCTAGATTTTGTCTTCCAGTAGATTCTTTTGAAGTTTTGCTTATTTGGTAAGATGGTTATGCGTCAGTTGAGATTGCTAGCTTATTTGAACGTGCCTATTAAAGACATTCCATTTTATAAAGAAAGAATCTTTTAATTTCCCTTTCAATCACCAAATTTCTTTAGAGTGATTCTAAGGACCAAAGGCTGCTTAAAAGTGAACATTCTAATTCAGTGGCATTATTAAAGATATTTTTTAAATTATTCTGTCGACATAAGTTATATCTATCGTAGAATGCGATTTTTTTGTCGATTGTGAGTGGTTGTATGAAAAATTTATATATCTATTATTTTTTATGTTTGTGTTCCAAAGATTTAAGGATGGACTTGGTACGATATTATTATTTAAGTTTTATTGCGAAACCGTAATAGTTTATAAGTAGAATTTCTATTTCATGAATTATGCCAACGCCTCAAATTAAGAGGCTAAGAAAAATGTATTACTTTTGTTAGCGAGCAATGCGGATCAGTCGGCAGCTTTTAAATAAAAATTCCTCTGAACGTTTATCTGCTTGTCGCCCTTGTCCGACCACCACAGACTATCGGATGAACCTTTAACCCTCAAGGAAATAAAACATGGAGAGTGTAGGACATATGAACATTTCAGGCATTTGAACCTTGCCGGAAACGTTTGGAATGTCGGGTTAAGAACCAGGCCTTCTTAAGAAAATATACATTTTGTTTGTACAATAGCACCAACAAGACCTTTTTGGTGTTAAAATAAAAACTAGTTTACTTCTATATAGTGACGGAGATATCTCATGTGGATTACATATAACCTATTTGCTATTATAAGATTGGTTACACGTTGGATGTGTCACATCGTCAATGTCATTAAACTGCGGCTGTGTATTGATGCATCTTATATCTTTAAAAAGGCTCAAGTCTAAATGAGTGTTATACACGAAATACCTCTAGAAGTCTCTATAATTAATTACCTGTCAATTAATACTATTTTTTGCTTTTAAAAATGGCGCTATACATTCAATCACCAAAGATTGGCATTAAAAAATGCTTTTAAATATTCAGCAGTCTAGATCTATTTGAACACATCACATTTTTTATTTTTTTATTTTGTTAAAATTATTTGTCAGTTTGATCATAACTCCTTATCATTCATTGTATGAATGATCGAGTAAAATAAATAAATGTTATTCAATTTAATTGCTATAACATCAATATACAACGTATATCATGCACTTTATTTAATTACAGCAGTCATATACATTGATACTCAAACCCAGAAGTAATGTAATATATATCTAATCATGTGAATGTAGGTTATCATTGTAATATGTATTGGGATCGCGTGTGTCACATAAGGAAATATGGGAAAGCGATTGTAAATAGCAGCACATTATTTACAAAGTTCGTGTATCAATATCGTAAATTCGCTTGAAATGCAGTTCATCTATGTCCATATTAACCTTTAATGTTTGCCAGTGCAGCGATTCCATTTTATTGTTAGCAATTGCCCCCTGAAGTACTTCCGTTGCGCGGCGCCCCAGCGGAGCGCCGCCCGGTGCCGAGGTGTTTATCGCCGTGTCCCAAAACAAATGTCCAAACAGATTTTACAGCCCAGATTAGAATTTATAGCAAAGAGGACACTACCGCCCCATACGAGCTTGCCCTTGGTACACAATGTGTATATTGTACTGGCTACGTTAATGTGAAGACTGTGCTGATATTAACAACCGGAATGGGGAATTCATTTCTTCTTTATATTTTTTATTACCGAATTTAGAATATTTAACATAAGTAAGTAAGTAAGGAGACCAACGACAATCATACAACGTAAGTATGGATTAGATTCGATCACCAAAGTTATGTAATATTCGGACGTCTATAAAAACTTATATAGGTCAAATTTGTTAAGTTTAATCCTCAAAAGTGTCGAGCTTATCATTCAAAAATCCTTTAAACCTTTCATTACGGCTCGGTTGGAATACAAATCATACTGTCAATTATAAAACTAGTATTTGAAGCATAAATGTACCTTTATAGTTTATTTTCATATATTACATTGATTCTTGTATGCTTTAGCTATCAGATGATGCATAAAATCCCATTCTAAGAAAGTAGCAAAACGATATATCACATCAACCAATGTCAACGGTTGGGGAATCTTATGACGCCATATGCCGACAACTGATGCGAAAGGGTTAAAGTACTGATTTACAAACATATATACTGAGGATACTATAAAAAAAATCTCTTTTATTATTTATCAAAAAATATTAAGGATACGAAACATATTATATATATATAACTATGGTTTGCTAAGCTGCTAAAAAACGAGGTCATTCTATCAAGGTGAAATTATTTGTAATGTATTGTGCAAACCTCTTTATAATTTTCATATTATTTATTATTGTAAGCTAATTATAACGAAACTGCTTTTTGTATTTCAGAATATCGAACATATTTTCTGTATCTTATATTATTGTATATACTATACTGCTTTTGGGAAGGAAAACATAAATCATGAATATGTACTACAGTGCCATGAGAAATTTATATATGTATGTTTGTTTTGATACATTTATTTTATGACGGTCACATAGTATGAGTTATTGTTTATTTTTATTTACAGGAACTAGTTTCAAAGGAAGATATGTATATTTTAAATGTATCCAATCGATAGAATGTTTGAAAAAATCGGGGATTTTAAAAGGTGGTTTTTATGTAATTTTATGAGTCTAGAAGATTTATCACCCAGCGATCACTTTCTGAATATACTTGTAAGTGTATCAGTGCTATTAATATAGGAAAATTTAATTTAAATGTTTTTTATATACTATGTCTGTGCCAAATGTGTGCTGTAACAAAAAAGCGATAGATGCACTAGAAGATAATAAAAACCAAAATAATCCCGATATTAAATCGATTTCGGAATGTTTCTATAGAATTCTTGGGACTTCAAAACTCTTAAACACTGGTTGACGTTCTAGATTTGCATTTTTTTAAAAATTATTTAATTATTTAATTATTTTCAATTTTTATTTTTATAATTTCCTTTATTTTTTCTTGCTACGCTAGAAATATAATATATTTATCGATAAAATAAAATGATTCTTTTGCATGTGGGAGTAAACATTCGTGCAGTAATTATCCCAAAAATACAAGTACACATAATTGACCTAGTACAAAATAATTGTTAGCATGTAACTGACGAAAATTATGAAATGAGAATCAAAATTATTGGAATAAATTCATGTTTGAATTTCGTATTTTTACGGTGAACAATTAAATACTAAGATATTAAATAAGATTATTAATACTGAGCGGAATACATAAATCTGTTATTCGAATATAATACGATTAAGAAAATTACTTAAAAATCTCCATTTTTTATTCGAAACAAAATTGAATTAACGGTTAAAAATGTCACCAAGTTTAAAAGTCCTTTGAGGAAAAGGTTTGAAAGCTCAATGATTGAATGAAAACTGTGTCCGCCAGGCTTTCAAAATTTTCAATTGAGTTATTCCCTTGCAGCAAACTCAACTAATTGCTTCTCTTTCGTACGAACAAACCCTTCAGGCTGAAGCTGCATGAGGGAGGGGGTCAAATGCACGGATAAAATACATACCAAACTGACACGTTTTAAAATTTCTCACAACATTTTTTTACTTTTTTCGGTGATGATTCGTTATACTTTAAATTATAATATAATAAATCGTTCGCTATTTCCTCAAAAAAGCTCTCAGCTTTAATAGTTGCAAAAGTGAAGAATAATTGGATTTAAAATGCATTTATAATAATTTCAGTCGAGAGAGAGTAATGTAAATTTAATGTAATCCCGAGTGGTCGCTGCAGTTTAATTCAATTCTGCCATTCAATTACACGATTTACATACTTTGAAGTATTTTTTGCTTTACGTATTATCTAAGGGCGTGAATATAAAACAGGTGTACAGTTTATACAAAAATACACATTTTTACGGTGGCTGTTGAATATTTTAGTATAATTTATTTTTTATTTTTCTGTATATAAAAAGGAATAAAAATGAATATAAAAATCGTTTTATAATGATTCTAATATAATCTTTTCTGTAATATATTTAAAAAATATAATTCAGCATAAATATAAATTCTTTACCACTTGGCAGTGTATGAAAAATTAGATTCTGCATATATTCAATTAAATTTCAAAATACGTAGATGATTTAGGAAAATACAAGCAATCTGATAACTGACAGGTACGAAGCGGAAACTTAAGATTTACCACGACTCTCTAGAGAAATGTTAAAAAGCAAAATAAAGATTGCTTAATCCACTCATTAATTTTTCAATATATAATTTTATTACTTCAAACTGACCATGGGCTTGAAGAATTGAGGTACACACTACAATAATGAATTAACATATTATTTCTATTGTGACATACTATTTCGCTGTCACATAAGCCTTTGTTTTTTTTTAATAAATATTTTTAAGATATTCAATCACGCACGCGATGCACAACCACTGTTTTATATAATAATATCGACGAAAGAAAAAGCATATATAAATATGTAGAAAATGTGATTACTAGCTAATTGAATAAAATGATGATGCGCATTAGCATTCAGCGTTGACGTGGTTCATTGATTAGGGAATCTAATTAACAAATTGGTGT
Organism: Glossosoma conforme; assembly: GCA_022606575.1. NCBI lineage: Eukaryota > Metazoa > Arthropoda > Insecta > Trichoptera > Glossosomatidae > Glossosoma > Glossosoma conforme. The sequence goes on along the minus strand of JAGTXR010000100.1, from coordinate 2,839,704 downwards.
AATAGCCGGTCTGCAGTGCCGATAAATCGAATTAGCAATAGAATATTCGCCGACGGCGGCGCGGGGCGGAGGCTCTCCGCGGAGGTGATTGCATCAGTCGGTGCATTTTTCGCATAATTCATCGCAGTATCTGGCGCAGCGGGAGCCACCCTCTAATTAATGTGGAGCTGCGAAATTTATGGGCAGAGGTGCAAAACACGTGACCAATGAGCAACGGTTCGCCACAGGAGCGAACCCGTCCAGCAATTTGTATGGTTTGCATATTTTAACGAATATAACCGTAATAAATAAAATATATTTTGTTGAATTCATTATTTTCATATGTTCAAAAAGTGTTGACCAAAAGCATCCCGTATAAGAGTATTTTTTTATTGTAATGATCATTGTTAAGGAAGAATGCGAGACGAGTAAATTGTATGTAACTACTGTAGAGTTACTAGAGATCTGGAAATAGTGGCCTTAAAATATGCTCTTCTGTTGCATTCATATAATATGTTCTTCCTTAACCAATTTTCATTGTCATTTAGATGTTCTTAAGTTATTTAAGTGTTTAATTTGCTTGGAAACGTTTTAAATTGAGTACTCGTATTGAGATCCAATTTCAATATTGAATTTTAGGAAATAAGTTTAGTTACTCAATACGATCCAACAAATATGGAATAAAAATATTACTTTGTAAGACTAAAACAATGTATTTTTGAGAAACTGAAGAGTTGAATATAAATACGTCATTGTTTGGGGCAAAAGTCACTGGACATATAAACAGTTGTAGCGGAAACTTATTTAAAGATATTGTATTTATGAGGCCATTAGACTTATATTAAATTGTTTTTTTTTGTCGTTTTGGGTAGTAATATAAAATGAAAAAATGTCATGTGATATTAAATCTTTTTTTAAAAATATAGCAGATGGTATTGGTCGTAGGTGGAATATTGATTCGCCAATTTAAAATACTACCATTCAGTATTATATAAGCTTTTTAATAAAGCACTTGAAATTTATCATTTTTTAGCACTCGTGGCTGAAATTTTCCCGCGATGAATCACCATAGTTAAACGCATGCATTTGCTTATCCCGTTGGTGGCTGACAAAGCTTTCCGCAGCGCGAAATAAGTTTTGTTGTATTCGACCAAAAACATGGACCTAGTGTAGATATGTTACATAGCTGATAATGAATCCACCCAGGGTATTGTGTAACCTTTTCCTACGAGAACTATGGCCGTGTCAACGAGGTAAAGTTGTAGCAGAGAACGGGTTGTGTAACGGAAAATGAGATTCTAGTCAAACCTCCAATTAGCGAAAAAGTTATTATTCACATAAAGTTATCATAACTTTTTTAAAATTTAATGGTTTTAGTGAGTAACTTAGTTTGAGTTGGCGTTTGAAAAATTATTCACTATTTCTAAAATCGAGATTTTCTAATATTTATGTGTTATATTTAACTTTTTAACTTTAATGTATCGATACGACATGATATTTTTTATCTATATAATTTACTATAAAAATGTTGAAATAAGATTATTTGCATTGTAAAGTAACAATTTTATGTGACGGATGAAGATTAACTGAGGATGTTTAATCTGAATTGTGCTCCAACTAAATAGATAGTTGCTTAGTTATGGTGAAATACACTCTTAATTTTATATTAAAGAAATAAGATTTGTACAAATCTAACGAAAACGTTATTTTTTCCTTTTATAAAGACATGTTTTTCATCATTCGTTTATTTGAAAATGTATATTTCTTCATATGTTAATATACAAATATCTCAAATTAAAACCATAAATTGATGATGCTCTAATATATTTAGGGCTTGTTTTCTCAAGGTGTATTAAAGGATGCGAGTTTTCTTACAAGCCATTTATTTTTCCCTCAAACGAGGACACACCTTTTATTTCGGGAAAGAAAAATGAGCTCTCGGCCTCCAAAATGGGCGAACACAAATATTTACTTAGGATTCAATGGCTACTGTTGCTCGGCGGCAAAAGCTTACATATCAGAAAGCTTTCTTCAGTTACTCTGGGCAAGTATTGACTCTTCAGCCTGCACTTACGCTGGATGGAATATGAAAGGATTAAGATTACATTTATCATTTAAGACAGAATTATTCTTCGAATATTTTCACGAAAGCCTTAAATTATCTTATTTGTGTTTGTGAAGTGATGCGAAAACTCTCTAGCAGAAATGTAATGTTAATTTTATAAATATTATCATTTATAATATAAAATGAGCAAGAATAGTGTTAACTATATAATTATATAAACATTATAATACATAATATTATAGATATATAATATTCAAATAACATACATGGTTCTTCATATTGTAATAGCTACTTTAAAGTCACGTTGTTGCCAGAAAAGTTTAATGTGGAAAATAACTAGCAGGTTGTTGATTATTTTTTACATTTTTTAAATTTATTATTTATTTTTAATATATTTCTTGCACAGCCGTCCTGTGGATTCAAGAATAAAATAGCAATAGAAACAGTAAAACTTATATATAATGGATCACTGAGATGATATAATAAAAATATACTCAGATATACAATAAACAATAACACTTGTTTAATACAAAATATGAGGAGTAACAATATTTTGATAGTATTTATTATGATCATCATAATGATACTGAAATATATTAAATGTTACTGAACGTAATTTTGAGGCTATTTGTTAAAAAAGTTAGTTAATATAAAAATAACAATAAATGTGTAACATAGAACCATAAATGACCTACAATAATATTAAGAGGCAAATTATGCTCGTATATAATTATTGTAGAAAAATAACAGAACCACAATTAGAATTCGGAGGAATGCCACGATTTGTAGCAAGTCAACCTTTAGTTTGAATATTGCATTCAATTTTAACTATCTTGACTTGTTTTTGGTAATTTGACCACTATTATTATAGTAATCAGGAAAAAGGCACGCTATCTGATGAAATAAATAATATTTCATATTTATTCAAATCTTTATAAATTAAAGTTAAACAGATAAGCGCTCATAGCTCAACTTTAATATTTTCACTGCGTCTTTAAAAGACAATAAAAAACATGATTAAAACATGGCATCATATTTCCAAGTACGTTATTCGCGAGGCCACCGAATAAAATGTTATCGCCATCGGGCGATAGGACTAAACTCACATAAAGTGGAAGAGGTGCGATTGTATACCCAGCGAGGCATTGTCAATGCGAGAGCTTGGTCCGTTGCATAGTCCTCCTTTCTTCGCCACTCCTTCGGCTCTCATACATTTTTAATGCCGCTCTCCACGCTCAGTTGTAACCACTTTTCCCATTGTGCCGCCTCCTCCGCTGCGGCGCATTATTTGAACTTTGTCGGTTAAGAATTGGGAATGCGGCGCGGTTTGCCGCCAGAAGAGAACAGATTATGGTGTTCAAACTGGAGTAGAAACACGTAGTTGTTCCCAAGGGAACAGTCTCGCATCCCAATGATTATTATTTATTACGCGTAAGAAATTTAAATGTATTGTACATAAGTTATTTAAATTAATGCATAACTTTGCTCCTTCCAATAGCGCACGACCTATGTTTTTAAAAAATAAATATATTATTTACGAATAAGATTTTTTTAATACATTAATGCTACTTGTTGCAAAAGTTAGCGAAAGAAGAAAAAAAATGTAGCTTGTCGCAGTTAAGTCGTTTCCCCTGACAAATATGAAAAAAGGCAAAAAAAGTCTTAGCAGGTGACTATCATTTTCAGGGCACTTTTTGATTTTAAATACTTTTTTTTACTTTTTGATTTTTTTGTCGAAGGTTACTGCGTACACAGAAAAAATATGGTAGTTAGGCTCCGGAGCGATAATGTCGACGTATCCAACCGGTCCAGGCCTCCGTTGAATCACGCTAAAGAGTATTTCTCTGAGCCTTAATATATATCTTCTTACTATATTATCATTGTTTCATGATCTGTCCATTTGCATGGACAGATCATGAATCGATCTTTAATATTTCCATCAGTTACAAATCTTTCAACTTTACGAATATTAAAATATCTTCGCGCTCTATGGCCGATACAATATTTATCGCTTATAATATGAAGCCGGTATTAAATATGAATTTTTGAAACTGTAAATTATTCAGCAGTTATAATACTTTAGGAATTATGTTATGGTTATCGTTTAAGTTATTTGTAATACAATTTAATGTTTTTCCACTTTAGAGTCAAGTTTGGAGCTATAGCATCGGAGTTATAATATTATCTTGGTTCAGCGCTCGCTGTTCAGAGCTGAAGCGTTCTTTAGTCAAGGGGATATCAAGTGTCAGTTTTTTGAAATTAATTTTTCATGCCCAGGAAAGTGTGATAAAAATCACGTTTTATTAACGTGTAAAAGTGAAATTCCACCCTTCTGTGCAAAGTGTCACATCGCATAAAAATTACCCTCGAAAGTACTGTATAAAGTTGAGCTCTCGTGTTTATATTTTAAAGGGTTGAGTCACGTTTAGTGAGCATTCGCTGTTATCTTACTGATAAGTTAATTGCTTGTATCAAATAAAAATGTAATATAAATTTAATGTTGGTTTTACATGTCTATATTAATAAATAACAGGAAATAAATGAAAAAAAAACTAAATCAGAGAACTTAATGTTTTTATTATTTTAAATTAATAACATAACGTTGTGTAAAAATTGCAAATTTATTCCTTCTATTTTGACTATACTTGATTGCATCAATTAAATTTTTTCATTGCACAGAATGTATAAATTTGATTTGTATTCGGTCATTTGGACTAAATGCAGCTTACTATTCAACGACATGAAAAAAATGCACTTTTATTCTTGTATTTATATTAGTAGAGACAAATACTTTGGTCAGTTTATCATATATTTTATTTAAGTTGTCAGTTTATCATATAATCATGCTGCGAAAGCAATTAATAAAATGTTCAATAACTCAAGCAAACCAAATTGGCCATGAAAAAATAATGTATATATACTAAAATAGTTTTACCAATAAGATAAGGAACTTTTCGTAGTCTTTATTATAAAAACAATCCGATTGATAACTGACTTATCTTGAGTAACTAAAATATTGAAACTACTATTTGAAGTACAGATGCATATTGTAAAAATGTTAAGGAACTAAATATGTTTTTCTTTTTAGTAAAGTAACTATATTGTTATAAAAGTAATTATATTTTCATCTGTCAAAGTAAACATAATTCTTGTATGTAATACGTGTATATTTATATATTATAAAGTAGGATGTATTTGAAAATATGAACACGTGGAGAAGCATTGACTGAATTCCATACAAAGCTCTTGTAAAGTACATATTGTGTGGCACTGAAGTGGAAGTTTGGTCCCTATACATGAGATGCAATGGAGTCGCCGTTTGAATGCAACAAAGAGCCAAAATTCATTCCGGAATGTTTAAATTTCTTAGAGGTATTTTATAAAGGTAGTTTGACCTGAAAAAAAAGAAGGTATTTCATTTGCGGATTTCATGATATTTTGTTTTAAGTATTACTAAGCGCTTCAGGGATTGAAGGAATTACTAAGACATTAGGCTATATTTTGTAGTACGGTATCTCAATGAACTTAGCAATGAATCTTTAAAAAAGATGGAAAAGTAAAAGAAAAAAGTTCATGGTCGTCAGCAAATAACTCTCCCGATAAATGGGTAATGCCAAAAATTCGTTTGATTTTACCATAAAGAAGTCCCTAGAAAATTCTCGAAACTAGCCTAAATACCAATGGTTCTTCCATCTATCAATTTTACTCAAAAGACAATCTCTAGCTAGTGGGCGGATTAATTTCTCTCTTTATTTATGTATGAAGCCTCTATTTATTGGCAAATAAATAAACAGTAAAAATAGTAACTGTAAAAAATATGATAAAATATGAAATATGTTGTCAATGCTTAAAGAAAATTATTTCTAAATCTTAGAAAGCATATTATAATATTAAAACTATACAAAATATTTATTCGCCCCTTTTAAGAAATAATAAACACTGTCGGTTTACCTCATTTCATTTTTATTTGTTTCCTTCATTGTGTTATAATCGAGCACATTGTTTTTTATTCAAAGTCTAATCTTATATTACTAATGTCCATTTAGTGATATAAGATTTTGAGAGTATGTATCGAGTCATCAAAATATATTTATTAATTGTACTATAAGCGTTTCACAGCTGGAGTTTATGATTGAGTAAATAGGTAATAGCCGACTTGAAGTTCTTTCCCGCTGCATGGTCCTCGTTTCATTTCAATTGAACTCTGCATTTCAAAGTTATGATGACTACATTCTACGAGTATGTATATTGCACAAGTATAGTTCCTGATAGTTTTATAAAGTAGCTATAAAATAATACAAAGTTTTCAAGCATACAGGTATATTGCATTATTTTTAAAAACTTATTGATTTATGATATATGGACATAAGGAGCTGTAAAGTATGCCTAAGCAGAAAAGCAGTCTTAGGATGGTTGTAAAAATACAATGTATATAGTACTATTGAACGTGGATAGTTTCCACTACACGAAATGAACGACTGTGAACATTGAAAAAATTGGGGAAAAGAATCTCTTCAAGATAAAACCACAAGGCAATATTGATATATATAAATTGATAATTTAGATCCTCATTACTCAAAATAAATGACCGCCTGTGAGAATTTCGAGCGCTGCGGTATGAATCATTATAATTAATATAATTTTATTCATATATATTATATTTGAACATCAGGTCGTTGAGTTAGTATGGAAATATTTCAGCTTATAAAATGCGCTGCACATTTATGGTCACAAATTTGGCGTAGAATATCATAAGCATGTTTTCACTATTTTGAAATTGAGAGGGCGCATAAATTGGTTTATATTTTGTTTAATGAAAGTTTCTACACGCGTAAAACTCTGTCTTTCACAATGAAAAGCAGTGACTCCGGAGCAGAAACTTTACTGAATGCAAATTTATAGCCAGCCGCTAAAATACTCGTATAACTCAGTATCTCGACAAGAGGTGCTTGCAATAACACTAATTATAATTTGAAGTGAAATTTATATTATTTACGAGGGTTATCCGTAATATAAAGTTCCCATGGCGCTACAGTCCTGACAAGTTGTTATGGTGGATCCCGCGATTCGGTAGTGTACCTTGGTTCCCCCACTCCAAATCCCTTCCCTTGCAAGCTGCCCGCGGAGCTCAGTCTTGACCGCCAGGTATGAGTGATCCTTTTCCTGTCTTCAAAAAACATTGCGCCGATAGAAATCCATTCCCAGCTATGCGAAATCTACGGAGACAAGTGTATGAGCATACAAAATGTGCGCAAATGGTGCAGAAAGTTCAAGAACAGGCGTACCACGTCCCGCGTATGACGTCCATAATGAGGAGCGTTCCGGACGGCCATCTGTTTCTGACGAAAAAATCGCAAAAATGGAGGCAGCGATGCTCTCAGATCGAGGAGTGACGGTTCGTAAGCTCTCCAAAATTATCCTTGATGCCAGCAAAACCTCTATTGACAAATTTTGACAAAGCATTTAGGGTATGCTAAGGTTTCCGCGAGGTGGGTGCTAAGAATGTTGACCGAAGACGCCACCAACGAGCTCATCGCAAAATTTGGATGGGGTATTGTCAAATACCCAGTCTACAGCCCGGACTAAGCCCCAAGTGACCCTTATACTTACCATCTCTTCCCTGCCATGAAGAAACACCTGGGTGGAACGCATTTTGGCGACAGAAGAGAGCTGGAAGAAGCGGTTCTCAGGAATCTGCGTGGCTTGGCGGTAGATTTTTATTCGGGCATTCATAAGTTCGTATACCGCATGCAAAAATACATTGACCTCAGTGGTTTTTGTAGAAAATAGGTAAAAGTCTAAACTTTCCAAAAATGTACGCATTCATGGAATTAAACATGTTTTACACTGTGAAAAATTACTGGGAAACTTACATTACGGATAACCCCATTTATAACAATTATTGTAGTCCAAATAGCTTAATTAAAAAAGTAATATGATTAAGAAATATTTGTTTTAAATATATATATATATGTTTAATTGTAATTTAAGTAATTTTTATTGTACTCGTATATATCAGTTACCGCTTAGATCTAAAACAAATTGTTCTTTTCAAGCCCCGGGATTTTATCCTAAAGGTTAATCCTCGTCATAATTTATTAAATGTTTATTGTTTGTTATTGAAATTGATTTGATAAGTTCACGGTGGATATCACCTGAAAAGATTTGTGGTTTAATTATTTATAAAAGTTACAGAATATATAACTTTAATAACAACAAAAAGTTTAGAAAATCGACGGACTGGCTGATTAATTATAAGAACATTATTATTATCTGTAACGTGAACGGTTCATTAATTAATAAAGAAGTACTTTAAAAAGTGGATACACCGAATTATCTATTTCACTTTAGTAAAATAATATCATGTATGTAATACGAATCAAAATGTTGAACTTCATATATAATTTATGTAATTTTATGGATATATAACATCCACAATTCGGTAATTTTTGCGCATTCGTGAATTTTATGTTTTGGTTCCTTGCCAACATTCTATTACAAAGAAATAAAAAATATGCTTTGTTGAATCATTGTGTATTTGCAATATCTGAAAATTCATTCTCTCAGATAATCTAAAAACCCATCGGCTTAATATTATAAAATGATATTTCACACCCATTTCTTGCCATATATTCTAAATACTGTGAATATTATCTCAACGTTTTTTGACTGAGCAAATATGACAGTAAACTACAAAGTATTTAGTAGAAAGCACTCAGAAAAAAGCTCTGTAGCTCTGAGATTTTTTTATTCTGACGCGGCGAGAGTGGAGCTTTAAAAATGTACAAGTACTGCAAAAACAACTTAGGTGATTGATGTACTCGTAATGTTTGTTTTTAAAAAATGTTAAAAATTTTGGTTCATACATTTCAATTCATAAACCATTTGTAAACGCATCAACTAATGCATTAGGTTAAGACTGAAATGATAGTTATCATTTCAACGAATATATGATTTAAATTAAAAGTTTTTACAAATTTGATGTGACCACCGATATGTTGGCTAATCAACTTGTCTATTAGAAAAAAGCGATCACCAAACGTTCAAATATATCTCGGACGCTATAAATGTCATTTTTCAAGCTTCACTAAGTACTCGTATCTTGGAAAACTGACAAAACAACGAATAAACAAAGAATATACTCAGTAAAGGTTTAAGTAAAAATGGTAAATTGGGTCATTGAAAGAATTATGAGAGTTAACAGAACTTCATGGTGGCAATTTTTTGTGAGGATTTGAAATTGAAAGACTAAAAAATTAATATTGGTGTGTATACCTCAAGACATGATGTAACTATTATATTTTTCCTGTAGATTTAATGGAAATGGTATTTTTAAAGAAAAGCTAATCAATAACATTAAGGTTATTAACTGACAATACTTGGTGAAGCTGCATAATTATGATTGTTAATTAATTTTAAGCAAAAAAATTATAAATAAAAAAAAAATGTTTTGATTCACATTTAATTTAACTGATTATATGTTTCGGCCTCTTTGAGACCATTATTGAAGATGGTAAATATTTTAAATTTATTAATTTGTTAATTAAAATTAATTTAAAATTAATTTAAAATTATAATAGCTAATCAGATTATTTAATTGTAATTTCTTTAACAAATCATCACATTTTTAAATGAGCTAAAGCGATAATGGTGCTGATAAATGCCTCGGGATCCACCAATAAATGTGCAAAGCGATGTTGATATATTTACAGAATCGCGTCGAGAGAAAATATAATATATTTTATAGACCGAAATACTGGTTAAGAAAGTATACAAAATATTAAAACTTTGGGAACACTCAGCGTACCTCTTGTAGAATATACACTCATAGACCTTTGTATGCTATTATATGTGTTGTTCTGTTATCTATTCAGGTGTGAATACCACGTTTGCTTAACACACACTTGTTTGTATTGAATTATATTTTTGAGCCTAGGGTTAACCATTTTATCATCGTAAAAAATTATCTTATGTGAGTTTTACATACTTATCGACAATCTGATATACAAAGCACTTTTAAAAATATTTAATTTCATGAAATTATTATTTAATCGACTCAAAATGCATATTTGAAGGATTAATGTTTTTGTTTAAATAAATACGAGTATCTTCTCGTATATTCTACGCAAGATACCGGTTTTTCAAAAAAAAAATTCATGAACAATAAAATATATATTTGGTATTTTCGTATGTTCTTTAATTACTAAAAAAATAATCTTAATGACTAGCAGCAGTTTAATTATCTATTCAATCAAAGCTAATGATATTTTTTTTCAAATTAAATGAATAGTTAGTAAATACTCAATTGAAATTTATGCTCGGTTTTTTGCCACTAGGCCATACCGCACAGCACGTATGTGTCAATTTAAGTACTTTAAAGATGTCTTCAGATGTGTTTTACAGAAGGCATCTCCTGAAGGAGGTTGAGTTGGGGCTGCTCCTCGTGTAACGGCTGTAACGATCGCGCTCGTAAATCGTAGCGCGGGTGCCGTTACCTGGGCGCATTGATTGCAGGTGAGAGAGAGGGCGTTTAAAGGGGCTATAACGCAAAAGGGGGCGCTGCGGTCGCCACCAGCAGAATGGGCGTTAAGAGAGGATTAACTGCCAGATTAATCTTCTCCCACCTATTATATTTTACGCGTGTAGCACTTATTATGGCAATTATGAAAGATAATTATTGAGTGAATTGCTTGGTTTATCAGCTATTGAATGAGATACTCAAATACTTATAAGAAGAATAGCGGGAGTGACCTGGATGCGGAAGGCGGAGGATCGAAGAGGATGGAGACTCATGCGGGAGGCCTACGTTCAACAGTGGATGGACACAGGCTGATGATGATGATGACTCAAATACTTGTCTTTGTTCAAAAACATTTGGAAGATATACTCGTATATTATATATTTTAGATAATACATAGTTTTCTCTGATGCTTCCATTAACTATGTCTTCAATAGAAACGTGTACAACTAAATGCCACCTTTGATAGTTGTGAGTTCTAACTACAACGCTATCAAACTAGTGAAGACGATTTTATTGTCACGTTATTGGAAATACAATACTTAAAATAAATAGACTTCTTCATTAATTTTTGCTTTCTTGTTGGAACATAGAGATGCTATAGACTATTGTCACACTGTTCTGCCAGCCACCATTATCCTTGCCATGTCCCGAGGCATAACTGCATAAAAATAACGACAAGTATATACGAATCTACTATTCATACTGATGTCAACTCAATATAGCCTTTTCAGTCTGCTGCCGAAAAGCCTTGATATGTAATCTTTCGCATCCTAATTTTGTTCGCTTGTTTGTCACACAGATATAAAAATGTTTGTCTCAGTTTTAATTTAAGTAGTTATAAAACGCGGTGTGCTTGCGCCATTCTGTTTATTGTGATTAGACAATCGTTCAGATCATGTGGGGCGAATAGTCATAAATGGCCGCTAGGTTAATTTCAGCGCAGTGACTCGCACTAACACCGGCCAGTGTCCGTCTGGGGGCTGTAGGGTACACAGCATTGTGTTGGTCCCGGATGGACGACCGAATGTTGTCAGTCGTGCTTTACGTAAAATAAATATCGAATGTGCTTTTCGACGAGTTCTTTGCTTTGGTGATCTGCTCTTCATCCATCCACCACGTGTCCAGATGATGATTTCGGCGATATGGGGTTCGCTTTGATTAGACGGGGAATGTCAATAAATGTAAATATCGAATGTGCTTCTCGACGAGTTCTTTGCTTTGGTGACCTGCTCCTCATCAATATACCACGGGTTCCGTTGACGATCCCGGCGATATAGGGTTCGCTTTGATTAAACGGGGAATGTCAATACATTATGACGAGACCACAGTGGCTCGAAGAGAAGCCAAATGAAGTATCCGAAGCATTACTGAAATATTGTTTATGAGAATTTGTAAAATAATCAGGCTCATCAAAAATTTAATTATACATGATTTTTTTAAATTTTCATTATTGAATTTGTTTTTAAAACAAATAATAAAATCGATTGAGTAAATATTTTTTGAGTGAACGGAGCGATTATAATAAATTTTAAGGCATTTACTTTCTCGTATTTTTTATAAGTAAAGAAACGATAAAGACTGTGATACAATAAATATGATTGCAAATGTTCATTTCATTGACGGTCCTTTTATCACATAAGGCGCTTTCGTACACATGTAATAAAAGTGCTTTATGTGACCGCGCGTAGTTTTGCTAACGCAGAACGATTTTATTTTTATTTTATAGCTTTTCCATTTTCGTCAATGGTCCCTCCAAAAATTGGATAGCCACACATATCATCTGAGGGTGCCTTGTACTTGACATATATATTTATCTAAAACACATTCATGAAAACACCAACATAGATTTTGGCACATTAATTATTTTTATTGTATTCACAATAATATTTTTACTACTTTTGTATCATTTTTTTAAAATAATTTATTTGTAAATTTAATTGCATAAAATGGAAATGTTATTTAAGGAAATTTAATGATAAAAGTGAATTTATTAATAATAATTATAATTGTAATTAAAACTTTATTAAAATATATTAGAAGTAGAATATATTTTATTTTCATACTAACATCCCTTTTACTTAAGAAAAGTGATGAATTCACGTCGCCGGGATCGTTATTAGGACACGTGTTGAACAGATGAGGGGCAGATGAGCAGCACAAAGACTTTTTCAGAAGCACATTGAGAAACATTCAATTTAAAAATTGTCAAACTTTCAATCCGAGGCGAAGCCTGCTTGCTTCAGGGCCCAGACCGATCACATTCGCTGCTGGTAGCGGTCGGCGCACAACTTATTACTCGCCACCGAGCGCCCGTGGTCGGTGACACTCAGCGCCTCAAGTGGCGATCTACTTAAACTAATGGCGCACTAATGACAGACAGTCATGTATAATACCAATGATACACCCGTGACCGGACTGGTCAAAAAACCAATATGGCGACACATACATGTCCGACAAGCGAACAAAAAGAGACGAAAGATCGCATATCGAGTTTTTCGGCACCAGTCTGCAAGAGACAAATAAAGTTTATATCAATACATTTATGTTATTAATCTCGTCAATAGTCTGTTGATGTTATTAAAAACCCATTGAGAAAAATTTAAAAAAACTTTTTAAAATATGCAGTTATATAAAATTGAAAAGTAACCGAAAAGTGATGACTTTTATGAAAAACTAATTGTATATGTGTATATTGCTATGTAGGTGTGCCATTTAATCTGTTTTTATGTTGTTTGTATTGCTGAAAAAAATTCAAACCACGTCTATGTAAACCTGAAATATTTAGACCGCTGCACTCGGAATATATTTGCACATTATCCCTGACATCGACAAGATATGTCTATCGTCGACCCGGCTGATTTTTGGGTGAGATATTTGCCAAAATGTCTGTGCCAATATTTGAAGAAATGATCTACTCAGCTCTAGCATCGGATCCAATCGGTCAGATTGTACCTACGTCAATTCACGGGCCAAACATTTATTCAGAGATATACAATATCATATTGCGATCGGATAGACCAGGGGTTACAAAACGAAGGGCTAATTACAAATTCATTATATAGCCATTTCGACTTACGAAAGAAGTTATATCATTGGTTTAAATATGATATTCAAAAAGAAATTTCTAAGCCTACAGAAATATCAAGATCAGTTAAGTAGATGCGCGAAAAATACGCCTTATGAATAATTGGCAAAAAATATGATTTTAAGTTTTCTTTTAAAGAAACGATCAAAATGGCACATCAGTAGTAAAAAAATCTTTTGAAATATTAAGTCTCATCGAAAATATAATGAAAAACTTAGCAATATAAATGTTATCTTTATTGTTCTGATCATGTGCTCCACAGTAAAAAATTCATAGTAAATATTGTCTTACCAAATATATCATTAACCCTTTCATTACGCTCTGTTTGAATACAAATTATACTGTCAATTATAAAACTAAAAGTTGAAGCATATATGAAAATAGACCAGATAAGTACATTTATCACATTGGTTCTTCCTATCATCAGATGATGCATAAAATACTATTCTAAGAAAGTAGCAAAATGACATATCACGTCAAACGATGTCAACGGTCGGGGAATCTTATGACGGCATATGCCGACAGCCGATGCAAAAGGGTAAATAAATAATTTCGTAGTTTTCGTGGTCATTTTTGAAATTGTGATTCGTGTCAAACTACCTAAAGATATCGACTCATTACAAATCATCAATTCTGGCGATGATCCCAGCAACGGCGGCCGTAATATCTGAGTGTAGAAGAAATACGCCACACACGACTGAACATAAGACCTACAATTCCAAATATGTAATTAAAATGATTAATGACTTTTTCAACAAAACATTATGTGCAGAGATGAGCGTTTACGTTAATATACCTTTGGTATGCGACGATTGTAACTGGCTCGAGAAAGTGATGAAATATAAATATACTTATTTTTTTCGTTTTCTTTTTAGGTGTATCTTATTTTATTACGAAAATAAATATATTTAATTTTGTTATATTTTTGTCACAGTTGAACATCATTTTAAGAGCCTGCTTATCGCTGACAGTCAAATATTATTTTTGTATTATTGGGGGTTATTGAAGTGAAAATTAACAACGGCGGTGCAGAAGTGCTATGAAAATAACCCAACAAAAATATCACTTGCTTGTACTTGATTTTGTTATGTTTATTTAATAACAATTTGACTTTAGTATTAAAAATCGACGGCTATTAATATCAACTTCATTTGGCCTTAAATATTTTAATTTTACTATTTTCATATAATAGGAGTATGTATGGCGAGTATTTAATTTAAAAATAGAATTAGAGTTTAGCTTCATAAAAATATAACGAATTTCTAGCTAAATTTAAAGCTTTAATTCTTAAAAATTCACATCTTGATGATATATGACACGTTTAATGTTGATAATGTTTTCTCCTTATATTTATATAAAAAAAAAGTAACAACAAAACATATATTCGTTCGCAATACTAATGCTCCAATTATGTAAATACACATTTATTGTAAATTTGTTATCGAATGCTTATGTTAAAATAAATAATATATATAAAAAAAATATTATAGTGATTTCTATTTCTTCGTGTTAGCCTAGTATATAAAATAATCAAATTTAAGAACTAGTAAATTTTAAAGTCTTTAGGAAAAAAGGCATAATAAGTGTATCAATCACATAAATAATTTTCACCTGCGGTGCATTAAGTTTGTTTATATTAAACCGATGACAATTATGTTGATCTCAAAATGAATGTGTTCCATGATTGTAAAAAGAAAAGTACCGCTGTTCTACCAAATCCAGTTGTATTACAAGCTTTTGTAGTAGACGCACAAATACTCGTAATACTCCTTAAATAATAAGTATGGTAATTTTTGAAATAAATAGTCAATTTATTTAACCTAGTATTTCAAAAAATATGTAATAACGTGTCATATGTCTACTCGTTTAGTTTGTAAAATAATAAGCCAGTAAGTTTTGAGGTAACAATGGCGTATAAAGTAATCTTACGCTGCTTTTCAGCATAAATCATAGCTGTAAACCTAGACCCTGCAGTAGTGGTGTAACACCTTTTCAAGGTCTATGAGTATTTTAAACAATACAAACAATGGGTAGGATAATAAGATACAATTATTTTTCAAATGAAGTTTGAAGTTAATTCGTATTTGAGATATCAGATAAAATAGAATTCGTTCTACTGAAAGATAACATTTTCACTGTAGTAGCCTACTACAAGTTTTGAACCGGTTGAATACCTGTATATCACATCTCACGTTTTTGGTGATTGTATATTATTCCGGAACTTAGTTATTGTAACATTGAAAAAAAACTTATATATCTAAACAAAACTCACTAGGCTGCCTATGTTTTATGACGAACTAAAGATTATCTGATATTATGGATATGGAATTCGACTATAGTTGTATTGTACGGATATACTTAATTGTTGATATATACCTGTATATATAATATATATGGTGAGAGTATAATTCACTCTCGAAGCATTAATGATAAGAATAGTTTAAAGAGAATAATTCAGATAATGCGACTAAAGTTTTTTTTCTATCATAATTGATAGAAAAAAAACTTTAGTCACTTGGGTTACAAAAAAATTTTTGTACTACAGTTTATTCGGAAATTCCCATTTCCATTGCACTTCATATTTAACACTACTTTTAGAAAAAAAAAAGTTGAATATTAAAATGATATTATAAATATATTTATAAGCTCTCTGTAATATAATATTAATAATTTATTCATGACAATGAACATTACCATGTAGCAGCATCTTCATGAAGAATTAGTGGTCCGCGGGGCAACGGTTATTAACTACTGCTAAAATATTTGCCGTTATTTGAATATGTAATTAAATTTTTAAGAAAACCTCAGATAGTCAGATATGAAATAGGATTTCGCAATCTTCATGAATATCACAAGCACGTAAATCAAACCCGCGTGGTCTGCTGAGCACAGGTTCTTAGCGTGGGAATTTAAATTGGAATTTCATGGCAATCGGGCTAACATATTTGTCGGTGAGCCAGAATGTAATAAATTAAACATTAATTACCATTATTAAAGTTTTTTTAGAAGCCATTCTGGCACCCTCACTAAGGCATTGGTAACAAAGAAATTTCGCTACATGTAAGCAAAAGGCGTGTGGAATAAAATGTCATTAATTTTCACCCTTTATTGTATCCAAATTTCATTTCTACCCAAAAAAATTATTATATTATAAAACTATATTAAGTTGATCTTAAATTTATAAAGAATTGTTGAAGGCGTCGAGTGCGTGGTTAATTATACGATCTATTTAAAAAGAATATTACGAAATCACTTAAAATACGCCTCGGATACTATAGCTGCTGCTCATTACGTCTTCAGAATCCTGTCCTGGAGATCATCGAGAAATATACAATATGTTCCCAGGTGGAAATACAGGTGTTTAAATAAATCTTGGGCAGGGACAACTGGTTGGCAGTTGCTGATGGTGACTATTTGTTTCAGTTATTTACCAGATGGGAAGAACAAGAAAAATAAAGGACAAATCTATTTACGTTGAAAATAGTAACGGAAATACAACAAAATCAATGAAATATGATTTTACTGCCGTTGTCATTTTGTTAAAGCGATAAATAGTTTAAGTTATTCGTCATTTAGCTGTCCCTCTAGTGTTTAGTATTATTTAATTAGAATTATAATAAAGAACATGTTTTATATAAAAAAATAAGTGCTTTTTATATCGTTATTTTTTTCGTATGTTCGCTTTCATAAAAAAGTCCACATGAAGGTCCCTAATTAATGAGTGCTGTTAATTTTATGATTATAATTGAATTTTTAATTGACCTTTATTGCGTCTGTGTCAATTTTAATTTAAATTATCAAACAAAATGAAGGTAATGTATTTAAATTATTTTAATCAATTCAGTGTCGCCTTTCAACACCAATGACCTTATTAACTATGCAAACTGGTTATTTTTGAATAAGTACATATAAATTTAAATCAAGGATACTACAAACTAGTATGAAAAAATCAAATAATTCTAAAATTAAAAAAAAAAATGGATTATTATTATTGATTCATTCATATTTTAAAATGATCAAAAATATTCCAAATATCATGTTGATTGAAATAACCTTGATATTACTTACAACATCTTCTTTGAATAAAATTTGTACCTAATAGGTGCTCCAAATACGAAACGGATATAACAAAGGGACAGTCTAATGATACTGTGTGTATATGTTGCTTAAAAACTGTCAGACTAATATTCTTGGATTGGTAAAATGTTTGAACAACTGGTCCATGAATAATTCGAGACAAGAACTCATGTTCATGAATATTATTTACATTTAAAAACTTGCAGGAATTAATTGAAATATATGATGAAGCAAAAAATGTATTTAATTTTTCATATATTACTATGAGTTAATACTGTTTTTTTAATCAAATTTCCAGTCTGCTACTATTACTCCATCCTGCCGTAAGTCTTACGTTTTCTTGCGCACTTCGGTCCTTTAGGATTACGTCACTTTTTACTGGTTTTCGATCATCCCTACGTTGATATTGATGTATAATTTACGTGGTTTCATTGTAACTAAGTCGTACTTATGTTACAAAATTTAAATTAAAACTTTTTCCAAAAAAATTCAAATTTCAATATGAGAGATATAACTAATAAGCTATGGCGCTCAAATATCTTACAAAAGGTCGTGGGTTTGATAAAGTTCAGTAACACGAATTTATAAAAATCAAATTGTTCACAAAACCTTTAAAATGGACGTTGTACATTATCGGATAATGGTTTACTGATAAGAAAACAAATGTTTATTGATGCATTTCAATTTTTAATTTGTCAATCATTTTTTCGATTAAGTGCAGATATATTGTGTATTGTTTTTTGGCGACAATTTTTCATGTCCGAATTGTCCAAAATAGTGGTAATTTTTATAGCAGCATTATATTCACAATTTCAACAAAAGGAGCGATGTCAACTCTTAAAGTACCAGAAAACTCTTCAAACAAGCTCCGACAAGCAAATGTATAAACACACTGACAAAAGGATATGCTGAAACATTTTTCCTTGAAAGGTTTTTGTTTTCTCAAAATGCTTTAAAATTCAGTTTTGTTAAAGAATATTAGATAATAGGTACATAATTTAAATAGAACGATAAAAAAAGTCGCTATGCAGATTATTAAAAGTCTATTTCTCTTAGTGAGTCTTTTAGTGAGCTTGTCATATTATAATGTTTGATACTTTTCATAGCTCTCATTTGCAAATTTGAAATTTAATCAATGTTTTTATTTTCAACCATTCATATTCTACTGGAAGAAGTAAATAAAATTTTAAGAATGTATTGATTTTATTTGCTTTGTTTAATCAATTGTAATTATCTAATAAATGTTGTAAAGATAATCAATTGAGTATTAAAATAATTAAAATAGCATGAAATTGCTGTTATTCCTAAAATAAATAACAAATTTGAAAATCATGGTTTCTTCGTAAAATTTACAATTCCCTTAATTAAAAAAAAAACTCCTAAATAAGTGAATAATTCCTTTTTTATTAGATAAACGTTCAAACAAAACGTAATATTTCATAAATTCTTTCAAGCTTGCTGAACGATTCTGAAAATGTAAAAGAAATTGTTTCTCGAATGTTAACTTTGACTGCGGCATCTATCGAGCAGAATGTTTATTGTTAGTAATTAAATTTGCCTTAGCCTGCCGTCAGTATAGCTAACCGAAATAACTAAGATAAATGATGGAGCCCTCAGGCTACCACACTTTTATCCTGAGCTTTATCTGGCTTCTCTGTTGAGCTTTCTTTTGACATCTCACTTTTAATCATGCCAAAGCTCTCGTACCAAATTAATGTTGTGATTAAGCTCGCCACTACGAGATACCAAAAACTTCAGTGATTATTACGAAGGATTATTCAAATAAATCATAAAATTGAATATACGGATTATTTTCGCAATGTTGACCTTTGCAGAAAAACACAAAATGCTCGAATAAATGTGAGGAAGATATTAAAAAACTCTAATTTGATAAATTGAACGGTCAAAGAAACTAGTATTTTAAAGGTCCTAGGATAAATAGAGATGATAAATTTAAGTAACTTTTAATGTATAAAAAAAAAACATTTTCACACAATATTTGGATAATGATTTTTTATATAGACACTCCTACTTGAAAATTTTCACAATGTTCAGTGGAATATTTGTTAAATTATGAATGTGTATAATATTTAATGTATATTTATTGTAGCTCTGATGGATTGCTTCTTCTTCGTAGTATCAATCCGGTGGATTGGTTTGCAGCAACAGAATCTTGGATCTCGATCTCTATTCCTCTCGGTCCTCCGCAACCCTTGTCAGCTCAGCATAAGCGCTACAATTCATGTCCTCGAATACTTGCTGCAAATACTCCCGTCTAGGGCACCCTCTACAGTTTCTACCCTCAACCATCCCCTCCAAAATATCGTGAAGAAGACCATCGTGGCGCATGATGTGACCAATCCATCGGGCTCGCCTCTCTGAGATGGTTCTTATTAGTTGCCTATCTTCCTTGATTATTCTGAGAACCTCATTGTTCGTGACGTGGTCTCTCCAGGAAATTCCGAGAATTCTTCTGTACGACCACATCTCAAAGGCCTCTAGTCTTTTTGTATCACTTTCAGATAAGCACCATGTCTCACAGCCGTACATAGATTGCTTACTAAGCAATAAAACCAATCTCGTTCACTAAAGTGTACTTATATCTTATATTAATGCAATACTCATTTGTTAAAAATAAAACGTCATCAAACACATCTCAGGCTTCAATTAAACAATAAAATATTTTTGAATTTGCAAGTTAGAATAAACAATTGAAAAATGAGAAATTAAAAAGTTTTGCACATCATTGATATGGTTATATGAGTAATGACCATGTGTTTTATTGACAAATTTGATTTAACTACGATTTTTGTTTTTTTTTTCTTCTCTGATGCTTCGATAAACGTCGAAATGTGTCATGTGTATCAAACGGCATAGATGATAACTTTTCACCACACATCGTTCAACCAAATAAACATGAATTCTACATTGAACTTTATAAACACGTTTATATCAAATAAAAAAAATGTCAATTTAATCAAACATTTTTATTGTATATAAAATATTGCTATAATAAAAAGTGATTATAATATTTGATCTTTGCATTTTGCAATGAAGCTTATAGATATATAAATATAGAGGATTTTACCATTTAATCAAAGTCACAAAGGTCTAAGGTTTTTATATCACCTTTCCACACAAGACAAAAACAATTTACTTTGCCTCCCTTTTTTTTTTGTTTAACTTATTTCATTTATAATATATATGTATATTATGTATATTATGAAAGACGAATTAGATTTTTTCATAACGAAATGAATTTGATTTTAAATCTTATTATAAGTAATTGAAACATAACCATAATCCATTACGTAGAATTCGGCAAAAACGTTTTAAATAAGAGAGAAAAATAATAGAGATATTAAAACTTATCTCAAAAAAATAATGGGAAAAGTGACATGGTTAATGCCCGATTGGAAATAGTGAAGGAGGAAGCGGAGATCCAAACAAGCCACCAGCTGATGGTACTAATGAACTGATGTTAGGAAGCAACGAAGAATTAAATAGAGATCCTAATGGTGAGAACAGTGAACTTGCATTTGAAGGACTCAATAAAGTTCCAAATAAATCACTGCCACTTGGTGATGGAAGAAAGGAACTGATATTAGGAAATGATAAACCACCAGGTGAAGGAAGTAAAGAACTGATATTAGGGAATGATAAACCACCAGGTGAAGGAAGAAGGGAACTGATATTGGGGAACGATAAACCACCAGTTGAAGGAAGAAGGGAACTTATATTAGGGAATGATAAACCACCGGGTGAAGGAAGTAAGGAACTGATATTAGGAAACGATAAACCACCAGGTGAAGGAATAAGGGAACTTATATTAGGGAATGATAAACCACCGGGTGAAGGAAGTAAGGAACTGATATTAGGGAACGATAAACCACCAGGTGAAGAAAGAAGGGAACTTATATTAGGGAATGATAAACCACCGGGTGAAGGAAGTAAGGAACTGATATTAGGGAACGATAAACCACCAGGTGAAGGAAGAAGGGAACTAATGTTAGGGAATAATAAACCGCCGGGTGAAGGAAGTAAGGAACTGATATTAGGGAACGATAAACCACCAGGTGAAGGAAGAAGGGAACTGATATTAGGGAACGATAAACCACCAGGTGAAGGAAGTAAAGAACTGATATTAGGAAGCATCGAAGAATTAAACAAAGATCCAAACATATCAAATGATGGAAATAGTGAAGATGTATTCGTTGGGAGAAAAGAAGGAGCTTGCATCGGTATGAGGCCTGATGTAAGGTTTGTGGGTATTTTTAAAGCTCCTCCCAAGATGTCGTTGCCCAGTATCGATGTGGAGTTTGTCACGGATGACAAGAGAGCTTGCGAGGTGTCATTGACGCCTTTGAAGACTGACGAGAGCAGGTCGGTGAGAGACTTTGACATGTCGGGTGCTTGGGGAGGGTTGGTGGGGGGAGGAGCCCCCTCCGCGGCCTGCAAAGTGAGGTGTAATACAATAGTACAGTCGTTTCAAGAATAGTCAACTGAAATCAATATCGTCGGTTCTGTTTCATTATACAGAGAAGAGCTTATCTGATATCTGATTATAAAGCAAAGATAATGGATGTATAAATGCAATAATCCGAAAATATTATATTATTAAAAAATGAAGAAATTTTTTAAGAATTGTGTGGTATAAACGACGAAAAATTTTTTTTGACCTAAATACTTAAAAAAAAAATATTTTTCTATATTTTTTTAAGTTTATTAAATATAATATATAATTAAATATCAACAGTTATTTTTTATGAAATAAAAGATAATTTTTTGTTTAATTACTCGTAAATGACAATCGATACATTATATGTTTGAAATCTAAGCGACTGTGCGAAGACATGATTCGCTTCAAGCAAAAATGTGTTTTGAATTTAGCGAACACGATTTATTTTTGGCTTTATATTTGTATATTGTTGAAAACTTTTTTACTATAGTTACTATGTGATGTCAAATTTATGAAAAAAAATACTTAATAAAATTAAGATGACAATACAAGTCAGCTTAAATTTTTGTATTACAATTATTTGTTGTAAACAATTCAAAAATGATAAAAAAAAAGGTATTTTTGGCCCATATAATTTGTAATGATTATCTAAGGGTGATTATGAATCAATTGCAATCATTACAATTTTAGGAATTAAATAAATGTGTTAAAAACTTAAGACTTACCTTTGAAAATAATATCACTCCGCACAAGAAGATGAACCGCTTCATTTCAATTTTTTAATTAACTGAAACCATTATGCACAATAAAAAAGGAGTTTCAATTTATATTTGTCATCTGTTTGTTTGTTCTTTGAAGAAAATGAATTTTAATTATCACCTGCATAAACAATCCACCTTTACGCAACCAATCTACATGATGTGACGTCACATAGGATAAAAGATAACTGTAAATATTGTTCACAAGTAAAACACATTGGTTTATTGAAAAAATTTAATGAACTGCATAGTGTACTAATTTAAGAAAATAGCATTGAGTTATTATAGATTGTATTGATTTAACCTGATGTTAATATTGCCGATAGGATTTTTTTTAAGACATATAATAAGCCGGCGAGTATTGCTTAGGTTGTGGGCTTGACACCCGATGAAGATTTAACGCCTTTTAATCAATTTATATGCCTTATAAATAAATGTTGGTTTGGATTATTTCCCTCAATCGTTAAATGTCAGACACAGCCTATTAATTAAAATTTGCAATAGACGAAAGTTATTACAATAACACCACCCATTCATAGTGAATTCCTGTAATAAATGCATGACGTGTGAATGTCGGGCTGTAGTCTAAGACTTTGTGTATCAACACTCTTCATGCAGCTCTTACTCGTATATAACATGGTAAGCGTCATATAATCCATATTTGATATATCTTTATTACCATTATTATATGTCAATATTTTCCTGTTTATGTTTATGTAATATATATTTTTATATTTAGTTATTGTTTTATATTTATATTAGACATTGAAAATATTTAATAAGAATCAGCAGTTCTTGACGAATCTTTGATTCGAATATTAATTTATTATTTAGGGTACGAGTATAAAAACAAACGATTAATATTTATTTTGATTTTGATATTTAAAAAAAGATAAATTATTAACATACTTACGTGTTACTTAAGAACGTACTTCTTACACACTATATTTGATAATAACGCCGGTGTATGTTAAATCATGTATCTTAAAACATTTGTGTAATCAAACTCTATTTCATTATTTTGGGGGTCAGTTCGTTATATTCGTTATTATATATTACACTATAATTTTGTAACTTTTATGGAAATGTCGTTAGTAAGAGGCTTACAGTATTTTTATTTCAATATTAAGCCAACTAAAAATATTCCTATGATTATAAAATTTTATCTTGTTTATTTGTAAAAATGGAATTTACATTTGATTTTAAATTTAAAGAAATATTGGTGACTAATAGGGCTCATTTTATTTTTTGTTATTCATATATTTCAATAAAACTTAATTAATAATTCTGTACTATTTTAAAATAATACAAATGGTTACGAAAATAATTAGTAATTTTTAATCAATGCTTTTGTTATCGCGTAAAGGTGTTCGAGAAAACTTCTTTTATGAGTACAATATCAATGCTGAAAATAATGTATGTTAAATGTTTCAGAAAACAACATGACATTGAAATAAATAAAAGTATTTTTCACAATTGCACTAAAAAATACTTGTGTTCATTTGGCAAATATCAATATTGCAACTCACTTTTACACAGTGCACCCGGCGAATGCCAATAAACGATAATAATTTATCGAATTAAGGTTTTAGAAACGAATTTCATGATTAATTAAAGCAATAATTTGTTTTCCACCGAAATTTATGATCATTGGGTAATGAAAATAATTTGGAAATACATTACTTAGATAAAATGTGATATGCATCATTGCAGTAACCTAAACAATGCCTGTCAATTGAGACCATGTAAAACTATTTAAATAAAAATATTTTTTAATCTAACAATTAATGGGTTCTAAAGAATCAAACATTCACTGTAGAAATATATAAGATCGATTAAATCACTCGTCGAGGCTATTAATTTCTTGATACTACATTATGTAATAAAATACACGATGTGATCGAATACTTTATATATTTTTTGTGTTTCCTTCATACTTTTCATGTAAGGATTATTGGTCCATAGTTCAAAATTAAGGTAATCTACGATAATAATCGAACGAGTTTAACTGCAACAAACGATGCTTTTTAAGAGGGTGGTCTGCTTGAACAAATGAATTACCTTGTTAATTCATTCCCCGTATGTGAAAATGCTGTTTTATTTATTATAAACTCTTTGTTAATATCTCGAATACGTTTTTAAATATATAAGTTAACAAAAGTAAATTATTTAAGAAATGATACTCATTTTATAATTTTGTATTGTTTTAATATGTTATAAGTACTTGTAATATTTAAATTTGTACCAAAAACAACTCAAATTGAATTATTTATTAATATGATTTATTATAAGTAACTGTTGTACTATGAATGATACCCGTTATCAGTCTACTGAATTGCAAGACTTTAAATTGTTAGATTTTTTTTTTCAGTTTTCAGTTGAATTTTTAAAGGAGTATGCAGCTGGCAGCCAGTGCCTTGGCGACACTTGTAACATTCCCAACAAAGTCAAGCGCCGTACAGGATGCAATGTCCATTGCAATCTTCTTTATGGAAGTCAAGGCAGACTGCACTCGTGCACAGAGTTCAGCCATAGAGGTGGCTTGCAGGGTTACAATGTCACTTGATTTCTGAAAATATCAAATGGTTTTATTTGATGGCGTTCTGATATAGTGTCACGTCAAGTGATACTTATTTTTTTATTAAGGTATATGACGTTAAGAATATTAAGGTTTGGTTCAAAAGACTTATGATAGGTAAACGGATTAAAATATAAAGAACGTATAATACAAAACAGTAACTAAGCTATCTACGCTTTATGTATTAAAATTCTGAGCTACTATAATCAAAATAATATAAAGATACCTTGTGCATGTCAATAAAAATACGAAAAAATAATCAAGAGGTGTTACACGAGTCAGAAAAAATAAAATTAAAGGAAATATTTAGGGAACAGTCTGAGGTTGCGTTTCTCCAAAAATTATAATGATACCGTCTAAGGTAGTTTGGATCTATTATGAGTAGAATGAATAGTCGCATAGGTTAACGAGAGATTCTAATTGAATGCTCAAGCGAGTATCTGAAAAATCGCAGTAAATATGGCTTATCACCATCAAAAACAATGTTAATCATTGAACGCGTCTTGAGTAAAGTATTTAATATTGAGAACAGAGTTATAAGGTCCATACACCCAGCAACATAATTCATAATATGACAGGTTTGTATTCGTTGAAATTTATGTTTTTAATAACATTTTATGAACAATTATCGTTTTCATTACAAGATATTTAAATAAACCCATGAAAACAGATAATAATTATGATTATAACACGTGCTGCTAATAAACCGTAGACGGAATTGCTGATGAAAAGATTGTATTATTAGTGTATTAGTATTAGTGTATTAGTATTAGTGTCACGAAATCTACATATTTGTTCATTCAATACTAAATGAATGGTCGATTTTATTCTTTAGCTTCAACACACCTGAGTTATCGAGTTATAAAGAATGATTATGCGGACAGCCTTGTGATGCCTTATAACTAAATTAATAAAAAAATAAATGTTACGAACGAAGAGAATCGAATGTACCCATTTTTTTTTTAAGTTAATTACTTAAGTAAATTAAAAATAAACTTAGTTTTTCGGTTATCCATATGCCATTAAGAGAATTACATTTTTTTGTGAAGTCTGATTATTTTGACATATGTAGACTAAATAACGTATTAGACAGTTACTTATTCTTTCTTAGGTTTGTTAATAACAAGAGATATCTTACATTGATAAGGCAACTGGCCATCGAGAGTTGGTCGTTGGGGGTGGTTGTTGCGGTAAGGTTAGCCAAACATGTCTGCATTGCTGTGAGAGGTATTGCCGAGGTGCTGTTGACAGCCTGTCCAGTGCTGGCGAAGCTGGTGACGTTGTTTTGAGCTTGGACGACCTTGTCCTGGATGCACTTGGCCGCAGATTGGAGGACCAGAGGAGGAGATGACAATGTGACAATGGTCTGGTTCAGGCACTTAGCTAGGGGGTTGTCCGTTGCGAGCCTTTTAATGGTCGTGTCGATCTCGGAGATAAGCTGATACGGTCAATGAAAAATAAATAAAAAATAAATTTTAAAATGTGAGACTTAAATTATTATCAAAGATTTTGTTTTAAATTCTCATGTAATATAAGATACTTTACATTACAGAATATGCAAGTTATAATAATGGCTTATAGCAGAAAAAATCACAAAAATGTAATTGAAACAATTCAATGGATTAAAAAAAATATTTTATTGAAAATTTCTACGTTATACGAGTGATAATATGGATAACATCAATTTTAATTCAAAAACGTCTAAGTGATCGCTTACATTTTAAGAAGCGTCAAATGTTTGATAATTTTAAAATATAATAATAATTTATAATACTGAAATAAATATCGTAAAATGATAGCGATAATGTAAAATGTTATACTTTACTTCAGAAGTTTTGTACGACATGACACGGTTTCCAGTACATTATGCACATGAAAAACACTTCAAAAATCTAGCATGACAATCTCACGCCTCTCGAAACATTATAAATCTCTCCCTCGCGAAAAATCAAAATTGCAACTCACGAGTTTGGTGGCATTGCTGACTTGTTCCCCAGCCTTCAGCAGGGCGGCAGAGGCTGTTTGCGTCAAGTTGCCCACTTGTGACGTTATGTTCCTGACCGCGTCCTGTAGGGGTGAGACGACCGATACTTGGAAGGCTTCCAAAGTAGTGGAGCCGGTCTGGCTGGCCACACCCAGCGGCCCGGCCTTCATAGCATCGGTGAGGTTCCCGAGCGAGCTTTTCACCGATTCCAAAAGCCCAAAGCTTGACGAGTTGCCAAAAGGTAGCATTTGCGTCGTATTCGACAGATTATTGAATGCCGATTGCAAATCAGCGGGAATCGGCAGAGACGTAAGATTACCGGGAATCAAGCTGGACAAAATAGACGGAATCGCTGAAGCATTTGTCAAATTAGTGAGCGGGTTAAGCAAGGAGGAAAGCGTATTATTACTCAGAATATTTGTTGCATTTCCAAGCAAGTTTGTAGCGTTTCCAGGTAGCAAATTTGTGATTGAACTTAGCGATGACGTACTATTGGCGATACTTGTGATTGTTTGATTCAAAGTGTTAGTTATAGGAGTGAGTAAGTTAGTGGCATTAGTAATTTGAGGTACAATATTTGTAATATTAGGTATTAACGAAGGTATTTGTGTGGAGTTGCTGAAGACGTTAGTAATTGCGGCAGTTAGAGCTGATGTGTTGGTCAGAAGACTCGTAGGTACTGGAGTTGGTATCATTGGTAATATTCCTGGTTGAGACGCTGCATTCAACATGTTTGTGAAGAATGAACAACTGGAGCACTGAAGTAACAAATTTTATAATTAGACTTAATCAATAAAATTCATAAATGTTCATATTTAAAGCACTTTAAAAATATTCTAACATTTGGTTTTACCTTAAAAGCACAACTAAATAACAACGTTATGAGGTTAGATATCTTCATTTTGTCTGACAACTCGTTGATTCAATATTAAACTGGCCACTTACATGAAGTTACAACATGTTAAATATAAAATAAATGTTTTTCTTTTATGAACAAGGTACGTCACGCTAGTTTTTATTTTTCGGTTATTTTAACAGTTGGCGTATGAGAGTAGTCATGCCAAATTATAACCAAATATTTGTTCCGGTTGTTTGTATACGAGTACGCGATACATTGTACGCAATTCATTTACCAATTTTCAGCCACTGCCATTCAAGTTAACAGCTTTATTAGTACTGAATTAGATCACAAAATTGAAACATATTTTCACGTGGGTCTTTAAAAAAATTAATTCATAATATTCACTCATCTTATCTGAATTAATTGAACCATTAAAAATAACTTTCGTTGAATATTTCAGAGATTATTGTAAAAAGAATGGCCGGTCAATTTTGCTAGGTTCTATGGTAGAGTACTACTCCGCTATTAGTAAAATTAATATAAATTATATAAATATATTCGCTCATACATTTTATCGTTTGAAGATATTATTTCCGACGGTTACATTGCCTGAAATTCCTGAAAATTCCGCTTTCAGGCGAATGTTCCCGCTGTAATAATATCTGACCGCCTCGACGACTCGTCTTTTTACTATCTTCTACTTCCGGATGATTTCTTCGGAGGCCAGGATAACGACAATAATCTGCTTTAACTGCTTTGTACGACTTAAACTACTTTCAGACTAACACGGGCAGCGTCTTACTTGTACAATCTTATATTCCTGTATATCCATTTATGTTTGTAATATTAACATTTTTCAAATTTTAATCGAAGTAAATTGAAAAGAAAACGCTCATTTTTATACAAAAAAAAACATAAAGAAGAATAAAAAAATGACACCTAAAACTATAAAAAATCGTAATTCATATAAATTCATAAATACATTATATGTATATATTTTCCGATGACGCTCTAGGTTTGATAGCCCGCGGGGTTGAAATAAGAGAGTTGTAGTATATAAAGCACATTTCAGAATTTGTTTATGAAATCGGACTATCCCGAGACCTGCAGTATTCAATTGCAAGGAGCGACTCAATCCATTAATTAAATAATAAGGAATAATTAAATTATAATTAGGATTTATCATCAGAAGTAAGTAATATTACTTTTAATTTCACAGTATGTATTTTTACTGAAAAATCATAGCCCTTTTTCACTAAGAATTAGTTTGTAATTTAAAACAAAAACGAAATTTCTTTTGCAATTACACAAAAAATCTATTTTGATAATTCGCTGACAGTGTTGACACACCCTCACAACTTTATGATTCCTAGAGACAAATAACATAAAATAATTTATTACCAGAAATAATATGTGCACGCTAGACTTGATAGTTAATAAGTTAACCGCAAGCTAATAATATCTGTAAGGAAACGATATTTACAATGTTCAATCTATTTCAAACATTTTATTTAGATTCGTAAATTTTCTCTACTCTCCTACTAAAAACTGGTTCAAGAGAAAAAAAGATTTAAGGTCACATTTTATTCAAATTCACGAACTTCGTTGTGAAAGTCAATCATGCTACAAAAGTAAAAATTACAATTAAATGATATTAAGGAATATAACCAAAATGTGGGGGTGTTTCAGCTCATTTTCTTTTGTAGAAAATTAATTAATATCTATGTTAAAAAAACCCATACAAAATATCACGTAACATAAACATCGGAGTAAATTGTATTTAAGAAAGTAGACAAAAATTTCCATTATTTTAATTTTTGTTATTATTATTATTAATTATTTTGTAAATAATATCAGCTTTGAACGTCACGTAATTTAGCTGGTAAAAATATATTGAATTAAGAATATAAATATATATTTTTATGTATTCTGATATTTACAGGTTGGGTTCTACAGCTTTAGATACCTGTACATAAGTATCGCAGTCCACTTTCGATTCAGTTAGCGACATAGATTTTCGATGTCTACATTACAAGCTCAAACTATGCCTTTTGATTCCGTTTTTGTAGTATGCAATAGTTTAAAATACCTTAAAAAGTGTATAAATAATTTAGCATAAACGATTTCATTAAAAATAGTTCGTGTTTTTTGCTAATTTATAATAAAATCAATAATGAACAATAAAACTGTTCAAATTTAATCGTTAAAAAAATCGGTTCGATAATGTTTTGTTATGTTTAGTCATGAAATGATATATAAGGTGAGTTGCAAGTAAGAGTTTATTTAATGTTGGTTAAGTAATTTTACCTCTGTATGGCAAGATATTTTTGTAGCTGAAAAAAAACACACTTTCATGCATCATCTTTCATCCCTTGGGCATTAAGTAATAAGTAAAACTTGTCAAACTAAATAATTTAGTATAAAAACACGGTAACATATATTAAACTTATGAAATAGAAAAATGTAATCATTGATGGAATATAAAATTCTTTACAAATAAACAGCGTATTCAAAATCATAAGTATAAAAGGAAATTTGAGAATGTGTTATGTGGCCTAGACATCAATATGTCGAGGGCTTGTGGTTGGAGGAAGAGCATCTTACTTGTTGTAGAGGACAATGTCTGGTCTCCAGATGTGATCGGAGGGCACATGGAGCATATGGACGCCACCGTACTCCTTAGGCTCCCACCGTAGCTTGTAGTCGTACCAGGACTGCTCAACCCACAAATTTGTGGTCATGATCTGATTTTTTAAATTCTGAAACAAAAATATTTCTTTTACAATTTTGTTTTTTTTTTATAAAAATCGTTTTTAATTTAAAAAAATGACGACATATATAGAATATTTACTACAAAATACTATTCCAGTCATGTAAATGGTGTCAGAGAATCATGTGGTTGGCACAAATTTATTGCGTCAATGCGATCGGAGAAAGTTCATAGTAGAAGATTTATGCTGAATTAAATGCGCCTTAAAAAAAATTGATACGCAATTGTACTATCCTGAGAGCAAAGTAGATTGCTTGAATAAAAAAATACTGTTTTCTCGAAAAAAAAATCATCTGATACATTGTTTGTAACATAAAAATATATTGCAGAGCTTAATCATAAAATACACTAAGCATAATTTTGTTTTATTCTATTGATTACAAAAAAAATGATTTACGTGATTCTTTCAATGTGAAAGTGAATGTGAATCGTTACAAGAAAAAATAAAATGCACAGAAATAAATCGTTAGATCTCACCTAAACATTTTTGATGCTCATATTTGAACCATTAGTTATTTATCAGCTCTAAGTGAATCATTTATTTTTTAAAAGATAGCGATATTTCAATTTCGATTTTAAATTTAGCGCAGTGAAAAAAAAATACGAGAGATTTCCAATATTGAAGCGAAACTTTCGCGGAAAAAACGGAAGAGGTAGTGAAGATAAAAATAATAAAAATATATATGATACAATTTCACAGCTCACCTACAGATTGCAAAGCTAAAAAGTACCGTTAAAATTGCTTATTTTTCCTTTCAGAAAATAAAATGTTTTCTTTATTAATTTCAATTCGCATTTCACAACTTTTTTACTGATATCCTCGTATGTAAATTTTATTTAGTTGTGAGAATAGCTCAACAGTTAAAGCGTTTGCTTGGCAAGCCACATGTCATGGGTTCGATTCGCGACGGAGATTGATAAAAAAGTTTTTTAATCGATTTATGAGCTCTAAAATACTCCTGGTTGGTGTGAATTTGATCCCTCATCCGTCAAATGACAGTCTTAGCCTATTAATTAAATTGGGTGGTAGACAAAGGTCGTCCGTGAAGAGCTCCAATTCATAGTAAATTCCTGTAATAATAAGGATGATGCGAGAATGTCGGGCTGTTGTCTATGATGTTGGCGGATCAACACCGTATATGTAACATGGTAAGCGTCATAGAATCCACAGATGAGACTTCAGCATCACTATCACCATCTGTCGGTATTCTTCTGTATGTGCTAACATATTTTTTTTAAATACAATAAAATAAGTTATGAATTGAATTTTCGATTGTATTCTTATTTATTTAAAGCGAAATCTTAAGCAATAATAATAAAAAAATCGACTCCATTAATACATTTCACTTAACCAACAGACATTAAATTTAAAAATTACTTAAGTAAATAACAAAGTTGTCAACCCTCAAGAAGACACGTGCAATGGCGGTCGAAATATTGGATCGAAACAATTCGCCACACACGCCTAAGCCCAAAAGCCACAATACCAATTACTTAAGTATGGATATTTTTAAAATTATTTATTAGAATATTATTTTATTATTTCAATATTCTAATCATATAAGCAATTAAATAACGAACCATTTTGCCCAGGTAATTATACCGCTCGGCCACCGGCCGATTTCTTCCACCTGAGATGACTCGTCTCTGATCTTCTATATAAGTTATCATCGTATGATAGATGTCGCTATAGTATATATTCAAAGTATGTATATTTTTATTTTTTTATTATTCAATCAGAATGCATTTATTCACAAGCTTAATATTGATGACATTTTTCATCTATCATACGATGATAACTTATATAGAAGATCAGAGACGAGTCATCTCAGGTGGAAGAAATCGGCCGGTGGCCGAGCGGTATAATTACCTGGGCAAAAATGTTGGTTCCAAAGGTCCGCGGTTCGCATCCCGCTTCCGCCGATATTCTTTCTGAATGAATTGACTCGATTAAGGATTTTTATGTATAGTATATGTATATTTAATTGCTTATAATTACTTAAGTATTTTCGAATACGTCTTAGACGAAAAAAAAGAGGAGGATCGTCGATTGCGAGAACTGTTTTGCGATTAATTCGTGGTTCCCTTTCCTTTCTCCATACTTTCTTCAAACTTGGGTATTCTTTTCCAGTAAATTATCGTCGGCATTATTATTAATAGTTTCTCAACTTTACCGAAGCCGAGAAAAAAGTTTCCACTGATGCTTCGAAATAACAGTAGAAGCTGCAGGATTCCAGCATGGCTTTCAAAAGTTTCAGTTACCCGATTGCGGGGAGTTAACTTGTACTAGATCAGTAGCGTAGCTATGTATACGGTTTAGCGTTCATTTAATCTTGGACAAGCGAATCCTAAGACTACTTATTCCCGAGTTCTTTTTTTTACAAATATGTATAAATCTGGTTAGTATGAAACCATATGAATCGTAAAAAACCTGTTTTATTAAATTTCACGTATACACAATTTCCTGGGAACGTCTGGGGCATCATTTATTTCTATGTGTGAAATATCTGGGACTCACAGCAATACTTGATCAAAACAAAGTGCCAGCTTTAGTGCGTCTGTATTGTGCCTATTCTTCTTTCATCATCATCAGCCTGTATCAGTCCACTGCTGATCGTAAGCCTTCCGTATGTGTCTCCATCCTCTTCGATCTTTTGCCTTCTGCATCCAGATCATTCCCACTATTCTTCTTATGCTCCTTCAGTCTTTGCAGGGAGTCGGCCAATGCTTCGTTGGCCAGTTTTTTGGGCGTCACTTCTTTTCTTCCCCATCGACCATCGTCTATTTGACAGATATGTTCTGCCTATTATTCTTTACGGCTATGAATCTTGGCATCTCACCAAGAGCCAATGCAGCCGTATAATAGAATTCGAGAGCATATGCATGCGTAGAATACTGAGGGTACGATGGTTTTACTTTGTGAGAAATGAGGATGCGAGAGAGTGGAAAAGGCAGTCTTCCATACAACGATCAATCAAGAGACGAAGGTGGACCTGGCTGGGATATATATTCTGAGAATTCCGCAGGAGATCATGAACTATAGCTGCCTTTTTTCAAGTTCACCTTTCCAGCAATGCCAATTGTCATATAATCTACATAGATTTCAACGTTACTTTGTTACTTTTATGTATGTGTGTACTTTAAATAAAATATAAATCGGAGGAAATAGTTCACCTCATACGGATCAATCCATAAGTCATATTTCTCTTTAGTCTCAAGATATTAATGTTAGTTACGCCACTGGGAGCAGAGTTATAAAACTTATATCCTTCACTACACCGTCTGCTGGGCAGAGCAGCCAGGGGCTATTTTTATGTCTTAATCAAAAGTAATTAACTTTTGCCCGACTATTATATCGGTCACCGCTGCGAGAATATTCTCTTCATTTACAAAAGCAAAAAATAGCGTTCAATTAAATTGTATTGGCTTTTTTTTGAAAAGTATCATACAGCATTAATAATATTTCTTGTTATCAAGAATATTCAGTTGAAAAATTTTTGCAACGAAATTCGTTTTTAAAATTAACGGTCAGTAAATGATAATTTATTTATATCATTTTTCTCTGTGTTTTTAAAAAATATTTAAAATTATGCTTCATTAAAATATTACATTGTTCGATTAAGTGTTTGACTAACTATTTTCACAGAATTTAATTTATCAAATGTGAGCATTTTTTGCAATTAAGAGTACACAAAAATATAAATTTAACCTATTGTAGGGGTCTTATCTACGAGTATATTTTGACAATATATTACGTTCTATGATGTTCAACTATGAAATTTGAAGTTTGTTTTTATTAAGATGTGTGATGTTTCTTTAAAAATCATTTATAAGTATGTGTATTTTAAGTACGGCGGAGCTTTGGGAGGCAAAGCTGACATGGGATGAGGCGAGGACCATGGTGGTGTCAGAGATTATAGTGGCAGTTATTGACGACCAAATGCTCCACTAAGAACGGATGCAAAAGTGATGAATCTACTTATTCTTGATCGACTAATATCCTTTTACGATTGTTTCAAGGATAAATTGCATAATTGGTATGATACAAATGTTTCACTGTAGATTAAATTGCTGATTATATTATTATGGTAATAGTAATATGCAGGGGATAAGGTAAAAAAGGAGTACTCGTGAAATATAAGTATGCAATGATTATAAAACAATGTGAAACGAAATAATAATAAAAAAATGTGACTTATATTCCACAAGTTAGCGAAGTTCACCGAGAATTTTGATTAAATTTTGCGATGATATTACTGCAAGTAAAAAAGAACAAAAGTAAACATTCCTGAGAAAAAAACCTCCGTCAGCGCATTTTTAATATTCCAGGCAAAGTAAGAGTCAAGATATCGCAATTACTTTAGTCTCGTTTAACCTAGCATTTACTTGTCATGAAACACCAACAATAAAGCAAAAACGAGGAAAGTATCCCCATATATTCCTTTAAATTTTTAATTGTAAGAACGCTGGTTTTTAAGCAGAATTAATAGTTATGAAAGCCCAAGAGTGACTACTGAATACCAAATAATCATTGAAAATTTAACTACAAAGTAAATTTAGAAATAGAACGATCATTATTTTTTAAATATTGCATATATTTATTTGACTATAAACTCCGTTGAAATTGGTGGCTGTCAGGAATGAAGACCATAGTAACAAATAAATATTTTACTCTTTGTAAGTAATTCGTAATTGAACATTGTTATCAGTTTTTAATGTGATATGAGCTCACTCTATGCCAAACACTCTCAGACGGGAAGGAATGATCGTGTAGATTATATGACGATTGCCATTTTGAGGATGCCGGTGTCATGAGATATTTGTTTTGTAGTTTTACCGGTCACACATCCAACAACACTTATGAATTTATTACAAATAACAGCGATATTATCTTTCAAAGAACTCACATAAATTCATTTACGACTTACAAAACATTTTTTTTACCACCAATTTTGATAAATCACCATCAGCATATGTTCATTCATTGCTTGACGAAGACTTCAGCATGAATATCAATCCATCTCGATTTGGTTTTCTTAACCACTATTATTCTGCAACTTCATTTTTTCAGTCCATATTTGTTAGTTAGGTAATAACTCATTAACTTACTTCCCTATTGACAGTTATTTCTTTGGCAATATTCTTGCCTAATATGGCATTATAATACATATATTGGGTATGGCGTATTTAAGAATTCAATAATTTATGATTAGGGGTGTGAAAGTTTATTGAAAGACCAATGAGCTACATCCTGTAATATCTAATTTATCATTACGGGGTCTCGAATTCCCCGTTTGTATTTAAATTGTTGAGGCAGCAATAAAGTACCTGAGATGTAATCGCCTCGCCATTACTGCAGACATGAAGGTACTCAGTAAACTTTAAGCGAGTAATTTATGTTTTTCTACAGTTGCAACGACTTTTCGCAAGCATTTTAAAGGAAATCGCACGACACTAAGTTACCACACAAAGTGGCAAAGATTATAAAAGCTGTCTGTCTCTTAAAGTAATGGTAAACTTTGCCATATTTACTCTTTAATGGATTTGAAGGATTTGTATTTTAGAATACTGTTAAAAATAACAATAATAAGTAAATTATCATTTTAATAATTACACATCCATTCCCCTAACTGGACCATGCTGTCGTCACAAAGCCGACACAAGGTGTCGACAAAATATGATAAGCTCTGTCAGCCACTATGATCCTAGCTTTATCTCATAAATATTGGTAAACGGGGTGTCAGCTGACCTACTACTGATGACGCCAGTAAATTATCAAAAAAAAAAGGTAAATGTGAAAATTACAGGATCGCAAATAATAATAAAATACATGGAAAATTAGCACCCAGAAGTGTACTGTATGAATAATGACTTACGTAAATTAAAATAATATTTTTCATAGAACTATATATTTCTTTCAGTAATAATCTTGAGTTTATTAACTGAGAATGAAGAAATCGCATTATTAATTTAATTTGAATTAAATTAATAGTTTAAAAATAACATGTATTTAAAATAAGTTTTATTTTACATTTATTTTTTATGAATCATTGTCTTATATACACTGAAGAATAAAATTATATAGGAGTATTTTGGTCATTTTTGTGTGCTATTTTAGACAGCTTCAGTGTCGTTAAAAATCACTGAGCTGGAATGATCTCCAAAGTGGAGAGTTGTTTTGTTTGCTTTTTTTGGATAAGAAACATTTTCCAAACAGTGAAATGAATTAATTGAACTGAAATGGTGGCGCGTGGGGGCGGCTCCCGCATTCATTATGCAGCCGATGGGGGCGCTGATGGCGGAGGCTCTGGGGCGGAGGCACGTCAGCTGCCGGCCGCCCTTGATTTACGACCTACCGGTGCGACTAAACCACTCACCCACTCGATACGATATTCATCTATTGCACAAAAAATGATACCATTCAATGATACTCGAAGTATGAAATCTGATTTATTTAAAACCAAAATTATTCTGCAGGCTGAAGAAATTTTCATTTTTGTATTATTTTTAATTCAAAAAGTCTGTAATGGTACACAAAATATATTTGTTTCAGTTGATAAGGTATTTAATGTTATAAGGGGCGGAGCAAAGGCATACGGAGTTGACATGGTATAAGGCGAGGATCAAGGCGGCTGACAGAGCTTTATGGTGGCGGCTCGTGATGTCCATATGATCCAGCTTAGGGAGTAGACATTGATTAATGAACTGATTGAATGACGAGGCCCGATAAGGTGTTTAAATTCAAATAATTGGGTATCAATATATCTTGCCATGGTGATTTTTACATTTTAGTTATGAAAAACAACTAACAAATTGATATATACATACAAATCTACAGCAAATTTCATCTCCATTTACATTTCTCTCGTCGTAGTTTAGGAGAAAGAGAAACGGTAGACGCTGGCATTCGATCCACGAACTTTGCATTTTTGTTCTATTCGGCGCTAGTCCATTGACCATCCCAGCGACTGTCTTTTCTTTTTTCTCTTCGATATTGACGACAAAAATGACATTGGAGATGATAAATATTTTCTGAGATCTGTATGTGTACATCAATTTGGTAAAGTAATTTGGTTTAGATCTTGAATTATCTATCAAGTTGTAGTTTATTGTTTTTTTTTTTAAATCTAAGAAAAATTTAATGCGGAAATCTACTAAGGCGGCATAACAAACGTGACAGCGATGACAACCTTTAAGAAACTTGTGTTCTCTTCATGCCTCAGGAGAGCTAAAACTCCAATCTTCCTGGGATCTTGCCGAATGATACAAAACGTACTCAACGATGCTAAAGAATACGGAGTTGGTATTCATGGAAGATTAATTACAGGAATAGTGTTAATTTGCAGAATAAAGAGTTTATTTAATACTTTTTTCTTATGAGTGTCAATTTCTTTTCATTGCTTAAAAATAAAAATATTATTGTTAGTCATCATTGTAATATTCTGTAAGATATCTCATCCGTAGCTCTGCCAATAACATTATTTTATTGTCTTTATGTGCCATAGAAAGTACAAAAGGATGAACCTTCACACCCCAGTCGCTTCTTTTAATCTCAGATAAATATCAGCGCATCGAGCAGTTTTCAATAAAACTACCAGAATACTGCACAGTAAGCCAGTCTCTATAATAAATCAAAGAAAATTGAGAAATGATGGATTTAATATTTAGTATGATTTATATGGAGTGAATCTTTCTTCTTTTCCGGTCTCTTTTTTACTCACAATACAGATTTTGAGTCTATTTACTGTTCATTTGTTTTGGAAATTCTATATATAGTTATTATTAAGATAATACGCACATTTTTTCACTAGATTTGGTATTTATTGCATGTTATTGTATAGAAACCTGCATATTTCTGATTAACTCGATGCAATCGTTGCCCGGAAAGGAGTTTATAGCTAAAGCGCATATAATTCTCTTTGTGGTGTGAGAAGAAGCACGCCATACAAAAAGTCCGCGAGCTAATGAGGTCTGGGTGTAGAGGTAATGATGCGTGTCTATGGTAAAATTCCCTTGAAACTGAAAAATTGAAGTTTAATTGGCTGGGCGTACTTGACATTTTTTACAGCGAAATAATAAGCATTTCCGAATAATACAGAACGAAAGATATAATAAAATGGTAATGAGCGTGCCGTGTTATACAATGAATAGAAAAATTGTTGTGGAATTCTTGAACATTAAAAACAAGTTTTCTTAAATTGCAAAGAATGCATGATATCATTTAGTATTATGTTTTTTTTTTAGCCAGAAGAGACTATCAATTATGATTTTTAAATATTGTTTGCGGTAACTGGAAGTAAAGAATCGTAAGGCTAATCAATGTTTTGACTGGGGTTTTAAAGGCTAGTATATTAATTTTTATATGATCGTATACTAGGTTTTGAATAAATAACATACAAAACAACGTGTTTATACAATGGATGAATGACGCCTTTAGCAAATTATATGAAAAAAAATATAGATGTAAATGTTTATTTTTACGTCGAGTACGAGTAGTTGTAGGTTCGAATCTCTTCAATAGACAAACACAATATAAAAATCGATGATAGATATCGTATGTATACAAAATAGTTTTATACATAGTCATAAATCACTAAATGTTTGGAGGTATATAAAATATCATAATTAAAAGTGTATTTTTCTAAATATTTTTTCTGTAAATGAGTTTTTTGTTCATTTAAATATAATAAACATAATAATATCATATACATTTCAAAACTAATTTCTATTTCCCATTTTAAAAACTTCCACTAAAAACATATGAATAATTGAAACAAAATGTTTCTAGAACATGCCTGAAGTTCGAATGAAAATCATACCTTTTTCGATTTTATTATTTCAAATGGCGAATTCAACGATTCTCGTTCATATATCAAAAAGCATGCATAGCGCACATAATATGTATGGTACTCGTAAATATTAAAATGAAATAAAAAAACACACACTAAATATTATCTCTGCCATATATGCGCTAAAAATTAAACCTAAAAACATTTTGCAGGAGAATATCAATCAACGGTGATAGATATTTAATTTAAAGATTCGATGACGCTTGCCATTTTGAAAATGGCTAAGCGCAGTGAGCGGTGTTTTTTCACCAATGTAACAAGACAATAGGTTATCAAAAAAATGATCAATTTGTACTGGATTCTCGGTATGACGTTTGGCCATCACTACTCTTGATTAATGACTATAACAAGATTTTATGTAGTTTTGTATTTAGTATTACGCATATTTTTTAAAAGAGAATATGTTTATAATGATATATTTATTTTTAAAGAAGAGAAAAAATTTAAAATACATTTATGTCGTTTAGCAGCATCGTCAAATAAACTCAGATATTAAATGCATTATCTGCTCCAGAGTTAATAACTTTATTTAAATAAATTTAGCAAGTGTACATGTTAATTGAATTAAATAAATTATATTTACTTGAATCAGGAGACATATTAATTATCAATGTGTAAATATGTGCTAAAAATTGCTGAAATTAAGTACAATATATTCTAATAGTTATTTCCTTCAAACATGTGAAGCAATAAAAGTTATAGTAAATTTATATGACAATTATTTAGGTATGTATATATTACACAGAGACCTTGATATGTTTTCTTGAGTATAAATAAACGTATTTTTAAATAACAATTTAAAGCTTATTTTATATTTATTAAGTTTGATACAATCTCAATCAGAATCGCATATTCCTATTATAATACTCACGGAAGTACTTGTAGTTTAAAAAAGGCAAAAAAAAAACATTAGTTCACGTCTGAAATGCATTACACCCGGGTAGATGCCGCGAATCCGTTAGCTCAGGGAATCGACCGCCCGCCGCCTGTGCAGGACTGGCAAGCTCCAGGCATTAAGTCCGGCTGGCTGGCGGATTACGGTCTGTCCGGCTGAATTTGCGTGCAAAGTTTTTTCATCCAA
The DNA here is from genome assembly GCA_022606575.1 of Glossosoma conforme. Lineage (NCBI taxonomy): Eukaryota > Metazoa > Arthropoda > Insecta > Trichoptera > Glossosomatidae > Glossosoma > Glossosoma conforme. The sequence goes on along the minus strand of JAGTXR010000100.1, from coordinate 2,798,657 downwards.
CTTCTGTCCGTGGCAGGTTTTCGCCCAAGCTTGCACACTTTACTATTCCGCAGACGTTGTTTATAAAACGAATTTTTACCATTCTGCGCGTTAATTTGGAGCGGTAAGCTAATCACTAGACCTCCTTGCGAATATACATAACACACTCTCAAAACAATGCACCTGGTGTTTATTATATGTTCTTAATTTTTTTCCGGAAGAAAACATAAGCCCAGCTGCCTTTTTTGCAAGTAATCAGGTTCGCTATCACAGAAAACTGTGATAAAGAATATTTTTTGGTAGATATTTAGGATATGAAGCCTGTTTTTATCTACTAATTAAAACTCCTTAAATGTCAGTTGGATGCAGATTTTGGTAGCCGTAAGCCTAATAATAGAAGTAGATTCAATAAACATAAATAAAAACATCATTATTATAATTTTATAAATAATGCATTTAAATTAATATATATATATAATCGTGTCGGAAACAACAGGGTCAGATCCTGTCTGCCCAGAAGTGGGCGACGTCGATGGCGTTACTTCTGGCCATCATCAGGTCTTCCTGGGTGCAGCCACTCGGGCACAGCGCACAAATTAATTAAATATTAAGTTAAAATCATTAAGTGACTTTTATTATTGACTATGTACATATAAAGAGTAAGAGAGCTATTTGTTAAAAAGCACTTTTATTAGGATTACGAGTCAAAGGACTAGGATGATAATAAATTAATTTGCAAAATATATTTCACATGTAATGGTGGAATGAGAGTGTGCTAATATTTAGTATTAGTTATTCTGCACGGTTGTACATCTGTGCCAATAACGTAACAGACTTTCCCTGTCTCATAATGTACAATTTCACCTGTAATCAAGTATACTTTTAAAATTGAGAGTAATTGCAATAGTTTAAACTTTCTTTCTTCACATTCGCTTAGTTTTTTTTAACAGATGTCATGCAATTATTATCTTATTTCGCTGCATATTTACATAAAAATTCGACACTTATAATTAGTAAAGTGTAGTGTCGAATTTTTACCAAAGATAGCCACTTTTCACTTCAGTAGACTTTTTTATATAACGTTACTTTTTACTGTATGTCGGGCCGTTAATTGTTGCGGTCTGGCTGCTAGAAAGTGCATTCGCAACTTAGTAACTGGACGTCCGGGACAAACTAGAACACAGCTTTTTTGCACCTTGCAGAGAACACGTTGAAATGGATTAATATCCACCGCCGCGAGGCGCAGCTTTATTTTCAAGCTGCTATTTAAAACGCTTAAATCCAGTTTAAAACAGAAAAAGTTGTAATTAGAAACAAGAAAAAACAACTTTAATTCTCGGAAACAAAATAATACACTGTAAGCAAAGTTACTTCCGCACTCACCAAAAAGATTTTGATATAAACAAAAAACTTTTATCGCAACATTTAAACGTTTAATTGCAAAATAATTCAAAGCTGTTAAAAATATTTAAATAAATACTACCTTTATTAAATAATGCATTCAAAATATATCTAAACTACATTCAATTGATTACTACTACAGCAACCTTATCGTAGAGTGTTGGTCTTTGAGCGTGACAGTTACGGTCTATGCACCGCGGGGATCTCCCGGCCGCAGGCGGTAACAATCGATTACTCTTAATTGCTGAGACTCGAACGATCGTCCCACGAGTGATTATCGAATCGTGCTAACTTTATTACACACTCGAATCGGATATGGCTTATACCATACGATCCATGTCATGCGATTCATGCTGTTCTGATTCATAGTGTTTGATTCCTACGGTCACGAACTTGCACCATGGATTGTTTAACCCACCGTGAGGCCAGAGTAAACAGTTGTTAGTGTACAAGCTATGAACACTACGGTCAGGCAATTAGAAGTGTGGCGTTCGTGACTGAGCAAAAGAAGACTAAAACTAATTTTATACGTGGAACATTGTTGCAAAATTTTTCATATTTTAAATAAAAGTATTTATTAAACGTCTTTATGTACTCATACATAAACATCCATTTTTTTAGTATTAAATATATATGGCCATAAGCCACATTTATTAAGCCTTCGAAGAAGATGTGAATAAATTTTCAAAAATCTCATAAAATTAATACTAAATAGATAGGATGATTATAATGATAGTTCATTTAATTTGATTTGGTTAATACGTCCGATTTTTGGTGGAATTAAAATAAAAAGGTTTATCAAAGTAATGGAGGTAAAGCGTAACTTGAAAATTAAGGCAGTGCAAAAGTTTTTCTAAGATTAATAGCGAAGCTGAATAGAGAGAAAGTCTTCTTTTTAGCTTGGACTCTCTTTCTCCGTTTTCAAAAGACTCTTGAAACTTAGTTTCTACAGATATTGTAGCAAGAGATGAATATGGAAAGCAAAAGTAAAAAACATATTTACTATCAATAATAAATAAATCAATTAGTTTATACAGTTGTATTGTTTTCCAGCTGTCATAATCATCATCATCATCAGCCTGTATTTGTCGACTGTTGAACGTAAGCCTCCCACATAAGTCTCCATTCTTTTCGATCCTCTGCCTTCCGCATCCAGGCCACTCCCTCTATTATTCTTATGTCGTCAGTCCATCTTGTGGGAAGTCAGCCAATGCTTCGTTTGCCAGTTCTTTGGCACCACTCCAATTCTTTTATTCCCCATCGACCGTCATCCCTTCGACAGAAATGTCCTGCCCATTGCCGCTTGAGTGTGCCTATTCGTTGGGTAGCTTTCACTACTTGAGTTCGTCTGCGTAATATCATAATACTTAATGCAGCAACATAAATCTTGTATTCTTTATACTATGAAATTACATAATGTATTTTGTTCCATAATTTTTTCTATTATTACTGAAGCTTAATTTGTAAAAAAGGTTTTTTTTAATTTATTAATTTTGATTTTTTTATGAGTCCATATTTTTTCTATGAATTCGAAACATTTAAATTCTGGATATTTTTATGAAACTTGCAATTTAAAAATAATTCTTCATATACTCCTATGTTCCATCTCTCTTGTGCTTGTTATACTCGTATTTACAAGAAGTGAATGTTGTTTAGTTGGTTAAATTTGATGATTTTCGAAATATTTATTTGAAAATTGTACTGTAAATTTGGATTGGCAAGTACATGTTCCTCGTTAACTTTGCCTTTTATATTATCTGATTATATTTTTTCTCTATATTCTTTTCATACGTCTCATAATTCAGTGAAAAAAATTGAATTTATTATTCAAATTGCCTAACAATATTTGTTAATTAACTATGCTACATGCAAAATCGGTTACTAAAAATAAAACCAAATCATAAAAATCGTAACTAATTATTGTTTTTTTTAATAATACTTTCATTTTTCACAGTTATGATAATTATAAGATGATAAAGTGGTCAATGGCAAGGTGTCTAGAATCTTATAATTAAAAAAAAAGCAAAACGAAGGTATTCCAATGTTTGCGCATGCTCATGGATATTTTCTATAGCGAGACACTCTTGTATGTAGCTCTCCGTAGTGAAAGCTTTCGCCCATACAATATGTAAAACAATAACCGGGCAATAACAAAAAATCTCCAGCATTTCACATGCAGACGACTTTCAAATAAATGAGAAAACCCATGACTGGTGAAACTCTCGCTCGGCTTGCTGAACGAAAGCGCGCTACGTAACATGCGTATAATTGATTTATGTAAAAAAAAAAAGTTGTTTGATATAAATTTATATATAAAAAATTCTAAGCCTTAAACTTTATTTTTATTTAGATAACATTGTGGTATCTTTGTCATTTTGTCATATTTGAATTTTTTCACAATCAGTAATTCTTTGTGGTAAGTACAAGAATATAAATAAAATTAAAGATTATTACTTATTATTTGGCGTATTGTTTTTATTAAATTGTGAAATAGTTTAACAATTAAAATGTGGTGTATGATTCAAGATAATCTTTCATTTTAATTAAAAGTTTAATAGTCAAGTGTAAGTATTACTGGACACTACTTTCCACGAGTTTTTGTTGAGAAAAAATAAAAAAACTCCCGTATAGACATAACTTTGAAATCGATATAAAATATTTATCGCTTATATTTACATCTTTTTTGCTATTGCGTTCCCAATTTGGCATATATAATCAGCAGAAGCAATTACCAACAAACTTAAATTGCTCCCAAATTAAAAGATCAAGATTAATTAATTTGCATTACAAAGCTCTGAAGCAGTGTTCATTGATGTATATATCCGGAGGCATGAAAAATAGTACATGCTCTCTTGCAGCAATTTAGGGGAATATAGTCTATCACAACACATAAAAAACGAGTTGATATTTAACAATGAAATGTTATAACTAACATTTCTTATTTATTTATTTCAAAGAGGTTAAAACAAATATTTGTATGTTTAAAAATCTAGTAACTTTGGTACTGTGAGTATCACGCATAATTCCTCAAATCTGCGCCAGGCATCCGCGTTGTTCGCAGCCGGCTTAAGGCTTCACGGCCGAGTGGCGCGGAAATGACTCGGTAATAAATTTTCATGTTATTTCAGGTTTTAAAAGCTCCCCCCGCGGCTTGTTTTCATCTCGCGAAAGCTCCGGAAGACGAGCCCGGCGATCAAACGCGCCATTGTCGGCCCTTTGTCTCGCTCATTTGCCTGATTTCCGCGTAATCTGCAATAATACAAAACGAGCTGACCGTAAAATTGTAAGATCCACACTCAATGATTAAGCGGACCCACTTATACAACTTAAACTTTGCCGTTCGGTGATCCCTAAGTGTCACACACATTTAATTAAAAAAATTCAAATCTGATATATATCTTATAATTTGTAATATTTATCTAAATATTAATATCAACTCGATACAGCTGTTGCAGTCTGGTTCTGAAAATTCTCGATATGCAATCTTTCGTCTATTATTTTTATTCGTTCGTCTGACACGCATAATATTAGTTATTATATATGTTTTAGATTTAAGTAACACAAGACGCGGCGTTTTGTTTCTTTGCTTTTGACAGCCGCTACCTGTCATATGAGATTGGATAGTCCGCCAAATGGCCTATATGTGGTCTTTAGGGGCTGCGACTGTTACTGTACGGTCTGAGTCACTTTCTGTCCGGGTAGGAACACATAATTCATCGCTTGTGGCCCGGGCAGAATACCGTAGTTTGTCATTATTTTATTTCAAATTAATCATTATTTGTACAAGATCCTGTCATTTTCTTCATCTGAGCTATTTCTTTTTATATGTAAAAGAAAACGACTATGAAATGCGGAGTGCATTTTATACATTAAAACTGTAAAAAAGTGAATGTTAACACTGTTTGAGACCAATGAAAAAATTGATACCTGCACACGAGTCAATAGAGTACTCCAGTGTTCAGGCTTTGAGAAACCAGCATAAAATTTGAAAAAAATGTGATTAGTTAAATTGAAAGAGGAAAATGTATTAACTTCGCTCTTATAATCAATCATAAGAATGAAATGGGATAATTAGAATTTATTGTTATTACTTAAATATACATATACTAAACATAAAATTCTTTTTTCAACGCGTCAATCCAAGCACAAAAATAACGGCAGAAGCGGGATGCGAACCGCGGACCTTGGAAACCAAAATGCCCAGGTATTCATACCGCTCGGCGAATCGCGCCATTGCTATGCCGAGTGTTATTTTTGTGCTTGGATTGACGCGTTGAAAAAAGAATTTTATGTTTAGTATATGTATATTTAAGTAATAATAATATTGTAATATAGTCAATGATCTATAAAAGTAGATTAGAATATTGAAATAATAAAATAATATTCTAATAAAAATTAAGAAATTAATTAGAATTTATTGTGATTATGTGTGTGAGTTGAGAAATAAAACTTTTTTTTGCAAGAAATATGCAATAAAGTCGTCGTGTTGAAGTAAACATTAGAATATTGTACAAAGAACGGTCTTTAGCACTTAAATCCCAAATTCAAATACAATTTTCTATGCTGTAATAAGCTTATCTAGTAAATTAATACAAAAGTAATCTAGAAACCGTAATAATTCGTAAATAATTACGTTTGGGTACACATTATAGAGTGTAGACAATGAGGGTAATTTGGTTTAGCCACAGGCGTAAGGAGGTACTCAGCAAATGTTTCCTGAGTAAGAATAGCTTGTAATCTCATACAAATATATTAATATAATATATATCTATGATATTATCATACTATTAAAATAATACAATAATCTCATACCCTTTAGTATCAGACATCTAGCTAACTTGACTAAAATATATTTTGTTATACGAGTATGTTCTCAGTTGGTGTTTATTGCTTAAAAGTTCCCCCGCATACCTGTTCTCTAGTTGGAGCATCAGGATAATAAACACTCTTGTTGATTCCAGTCCCTCAAACTATTGCATTTCATCAACAAAAGCCTTAGATGCTATAAACTATTTGGTAAAATATGTTCTTAGAATGTAATTAATCTTGTGTTTCAAATTACGAAGGGATGCCACAAGCAGATATTAGGTGAAGATGTAATTTCTTAGTACGCCCAAAAGACTGGTCACTATTAAATCATTAATTTGACAATATTTATTAATAAATAGTTTTATTACTGAATTAACTACTTTTCTTAAACTTAAATGTTTTTATTTTTTAGATTAAATTACTATTTTTTCCTATCTGTTCTACAGTTAAAGAATATGCTCTATATCAGCTACTAAATTTAGTCAGTCATGAATTTCGTCATCGCCTTGTTTGTTACAGCATACATTTAATGTTTAGCTCCAGAACGACAAAAGTCTGAATTTGGAAAAAATCACGACGATTTATGTTGTCCTTCATTCTAGGATCCATAACATGTCATAATAAAAATATAACTTTCTATTAAATTCTTATAAATTAAATATTAAAAAAAAATAGAAAGAAAGAAAGTAGAAGAATTTGTTCAATAATAAATGTAGTATTTTCCGAATAGAAATCGCTTTTAATTTAATACAAATTATAGTATGTTGGAATAGCAGAGAACTGACCCATTTTCTCGTATCTCACATTTATTTCAGGTGGATAATCCTCCCTTTGCCATTCTCAGCGCCCTCTTCCAATCTGACTCACCTCTACCTCTTACACAAAACCTTAGTCTTTACGATGGTTGTGCCGTAAAATATTGTTTTCTTACCCGATCTTTAGCATTAGATATATTTTTTACCCAGATAGTTACATTATTATAAACTCACGGGGCAGTTAAGTGCCTTATCTTGGATTACTTACGAGTATATATCTATTCTTGAATTCTTTTATATATGTCGTATTCTTTTAAATAAGCTAACACAAACCAAGAACAATATTTATACTATATTATAAATTTAAATCAATTTAAATTAAAAAAATAATAAATTTTAAATATTTAGTTTTGATTCACATTTATTTTAACTGATTACATGTTTCGGCCTCCCTGGAGACCATCTTCATTAAAAAAAAACTAACCAAAAGAATATTATTTTTTAATTTTTTTTTTTAATTAAAATTAATTTAAACTTATAATAATGCAGTTTCACTAAATATTGTCACTTGCTAACTTTAATGTTATACTATATCAGACACATGCTGGTTTAACTTGATACAATACATTCGGAAAAAAATGCTTTATTTAATATGTTTACTACAAGTAAGTAAATACTCGTAAATGTTTTTTTTCTAATAACGTTCAATGTAGCAGTAAAAACTCCACCAATTGCGCTTCATCTTCTAATAAGTTATGCCAAATAATAAATTTCACGTTTGCAGTGTAAAATATGAAAAATCTAAGCTCTGTGGTGTATTGAATATAGGCAACCAAATTGTCTCTAATGAAGATTACCTGCAAATGTAAGCATCATTGATTTAGGTTAAATAATGTACAATTTCCTTCGTCACTAGGTGATATGTGTTGAACTAAAATGATGTTTGTACTCAGTTGTCAGTACATATTTAAGGCATTAATTCAAGCGAGTAGATAATAACGGCTCGGGAGTCAAGTTGATTTCCCGCCTTAGGATTGAGTAATACAATTTGGGTCGTTTGATTTCCCGATTGGTGTGAGTATGACTCGACACGGCGCGGAATTAATGTTTTATGGCGTGATTTTAGGTGAAAAAAAATAATGCGAAGTGATTTCTGCCACAGTTTTCAATTATTTATTTGAACCATTTGAGTAATCCTACGATTTATTTAAAAATTCCAATAAAAAATAATATACAGAAAAATATATATTTGACATAGTGACACATTATTCTAATACATACTTTTCGTAGATAATGGTTACTGTAAGAGAAATATGACGAAACATTTTTAAGAACCTTCAAGCACCGAATGTTCTAAAGGGCTGTGACTAATTAAGGAATTTGGGATGTGAAACAGACCCGGGATAAAGTTATAAATCTATAAACAGTCTAAATTCTCTGCTAGTGGCTTGGAGTAGTATATGATAAATACTTCAATAATGAATAATGTTATTGAAGGAAATAAATAATTGAATTGAATGATTCATACTGGGATAAAAGTATACAACATATCCATATATAAATTCATAGAAATCTTGATTATGAGGATGATTAAAAATATCAATAAGACCCATTTACTTTATTATTGTAATTACAAATTATTTCTAAGATTGCTGTTCTTCGTAGTATCAAACCGGTGGATTGGTTTGCAGCAACAAAATCTTGCATCTCGATCTCCACTCTTCTCGATCCTTTGCAAACCCTTTTTAGCTCAGCGTAAGAGCTACCACTCATATCCTCGAACACTTGCTGCAAATACTCTGAGTTGTAAGCTCAAGCCTTTCGTAGTCCTTTGATGATAAAATTACTGTTGTTAGTAGTCGATGCGTTATGCCAGGCTTTTTACGTAGTTTTATTACGTAGATCATAGAATACATTATGGTTGATGCAAAGCAATTCTCACAACTTTGATTGCCGTTAAATTGTAATTTTCAATATAGTATTATTTCGATAGATTTATTTCGTATTTATTTTAGTGGTTGTATATGTTTCTTCATCGCAAAATATGTAATATCTTTATTTGAATAGTTTGACCCACACACATACCAGTATATATTTTGTAAGTATGGATATATTAACGTTAGAACTAATACATGGACATCCCTTACCTACACAATCGAGTTCTGAGTTAATCTACTGCTTAGAATTGACTCGATGTACCTCAAAACATGCACAATCACTTGTTGTTTATATACACAAGTAAATGTGAAATAAAATATTCTTACATAATTTATTATTTTTAAAATTAATATAAATAAAAACTGTAATTCTGCAGTTTCATCTTTATGAAATACTTGTATTATCAATTAATGACCTAAAAGTTGTCATAGAATTTTCATATGTGATACTTTGGCGGTAGTATCTCAAATGATTTTCAATAAAAAATATAAGATAATATACTTAATTTATGATTTATATTTAAAAACAAAAATAAATTACCAAAATACAAATATTCGATAGTTTTCGAAGTGAATATAACATTGTGACTAGCATAGACGGCATTATGAAGAACACTGCTAGCTTTGCCATGCGCGCCTTGCTATCTCACTAAGGCACTTCTGAAACAATAGCCCGGGGAACAATAAGATAACTTATTTGAGGAACCCCCTCGAGCCTCTTCGCCCTGAGCAGTTTCATCTTCTGGCGGAGGTCGCTGGAACTGCGAGAGGTGAAAGTGTACAGACTTGTCTCTTTGAGGTGCCAAGCAGACTGAATGGAGCGTCAGCGTAATGTGCTTGACGTATTATCATGTGCGATTATTTATTGAATCTAATTAAGATAAGTGGGTTTATCACGAAGATCTTATGAAATACACGAAGTATTCTACATATCCTTAGAATAATAATAATAACATATTTTCTGCCTACCAGCTCCCTAGTTTACAAAAATATATGCAATCATTGTCTCATCAAAAAATATTTTTGCAAGAAGTAAATTAATAAAATTACAATCTTAAAATTAATTTTAATTAAAAAATTAATAAATTAAAAATATGTAGTTTTGATTCACAATTTATTTTAATGATTATATGATTCGGCCTTCCTGAAGACCATCTTTAATAATGAAAAATAAAAAACAGACAGTGGCTTATATAGGTATGGACAAGTTCCTACATTAGTACACACATATTTACAGGTTGTATATGTGTGCGGGTACAACAATTGAAAAAAAGGGTTTTATAAAAATTAATGGGTATGTGATTATTTTAATGGATATATAAATATACAACCTGTAAACATGTGTGTACTAGTAACCTGTCCATACCTATATAAGCCACTGTCTGTTTTTATTTTTTCATTATTGAAGATGGTCTTCAGGAAGGCCGAAACATGTAATCATAAAAATAAATTGTGAATCAAAACTAAATATTTTGAATTAATTATTTTTTTAATTAAAATAATTTTAAAATGATAATTATGCAGTTTCACCAAGTATTGTCAGTTGATAACGTTAATTTAATTATAGTTTATTTTATGATGTAAATAGTTAGAGTATTTTAAGGAAATGTACCTGTAATAATATCCGAGACATATTTATGTGATTTTTGTGTGACGTATTTTTACGTCAATTGTAACTTAACGTAATTCATACTGAAACTAGGTTAAATTTATTGAAAAAATAAGTTTTTAAAGATTATAAAGCGTGTCTTCCATAAAAATTTGTTGTTTTGTGATATGAAGTAAGCAACGTGATTCATAAAATTTCCTTTATTGGAATATTTGATAAATATCTGAATACTTGAAACTTATCATATTGAACTTAAATAAAGTTGTCAACTAAGTATTGATTTTGTTTAAAAATAAATTTAATATAATATTGCACAAGTCAAAATAAATGTTACTTTATATTTATATTCGAATACTGGTAATCAGAGAGGTTGTAATATTAATTTTGAATAAAAAATTTACTATTCAATGCCAAATAATATTTGCAATACTCAATAAGTACTATCGAAAATGGATTCATAAAAATTTTGTTTCACTTTTTCGTGTATGTAGCCTAAAAAATCTTTCAATAAACTAAAAACGATAGTAAATTTACAAATCAAAATATTTAGATCTCTTCTTATTAAAAAGAATAATTCAAATATCAATTAATATTATATACGGGTATATGTACTTATAAATTATGAAAATATATAATAAATAAGAAAATTCACAAAACTTGTGTATGAGCTTTCACTATATTGCGATTATTCGATTGGAAAATAAAAATTGGGTGCATATTTGAAATATGTAACTGAAATTTGTATTGCACGAATAATGCTACTGAAATACCTTTATAATGTTCAATGAATCGATCAAATGCAGTGACTTTACGAGATCTGCAGAATATTTCAGCTATTCCGACCGATTTCATTCGGTTATTTTGCCAGAGAAGTTTAAAAATAAGACAATACGTTGCACAAAACATTTTTCAATTCAAATCTAAAAGCGATCGACTTTTTCCGCATTATTATTTCAATCGAACTTCTTCTGAAGCTTTCCAGTAAAAGATTTAAAAATATCTAAGGTACCTTGAAATGTATTATTATTCTTTTTGGATATGGATTCAGTGATGCTATATTTTTTTCGGTTTTTGTGCCATAGTGAATATCCATTGTTATTACTTTAAACTGATTAACATGAGATCAATGATATCGTACAAGTCTATTAATCTCATCCTTATACTTCGTTAACTATAATATGTCAATTACCATGTTTATGCCTAAAAAGTGAAGTAGCCCTTATATTTTTCGTAGTAACGTGTTCTTAAAAGAAAATATACGGCTGTTTTGGTTTTTTGGTTAGACTACAGCATGCAGAGCAGCATACAATAATGTTAAATACAAACGCAGTGAAAAACATAACTAAACTAACGAATTATCACCACATGGTCGAGATAAGAGTAATAAATGAATGTGATAAATTATTTTATTTTTATTCTAGTGATTAAATCTATATATATAAAAGAAAGTCGGGTTATTTTAGTTTTTATAACTCTGGAACGGCCTAACCGACTTGGCTGAAAATTGGTGGAAAGGTAGCTTAGAACCCAAAAACGTCCATGGGATACTCAAAATTGATTTGATTAAGAAAAAATATTGAACATTTACGTAAACATGTTTTCATACAAGACTATTGTAACTTGACAGCTGTCAGTTGAGAAAGTGTTGCCACAGTCAGCAACATAACTAAAAATGACGCAATAGTAGGTATTGTAAGTAGGTACCTACGTAAGGTACGGAATATTTTGAAACATAAAAAAACAAAAGGCAGGAAAAAAAGACAAAAACAAAATAAATATTAATGAAAATATCAATTTAATCTTTTATTTGTTAAAAATGTTAAAACAAAAAGCAAATGGAAAGGCATCTTCTTATTCTATTGTGTTATTATTATTTTTTATTATTTTCTCTATTTATTGTATATTTATGTATACTCTATGTTTCTAAATATTTGTAAAAAAAAATGGAATTTCGATTCTGTATATAAATAAATAAATAAATATATAAATGTGCCATCTATGTTTTTTGTCTATGGTTTGATAGATATTTTGTCAATCGGTTGACGTTTTGTTTCGACCGCATTTTGCTGATTTTATTATTGATTATTGATAATGCCGACACCAAAACGTTCGAATCTTTCACAACAAAGCCGTCACGCAACAAGGAATCGAAAAATTGTCAACGAAAGGACTGACGAAGAGCAACAAATCTCGCGTGAACAATCCATTGAACCCATCTAACCTGTGGCACAAATACAAGAATAATATGTCAGAAGATATTTTACATCAAATTCGTGTTAGATCAAGAAATCCTGATCTTAAGATGAATGAGGAAATACATAATCGGGATTTGCTCTTAATCGAAGACATGTGTTAACCTCATGTGCGGTAGTTTATTAGTCAGGTTAAGAATGCCAGCACCAAATCGTGAAATGAATGACGCATTTAATCGAGAATTGGAACGGGAACGTGAATATGATCACCATGAATTAGATTTAGTACTTCAAACGAATGTACCGCTGTTGAATCCTCAACAAAAGGAAGTTTATGATACAATAATGAAGGCAATTGATGATGGAAATGGTGGTTTATATTTCCTGGATGCCCCTGGTGGAACTGGTAAGACATTCCTCATGTCAGTAGCTTTATCCACTGTCCGTGCGAGATCCAACATTGCGGTTGCAGTTGCTTCTTCTGGAATAGCAGCCACATTGTTAGAAGGATGCCGTACGGCTCATTCAGCATTAAAATTGCCGTTAAATCTTCAAACTATTGAAGAACTTACATGTAATATTTCAAAACACTCTGCAATGGCCAAAGTTTTATCAGAATCGAAAATCATCATCTCGTACAAATGCACAATGGCGCATAAACGTGCATTGGAAGCACTTAACCGATCACTGAAAGATTTACGCAATGACTCGAGATGTTTTGGAGGCGCAATGATTTTACTGTCTGGCGATTTACGTCAAACACTGCCAGTAATTCGAAAATCAACTGCTGCCAACGAAATTAACGCTTGCCTCAAATCGTAGAATCTATGGCGCTATGTAAAGAAGCTTCAACTGACAACAAACATGAGAGTTGCATTGATGAATGATACATCCGCTGAAGATTTCTCTGAGCAATTGCTGACTATCGGTAATGGTCGAGTACCTGTCGACATATCGAATGGATTGATTTCATTTCCTCAGAATTTCTGTTTCTTTGTCTCATCGAAAGACGAACTCATCAACAAAGTATTCCCAAACCTCATGACTAACCACAAAAATTATGAATGGTTGAGTGAGCGAGCAATTTTGGCGGCTAAGAATAAAGATGTAGACGACCTTACTACATAATTCAGAATGATATCATTGGTACACTGCATTCATACAAATCTATTGACTGTGTAACGAATGAAGACGAAGCCACTAACTATCCAATTGAATTTTTAAACTCATTGGATGTGCCTGGTTTACCACCGCACAATTTAAGACTAAAAGTTGGCTCCGTAGTAATCATGCTTCGAAACATAAACCAACCAAAACTGTGCAATGGGACGCGTTTGGTGATAAGTAAATTGATGAACAATGTGATTTACGCGACGATACTCAAAGGAAAATTCGAAGGTGAAGAAGTCCTCATTCCGAAGATCCCGATGATCCCAACCGATATGCCGTTTGAGTTTAAGCGACTTCAATTTCCGGTCCGTCTTGCATTCGCCATGACCATTCCCAAATCACAAGGCCAATCCTTGAAAGTTTGTGGTCTGAATCTTGAAAATCCATGTTTTTCCCATGGTCAATTATATGTGGTATGTTCACGGGTTGGAAGAAAATCTGCGTTATTTGTTCTTGCGCCTGATAATAAAACAAAAAATGTCGTCTATCACAAGGTGCTTCACTGAAGAGTGCAACCCATGCACAAAAATACATGGCCAATAAAGAATCATTAAAATACTAGGATTCAAATCATTGCAAATTAAAGGACTGAAGAAGAACAATTGCACCTGGACGTATCGAAGAACGAGGATTTAATCTGACATTCAAGGTATTTATTTATTTATTTTGTACTTACACACAAAATAATTAACAGAATAACATACTACACTTATTACTTTGAATTATGTATGCTAATTCTAAAAAAAAGTGTTTATAAATCAGTAATATTGTCTTTGCTTTTGATTCTGTAGATACAAGGACAGATTCACTATTGAATCGGATCATTCCAACCTCTCGAAGATGCAAAGCATAAATTTGTACAAATATACTTCAATGACAATATGGAGGAAGAACTTGATCGACGTCTACAAAGTCGTGATCAGAGCGGATAAACGACCATCTGGTACACACGTCGTGATACTGGGCAACTACAACAGATATCTGAAACACATCGTTCATATGACACGTTGCAATACCCACTGATGTCTTGGCACGAGAAGATGGATATTATTTCAATATCAAAATGAAAAATCCATTTAATGGTGAGTAATCAATATATATATATAATCAATATCATAGTTTTGATTCCGTCATGACATACATTTTAAAGTGCTTGGTTTTGCTTTATGCTTCCAATAAAAGACCAATTACACTGCTTATTACCAGGAAAATAACAGACTTAAAGATTAAGATGTTTTTTTAGAGAAAATTTGACAAATAACCGGCAAAAGATTTAAAATCATTTATCTTCACCCCTTTATAATTATGCTACAAATATGGATGTTAGCTTTACATACAAAATTACAAATCTATTGTCTTAATTTCAGGTGAAGAAACTACCAAGAATCTAACCTCGATAAATTATAACGCATATCGTTTGACGATTCGTCGAAATGCTGACAACTACTTGCTGAGGTTTCGTCGATTACTGCAATAGAATTCAACCAGACCAAATATATGATATCATATGAACCGAAAAATTCAACTTAATAAAATCCAAAATCTGCTCATTTATTGCCTTTCGGGTGAAACAAAGTTCACCGGGTCAGCTAGTTTGTAATATCGGCAAGTCGCCACATGATTCCGCTTGCCAAAGTATTAGTTTTAGCCGGGCGCTAAGCATACAACAGATACGTAATAATCATGACTGCGGTCATTTCACACGTTCGATAGCCTTCCCTCATTATAAATTCATTGAAAATGGCACGTTTGATGAAGTTTACCTAAATATTGGATTATCCCTTCATAAAATTATATAGTATACTCGTATGTACTATTATATCTCTCTGTACTTACATTACAAACAGTAGCCAAACATCATAAAAATATCTGATTCATTCTATAGTGTAAGGATTATGAATGTAGTTGCTTCAATTAAGAAGCAGTTGAGACAGGAAGACATAAATTAAGTTATCTGTATTTTGTGGAGAAATGAAAATGGTTGAAGGTCTCGAAATCAGACCCAAAATAACTATTGTACTACCATTTTTATCATATATTATGTGCTATATTCAGATTTATATGCTAAACTGCATTTTTTATTTTGCTCATTAAAAGATGCAATGTTTTAAATTTGTAATAAATGATGTAATAAGTTAGTAGCAGCAGTCATCTGATATGTTTGATTATTGAAATGTACAAGAAATTAAGACACAAAAATAAATATGGCTTAAATGACCGATATGGATACTACAACAATGCATATAATTCTCGTCTTGCATGATGCATAGTAATAATAAAGACAATTAATTTACTGGAGATAAGATAGACACCTAAATTGATGCAAAAGTTCTGAGAGGTGCCATTTTTTGTATTTTTGATTGGTGGTGAAACTGGCCTTGTACTGTACAATAAGAATACATAGTTGTAATATGATGTATTAAGTTCGCTAAATAAAGTTTCATTCTAGAAGTATGACAGCTGACAGGAGAGTCATGAAACGTTATTGGATATTTTAGCGTCCCGGTACATTTTTGCGGAGTATAGTGCTATTTATACTGCGCTTCACTTTGCCACAGTATAGTTGGGAGGCAGGCGGGTGGAGAGGATCCACACTAACTAGACTCGCCTGTCACACCCGCCAAGGCAGCGATGACAAACGCGACATGTTGTAGTACATGTTAAATATGATTGTAAGCCATCATATTGAATATAAATTTGTCGACAGGTGTTGCTTAGTGGTAACGCGTTTGCTTACCATACCGAAAGTTGTGAATTTAAGCCCCGATTATTAAAATAAAAAATGTTTTTAATATATTTCTACGCTCTATATATACCACCGGCTTATGTTAATTATGACCCTTATTTATAAAATGACAGTCATAGCGTATTAATTAAAATTGATATAACTAAAAGTCATTTAGTGAATACCATCCATTCATAGCAAGTCCTTGTCAAAATAGATTAGTAAATGCAAAGCTGTAGTCTATGACGTCGTCACATAAGCAATCCACATGCAGCGCTTAGCCATACTACAAAAATGGCAAGCGTCATAAAATAGAATCAATAAATTTTGCGTTATAATTTATGGGTATTTTCCTTAATATATGTGAATACAAAATGCTATACAAATTTTAAAGGTTGTAAAAATTGGAAATTCGGCGGGATTATTGAATATGAAAGTTTCCTTTTATATTACTCATAGTTTACTGGTTAAAAGATTTGGTAGGGATACGTATACTTCAGAAGAATACCTTTTTTTTCTGAAACGTAGCACAGATATTGCTCGATGGAACTAGGAAGAAATGAAAATCTTGACAATGAAAAACATTATTTCAAAATTTTCAGTGATATAACATATATTCATTCATTCGTCATTTAATTTAGTCAATTTTCTTATTATTAATTTTTTCCCTTACAGAAACATAACAAATACTTCTAACAACTCAATTAATTTCTAAAGTACAATAAGAATTAATCCTAAATAAATAATAAAAAATATAGAAAATATACAATATATCTACTTATGATTAAGTACTAAGAACAAAGTAATAAAGACAAGCAACAAAAGGTCCCAATGCTCATCAAACAGACGACGCCAACAAATTATTCCTCCAAAGAAACTCGTGGAGTTCATGTCTGAATTGGGCCTCCCTTACGTGAAATATATCAATATCCGAAGCGATTTGGTTAAGCAGTCTGATCCCTCTCTCAAGAGGCATATAACTGGTTTCGAAAAAGGAGTTTTAAAATACGCATCACAGTGGTTGCCCTTTACTGTGAATGTTCAGCGTACGCTAGGCTACTGCTACGAAACATTTTGTGACAACTAGGAAAGCTTTATTTACGTAATGTAGTTTTGGCTCCAGCTCAGGCTGTGTGGGAGTGTACATAGCGAGTGAACTACAGTTCAACTTAATGTGGACATAGTGCATTTACTAACATCACATAATTATATTATTACGTGCTTTATCAATTTCTCATTTTACCATTTCACCTTTCAGCTGTTGAAAGCTACTGAAATTTACGTACTTAAATTTATGAATAAATTTTCACAACGTTTAAATTTGAATACAACATTATTATTTCGTTGAATATAAGTTAAACATTTGAAACATTTTTGTATAATATTGAAATGACGTCACCAGTAAAAGTCATAGCTTGTCAGCAATGAAAGTAGTCCATTAAAACTTTATTTTTAAAACATAAACCAAATCATCATTCCATAATAAAAAAATAGGACAATTCTGTTTTTTAGTATATGTACATTTAATAGAAATATACTAAATAAACCGCTGAATCCAAGATATTCAAATTTATCCACTCCAGTATGTGCATATTTTAAAAGCAGTTTATTGGCTCGATTAAAAATGATGAGCTTGCTTCTCGAGTTCATGCTTTTGATTTTTCAATATAAAGCTGAGATCTAGTATATTTTAAGGTGTAAAACATAGATAGATATGAAGTTTATCCAGAATATTGTGCATCTATGAACTACAAAGTGCATTATCATTTCAATACACAATGGACTGTAAGTTTATTCATTGAAATCCGTTAAACCTACCATTTAAGTGCAGGTGTTACCAGGTAGCAGAAAATTAAACAACTAGTTAAATTTGGATGTAATATAAAATTATGCTGTTTATTTAAAATAAAATTATATATTTGCGTTAGTAACAATATTTTAGCATGTAAATTTAGCTTTACCTTACATTTAAATGAATAACGCATTTTAATTTAATCATAGTAGTAATAGCCTTTTAAACAAGTCGTGAGCTTAGTTTGTAATGAATAATATTAAAAGAATTACGTTTTATTTACAATATTATTCAAAATAATGAACCACACCATCCTTTATAAAATTGACACAGAAAAGCATTAAGAAAATACTATTTTCAAATTTTAAAGTCATTAAATCTTATGCAAATCATGTTATGCGGAGAACACGGGAAAAATATTAAACCTGTGAAAGTGAAACTTGATGAATGCACTTTCTAAAATAATTATTTTCACTTGTTTTGAACACAATTTTGTTTATTAATATCTATTGATCGTAATAAACAAATGATGAAATTTTATTACAAGATATATGAAATCCACTTTAAAGAATAAGTCAGAATAATGAAGAGAATGGTTGCCAAAGAAGAACATACACTTCAACAATATTTTCTACATATCTTCGGTCTTGTCTTTTTAGAAAATATTCGAATGTGATAAATAAATTAAGCAAACAGCCGTGAAGGGATATAAATAAACTTTGAATGGCTGATGAAGCGAACAGTGTACACCAAAATATAGTATTACGAGGAATTCTCTATAAGTCTTTTATTAAAGTTATTTTTATATTTATTGATAAGTATTCGCACATATTTGTATATAGAATATTTCAATTAATGCACGTTTTTAAATGCCTTATAATAAAATAAGCTTACATTTTTTTTATTAATTTAAAAAAGGATCAGCCGCAATGTAAGGAATTCTTTATCATTCCTTGTGCTAGAGAAGGAAGAGAGAGGATAAGTTTTTGCCAAAGCAGCAAGGTGCAATCAAAAGAAAATTGGATCAGTATCGATTTACAAAGGAAGGAGGAATAATTTCACAATAAAGAGGAGCTGAGTCTCCTCATTGCGCCACATACTTTCATCAGTATTCATTTCCAATTGGAAGTCTTAAACATTTAAATTTATCTTACGCGTAAGTGTTTTAGAATAAACCTTAGAAAGTATTTTACAGTATACAGAACGCTGAAAATGCATTATTACGGTTTTGAACATTAGAAATGTAGTAAAATTTAAAGAAAGAGAGAGAGTATAATACTAAATACACGTTCGGAGTCCAACGTTAATTATATAATAACAGAATAATGTTAAGTTTTCAGCAGTAAAATAAATTATAAAAAAACATTTAATTCATTTTATAATTAAAATATTTATTACTTTCCCATTTACACCTACCTCCATCTTATTCAAGCCGTTGGTTTGTTCACACATTTATTGCATGGAGTAATCCTCAATACTAGCAGTTACTCTTGCGCTTTTATACTCGAAGCGCTTTTGGAATAACCATTCGGTTATTAAAAAGCGCTATACAAATTCTGATATAATAAATAATAATACTCTTATTTATTGGTAAAATAAAAGAGAATGTAAAAACTAACCTAAAAATACGACGTAAGTTAGTGAAACGCATTTAAAGCTATTCCACGGACAAAAATAGCGGTCAAAGATAATCACTATAGGTCTTAACCATTTATGAGTAAGGTTGGTGTCTCACAAAATTCATTTTTTCGTAATTATTTTTTTTTCCAAATTTCAATCTTCTATAAATACATTCTAAAAATATAAAAAACTCTAGCGTCACTAGTCTTTTACAAAATATGAAGCTAATTTTAAATGCACTTCGAGTTTGGAGTAGGTATCGACTTTGTGGAGAAAAAAAAGATGCTCTCAATGGAAGCAAACGTGCGGTCTGCTCATACAGGTTACAAAGTCTATTAAATAAATAAATTTATTATAAATATAATTAAATAGCAGTTTCTAGGGCGTTTGTGAAGAGTTTTGGAGATATTACATCTCCTTGTCTAACACCTTTGTTTATAGAAATATCGTTAGTGCTATCATGGAGCTGGACCATCATTGTTGCAGATTTGTATAGAGATTTTATTATCTCTATATACCGATAGTCTATTATGCAGCGTTGTAGTGAATCTAGCACTGCCCAAGTCTCGATTGAGTCAAATGCCTTTTCATAGTCTACAAAGGCGAGACAGAGGGGCTGATTATATTCTTCGGTTTTCTGAATGATTTGTCTTAGCGTGTGGATATGATCAATTGTACTAAAGCCTTTTCTAAACCCAGCTTGCTCTCGAGGTTGGAATTCATCAAATCGACCCGTCAGCCTGTTTGTTAAAATTCTGGAGAATACTTTATACACATGGGAAAGAAGGGAAATGGGTCGGTAGTTTTTGAGCAGTGATTTATCCCCTTTTTTGTGTAACAATATCACAATACTCGTACTCCATGTCGCCGGGGTTTCTCCATGTTCTATTACCTTGTTGAATAGTTTTTTAAGATCTTTCAACAGAGGGGTTCCTCCTACTTTCAGAAGCTCAGATGTAATTCCGTCTTCTCCAGGAGCTTTGTTGTTCTTAAGTTGTTTTAGGGCCGATTTAATTTCGAGTATACTTATATCTGGGATGTCTTCAGACCAGTGCTTTGTGAGAGTAGCCCTCTTGTCGTCCGCAGATCTGTCATTAGGACCTGGCATCGTAGATGAATACAATAACCCGTAGAAATGTTCTATTTCCTTCAGTATATCATTAAGATTTGTTGTTATCTTCCCATCGTGTGTCTTTAGTTTGGAAAGTTGGGCCTGTCCTATAGAGGTGTGTCTGCTACATGCATTTGACCCTCGGCCTTGTGCAACAATCTCCATGATATACTCGGTGTTTGAACGACGAATGTCAAATCTCATGGATTTTTTCACTTTTTTGTTCAGGGTATTGTAATCTTGGATGTTTCTGCTCTTACGACGTTCGTCCATAAGAGCTATCGTTTTGTCTAAGAGTTTTGACCATTTTTTCTTTTTGCACTGCTTTATGACTTTTTTGTCAGTTTCTTTAATGCTATTAATGATTATTTCGTTAAGTTTGTTGACGTTGTTGGTGTCATCACTATCTTCCAGTGCTGCGAATCGATTTTGTAGTTCAAGCTGAAAAGTTTCCTCAAGCTTGCTCTGAACATTTAACGGACGTATAACTCTTTGTTTTTCTGCTATCCTTGACAAAATGTGGAATAAATATTAACGGAGAGTACATTTCTCACCTCCGATTTGCAGATGACATAGTGTTAATAGCCGAATCACTTGACAAGCTCCAAGATATGCTCTACGACCTCAATGAAGCGTCGAACAAAATTGGTCTGAAAATGAACATGGATAAAACAAAAGCCATGATTAATAGTCGTATTTCACAGACATTCGATCCTATTTCCATTGGAGGAACAGAAATAGAGGTTGTAAACGACTATACCTATCTGGGACAAGTAATACAACAAGGGCGAAATAACTTTTCAAAAGAAATCGACAGGCGCATACAACTGGGATGGGCAGCATTTGGAAAACTAAAGTACATTTTTAAAGCGAAAATTCCGCAATGCCTTAAAACTAAGGCGTGTAACCAATGCATCCTCCCTGTATTAATTTATGGCGCAGAGACGTGGAATCTGATAGCAAGTCTTACCCATAAAATAAAAGTCACCCAGCGTGCTATGGAGAGATCCATGCTCGGAGTGTCGCTAAAAGATAGAATCCAAAACGAGGAAATACGCAGAAGAACTCAAGTAGTGGATGCTACCCAACGAATAGGCACACTCAAGTGGCAATGGGCAGGACATATCTGTCGAAGAGACGACGGTCGATGGGGAAGAAAAGTATTGGAATGGCGCCCAAGAACTGGCAAACGAAGCATTGGCCGACCCCCTACAAGATGGACTGACGATATAAGAAGAATAGCGGGAGTGACCTGGATGCGGAAGGCGGAGGATCGAAGAAGATGGAGACTCATGCGGGAGGCCTACGTTCAACAGTGGACGGACACAGGCTGATGATGAATAATTAAATAAAAATTCCAATGGTTTTTTAAACATTATTGCAAAGGGTCTGTGTTATAAAAACATATTGTGTTGTACCTGATACGGCGGGTGTGTTATTACTTGTGTACTACAGCATCATATTTGTTTGCAAACAAAATAAAATAAAGCTTCAGCCCATAATAATGAGTCTTATCCGAGTGTGTTCTCCAGATTTTTGCAAACTGCTGACACACGGAGCCATAAAAGATAACGACAGTTACAATGGAGCCTCCTCTTCACAGAATTTTCGCAATTCGCCTGAAATAAATTGATACGTTTGTCTTTTGGTATCGGTTTTTGAGATTTTCACTTAAGCGGGATAATCTTCTTATATCATCATTATATGTCATCTGTCTAGGTGGAGCATATGATCATCCAAAATTTCTGCCATAAGTTTTGTCAACAACCATGGTCTGGCGGCAGTGTGAACATGATCACCCACTTTGACTAGTTTGATGAATTCCATGACGAAAATGAAGAAAAATGAAACCAGCATGCGGCCTTGTTGCACGCCAGTGGAAACTTTAAAAAAGTGGTGCTATCTTTAAATTGCAATATGATGATGAATACAATCTTGGCGATAAGACCTTACATTCAAAGAGAGAAGTTTGCTCACATAGTTTGGACTGTTTAATACTATTATACTCCAAAACTAACATTACTATGAGAGTAGCAATCTTTATAAATTTATACTTTGAATCATCGCCATTTCGGATATCAATTATAATTTATAATTATAAATATAATATATTAAAGCATTGATGTATTTTTTAATCTAAACATCAATAAGTGCTTTTCCAAGTAAAATGCTACACGCTTTGAAATATTGTTTTAGGAAGGTTCTTCCTGAAAGTTGACTTAGCGCTTATTGCCTTAAAAGTTTTGTTATATTAAGAGTTTTGTTAACATCTAATGAGATGAAAATATAAAGCCTTTCGCTTCACTGGCAGGCAAAAAATTATAAATAGCTTGTATATAGCATCAATCAAAACGACAATATAGAATTTATTTACAGTTGAAAAGTATTTATCGTAAATAAGCCTTTGTATATTTTGTTAACATATATGAGTGTATGTTAAAAAATATAAAAAAATATGATTTTTATTATATTATAAGTATTGGAAAATGTGAAATTGAAAAAAAAAGGAAGTTTTTTTAATGAAAATATAGTGTGTATTTGGTTAGTTTGTTTTAAATGGTGGATTAAATAAAAATATAAATTAAACGTCTGATTTTTCTAACTTAAGTACCATCATAATATAAAATTACGAGTATTTTAAGAACTGATAATTCACAACATCAAGTACAATGTTTTTTTATACACATATTAACATATTTACTGAAAAAATATGGTGTTTACTGTTTTTAAAACGAAATTATAATTTTAAGCAGGTAAGCAATGAATGTAATAAAATGATTTTATTGTATAAATAATTCATAAAATGTAACGAACACTATGCATATTTTGAAGATGTCTTATTATCATGAAATTTAATTGAAAAACTTTTATTCTATTCATTATCTATAACTCGTATACAAATTATTAAAATGTCCCGTGGAAAATAAATATCAAAATTTGAGTGCACTTACGAAGTTGTAACCTTTTCGAAAAATAAACCATTAAATGTATTGTGTGAGGTTTATAAGGAAATAAATATTCCATAATAATTCAATCGTATTAAAAGAAAAGCGTAATGATGGATATTAATATGATTTATAAGACACATAAAAGAAGTTAATTAATTTGAAAATGTTTTAGATTTAGATTTTGCCTAAGAGATCTTTCAACAAAGTACAAGATACTTATATCTTCGACGCATTTCAGGTTTACGATAAGCTTAAGATGACTCTGAAACTATTTAGTGGCTATCATTTCCCGCTCCCCCGATATCCGCCCAGAGCTCTCTAGCCGCCACTCGCCTGGCTGAGCTGACCCCCCCTTGGCCGGTCTAATTTCCCGAAGGTTGAAAGCTCCGAGTCGGTATTCTGAACCGGACTCAGTTTTCAGCAGAAAATACGAAACTTAACATTACTCAATGTCTAAAAGTTATTTTTAAATGCAAATTTACATATTGTTTCTGAAGAAGGATTTTAAATCTATGTTTATTTACTTACCAATCTTTAAATGATGTTTATTTTAAACAGAAACGTGATTTAGACAATCAATTGTGAATTATTTAATTATTACAAATAAATCAAAGTTCATGTAAACATAATTTTTAAGTTTTTTTAAGAACAGAGTGTAATGCGAAAAAATCATTTGTAGGCTTTCACTGTACATGAGGGACTCTACATGGATGACACTTAAGAGTCTGTTTTTAAGTCTATGAGCAATACTGAAGATATTGTTAAGTCAATGATTTTTAAGTACGATCGCTAACATTTGTATAATTTTATATTTTTTCTAATTAAAAAATCAACATGTTTAAATACTTAGTTTTATTTGACATTTATTTTGAAATAATTGTATGTGTTTTAGACCCCATCAGATCAATTGTGTGCAATGAATTAGCTCTAAGCTAACTGTCAATTATATGGAAAAAAAATTACAAGTTAGTTCTTTAATTGAAATTGATATAAAATTATAATTATGTAGTTTCACTAAGTATTGCCTGTTAACAACCTTTACGTTATTAAATTTGGTATAACATATAATATTTTCGTTGTGAATAATAATGTTATTTTGCACATAGTTATAGTAATCTGGGAAAATTAAATTTATCTATAATCGATTAAGGTCAAAAAAGTATTCTTTGATATTAAACAAATTTACATTTACTTACAGTTCAGCAAGACGATTTTCCACTGTGAAAAATTTCATTAATTTTTTTTCTAAGAAATGATGATTTTCTACGATGGGCTTATGATCGATGAAGAAACAATTATGCCTTAGTACTTAACTTTTTTGATGACTTAATGGCCTGAGAAATTCTGAAAAAAAGGTAGAAGGAGAGAGAGAGTGAAAGTTGGGGAATGTCCTGAAAGCCTGAAGCTCCCCCTTTCGACAGAATCTTGCCGCACTTTATCTCCCGGCTTCCTGAAATATGTCTAAGTTCTTGTTTTATTCTGGAGGGCTTCGATAAAAATGATTTATTACTCAAGTTCATTCTACGTATCCTGTTATCGGAAATCCGTATTCAAATGAGACTGATGTTTACATAACTATTTTTACGCAAAGTCTTTAATACTTTCAAATTTATGTAATATATAATATATTTTTAAATATTCAAAATGAAAGTTCATATATTTACTAAAGTAATTAAGTAAGTAATTATTTATGCATAAAATCAAAGGATATTAATACATAAGCATCGCTTATAATAAAATGTTTGCAGCATTTACACCCTAAAAAAAGGCGACGGTAGTACTATATATTTTTCACTCACCTAATTAATTTAAAGAGTGTGAATTAGATATTTACGTAAAATAATGTTTTTAAATACAAAATATACACTTGCAAAAAATACATGCATGATAAAAAATATTTCAATAAAATATTTTTAAGCTGGGCAAATTGGACTCAAACTAGCAAATGCGTCTGTCATCATTCATTAGACAGGGGAAATAAGAAAATATTGTGAGAAAATTTGGCCGCGGAGTAGCTGAATTCCATTAACATTTTGGCACTAATGATATCGAATAAGTTAGGTTTCTTCTCCAATTATCTATGCTATATAATATTTCATACATTGTAATGGTATTAATGTAGAAGATTTTTATTAATTTATTTAGTAATTTTAACTCGTAAGAATATTCAAAGCTTATATTATTATTAAACTTTATAAAACCAAAGCGAGGGAATATTTCCTCTGAACTTTCCTTTTTCCCGTGCGGTGCAGACAAATCAATAAAAAGCTTAGACTTCGGAGTCTCTTCCACTTTAAGTGTAAACTTTCAGCGCTCTGGAATTTGATAAACGACTTGGCTGAAAAAGCTCCGCCGAAAGGTTTTCTATCAATTTTTATTAAAATCCTAAACTAATATTGATCACCAATATTAACGTTTACTGAGCTATACATTTTAAAACAAAATAATAATTTTACTAATTTAATACATATTAAGTATCGTTTGGGAGCATATGCTCCCAGCATATGGTCACCAGACTTCACCACAGATATCTCAGCCACACTTATACTTTATTTAGTGAACAATCTTAAATGATACAATTTTGAAAAAAAGATGTGGCTCATATTGTACTACTTGAAACATATGGTAACTGTGATACATTAAAGTAGAGAGCCGTGATGGGAACGTAATAATGATTGGTTGTGAATTTTTGTATTTTATACGACATTTTGTAGAAAAACACACAATTATTTGAAACTCATTCACGACTCAAAGGTTTAACAAACCAAATATTTAAGTTTTAAATGAAATAAATGCTGCTTCCGTTGAGTATTATAAGTCATAAGTCGAAATGGTACCAAGGGCGATCCATCACTCAATTATTATTCTGTGAAAAATATTTTTAAAAATATCGCATTAACCAATTGAAAAATCAGGCATCTAACGCTGTTTTAATGTTTCAAAGCTTTTAATTAAAATAAGATGCTGAGAGGTAAAAAGCAGCGCTGCTGTGAAACTTGGCAGAATCCTGAACTAGCCACATACCTTTATTGCTGGTGGATGCAGATTCTCTGACAAGTCTTTTAAAAGAGATGATTCGTTGGAATACGTACTTGTTTTACTCTGGGATTCATTACCGTACTATAAAAATATTCATCCACTGTTGGATCTTTGTAATAATTTAACATTTTTTTACTCGAGAAGGTGGATGGCTTCTTAAGAATGACCTTAATGATCTTGAATGAGTTTTTGTATCACTTTAATGGTGATTGTAATGCAACGATTCTTATGATGTTATAGGGATTGTTTTTGGAAAATGATTTTTCATTCCCATAAAATCCAGGTGATTAACTCGAAGATCAAAAGCATTATAGTTTTGACTTGTGAATCAATATGTGCTTACATAAACAACAACAAAAATTAATGCCGGCGGATCAGATTTCTGTGCCAAGACTGTTAAGCCGACCGCGACTATGAAAACCAAATCAACCACTGTTTCTCAGAAGATCCCCTCTGCATTAAGTTCGCCACCCCTTGCTTGAGTAGTTTTGAATAAACAATATCAAATTATGTTGATTTGATATATATCCTTTATAGTTTATACTACACAACAATGATTCTGTATCCGACTCAGTTAAATATTATTATAATGTATAAATCAAATTGAATTTGTTTGGTGTAATGCTGACGCCAAGAAAATAAAAATAAAAGTAAAATGTAGATTAATAAATAAGACGATGTGTAAGATAAAATTGTGTTTCGAAAAGTAAGTAAATAAGAGAAAACAGTTAAATTTTTAAATAAATTTCGCATATGCATGAAATTTATAAAAAAAAACATTATTTTTTTATCTTTAACATACATGTAATTTCAAAAACTACATTCTAAAATCACTTCCAAAAGGTCTGAATCAAACAGACAATTTAAGTAGTATATTTAATAAAAAAACGTTTAATTAAGTGATTGCCTATTTATTCATTTGCTTGTTATATTGTTGTAGATTTTTTTATGACCAAAAATAAATTTAAAACGATGTTTTGCATGAACTGAGTGGATTGATAATACAAGAAAAAAAAACGATGCAAAAAGTTAATCTTGCAGATTACTTAACATAATACGGTTCTGAAACGGAGAACACAAACGAAGTTTGTACACCAGTTCTGAATTTGAGAAGCACAGGTTTATAATTGTTAATAGTTGGGCTCTAATACTAAACAGCGGTTTGTTATGAATTCCGAGGATTTGCTGGTGGGTATTATTCAATAGTGATTATTACTGAGAAACATCTCGATTTCAAATCCCAAGCGAATCAACTTAAGCTGAAACAGATACTAGTGAGTGTAATAGCTACTTGAGGATTTAATCAGACGGAAAGGGAAAGAGTAAGACAAGGAGTGATATGAATTCTCTCTTTCTCTATTGTCACATGCATTATTATGTTTCTCTGGATACATTTACACTTTTTAGGTGGAATATACAGTTGTTACAAGTTTCCGTCATACAGTTTTGTCAGCCATTTTGAATGCTGCCTGAAGCTAACTTATATCTGCAATCGAAACTCCGCCGAATACATAATTTAACAAATATATTTTTAATCAGAATCACGGGCTCATAGCAAGGCACATTTAGTATCCATTGTATATTTAAGCGTTTGTTAATTTCTTTTTTAAGAAGACCGGGTGATTTTAACTCCCAGCAACTGTAGCCTGGACCGTTTAATCTTTAAGATCGGTTTTACCGAACAAACAACGTGACATGTTTTCAAGCGCTTACTGGTCGTATATACTATATAACTATACAATACAATTGCTTACTTATATTGGTGCTTGAAAAATGGTAATTGAATACACAAAATATTTGTATATATGAGTGTATTTTTATATTATTTGAAATCTACGTATAATAAATAAAATAGAGTAAAGTGTTTAATTTTTAACTAAAGTGAGTTTTTTATTTAAACTTTAATATGTGAAAGAAAATGATGGTTTTGAAATAAATGTAATTTTTAATATCTCCTTAAATAAATTCATTAAATATATGTTCAGTTCATTACGAGATACTGTGTTTTACGGATAATATTTCAAAAGATTTATTTTGTTAAGTTGGCGAAACTTAAAAGCTCTTTCGTTCATTAAGTTGGAGCCCTTTCTTAAGTGATAAGCGTCATTCTTTCAGCTCCAATTCAACGCAAATAAATCTTGTGACAGACGGGTTTTGTTCATTCACCGAATTATTAAATGACGACCCATTAATGATGGGATTAATCGACAAATAATTCTGCCAATTCTTATTTAACGCCTTTATTTGTTTAATTATAGTTCATAATGAACGAGAAAAGGTGATTATTGAAATAAGTATAGTCATTTATTTATTAGATTGTTTTATAAAATAGTAATTATACTTTTATTTTTTTACTTAAATTCGTTTGAAAAAAATAATAACACTCATCATTATGCCTTTCAATTACCAGTAATCCGTCAAATTATTTATTTTTATACAGAGTACCCTTAAGTGAAATCGCATCTTAATATCAGATAGATTATAGCGTCTAAAGCATCAGGTTTTTTCCTAAAATGGTTCAATTAAAAAACCCCAAATGTGCCAGAGACTCGTACTATGACTGCATTTGATTCAATTGACTAGGGTCTCGTTGAGGAAACAGTGATGAAATATACGATACATTGCATAGAATAGCTGCAGGTGAGTACATGAAAAAAATATAAATACTACAATTAGGCGTCGGAAATAGACCAAAGAGATCACAAAAGACAGCTCAAAAACCTTTGTTTGTAATTAAGTCATGCATTATGCATCTAAGAGAAATATTTATAATAAGTTATAAAACAATATTTAAAAAAGCACAATTCATGATAGGAAAACAAAAATATTAATGTATCTTTTCTTTTGATCAGCTTCTAACGTCTAAATACCCTTTCTCTTCCAGAAAATGGGGCGGAAAGAATTCAAGAAACTTTATTTGAATGCATCAAAGATATTCATGTCCCGTGTCAGGCGTCCCGTCCGTTGACACGCTGCCAAACTTGTTTCCCGGACTTTATTCGTTTTTTCCGAAACGCCTCCAGCGTAACTCGCTTTTTCCGATATTCCACCCAAGAAGGAAAAACTGCGCCACTTTATTTCGCCGCGCGGGAGATGACTGTTGTTCGAAATTTCATTCCGCATTTACAGTTTATAGCGAAACTTCAAGCAATAATGTCACGCCAAAAACAAGGGGCAAGACAGATGTGCGGAATTCGGCTGCTTTGCATGTTTATTCGGACTCAAAAATTCAAGACAGGAATTTATAACTCAAGATACTATGATATTAAAGAAATAAAATTGCATGAATATAAAGTTTATTTCGTTTCTAATGAAGCTCTGCTTCAATGCCAGCAAATATAATTCAGAAGTAAAGCAATTACTTACTTTACCAGTGTTCAATCGCTTATGGTGAGCTGAAAAGGGTTGCGGAGGACCGAGAGGAATGGAGATCGAGATGCGGGATTCTGTTGCTGCAAACCAATCCACCGGATTTATACTACGAAGAAGAAGAATCCCTAAGGAAAATTAAAGTAAAATATATTTTAATCAATTAATAAGCTTTGTAAATAACCCCGGAAGATGAATATTTCATCTTTTACTCGAAAGAATAGTAGTTTTTTAATCAGAATTGATGGAAGGCGGATGTCGTTTCGTGAACACTACCCATCCCATAATAGTGATGCTTTAATTCAAGGACGCAGAAAAAAAACATTGGTGGATCAACACCCCACATCTAATGTTAGGCTTCTTTAAAATATTATTTAATCTGAAGATGAGATTTTTTCATCATCATTTGACGATTATTGCCTGTATGTGCTTATAAAAAAATATTAAATCAATAGAATTTTATATATCAAATGTCAAGAAAGAAAAAAGTAAGAAATACCTCATAGTAAATAAATAAATTAAATAAGCACAAAAGTCAGGAGATTTATTATCATAAAAGCTCAATGACGCTTGTAAGCGAACACCACTGAACAAAGTGTCGCGGAGTGTCTTCAGTAATTAAGGTGTTCATTATCGGGAGGCTGTATATTAATAATGTAACGCCAACATAGCACATTAATCTTAACTTATACCTTCCACTTCCACAGAATCCACTTCATTTTATTACAAGTATTTAAATAACGAAGGAAACTTTATTTATAAATGATTTATTGCTTAGCGAAACAATCCACATCCATTCTATATTATTCACAAATTACCCATTCTTCTACCACATCAGATACTTAGTTGGAATTAATTCTCTTTTTTAACGTATAATATGAATATTAAAAAAAAAACTAAGCAATAAAGCTCTTCTCCTCCAATGATTATCCAGGATGATGAAAGACAAGACACTATGAACTGGTTACTTTTTATAAGCTTCGAATGCTGAATTTTCACCAAATATTATAATTACGAGTAGTTGTGTAGTACAAAAGTGTTTGTAATTTGTTACTTTTTATATGAAAAAAAAAAAGATTTTCTCAATGTGTAGCAAATCGAAGCGCAAGGCGACAAAAATAATCTGAAGAGTTGCCAGCTGGCAATAAAGATGATCGATGACAGCTAACTACTTGTACTCTGCGTCAAAAGCAATATAAAGGAGAATAAAACAAAAATACTTAAAATATAACAAACTTTCGTAATAAAACTGAGAGTTGCTAAAACATTTCAGATTATATAAGGTTGAAGTGTTTTGCTGTACAGTAAATTATTGAAAATAAAGTATTATATTCGCATGTTCTTCCAGAAAGAAAAAGTGGAGTTTTTTAAGCAAGCTTGTGATTAATGATTGATATACTCGTTTTAACTTATTTCTGGGAAGAAAGAAATCAAAAATGAATATAAATAACGATCTTAACGTTTTAGAAAATAATTCTATTGACGTTATTAATGGTTCTGTGCATAGTCCACGAAACATGACAATCGATTCGTTTCATTTATATCTACAGGTGGAATTTTATTTGATTTTTAATTATATAATAAATTATATATATTTGAGGAACATGCTACTTAATGAAACATTATTAGACACATATGTTTTTTTTTCTTAATATGTGCCTCATTTGAATGTATTGTTATATAATATAAATTAGAACTTGAGTTTTCTTTGAAAGTTGTATGTCCATGTAACATACATAGTTATTTCGTAGAGCTTTCACTTCTTGACTAAAAAACAGCGAAACTTTAGGACTTGTTTCTCCGTCTTAAATCAGACCGTCTTCAAACAGAATACGTTCCTCTACTTCTCTAGGTCTCCTAAAGTTGGTAAACAAATCATATTCAATTATCGGCAGCCCCTGGTGTCAGTGCTCTTGGGAAATCCCACGCCTGGCCGAGCGGCATCAGACCAGGGCAAGTGTATCATCAAGCGCGGCTCGCGAACTAAATTTTTAAAAAGTAAATATAATTGAATAACTTCTTAGGCTTACACGGCCAGATTTGATATTGTGGCTTTTGGATTTAGCCGTGTGTGCCGAATTTCTTCTATACGATATTTCAACCACCATTGCAGGGGTCTTCTTCAGGGTTGATGACTTTGTTGTGAGTTGGTGTCAGGAGGTAGTTTAGCCGTCAGCCTAACGTACCTCCACGAGCGTCATGTCGGGTAATCGTGTACGGTGGATATGTTCCAGGAGAGTACCTCCACGAACGTCATGTCGGACTGTGGTTGTCCTTGCTTGTCTTATACCTTGGTTTTTTTTGAGTATGTGCTAGAGGCGGAAGCCATGCTGTTTTGAGAATCAAGCCGTCATCCCTGTTGATGTTGATGGGATGTTTTTTTATTTTAATGGCTTCTTTTACTAGGCATGCATGTTTTCCTTAGTAATTTCTTTAGTATATCTCCTAGTAAATATAATTGTATACAACAGAATTCGTTGCGAGCCAAAGCTTAGTATCTCACCATTAATTAACTATGTATGTTAAATTTTATGTATTTGTAAATACTTAAATATTGTTACTGTCAGCTTCGCCTGGGAATAAACCCACTATCGTTAAGACCAAATATCAGTGTTCAAAACCAGGAAAAAAACTCTGTAAAAAATACTCCGAAAAAAAACTAAATAAAACCGTGAAAAAGATAAGGCTCACTGTCACGAATCAAGATAAATGGAGAAGTTTATTATTTGAAATCACAGTTTTGGAATCACATTAATACTCAATTATCTTCATCGAAATATACTAGTACTTAATATTTTTCTTCTTTTGAGGTTATTGATATGCTGTGAATATCAACGATGTTCGTACAAATCTCACACTTATTTTGACCATAAATGGAAAGGTTTTTTATCGCTGGGCCTGGGAGTTAGTGAGTCTCAGGAGAGCAAGGGTTCGCTGAAGCATCATCAACGTAGCCTAGACTTATTTTTCCTAAAAGAATACTGAAAAATTACTTGCGGAGTAACTGAACTCTTGAAGCATATCTAGTAGATCATATATTCTTTTCTTGAATACAATATTTTGCACGGCATACATATTTTTGTATTTATGCATAAATAATTTTTCTTCTTAAAAAAAATATCGTGATACATGTGCAAAACATATGAGAATGTGACACAAAAGGTTCAAATCTGACCAAATAAAAATGTTGTAAACATTTAATTACTCATAGCTTACAGATATTAAAAATATTTTTTTAAATAATTTGTTTCTTTCTAACTAAGCACTTCACTATAATCACTAAAAATTATGTACATATTATTTATTTTGAACTATTTTTTCATAAAATCTAACTTCAAAATACCTTCATTAGCCGTATTAGCGTTAAAAAGGTTTTTTTTAATTTGAAATCTATAAGTTTCTGAATAAAAATGACTTTATTCTAGTGTCACCAAGTCGATTCACCTGAAACTTTTCTGTTCAATACCCCGTTGTCGTCTTTACATCAGAGACGAGAGAGAAAAAGCAGAAAGAAAAGTTTTTGACATTTTATCCGGCCGATAATTTAATCTTTTCGATCTGGGGGTGGGAGGTTTGAATTTAAATATTGTCACTAATTAGCCTTAGGGCGACAGGGACTGGAATTTTAAGCACTAAGACTTGTTATACATTTATATGCTAAATTCGGTAATTTGAGTGCGTGTAGTAATCGAGAAGATTAAACTTGTGTTTTAATTTGCATTTCGAAGAGATTCTGTTGTATGAGGAAGAAAAAATGTTGCTGGACAAGCATTCTGATGGAAAATATTTACTTCTTAATTAAACATAATTTTGCCAACCAAGTAGGAAATCTTTTACAAAGTTTTCAATGGATGTGATTTTTAAACATACACTTGCCATATATTTTTGACGAACAATATCTATGGCACTCGTTATAGTGATAGAATAGACTTAGTAAATCGACTAAACGTGTTTGTACTACATTTTTTATTTATTTCAATTTTAAGGTATCGCTTAACGACATACTTTTATATGTTTTTTTTAACATATACCAAAAATTATTTATTTGGACGAGTTTATTAATGAGCTAATAATATGGTATAAAAAAAAACAAGGATTAAAAAAAGTCTTATGTACAACACTCTTATAAAGCTAAATGTTTCGTGTTTGTGTCATTGCCTGCCGTAATCTTCAACTGCTCTCTTATTATATTCCGAAAGATATTCGCGTTATCTACTATCTAGTGTCAATTTTGTGTTTGTCATAATTTTTTCATATGTCCCAACAAGATATAAAAATGGAGATTCATAAGCAGGAGATTTAAATACTGTCTCTTAACGAGCAGTGCGCCTCCCAGCGCCCGCCGCGACGTCGTTAGTGATGTGAAAGAGGGCGGGGATGCCTTAGGGATCCGCCCTACAAAACCTAACATCTTCAACGCAGGGTCGTGTGTTATGCGTACATTTTCAGTCAAAGAAAAAAGGCAAACTATCATCGGATCACATTCAACACACACGCGATCATCACAGTTGTGACCGCCGTATAAATTAATACTAAAAAGTGATTCATTTTTAATATTTCGAATACTGAATAAATGATGATTTATATTATCATGACAATTGTTTGCCTTTTTATTTAATTTGTTATGAAAAACAAATTTTAACCCTAAATTTAATTCAATTTTATCAATTCTTATGCCAATACTATTAGTTCACGCAAAGGTACGCAACTTGATAAAAAATTAAGCAAATGTATCAATAAATTTGATCTTTGAAATTATTCACCAAATGCGTTTATTTTAATATTGTGTCATTGGCATATGGAATATAACCCTGTGGATTGATATCTTCGATTCTCTGTATAATAATGGTGTCACTATTTACCGAGCGCGCCACCAACAGAGACCCAAATATGTATTTACTACGCGCGACAGACTCGAGGGCACCAAACACATCTATCCGCTTGTTGACACCTAGAGTTGACTCTACCTAACGATTTCGTGAGATAAAAATGTCAATATGGCTTAAGAATGCGGGTGACTACGTACATATAATCAATAATGTTCTTTATTTATGCTAAATCGGAACATACGGCTTCCACAAACCACCACTTGACACATCTACAAGCAGCCAGCTCCATAAACTAGATCCAAGTCACCTGACGATATTCAATGCTGCAAAATCTTATATTTTGTAGTTAAAAATCTTCTAGGAGGATGAGACACCGAGGTTTTTTGCAAATGAGGTTTCATAGTTCGATTAGCTTTAGAAACTGCCTCTTAGTTAGAACAAATGGTCACCTTAATAAATACTCGTAAATGTAACATATCTCAGAGAGGTCTCTGGTGTAAAAAGTTTTAAAATTATTTTTGTTTGTAAATGGAGGAAAAGTAAGAGCCCAACGAACACAATAAGGTTAGTTATTATATACTCCAAAATATAGGTTCATAATATTTAAATCTATATTTTTCAAAAATTTACGTGGTTAGTTTTTAATTGTAGTAAATATAAAAACATTTTGCAATATTATCTTGTCGTTGCTGTAACTTAAATATTACAATAACATTTAAGTTATGGTATTTAATATTTAATTCGTTTGATAATGAACTATAATTAATAAAATAAATATGTTAATAAAAAATATGTATTTTTATAAATGAAGGGAAAAAATTTATTGAATAAATTCAAAAATCCTGTTTTTAAATAATCAAATAGATACTTAATCATTAGTTATATTTATATAAATTAAAGTTTGATACTTTCAATATTCATACAAGATTATTATATTAATAAAATTTCATAATAACATGTGAAAAAAAACCTGGTATTCTTGAGTAGTGGCAACAAAAGCTTTGCCTGAAAGTGTTTGTTGTGCTTGATATAAAAAAAACCTGCACAGTCGGAACGAAACTCGCCGATTGCCAAAAGTACCGCAGCGGATGCGGCGAACAATGTCGGAATCGTATGTACTAGTTCGTTATCGCACTCGCTTGGAATCGTAAGTGCGCACCTGCAAAACTACTTCAATATTATTCAATATCTGGATTGGCCGGGAGTAGAGTACCCAGTGACCATACAACCGAGCTTTGTTCCCTTTTTTATATTTCATTTTGAACTTATGAAACAACCAAATTGAGCTTTCAAGTTTTTCATATAACAATTATTGAGATTTTCCACCTTGAAATTGTAATGTATAACGCAAGTTTCGTGTTCACTGTACATACACTTTATCATATTTTTGAATATATAATATGTTAATTATTAGATTAATTAATTAAAAGAAATGTTATTTTGTTAATATCACGTTGTTGAAAAAACCAAAAGCTTGGTGACAGATTACAATTGAAAAATAGGAATGTGAGTAAAGAATGCATTTTTAGTTCGTTACAAGGACACAAATATTTTTTTCAATGATATTAAATCAAATGAGTAATCAATTTAATCAGAAATTAATTCTTAATTTTATTATTTGATTAATTTATGGTTTAAAATAAACGTCAAAATTAATTAAAAAAAAAAGTGTAACAGTGAAAATATATTGTGTGTAAATATATTCGAAATTGAATTCGATAAACTGTTCTAAAATAATAGTGCATGCTTAAACTTGTATTATAGGTAAAAATACATGTACAATACAATAAAATCAATTGTAGATGATTTAAGTAAATTTTTACAACTTGCAATATTTTCTTCTACGTTAAATAATGTCTGAAAGAAAAAAATTTAACATATACACATATTTTTGTAATTTGATGCATAAAAAGACTCAAGTGTTCATAAAACCATAGTTTAAGTTTGAAAATAAACTTTACATTATTAATATTACAACAAAGTAAGGCAAAACTCTTTTATATTTTTCCCCATTGATAGCAAATCCTTAACAAAATCTATTAAAATATTTAGTTTTTTTCGATATTTTTTGGTGGAATTATATAATATGAATATGATATATGTTTAAGTTTTAAAAAGTAATATTTTGAACTATTCCAAAATTTTATTTTTATTGTCATTTTTCACAACCGTCGAAAAAATTCGGAATTTTTAAAATTATTCTTTGTTTTTTATTGATACATTTACTCATAGTATAACAAGGAATAAAGAATTCCTTATTTAATGTAAATGCTGTTTCTGCATACCGAGAGGATAAGAAAAGTACTAGTTTAAAAAGTTTGTTATTAGCTACTGGCCTTCCGTTTAGAAAGTTCTGTTTGAAAATAGCAAGGTTGGCCCAAGTGCACTTTTCCACTGACCAGCTCCTCCGCTACATCTCTGGTTGATTTCCACTGCTCGGTCAAACTTCATTTTGCATTCATGCCACACTGGATACAACCAGGGACTTTGCCATTGTTTTCATTACCGGGTGCCCTAGATTTTGTTTCAGTTACCTCTAGTTACTTTTATTTCAAGAGACAACCTTTCTATTGTATCTACAATATATATTTTTGATACAGCATACAACCGCATATCAAGAATTCAAATAAATTGGAAACTAATAAATATATATGTATTTTTAAATATCAATTATAATTGAAATTTTAGCGAATATTTTAATTTACATTTTCAGTCAATTATTCATATTGACAAAGATAGGTAAAAAATATTTTAAAATATAGTGTTCAAGCAAGAATAAAGTCAACTGACGTAATTGTATTGTATTACTTTATGGTGACAAATGAAATAAAATAACTGCGATAAGAACGAATACAAAATAGGAGATGCTTTTAGTTGTCTAAACTAAATTTTATCAATAAACTTTGAGTATAAAATTTTCGAGTCTTTAATTCTCAAGCTTGTAGATAAGATTTTATTTTTATTTGAAGATTTGCGTGAATAGAATCCATGACTGCTTGAATTGTACTTTAGCAGGTTATCCTCGCAGAGATTCTCAAATTATTTATTGGTTATTTTATGCTGAGAATACGGTTGAACTAGTAAGCGAATATGTCCGATGGAAATATTATCCATAATGGAAGAGATCTAGCGATTTTTCCAGGCGGTCCAGCGAAGCGGTTAGTTTTCTGAGCGGACTGGAGGTAGTTTTCCGCCTGACTGGGCAGAGGGGCGTCTGTAAATTACGTTCACCAACGCCCCCTTGACGCCCTCCAGTCATATTTACCGATCGCCCACTTTTTCGGGCGCCGCTTTAAAATTGCCCCCCTTTTTTAAATTTCCGTCACGTTCAGGTACGAATACATAAAATATTCTTTTGTTTTTTCCTGCAGCTGCTATTTGAATACAAAAAATGGCTGCTTAAATTATTTTTTCACGAAACACTAGTATAACTCTGAAAAAAAATGATTACTTCATCAAGCAATCATCATGCGTACTTCAAAATTGATTACTGTTTTGCACCTTCTAAGTTAAACAGGTGTTCTCTGAATGAACGAATATCTCCAGAAGTGCTAAAAATAATATATTAGATAAATTCATGGGTATTAGTTCGACAGCGGATCATAAAGGTACATTAGCTGGCACATTAAATGGTCGGACAATATAAAAGTAACGCAAACAAGTCAAGATTGAATGATTTTCAGTTAAAGATCAGTTGGAGAGGATTTCATTATAAGGATGCTCAGACAGGCTTCTATTATAGATTATCCAAATTATCAACGACATCAATTTAGTATAGTACAAAAGTGGTACTCAAAAATAATGTACTTTATTTGATTTTTATGATTATCTACAATATCTTTTATCTTAAAAAGAAGCGTTTCACAATCACTTTAAAATCCTTGTTTACCACAAAATTCAATAACATTTTTTTTTTATTATTAGTTAGTCATTCAACAATAATAATGTTTTAACTTTATGGTATGGTAGATTCTAGAGTTATTTTTTCAACTTAAATTCGATACATAGCTTCAATGTATAATAATTCAATTTTATTATTGTTTTTGATAAAGTTACATCAATGGAAATAAAAACAAATTCCGACTATAAATAAAGTGAATTCACTTCCCATTCGATTCATTTTGACATTAATTTGAAAGCTAAAACGATGCTCAATGGCTCGATAGAACTTATTTCTGCAAAACACTGAAATAATAAAATATCATCAAATGTAAGTAATCAAAGCATAAAAATATTTTACAAGTCAGTTGTGTTAGAATACATTTATATTATTACAATAACTTGATAGTTTTTAAATAATGTTGTTTATTTGAACTTGCAACCACTTGTGTGACAATCGACAACCTTAACTTCTCAGCCATAAATACATAGTAATGGTCTTACAGTGTTTTAAAATATATTTCTAAAATATTGATATGAAGTTGATATAGTTCTTTCAGGCTGATGCCGAAAAGCCTCAATAAACGATATTTTGTATCTTATTTTTGTTCGATCGCCTGACATTCAAGTCTAATAATGATAGTCTTAATTTTATATATAATACACGAGTTTGCGTACGTCATTTTATTGGTTTTGACAGTTGCTCAAAATCATGTTGGTTCAACTGTCAACTTTAGTTTCTTTTTTAGCCGCGATAATCTTTGGGGCGCTGACTGTTACTGTGCCCATAAGTCAGCCCATGTCCGCGACAGTCTCCACCCAACCGCTGTCCACGATACAACATGTTACGGGCGGGTGGGGAAACCGAAGTCTTAACTGGAAATAAGCGTAAATTGTCCTTCTAAACATGTTCTTTGCATTGCGACCCGCTCCTGTAACATTTCTCCACGCGACGAACCCTATTTAATGACGGGGAATGTCAATATTTTTTATGATAGCTGACATTTATTGAGGACATTGTTTTGTTATAAAATAATATAATATATAATTATATTGTACCATCAAAAATGCTCCCATATAAAGTGAATCGCGCTTAATCAAAAAATACGAAATGGTAATTACAAAAGGCTTATTTTTAATTTAAATATATTACTATATATAATTTTTTATTATATCAATCGTTATATTTTTTTATGTATTCAAAACGAAATTAAATATATAAACTATAATGGGGGCTGGTCGTAATAATTTTAAAGGCATTTTAAGTCGGATCAGTCCTGATTAAAAAACAACAAATTGTTTTAATAGCCCGTGAAGAAGCCATCTATAAAGTTTGCTTTTAAGTGTCTAGCATAAAATCTCACAAAGACCTAGAATAAATTAAATCTTAACTATCCAGCAGTAAACGCCAGATACAATAAATTAAATTGAATAGAATCTCATCTTATGACATCCTCTGTGTCATGGCCACCAAATACTGTTTTTTTCTTTTTTTTTTTACTGAATCTAAAAAAAATGCGAAAATTCTCCATTGATGCATTTTAAATGACCTCGTAATACGCGCGATTCTTAAATAACCTCGTAATATGAGTTTATATGAGCGGGCTTTGGTGAGCAACATCAAACGTGGATGTTAAAATAAAAAGAGCGAAAGACTTTAAAAAAATCTTTTTCGTAAATCGATGTAAATGTAAAAAAAATACATAATATATGTTTTTAAAGAGATAGATTCTATGTATGTAAGTACAGTCTAGATTAGTCAGTGTTAGATTATTTTCCGGAGCCCCCGTTAATATTTATTCCAAGACTTGTGGAATAAATATTAACGGAGAGTACATTTCTCACCTCCGATTTGCAGATGACATAGTGCTAATAGCCGAATCACCTAACAAGCTCCAAGACATGCTCTACGACCTCAATGAAGCGTCGAACAAAATTGGTCTGAAAATGAACATGGATAAAACAAAAGCCATGATTAATAGTCATATTTCACAAACCTTTGATCCTATTTCCATTGGAGGAACAGAAATAGAGGTTGTAAACGACTATACCTATCTGGGACAAGTAATACAACTAGGGCGAAATAACTTCTCAAAAGAAATCGACAGGCGCATACAACTGGGATGGGCAGCATTTGGAAAACTAAAGTACATTTTTAAAGCGAAAATTCCGCAATGCCTTAAAACTAAGGCGTTTAACCAATGCGTCCTCCCTGTATTAACTTATGGCGCAGAGACGTGGAATCTGACAGCAAGTCTTACCCATAAAATAAAAGTCACCCAGCGTGCTATGGAGAGATCCATGCTCGGAGTGTCGCTAAAAGATAGAATCCGAAACGAGGAAATACGCAGAAGAACTCAAGTAGTGGATGCTACCCAACGAATAGGCACACTCAAGTGGCAATGGGCAGGTCATATCTGTCGAAGAGACGACGGTCGATGGGGAAGAAAAGTATTGGAATGGCGCCCAAGAACTGGCAAACGAAGCATTGGCCGACCCCCTACAAGATGGACTGACGATATAAGAAGAATAGCGGGAGTGACCTGGATGCGGAAGGCGGAGGATCGAAGAGGATGGAGACTCATGCGGGAGGCCTACGTTCAACAGTGGACGGACACAGGCTGATGATGATGATGATGAGATTATTTTCAGAGTTTTTCTCCACATGAATCAAATATTGGGCAATGCTACGTTACGTTTAACGTCCTACGTAAGTCTACCGCATGTGCAGTCTGGTGCCTCATGAAGAGTTTAGTCGTGTTTTTTATGGTACCAGTCATAAATTTACTGGTCCAGAGAACCAGGTAACTCAAAATATAGAGATATTCATATATTAATTATAAATAAATAGAATAGAGATTCTCTTGTAGAAAAAATCATGTTATGTTTCGGTAAAAAATGCCGCAAAAAATGAATAAGGCTTATAGCAAAATAAAAAAAAGTGTAAATAAACTCGGAACATAAACGATATTTGATGTTTTAAAAAAATGATCGTTAAGCGCTCGAGCTTTGCGTTAGCATATTCTTTGTCATTAGCATACGATTTAAATGCATTATGGGCTCCGGAAAACTAGGCAAGTAAGAATAGACGCTTTGCGATTCAAAAAAAAAAACAAAGAATACAATAATAAAAATAAAGCCATCAGTTATTTTTAGTAAGCCCATAATATCTGCAACACATATAAGTATACATAAATTGAGAACG
The DNA here is from genome assembly GCA_022606575.1 of Glossosoma conforme. Lineage (NCBI taxonomy): Eukaryota > Metazoa > Arthropoda > Insecta > Trichoptera > Glossosomatidae > Glossosoma > Glossosoma conforme. Next base: position 2,756,288 of record JAGTXR010000100.1, on the reverse strand, counting down.
TTAGCTTAAGTTCCTTGCCTCCTTAAAAAACATTGATTTAATCACCACATCTATTAGTCGTATATAAAGTTGACGTTCATGACTGTGGTATAAGGGGGAAAATGCATCGGATACTACAGTTACCCTTTCTTCAAGTACTCAAACTTCTGCTCATGAGGTTGTCAGGAACCGTATATGTTCCCAAGTGGACTTTTAGGTGCAGTAGCATAAGTAGTGTGTTTATATAAACAATATGTATTGTATGTAAATAATACATGTGAATCTGCCTTTTCATTAAACTCGCAATTTCATCATCTTGTGGATCGTCGTCTACGTATATTATTTAACAGAACTTTAGGATGTAGCGCAAACCCACAACAAAATGAAATATCTAGTGGCTTTTTGTAAGGAATGGTAGGATAAGACTGAATGCAGAAGTCAGAGTATCAATAAGGATAGAAACTCATGGGGGAAATCATTACTTAATAAATGAAAACTTGTTTTTACATTAATTATTCTTTGATGATAAGCTCATTGATTTCTTATGTTTATTTTTTAATATTACTATTTATAAATAAAAACAAATACGAAAATAAACTGTAAAATAAATAATCGTTTATGATTTATCTTTTCCTTTTTATAAAACATTTAAGACAATAAATTTTTGGCTTAAGACATTCTTTCCGTTGCGATTTCTCAAGACAGGGTGAATAAAATAATTAACTTTCGCTAATGCAAAATTCGCCCTTTGTGTGATAAGTGAATGTCTTCTTGTTGTTTTTGCTTCGGACAAACAAAAGCGCGCGATTAAAATTAAATTTTCAAATTCGGAAGGCTTATTCCGTAATCCGTTCCGCAAAGAGACGGAAGCGATAAATATCTCTCTGTTTACGTTTGTGTTTCCTGAGTCCAACGAGAGTAAGGGAGACAAATGTAGATTCGTGGTGAGTGCACTAAGGATATAACTTTTGGCTTACTGGTGATCACTACTTGTTATAATTAGTGACCTAAATGCTTGATTTATTATCAAAGTTGTAGCGTATAAGTCAAATGATTTTAATACAAGTTATATTTGATATAAATTATCGTGAATGTATCTTCTGGGACACACGGACTTAATGAATGTTAAAACTATTGTAGCAACACTATATGGTCACGAGAACTAAGTACGAAGACTAAGAGCAGTCAGTCCCCAGAACCCGGCACGTCAGGACACGCTACAATCCTAGACACCTTAAACGAACCGCCGACGAATCTAGACTTCACATCGCGTCCATCGACGATTAGCAGAACTAACAGTAGTGACCACGACGTGATATACAAATAATCTGTATCTCTGCAATATCATATCTTAATATAATGCGCGTATAACCTCCATTACTGCTAAGTTCTCAGGGATTTTTCATATATTTTAAATCGTCTAGAGATACTCGTATTACTTCGTTTTAAAATTATTGCTTATAATATTTTTTGCGTAAATACGTATCAATACCCGATAAATTCGTATCAAATACGATTCTCATCCATTCCTCAACTTATGCTATGTGCTATATTTGAAAAGTATTCTTGTGTCTTTTCAAACCTTACAATATATTTATTACATAAAACATATATGCAGTCGTCTCTCCAGTTTTCAGAAAAAACATTCCTTATAATTCGTAGTGGAATTTAAAATAATATATTTGTATGCTTCATAAAATATTCCTTCTCTGAAAGCTTTTTTGCATACTTTGTAATTAACACCTGTTCTACAATGTTATTGCTCAGCAAATGTGGTTTCAGTACCCGTTGTAAGTACAAAAAGGCAAAAGGTTGATAACAAAAAAAAAATGGACATTAAGTTCTACAGGTCGCACTAACATACAATTATGTAAAACAAATGTGATGTAAAACGCATAGCGCAGTGTGGCTGTGAGTCTAAAAGTAAATAATATTTTGACATAAAGCTCCGGCACAATTAAATTAATTAAAATTTCACTTACAATAAAATAAACGCGGTTCTTATTCAATCGTCAAAGAAAAGCAACATTAAACGCGAACCAAAAATTGAATAGGTTATCATTGCTAACCGCGTATTATAAGTTGGGTTGAGAGCTCCCTATTAAACTAAATTGTCCAAGGCTAGGAAACGCAGGTCTAATCATCGAACCCACAAAAATATTCTTCAGATACTACTGATTCCACCTTGCATATTATCAGGATAATTAAATACGTTTCCAAATGGACCCATGGGTGCAAATCTTTCGGGACAAAGTATGGCAGTGAATGCTGACAGAACTAAGTGGTGGATATTTGTGGTAACTATATGTCCCAGATAAAGAACAAATATTGATATAAAAAAGAATAAACATTTATTTATTATTTGACATATTAGGATTGCTTTAATTCTGTTCAAGCGCCATAACTCATCAGCCATACCCCTCGGCATAAAGACAGGTAATGGAATATATATCACTCACCCTTACTAATCAGTACCAGGTACTTCACTTAATATAATAATTACGAAGATCTATGCGTATAACGATAGTGTGTCTGTACACACGAATAATACCTAAATTAATTTATTTGATTATTCCGACCCTCGGCAGAAGTTACAAGTAATACCCACACCATTGCTATATCTTAGGGGCATCGACACTTAACCTTTTTGAAGACAAAATCATTTTTTATTTTCAAAAAATACACCATATTCAAGATTTCTTAAGTTAAGTTCAATGAGAATGTATTTTTTCTAGCTACTGGTACATTTTTTATGTTAGTCGTACAATTATCGGTACTAAGAATTTGGATGATTTGGCTAAATAAACTTTAAATAAAAGTATAAAACTTTTTCTTCTGCCAAGAATTTCGTAAAATATTTAAGAAGATTTATTCACAGTACAGACGCATTTTATTAAGTAAGCATTTACAAATGGATAAATTTATTTTTTGAGACATTAAATTCATTAAATTAAATTTTTCCACTATTTTTTATTGATGTTTGAACTAGTGGCATTTGGAACCAAAAATATTGTGAATCTAAAGGTTTTTTTTATACATTGCAACTAGTTCCAAATTCTATTTTTTTTTCATATTTGTTTGAGCACTCTTTGTATCATCAGTATAATCATCACTGATCATCATTTCACTGTCTGAGTTCACAACTTTGAGAAATTACATTGAGTATTTGTTAGGAACCACTGCTTTAGGGTCAAGTGTTTCAGTTGTTTGAGTCGCTCCAAGGAGGGTTTTCAGCCTTTTAGCTGTTTAAGAAGCCTTTCAGGGAAGTTTAGCAAGCCATCAATTATTAACTTGTCGGAACTCGAGTACCTTTCGAAATAAAAACTATTACATTATTCAAAGAAAATATTTTCATAATTATGACTTGCATAACATTTGGAATGTTTCAACTTAACGTTAACTTTCACACTTTTCTATTATACTTGTTTTAAAAAGTTGTTAATTAGCCTATAACTAAATAATTTAAAAAATATAATTTAAAAAAAAACTCCATGAAAACTAACGAATATAAATGTAAAATAATCAATAGTATATAATCAAATGAATATGTTTTGTAAATGTCAATGTGATTTTTGAGTTAAATTCTAGTTTTTTTTAGCAGATGTTTCGTCTTCGTTGAAAAGTCATTTTCAAATATTATGAAAGTTTAACATAATTTCATATGGTAAATTTGTGAGGAAGTACGTAAAAAATATGGTGCAAGATTGTAATAAACTATATATTTGAAAGGTTTTGTGTTAAATTATGAGGAAACAGTCGAAATTTGAAACATTTTAGGTTTCGGTACTTTCTTCCATAAAGATAAGTATTGTAAATTGTATAATGTGTAATTATTTAAGAAGTAAGTGATAATAATAAAGGATTAGTTAAATATTTCTAGCATAAATAAAGACAGTTTTTATTAATTCGAAAAAACGTAATGGCGTTAATTTTTGGAAACCATAAAAATAAACGAATTAAAAACGAGAAAGTTAGCGTTTAAGAGATTTCAAGCGAGCAATATTGCAAAGGAGGAAAATCCGCTATTGGCGATATTGGAAAATGTCTATGGATGTTATGTTTGCTTTGAGGCGCCGAGGATTTAATAATGGTCGGTAAGAATGCTGAAAAGTGGCCTCTCCCAGAGACTACATACATTATATACAGGCGATATGGGGAGCTTGGCACCGAATGTGTCTATAAGAAATACATACTGAATTTAAGTCAGTTTTTCTTTACGCAGCATATGATTTCATTGTTTTTTTATTGAATTTTTAGTTATTATTTTAAATATTACAAAAGGTAATAACATCTCTCTTTGTTATAACTTTTTATAAGTTGCAATATATAATCACCATCAACAGTCACTATAAAACTCTTTCAGCAGCCAGATGCAACTGTAAATCAATTTTTCTTACGAGTATTAGTATTAGTTTATTAAGTTCGAGTCCTATGGAATATGTCGTGTAGTTGTTGGTAATATGGGATAGATAGAGATCGATGATAAAAGAAGCTTTGTTTTGTGTTCTTCTATTCTCCATCACTAAATATATATCGATTAACTATCGTTGTAAATGTTAATTAAATAAAATAAAAATATAAATTAACGTATAAACTACAGCTGCGTTTTCTTTAGGCTCCAAGACGGCTTTCCTAGACGGCACGAGCATGGACTCGTGCCGTCTTGGAAGGCCCTCAAAAACTATACACAGAATTAAAACTATATTCTGGGCAGAGCTGCGAAAGACGGAGCTAACATGGGATGAAGACTATGGCGGCTAAAATATCTTGGTGGCGAAAGTTTTTTAAAACCACATGCTCCAGTTAAGAAGCGGATGTGGTATGATGATGATGATTTGAAGGTACTAAGGAGGCTGAATCATAATTAACCAATAAATTAATGTTTTTCAAGTATATATTTAAAATATTCAGAAAAACATATATCATTTATTACAACAGCAATCTCCCTTTCTAATAATATTAATCCAGCGGTCACCCATCCAATAATGTTCAGCTCTCTAGATAAAGTATGTAGTCAGCACTATCCAGAAAACATTAAAAGGGAATTGACGGCTACTGTATAAACTTAGGCAATGAAATTTTTACCATTATAGCCACGCAGAGTGGCAAAAATGTGCTCTTTAATCGTAGCTAATGTAACATACACATAAACACTTTAAATGATGTGTTCAATACACAAAGTAACACTGACATTGTACACAAGTAGCGGCCCAGCAGAATAGGGTGTTACGACCCGATTAAATTAAAATACACTTAAAAAACGCTGTGAAAATATCCTCAGTGGGGCGCTGAACGACAAAATGACTACAATAGATGATGGCGTGACCGACTCGCAGAACAAACAGTTGGTAAAACGTTACCAGAGCACGCGCGGTGAAGACCGGGCGGCCGAGGCAAGGAAAGCCTGGGAAACAGCGACAATAACCACCCTCGCGATTGTTCTTCAAAATTGAATGTAGTACCGGTCATGTACATTTTAGTTACTATTTGTTGTAGCAATGTTTTAAAATTTGGGTACGAATGGCGTGGTTTACAAGTCAATTTGTTGCTCTTGTGTTATCCCGGCCGCAAGCCGCGTGCTCGTACAAATAGACTGTGGAACAAAGATGCGTGACCTGGTTCAAATAAAACACGCCGGTGCTAGTATTTAACTATTTTTTCAAACTAAATACAAACTTAATATTACAAAATATGCTATTTTATAAAATTTAGCGATTTTTTACAAAAGCTATAGGCGGCGATTTTGTATGAATACTTAGTGTGTAAAGTAGTGATTTTAACGCCAAGCATCTTACTTCAAGTTCTGCATTTTTCATTCTGCATTCATAAAATTTTCCTATTGGATTTAGCGCTGCCTAATGTTGTTTGTAAGAAAAAATATGATATTGTGGCTTTTGGGTTTAGCTGTGTGTGGCGAATTTCTTCCATCCGATATTTCGACCGCCATTGCAGGCGGTCCAAATATCGGCATCTTCTTCAGGGTTGATGACTTTGTCCAAAACCCAAAAGCCACAATATCAAATCTGGCCTTGAAAACTTAAGAATTTATTAAAGAAAATATATGTGAAAAAATTATATGAAGAATATGACCATAAACGAAACAAGTTTTTTACTTATATTATTTTTTTAAATTTTAGCGCACATTTCGCCGTCTTGAACTAATATTAAATCTTATAAGCCATATTTTGATAAACTTATTATTATGTTTATATTGGTGAGACACATAAAATATTTCATCTAACCAACTTCCATCATCATCACTTCCATCTCCGCTCCCTTCATTGGAGCATGTGGATATAACGAGCCGCCGTCATAAAGTTATGTCAGCCGCCTTGGTCCTCGGCTCATCGTCCATCCTTTACTCACACATTTTATTATGGTATCAATTCCATATCCCGGCTTGCAGCAAGGACTTGCATTTCATTTTTTGTTGAGTTCTATCATCTACAACTTAAAATATTTGGCACAGGTCATGTTCTTGCATAATAGTAAAACCCTTGTCAGGTTCGCCTTCTAGTTTTTCCGTCAATAATCCCTTCTATTACATTATTACGGAATGTTGTATAATGTAACTGATCCATTATAGTCACCTCTCTAGAGTGTTTTAAGTCCCATGTTCATTTTGTGATGTAGTTTTTTCAGAAAACTCCTTGTAATTTTTTATAACATCATATTTCAGAATTCTTCAGTATTTTTCTTTCTGTTTAGGTTAAGTACCATATATAACATATATATATATTAAAATGGCTCGTATTGCTTTTGGAAGCAGTTTGCGGAGGATGAAGCCTACATTATTTGATTCTCAATCTTCAACTTATTCATAAACGCAAACCAGGCGTGTACACACCAACTAATAAAAAAAAAGTTCTACTGTCACAGATGACTTTGTTTCCAAGGCATAATATCTCATTTTAAATTTAAAAATCCTTTTTTTTTATTTCACATAAATTATTTTTATTTAATTCGTTTCAACTCCAAGGGTCGTAACCTCAAGGTTATGTATAAAAGATGTTGAAATATGTCAACAAAATAAGACCCGTAAATAAATATAGACTTTACTTAATTTTAATTGAATTCTGCAAAATAAATCCATCCCTAAATTTGTTCTAAATATTTAATTACTAACTATTAATACGACGGTTGGCTTTGTTTTTCATTTTCTATGCGTGGATCGTTATTACAAACACCAAAGTTAATTATTTTTAGGTGCTTATACAGGATTCCCAAACTATGTTTCGCATATGACTTACAAAATATTTCTTTTTCTTGAATGCACCAACACATGTAATAAACATGTGTTGGTACATTCATGTGTTCACATAATTTTATATCAGTTATCGGATACAAAGCTAAAACATATTACTTTTATTATAACAGCTTAACTGAATGTTTATAATACTAATCACATTATAGACATATATATATTTTATATTTATTACTGCATACAAATACAATAAATTATTTGAATTAATAAATCAACAATATGGTTTAAATATCAGAAAATTAAAAATAATTAAATATGCTCTATTTTAGTTAAGCCACTATTTAAAATATGTCATACGAAATTTAAAACCAAAATTTATTTTTAAACATATAAAAAATCATAAATCTAATAGAGCATAGAACCACTTCCGGTAGACATAGCTTCCTCAAGTCATATATTGCTATTATACCGGGCAAAAAATAAGACTCATTCCCTCATAGTAAAGAAAATTAACATGATCCCTGACTATTTAACTTAATAAATTGTATTTACTGGCATCTTTATTGAGATATAGAATCTTATTTAGAAATTGAAAATATTTACTTTAAGTCACTGGATGTGGGTACGAGTGATTCATAATTTAAGGCAAACATGTGAAATATGAAAACAACTACTTATATATCAATTATTTAAGTAACTATTCGAGAGTCGTACTATATTTTCTTGAATATAGTGGAATTGTCATGCTTATAGAACTTCACCCAGAGAACTTACTACGGTGTTTGCCCCATTCATGCGCGTCTCCATAGAATCAGAATTCTCTTCGTGGAAATTTCTTAAGTAATAGCTCCATTGCGTTCCGTGTTTTTGTCCGGCAATAGGAGAGACCGTGGCGCGATTAAGATCCCGCTGCATTTCTCGCGTGAAATCTTTTCACAAAGCTCGACGTTTTTGCATCGCAGACAAAGAGGAGTCTTCAACGGAGAGCCTTTGCCGACGTACAAACACATAACACATAAACACGGACGGCACGGCAGCCATATAATATGCATTATCCTCGTCCGACGTTCAGCGAGCACCGAGGCGGATGCGATCTCTACCAGCGTTATTTACCATTCACTTTACTACGCGCGTTTTTACCGCTTTCCGTACCTTTTACAGAGTGCTTTTTCTAGCAGAAACTACACACAAGTAAAAAATTTCAAAATAAAATTCAAACTTCAAATCCAGCTAATTTGCCAGACACATTAAGTCGGATGTAGTGCTTAAAGGGAGAAAGTTTTTAAACTTTTTTTTATGTTTTTTTTGATGTAACTTTTTAAACAATGGAATTGTTTATAAAGCACTTATTATACAATTAAACTGTTTTTCAGTACAATTTGAAAAATGTTTGTGTTTGTAAGTTACGTTACTGTTATATAATAAGCTAGTTATAAAAACATCAAAAGAATTACTCAGGATCTTGCTATAATATTTTGATTAAGTTACCACCGTAAAATCCTCAAAAAAATGCAAATTTCAGGATAAGATCTCTAAATTGTGGTTACTAGAAGCAGGTGATTGCTTCAAGAGAACATACACTATTGCAGGCTATTTTTATGCAACTTGGTCCTTGATTGAAAGATTCCGATAAAACATTGGAATGTGCAAATTAAAAGCACTATGAATGTAATTCTATCTTCTTTTAAATTGTCATAAAGAGTAGCAAGCATGGGTACACCGTAACACAATACAACGCTACCAGAGGATTTTAGCTTTTCAGTAGACTGTATAAGGTTCATACAAATATACTTAACGCTGGCGTATGGATGGATGTATGTTTAAAAGTTGAAGTTGAATGTAAACTATATATTTTCAAAAAAAAAAATCTACGGAATAAAATGACCTTTGATGGTTTATAAGGCATCATTGGACAAATAAAAAAACATTGAAATTACACTAATCTAAATTGAACCTGATTGGAAATGTAATTTTCTAAATATTGGATCACGTTTATGATTATTCTGTAATTTGCTCGTAATTAAACCAAAAAATTAGAGGTATCAGATATAAAATAAAAGATTCTGTATAATTTATTCCACATATATATATATATATATTTTGACGACATGTTTCAGCCAGGACGGACGGCCATTTTCAAGTCAATTAGTTAAATTTTTGTTGGCTCTATATAAAGCAAAGGAGTGAGCGAAAAGGTGTATATGAATTGTGTGATGGGTAAATGTGGTTTTAGGAAATCATTAATGTTGCATTAAAATTCCACCAAGAAATATCGATCGAAAAAATCAAAATAAAAAATTAGAGGATTTTTTCAATTTTTTTTTTTTTTTGAAAAGATAATAAGTTATGATTGTTGTTATGTTTGGTTAATGTGAAATATTACGACCATTAAATATTCGTATTTTACAACCTTTTCCGCTGAGTTTACGGCACATATATTATAAGGTATGTCAAATATCAAAAAAAAACATGACACATTCTAAGTGTATTGGAAAAAATCTCCTATTTTATTGGTATTCCATATTGAGTACGAATTTTACGACTTCTATCAGTCCTTACGTCTCAAAAAACCTACTTTACATATTGGTTTTTTATGCGGCAAGTGAGAAATACTCTGAAAATATTTTTTCCTCCGTAAGGTGATGCTTTGGATTCGCACGCGTTTTCATAAATTCATATTTTATGTAAAACATCAATGTAAAATATATGGAGACGTCTTAATTTGGGTGATATAGCTAGTATGTAGAGTTCACGTAAAGATGAAAGATTAAAATTAACGTGACATTTTTAAAATGCGGTCTATAAAGTGTTTGCTTAATGGTACGCATATAAAATATTTGAGTTATTTAGTTGAAAATAGCATTACCCTGCCTCCATAAAATAAGATAAATTTTAGTACAGCACAATTGCCTCAATCTTAACGATTGAAGCATTTTTGGGATATGTGTTTGTGATTTTTTTGACTTATATGCCCCTACTAAAAAGGGGAAAAACAAAGCAGCCTTTAAGACATTTATTGTCATTTTGTAGCTCTGTAAAACACCATTTTTTAGTCATGGTTTGAACAGAGCAATAAAACTATCAGTTGTATCAATTTACTTAAATTACAATAATATATAAACCAAGTGGTTTTAATATTATTTAAAAATATACTTTTTATGTGATAAAATAAATTTATATTTTATAGACAAATTTTACTGTGTTTTTTCCGTTCCTTTTACCATATCCCAAGCGAAATGTTATCCTTGCAAAAATAACGCAAAATCAACAAAATTATCTCCAATTCTACGAAAAGGGTTTGAAGGGAACTATCGCAGTGTCTTCTAAATCAATACTTGGGTAGTTCATGGTAGCACCTTCACGTAATATTATACATACTTCTCGCTCTACACACCAACTTCTTATTTGGAGCACAAGGATACCATAAATTGCTACAGAGAATACATTAAAATATTTTTACTCGTGTACCAGTAAATGCAATACCTCAAATCATAATAATATTTTTATATTTGTAAAATCCTTTAATCACAATGTATTCAATGAATCAGATTTGTAAATAATAACGGAAATATTTGTCGGTATTTTGTGGTCACTAATGTTACCTAAGAACCACTTCTTTGTACAAGCACAATTATATTCCAATAATATTACAACGATGACTGTATGATATATTTTATAAGGTCCAAGTATATCATATGCTCCAAATAAAGAAGAGAACACAAACCAAACTGATCTTTCGTAAACTCTAACGACTCACTTTACGGGAAGCTATTCCATTACGTATTCTTCTTGGAACCGGAATATGTGAGGACGTTCAACGACAGGCAAACATATATCGTAATATTTCTGGTAGCTATCTGATTTAAAATTTAAATAACCATGTTTAAGGGTAAAGTTACACACATATCATCAAGTAATGCCTCTAATTCGGTATCTTCAAACTTTTTTCTCAGCACCAGGATGTTCTTCATCTTCCAGGTCAAAATCACCACCCTTGAATTGCTGAAACCATCTTCTGCATATTTGTTCTGAAAGAGCATTGTCGCCGTATTTTTCTACTAATATTCTATGCACTTCAGTTGCTGTTGTCTTTCTGTTGAAGTAATGTAAAAGAATTCCCCGCAAAAACGGTTTTGTAGGCACGAACTCAGCCATGTTTCAAATTTCGGATAAAAATGTCTCGACACACCGGCAGTTGAAATTGGACTGACGTATGCAGCCTAGAGTTTTAGCTTTCAGGTAAAATTTATTTCAGCCCGTTTTTATATATATCTGCCAAATTATGAGTCTCAATACAAAACGCTCATTTTCAATGCATGCGAATGATTATATTGATGCTAAATATTGAATGTGTGTATCTTCTCTTAATTTTCTGTAACTTTGCAAATTTCACCACTTAGTTACTATATTGCTATTTTCGTGCTAAAATGGTATGAAACATTTTTAATGGAAAAACTTTCCTATATTAATTCCACGAAAGACGATCATTACAATAGGATATGATTTTGTAAAAAAAAAACGCCGTATAGAAATTGTTGAATCCTGATGATGCCGGATATTAGAACACTCCCCCTACAGACTGGGTGGTATAGTACTGCGAGAGATACGGCGATGAATTGAATATTTTAGGATTATTTCAAAGCAGAAATCCCATTACGGATCGGTGAGTAAGCACAAATAATGTGCGCCATTGTGATCCACCCATCAGATGTCTAATACAGCGATGACATTATATCAAAATTGTATGAGCGAAGAGTAAAATTAAAATCATGCGATGTGATGAGCGCATTTTAAATTGAGTCATTGTAAATAATCAATCATTGCAAAACCGTAAATTTTTATTTAATAAACACGTAAAAAAATTAAATAATAAAAATCCAAAATGCTTTTTAAGGCCAATGAGGAAAACATTATACTTTTGTTTAATTTTAAATAAATATATTTATTTTGTTTTCAAAAAAAGAGTAAATATTTTTTTTTTAACAAAAATATAATAACTTTAGGTTATCAACCGACAACACTTGGTGAAACTGCATAATTTATTGAAGATGGTCTCCAGGGAGTCCAAAACATGTAATCATTAAAATATATTATATAGATAAAGAATTTTGTAATTACATATTCAAACAGATTTATACATTTTATATGTTTTAAAGCGCTTATACGATTATGAAATCGTTGTCTGCACAAAGAAACTACCTCCACTTTATAATAATGCAATCAAAAGAATAATAATTTATTATGAGTATGGTTTAATACATAATATGTATGATACAAGTATTGCTTTATATATAATAAAAGTAAATTATGGTGTACTTATTCAAACTCTTGCTGGTTTTATAGTTTTTTTTTCTAATTTAAGTTAAGAGTAACGTTTATGGAATTTTAGACCATGGTCATACGATAAAATATAATTAAAACGATTGTAATAAAAGTACATTAAAATAAGATAATACTTCCATAATTTAAAAATCCAATATCATTTTTAAATATTAAATATCAATTATTATTGAAAAAGTTAATGAAATTGAGATAAGAAAATATATTAGAGTTTTTAATAACAAAAAAACAGCTCTTCTTATTGATCGTTCTGAATTTCGAGTTGAAAATAATTTAGCTTTGAAAGTTCGGATCGACAGATCGGAATGTGGCCCTCGTAATTACCACTAAAGAACCCTCCTTCTATGATTTCATTATGTTTAAATTAGCATAATATTTAAAGTATGGCGGATACCCCGGCTCTTCATATTGCTGAAATTCCGCAAGAGATTCACCGCACTGTGGCGCTAACGGCCTTTAATTAATTCTGAATATATCACCGAGGAAGTTTTATTGAAATACCGCTGGTGTCGCTGGCGGGTTCTACTTCCTGCTTTGCATCTTACTTCCTCCTTTTCCTATCTTCACGATGGAGATCTTAACGACTTTTCGCCTACGTCATTTATCTCATATCGGTTGAGCTAGCAATATGTCAACTCAAGCAAATAAAGCCGTTTTTATTATCAATGATAAAAATACATTTATTTAATTAAAGTATAAAAAATGTAAGTTGGTTACAACTTTTTAATCTCGAAAAGAGTAAGGGAGGTAAAAATTATTTTAATAAAATGGAACAATGGGTGTCAGTGAAGTCAATTAGTGAATGTGTTGTATTTTTTTTATCAAAATCATAAATATATGATATGAAGTTATTTATATGTAAGTTAATATCCTATAATACTATTAAGGATTCATGATCTAGCACTGTATGCATACGTATGTGAGGAACAAAACAAAGGCATGGCTTTTGAGAAGTGTCTTGATATGTTATTAAGGATCTGTTGATAACCTACATCAAACATGATTAAAGCAGAAAAACGATTATACTCGTAATGTATAAAATCATTTGTTTCTTTCTTTCAACAATATTAATAACTTCAACATCAAAATTGGTAAGCCACTTACAATTTGTTCAAATTCAACAATAAAATAAACACGAGGTCTTTGTCACATGTGTGTTTGCATAAAATATATTTTCTAACATTTGTAATGATCTATGTTCGAGACAAAGCAGCTACCACATAATTCTGAAAAGTTTCGAGGGTTATTCTAGAAGTTACCTTTGGCCAGTCGTCTTTCCAGAACTTCCTTTCTTTCGACTCTTCAGCGAGTTGCTAATCCCACTTCTTCTCGTGATGATGGCAGAAAACTTTCCTGGAAATGCTTCTCAAGCCTTCTGCATTTGAAGTGTCGAAGTTTTGCAGCGCTTGTTATAAAAAAAACCTTGTTATAAGATAACTTTAAAAATTAGGCAAGACTCTTAGATGTTATTTTCATTCTTATTTCAATGACTTAACTTTTCAAGACATTGATTATAATACATCGTCATCCATTTATGACAGGTGCAGTTAATATAAATATAATTTTTTGCTTAATAGTATATCTTACATTCTATGAAATATTAATTTTACTATAAAACATTCCTGAGTTCTTGGAAAATATTATATTCATGTTAATTTACAAGTAAATATGTTGTTTGTTGAAACGTACGTTTAACGTATTCATAGACAGCAAAGAAAAGGAAAATGGCAAAACTAGTTAAAATCTGGCAGTGACAGCAGGCCCACAAGTATGTGGCTTTATATGAGGGAGAGTTATGTGTTTTTCGCGAGTATTTGCATATCGTATGCAGCCACGAAGACTTACGGCGTCGCAAAAATAATAATATTAACTATAGGTATATTAATGCCCTGTTCTAACTTTTGGTGCAGAGATGTATAATCTGCCAACAGAATTTACTCACAAAACAAAGGTTGCCCAACGGAATATGGGAAAGTTTATATTTGATTTTAAAAAAGTGATCGGAAGTCAAAATATCTTTAGAAAAACTTGTATAGGGCGCTACTTAAGTTATCAACTAATTTAAATGTCAAGGAAGGCGGCAGTTTTCAAGACACAACAGAAGATCGTTAACGAGAATTATGAATTGCTGCCTAAAAATAAGTAAATGGGGTATTTTCTGACCTCGTATAAGGTGGATTGATGATATAGGAGAGGAGCAGGTTGCGGAAAGCATAGATGATTAATTGTATAGATGTATGCGGGAAGCTTCACGTAGTGCACTTATACAGGCAGATAATCATAAATTTTATTCTTCTAGGAATATGGGATACATTTATTTAAATTTTTTTATCAAATGGCAGACTAATCATGGATCACTTTCTTTCACAGAAAATTTAGTAAAACGGTATCGCGTGTTTTGTGGGTCGTATTTGGTCGGGTTTATCTAATTACTAACATGGCACTAACTTGGTTTTCGGCGAATGAAATTTAAAATTATGAGTTTATTGTGATTGCTGTATGACTAAGGAGTATTTTAAATTCTACTAGATAGTCAACTGCAATTTATAAAAAGTTTTTAGTGGAATTTCAGAAGGAAGAGACCAAGGGCAGACTAATAAAGTTTTAAAGTAAAATTCTGAATATCTTGTCTTCAAAACATTTTCAAAGTAATGTGGAGTACTGTATGATATTATATAATAAAGCTGTGTTAAACATTAGCGCAAAAGGCCATAAAAAGTTTTTTTCTTTTTACATCAACTAGCGAAAGCTCTCCTGAAAAATGCTGAAGTTGAAGAAATTTCGCTTGGGTAGCATTGACATACCTGTGTTTACTACCTGGTCGTAAACTGACGAAGCTTTTGTAGTCTTTTCGAGCATTAAACTCAATGAACAGCTGAAATCGAGGTGCTTTTTATAGTTGATCCTCAGTACATATGTAGTTGTTCAAATTTATTGCTATTTTAAATTAAACCATCGTCCTTACTTTTATTTTACTTTGAATGTTTGAAGTACACTTTGTGAAAGTAATCATCATTTCAGTCGTACTTAACGTAATCTGTTTATTTTGTGGAATTAAATAAATGTTATTTAATTTCAAAAATACTTTAAAATGTACAACCATACTTTCATGTTTTTTAGAATCAAAGAGAATATATAGATTAATTAATTAAAAAAATAATGTAAAAACATACATATTCCTTTTTCGATAAGATGTTATTCAAATTTATCATAATGTAAAAAACAGTTAAAGCATAAGTAACAAGTAAAAGAGCGACTGGTCTTACTTAAAGACGTACAAAAATCTTTTAAATTAAAAAAAAATATTAAACTTTTTATATGAATAAGAATTTTTAAAATGTAAAGATAAATACTAATATTTTGTGAAATTTTCATAACAATTGATATTTAATATTTTCGAGATTTAGAATTTCTTATAAAGATTATGATAAGTCCAAGATTACGTTACGGTTTGTATTCGCAATCCTTGACCAAATTACGGGAAGTAGCAAAGAGTTACTAAAGAATCGTTTTATGAAAAGCCTATACAAGAAAGGTTTAGGACCGAGAGGAATGGGGATCGAGATGCAGGATTCTTTTGCTGCAAACCAATCCACCGGATTGATACTACGAAGAAGATACAAGAAAACACATCACACAAAAATTGCTCTCTAAATACACATGAAAATTTCCCACATATCAATAACATTTACTTAGCTTCAATTAACCTGTATGTTTGATTTATTATAGCATATTTTTGATTTATTTATTGGAAATTATCCGGTTACACTGGAGAGAGAACAGATGGTATATTTCAGTGGTTAGAAAAGTTTAGTTTGAACTCACCTTTCCTTCTGAATAAAAAATCACTCTCCCATATCTTGTCTAAGTTGGCTTACATGTGTGTATTTACTAGTTTAATGTATATATAATAGACAACATGCCAGTTTCCATACTAATTTTATGCAAAATATAATTTTTTATCACTTATATACATACACGACCACCATCATAACCTGTAGTCAAATTGGTTGTCTTCGTGAGAATATTTTATTTTTATTAAAACATTATTCCCTTGGCAAATATATTAATTCCACACACATAAAATTATTATATATCAGCTTTTATACTCCTTGACCTGCTATTAGTCAATACTACATACCGATTATTTCACTGAGTATCACATATTCTATTTGTATCGGTATTGACTACATTTCAGGGTAATAATGGCCCAGGTATCAGAAAAATATATTCTAATTATATGCACATTCTTCTTTTTCGAGCCTTCAGTGACTTAAGTGACCGAAGGCTCAAAAGCTGCCGTGTTCATTACTAAACATTGTCAAAAAGGTAGAAATAAATTATTAAAATAAACTAAATAATATTGTTAAGTATGAAACTAATTATTGTATGTTTTGTACTTCATGTTGGAATACATTGGATAATTATTAATAACAAAAAAATAAAACTTTGATTTATTACTCACCGAGTTGCAGTTCGCAAACGTACACCTGATGATATATGTGCAAATTAATGGTGTTCATTTACACGCAATGATCTCAAAGTGAATACTTAAAATATTAACAACATTATTTCACTACTTGCGACTTGGCTCATGTAACTGGGCTCTTGTGAGGAGCATAAAATTAATAATAATATACAGCAGTGATGAAATATCAAATTTACCTTGTTTAAAAATCGCATTATATCCCGTCTTTGTAATATCGGGCGACGTAGTAAGGAGACACTTCCGGAGCAAAAATTGATTGAGTCATCTCGCCCGACAACTGAGCGCCATCGTTCAAATTTAATAACTCGGGAACTGCCGAGATCAGTCTCCAGGCGCAGTCTCCATCAGAAAAGCTGCGACAGCTTTACATATTATTCATATAATATATGTGTATCGAGGTAAGCACAATGCACATTCATAAAATGTAAGTATACGAGTTTATTGAACTACTTCAAGACGAAAATTATAGTAATTTATGCAAAAATTGTACAGAATATATATACAGTAATTTAACTTTTATTTAATTTCATTATATTCTTTATAAGATATTTTAATAATGCTATCTATATAAAATCATCCTAACATTATACCACTTATTTTATTTGATATATATATTTTTTCTATGTTGCTTACAGTAGATTTTTCTTACATGAGTCCCATTTATAGTGTTATCTTAGATTCGGCCGCCTCTTAAGACTAAATGGTTCTGGCGTGGTTATAAAAGGGATGATTGTTTTATTTAAAAGAAATATAAGGATAAATTGAAAATAAAAACATCAAAATAAGTGATATTAATCATTTAAATTTATTTAATGCACTGTTGGTGTACAATAATATTTACTTAAAATTTACAATATTTAAAAAAGGAGACTCGTCCGTTAGAAAAAATATATTTAATTTTATCACTTTTGAAAGCCACTCCTGAATCAGTGGTATTGAAATTATCCATACATATCAATATATTAAAATAAACAATCTAGGTGCATAAAGAATAAGTTATTTAATTATTAGTTTTTAATTATGAGTAGTTGTTATAATAGCTTGCTAGTGTACTGCGACAGCTTGTCAAACTCTGTCGAGTTTTCTTTGCGAAATTCATTTCAAGATATTTACACGCGCACATAATGACGCACAAGTAATTTATTGACTTATAAATCAAATACGACATTATTTGGGAAAGGTAAGATTGACAGCAATTAAGGGAAATGTCATGGCGCATTTTTTGAAATCTCGGTTTTTCAGGTGTTTTTTCGATTCAATATTTTTACTTGATGTGTAGGAAGGAAAATAAATCGTTAGGATTTTTAACATTGAATTATAGAAAAACTTTATTTATTCGGTATAGTTTTATTTGATACTACGTTTCATATAAGGCTACATAATATGTTTCTATATAATATAGTGCTTTAAATAGAAAGACCATTAGAAAAAAAATATCGTGAATGAAACAATTATTTATTTCTATTTTAGGAATTTATTTAGTTTTCAAAATCGCTATTTCATTTGAAAAATGGGACAAGAACGGTTTATTGGTAAAGATCTTATTTATAACATTCTCTCTATCACAGTCAACGGTCTTCCATAAAGATAAGCTTGAGGTTTCACAAAAAATTTGCTGTAATGAATGGTCTCAGCACTAAGCATCCCCAAATTATGGTGACCATTAAGCGTATGGATATCAAAAGCAATGTTATGAACAAAGAAAAATCTCTAGTACATGTACACCACATTCAATAATCAACGACCTCTGCCAGTCACTAAAAACATATAAAATCCCAAATGCATGGATCCTATAAGTCTACAAATTCCATTATTTTAAAGAATGACGATGTATTAAGACGTGGCAGTTAAATATTATTCCATGTTAGCTTTTACATACAACTTTGAGAAATGAGAAAATATATTTTTATACTACATTGTGAAAGATTAAGCAGTAGTGCCTTCACAAAGAGCAGCCCTTAAGTGCGGACTGTTACTGTTGGTAGTATCTTCTTATCGTCTACATCACGAGGATAATGAACGAGTGAGTCAGCTCCAGGTAATTAAGTTTGATGAAGTCCAGCCTACTCCGGACGCCCCCAAAACCGCGCAAGGCTGAAACTTGGAAAACGACCAGATGAAAATTGTCACAGAGGCCGAAGAAAACCGTCCATTAACGTGAATGAAGACCTTTACACGGTTAACCACTTAGATCTTTTTTTTATTACGCGACCCCTTGTTCCTCGATGATTCATCAGGGGGAGCACCAGCCGCGACAAGGCCCAGTAATGGTCCTGATTGCACCGACGAAACCTCCGAAAATCCGTATGAAAAAAAGTTTTTCGCGAATACGCAGGAAAGTTTTTTCGCTTTGTCGGGGAAAGTTCAATTACAAATTGATAAACTTAGTGCTGGTTAGGAGCCCTTATTATTTCGGGGATTACAGACTCATTTATTTTGCGAAACATTTTCAATTGAATTTGAATTTCGCGTAATCCGCTGGGATTATATATTAATCTGAAAATGAAACAAAATAATACACACGTAAATGAGATTTTTCTGCTTTTTGTTTTAAAAGCGTTTGCTTGCAAAATAAATGCCCATTAACGTAAAACTAGTTTAATTATCGGACCACCGTATCTTATATTACGTATCCATTAGTTTCTATTAAAGCACCTAGTCTTGGCAATATATTAACCTGAATATGTTTGCTTGTATATTTGCTTCAACTGACCGGTCGCCTTAAAAACTATATGCCACCATTGTGATTTTGTAATACTTCTTGACATTCATTGGTATGTTCAACTAATTTCCTCGTTCTGACAAGATGATGGATTTTCTGGAATTTGAGAAGAGAGTGTAATGATTTTTATGTAAGCCACATAACAATTTACGTTTCTTTTTTATGTAATCGCATGCAGGATATCAAAGCCGGTCAAGACCATTGCACCCAATGACGCTCAGCCACGGATCCTGGACCCCGCATGCAGGAAACGTGTTCGTGCTTATGTGTGGGTTGGGGAGATTTCAAGTGTGTTTAAATGTTTCTTGAAGATATCCAGATTGTAGGAAGGAGGAAACACAGCCAATGGAACAGCATTCCAAAGCTTACCGGTGGCATTAAGAGAACCATTTTCTAATTGATATTGTATTATAAATTTTTGTGGGATGTTGCATACATGTTAAATCCTTATTATTTTATTCAAGTTTTTTATTATAATTTGTTAATGTCTTTAATTATAACGGTCGTATTGTTTATAAATGATAATTTAAAAATTTAAATAAAATTTCCTATATTTTTAATATCTAGGTAATTCAATATGTATGCAGTATGCATTCGGTGTAGAAGGAAATCGAGTAGTTGGCATATTAAACGTACGTTAGATTCCATTCATCATCATCATCAGCCTGTATCCGTCCACTGTTGAACTTAAGCCTCCCGCATGGATCTCCATCCTCTTCGATCCTCCGCCTTCCGCATCCAGGTCACTCCCGCTATTCTTCTTAAGTCGTCAGTCCATCTTGCAGGGGGTCAGCCAATGCTTCGTTTGCGACTTTTTGGGCGCCATTCCAATACTTTTCTTCCCCATCGACCGTCGTCTCTTCGACAGATATGTCCTGCGCATTGCCACTTGAGTGTGCCTATTCGTTGGGTAGGCTCCACAACTTGAGTTCTTCAGCGTATTTCCTCGTTCCGAATTCTATCTTTTAGCGACACTCCGAGCATGGACCTCTCCATAGCACACTGAGTGACGTTTATTTTATGGGCAAGACTTGCTGTTAGATTCCACGTCTCTGCGCCATACGTTAATACAGGGACGATGCATTGGTTAAACGCATTAGTTTTAAAACATTGCGGAATTTTAGCTTTAAAAATTTAGGTTTGCAAATAATGTCCATCCCAGTTGTATACGCCTGTTAATTTCTTAAGATTCCATTGCCATATAAATCTATTCGTTACCAAGTTCTTTCCTGTACTCATAACCGCAAATAGAACCACCTTTCTATACCACCTTATACCACCTTTTTACTGTATACAACATTCAGAATAGCATCAAGAAAAAGAGCAAGCCGATGAAAAGGATAGAGCTTGTATACGACCGGTGATTTAATTATGCAGCAAAAAGTCTTATATTAATGTAACTTATTTTACATGCCAATATAAAACAGCGGATGTTGAATTTCCTCTCCTATTTATTTATCGCCACTTATGCGACATCTCACTCATTAAATCTTAATAATGCGAACTTCCAACAACATGAATTATAGCCGCTTTAGGAAGGCACTTACAGTCGACTCCCTGTATTGATCAATGTCCTGAGCAAATGGAACTAAAGAGGAGCAAGTATACACATTACACAGCCTTCACGACAATTGAATTATATATGTGTACGACATCTGGTAAAAGAATGGCTTTGTGACAACTGATTCCTGGGTAACCTATTAACTTATAAACACGAGATGTTATTACATAATAAAATAATACTAATATAGTAATTATGTTGATGTTTAAATTTTAAGTAATATAATTATAATTATATACATTTATGTCATATTCATTCTTAATTTTTATTAATAACGTATCATCAAAACTCATCTCTATTGATTTCTGCCAGCTTCCACATCGATCCTTCATCCCAAATCAGCTTTTTATTTTATATTATAAACCTACATTTTCTAATATTAATGTACACATTCGTTTTATTGTAAATAAGTGTAAGAATCTATATTATAATAACAGCACAAAAATCAAAGTCGTGAGAATAAGCAGCAAAGAGCAGAAGAACATTAATATATCAATGCTAGGAGTAACCCTAAAATATGACAAAGAGTTTCTATACCTTGGAAGTACTATCATTTGGGATGGAAGAACAAAAAGATAAGTCAACAGACGTATACATCAAGCAAGGCAAGCGTTCAATAAAAAAATGAAAATTGTTGAATAAAAAATATTAATTTGAAGCTCCGCAAGCAACTTGCCAAAACATTTATTTGGACTATCTTGATGTTCGGGTGTGAGACATGGTTTTATCTGAAAGTGATAAAAAAAGACAAGAGGCCTTTGAGATGTGGTCTTACAGAAGAATTATCAGAATTTGCTGGAGAGACCACATCACGAACAATGAGGTTGTCAGTATAATCAAGGAAAATAGGCACCTAGTATGAACCATCTCAAAATGGCGAGCCCGATGGATTGGTCACATCATGCGCCACGATGGTCTTCTTTACGACATTGTGGAAGGGATGATTGAGGGTAGAAACTACAAAGGGCGCCCTAGACAGGAGTATTTGCAACAAGTGTTCGAGGACATGAGTTGTAGCCTTTATGCTGAGCTTAAGACGGTTGCAGAGGATCGAGAAGATTGGAGATCGAGATGCAAGATTTTGTTGCTGCAAACCAATCCACCGGATTGATATTATGAAGAAGAAGTGTTAGGTATCGTAAAATATCTAACCTACCTTAAAATTGACTGATCCGAATTCAAATTCGTTGAAAATTTTCAATTTGACGAGTGCTTTATCAATATTGACAATATGCAGTGAACGTACAGACCGAAGTGATTGTGTATCAAATTTATTCTAAATGTTTGGTGCAGAATTATTAATATTTTTGTTGTAGGGTTTATGAGGAAATGAACTAATGTCGTATGCAATGTTTTAAATAACCTCCTTACCAGTTTTTATTAAGTAAAAAGTTAAATGAAGTTTTTAAAAATGTACATTACAAATTATTTATTCATTAGCAAATATTTAAAAAAATGCAAAATTTTGTTAGCATTTCAGAATTATACGACATTGTGAGAATGTTTCAAATGATGTATCTCATAGTGAACGTTTCTAGGAAGCTTTGTCACGCCATTCATATACGATGCTTGAGATTTCCGCACAATTCACAAATTAATTGAACACTCCAAACATAATTGACTTGGACAATTACGAATTTAACAATGTGCCTGTCGGCGGGAAAATTTGACCGTGTGTCCGAATGATAATGAATTTTAATTGGTCCATTGATTTCGTCTGAAGTTTACACAGAGTTCCGACGCGTGATTGTTAAATCACTGTAGTGCTGCCCACAGCGATTTAATTATGGATACTGTTTCTGAAGCAGTTTGAAGATAGAAAGTTAAAAACACACACTGTGTGAGTATCACCCAAACACAGTGAGACATATATAAAACAATATACCTTGATTACAGTTCTACATCTTTTTTTATATAAATTTAGTGAAAAAGTATTTTGATGTTGTTTTGTGAGTAAGTGAAACTTATTCTCTTTAGTTATATAAAAATATCCTAACTGAACATTAATAAATAAATCATAGGCCTTTTTATTACCATAAAAAATTATGGCTAACGTATTTCAGCGTATACAAAATACCTTCCTCATTCCAAATAAACGCCAACATACATATGTGTTCTTCTTCTTCTTCGTGTCAGCGACGTCAAATTATTTTTTCCCGCACAAAAGTGTCTCTCTGTGCCGAAGCATTCTCCACCGCTCGAGGTTGTCCTTTTTTCTACCAACTCCGGTTCTTAATCTGTTCAGGGATTTCCAGGTCCGCCAGTCAAGGTTCTTGCCAGTTGGGACGGATGACGCCTGAAGGTGGGGGTGCGATTTAGAGTGACTCCGAGGTATTTTGGATGATCGCTATGTTCCAGTACTCTACCTTCCCACGTGACACGAAGCTTTCTGTTAGCTTCCCTGTTTTTAAGATGGAAACAGCAGACTTGTGTCTTTGATGGGTTAAGTTTGAGATGGTTTGTCTCGTAGTAGTGGGACATCTCGTTGAGTCCCTGGCTTTGGATTTCCTCAGCTTCTTCAAACGTTACTGCTTGCGCTGCCAAACCTAGGTCATCCGCATATACAAAAGACTCAAAGGAGCATGAAAAGAACCTCCACGCGGTGCCCCCTGGAAACGGAATTTCGGACTTCCTCTTCCGGCCAATCTTTTCAACCCAGCGACAGCAAAAACAAAAACTGTTGAAACTAGTAGATATATTTTATTGAAATTATAAATAATAAAAATCCTTACTGAATAATTTCAATATAATTAAAATTATATGTGTGTAACAGACTACGTTATTTTACATTTTTTTATGTTTACATTACATGAACGGTAAATATTTTGAAATTATAAATTTTATATCATAATATACAGCAGCTTTGAAAAACGCTGTTCACTCCAATTTAACAACGACACCTTCATAATGATCATTTTCTTTTGATTAAATCCGTGAATTAATTCCGATCACAACACCAGACATCCCAAACGTCAAAAATCTGACATTCGGCGTTTCGGTCCCAGTGCTTACCGAAGCCGACTGAACGTGTCACCAGGCTTTCCTATCGAATGACGCCTGGAGTTTTCCCGATCGGTGTACCGATATTCGAACACCAACAATTTCTACGGTTGGTATCCTGAACACTATCAATCAGGCGCGTCGCTCGTCATAATCAATTAATTAAGTGATGATTTGGTCGTTTTTCTTTTTTTTCTCTCGGAAAGATTAATTATTGCACGCGATCGCTCACCAGTGGCAAAATATATTTCCAGACCATCAATGGGAAAAAGTAAATGAAACATTGTCAAATAAAATATTTCACACGAATAATGTAATTTATTACATTTTTCATGTAATGAAAAATACACTAGAATTAAGTTTTTCAACATATAAGTATTTAATGTCAACATTTTTTTTTCAAATGAATACACGCCATTATTTTTCTTGCTTGCGTTTATGATTTTCAGACAATTATTTCAATAACCAGGAATTACGCCTTGTTTAAGCTCCGCTTCCCGAAGTTCCACTTTTTTCTAGATTACATTCTATATATCCTTGTTCGCGGCCTTCTAAGATGAAGAAAGGCTGACCAAAAAATCAACTGAGGCTTATATACTCTTACAACACATAAAAACATGTCCAACCCAAATTCATCTTCGTAATGTGGCTGACTGTATAATGAGAATGATAGGAGAGCATGACCATGATATAGTTCTTAGAAATGGTATTAAAATCATTGGCTTTTTTTAAAAATAAGCATGGTCAGAGTATTTTTCTGTCATTATAAAATGTTTGGTTTTTTTAACACCAGGTGTAATAAAATAATAATAACCATAGAAAATTATTTGAAAATTTACAAGGAAAAAAACAAGTGTAAAATAAATATTTTGAATTTGCGAAAAACCAGCGTGCGCCTCTTGAAGTTAAAAATCAACGGCGAGAAAAGCAAAACTAAAAACAATTCCATTATTATCTTTGGGCGAGCTTTTAGCCTGAAACGCCTGAAAAAAAGCGCCGACAACATCCGGAAAGCATTTCAGCGACGCACGTAAGCCCGGAAAAGGTTCGCCTGAGAACTTGCAGAGAGTCACACACGAATTATCTAGACGATCTCATAACGAGTGTGTTTTGACAGCACGACAGGCTCGAGAAAATTTAAATGACGTATGCGAGACAGAGTTGAAAAATAGGCTTCAGGATTTTTTAAATTAAAAAAATAAGAATACAGAATTTTACCTTATAAATTTATAATTCACGGTTCAAATAAGTTTATTTAATGCAATTTTTCACGGTTCATAAATGATAAAATAAAAAAACTTTGCTTTAATTCGGCTCATCTTATTGCAGTAAATGGTACTCTAAAATATTGATAGTAAGGCAGCTTGAAATTTAGACTTGTGAAATTTAGGCTCCCTGGCAAATATAATATCATTACATTCTTTGCAAGTGCAGCTTCTTGCAGATGAGCATCGTTTTAAAAATAACCCTTGGCTGCTGAAACTTAGCATTGTAATAAGTTAATTGCCCGTACATCGGTCCTATCATCATGAAGAATGGAGTAAGCTGAAATGGCATTACGCATATAATTAACACGGGTGGGTTTGCATGAAAGGGTCTCTTGGATGTGTTCTATGATAAAATACGCCGGATGTTCATACGAAAGGCAAATTGTATTACACAAGAGTTGTACGAGACTAAGGTAGCCTTCGGTAGAGTACCGCTCACTGTGAACACAAACTACGTGCGACACAAATTTGAATGAAACATTATTATAATTATGCACTGTGCAGTATTGTGTACTGGTGGGATATACGTTTATTTTTTTAAATAGAAACTAAATTGTTAGACACATTATTTTTGTTATTTATTGTACAATTATTATTGTTAACACCTTCTCTTACTATGCAGTCTGAGTTCAAGTCCCAATTCATTTTTTAGCTTAAGCATTTACATTCTATTTATCAAAAAAAAATTATGAAAATATTTGATAGAATAATAGTATGTAATGTTAAATTGAAATGAAAATTTACGTCTTTTGGGTGTCATACATGACGATATGAAACAGGTATGAAAATTATGACGTAGAAAGTTAATTGAAAGATTTTTTTGTAGCGTAGGATTAATTAAAAAATATTAATATATGTAATACTTTTTCTAAATTATTAAAAGTAAAAGCATCTCATGCTTCTCTTATTTATCATTTGCGATACAATATATGTACAGAAGTTGTTATTTATAAATTTGACTAGTTGTCTGATCTTGTAAGAGATAGTTTTTGTTAATGTGCAATGTGCATAAACAATACTCATTTTACCATGTTTTTTTTTTTTATGTAAACGCATGCAGGAGAGCACAACCGGTCAAGACCAGTGCACTCTATGACGCTCAGCCAGGGAGGCTGGACGCTGCATGCGGGAAACGTGTGTTGTGTTCGTATTTATGTGTGGGTTGGGGAGATTGCAAGTGTATATTTATCTGTTTCTTGAAGAGATCCAGATTGTAGGAAGGAGGAAACACAGACTCTGGAAGAGCATTCCATAGCTTACCGGTGGCATTAAGGAAGGAAATTTGGAAGCTGCCAGTTCTTGGTCGACATATATTAACCGTGTATGGATGTTCGGCAAGTGTAAGACGAATTTGTCGGCTGTGAGTGGGTGCAGGAGGAATTAGTTCTTTAAATTCCTAAGAGCAGCGACCGTGGTAATAACGGTAGAAAAGACTAAGAGAACCAATCTTACGTCTGTGTTTCATTGATTGTAGATTAGACGTAAGGGTGTCATTGTTTATCAAACGAATTATCAAATGTAGATGTTGCTTGTCCGAACTGACAAGAGTTTGTATTTCTCAGTCAGACAACGATGTTATAATAACATGCATTTAAGGCAACAGATAAATCGTTAATAAAAACGCTTACTTTAATATATATAAGATTTTGAGAATATTTCGTTCTATCAAATAGTAGAAGTACAAGTGTCCTAAACTAAACTAAAACTCTTCAAAATAATGTGTTTCTCGCTTGTGAGACAATGAATTACAAAATCATAGGATAATTGTTAGCGAAATATATAAGCTTCTAGTCAATAGTCTCTTATATATAAGTTAAACGTAATATATTAACATGGTCTGTCATTGAAAATTAAATGAGGTTTGGATAATGTTGGCATATGCCTTATGAAGTCGACTATATAAGTAGCATTCGACACAGCCTCAGTATAGCTGGAATGAGCGGCGCTTCGCCAGCATGAACCGAGCTTTCCTTTCAGTCGGGAGCTTTTGTTGGTCCATATTACTAAAGCTCGAAATCAGGCAATCATTCGGCTACCACCTGCGCTCCAAATATTCAATATGCCCGTACAAAATTTTACAATTCCGCATTTTAATATTTCACAAAACGTAATTTGTTTATCCAACATTACCGCGAGTACAGCGATAATCGTTTCTGTGTTTTTATAATACTTATTTTTTTAGATCTCAGTGCTTTATTTTTTATAATATTTGGTATTGGTCGGCGAACGTCATTACTGTTGTATGTGTTTATAATTTTTTTTTTTCTATGATGCAGTAATTTCGTTTTTGATTCGTTAACTGCCTGGAATACAGTATATCAAGAATCAACATCAGGAGGAATAACCAAGTCTTTCATTCCATCCATCGAACACTTACTGACGTGGAAAAAGACGAACTCCGTGGACATTCATCTCACTCAAGCGCTTACCGGACATGGTATTTTCAGAGAATTCCTAAAAATATTTGGCCTCTCTTCTTCCGACGCATGTCCATGTGATCCAGGCATACAACGGACGGTGATACACTCTCTCGTTGAGTGCATCATCCACGAGAATAGGAGACGCATTCTGTGTTGTCGCCTGGTAGTCTCTACCATACAGTAGGGTACAGTACGCAACTATATATTTTTTTCTACATTTTTTTTCATCATCATCATTATCATCATCATCATCAGCCTGTGTCCGTCCACTGTTGAACGTAGGCCTCCCGCACGAGTCTCCATCCTCTTCGATCCTCCGCCTTCCGCATCCAGGTCACTCCCATTTATTTTAAGTAAAAAAAAAGTATTTTTTTCTTTTAAAGTAAAAAAGAAGATAAAACAAATGACGTTTTTAACAGTAATAGTGATATAATTTTTAGTAAATTTAAGTAAAATATAAATAAATCTTACAATAACCATACTAAAATATTTCAATATAATCACAAGAAAAAAATACTGAAAAATCTTGAGTTTCAGATCTGCGTTTGATGGAATATTTTGCAGGAATTATCCAAAAATGATTTATGAATAGTAAATTTGTTAGGACTAACAGTAGGCGCTGATTGAAAAAGGTTCCCGGAATCGAATCTCGTGGTAGGCATAATGATGAAAATTTTGAATCTCTTTTCGCGGTTGATTGAATACGGTTCAGTATCTGAGCCCGGAAAGCCTAAAAACGTTAACCGGGGAGTCGAACAAAAACTTACAAATCGCACCTCACCGTACCGCAGTAATCATAATACGTGTATATATCGGTACATCTTTATGCATATTCATTTCATATTATTTAATCACGATCCAACGCATCTCAAAAAAATAAGGTTTCAAATAATCAGTATCTTTTTCTTTTAACATTGTTTGTTTTGCCCTCATAAGATTGTATATTGTACATTAAGAACTTCATATATTTTTTAATTTATTTATTAAATTACTTTAATGGTGTTTTTATTTTTTAAATCTATAACTATTTTTCTCGTTTCAACATAAATTAATTAAGATTCATAAAGATTGTAACTTATTATTAAATATAGTTATATTAATTACTTTGAGATAACTTCCTAATAAAATTAATTTGTCTCTCATACTACAGCTTCATAATCGTATAACTGGATGACGCATGTTTTGATTTTTGCGACCATTTGATTTTCCATGTGTTTTATATTTTTCAAAATCACAGACTCTTTAAACCAACGAATGAAATTAATGGATTCTTCCATCTTATTTAAATTATGCTCTTAATCTATCTATAAGGAATATGTATAAATGTGTATACTTATATACTAGAGTCGTTGTTGTCATTTCAAACAAACAAAAAACACATTAGCAGAAAAAAGTTCCCCGAAATATTTGCGAATAATTACATAGAATTGAAATTGGAAGTGAAATATTCGTAATGTTATTAAAAAAAGAGCGAGTCACGCAATGGTGTCCTTGGAATTTCGTATGTTACATTTTAATAAACATAATTGGGAATTTACTCTGGAAGTATTTGATACGTTAAATGTTACAAAATTAATTATTCCGTCGTATTTGAATTACAAATGACGTTATTTCACGATCTTAACCTTGGGAATTTGTTTGTCAAGGAAAATATGTCGTGAGCTTGTAATAACGTTGTTGTTGAATAATTTGAAGGAAAGATTTCGTTAATAATCTAATCGTTCAGTCTTATAAGAATTCGTTTTAACATCCACAGTAGAGGCTCAGATAAGGTTTCTGGACATTGAATGCACAATATGAAGCTTAGCTGGTTCTGTTTAATGCTATACATAAGAAATAAGTAATAATGATGAATAATGGTCTAAAATGAGGTTCATGCTAGATACTCAACTAATTTATTGTCTAAGTTGCTTTGTATCATTAAAATGCAAGTCTGACTCGAGACTTCGCTCCAGGTAACCCAGTTCAGACCTGCGGATTCCCAACTGGAACTCAGAAATTTTACCGCATTCTTGTTCACGTTGTCCACCTGGGTGACGCATGGGCATTACCAAAGGGTTATATGTCAACTTATATGCCAGTATTTTTTTTTTTTTTATGTAAACGCATGCAGGAGAGCACAACCGGTCAAGACCAGTGCACTCTATGACGCTCAGCCAGGGAGGCTGGACGCTGCATGCGGGAAACGTGTGTTGTGTTCGTGTTTGTGTGTGGGTTGGGGAGATTGCAAGTTTATATTTACCTGTTTCTTGAAGAGATCCAGATTGTAGGAAGGAGGAAACACAGACGCTGGAAGAGCATTCCATAGCTTACCGGTGGCATTAAGGAAGGAATTTTGGAAGCTGCCAGTTCTTGGTCGACATATATTAACCGTGTATGGATGTTCGGCAAGTGTAAGACGAGTTTGTCGGCTGTGAGTGGGTGCAGGAGGAATTAGTTCTTTAAGTTCCGAAGAGCAGCGACCGTGGTAATAACGGTAGAAAAGACTAAGAGAACCAACCTTACGTCTGTGTTCCATTGATTGTAGATTAGACGTAAGGTGTTGTTTATCAAACGAATTGCCCTTCTTTGAACTGAGTCAATTAAGTTTAGAAGGTATTTTGGGGCTCCAATCCAAAGGTGACTGCCGTATTCAAGGATAGGTCGGATTTGTCCTTTATATAGAAGAAGAAGTTGTTTATCGTTGAAATACCGACGTGATCTATATAATACACCTAGTTTTTTGGAAGCGAGACTGGCTTTACACTTAATTGACTCGTAATATTTGACATTATTCGATATTGATAATCCAAGCATGTTGATGGAGCTTGCTTTCGGAAGAGAACAACCGTTGAAAGATACAGGATCCATAGCAGTCTTCTTGGTGGAGAAAGTACATGATTGGGTTTTTGAAATGTTGAAACTGACGAGGTTGAGGTCGCCCCATCGTGAAACCCTTTCAAGAGACATGTTCATCTTCTTCACCAGAGATTCCCTAGCAGCAGATAGTTCCGAATGTTTCGGAGGTTTTTGGAAGATTATACTCTCATGGACAGTGCTGTCGTCGGCATAACAGTGAATGTTTGCGCATTGAAGCAAATCATTCACATGCAGAAGGAAAAGAGTGGGCGACAGCACAGAGCCCTGTGGAACTCCTGAGTTGATTTTATGGCAGGAAGAAGAAAAGCCATCTACGACAGTGATGATGCTTCGATCACTCAAGAAGTTTTCAATCCAGGAGCACAGGGAGGAGTTAGTCCATAAGACGGTAATTTATTCACCAGACCGCGATGCCAGACTCTATCGAACGCCTTGGAGATATCCAGGGCAACAGCTTGCGTTTCTCCATAGCATTCGACGGATTTCCCAAACATGTGTGACATATGCCAGAGATCGCCGCACGATCGACTACGGCGGAAGCCATATTGCCGATCGCACAGAAGATCATTCTTCTCTAAGTAGTTTAGAAGTTGGCTGTTAATTAAACGTTCCATCACTTTGGAAAGTAGTGATGTGATGGCTATTACCACTTCGGTCTCTTTTGGAACTGCTTTTTTCCATACCAGGGGAACAATACCACATCTAAAGGACAATCTGAAAAGTTTGGTGAGCACAGGACTAAGTTCAGGAGAGCAAGTTTTTAATACCACCGCTGGTATGCCATCTGCGCCACTGGCTTTGTTGGTTGCTAATTGGAGAAGTTCTCGACGCACGGCTTTGAGGCTGAATTTTACAGCCCCCATCTGCTTGCCACAGTGAGGAATGGATGGGGGGTTGGCCCCACCATCGTCGAGTGTGGAATTGGAAGCAAACAGCGAACCAAGAAGTTCAGCCTTCTCTTTGGAGGCTAGAGCCAGTGAGCCATCGGCATTAGTCAGTGGTGGAAAAGAAGAAGTGCAAAAGTTGCTGCCAATAGAGTTAGCGAGAGACCAGAATGCTCTACTACCGGCAGGGCAAGCGGACAACTTGTTGCAAATTTGTACATTGAACTTGTCTTTGGAGTCATTAATGGTTTTCTTGCATTCTTTGGAGGCTAAATTGTAAAAAAGTATTCTAAAGACTGATGTCACTTTTAATATGTCCTGCCCACCAAGTCACCTGGATTTGAGTATTTTCATTAAAATAAGTCGCTTAAAGAATGTGACGCATTTTAGATCACATAAATTCCACAAATTTTCTCCACGCAGTTTAGTCAGCAGCTATTGCACTTGCCTGGTCACAAGTTATCTCTACCTGGTACTACACTTGATTACATATACGAAGTTCTTCTAGACAACATATATATTCTGATGCTTTCAAAACATGGACAACTTCGCACTTCAATGCGGTACACTCAATCAATAACACTCAACAAGCGGTGTCCCATCCAAGTTTTGGCTCACGTGTAAGTCACTTAACTTCGGCGAGAACCACGCATACATCGCTTGTAGTAAACACCTGCACGTGTTGAAAATGTGTTTAACACTTTAGTCTACAGAATATATTTCACGCCGTGATGTGACATTTAAAAAAACCTTGAAATAATACAAATTTCATCGCTACTAATTTGTTTCTGGTGCGATTATGCGAAAAAAAGGTTCGTCGTTAAAGTGGCGCTGAGAAAGATGGATGTTCGGCCGCGAACAATGGGCGGACTGTAATAGTCTTTCGGGATAAGCCCTTTATCCTGGAGGGCAGTAATGAGAGCCCTCGCGTCCCCACTACTGCGGGAGGGAACACCCGGGGCTGCCCAGGAACGTGACTCAGTCTCCGGAGAATTCCATCCCAACATGTCGATACATTTTTGAATAATTGAACAAACAACCAAAATAAATATATAAAAAATAAACTATTTTCGAAGACATTCATTCCTTCAAAAATATATTATCGATCATCGAATTTATTATTCGACATCTAAAAATGTTTTTTTTGAGATAATAAAGAAACAAAGCTCATTTAGCGATGTTTGTACTGTACCCATTATTTTGTTTGACTGAAAATTTTGGCGCTCAATAAAAAAAGCTGCGGTGTATTGACTTTAATAAAAAGATACCAGCGCAGATAACAAAGGTGCAGTTGATTTTATTTGTAAATAATAATTACTATAATAGCTAAAATAACATCAGAGACGAAGGTTGACCTATAAGGAATATGGTTGAGGATAGAAACTGTAGAGGGCGGCCTAGACGGGAGTATTTGCAGCAAGTATTCGAGGACATGAATTGTAGTTCTAATGCTGAGCTGAAAAAGGTTACGGAGGACCGAGAGGAATGGAAGATCGAGATGCAAGATTCTGTTGCTGCAAACCAATCCACCGGATTGATACTACGAAGAAAGTACTGTACCCATTATTTTGTTTGACTGAAAATTTTGGCACTCAATAAAAAAAGCTGCCGTGTATTGACTTTAATAAAAAGATACCAGCGCAGATAACAAAGGTGCAGTTGATTTTATTTGTAAATAATAATGACTATAATAGCTAAAATAACATCAGAGACGAAGGTTGACCTATAAGGAATATTTTTGGATACCGCATTAGAGCATAAACAACAGCAGCCTTTTCTTAAAATCTCTGAATTCTTGCCGTTTGTAGGTCGTCGGTAACTATAATCTGAATGAAATTGGCCGTCTATAAAAATTACTGACCTGAAATCCATAGCATGAATAATGAAAACATCGTTCGTAAAATCAAATAAACTCTGTTAATCACATTAATTTATTTCGTATCATCATTCATCACTGTACATGGATTTTTACCTATTAGTATTTTATTTTGAAATAAACTGGCATAAACTTTAATTAAATAATTAATTAAACCGTATTACGTATAATATTTGCCAAATAATTTAATTTCTGAATATAAATAAATCCTGTACATCACTGTGGTAATTACGTTAATGTTTTTTTTTTATGTAAGCACATACAGGTGAATACCGACTGATGGTGATAGTAATTCTGAAGTCTCATCTGTGAAATTCTATGACGCTTACCATGGTGTATATGGATAAACGCTGCATGTGGAGTGTTGATCAGCCAACATCATACACTACAGCCCGAGATTCACGCATCATCCTTTATTATTACAGGAATTTACTATGAATGGGTGGTCTTCACGGGACGACTTTCGTCTACCACCAATTTTAGTTAATAGGCCATGATTGACATTTTACGGGTGATGGATCAAATTCACGCCAACCGAGGGTATTTCAGAGCTCAGAAATCGATTGAAAATCCTTTTTTTTATTAATCTTCGTCGGGGATTGAACCCACGACCTTTGGCTTGCAAAGCAAACGCTTTGACCATTGAGCTATGACCACCGGCAATAATTCAGTTTATATTTCAAACACTTAATAATCAAAAATGAAAGTTCAATAAAATATAGAAGCTTGTGTATCAATCAACGGTCCTTCAGCTTCACATATGAGACTCTTCTTTTAGAAGTACGACTACGAGTATATTTAATGTATGTTCCTACATAAAAAGTAATTTCTGAATTATAAAATATTCCCTACTTGCATCCTCCCCGCACGTCGAAAGCCGGCGCCGCTCTGAAATGTCTTACATATCTGAAGTACGCCGGGTCACTCATGAAATGAAATATGTGACACTCCTTCAGTACTAGAGACAATTTTTACTCCGTGTACTCTACGTAGAGTATTTTTATTTTATTTTTATTTATCACATACAGGAGAATGTGGCCAGATGATGACGAAGATATATCGTCTCTGGATTTCACGGTGGTTGTTTTATTTTGTAGTGTTCATCCGCCAACTTCATTATAATAACAGTTTACATCAATGAAGCAAATCGTATATTGACTATAATGGGTGTTCTTTATATAATGAGTTTTGTCTATCTCCATATTTGATTAATAAACGCTTTGATTATTTTATTTTATTTCAGATACACATTTGTGTCTCATCCATACAAAAAAGCGCATAAGAGAACTATCTATCATTGTTAAACGATAATCTCCTTAAAAGTTTACGTTGCACATATTACTTATGAAAAAATATATCCACTCGTAAATTATACTAATACCTGTATATTATTGCGTTGTTGCTTAGAGTAATTTTTAGTTATTTAGAAACAGAACTTTTGCTCAGTAGCCTAGATTCCTCCTTTATATAAAGTAGCAAATCAAATCAGTTTTTCCGAAATAGCCTAGAATAATAATATTACTAAAAAAAACACTTTAAAAATTATTATATCAAAATATACCATCTGAAATGAATATATTGTTAAGACTGTAAAATACTACCTAATTCTAATATCCTACTCAACACGTACTATTTCAATAATCAATCTTTACACTTTTCAATCATTCACTTGGGAAATTATTGTAGTTTTAGCACTATACTTGTCAGTTATAAAAATATGTTTCGCACTTAAAGAAAAAAACATGCCATTATTATTATTTGCATTAAGCCATTTATTTTCACTCGGAGTGAGGCGGTAAGGATATAAATATCTTGAGAATGATAAAAAGAAAAACGACGATTTCTTCTGACAACGAAGCAAACAATACCGACCAAAGCGAGTTTGCTCAATAAAGATGTTCCCACATTACAATATTCATTAGCATCTTTCTCCCGCTCTCTGTTACACTCCATGAAACTTTTAAAACTCACTGTAAAAAGCTCTTTCAAGACGGGCAAATGTATCAAAGGATAACACACCATTGGCGTTGATATATTTTTTATGATAGCATATGCAAGAAAGTACAAAAACTTATGTTGCTTGATATAATCTTTTATACGATGGTAGAATGGTAAGCATTGCATAAGGAAATATATACTACGTTTAAGATTGAACTAAAATAATTATTGTATTAATGCGGATGCGGTTATGAATTTTTAACGCAATGGGAATCGATTTTTAGATATTTTCGGTAAATTATACGTCTAAATTAGTTTGCTTTTAGCAGTGGATGTACGCTGAATACACGTTGATCCACGATACTTTGGTCACCTTCTACCCTGAGTAACTTTTTAGCTGTATCGATATACCTTGGGTGCTAAGCGGTAGTGGTAGACGATTTGTGGAGCCATAGTCTTAGGAAAACCACCTTTCACAAATGTACGACTCACCATAGCATACCTCTCACCTCTGACAATATTTTATGTGAAGAATATGTATAAAGGTCCAAAAACATGATTAATAATATTTTGTTATTTTCTTGTACTCTACACTTAACATATATACATACTTTAAAGACGCTGCGTTTGACCGACCCGTTGGAGTTATATCATCTGAAGAGAATTGAATTGCTCTATTGATTTTTTTCTTTGCTATTTTTTTCTGTGATAAGCCATATAATAAATAAACGAGTAAAACAGTCGTTGTATGTGCTACAAATAATTATCCGATTGGTTTCCATTGAAATGAAAAATCTAACTACGCCACTGCAGCACATCCTCAATTTTTTGCTTTAGAATTTGTCTATTTACTTCCATCTCCTCATGGAATATGTGGATCTTCTTTTTTCTCTACACTGTATGTATCCTGTCTTGTTAACACAATATTTGTCTTCCCTTGAGATGCGGGTCCTCGCATTAATTGGACAACCCTATATCTTCTAGGAATTTACATAAATCCGTCGCTTCATCGCTTCTTATACACCTTTGAAAACAAAATCACCTAAAATAGCAGTTATACACATTTTCTAATTTGAAAGCTTTATGATAATCGTATAAAATTTGTTTAGACAACCCATCAAAGGACTTTTTTTACTATTTTTATTTATTGATTATCTCCAGTAGGATTATTTTAATTGTTTTTTTTAATTTCTTTCTACACATTAGCATATTATCGTCTTGATTCAATCTAAGATCCAAGCCCTTAATTTTTATAGAACGAGTGTATTACATTAAGTAGTAGTAATCTACAAATCTTTATTTTATAAGTACATATTAGTTAACATTGCTCCACACTCTGCTAACATTAAAAAGTCGCCATAATGACAAGAGATTAATATTTTAACAGTAAAAATGCTACGTTCCTGAAAATCGTTCAAAAAATCCCCTGCAAGATAAACTGGTGACATCAGAAGAATAGTCGGTGGAGCCCAGGCTCGATGAATGCCGTAGGCGGAGGATCAAAAAGTATCGAGATTCATGTGGTAGGCGGACACAGGCATTTCTTGTAGAGTTGAGCTGCTCACTATTACCAAATATTTCAGGCCTCGAGAGCTCTGAACTAATGATATGATGTTTAAAAAAATGCTAATTATAGTATATTTAATTCATTTAAGAGTATTTGAACACAACAGTTGCTGTTTCTTCAACTTCCCATGGCTCTCTCTCTATAACTACCGAGTACCGTTTATGTTTCTAGATGCATCTACGTATGCAGAGATGTCTTAAGCATGGACAATAACAGCTGTGTAGCGACATTTGTGTTGACCGTTTGCTTATATTATAATATGGGACGGATATTGGGAGCAAAATTTTTTTTTTGCCGTAATCATAAATTAATGGTGATTTTTCGTTCTCAGAAAACTACTATAATATATTATAAAAATATTAAGATTAAATCAGCAATGTTAAGCAACGTGAAAGGCTTTTCCTGTGAAAGGGAAACCGAGTCCTGGAGGTCATCGCTTACCGAGGCCGGGCGGCCGAGCATTAGCCAGGCTTTCCTAGCGTCCACTCCCTGAACAAGTCTGAAAAGCCGGCTGGGTTAATTTATGTAGTAATAATTGCCAACGCGACTCTACTACGGTAAGTCAAGTCCGGTTGACCCCGCAGGCGCTAAGAAACCAGCGAGTAAATATTTTCCAAGCGCCATTAAAAATGCTCTCGACTGTTTTAAATTTTGTTTAAAGGTTCCTTTGGGTTCCGTAAGAACGTATTTTTTCGCTTTCATCAAAGATTTTAGTTTTTCATTAATATATTATACTTTATATTTCAAAAAAAAAAAATCCTCATATACATAAAATAGTATTCCACCATTAAAGGCATACAATTACAAGTAATGGACGTGGAATAAAACGAGAAACACAAGGGAATGATATTTGTGCTTGCTTAGACATTAATTTTACTTTTTTAGCTATTTTCTGTTAATACCTAATAAAAACATCGTGTTAATTTTGGAGTAATGCGCAAATGCAAGACGATATTCTAATCACTTTGGGATACCAATGCATTATTTATCTTGCTTAAAATTGGGAGTATCAAAAAACATATATTGTTGTTACATATAAAAGCAAAGTAATAATGTTGCGTTTAATTATTTTTACTTTTTTATCTAAAAGAATTAATTGAAATTCTGAATTGAACTATGCGTATTGTTAAATGTTCTTTAAGATAAATGGCCTTGTACGGCAAAGCATTCGTATCCTGAAATACATTTTCTCCAACATAAATCTCCGAGCGAGTCCATTTGGACATTTAACACAAAGCTTTTTTCTAACTGATGTCTTTAAATCCTGGTTTAATTCAGGGTCGGAAAACTCTCGAGAATTTATGCTTTCCCAGCTCTACGGTGAAAATTTGCTTAAGAGACGGCAAA
The DNA here is from genome assembly GCA_022606575.1 of Glossosoma conforme. Taxonomy (NCBI): domain Eukaryota; kingdom Metazoa; phylum Arthropoda; class Insecta; order Trichoptera; family Glossosomatidae; genus Glossosoma; species Glossosoma conforme. Next base: position 2,717,834 of record JAGTXR010000100.1, on the reverse strand, counting down.
GTCAATCGGTTTTCTTGAGAATGCGTAATGTATCCAACGCCCTTGTAATCAAATAACACATTATCCTGATTTCCCCACACTAAACACAGTTCCAAAGCTGATGTAACATAATAATATAAAAAGAGAAGTTTGACTGTTATTTTTTTTTTTGAAATAAGTAATTTGTATCTTTTCTCTACCATTAAACTGAAGAAAACGGTTACCAAAAATCCCCGTTGAATTCGTTTAGCTACCAGTATAATTGCCATTTTTCGGCTCAACCTAAATAAAATTTGTCGAATACGTTTGTGGTTGGTGCAAAACATAATTTTCATTTTTTTATTTATATTTATAAAATACCATATCTTTCCTTCTTTAAGTTAATATTTTTCGTAACTATTTATATAGGATAATACCGCACTTTTAGGAAGTTTAGAGAGTGTGTGTAGTGTGTTGATTATCAAATTCATTTGCCTACAACTCGCACTCACGAATTATCCATGATTTTCAGTAAATGGTTAATAATTATGAAACAAAACTATAAAATTATTTTTATTGCGTAAGACGTAAGTCTCACAAAAATGGAAGGTATTTAATTTTTGACTGAAAGCAGAAAACATTGCAGAGATTTCACCATACATAGCGCATATTAACTCACAGCTGACAGAAGTCTTTGTAATTTATTTAAGTGCAAAAATTCCTCGTTCATAAAAAAATGATTTTTAAAAAATCAAGCAGTAAACGTTTGTGGACGTATAATATTATTATATGTACTAAAAAATATGTAACAAGGCACATGATAATGATTGTCTTATATTGTCTATAAAAGTCGACAAAAAATCACACAAACGTCATCAGCTGAAGTAATGATGCTTGCAATTTAAATAAACTGTTTGATCTGACAATTTCAAAAGGAATTCGAATAACTAAAAAGCGTTGTAGAATACTAACAGCAATGCTTATGGGGTAGTGATATTCCAATAAGTTTTGAATATATTACTAGTTTGATTGATTTTCTATGAGTCTGTGACTATCTATTTCATGAAACAACTTGAATAAAATTAATATTTTTAAATAATTAAAGTGAATTGGAAATCAAATTATATAAACTGCAAGTACAGTCAATCACACTATAAACATATCATGTTTATGAAAAATAATAAAAATACATGTAAAAGTAAGAAACATTAAGTCTTATTTTAATGCTTCTACTCTAATTTGAAATGGGAATCCCAGTTCAACAAAAGTGTAAACGTATTCGACGGGTTAATTTTTAAAATGAAAATACCCTTCGTAAATTATTAAAAAGTTCTACCTTTTTTTCGGCGCTCCTTCACGCATTTCAGGATTTCCGCAAAATTGCCTGATGAAGCTTTTTAAAAAGGGCTGAATTCACAAGTGGCAGAAAGAACAATCCAAGCAACGGCCAAGGGAATGATAATAATAGCGAATCTCAGAAATTGGGGTTCATTTATAAATATTTTTTAAATTTTATTATATACTCGTCCGCTTTTATTTCTTTATTCACATTCAAGAATTGTTACAAGTATTCGTATATTCACAAAAAAGTACACAAATCAAGACGCGTTACTGCTTATAAATATCTAAACATTACTCTTAGAAATTGAATGTGTAAAATAAATTGATACCTAGTACTGCGAATATTGCTATGATTTTTAAAGTGAAAAAGGAAAGTCATTCGGTAAAATGAATATTTGCAATTGTTTTCTTAATAAATTGTTTTGTAACTTTAATCTGTTATAGTCGTGAATGAAAATAGCAGGCGTAATAGAACTCGATCTCTACATCATAATATAGATAATATTTTCCTATTTGTATTTACATAACCATATCTTCGGTGATTGCAAAACTCTCACGTATTTAGTCACCGCGATTAAAATTGCTTATTATTTTTGCAGCAACTTGGCGAGAGATAATTTCATGGAAACGATGAAATTTGTATGAGACGTGTTTTGCGCAATTTTCATAACTTTTACGACATTTTTCATACGTGTTTTCATAACGGAGCTGCGCGTGTGACTGAAATACTGAAATTCAAGATGAATATTTTTTGCATGTAAATTTTGTATTGAGCGACGATGGACATCGTTTTTATGTTCAGGTTAAGTGGGAGTACGCCAGCTTATCGTACGAGTAGTCAACTGATAATTTATAGTGTTAAAAATTACTTTTACCCGCTCACATCCAGTATATTTTCAAACAAGTTATAATAAAAATAAATTTATTAATTTGAGTTACTTCGAAATGAGAATGATTTATATGCAAACGAAATGAAACGCACTTTGCACATGAATATTTTAAACGAATTTACTCATAGTTCAACATCCGAAACATTTTTTTTTTCACTAATAGTCTTTGAAATATAGTAATATATTATTTTAATGAATATCGTACATGCTTAAATTAGGACACTTAAAATGATATGTTTATTGTGTTGTTAATGTGTTTACCAAACCGGAACCAACCATCTAAGAATAAAGGTAAACAAGTAGTAAAATTTAAGATTTATGATTGAAGATTATAAGCAAACGTTGAAGCGTTATATGAAGAGAGGTCACGAGTTCAACTCCAATCGAAACTAATGAAATATCATTACAAATCTAGTTAATAATATTTAAAAATGGCTGCTATTAATAAATTTTGGAAAAATTCCCTATATATTTGTTAGTTTCACCTCTGTACACAATGTTGTAAGCGGCGTTATTACGCCAGACTGTAGTTTAATGATGTTTTGCGGTTCAATAATTCACATGCAGCACATGCTATCTTAAAAAAAATTAAGCCTTAAAGAATTCAAATAAGATTATTTTTAAATTTTATTTCCACGTTCTTATTGTAAACAGATATTATTTCTTGCAACTACATAAGTTCAGAAGTGAACCTCGTTATAGAAGTTGAAAACTGACAATAATTTCAAAGAGAGCATCAAAAAATAAATTCACTGTCCACTGCCAATTTTGTTGTAGAGTGTAGAAAATGTCTAGCTCATAAAAGTCCTTGATTATGTCTTTTGATAGGCCATATTTTTCAAGTACGGAACGTATATGGCGTAGAGAGGTAGTAAAATTCGTATCCAGCGACGTTGATTGTGGAATGCTGTATTGTCAATACAATAACCGGCGAAACTGTGAAATTTATTATGATAAAGTGTGCACCTGTTTCGTTTGCCGGATCGGATAAGCCGCGTAATGCACTTTAGCGTACAGTGCGCTCGGTAGCCGCAATGCGCTCCAATAAAGCAGATCCCCGCCGGATACGGAAACAACCAACGCCACTTGTAGTTTATGACGCTTGCAGACTATTGAAGTAAAATCCTTTAAGTAGTTTCTGTGACGTTTCAAAAATCACGTTTGATGATCTTTCCTTTTTAGTATCTTGAAAAAACCATTTAATCAGCCATCGATCGTAAAAACGCCTACATTTATTATTCTTCGAATAAGTCCTGTAAATTCCATGAATGCGTTATTACATTATAAACCAAACTATTTACTTCATAAATCGATAAATATGCATACAAAAAGATTACAAAATTTTAAATTGGTCTTTTAAAATTATCAAAAATATGATTTATACATACAGTTATATTTATATGAATCGCAAAAAGAAAAATCTATAAATGTGAAAATGATAATAGCATATTTTAGGTGCATGTCTTGTACTGTCACTGAAATAAAGAAAATTTGGACGCAGACCAAAATTTTGGTGGGTTACCGCCTGTTGTTTACCGCGTGTGTTTAGTTGAGTTAAGTCAAACCTCCCAAGTCTCTGGAGCGTCAGGCCAAAAATTCTGATATACAAATTACACAAAAATATGCCTCAAATTTTACAGTATCGTTTCTTCAACTCGCCGGGATAATTATCTGTAGATAGTAGAAACTATATATGTTCCCACTTGGACCTTCGGGTGCATAGATGGCATGCATTATAGAAACTAATACAACAGAGTTGTGATAGTTTATTTTAACCATATATTAATATTAATTGTAATAACCATATCACACATATACAGTTATTGAGGAATATGGAAGAAATATGACAAAAAAGGTAAATGAGTTATAAGATTAAAAGTAAACTTATATAAACCAATATATTTTCATGATCTGTTCACTTTTTGTCTTTGATATGTATACATTGCACCGTAGTAGCTGAGTGAATTAAAATATATATATTTATAGACATGTTTATTCTTGTTGTGGCTTTTGGGTTGAGCGGTGTGTGGTGAACTAAAAATAATATGTAATTAAAAGAAAAATATAATCTGAATAAACCAACTCAAAACTAAATAAATTATTAATCCTGAAGAAGACCCCTGCAATGGCCGTCGAAATATTGGTTGAAAAAAGTTCAGCACACACGGCTCAACCCAAAAGCCACAACATCAAATCTGGCTGTGAAAACCTAAGAAGTTACTTATGTTTATTCTTGTAATACAAATACATGTTTCAAAATATTACGTTTTTTTTTATATCCCCTTCTTTTTTAATAAAGATTATTTATAACTTGTAAAATCTCATACTCATTTCTCTCATATTTATTTACTCGTAATTAAATTCTGTTAATTAATTAGCCTCCCATGGAAATACAAAGTCAAATATAGAAAACGCATGAAAAAGTAATCGGTAAGTAATTAAAAAAACCAGTAATAAAATTAACATATCAAAATTAATTAAAGGTATTGTGATTCAACATTTATTTTTGTTTTTTGAATAAAAATAAAAGTCATTAATTTTGTTTATATTTATATATAAAAGAAAATAAGAGAGCAGAATAATATCTTGTGAATAAATACTGATTAGAGTAGATGTGTAGAAAAAATCATTTTTTGGAAAAATATTAAAAAATGTATTGCTTAATACTGAAAATAAAACACAGGACCTTAAAAATTGAATTAATTTCATTGTGATGTTTATTTGTCAAATCTTATTTCAAATAGATTATTGTTACAATTTAATCGGTTCAATAAATATCTACAATTATAAAAGACCTGCAGCGGTATCTCTTGATATAATCGAGTTAATGTGACATTTGGTATGTCAGCAAGCAAATGCAAATTAAATGAATGAATAAAGTGGTGGAAATTCATTCTCATTGAAGATTTTTAGTTTTCATAATTTTTCTCAAACTTAGTCATCAGTTATTACGAATAGAGGAATCTTTCAATATCAAACAATGCCGTAATACTCATATTTAGTATAACATCCTCCTCCGTACGTAAGTTTACGACGAATTTGCTAGTAATAAACAATTATAATCGCACAGTACGAATTTAGGAGTAAATATAAAGTATAGTTTTTGAATTTCATAATTCTATAGATGCATAAAATGAAATATTTAAATTTCAAATACGAGTATTTTATAAAAATAATGTTTTTTTATTTTTGAGCGATATAATATAACGTCTGAGTTATATATTTGAAAAAAAAAATAGTTTTTAGTTCATTATCTTGGTTACTCCACATTCAAATTAAATATCTTTCAGTTTTAAATAAATTTATATGAATGCAGCATTTTTAGCTTACTTTCAGCAATCATAATTCTACTCGGATAGAGAAATATGTCAGTAAGATATTATTGTAGATTTTTAAGTTTCAAAGTGATACTGTTATTTTAGTATGTTTTCGTACATAATATTTTTATTGTAATGCATAAAAATTAATTAAATAATGAATTGAAATACATAATTTGACTGATAAAGACTTCAGACTGGCATTTCTAGACAAGATAAATATCTTGCTGGCATTTGATAAAGTTGCATTTAGCAGGGAGGCTGATAGCGCCAGTAAAACAATGGAACATTCCGCCCCGACTCTCTACTCCCCAATTAAAAACGTCTTCACCCTTTCGTTTATTTATTTAAACACTACAGAAGAATACTGCCAGAGGGACAAGAAATCAAAACATTTGATTCTGATACGATGAGAAATGACATGTTTTCTATAATATATAAATACACAGAGAGCATCAGTAGAGAGTTTTGGTCTTCCAATTACTCAACGACGATCAATTGGATAAACACCGCGTGTGGAAAGGATGCTTAGAAGCCAGTGCGCATATAGGTATTTATATAATAACAGCAAAAAGTATGTGTAGAAGTAAACACAGACGTTGGTAGTTTCCATTACAAAGACTTTCTATGGCGTAAATGAAGGAGATGGATAACCTGTGCGTTCTAAATATATCAACCAAGTAGGTATGTTCGTAAAATTTTATGCGGGACTGATATTAATGAATAGCTGCAGGTGGGATATATTAAAAAAATTCAAATGAAACTGTCAATATAGTTGTAGCAATAAAAAAGGCTTAGTGAATAGACTGTACGTCAGTTTTCCATAAATTGGATATTATAAGTTAAGGTGGTGTGACGGAATTTGCACTGTGTAGAGTTATAATTTCACTTAGAAGACGCTAATCTTGACGAGATTAACGTAAGCCCACCTAAAAAACCTATCAACTGGCATTTTCATTTTCTACACTAGTATTTCTCCATCATTGTGTAAAGATAACTTTAAAATTTGGCTATTGGAGGATCAGTAACAAATTTACGCATGCTTAAAGTTAAATGAAGTTTGTAACACTCAATTTATGATAAAATTTATGTAACGTAAAGGCAATTAGACAGAATCTAAAATATATATAACACACATTTAAGCTTCGCCGACAATCGATCTCGGGAATACTCACATGATAGTCATGTGCGCCCAACACTGGACAAAACACTGTGTTTGCTCTCCAATTAAAAATGTCTTCAGCCTCCTTTAAAAGTTCCTCCTGCAACTCCCCCTAAGAAAGTGGGGGGATTTCTTGTTTTATCGCGAGGCTTTCCCAACAGCACTTGGTATTTTTATAAATATTTAATCGACGCTTGTCTCCCAGATGGTGTAGATTCTCTCGCAGTGACACACGAGAGCTTAATATTTAATTACTCTCATTATGTCTGCTTATCGCTTGACATTAAGAAAGACTAATTTTGTAAATATTTAAGACGGTAAATATATTGTGTAATATTTTTTTTTGACTTCATTGTAAAAGTACATTTGACAAAGTTTGAAAATATTTAATCAAATTATGCGATCAAAAGACGGAAGATTCATGACGGAATTTATTGTAGAGGTATATCACTTAAAAATAAATATTTGTCTTGTGAGAGCATCAGTATATTTTCTGCATTGAAGTATATGATGTGTAAAAATAATCAAAAAGAGAGAATAAAATTAAAATACGTTTCTACGAAATATTTGATTGATGAATATTCTGAGGATTCATGGTAAAAATATCTCGACTTTCCATATTAAGAAGATTCTAAAGGTTTTAAAATAAGGCAAAAAAGAGATGACAGCATATCGAAGCATCCATAGAACACATCGCCTCTTTATACAACAAAATTTAACAATGAAAAATTGCCGGGTGCATTCCTAGTTTTTTCATTCTTAAAAATAAAAAAAAATGCCGTAAATTGTAAATACCAGTATGTTTATTTTGACTGCTAAGAGAAATACGAAAGTCTTTTTGTTTTCTTTTTTCATATCCATCCTCAAACTGCAATATAAGATCGCCACAAATTGTTGTCTAAGTTCTGCCAGCCATCATGACCCTTGTCTTGCACAAGTCAACCTTAAGCCCTCGTGAAAATTGTTTGTATAGTTCTCAAAAGTCTTCGAAGACAACGAAAACCCTAATTTCTGAATAATTTATCTGTAGTATCCGAGGCCTATTGAGATTTTGTAATTACCCGATGAAGATGTACATTATAATAATGTAACAATTAATTTATATTCTTGAATTGATAATCTTGTATCCTATCTCTTACAAATGGCTTAAAACATACAAAGTGCCGATTTGTATTGTTGAAAGTGTTCATTATGCCGAGTCGAGCTTTTCTTTAGCGGAGATACCAAAAGGAAACAAAAGCTCAAAATGTTTGGATGCTGCTTTGAGAGTTTCGAGGTACCTAGTTAGTCTGACGGCACTATTCAGCTACCCGTAGAACTCTAATACGTAGGGTATAGAATTCTAGATGATATAGCGACTCCACTGTACTAGTAACCCCACTTACAAGCAAACGTATACTCCCATTTAGAGAACATAGCCACCACGATACTTTGTTTATTCCACATTAGCATCCGACTATGAGCACTTACAAAACCTAATCAACATTGCAGATACCCTAGTCTTTCTTGAACTGGGTTATGTTCGTATCTCAAAGTTCATCAGAGAGTCCGATTAACCCGTTGCTTGAAAACATTTTTTTGTTTCATTTATATTTTAAATTATGGTTTTTAGGAAAAACTGTGTGTGGCTCTGTTAATTGTAGATTTTATAAAAATATCGAAAAAAAACAATATTCTTCACTCGGTTCAACTCAAAAGCCATGCAATTGAAATACAATATCAATCGTCGATGTTATTAGTCTGGTGATCTTTATTCCTGTACACATTATCATACTCCTTGCAGATACGGTCTTAAGTCAACTGGGAATTGCATGCCTAACCTCACTTATCTGCAAATTTACTTAGCGCCGTACTTACAGTCTGTGTAATGTCGTGTGGGGAATTCAAGTGCCGCGGGAATAAGAGATATACCCCGAAAATAATTGGCTCTACACGGCTGCTCTACTATTCTCCATTGAATTATATGGAGTGGAAACGTGGACAACGTGAGAAATGAACAAAATGGTGTGCCACAAGGCTGTATATTGACAATACTTTTCAAATACATTTATCTCCATCCAATATAGGAGATTGTTTTTTTAGAAAAACCCAAAAACTATTAATAATAGAAGCATAAAAAAATTGTACACATCACACAACCGTCAAAAGAAATATCAAGATCAATTGTAATTTTTAACGTTTGTGCATTAAAGATGTTTCTATTTGTCAAATTACAGTGCAGGTTTGAATGCCGAGTAATATAACATTTACAAATCGTCATTTATTTTTGGATAAGATCCGTCTAGCAAGCAATGTAAGTATTATCAATGTTTCATCTTCGCTCTTTTCCCAATTGTTGGTGAATTATTGATCGAGTGGTGTTCGTTTGCAGAAGAGAAAATTGAATTATTATATCGGCTGAATTGTTCGCGGGGTGTGAAGCAATTTTTCTCCGCAGAGATATTTTGGGTAAACATTGATATTGCGGCATTGAATCAATTATCATTAGGCTGTTATTTCAGACGGCCTTAGAGGTTGACTAAATACGATATTCGGGAAAATGGTAAAAAAAACCTTATCTACAAAAATATTCTCCGACACATAAAAGAATCATATACTATTCATAGTTGGAAGCATTTTTTTTTAAATATATTATTTTCTATTTTGTTGATGGTATATAAAAAGAAATTTTGATGCTTTATAAGTAATGAGTAATAAATGAGTAATACTTTCTTGCTGAAAAGATTATTTAATTCTACTCTGTCAAATAAAATATTTTTACATGCATGTACAAACATGCATGTAAAAATATTAAGTTTTTAAAAGGCCGTATGATTGGCCTGAATTTCTTAATAACCCGACGAGACCCCAAGAGCTTAAAAATATAAAGGTCTGCCATTCCATTTGGACTGGTCTAATTAATTTTCTTGAGATAGCGCCGTCTCTCGTCTCTGAAATTGCAGCGCTGCGATAATAAATCTATGCAAATTTTCAAATTGAAAAAATAAACGAAACGTATCTAATATGCGCGGCGTGATGGCTGTAATAAAAAATGTACAATCAGAGTGACGCTTGGCTTGCCTCAATCAACCAAGCCATTTGTCAGCACGTACAATTAACTAACCACTCAAATGTCACATTTTAGGGTGGTTTAATCTCAGTAAAACTTACAAATGAGCTCAAATTTAAGTAAAGTGTGCAGGTATTAAAAGCAACGACGCGGTTTCAAGCCTTGGGTTATTGACAGGAAATAATTTCCCTACCATAACAGCCTCTGACACCACGATGTTTTTTGAAATATATGTGAGTGGTTGATAGAAGCATTAACACCATAGCCGTCATATCAACTGCATGAACTTTATAAACAAAACATTAAAATGAAAGGCAGTAAATAGTTTTGTCGTCTCTGTCGTTCTTCAAATGCTCCAATTTTTTTTTTTTTTATGCAAACACATACAGGAGAATACCGACAGATGGTGATAGTAATTTTTTGAAGTCTCATCTGTGGAATTCTATGACGTTTACCATGGTGTATATGGCTAAACACTGCATGTGGAGTGTTGATCCTCCAACGTCATAGACTACAGCTCGAGATTCACGCATCATCCTTTATTATTCTACTACGATCTACTATGAATGGGTGGTCTTCACGGGACGACTTTCGTCTACCACCAATTTTAATTGATAGGCTATGATTGACATTTTACGGGTGATGGATCAAATTCACACCAACCGGGGTATTTTAGAGCTCAGAAATCGATTAAAAATCCTTTTTTTTTTAATCTCCGTTGGAGATCAAACCCACGACCTTTGGCTTGCAAAGCAAACGCTTTACCATTGAGCTATGATCGACGGCGAAATTGGAAATGCATTGTGTAAATTTATGTAATATTTTATTTTAAAACGTAGCAAATCATTATTACACACCATTGAAACCTTGTAGAAGGCCTTTCCCAAATCTCTGTCAAACGATTATTCATATTATTTTCATTGTTAGTTGCGATCATCTAGGATCAACATAGCACTTGTGTTCCACGTGCTTAACTCAGTATCTTCGCAAAGCATTGGTATATAGCTCGAGTCACTGGTAAATTTATGTCCATACCAGGGCATGAGGTGGTGATAATTTATAATAACATTTTTTTTTTCATAATTTAATTTAAAAAAAAAATTAATTACGTGTATATTGTACTCGTATAGTTTACCAATAGTGAGTAATTAAATATTTTTTTTCACCGCACTGGTCTTATAGGAGCTGTCAGATACAATAATTACAATTCATAATATGAATTTTATTTCGTGATTCACGAAAAAAACTCTACATAGTGAAAACATTGAAATTTTTCTATGCGATCATATTGGTTCGATTCGTGGAAAAGAATTAAAATATATGTATCATTTGCCCGTTTTCACGTCAACTGCATATTCTCCATGTATTGATAATCAAATGTACTTTGTAAGCTCCAAAGTTTTTATTTAAAAAAACGCATTCATTGTGAAATGCTTTTTTACAGTAAAAGTTAGCACGGGAATACAGTCATAAAATGTATAAAACATATGAGCCCAATAGAGGAGTGATGAAGACACAATCAAAATTCAAATATGAAGTATATTTATGTAGGAAAGAATGTCTAACTTACCCAAAATGTATCTCCGGAAGACTACGATGCTCAGCAGTGAGCCAATCGATTAAGATGGCGACAACACATACTGAGAAGTAACACTTTAACTTCGCTAGCAGTCTTAAACGATCTTTACTATTCTATTCAGCACCCCGCGTCATAACTTTACAGCATTTACTGAAGGCTTTCGATACAATCTAACTTTGCTCATTCGCGGCGACACACGGCTGGAGGTGTCATTAGGGCGATGGAATTAAGTGGAGTTATCAGACCCCCACCGCTTGTGGAAACCTCGACTTTACGAGAAGCATACTTTGCCTAAATTCGAGCTCGTTTGTAACTTTTACCCAACGCCGAGATAAAGTCTTGCTGTAACGAGACACTTAAAGGATAAGTTAATTATTGCGCGACTCAACAAATCGTTACATCAAGATCTTTGTAAGCTGCCAGAACCTTTGACATTCCCTCAAGTATTATTCATTAAGAGCAATGACTATACTTCCATACTTTATTTAAGTATACAAAAATACATGTATGTTTTTAATTGGCAGACTAAAGGTTAGTATACAATTTTGCAGTTTTGTTTTTCCAAAAAATGTAGGTACAGTATATAAGTAAAATATTTTTTCGTAAAATAAGACTTTTAATTATTTAAATACTTAAGTTTTATTTCTCGATTGCAACTAAAAAAATTGGCCGACTTTCTTTGGAATTTTTAAAGAAAACAAAATCCATAGAAATTATTAAGACGTTTTTGTTTATCGAGATTGTCTCTAAACAGTATGTGTTATTATATAAATACTAGTTTTTTTACTAACGTATTAATGAAAATTGGTAGTAGATGAAAATCGTTCCATAAGCTCCGCCCATTCATAGTGAGTCCTTTAATTGCCTAATCACTGTACTTTGTAAGACGATTCACGAATATTTGGATGAAGTAACGAATACTTGTACTGACATAATTTGTTAAACAATGCTCGAAATAGCAAGGGCATTTATAGTGTATTGCCTTTTATAATATAATCGATTTAATGCACGAAGCTTTAATGAAAAAACTATTGATAAGCAAATGTGTAACTTCAGGCGGAATAACAAACCACTTCAGATGCTTAAGATGCCGTCATGTCCAATAAACCGTTCTTGACTAATAAAGGTAAGTAAGGGTGATTTATGTTCTTACCACATCTATCAACTGTGACAGCTTCAGCTTAATGCAGACTCTCAGCACATCGGTCGTGTTGATGACAGGCCGGACCAGCTTGTTGTAGTTGCTCAGGAGATCGTCATAGAGTCGCTTAGCATCTGGGTTCCCAGCGACCACGGTCTGTACGGCCATGGCGCACACCATCCACGCGCGCAGCCCCATGCCGAATTGAGACCATGGCCGAATGCCGATCCTCCATCGGAAACGACTGTGAGCTTTCTTGGATTGTTTCTCCATTCCCGAATTTCTTGAACACATTTTCAGCAACTTGCTAAGCTACTTCAACTAAATTCTATAAATTATCATACGAATGCACTAATTTAATCTAAATTTATATTTTATAACAGACGCGGATGTAATTTGTAACTCAACACTAAAATATAGTCGATGTTGAATCTTTATGAGTATTAGAAAATATTCAAGTAAAGTGCGTGTTATGTAACTTTATTATTAAATTTATATCAATAATTAACTTTAATCAATGAATTCGTTAACACAACAGTATTTAAGTTTGAGTTTAAGTATGTATTATAGGCGTAGTTTAAAATTTTATTTTAAAAAATGTTTGCATATAGAGCACTATGTATTTGATTAATTGATAATCTTCGTTATCACGATTTTATGCAATTATTTAATATTGTAATATATGTGAGTACTTTTTTTGTAAGTATGTATTTTTATAAAGAATCTTAATCTAGTTTTATGTACATCATTTAGAATATAGCTTTATTTTTCGTGGTAACCATCGAACAGAATGATTTGGTATAACACTTTTTAAACAAATAATTATGAATTAAAACAACTTGAGCGTAAATATATTTTATTATTACAATTAAATTCTAAATCACATATCTAATCATGTAATCAATTAACTAATATATTTTTTTAGAAATATATTTTTAATTTTTTTTTTTGGAAAAAATATTTTTTATAATTTAATTTAACGGCTTATAAAGTTTTTTTAAGGATATTGCAATTCACGTCCGTTCATGTTTTGGATGAGTTGTCCTCATAGTAGGTTACGTAACAGTTACTGCAGGATTCTCGTCCTGCCGTTCTTCTCCCTACCGTGATGCTGCTGACCTGATTTCGTAGGCCACATATCGTTTGTCCCCATTACAACGAAACAATAAGTTTCATCAAGAACGTATGATTTATAATTGTAATAATTTATTCAACATACATAAATATATTTATAAAAGATGTTAAAAAAATTAAAATATATTTAAAAAAAAAAACACTTATTTATATTGAATTAAAATATTTAAAAATTTGTTTTTATTTATTTGATTTTGTAAATATTATTATATTTTTTATGTCAATGCGTCACTCATAAAAAGTTTGCTTACAAAACTTTTTTTTTATATATATTTTTTAATTCGGAATGTCATTAAGTTTTATTGATTTAAAACATTTTAACAAAAATCAAAAGGTTTTTTTTTTTTAGCAGTGCCGCCGAATCACATTGAATATATATTTCTTTTAATTGTGTGTGTATTCTGTTCCGGTGTGTCTGTCTCTCTTGCTCGATGGTTCCGCGGTCGGTTGTTGGGCGGCGGGTCACCGGTTCTCGCGGTGCCTCGCGACGGCGGCCACGGCGCGACTGGGCAGAGGGCGGAGCGCCGGCCGCCCCTGCCCCGCCGCCCAAGCACCGCCCCTGCGCGCCCCAATCTATACTCGCCATTATCAGCGAAGGATTCCCGACAACATTGCTTTCGACGACCCTGGCAGTTGCATTCTAACCGTCTCTGGATAAAGGACATACATCCTGACAACCTACACCCCTACAACGGAATTTTTGTGTGTAATCTGCAACCTTCATTTTTTTTCCTTAAAAAAAATGTTGGAAAAATATAAAGTTGCGAATTGTACCCTGCAAGTTACACACAAGGTTAGAACATACGTCTGAGAAATATTTGAAGAACTGAGGAGCCTATTCCATGTCAGCCTCGTTAACGACGATTTCCCTCATGAAGTTTAACAGTAAGGGACCGTCAGAACTAAGCAGCAATTCAGGTAAATCCTCCCAAGAAATGGTAGAGACTCCCAGGTGACAACACAGAATGTGTCTCCTGTTCTCATGGATGATACACTCAACATGAGAGTGTTTCACCGTCTGTTGCATGCCTGGATCGCATGGACATGCGTCGCAAGAAGAGAGGCCAAATCTTTTAGGAATTCTCTGAAAATTCCGTGTCCGGTAAACGCTTGAGTGAGATGAAAGTCCACGGAGTTCTTCTTTTTCCAAGTCAGTGAGTGACTTCAAACTTCATTCCAAATCCTCCAAAATCTATCGTACAACCTTTTTCTTCATGTCAGCGACATCAAATATATTCAAACCAAGATCTAGCAACTTGGCTAATATAAAACGGAATCTTGATGTAAAATCTACAAAATTTCCTTCTTGATTCTTCTATAATCTAGGGCACAACCGTCTTATTATTAATTTTCATGTTAATGACGTCAAGAACATTCGATCCAATATTTTGCAACTTGGCTGGCATAAAACAGAATCTTGATGTATAGTCTAGAAACTTCTTTCTTGATTCCTCCAAAATCTAGGTCATAAGCTTCTTCTACGTGTCAGTAATCAGCGAAGGACTAAACGTTTTTCAATATAGCGCAAGTACCTAGACATGCAACGGCACTTTAATATACTCGTATAATCTTCAACTTCATTCAGAATCTTCCAAAATCTAGTGTAAGACTTTTTTCTTGTCATTCTTCTTCGTACTAGCGACATCGAATACATTAAACCCAAATTCTCGCAACTTGGCTGACATATAATAAAACGGAATCTTGATGTATAATAAAAAAAATTTATTCTTGATTCTTCCAAAATCTAGAGTTCAAGCTTCTTCTACTTGTAAGTTATCAGCAAGAATACACGACAACTTTAACTTCGACGCCCGCGGCAGTTGCATTCAAAACGTATCTCGATACGTGTTTTTTGGCTGTTAATTAAAGCTTAGTTCGTAATATCAAAACATCACTGATAGAGTTAAACAGGTAGCTCTCAACCTTAACCTTCCCTACCAGGAATGTATATATTAATCCTCAAAAATTACAATTCAGCAACTCAATCATTTAAGCACCTAAGTATTCTAAAAGTGTCACAAAAAACAAAATCACCAATTTAAAATTAATGTGGCTTACAAAATCATTCCACATTGCAAAAGTCAAATCATATTTATTGATGCTTTCAAATATTAATGACTTATTCCCAGTCTGCACATAACCAGCTTAAAATACTAAAAACGTGTTAATGTCAACGATAGTATAACATTTCATCAGGCTACTTTAAAATATAATTTGTAATTGAATAACTAGGTTTTTCAAAGTGCTTTTATTGTTTGTTAAACAGGTAAATCAACACTTGACTTTCAACAAAAACAGATTTATCACTTATTTCTTAACAGTAAAAAATATATATGATTATTTATATTATGAGATCGTTTTATGGCTATAAGCGAATTCCTAGTTTAATGACATATACTTTACTCACTACTTTCACAAGTCTTTTGTTGCAATTATTCAAAATTATTTCAAATCTTAATAAGTGATTAAACAGAATGATATATAAACTGAAACATACTCGTAAGTTATTTTCAAACGAAACACGTTTGCCGTCATTTCTATTGAAATTTTCCAACAGACAGTTCCAAAGCAACAGCAGTTCGATAAGCTGCCCGCGATGAATGGTCTTCGACACCAGTCGCCCACCGGACGTGACTCTGAGAGCACAAGCATCGAAAGCTGTCGAAGGAAATCAAAATGGAATATTGAATCCATGAAAACTGTTATTTGGAATAAATATTAATTAAAATCCGAGAGACTGTCCCGGGAACACCATCCATGTAGAGTGTGAAGTTAAATTATGTTGGTGGATAAAGGTCCATTAGATATTCTCTATTGCGTGTTTATATATAAAAAAATTAAACAAGTATATTGATCAAGACTGATCAAACAAGTCCATAATCAAAACATTTAAATTAAATGTTAACAACTTTTCATGACGGACATTTAATTCCTAGGACTGGAGAAAACATCAATAGATTTTTAAGCTACCAAAACTCGAGAGATTTGTATTATACGTTTATTTATTTTCATTAATTTCCATCGTTAAACCAGCTCAAACCCACTATCATTTAATATAAAGTTGTCAATGCATATTATGACCATTTTTTTTTTCATAAAATATCGCTTGTAACATTTATTGTCTGATTGTCTTAAGAAATAAACGGGAAACAGAATCAAATTCAGATTTACTCCATTTCATTCTGGCAGCAATTGTATTATTCTGTGAAAAAAGATACATTTAAAATATTATTTTTTCTCTCAATTTAAATGTTTATAAAGTTGAATTCAATATATAAAATACAGAGGCGTAGACTCAAATCATATTTCCAAAACCACCTTATACCTGTATAACATCATTCACAAACTAAGTATTCTTTGTTTTAAAGTTGATGTCTCTATCATCAACCCATCGAAAGTATTTCAGAATCAAACGGAAAGAAAGGTTCAATGCTAATCTATTTAGATTTTTAAAAAAGCAGCTCCACCAAGTGTTATATATATTACATAAATTTCTCAATGGTGCTCCAAAACGAAGACTCGAGAAGGCAACTGGTGTATGTCAGGCATATTATGTTATTTTGATTTTCCAAAAGAGATTACGTGATTATCCTTAAAGCTTCCGAGTGAACTGATAACTGAACCTTATCATAATAAATATGTAAAATAAATAACGAGTATGTTTATGGTGTTATAAGCTCTTATGATTAGTAATTAATCAATATTTTATATAAGTCTGAGTAATTAGTATGATTCTCCATAAAAGCTCCTGAACCTAAGTGATATTACACAAGATGAGAACTTTAGTCTAACAGAATCAGTATTTTAAAGGAACATTAATTTTAGTTACCGACTCGGTCAATCCTATTGTTGTAATAATTATTTTAAACGTCAATCCCTGGCCAGGACCTTCGTCAACCATCGGGCAGACAGCGGGCGCAAATGATTATTAATATCCTGATGGAGATTTATAAAGCAGAGTCCGGCCCATGAATAAATTATATCTGTGCATAATAATCACCACAATGTTTGATAATTCAGTACGGTGATTATAATTCCGTCGGTCAGTTCAAAGTTTGTAGCAGTTATTACACATAAATTATATTCTACACACGTTGTTCTACATCAATCAGAATTATCTGTGATAACATTCGGTCAATCGGGTGTGGTCGTGTGGCATTAACATATCTGTAATGACGTAGTAATCACGTTGTATTCAGCATTATTATAACATGTTTACGCTTTTAAATATAATTAGATAATTTTATTTTAAAATTGTAAATTGCATATCTCATTAATCAATAGATGTTGATTTAAAGGGTAGCGGCCTTTGTCTGCCTCTTGAAGCGCATAACATAAGAGTGAAAGCAAGCCAGCTAGAGACATTTTAGTATCCGCCCTGATTAAAGCTCTGGTAACTAGTTTGTGATAAGCCTAAAAGAGTATACTTTTTTAATTTAATCATAAATTACTAGACTTATAAATTATAATAAAATGAGGTTACGAGTCAACTCCCAAACATTGCTAAATGTGCTAAGATATTACGAGTATTTATATTCATTACGTAATCAAAAACAAGACTTCTTTAATCCTTCATTCGATCGAATATTGTAGTTAAAATGAATGATTGCCTGTAGTAGACCAACCCTACAACGGCAGGAAATTCAAATTTTGCCGATGTCTTCGTTATTATTTTGCTATTATAAATACAGTTTAACTGATACTACGAGTACAAATAGCCAACCGTTATAAATTTCATTTACTTTTTTACAAACCAGCACAAAAAAAAATCTTTTAAATATTGTAATATTGACTGCCACGATTCACAAACTGCATTCAATTTTGGTAATTAACGCATTATCTGAAAAGAGAATAATTAGTGGCCAAACCCAATTATTTGGTCTGGGTTATGAGCTATAAAAACATATCATAATATTCATAACGATATTCATCGTAGACGCTGCTGAAACATCGATATAGTCACTATAACAGTGGAAAATATTGGTACATGATAATGCAGTTTTTACTTCTCAAACGTGATTTCAGCATGATATGTGCCACTTGAGAAGCAGCAGGTGATCTTTTTCAATAGTTACTCGTATATTCCTATTATTTTTTCTTCTTTCAAAGCCACCACAAGCTTCTTCAACTTCTTAGTATGTTTTATTTGATGCAAATTTAGGATTTTGATAATCAGCTTTTTGAAATAAAAATATTTGCTTTACTTTAACTCAATTATGAACCCACTTTATTATGATAAATATGCAATATGTATTTTACAAAATGAGTCATGGAGATGTTGGCTTATAATCTTGGGTATGCCGTCGCGTATTCTTAATGTATGTAAATACGACTATCTTAAATATTAGATTTAATACTACGCAATAATATACTACATACTCGTATACCAGTGTCTTCGCATATATATTTATGAGACATATAAGTAGATTAATAAATATATTTTTTATTTTAATACATGAAGGTGAGCACCAATAGAGGGTGTTGGACTAATTCTTCTTGAAATTGATTCTTTTGAAAGTTTCTTTTTACGAACACGCATGCAGGAGAGCACTCTGTGACGTTCAGCCAGGAAGGCTGGACGCTACATGCGAGAAATGTGTGTTGAAAAGATTGGGTTTAAAAAGATTCGGTAGTTGGGTTGGGATGAAGCGAGGATCACGGCGGGTGATATAGCTTTATAACGCCATTGACCTACGACTGTAACAACCATATGGAAGATAAATATATCTAAGAAAAAGATATTTATTTTTAATTATTTAAGCAATTTCTTTACGTAATTAAAACATACAATAACAAAGAGTTTGTAGAACAACGATATTTAAAAAATAAAAAATCAATCACTCTTCGCGTTTATTTTATTTTATTACTCAGTAAAAACATTTATTTTATCATATATGTACTGACATCTGTGTGTAAGACACAAAATAAAATTAGTCGATAAAGGCGTTCGAGATCGTCCATTTTTTTCTTAATTTTTCAAATTGACGAAAAAGAGTTCAAAGAATTATATTAATTTCTCACCTTTTTTAAATCATCTTCTGAATTAAACTACAAACAATGCTATTTTGTAAGAAAATATATTACACTTGAATTAATGTAAAATAAATTAGTAAGACATCTATGAAAAAATAAAGGAATTTTTTAAATATGTTCCTCTCCTGTTTCGCCTTTCATTTTATATCCGCTCGCTGTCGAATTCCTGTTTCGTCTTTCCCCCAACAGATGTCTCAGATCACATCCCGGATATAGAGAGGAGCAGTCTGCGCGCGCGAGTCCCAGGGCGCATGCGCGGAGGGCATCCAACATGGAGGACGAAGAAGGGACGTCTTTGATGAAACGACTCGACATCCAGCTCATTCCCAACCTAAAATTAAATAATGTCATTTATATTACACAAAAGACGAAATATTTAGTTTTTTAGGCTTAACCAGCATATTCCTACAAATGAAAATTAAAACTATTTACCTAGTGAACTTTAGATTTGGATAAAGAGGGGAATCTTTTATTTAAAAAAATATTGCACTTAATGTATTCGGAATTTCTAACCCAAAATTAAAATTTATAATTGATTTATACATTCAAATTAATATAAGGGGTAAGAGCTCTTATTGTACAGTCAACCAACAGATAAAGATATGCATGGACATGGCATGTTTTTGGATGCAACGTAAAATCAAATCTCTGTTTATGCTATATAAAATACTATATGCAACAAAATAGGAAAAAAACGTTCACCACAAAATATAAATATCTAACTCTAAGCAAGGTCGTAAGCAAAAGAACCGTCAAATATGTTCGATTTTATTTTTTAAGTCTAGGACTTGAAGACAAAATAGTTTTATTTTTTAATTTGAGCATATAAGATCAGATAAAAGAGCAGATAACAGCAATCCTGTTATGAGTTTTTTTTAAGTTTTGGGCATTTGATATAATTATAGTTGGGGAATTGGTGTTTAACCCGCCTCGTCCCTATATACGAGTATGATTGAGGGTGGAGAGGATAATAGAGAACATACACATGTTCGTCGATCTCATACGTTTCACTATAATAAGTAAATTTTATTGAACTCCATACCATCAGGCTTTAGTTTTGGAAGACAACGGAATGCTACGTGACTATCAGTCTGCTTTACTGTACTGATGATGGATAAGGTAAGCAAATTAAGTCTACCTACCCCCAGACTGGTATCCATATCTTTTGAACGTCCTGTAAGCCTCTTGAATAGCTGTTATCTTCACAAAGCAATCTCCTCACGCAAGCTCCATGGTCATCCTGAGCCTGTAATCCAGCCTCGATAGACCTCAGTGTTCTTCTAGCTAACTCGTTAAGACCAGCTTCAGAAGTCGATCGTCTGAATCGGACATCTTCGGCAGCCTCAGCCTCGCTGGCGCCTGCTTCCACCATTTGCATCATAGTCGGGGTCTTATTCTGAAATGAAAAAAATATTATAGACACAACATTACACGAAAAGCAATACAATCCAAGAATTAAGAAAAAGGTTAGATTGATTTATTGAAAAAAAAAATGGTCTTAAAACTTAAGCGCACAACTGTGAAGCGAGACTTTGCATTTTGATACCTGGCAAAGTTCAAAATGAATAAGTATCATATATATTTATACATTTTTGATTGCTCCCAAAAATCTATAAAAACTTTTGAATATTTTCTAAATAAATTTCATTTATAAAAACGTATATCATAGACATTTGATTAAAATCGGTACAAGTGAAAAATCGTAATATAACCAACACCCATAATTCATAGTTATTTCAAAGAGAATAATGATTTGACTCGATTATAGCATAATGTTGCAAGATAATTGAAAATTTGCATACATTATTTAGCCATCTTCAAAATGACAAAGATCCACGAGCGATCTCTAAAATAACGTCTAACGATTTAAAAAACGATTAAACATACTGTCCAAACATCACCTGCTCAAGAGACATTGTCCTTGGTGTTCCATGAATTATATAGTGTTTCTATAAGGTATCAATAAAACGCTAATGCAGCTAATTTAAGGTTGAATAAGCTGAAATCCTTACCATGGTGATGCACATGATGACCTGCAGGATGAACATGCCGAAAGACAGGAAAGCGAGCGCCGTGAGCGCTATATCGAAGACGTCGTTCAGTGCAAGGCCATGGTAGGACTCTTTTTCTTCTTCTCCTCCTCCACCACCGTGAAAGTGCACGTGGTGAGGAGTGTAGTCGTATCCACCTGCTGGGCAAAGGTAAAAGTCCATCATCTGTTTTTGTGTCATTGCGGACATAAAAAATGCGGACTTTTAGAATAAATTCCTCAAGTTTTGGCTATGTTAAGACTCAATTCTCAAATGAAACATAGAATTAATGAGATTCAAAACGTGGTTGGCGTTTTTGTGGTATACAATCTTATGAAAATCTGACTGGATTCATATTCCTGCGCGTAGTATGACGGCCTACATACTCGTAGCTGCCAATAACCGAAGTAGAGTATTTTTAAAAGACGTAAATGCATTTTTTGTTATTATACCAATATTGCATGTTTATTATGAGATTTTAGTTTTGAGTAGCATCATTAAAAAGGTCAAAACGCTTATTTATTTTTGATAATTAAATTGTGAAAAAAAAATAACCTCCAGTTTTTTCAGGATCTGATTGCCCTTCCTGCATCATCATGCCTCCCTGATGATTGAAACCGTAAGGACTGCCCATGGGATGAGGAAACTCGCGCATGTCTACAAAAAACAATATTGTTTAAGTGACATTTTAAATTACATTTACATATATTTTTCCAAACAACAAAAACAAAATTATGCATTTGTATACGTATTTACTTTTTGCTTATTAATGAAAATCAGTGCTTATTTTAGTATTGCAATCGAAAAATATTTTTTTTTGTGCTTTTGACTGACACCTGAGTTTTTCGACCATCTATGTATATATATATACAACAAGATATATACATTAATAAATGAGGCAGGAGTGCATTCAGATCTCAGATTTTTTAACACGATCTACATCAATAGATAAATAATTAACAAAATCATTAGATTTTTAAAACCTTCACGTATGAATGTAAAACTTGCAAAATATTGTTTAACAGAAAACATATATTCTATAAAATATTCTGAAGAAACAGTTCGGTTATATTTGTTTTGATAAGTATTTTTTTTTAATACTGTGAACACTAATAATATTGAAGAAAAATAGTGCTAATTCAAAAGAAATATGTTTACAAATTAAGTTCACCTGAACTTTAATCTAAGCACCGATTACGAGAAATGAAACAAGTTTGTATGCTTAGCATATAATTTTATTAGTTTTACGAAGTATGATGATTTGCTCATATTTTTTTATAAAATTCAAATAATCATTGAAAGTCAAATAAATTATGGTATACAAAGTCTAAAATAAGTTATTATACGGATGACTTACAACATAACAATATGGATGGCATGAAAAACATATGAAAAATGAGTTTCTATTTAATATCAATTACGTCAGATATGCAAGTATGTACAGTTTAATCTTGTCATAGACGCGAGAAAATTATGGTTCGTTATTATTAAGAACCTAGAGCGGAACATTTATGAGTTAGATTGGTTAACATTTATTATTCCGTGACTGACAAGTTTAAGGTGAGCTATTATAACGGATCAACTTCTTATTCACTATTATTGTCACACAACATACTGGGAACTGCCTTGCCGGTGAATTAACCAGGTTAATGTGTAAACTAAGTACAAAAAGGTTATTTATTCATTTCCTCGATAGTAAATATTAAAATTAATTAAATTTATTTTTAAATATGGTACTGAGAACTTTATTCAATAATAAATAAGTTTTAACGTTTAAAAAATCCGCATACCTAAAAAATATATTAAAAAAACAGTACACATGGTCCATATTAGAAAGTGGCAATTATGCAGAAAACAATACATTAATTGATCGGACCTCTATAAATGCTCAAAAATTCTTCAAAAACTGGCAACCGGATGCGTTGGAAGACCAGACTCCAATGCATTTCCTTACCTGCCATGGATAGTCACGAAACAATAAAATCATGAGCGTTACTTTCATTATAAACTGTGTATATTATATAGGTACATATTCGATTGGCTTGCTATTACATTTAAGAGTACTTTTTTTTACGTTAAGTTAATAAATAGTACAATTCCCTAGAAGTATCAATGAAATTATTATACGAGTTTCATCACATAAAATAAAATAATTGTTTGTTCATTTGCATTTCTAATGAAAAAAAATATTTTTTATATAACCTGCTCCCCCAGCCGGCATGGCATATCCCGTGATCTCCCCTCCATCATATTCAGCATCAGAATCGTCTCCGCCTCCTGTTCGAGAATCTGCAGTATCCTTCTCATAGTGACGGTAGATGTCCTCTAATGTGGTGGTCCTACAGAAAACAGTCATCATATAAGTTAAGCGTGGACAAGACAGCCTTCCATACTTCAGAAGGTTAAGAGGTGAAGATGGACCCAGTTGAGACATATACTAATAATTCCGCAGGAGAGAATGCTCTTTAATTTTTTAAATTAATTAATTTAATTAACTACACACCCCAAATATATACACTTAACAACCACCCTAGCTCGCGCTATCTTGGAAGGCCGTCGGGAACTATATGTACATATAATGTTCTCGGCGGAGCTGCGGGAGGCAGAGCTGACATTGTGTGTGGCGAAGACTGTAGTGGCTAACAGATCTTTGTGGCGGAATTTTGTGACAGCCATATGTTCGATTTATGGGAGTAGATATGGTTTTGATGACGATGATAATAAAAAAAATACTTGTAGTTTTTAATAACAGTTTCTGCAAACAAAAACTACATATCCTTACGACAAACACTGCTTTGTTAATACCAGGTTCTAATGGGGGACTAGAGACTCTTTTGCGTGTATTGCCTATCGATCGATATTCAGAGAATACACATATGTCTCTATCAGAAGACTTAGAAGTCAATAAAATAATATCAACTTACTTGGTGAGCCAATCTCTGTAGTTTGAAGACCCAGGGTCCGACAGAAGGTTTTCTTTAACCAAGGAGTATTCAGGCCTAGACTTGCTTTTAACGCTAAACGGTTGAGGATAGTCCTTTTCTGGTTTACCAAGCCTGTGAGATATGTATGGTTTTTGCATCTGTGATAAAATCTCATCAGCCACAAAGTTTCTACACAGATATTCGTTCAGCATCGTTCTGTAAATAAATGATGTTTTTTTTTATAAACCCACATAGTATTAAAATAAATGCTTGTTTTTAATGCCGTCTTCCATTTAAAATACTTCATGTAGTTAGATTTAAATGACAATACCATTTTATTCGATTCCATAATATTCAGGTGAGGAAGTAAATACATAAAAACTTTAGTTACCTGTGAAAACCCATTGTGGTATAGGCATCAAACCATGATCCATTCGAGCTGAGTTTTCCATGTTTGACTTTCTGTCCAGTTTTTCTTGCACTGGAGCCGTTCAAGATGCTGTCGTCGAAGCCATTTATCATCAATAGTGAACTTGGCATTAGATCCGGTCGAAGAATGTCGTCAGGATCAAAGTAGTTGTCATAGCTTGCACAGAAAGCACTTGATACTAAAACCACCGCTATCGAAAATACTTGGTTGTAATAATTGTTGATCAACATTTTCATGTTTTTTATCAGTACAATTCACTATATAGCTGTAAAAAATATGGTTACGATAGGATTGATACAAATCATTATTTTTCTAACACCGTATTCTAAAATGATACAGATCAGTCAATTGCTAGAACATTCGCTTAGTTTTATTTCAATTTAGAATCATAAATTTTCTCAGAAAACATTTTTTATTCTTCTTTTTTGAATGGTGATGGTTTAAATATATTATTTGATAATATATTTGTACACATAATAATTAAATCCAATAATTTATAATCTCTAATATAATATAATACATAAATTTATACATGTATCCATGACAAATAGCGATAACATTAAGATCGCAATGAAAATAATAAAAGAGAGTCAGGAAGTCAATTCTACTACGAAGAGGTTTCATTAAAAGATAGATTTCACAATATAACGGGTTCATAATATTAAGACTTTTAACGAAATACTCTACTATTCCACAGTTTACCGGTGTCGCTCAGGAAAAAAAATGTATTCTCTAATAATTAAATTTACAAACATTTAAGGCGTAAATATGAATACGATTACTATCCACACTCTAAAGTCACAGAAATTAAATAAAGGGGAAAAGACTGATAAATATTTTTCCTGGATTTAAGATTTCTGCAGCGAATTAACACATGTAAATTTATTACAAGTATTCACATACAAAACTATTATCAATAACACTTTTGATAGCTCAGAAATGCAACCTCACCTGGTAAATATTATCACTGAACTGAGATGGCATTAGCACAACGCGATGCCTTTTGTTGTGAATTTTATCTGACTGTTAGCGATAATAGCGAAATAAATGTGTTCTGTTCCGGCTCGCGGTGCTCTCTTTTCACGGTCCAAGGGATCCGTTGCAATGCTCTTGAGAGGCTTCTTGGAAATGTGTAACAAGCTCCAGTAACACCTTGCTGAAACACCGTGAAGAGGCGAAGAGTTTAATGGATCGTCTGTTGTCACAAAATGGGAAAGTTGTATACTAAGTACTTTTTATGTAAACAAATAAAAAAAGTCAGTCAGACAGTAATGAAAAGATGTCATCCTGTGATAAAACATTTTTGTAGATAGAAGTGATAAATTCCTCTTCATTGAAAAACACTTTTTCAAAACAATCTAATTTCAAAATGTTTTTTAAGCTAATTAAAAGATGTATTAAGATGTACATTCGATTTGTGAATGAAATTTTTTGAATGCTTCATTGTTGTCAACCACCAATGAATATCAATTCATTTCACTCAAATGCTTCCATGCAACATAATAAATTATTGCTTGGTAATGTATAAATATTCATCTGCATGGAGTGGCCTGTAATGTGCATTAACAAGGAGGGTATGGTGAACCCAAATCAATGTTGCATATTTCATATTTGACCCTCCCAGCTGTTTCATAAAATAACAGGACCAAAAGTTTCCCACGCACAGACTTCTTCATTTCCTTCCCTATTTTATGATCCATATGCGCTCACTAGTAGGAGCGTATGGCTATCACAAAAAATGTTTGTAAATGGATCTTATATAGTTTTTTTAACTTGTTTTTTTTAAACGCCAGTAGGAAAACGGAATGTTTTATTTATATTTGTTATAGGAATGGTAAGAATACCTACCCTACTGGTTGGAAAAAAATGTTTATCGACCAAAATTACGTATTTTTTTTATATGTAAACACTTACAGGAGAATACCGACAGATAGTGATTCTAAAGTCTCACCTGTGGAATTCTATGACACTTACCATGCTGCAAATGGCTAAGCACTGCAAATAGAGTGTTGATCCGCCAACGTCATAGATTTCAGCCCAAAATTTACGCATCATCCTTATTTTTACAGTAATTTATTATGAATGGGTGGTTTTCACGGGACGACTTTAATCTTCCAATTTTGATTGATAGCCTATGATTGGTAAATTTTTTGAGTGTGGGCTTGAGATCAAATTCACACCAACCGGGTGTATTTTAAAGCTCAGAAATCGATTGAAAATATATTTTTTAATCTCCTTCTGGGATCGAATCCACGACCATCGGCTTGCCAATAAAACGCTTTACCCACTGTGCTATACCCGACGGCTCTAAGTTAAAAGTCTCTAAGTTTTAATCAATGTAGTAAACGTTAAATTAAATAACAGATCGGGTCAATCCAAAAAAGAAATAACATCATTACTAAATCAAGAATAATATATTACGAGTAAGTAGTTAAAACAATTATTATATGGCATTCCAACTTCTTCGTTGCTTTTAGGATGTTAGATGATTATTTGCAATACTTGGCAGAGCTTTCGTATGCTGTCCGAACAAGTTGTAAATTTTTACCACATGGAAAAATGTATTTGTTAAAGTGGTTTAAATAGCTTTCTTATAATAAAGAGTAACTGGTATATAAAAGGGTACTGAGAAGTGTTATAGAACATAAAAGCTTCTAGATCGAGGGTTGGGGTTATACCGAGATGATTGAGTTGGGTAAGATTGCGTGTTACGCCGTAACACCCACAAAATCCCATTTAATTATCGAGGAATCGCCATGTGATCTGTGATGAAAACCTAGTCCAGAGGTGTGAAAATGTATAATAAGTGCTGTCATAAATTAATTATTTATTTCATCATCAGCCGGTATTCGTCCACTGTTAAATGTAAGCCTTCCGCATGGATCTCCATCCTCTTCGATCCTCCGCCTTCCGCATCCAGGTCACTCCCGCTATTCTTCTTATGTCGTCAGTGCATCTTGCAGGGAGTCAATGCTTCGTTTGCCAGTCCAATACTTTTCTTCCCCATTGACCGTCGTCCCTCCGACAGATATGTCCTGCACATTGTCACTTGAGTATGCCTATTCGTTAGGTAGCCTGCACTACTTGAGTTCTTCTGCGGATTTCCTCGTTTCCGATTCTATCTTTTAGCGACACTCCGAGCATGGGTCTCTCCGTAGCACGCTGGGTGACCTTTATTTTATGGGTAAGGCTTGCTGTTTGATTCCACGTCTCTGCGCCATAAGTTAATACAGGGAGGATGCATTGGTTAAGCGCCTTAGTTTTAAGACATTCCGGAATTTTTACTTTAAAAATGTACTTTAGTTTTCCAAATGCTGCACATCCCAGTTGTATACGCCTGTCGATGGACAGGCGTATACAATATTATTTATTTATTCATGTTTAAATCTCAATAGTTGGTATAAATAAATAAAACAAGTGTCAATAATGTAATTCACAATCTCTGTAGTTTTATGTTATTTATGCAATTTACCTGTTAACCATACCCTCGGTATGCTTACGTCAATAACGAGATTTGATATTGTTGTATAATGTGTTTGTTCTAATATTTAAATTGAGTAAAGGTAATATTTAATTACCAAGTATTACCAGTATGAATTTGACACTGTTTGCCATTCACTTTCATTGTGTGTTTAAATATCGGAAGGGGGTGAATATGAATTCCTAAATAGATAATACGTTTCGATGGAGAAATTCAAATAATGTTTCGATCCAGTGACAGCCAGTCCTTTATACACGCTATTAAAAACATTAGTGACGACACAGATATTTAGTTTGTTATTATATATTTTTCAAATACTATCCACCTATTACAGTATCAATTTTATTACTAACTTTATTACTAAACTATTATTCTACACGGAAATATATATTTTGTTCGTCAATGCTTACTAAAACTAAAAATGAATAGATTGTTTGCTTCAAGCCAAGTAAATGGTCGAAATAATTTTAGTCATGTTTTTTAAACAAATAGCCTGAGAAGTAAAATAAGCAGCTTCGCTTATTCTCATATTGAGAGCACCCAATCGATGAACCATTTTATATAAAATTTCATTATTTTTCCGAAATTTTTAATTGTGTACTTTTTGAACCACCTTAACGCACAAAAATAAATATCCGCGACGCTCCAAGTATTTCCATAAAAGAAGATAATGGAAAACATAACCTCTATGTACCTGAATGTTTTTTCTCTTCCCCGGAGCAAAACAATAACACCTCGCCACCTTGTTATGGTTCTTCAGCAACTGCGCGGGCGACCAGTACCGGATTCTTCATATTTTAACGTGCATATGGCCACCTTAACTTTAATCAGCATCTAGTGTACTTCAATAAACACAGAAAACACACAACATACTGCAAATGACATTTTCCCACCACACGTGCCCTATACATGGAGGATATGGTCGTCAAAAACTTACACTACATAGAACTATGAGTTGTCATTGTTTATACTTGTGCCAAAACATCTGTGCACTTGAAGGTCCACTTGAGTACACGCATAGATAGTAACACACGGGAGTGACCTGGATGATGCGGAAGGCGGAAGATCGAAGAGGATGAAGACTCATGCGGGAAGCTTACGTTCAACAGTGGACGGATACACGCTGATGTTGAAGGATATCGGATTTTATAATCTGATTGGAATGACGCACCTAAGTCCTGGATCATTTATATCTACAATTGGCTCAACCAACGATACTCGTTGAGTAACCGGCGGTAACCGACTACTTTATGAATAATTTAATCGTAATCTATAGAAAAGCATTTTATTTTCATCGAGAATTCATGATGATGATGATAAATTCACACAAGGTTGTCTAATAATAAATAACTTCTTAGGTTTTCACGGCCAGATTTGATATTGTGGCCTTTGGGTTTAGCCGTGTGTGGCGAATTTCTTCTCTCCGATATTTCGACCGCCATTGCAGGGGTCTTCTTCAGGGTTGATGACTTTGTTGTGAGTTGGTGTCAGGAGGTAGTTTAGCCGTCAGCCTAACGGTCCTCCCCGAGCGTCCTGTCGGGTAATCGTGTATGGTGGATATGATCTGAGAAGTGTACCTCCACGAACGTCATGTCGGACTGTGGTTGTCCTCTCTTGTCTGTCTATGCTTTTGAGTATGTGCTAGAGGCGGAAGCCATGCTGTTTTGAGAATCAAGCCGTCATCCCTGTTGACGTTGATGGGATGTCTTTTGATTTCAATGGCTTCCCTTACTAGGCGTGCATGTTTTCCTTGAGTTCGAGCCACGAGTCTAATAATGACAACAATAAGTTTTGTAGTAGTCTCATACACATTTAAAACATATAACACAAAGAATTTTAAAATTTTGTTAATAAATCTAGGATTTTTCGTTACTCTTTGCTTTTTATGAACATAGAATGAAAGACTTTTTATGTTTCTCATGTTTGCCCTAAACAATTAAGAGCGTATATCTACATTTTATGTTCTAAAGTATTTTTACTTTTATATAACCACGGAGTTTAGTGTATGAAAATAATTAATTTAAATTATCAGGGATCATCCAAAATTTAAAGTATAACAAGAGTAGGCTTATTCTGCGAGTGTTTGATTAAAAGACCCCTATTTATTTGGTGAATTTAACTCATAAGTAATTAAATATACACATACTATAACGCAACAAATTCTTTTTATACGCATCAATTCGTTCAGAAAAAATATCGGCAGAGGCGGGATGCGAACCAGCGAACCTTGGAACCAACCATTTGTTCAAGTTCATTACCCTTGACCACACGACCATCTACTGCCCGAAGCGATGCGTCGAAAATCTTGAATTTATAACATTGTTACCAATGTTACCATCGTATAACGATAGATGTCTCTATAGTATATATTCAGAGTGTGTATATTATTATTTTTTATTATTTAATCAGTCAGTATATATTCACAAGTTTTAATATTATTACTTTCCGACAGTCTATTTTTTTTTCCTTTTTTTTTAAATCCATAGAATTTAACTCAGTTCTCCTTATTTGCAGGAGCATTGCTTGCTAAGTTCTCGCTCTTTGATAGTCCACCTCTACCCGGTTGAGCCGCTCGATTATGTTCAATTACTTACCGCAGAAAGCGGGCCATTGTACTAAGGCTCTCCGCAAATAATAGAACAAAGGGGCTCCCCGCGCTGTGAGGCCCCGATATTATTAATTTATTCATTTTAAATAGGGGGACGGCGACCCCCGCCGTGGGAGATGGATTGCGTGTCATTGGGATACCTGAGATGAGAAAAAACGAACGTTTTTGAACGCTTATACATGTAAATCTATTAAATATCTTATTCTTTTATTAAAAACAACTATTTATGTTATTTGCTTGCATATAATATTATTAATATACGCAGACACGTCAAATAATACGACTTTCATACGCCGACTTTGCTGTGTTCCAAAGCATTGTTTTTTTGTAAATACAAATAC
The DNA here is from genome assembly GCA_022606575.1 of Glossosoma conforme. Classification (NCBI taxonomy): domain Eukaryota; kingdom Metazoa; phylum Arthropoda; class Insecta; order Trichoptera; family Glossosomatidae; genus Glossosoma; species Glossosoma conforme. The sequence goes on along the minus strand of JAGTXR010000100.1, from coordinate 2,686,416 downwards.
AGGTACATTACTTATTCCATACAATTTCAAGTGTCTTCTGTTCGCATGATTTTTTTTATGTCGATCTGGTTTAATATCTGCCTATGATCATATAATGTTCAAAGTATTATGCAATTCTTGCAGAACATCATAACTATTTTATTTTAGTATGCCTTCGTGCTTTTCTTGGACGATTTTAAAATGATATTAAGGTTTTTTATCCATGTTTGTTCCCTAGCAGGAGCATTTACTTATGAAAAAATTACGAAATGTAACTATAGAAGCTGCCATATGCTTTGCCTCTTCCCAAGTTATGTCAACACCAGCAGCTCAGCAAAAAACACCTTAAAGCTCAAAAATTATACGTACAATATAAAAATATACATTCTATATAATTTAAACTCATTGAGCTTAATATATTCATATTAGGGACAAAGTGAAGAATTTATCAGCTTATAAATTAACTGGTTACAGTTTATGGTGACCACATGCTCCGATTCTGGAGAGCATATGGTATGGAGATGTTTATTATGAATTAAATATAGGTTGCATATGAATCACCCTTGTTTCCGTGTTGGTGGTGAGTTATAAAACATTTTCACCAGAATTAAGTGCGTTTTTATAGCGATGGATGATGGAGCGAAGCGACAAGATAAAATAATTCCATACATATTTTATAAATAAGTATAATCATTTAAAAAATACTCCCATTGATGGTGGTATGCAAAAGGAAAAGACAGTTTTTAGGTGCTGCAACATAAGAACATATGCTATAACTGTCTTTTATTCAAGGCTCTTGGTTCTCGCCATTGCTTACAAAATACCAATAACGTCAGATCGAGTACCAAATCTAATTATTGAACCATCCCAGCTGTGCGTCCCTTTGCTTCTTCCAATTACATTATGCAGTTGATAGATCTCTAATATTGCTAAGAGTTTGAGCAAAAGTCACCTTTGATGAATGCTCTCTTACAGCAAGTAATGCCTACTTGCATTAATTGGTCACCACACGAACATATTCTTATCAGGTTCAAAGTTGCAAGAACCTACTGCAGTGAGGACATAATCAAAATCGTTAAGAAGACTAAGCGATAACCCGACGACTTTTCATTTTATTTTTAAATATTGATCAAAATATATATTCATAGTCTCTTATATAATATATATCCACAGTATTTTTTTGGTTTGTCAAATGTAAAGAAAGATATACTATACCTTGTAGTCAACACTGAATTTTAATTTTTATCCAGTTGATTCAAACTGGCTTTTCTCCCCTCCCCCCACTTTTCTCTGTATCATTTATTAATTGTTCCGTATTTACGTAACTTGTAAACTCCTAATACAAACCTAAGCTCAGTGGTTATACATAGTGTATTATTTCATTCTTTAAAAAAAATCATTTCAGCTCTCCTTGTCCTTTAACCGGCTTGCGCTTCATCCAGTCTTAACACATTTGATTCAATTTAATACAGCGTTATTTATCATTGGTGGCTGAAGAACTATGGCGGATAAAGAGGGTGGGGGGAAGGAAGTTCAGGAGCTCCAGATTTCGAGGAGAGGTGGGAACAGTTAGCGCTCGGAGTAAACACAGCTCGGGGAAAAAATAGGGGTGAATAGACCGGCAGGTAAATTGCGAAGTGTTATTATTAGACATCTGTGGCAGAATGTAATTAATCACCTAGTAAGTATTTTAACAGAATGTGATGGAGTAATTGGTACTTTAGAGATTATAAGATTTAGTCGCTACTTTATTGATTACGAGTATATTCGTATTTTCATGTGCGCGCATGACAAAACATGACAGAATATGTTTCTACAATCAAGTACAATTACATTACACATTACACAAAAAAAAAAAAAAAAAAAAAAAAAAAAAAAAAAAAAAAAAAAAAAAAAAAAAAAAAAAAAAAAAAAAAAAAAAAAAAAAAAAAAAAAAAAAAAAAAAAAAAAAAAAAAAATTAAGTACAATTACGACTAGAAATTTCGAAACTTATTAGCGAAGGTTAATAATGTATTTTTTGTATGAATTTAGATCCATCATGCTCATGTGATTTACATGAAGAGTTTATCAGTCAAGATCAAAACGATTGATTTACATTGACTCGTAGGTAAGATTCATATTGCATGGGGTTTTTTAAGAATTAAATAATGATAAATAATATGACAAGGTAATATACTTGTACTACCGATACATCAATGATTTGAAAAGTTCCACATATAAATTCATTTGGTACATTAGATTAACGCGAGGCTAACAAGGAGATTTGCATTAATGTTGTGGCTTTTGGGTGTAGCCGTGTGCACGCACGGTTAAACCCAAAAGCCACAATATCAAATCTGGCCGTGAAAACCTAAGAAATTATTTGAGATATGCTTTGCTTGCATGCCGAGATGGCGATAGGAAAAATATATATTCGTAGTTATCTCTAATATATATCTGATTATATGTTATAGATTGTAATTTCAGACTTACAACTTAACTTTATCTGTACATACTTACAACTTGAGCATAGTACGGGTGGTAAGAATATTTAGTAATAATATGTACAATTTTAGTAATAATACTATTACCAGGATATCTCAACATCTATGTTTAATTTTTCACATTCTAAATCTTTTCTAGAAGAAGGCGCAGTGTTTTTAAGTCTTACATGCAAACTTAAATTATAAATCCTTCCTTTATGCAACGTTTCGATCGCGGAGTAGATATGCTTTATCTTCATAAATATTGACTGCTTATATGTTTGCTACAGATTAAATGAGTCAGCTGTTATGATCTTCGTCCCAAGTCAGACAAAAGAACTACAAATCTCTTTGCATTTATTTTTATTTACTGAAGGAGTTCAAAGTCATCTTTTGTGTGCGTTTACAAAAAAAATCAACAGCCATCCCTGGAAAAAGCAGATGACGGGAGCGCTACGGCAGCCGTAGAGGGCGGTGTGAAATGATGCTGAGCGAGGTGTGAGGAGGGTATAAAGTGGGTGTGAGGCGCAGGTGTGCGGGACGGGGAAGCTCCCACGCCGGGGACGCGATGTGCGTCACTCAAAGGTGGCGCAAAAACTCACGAGCGACAAAACTGAATTAGGATCATGGGACTTTGATGACTTATCTTTCTTCATATCCCATCACTACAGGAGCACGTGGTCGCACATAAACATTCCATTTTAAAGACATTTAGCCGCCAGATCCTCGCTTTATCACAGGTCAAATATTTTTATCGAATATCTACCGAACAAATTATATGAACAATTTCTTTGATCTGTCATGTTAATATAATTTTTACTTGGGTTGATGCTTATACAAATATATTAAAAAACACCCAAAACTGCTTACAAGCAGGTGGTTAAAACCCTTTATTGAACTATCACATTTTATATTAAACAATGTTGAAATGATTTGTTAATGAATTTTGAATTGAGGCAGGCTTCTAACAACTATTGTGTGTTGCTTTACTAGTAGTAAATTCAGATTAAAATATATACTCGTACATGTAGTAATGAAATGTGGAGATAAACATAACGTATCCAATGGAGCATAAGGCAAATAAAAGAAAAAAAAACTTTCTAATCCATACTTTTTCCTTGAGAGGTGACTGCTATAGTTACGTCAGTTACCAGCATTTATATATAGAAAAAAAGGCTGAAAAAATGTAATAAATTGTTATTATAGGACGCAATATATTATAGTCGATGTGGAAGAAAAATGTTAGTGTTGGCAACCCTCTGCAAGATAGACTGACGGCATAAGAATTGCGGGAGGCGATGCGGAAGGCGGAAGACCGAAGAGGATGGAGACTCATGCGGGAACCATTCAACAGAGGACGCACATAGGCTGATGACGATATTAATGAAATATTACATCGTGTACCATCATTCTTCCGAATCTCAAAACTCAAATTTGTACTCAAATATATTATTTAACCCTCGCTTTACGATGCTGAAAACTTCCGCGCGTTCCGATGGTGTCAGCTCATTACACATTCTGATTTAAAGTGAATAAAATTAGTAGAAATTAGAAAAAATGAAAATATTCAAAGATATCGCTTAATTTTACAATAGTTGATGTCAATAAGCAGTAATAATTGACATTTAATAGCTAAAAACATGAAAAACATCAGACGAAGACCTCAAATTTCCAAACGCACCTTCTCGCGTGAACTTCCGAGAGATACTAACATTACTTGGCCTGTCGATATAGCGATGTGGCGTCGCGCAAAAATATCATTTCGAAGTAGCCGACCAACTGAGGTTTCCCGTCTCGCTCATTCATATTAGTACGTCAGCGAGAGTGAGGAGTATAGATGCCGCCTCATCTGGGTATTTTTTAATTTTATTTTCGCACACGATTCCGACAGGTCCAATGATTCATGACAGTTGACGCGTCTTGATTGTAGTGGTGAATTTATTCCGGATTTTAGAAAAATATTTCCTGCTCCCGATGAGTGACTATTATTATATATATTTTTTTTTCAATACCTAAATGTATTAAGGAGGAATACCTAAAATCTGAACCCTGTGTGTATTATATTTACAGAGATATTTAAGTTATTACAAGCAATGTGTAGTCGATAGACATCACCGGGGAGGAGAGGTAAATCTCTTCAGAATTTTGATTTGTTTACACATCAGCAAGCACGTCGTGCTCTAAGCGTATTATAAAAATAGATATCATGAGAGGGCACGGGAATTTTTGTCTTCGCGGACGTCAATGCGTTGTTATTTCGAAGGCTTTGTAGGTAAAGGAGAGGGGTGGAGCGGTGGGCGTCGCCTCGTCTTTTTATTGGTCGCCCTGACGCATGCGCACGCCCCTCTCGACTTCCCCTCTTCCGCCGGAAAGAGCAAGTATTTCAAATAAAACATATTTTTAATTTTCTTACAAGAATCAATAAAAAATTCAATTTTATATCGACATAACCTTAAATTCCAATGTAGGTACTAGAAATATGAAATATTCCATTAATATGTTGTTATAGAATATATAAATTAGATTAACACTCTACACCAGTGTTTCCCACGGTGGGGCATTGCGCCTCAGAAGTGGGACACCACGCTTCAGATATGGGACACATTGGCAATTATTAACTATTCCACATATAAATTTATAATACAATATTCACGACTAAATATACCCACGTGCATTCAGCAATTTCATCGACCGTTATTTTTGCATACTAGCAATACTGATTGTCGAAGTTTGACAGCCACTTCATTTTACTACACGTGTGACCAAGACCTGCTCTCTATCGCAAAACACATACCCTTAACGTCTCAATTCTCTTATAATATTATTGTTTTCCTTTTACATATTTCAACCCATGACCATTAATAAATCTGTATTATCTTATTATTTCTCTCTTATAGACCATTGCAAAATGAGTGATCAACAAAAATCAAAACACTTGAGGCTAGTTACCAAATGTCATTGCTCATCGCCAAATGTGGAAAAAACTTAAATATAGGAGAGGATCTAATCAAGCCATCAATATCAGCATTTTTAATATTGTGAGCATTCACTTTGAGATCCATAATAATAACATATAAAATAGTATATAATAATAAATAAGTTGAAATAATAATGAAAATAAGGTAAGTAAATAAATATTTATAATTTTGTAAAACAGTTGTACAACAAGATGACAAGCTCGTGAAGGCCATTCCACTCAGCAACACTACTGTTTGCATAAGAATAGACGAATTAAGTGAAAACGTTGAAATACAACTTGTTGAAAAGCTGAAAACAATAAATTTTTCACTACGAACCGATGGAAAGAATCCTCTTAGAAAGCATTTAGAATTGTCCCAATCATACGCTGAGAGCGTAAGATCGTCACATATCGTCACCTTAAAGTTCTATTAGTCAATTGCCATGATACTTGCTTCGTCCCAAGACATCTTTGACATCGCACTACGCTGCGTTGCGGCCTTATGACAGATAAATATATTGAAACGAAGAATTCACGAGGTTTTTCGAGATGTTTATGAGGGCAATCATCGTGTGCCTTACATAAGAATCACCCATACATAAGAAAACCAGCCATTCATAGTGCATTCCTGTAATAATTAAGATGATGCGTGAATGTTGGGCTGTAGTCTATTACGTTAGCGAATCAACACTTCATATGTAGTGCTTAGCCATATGCAGCATGGTAAGTGTCAAAGAATTTCACAGGCGAGACTTCAGAATCACTTTCACCCTCTGTCGGTATTCTCCTGTATGTTTTTACATAAACAAATAAATATTGATTTTCGCATGCATGGTGACTCCAAATCTGTCGATTGCAATTACAAGAGTACAAAGTCTGTTTAAATGATTCGTATGTGTTTTTGATATTACTAGTAAGGATCCTAAGTGTCCATACTAATATAAAAATTATATATTGGTGTGGACATAGAAAATTGCTGATCTTGCAAAAGAATTTAGATGCATTGAAAATGTGAAGTATATCATCGGAAATATGTAGTTTTTTTATTGGAAGTATGCAGTATTACATTGTAAATATATAGTAGTCCGAACGTTAAGTCGATCGTTCTGTTGTTTTGTATAATTTTATATAAAAATCAAGTGAAAAGTGTGTTGGGCAGATATCCAAGATCCAGGGTATCCATCTGGCTGGATATAATTAAAGAAATATGCATTTTAGTAAAACCATTTTATTAGATTAAGTTATCATTAACAATATCTATGCGTGCACTCAAAACTGTTGTTTCCACGTAATGTTCTTACGAAAAAAACGAACGTCAGATAATGGAATGATTTGAATTTTTATATGCATTTTATAATGCGATATTTTGATTGGTCGGAATTGTGTTGGAAGGTAGGAAGGGGGTACTATAAGCCCCCCCTCGGGGCAGAGAACTATTATTTTGTGAATTTGTTGCATCGATGAAACATCTTATTTGAATTAAGAATTTATTTATAACAATAAAAAAATAACACCTTTGTAAAACAACATTTCATCACAAGAAAATACCTTCATGCATTAGCTGTTACCATGAGACACTTAAATTACAATATTTGAAAGAAAGAAATTATTCCAACTCTTTACGCCCAATCCAAAATCTGGTCTGCGGGGAAGCCATTTAATGTCGCCTCATTAAGACTCACTTTTTGAACAAAAATTTCACTACCTACTGCTTTTATATTAATTAAATAAATGAAAATAACTGTCCGCACAAATTTAAAACTCTTTAATACAAACGCCATCGAAAGTTCTTTTTGCTCTTCTTCAAAATCGCCTATGACTTTTGAAATATTACTTTTGAAAAGACTACGGTGGAGCATGGCATAAAGAATGCTGGGAAATACTGCAGTCTACACCGTCGGTCTACCTTTTAATTTCTACTACATAATTTAATAGTATTTTGTGTAATACGAAAACATGATGAAATGTACCGTTTAAAATAAAATAAACGCATAATATATTGCCTTTCGTGGGTCATCTCATAAGAGGACATCCCTGAAATGCTGCTTAGTCCTGAAAGTATTTTGTTGTTTAAAGGTGCTAATACATTGGTCTTAAATGTAAATCAATATAGAAAACGACGAGTCCGCATTCGAATAAGTTATCGTGTCTTCGCGTATTCTAACTTTTTGAACAATTTTCTGTTAATTTCACGATACTTTCTTTTTCGATTAATGTTATTGCACTTTGCCTTTCCCGAGTCTCGTACATCATTTTGCTTTACATCTACGACATTTTAGGCAAATGCATAAAATTTAAATATTTTTTATGTAGACAATTTAATTTATAAATAAAATGACTTGTTGAAATGACGAGCATAGAGGGTTAACAGCTTTGGAATGGTCCACTTTGAAAACACCTCAGGTTCCTGAGAGTAACGCCTTAACCGCCGCAAACACGCTGGCAGGCTTTCATGCCACGAGGATGAAGCTGCTGTAAACCATTCAATTAAATCGAAGATGAAAAAATTGCGCTTTCGTGATATAGGTTTGGAATGACCTGGCTTATTTTGCCAGATGCCAGAATGCCAAGCTGGCCCAACCAGGCCCCACTACGATAATACCTGTATTTAATAGATATATGTCACGTGTAGAAGATGCTTACCGGCATACGTATTATTTGCAAGAATAGTTGGTTGAATTGATCACGGTTTTTTTGAAAAGAGATAGATGGTGAAGAATCTTATAAAGAAGATCACGCGAACGTATTTCATACTAGATGATCTATCAATGAAGCGTTTTGAACAGAAAACAGTATAAGAACATTCTGGGTGCTGAGGAATATGATCTAAAAAATATGTGCTAAAATATGTAATAATAATGCTACATACGCGTACATGGACAGTATCTATTTACTACATTGAGTAATAGACAAAAATATAAAAAAGTCTTCAAATAAATATTTATTACTTCCCCACCTTAATAATCTTTGATACCTGGTTAGATATTATATTTTTCATAAAACCTCCGAACGGGACCATGAATAAATATTATTGACAGCTGACGGGATGTAGTGTGTATGGTAGATATTTTTTGTACACATGAATCGTAACAACATATAAATGTTTTCTATGTTATTTTATGTCTTATTTACGATAAATTTAACTTTTGCGTAGAACTTATTAAATTTATTGTTGCAATGTGATACTAACAGATTTCCTGAGATAAGGTTGGTGTGTATATTTTACAACAAACTCTTACGATAGGTATGTAGAGTAATATAAAATATATGTCACTTTTTCTTCGTAGTATCAATCCGGTGGATTGGTTTGCAGCAACAAAATCTTGCATCTCGGGCTCCACTCCATCTTGCATCTCGATCCTCTTTAGCTCAGCATAAGAGCAACAACTCATGTCCTCGAACACTTGCTGCAAATACTGCCGCCTAGGGCACCCTCGGAGTTTTTTGACTGGATATGGTAAAGAGTAAAAAAAAAACTCACATTTCATGCGGATAATTACATGATTTTCGCCTCAAAACCTTATATTGACGATCACTGACGAACACATAATGGTCTCAAAACACGCTACTCAAGTCTCCATCTCTTACATAAAACTTCCAAACAGACCTCAATGGATATAGAAAGTCTTAAGCGCTAAAGGAATTTCGTTGGATTCCTTCCTTTCGGAGTGAAATTGGATTATCCAAGAGCATGTTTTTCAGGAGTTCCCGCAGAGGTGATATATTCCTGTAAAAGGTTTTATGGGATTTTTTCACCGCGGCTGGGATTCTGTCCGACGCTTTTATGAAGGTTTTTATGCGGTGAGGAATGGCTCGTTACAAGCGGCGCAAAACGATTTGAAGTAATTGATTTTTTTAAATTGAGTATTCAGGTATTTTATTACATATTATATAAATTTACAAGAGAATCGGTTCACATGTATTTTCAAGTAAAATTTTCGTTAGTACACAAATTTCAACCGACTATAAAAACATTGATGACTCTAAAGTAAATTAAATAATTAATTAATTTTAATTTATTTGGGCCCTGCCAAACTTTTCCACCTTAATATTTTTAATAAGCAAACAATAAGCGATTTTTAAGTCTCCGATCCACTCATTTGGACCCCCTAATACAAACTTAATGCATTTTTTTGAGACATAAGGCCCCCGGGCGGTCGCCTTGTACCTGCGCTCCTTGGGAGCACTTCCAAGGCATTGTTTTCAGAGTACTTGCTCGTTATAAAAGTAACGGGCTTTGGGGAGCAACACCAAACGTGGGTGTAAAAGTTAGTAGTTAAGACGTTAAACTTAATGCATATTGATTCGACAAAGTATATGCTACTGATATCTATAATATTAAATAATTATTTTTTATCACTCAGAGTTAATTAAATTAAAATTAACCGAACAATACAAACTAGATTAATATGAAATTTAGTATCCCGCAGTATAAACCAAAGGGTAAAAATAGCCCAACAGTTACCTGTAAAGTACCGTTAATATAATTAATGAGTAATTTGTGCTGGCCTCACATTTCCCGTTATCCAGGTGTGTAGCCGCACGGATTTCGTTTAATCTCAGTAAGGTTTATGTAAGATTCTGACAGATCGTTGACGGCTCGCTGTGATATGTCGTAGCGTATTAAAAAATATAAAAGTAAAAAAAACGCACATTTATCAAATATGTTAATAATCAAATTATTGTAATCAAATATTACAAACTATTTTTAAAATTAATTCAACATGCTTAATATAGAGGAATAACACAACTTTTTGAATTGCCTTAAATTTCAATAAGATAAACATCTTCAAACGTATCTAATAACTATGTAAGAAAAAGAAAAGAAAATATTGGTAGCCAAAATAAAATTAAATCGCTCTATCTAGTTACTAGTAACTCTTCAATACAATTACTGCGAATAATTAATTGATATAACGTTTTACATAATATCATATACTTTTAATAAGTAAGGCTCTCGCGTTCAAATCTCATCTTATTATTTGACGAATAACACAGATATACAGTTATGTCTGTCTAAGAATTAGACTACTTGAATAATAAAGTATAGTAATGAGTAGGAAAATAGAGAATAATAATGCTTAAATGTGAAAGTAATATCCTACAACCTACAATTGGTAAGATCTAAGAGACGAAGGTGGACCAGACTAAAATATGTCCTTCGAATGTCGCAATATAACATATAATACTGCTTTATATTCTTCAAATTCCTCGTGCTGAAAATATGTCGACAAAAATACACATTTACTAGGTGGACCATATGTGTGTCAAGCAGATTCCGTAAAGAATCTTGAGGCTGTCAAACTTTTTAAGGTGACTTTTAAATAAAAAAAATGTTTATCCTCTTAAATTTTAATTTTTTTCAATATCAACGTTATCAACTACCTTGACGCCATCGAGGACTTGAAGTAGGTTTCTTTGGCGTAGGAAGGCCTACCTTCCCGCCCCTTCTGCTGAGCATCGTGGCGAGGGCGGGGCCACTACTTGCTCGTCCCGCCCACCACCAGCGCCTCGGAACAAGCCTCGGCCAATGCCCGCGCTATCACACCGGAAACACTCACCGGCTGGCGAACCGTCTCTACCTTCCTGAAAACTGAAAATCATAATTGTGACGTTTAGTGTTTTGAAGTGCCTGTTATTTATAAGTTTTGAGTGCTTTTATTGACAAAAATAATAATCCATCAAATAATAACGCCTAATACATAAATTAGTTACTTACATGTTTGAAAATCATTAAAATTTCATTTAATAATAATTTAAAAGTTTTAAAAAATATACGTTTTTAAAAACATATTTGTTAGTGTATATTATTATTTGTTTTAAGAAAGATAAACATATTTTACATAAAATTATTCCCATCTGATAGTGATCGTATTTTAATATTAAAACCAAAATAATACTACTTTAAAAAATTAAATTAAAAAACTTATTCAAAATTAATCTATTTACTGGTTGTTTTTAAAGAAGATTTTATCAAACATAGATTTCATTATTTTAACGTAAGTCAGTATAACTTCCTATTAAAATTAAATAAAGCACTACAAAAATTAAAAACCTTAGGTTGAAAATACTGTAATAAAAAAGCAATGAAATTATAATTATTATTACAAAATGTTTATCTTCACTTACCTAATAAGTGGAAAAAAATTAAATCGCGTATAATATCGCGTATAATCGCGCATAAGTAAACGCATGAAATTATAACACTACAAAAACTTAAGTCTTCAAATTATTCAAGAATGACAATTATGGTTGTATTTTCAACAATGATTGCTTACTGCTGAAACATGGATGCTGATATAGAGATTCATATTGGTGAAGGGGTAGGCACATACCCTAGATCCTCTCCTTTAAGAGACGATGAGTCAGATAGTGCCCACAGTAGAGATGACGCTCAAGATTATGAGAACTACGACACTGAATACGAAGACAACAACAGCATCGATATAATCAGCAATCAAGATGATGCTCAATCAAGAACAGCATCACCACATTACGAGTCTAAAAGCATATTTGATGGAAGAACTACTAAAATACCATCTTTTAAACATGGAAAAAATATGCATTCAGTTGGGAACCTTGATGCCTCCAATGGGATCTCTTCATTTCAGGGGGAAAAAAGTTCTCTATTGACAACATATTAGGGTTGAGCAAGAACCACCGTGTTAGTGATGATGGTGATAGAAAATTTGACAATAGGACGCCGTCGCCTAAAATAGCGATTGAAAAAAAGTTTAGTGAATCTGCCGAGAAGTCGGTTAGTGGCAATCAGGATCACTTATCGGTGGCAGGTAAATATTGTTCTCAAGTCTTATTATTACAATAATTATAAATAGTAATAATACAATTTTGTATTAATAAATTTGCACACAAAACTTCTGAGAAATGCTTTCTGTGGTAAATTAGCTGTATGTGTAGATAATAACAAAAAAAAGAATTAATATTTTACAAAATGATCTTTTTCTTTCAAATTTTCCATTTACAAATATTTATTTCTTGTTTTATAATAAAAATAAAAAGATTGAATTATTCAATGCGATTATTTTTATTCAGCAAGTGTAATTTATTAACGTAATTTATAGCATAACATTAAAAAATCCTATATGACAATTACTTTTTAGTTTTACTTAAAAAAGGTTATACAAAAATATGTTACTCTTTGTATTTGAAATTTTAATGATCATTCAATATTACAGATGGATTATTTCCACAAACCAAATAGGAATATGAATACAAGTTGGAACACATTTAAAAAATAAATTTAGGGTTTGTTCAGTTACATTATTACTTTATGAATCAGTAAAAAAAATACTCAAATCATGTGTAGAATATTTTCATTTATTTTCAATGAAAGACGAAAATTTTGACATCAGTATTGAGAACATAAATAAATTAAATACTATCAAATGCATATAAATTTAACAAATACATATTTTTAAGGTTCCTTTAACGAAACAACTGCAATGCACCATATATTTGAGATAAGAAAAATGATTTTTCAACTTAAGTAGAAAAAATAACAAATAACATCGAAGTACATATATGACATTCTTTCTTCACCAATACCAATCTATAACCGAAAAAAATATCACTCATAAGAATGTTTAACTTTACTACACATTTGTGGAGAATCTCTTTCTTGACAACAAGTATTTCAACTGTCACTTAACTTATTTCTTAAAGAAATCCATCCAGAAATAAAAAAAATACCTAAAAAACTAAAGGTTTTATATCTGTAGTCGGTATTGTTTACAGCATTTTACACGAATTTAAATAACTTAATAACATCATTTAATTTGTAAATAATCAATGTGATACTTTCAGGTATTCCAATATCATTGTCATCCGCCCACCCATTCGACGCCTCATTTTTGCCGCCCTTCCCGTCCAGCGCTCCGCCCTCGCTGCTGGACATGTTTCAGCCCCCAGGCCGCCTGGGTGCTCCGCCTTCCGCCCTAGAAGCCCTGAGCAGCCGTAGTTGCCCCAACACTTCCCGCCTGGGGCCTCCAATGCCACACAATCCAGCATCGCTCTTCTACGGTGGATGGTTTGGACCAGCTGGAAAGGCACCCTCACAACTTCTAGGACTCCAAGGTATTCCTTCTTTAATCGTAGTTTTTCCAATATATATGGACATATACAACACTTGAGTATCTAAATCAGCGCCGGCTCTAGACCCTGTGGCACCCTAGGGTATTTTTTTCTGGCGCCCCATATTGTATGTATTTCAAATTTATATATATGAGATAGATTACCCATGGCCACCGACCCACTGCGCCACCCCCTAAAACCAGCACTGATCTGAATCTGTTAGATTCAGTATTAAAGCAAATAATTGTAACATAAATCACCCACGCTGCATCGGGCTTAGCAGATCTTCGCTAGAAGCTTTCGAGCTACATTGATTGTACATTCAAGTAGTCATATATTGTGCATAGTTGTACCTCTTACCTCGAACGGTTCTTCTTTGTTTTTTTCCTAGGCAGGGGCAAGCCTCTAATTTTAGACTTCGAATATTGCATTACGTTCAATTATAAGTCAGTTTTTGAACCTATAGATCAAATTAAATATTATATACTGCTAAAGCTAGTATTTTAGTATCATTTGGTTTTAGGATTCATCAATAATTAATAATACTTCTAACACTTGCAACCTGCTTACAATATTTTTTAGAGTTCTTAAAAAATATTTCATCTAACCAACTAGCTGAGATTATAATATGGTTAGAGTTATTCATTGTTATACCGAAAGAACGTAAAATCGATTTTTCTTCATGTTTATTTATAATATTATGTTTAGAAACCTCATTTTGTTAAACAAATTATTATATCGATATACTCAGTCTTTAAAAGATCCAGATTCAAATGAAACAAAAATGTTGGAAGATATTTCTAAATAATTTCACCAATTTTCTCTTTTTGGCCAATGTAGTGCTTAGGAAGTGAATAACGAGTCTTTCAGTTATGGTTTTGCGCAAGAAAGATACATTCTTTGAGTTCAAAGTAGCAACGGCCATAGTAATAGCGGTAAAAGAGCATGAATAGTGAACCAATATATTGTCTATTATTCAAAGAAAGCAGATTACAGTTATTTACTATTCGTTTTGCTCACTTTATATTTTATTATTATTGACAAATTGTTGTGAAAGTTGTATCTAGTGGATAGAATTTAGGTTAATAGCTGATATTGATGATTTTTAAATTCTTCGACAACTGCATAACGATCGAGTGCTGTGTTCCGCGCCACAATGAAATATGATTACGAAACAGTAATAAGTATTTATCATCCCCGGGAGTTTCTCTCATTGTGCTCTTAAGTGGATGCCGTAATTGCCTTGCACCTTCCCCAGGTGGGCCAGGGGCGCGCGCACGCGATCCGACCATTAGGGGCGAGAAATATCCAGCGAGGGCGGAACGTTAAAGCTCGAGAGTAAAACATTTAATGCCCAAAGCTCGAAGAGAACACTTATATTTAATATCATTAAATTAAAATACCTATTTCATAGCTCACATCTGATATTTATGATAATATTATGAAAGTAACGAGTTATTATTTAAAAATACTTTATACCACAAATCGTTAAGAATATTTTTATATAACCAAAGGTCTCATCTTCTTGTTTTATTCGTTCTAAGGTATTAAAAAACTTGTGTTTTGTTATTTAAAGGTGATGTTGGTTGAAAACTGATAAAATTGACTATATGTTGCATAAAAAATGACAATGCACAAAAAACATAAATGAATATATTTATATTATATTTCTTGCCTTACACGTACCTTACGTGTATTATATAGATCACGTCGGTATTTCAACGATAAACAACTTCTTCTTCTATATAAAGGACAAATCCGACCTATCCTTGAATACGGCAGTCACCTTTGGATTGGAGCCCCAAAATACCTTCTAAACTTAATTGACTCAGTTCAAAGAAGAGCAATTCGTTTGATAAACAATGACACCCTTACGTCTAATCTACAATCAATGGAACACAGACGTAAGGTTGGTTCTCTTAGTCTTTTCTACCGTTATTACCACGGTCGCTGCTCTTCGGAACTTAAAGAACTAATTCCTCCTGCACCCACTCACAGCCGACAAACTCGTCTTACACTTGCCGAACATCCATACACGGTTAATATATGTCGACCAAGAACTGGCAGTTTCCAAAGTTCCTTCCTTAATGCCACCGGTAAGCTATGGAATGCTCTTCCAGCGTCTGTGTTTCCTCCTTCCTACAATCTGGATCTCTTCAAGAAACAGATAAATATACACTTGCAATCTCCCCAACCCACACACAAACACGAACACAACACACGTTTCCCGCATGCAGCGTCCAGCCTCCTTGGCTGAGCGTCATAGAGTGCATTAGTCTTGACCGGTTGTGCTCTCCTGCATGCGTTTACATAAAAAAAAAAAAAACACCACTGTCATAATTATGGGTTCATATCTGTATATTTATTGATTGTCAATTCTAGACGCTGATTTTTAGATAAAAAAAGGAAATCTTTTTCAAAAAAAAAATAAGTTTTTTCGTATGCCTGTAATAGATTCTCGGCTACATCTCTTTGGTTTATCAGAACATGAAATAAATATCACCTTGTTCCAACCAGCATTGACACAACTCGTCACAGTCCCTGGGACCATGAGTAAATAGCGCTAAGCATTTTAAACTGTTTTACAATGCAGGAATGCGCAATGCAAACTGATGGATATCCAGGAACCCGAGTTTGCTTGTTGCTTGTTCCCTTACTAAACCAAACTAAAGTAAAGTAGACTCCCTGAATTTCCTGGAACAGTAAAGGTGTGAATACTAACTTAGCGCTTTCACGGAAGCCGCGACTACATAGTCAGTGATTTTAAGTGGTCAAAAAGCTGACAAATACGGAAGCTGACTTTAAAATGGTTGATATTTCATAACATACCACAGATTATATATTTGTGTCTAATGTGAACTATATTTACCCGTAATTATTTACGTGACAACAAAGATTAACAATATTTTGCAATACTCAATTTACTCATAATTTTAAATTAACGTAATATCCCCAAACTTAATCGATACACAATATAAAATACGAGCAAATTATATTCTTTAAATTATTTAATTATTTAATCTTATAAATATATTTTTTAACCGTGTTTTTTTTAAATTATATACCTGTAATTATATCATAAATAATCATCTCTCTTTCGAGAACTTTCCTGTTAAAGTATCACAATAATGTTTAAATAAGTAAATGATGATATAAAAACTGAAGAATGATCAAAATTACACATCTTATGTTTTGCATCCATCTCATAGTGTTCCCAAAAACCTCTGAAAGTTGTTAGATTAATTGAATCTTTGTTTATCGTATAAATTTTAAGGTTTTTGTGTTATATATAAACTCAATAAAATGTACAAACGCAATGCCTCATAAAATTAACAATGTAACAAAATAAAAGTTACTCAAAACGTCATTATCAAAGGACATAAATTTTTGGGTTACATATTAAGTTATTAAATTTACCCCGCGATGTTATTACAAAGCATTTGATTTCTTCATTATTTTTTCATGTGAGATCTGTCGAGACTTCTAAACTAACGCTGACCGTGCAAGCCCTTTGCTTGAGCTGACCGTGGGCAAACACCAAACGTCTTATTAGTAGATAAATATATCCAGTTAGAATATTTATGTGTGTTTGATAATGCTACGCTAAATATTATTGGGACAAAGGTATTAAGTTTTTTTAAAACTATACTTCTTAGACACAATAAACTAATAGCAACCGTTCTTTGTTTGTTGTTGTTGTAAATCTTTAGTGCTTAAAATATTTTGGTAAGCACAATGCTTTCAACCCGTTTTACAAATGATTCGCCATGTAGAACGATACTCTAGAAAATCAGTAAAATAACTCGCAACGGAAAAAAAACGAATGCTCTGGACCGAACTGATTAAGAAATGTACAATATCCAGAGCTGTTATAAATTTGGCATCATATTTACTATTATAGAATCGGTAAATTCGCGTATCTTTCGTAATTACATTTATCCGCTTGTTTTTCTCGAATTTTATGAATAATTTGGTATAATGGTTGCGAAATCATTAAAAAACGTCTATTTTAATAATCAAACATTTGTTCGTCGTGATGGTCGAAAATTCTCGAGTCTAAATCCGTCAATATTCCATGCATATTTTTAAAGATGCGTGAGCACAAATTTGATATTTTCAGCCTCAAAGTGGACGATAATATCCGTCGTATTTAGATATGGTAATTTTAATATATGCGGCTGTAACAAGACACTAATAGACGGTGACATATTTCTATCCGTTCTTCGGACTCAAGTGTGTGGACAATGTCAACAACTTTGTCAATCTCGGAACCAAACTAAACTTACGGACATTCACCAAAAGTCACCAAATAACAAAATAAAATCTGAAGAATTTCACTTTAACAAGAAATTATATTTGTTTAACAAAGGAGTTGCAATATTTTATGTAGGGCAAAGGCGTTCATATTTGTTATTCTACATTGAATAAAATTTGATATTTCTTCACGCTCTTCATATTTTGTTCAAAAGACGTTATCTCGCAACTTCGAACTTCCATAAATGGAAAAAAAAGGAACTCACTTAATTAAATATCATCACACAATTAAACATCATTAAATACCTGTCAGAAGCTATGCCTCTTGAGAGAGGGATCAGACTGTATATCCGAATCGCCTCGGATGTTGATATATTTCACGTAAGGGAGGCCCAATTCAGACATGAGCTCCACGAGTTCTTTTGGAGGAATAATGTGTTGGCGTCGTCTGTTTGATGAGCATCGGGACCTTCTGTTGCTTGTCTTTATTACTTTGTTCGTGATGTCGTTTAAAGACATTTTTTAATAAATATTTACACGGGCAAATACCTGTAATATAACAATATTGTTGACGACATCTTTTGCCTTTATTTAGAAGCTATTTTTAATATTTTATCTTACCTCTGATAATCTACTTCACCAATAACGTAATAAGTGAGGTATGTTCATCGTATTTGAGAATAGAACAAACATGAAAGCAATTTTTGTTAAGCCCAATTCTTTCGTAATTCTAGAAGACCATCGAGTGCATATTATATTCAATAAATATTTAGCATTGGGGTTTTAGCAACCTTTTGTAGAGGTTGTATGCTTCAAATAGATAGCGAATATTAAGAATATATATAACCACGCGAGTCACAATGAGAAAATATTTATCAGAACATAAAATAGCATGATCAGCATAGTACAAATAGACTTGTTTTTTTTTCGAATCTTGCACTCCAGAAAAACGACGAAAAATATAATAACACTTTTAATATCATTACTAGATAAGAAAGAATTAAGCGGTATATTGTATTATGGCAAGAGTACTTTGGTAGATATCCACAGTAATGTATGTGTAAGTTCTTTCTATGTTTCTATACGTGGCAACTCGATTGTACGAGAAGCGAAAAGCCTTTTAATGCCTAAAGGTATCATTTTCGTATTTCAATGAAACGGTTGTGATGCAATCCATTTGATGGTGGATTAAATTTCGACAATATATAGATAGAGGTAAGGAAGAGCTACTCGTGTGCGAAGAAGTTGAAGTTACTCGTATATTGATAAATATTTATGGTGGTGTGTTGTCCGCGGCTGATATTTTTGTTTGGTTTTTGGTTAGCGTCCTGCGACATCGCACAGGTGTCACTCGGGACTGACTTCTACCAACAATCGAATACGAAATACGTGAGCAACGTGAACACACCTTAACGAGATGCGTACAGCAGAGGTTATCAAGCTGCAATATATCGAGCCATTAGAGATGACAGCGATGATCAGGTGGCGGTCGGACAGCAGTCGCCCACAAACGAAGGTGGCTATGCGCTGCATATTTTGTTCGAATGCATCTTAATTATAAAACAACAGCCCGGCCATCGTGCATCTTTACAAAATAAAAAAGGTCATTATTTTTTATTGACGGAATCTATAAATATACCTGTATGCTGTACACCAGGTGAATTTTTTCATGTGCCACCTAGATTGTTAAATAATGACAGGAATTTTACAGGGTACGAGATCAGAGTCAGGGCCTACCTGGGTATATAAACATTGATTCCCTATAGTCTTAATACAACATTTCGAACGCAACGCTTGTATGAGACTCAAGCATCACAAACTCCAATTGAAGTGAAATAAATCTTTTTTTAAATTAAATAACAAGCTTGAAAGCCCCTGGAAAGCATTAGTTAGGGTTCATTGTAAGCTTATTTGCCAAGACTCTTAACGCTAACTCAACTATTTTTATTACGGTAATTACCATTAATATTTCTCGCTAAGCGTCTTCTTAAAATATTTGAGATTTCATTAAACAGCAAAATGCAAGGTGCACAAAAACGAAATGGTGATTTTAAAATGTTTTGACAAAGAGCGAACCTCGACTTATCACCCGACATACTCGTAATGTCCACTTTCATGCTGAGATTTATGATTACTTATAATCATCGCTGTCAGCCTATGTGGATTTTCAGGATCATCATATTGTGTTAATTATTATTAACAAACATTATGACCTGTAAGTATATTACATGGTTAAGAGTTAATAACATCAATACACATTTTTTTACGAGGCAAGATATATATTAAGACAATATATGTGAGATAAAAACACGATAAAATTGACAATCATCAACGTGTCTGCATCAGTGCCGGTTTTAGGGGGTGGCGCAGTCGGTTAGTTGACCAGGGCGCCGAATGAACTAAGGGCGCTTAGGGCGGATCTAACTCCTACAGGGGGTATTTTCTGAAGATTTTCCCTCCCACCCAAAAAAGACATGGGGCTCCAGATTTTTTTTTGCCCAGGGCGCAAGGTCTAATGCCGGCACTGGTCTGCATAGTGTAAAATTATTTTCAATATGGAAGGTGATTGTGGTGGTCTTCTTAAATTATCAGTATATAGTAAAAAGAGAAGTCAACAGACGCATACATCAAGCAAGGCTGGCGTTCAATAAAAAAACAAAAATTCTTAAGTTAAAAAATATTAATTTAAAGCTTCGCAAGCAACTTGCCATAACATTTGCTTGGAGCATCTTGATGTACGGCTGTGAGATATTGTACTTACCTGAAATTGATAAAAAAGTACTAGAGGCCTTATAGATGTGGTCATACAGAAGAATTCTTGGAATTTCCTAGAGAGACCACGTCACGAACAATGAGGCTCTCAGCATAATCAAGGAGGATAGGCACCTAGTAAGAACATCTCAAAGAGGCAAACCTGATGGATCAGTCACATCATGCGCCACGATGGGCTTCTTCACGACATTGAGGAAGGGATGGTTGAGGGTAGAAACTGTAGAGGGTGCCGTAGACGGGAGTATTTGCAGCAAGTGTTCGAGGACATGAGTCGTAGCGCATATGCTTAGCTGAAGAGGACTGCAGATGATCGAGAGGAGTGGAGATTGAGATGTAATATTTTGTTGCTGCAAACGAATCCACCGGATTGATACTACTACGAAGAAGTAATTTACATACATAAAATGCATGTCATTTTTAAAAAAAAGTTAATATGTTGGTCAAAATTAAATACAAAACTTAGCGTAAAGATTGAGCTGTGCTGTGTCAGTAATTGAGCTACCCCTAAAAAAACACTAATACAGTGAAATAAATTATATATTTTTTAACGAAGATAAGGGGTTATATAAAATTAAAAAATATAAACATTACTGTACAAAAGTGCATGAAATCAACTTAATTAAACAGGTAAATCACAACAGAAAAAAAAAACAAAAACATAAAACTATGTTATGAATTATAGGAAAAAGTGTATGGATATCCACTTGAGTGATTCAGAATCATTCATATTTTATATTTCTATGCGTGCCATACAGTACAGCAACAGTTCTATACTGTAACACTGGAGGGTTTCCAATGCCAATGTTATATTTGTTTATAACCAATATTTCTGTTTTATTATATTCATTAATAATAAATTTATTGTAAACACTCATAGTTATTTTAATACTCGATACATTTCAAGTATTGCCAGGAACTAAAAACCTACATTTAAAAACATTTACATAATTTGTGTTTTCATTATTTCTCTTAAAGAAAATCCAGTTAAGTAATATGTGAAACTATCTTTTTGTATATGTGAAATAGAAAAAAAAACAATAAGTACATACTTTTGGGCACAAAAAACAAATAACTCACACTTAAATGCGCTGGGCACGCTCTAAACATGGCGTTGATATGCGTTTTAACATTAATTATAATCACCATGTCCACTTCCCTAACTGGAGCATATGGTCGTCAAAATCAGCCGTCACAAAGCCGCCAGTCGCCAAGACCCTCGCCTCATCCCATGTCAGCTCCGCTTCCTGTACCTCCTCCGAGACATTCTATGTATAGTTGCTTACTGCCTTTCAGGACGACACGAGTCCGAGGACTTGATAAGGTTGCTGTAGCTTATGATCTCCTCCGGAATCCTTAATTTATGCCTCAGCGTGTTCCATTTTCGCTGTCCGCTCCTCACCTTGTCATGCCTTACACAGTGGAAAATTCTACCCCCAGTCTTCTATGCAGGAATCTGCTGCAAAATCCATTATACGTCTGAATTGGCTTTTAATGAGATGCAAGGATTACCTGCTGTTAGAAGAATCGGGATGATACAGACACTATAAAGACGTAACTAGTTTTTGGCCACCAAGATTATGGCTATGAAAAAAGTCCGGGATACCGGGATCCCGGGATCGGCAACATCAGTATTGTATCGCTCGCTATTGAAAATGCTTTTGTCCCGCATTCTGAATGTGTTCGCTAACCGACTGGTCAAACTGTCGTAAAGAACCTCTTTTGTGTTCAGAAATATGACCAACTAAGGGGGGAGGTTTTCACGACAATGTATCAAAACCCACAAATCAATTGCGAATATCCACAAGTCATATTATTGTGTATTGAATACACACATACTGTAAAGAGCTTGCATTTTTGTAAAGAGAACATTGAAACACTGACGTAAATGTTGATGTACATTTTAGTACTTAATAAAAATTTCAAATATTCAAGAAGTCATAACATTATCAGATGTTAAAGATTATACTAATATTTTTTTTTTAAATATTTATTATAATTTTAACAGTGCTTAGATGAGGAAAAAATCCATTGATAAAACTAAATTATTACAATACTTACACCCAATGTATACAAAAAAACTTCAATTAACAGTTTCCAATTGATGTCCCTTTTCAACAATTTTCTAAGCTTGACAGATATACTGTAAAAAAGAATTATGGGAAAATATTAAATATTTAATATACCTTATTGTTACTTATTCGCTTTAATTTTGCATATACAGCAAAAATACATTTTCAAATTCTTCGCTTCTACCCAATATGAACTTTGCATCCTTAGGTTTCCAAAATATAATATGTTATCCACAGTCCTCCGTGATATCGCTATAATTATACTTGCTCTGGCTGTGTGAACAACACCACTGACGTGAAGAATCAATTTCAACACTTTGCATAGTAACAAAGGATTATATAATTTTTAGGTTTTCAAGGCCAAATTTCGACTTGTGGTTTTTGGATGGAGCCGTGTGTGGCGAATTTCTTCTCTCCGATATTTCAACCGCCATTGGAGGAGCCATCTTCAGATTTGATGTTTTGCTACACTGAAGATGACCTCTGCAATGGCGGTCGAATAAAAGACAGAATAAATTTTCCACACGCGGCTTATCCTAAAAGACACAATTCCAAGGATAACATGGTTACCGGAAACAAAAGATTATTGTAATAAAAAATGTTTTTTATAATCCTAAACATTAAAATAATAATACATCACATAATCCTTAAATAAAAACATAGAATCCTGTTATTTGATACGTCAATTAATATTTTTATACCTCGTATTTAAACATCTTGCCTATTTGTATTGTACTCGTAAATAAATGAAAAATAATATTATTAAATCTCATGAATCACACAAGTAATGTCACGAAATGAATTGAGTAGTGTAAAAAATCGACGTGCATGTCAAAACTCATACATTTCAAAATTTTCTTATTCGCTAGTAATTGATTGACAGGACTTGTCTAATTGGCAATAGACGGTTCTCAAAGCCTTCACTTTGCTGAGCTAATTTGCGACAATTACGCAACGCGCGGCGGCCGGTGACATTTTCGGTTTGTTTGCTCGGTTTTGTACCGACATTGTGAGTGTTTGCCGCTCCGGTTAGTCTCTCTAACGCCTTGTTTGCCTTGCGGATCTCCAAGCTAACTGCCATACCTACTAAGAAAACAGGCGTACCGACTAAACTGTTGTTCATCACCATTATCATCATCAGCCTGTGTCCGTCCACTGTTGAACGTAGACCTCCCGCATGAGTCTTCATCCTCTTCGATCCTCCGCCTTCCGCATCCAGGTCACTCCCGCCATTCTTCTTATATCGTCAGTCCATCTTGTAGGGGGTCGGCCAATGCTTCGTTTGCTAGTTCTTTTGCTACATATATCTGTCGTCTCTTCGACAGATATGTCCTGCTCAATTGCCACTTGTAAGTGTGCCTTAATTAGGTAGCATCCACTAGTTGGGTTCTTCTGCGTGTTTCCTCGTTTCGTATTCTATCTTTTAGCGACACTGCGAGCATGGATCTCTCAAGTTAATACATGGAGGATGCATTAGTTAAACGCCTTAGTTTTAAGACATTGCGAAATTTTCGCTTTATAAAATGTACTTAAGTTTTCCAAATGCTGCCCATCTCAGTTGTATACGCCTGTCGATTTCTTTTGAGAAGTTACTTCGCCCTAGTTGTATTACTTGTCCCAGATATGTTTAGTCGCTTACAACCTCTATTTGTGTTCCTCCAATGGAAATAGGGTCAAAGGTCTGGGAAATATATCAACTGTTACCACAACAATACTTACACCCAATGGTAAACAATAAAAACTTCAATTGACAGTTTCCAATTGATGCCCCTTTTCAATATTTTTCTAAGCTTAAAAGATATATATAGATAGGGATAATATTAAATATATCTTATTTAACTAACTCAGGCGAATTCAGACGATCGCAGACAGTGAGCAAGTTGAAACACTTAAGCAATCAAAGGAAGTAACTGATAGTTTATTGAAATACCAATACAATCGATTCCGCTTGATCACATCAGGACTTGGTTATTTTGTCCCAATTAAGCGGCTGTCCCAATTAAGCGAAATTCACTTTTTTTTTTTAATTCATTTATTTGGTTTTGGCAACTAAGGCCATTATTCATTAACCAGTAATACACACATAAAATTAAACAATGCATATTTTTTTCAATAATTTTAATTTATTAACTCTTGGAAACTGTAAATTACATATAGGTAATATAAATTATCATATAAATTACAAGTATGTCGTATAAACTTAAAAAAAAACCTAATTAAAATAATAAATGGGTAGGTTCATACAGTTTCATTCAATGCAAAAATGAGTCAAGTGTAGTCAGTCTTTGTTTTTGTAACATTTCACTTCTACAAAACCAACACAGATATTCAGTGAGGATGTAGGGCTCCCTTCATTTCCTTCCTGTATAAAATAACGCTGTAACACGGCCATACATTTTTTTGCCTCCTGGTTAGTCACAGGGACAGGTTACTCATCATCATCGTCGTCATCTTCGACAAATTTTTCATATTTTTATTTAATACCTTCTACAATTGAATACTTACAGTCTTCATTATCATCGTAACATGTTAAATTGTTATCTATTCTTGAAAATTCTTCATAGTTAACAATAAGAAATATGCAACATATCCTGATTTTCTTCATTGCTTATAATTTACTGTCCCAATTAAGCGGAATGATGTCCCAATTAAACATATAAATTTACTATTGGTTTCTTGGTTTGGTTTCTGTTCTTTGAGATTTGTCCCTAATAAGCGGCTCTCCCAATTAAGCGGTGTCCCAAATAAGCGGAATCGATAAAAAAAGTCTAATATGAAAATAAAAACTGGCTTTTGAGCTGGTTCACAAAAATACACCAGCAAAAAAATGTCCAAGAACCTTACTAAAGCTCTCATTGATGACAATTTTTCTATAGACACTATTTGACAATTTTCGTAGCTACGCTACTGATTCCGGTAACTTTTGTATGGCTTGAAGAGAATTATCGTTACGGTGTGAGCGAACGCTTATGACTATGTTTCTTAGCAGCTTATGTACCAAAATATAGCAGAGCCTATTAATGTTTTTAGCATTCTCTATAGTACCAAAGGTTTTTAGATCTAAGATTGAGTTGTATAATTTCCACTTAAAGATATTTATTTTTACAGTAATAATATTGATCAATATATATTTATCTTTTATTTCAGCTCCAAAACCTGCAGGACGTCGTTCCAGGAAACCAGGTCTAGACAGAAAGCCTCGTCAGGCCTACAGCGCCAAACAATTAGAACGCCTCGAAACCGAATTCAAAGTCGACAAATACCTTAGCGTATCGAAAAGAATGGAACTTTCCAAGGCCTTAAACCTAACAGAGGTACAGATAAAGACATGGTTCCAAAACAGGAGAACCAAGTGGAAGAAACAGTTAACATCCAGGTTAAAAATGGCACAAAGACAAGGGTTGTTTCCTGCGCATTATTTTAATCCAGGATCACAACCTTATTCGGCGCTTTTTGCTCCCTACTATGTCGGACCACTTGGTTGTATGTTCGGAGGATCACCGCTAGATGGCAGTAATTTGGGTGTACCGAATACTTCTAGCGCAAGCATAAACCGCATATCTAGCAATAGAAGTCCAGAATCCAATTAATAAAATAATCAATATTTAATTCGCTCTACAAACAATGATGAGATAAGACACACCCAAAATACCTTCGTTTCACAATATTGTTTTTATGTCTTGATTTGTAATTGCTAAGTAATTACTTGTAACGATGACCGCTAGATGAAAAATACAGTAAGACGTCAAAGTTTTTCTTTCTTTCTATAAATCTGTATTTCAAAAAATGTTTTTTTTTTTAACATAAATTTACTTGTGTAATTATATTAATCATTGTTTGTATGGCTGATCAATGGCTTATTACAAATCTCGTAGTCATATTTTGAAATGTATCATAGCTAATTGTAAATATGTATAACTAGGAAAATTATAGATTGGTAATGAATGTAGAATACAATGGTAATAAATAAATAAATAAGCAGGAAAAATAAACCGAATTTCAGTGTTAAAATAATTTCATTAATAGTGTATAATTTTTTCAATGGTTTTATCAGAGGATAATTACATATATTTTTTTTCCATTAAAGTAACAAATCATTTTTAAAAATTGAAATAGTCATAAATCCTCAACGAACAAATTACTATATATTATAAAGACCGTAAAAAGAAATACATCAACAAAAAAAAATATTAAAGTTATTGATTACTACTATGTACTCCAATTTTGTGAGGAAATGATTCATCGACTGTGGATTTAAATATATTGGGTGAATTATTTGGAGTGCAGAGCTAAAGGAACGATTACTTATCATGCATTTGACGTATAAATAGGTATATATAGATAGACAGTGAACATGTGGTGGTCATACAAATGAATAGGAAGTATACTTGTACACGAATAAGGATATACGAATTTGCTTTAATGAAAAGTCTTGTTTATGACATAAATAATTTATTAAACTACATAATATTCATAATAGCATCGTGCCATATTCTTCAATATATGTACATTTTCAGACTAACATTATTGGATTTAAATGTAGCTACATACTGCTACATTTAATAAAATCGTTTACCCGATATTTACACAAAAATGCTTGAGGTAGGTATATACAATAATGTGTGCACACAACATAAGTTATCCACCATTCGGCAATAGACAACTGCAGTAACTAATATGACTGGCCATTGTCCTCTCTTATATATAATTTAAACTAAAAATTAACATTTCTAACAATACATCTTGTTTATGTACATATTCGTTCATAAATAATAATGTATATTAAGAATTAAATAGTATTTCATCTATATATTCTAGGAGCATCTGGTTTGGAGTATTCTCCAAATTCGTGAATTCCTTAGGAGCGGTTGCAGCAGAAGAGCATAGGTGTCTTTTTTAATATTCGATTTTGTTAATATATTTAAATATTATTTATTCGGCGTAGTCTAGGAAGATGTATGAACAATTAGTATGTATTTCTTAATGGCCATACACTCCGAAGTTTATCAAATTGATCGATAATTTAATGATATTTTTGACTTGATTGTTTTGAACGAAAATTCTAAAAAAAGATTCTAGAAAACTGAAGAAGCCAATTGATTTTTTTGTTTCAGTGTGTATAGACGGACGTTCCGGGTTTTCGATGTTCCTGGATAGTCTTATTATTTCCAAGATGTGTTACTTTTTAATGGAATGATATGTCTCAGGTGCCGACCAAGTACCACTTGGATGATGTTTCTAGCCACTTTCGCGGCTGGAATGCTTTGGTTATGATATGTGAAAAGGTGCATCAATCTACACAGTAGATTGAGCAATATTTTGTTAGTCCAAGGATTCCCCGCCCGTCTTTGGAAGTAAGATGCAGAGAAGACCACTTACTGAAATCGAAAGAAAACACAAAATTTAATATATGAAATCCCACTATGCATTGTAATTTTATAAGATTTTTGTCCAATTTACACTACGGGGGAAGCTTTGCAGTTCAAATTTTAAAAACTCGCTTTCTAAATGGAATTTATTATATTGTTGACGTGTGCATGAAAAACTTAAGTGGTCCTTATTACAAGTAGCTGGAAAGCTTAACCTTTTATCTGGTATAAAATGGCTATAAAAAATGGAAAATGTTTGTTTGCATATACATGAATGTATGATACTCTTAATTACGATTAATTTATCGCATATATTGAACGTCAAAAGTTTTACACAATCGATAGTTAGAGCAACCTTTTCATAGTATGACATGTTCTGCAATTTTTTCATATAAATGTAAAATATTGTATTATTTGATACTTACTCAGTAACATGGCACTGAAAAGTGCTATGGGTACAACACAGTTGAGATCTATAAGGAAGCCGAAGAGCAAATTCCCTATCAGCCCTCCTCCTCTTCCAGCCGTCAGTGACAGTGCTGCTGCCATCACTCTGCAAAAGACATATTATCATCAAAAACACATTGTAATATAATAATATTTCACGTTATGAAATGTGTTGGATTATGCGGATGATATTTTTCAGCTATGATTGCAGTAGAATTGTACATTGAATTTAAAAGCCTAGCTACTTTATGATATTGTGGCTTTTGGGAAAAAAAAAGATAATCTGAATAAACCAACTCACAACTAAATAAATCATCAATCCCGAAGAAGACCCCTGCAATAGCGGTCGAAATATTGGTTGAAGGAAGTTCACCACACACGGATAAACCCAAAAGCCACAATATCAAATCTGGCCGTGAAAACCCAAGAAGTTATTTTTAGCCACTTTATCTTCTCTGTAAGACCACCGATCATTACCCGTAAAAAGTATTTCATAAAACTTTGAAGTACACATTCGACAAGGGACATGGTGATGGATTTGGTAGCTGATAAATGTCTCATACCAACAGTGGTTATGTACTCTAATGAAAGAACGGGTTAGTTTAAGAGATATAGAAACATATATAATTAGAGTATTGACCTTAAATTAGTTGGGAAGAGATCCACCATGACGCAGTAGACAAGACTGATGCCCAGCGAGGTAAGAGCTTCAAATATGCAGGACAGAATCAGGTTTTGGTCAGCATTCTTCACGAAATACAAGCCGATAGTCACTGCAGCAGCAACCACCAAACTGAAAACTAAAGTAAAACATTAGTATATACTGAGGAAAAATTTGACTCAATGTTTCTGGAAGCTTAGTAGTGTGGCAACGCCAAGCTGACATGTAACCAACTAAGAGGATGCTCATCAACACGGGTTGCCAACAGGAAAGTCAATCTCCAGAACCTGGCACTCCAGGATACACTAGAGGCCTCAATACCACCACTGTTAGTTTTACGAACTAATCGTCGATGGAGAAGATGTAGCAACGAAATTTATCAGCGGTTCATGGGGCCTTTTGGTGTTGAGCCCTTTATCGTGCACTGGTGTGCCGGATTCTGGAGATTGACTGTCATGTTGGCAGTCTGTGTTGGCGCGCATCCTAGTGGTTGGTCGCATGTCAGCATGGTGTTGCCACAGAAGCAACTATAGAATGATTGACGTACTGGAAATGTCAATATTCAATAATAATTTACGGACTACTTGATGGGTTATTCGAAACATAAAATACTTGTACAAATCTTAAGAGAGAAAAATATATAATAGACTTACTGAGGAAGAATTTGGCTCCAAGTTTGTGGACGCAGAGTGGAAGCCATAAGCTGGTAGGGATGCAAGCCAGGCCAATAATGAGCGTATGCAAGTAGACAGACTCCTTGATGGGCGTCTCCACGCAGAAGATATCTCCGCCAGGTGGAGGCTCCAGATCAATACCGGACACGTCGCACACGGAGGCGCTCTCGCCAGGGAACATCTCCTCGTGGACCTCGAAACGCTGGAACAGCTCCGGGAACCACACCATCAGCGTATAGTAACTGAAAATACACAATGCGATCATTATAAATGCATACAATACAGTATCTATCGTACATCGTATTAATATGAGAAATGGGAAGATGTAGTTAAGGTTTAAGAGGGATTAGGGACGTGCTAAAATTATTATTGAATTTGTCTTACAAAAAACAGTTTGTAGTGGATGATTTTTTTTGTGAGTTAGTAAGAAGTATCTGGTATAATCATGAAAGGGTTTTTACCTGGTAGTCAAGCCGAACTGGATGAGACAGGTGAGAATAGTATACTTTCTGTGCGGTGGCCTGCACAGTTGCTTGGTCTGGTCCCAGATTTCTGCAAACAGCCTCCTTAGGTCCTTTGGTTTGTGTATCTTGAGCGCTCGCACTGATTTGTTGGCGTGAGAAATTGCTGATACGGTGCGCTCCTTCTCGCGCAAACTTTTGATCTAAAAAACATTATGAATAAATTACAAAGATGATTCTATAAATATTTGAATTTTACTTTGGATTAGTAAAATCGAGGTACCGGTAGTGTATCTACAGCTTTGAAGTAAGCTGTGATATTCACCGGTAGATGGACTAAAAAACCTGATTAGATGAGTATTTTATAAAATCATATCGGTTTATCATCTGACTTGTTTAAATACATTGTTTATATTACAGCTTTTAATCATCGACTTGACAAAGACAAGCTTCTCACAGACATTTAGCATGTATATATAATTTCCTTCTTCTTTATTCAGCATCATCTGTCAACCCATATATTTGGTTATTGGATCTCTGACTACTTGTTTATAAGTTTTTAAAAAATATATATCTTTACATACCGGATAATTTTCTGGATCATCGCCAGTGTTTTGGTGGTAAATCTCCTTGAGCACCTGCAGCGCCTCGTCGTAGTCACCACATTCCATCATGAACTTGGGACTCTCGGGAAAGGCGAACAACCACAGAGCAAGCAGCAGACTGGGGATGGCGCAGACGATAACGAAGAGATTCCAGGAGTCGAACACGAAGGATTTGGACTCTGTGCGGATGCCCTCGATGGGAATGACTCCCCAGGCGATCACTGGAAGACAAGATCATTTTTACAGTCGCCAAAGGAGCAGAAGTATCGCTCATAAAGTTTTAAGTAGCGATCTTGCAACGAACAAGTTATATAGTCAAATCAATATGAAATAACCACCGGCTCAATACAACTATATCATGATGACGTATCGATGTCGAAGACACACTAAAGGATTCTGGATACCTTGATATTAAGAACTGCCTGTAAGCCAGTAAAATTTCGCGATGGAGGTGCTGTAATTTTTTTAGCCTTAATATCAAAAATATGTTACTTTGACAACAGATCACACCTGTTTTATATAAAAGTCAAAATTATTTTAAAAATGTATTGCATGTTAACGCGTTATATTTACATTTAAATATCTTTAAAATAATATCTACCAAATAAGTAAAAAATCTACCGCTCAACAACTCAACAAATGAAGGAGCTTTCGGAACCAAACCTGGTTTTTAATTAATTATTTAATATGCAGTGTATTATGAAGTACGCTACATCATCATTCTAGTCAGCACCATTCTTCGAGTCATTCAAGTCACTGAAATATGCTCTTCATCTAAGTCAGTGTCATTTAATGAACTATTTGTGAAAGAAAAATAGGAAAGTCCAACTTTTTGAAACAGCTTAAGAGTGTCTTGCGTGTGGATTTCATAAGAGGATCGATTAGAAGATTATTTTCTTACTGTTTCTTACAGGCTTCTTTTTGATTAAGCATATTGACTTACGAGGTAGAATAATAATGCCAACAGTCCAGAACATTTCCATCCAGCAGAGGATCTTCTCCCTGTACTTGGTCGGCTGGAACTCTCCTAGGTAGGGGAAGCAGATGCCCATGGCTCCGGCCACTCTGAAATATTACAATGTGACGAATTAGTAATAAATATATAAATCTATTTAAATAATGGAGGTAGAAAACACAAAAATAGATGATTACAATCACCAACAAACCGCGAAAAATAATAAATGTATTTTTATTTTTTTCAATCTTAATATACTCGTAGTACACTAATTTTATCCATGGCATTTTATAAAAAACAAAAAAGAGAAGATTATTATTATTGATAAGCATATAATGAAGGTTAATTACATAAGTAAAAAATTTCAATGAAACGATCTGTAGACAGCTGTGATGACAACGAAAGAAGTTGTAGAATTATAATATAATAATAAAGTGAACAAATGAAAAGGGATAACATATGTAGCAGAAGTATAGGGTTCGCCATCTAACGGTTTTTTTAACTAGTGCTTATTTCGTGAATGGTAACACTTAGCTCATGTTTGATTTGACAGATAATTAGTTTTATCTTTCCGCTAAACGAATATGGTTGTGTATACGCTTGAACAACGCTTAAAAATATTGCGACATTACTTTGAAAATCATGCTATTGTCCGCCATCTAACGTTTTTTTTTCAACTAGTGCTTATATCGTGAATGGTAACACTTAGCTCATGTTTGATTTCACGAGTAATTAGTTTTATCTTTCCGCTAAACGAATATGGTTGTGTATACGCTTGAACAACGCTGAAAATATTGCGAAATTACTTTGAAAATCAGACCATTTTTCTTCAAAAATGAGCAAGGAGTGGCCGTTACAGTCAATGGCGATCGTTATCGGGCCATTTTTGTTCACAAAAATTGAACAAAAAGATATTGGCAACATTTGGTTACAACAAGACAGCGCTACATGCCACACAGCCGAAGCTACACTCGATGTTTTGCGCCCCATTTTCAAAAAAAAAAAGTTATTTGGCGCACCCTTTAGTAGGAAAAATATTGCAAAATGTGTGGATAGACGATACAATACGTATTTAAATTGACTTACGCAAACCCGTTGAAGAATCTGAAGAAGGCAAACAGAGCGAAGTACTGTGAGATAGAGGAGGCAACGCCACACACAGCATCTAGCAACAGCGTGGCGATGAGCACCACCTTTCTGCCCTTGGTGTCGGCCAAGCAGCCCCAGAAGTATGACCCTAGCACCATACCTGAAAAAACAATCAATGTTTGATTACAAACAACTTGGCATTAATTTTATCATTTATAAATTAACTGTACATCCATGACATGTACACTGCATGATTAAGCAGCGAAACAGCAAGTGACGAAGTTCTTAGTTGTTTATATTGTTATACAAATCGTACGATTCGCAGGACCTTGATTCAAAAATCGACTACTTTGAATGGCCGTGGGTTGTACTCCATCTTAATGCAACGGCTCGGCATTGGCTCAGGTGCAATGTCAGTCGGTAGCCTCCGGTATATTGCTGATATGTGACAAGAATCAAACTTCGTTAACTTCGACAGTAAACAGGAACGAATAAGGTGATTTAATGCCAACTCGTATCATGCTTAATCATTTCTGCAAGATATTGATACTTGCAACAAATAATCTGTTGCGGTATTTCTATAAAATATTTAATTTATTTAAAAAATGATTTATTTCATGATGCATATAATTTTAATAAAAGACACATTTAATTTTCTGTCACAGTGAACTTTGTGAGAAAAAGGTTTTTACGATATCTAGTGTATAAAAAAAATCAATAGACTTCTTTGACCTATAAAATTTTGTAAATTTAATCAAATTACTACTATAAAAATTCATGCTAAGTAAGATTAGAGAAAGTCCAAAAAAAGTGGGTGAGTATTGTTACCAAGCATGGGTGTTGCTGTGAGGAGCCCTTTGTCACTGGAGGTCATCTGAAAGTCGCAAGTGGCGGCCGGAAGTACAAAACTGATGATCGTAATCCCGATTGCCGTGTTGGCGTAGATCAGCCCGCATATCGTAAGCAGCAGGAAGTGGAACTTCCCGAAACCTGCAAAAAACACATAGCATTGGAACATTTTTCCCCGAATAAGAGTTTAAACTACTTTATTGCTTTGTCTATCACTTAGTTTCAAAACCTTGCTGATGGTGTGAATGCTCTGAAGCATTTTAATGACAAACCTTACGTCATAATATTATATGGTAATGTCAAGTCATTTTATTAGAGAAAGGGAGCTTAAGTATATAGTATAGTTTAGTTTTATCATTGAAAGTAATTTAAGCCGTAGATTTTGGGGCCATATCGAAACTGTCTGGTCATCTTATAAAAAAAAGGTTTCACTTTTTAAGCAATTTCAGTTCCTCCGCAATTCAGATATTTAAACATTGAGAAAAAGGAAAAGATTTATAAGCAAGTGTACATTGAAAGTAAAAATTGAAAAATTGCAGAATAGTAGAGGACTATTCTCGTAAGAGCCTTTTAATATCACGAATATAAAGAAAAGTAGTTGAATAATCTGGCACTTTACGTAAAAAAACTTATGATAATCATTAAATCTTCAATTACATAATATCTAACGTAATCTACACATTTTGTAAACAAAACGACAGCTAATCAATCGATTCCTTAATCCATTAATTTAACAAGTTCCGAATATATCAAATATGCGAATCAATGTTTTTATTTTATCTTAATTACAAAAACAATGATATCTATACCAAGACAACACTTTAACGATAGGACAATGATATTCGTTTTTAATTTTGATTGATTGCGAGCGTAATGTTAGGAAGAAAAAACTGAAATAAATGTAAATATTAATCGCAATAATGATCGATTATACATGAATTAGCTTGAACTAGTTTATAATACCTTTGTGGGCTCAAAAATAAGTATCATTTAAGCTGCTCAAATGCTTATTACTCTGCCAATAAAATACAACTTTTTTAAATTATTTGTCCTTTCAATTGATTCAATTTCTTATAAGCGTTGTATGCCCCATTTTCAAGCAATAAATAAACATTTTTGCATTTGAGATTACGTTTTTTTATAAGAAATTTATAACATTAAGATCGTTGGGTTAAACACCTGGCCATCTAAAAAACAAGGTAGATGAAAAGTAATTATTAGATCCCGCTAAAGAAAGATTCCGGCAGAATAACAAAAAAAAAGGTTATTTTTATTCAGGACCTGTAACTCTCGTATTTTACAAAAACAACGACCCCGTAGAGTGCAATTAATATTCAATGATGTTTCGTATTAAAGTATATTCTGGATATTATTGTAGAAATTTTTCTGACAGCAGCTTAAGGTAGCCATATATTTCAAATATATTATTATTAGTATTTGTATAGCGCTCTTTTATGACCGAATGATCATTCCAAAAGCGCTTCTTTGCCTCTCTGAGTAAAAAGGTGGGTCTTGAGTCTGCTTCTGAAGGATGCCTCCGCTTTAAGCTCTCTTATGCTTTCCGGTAGTGAGTTCCAGGCCATTGGTGCAACGTAGCTGAAAGCCCGATTGCCAAAGACCGTGCTAGGACTACCTCCCGTCAGCTGCAGGGTGCTTCTATTTGCTCTAGCCGATCTGAGTGTCTCTCCACGCGCGCTTATTTCTGAAGGCTTGGTAAGTTCTGTCAGATAGCCCGGTGCAGTTCCGTTGAGTGCCTTGTAAGCTAAGAGGTACAAATATATACAAAATACGAGTACACTAAAGAAATTTTGGACGGACGAAGGAAATATTTTGTAGCATTCCCGCTTTTTATTCCCATTTTGTCTATAGGAACACAATTCCCACTTTTTCAAAATTAAAATCTGTCAATACTGATTGTCACTTTTTAATCGTTCCATATTCATTCTTAAGCACTCGTTTTTCCAGTTAACACTTCAGTCTACAGAGATAATACTCCAGCATCCCGCGGCACATTTGTCCTTGATGTCGTTCATGACTGAAAATCGAGGAAACTATGATGTCATACACCATACACCATTTAATTTATTTTACTTTTTTTTATTTATTCACACAACGTACATATACTATGAATTACTCTTATTTGGTGATTTATTTATTTGCAACTATCTTTTGCATACATTTAAGATATTTTCCTGATTAATGGTCGCCATATCGGCCTTAATAATAAAGAACATGTATCCACTAAGCAATAATTTATTTTAAGTACTTGTGTACTAAATGTAATTTCCTTAAATTTTATAGCAGTGCATCATTAATACGATAATGGGGATTAATTTTGACACTGATTACTTTAGATCACTCAATAAATTTGACAATTTAAATGGAATGATACAATATTATATTAATTTAATTTCTTAATAACATAATATAGATAATTTACGGCGAAGACATTGTATGTCTACATTTCTTAAAAAAAAAAATTTCGTATTATTCACAAAAAATCCATATGCATCAGACTTTTATGTTTAAAAAGTATTTTTTGTCCAAATATGAATCTTTATGAAAATACGTATTATTTTTTATTGTAATATGTATATTACGACGCTTTTATATACTACTAATTATAGAAAATATCGCTTTGGTCAATGATACCTAGAGAAACGGTTCTATATTTATGAAAAAAAAAACTCTTAATCACTTATACGAGTATAATGCAAAAGTTGTGAGGTGAGGAGGGATCTAATCAATATACCATTTTGGCACGTAAAAAATAAAATGAAATATAAAATAATTTAGTAACTGACAAATATAGCAAATACTAGAAATTAAAAAGAGGATATTGATAAAAAATACAGTATTTTTTGGTAGTTTTTATTTTATCGATGTACAGAAAATCTACAATCTTGTTTATTGCTAGTAAAAAATTGCAATTATTTATTTATTTATTTTAAGTATTCAGACATGTTTCTAAATTGATTTTGTTTGTCTGTCTTGATAGGTTTCAGGCTGCAAGTTAATTTACCGTGTAGTTGTTCAGTTGACCGTGTGCATATATTTGCTTATGATAAGCTGTCTTCCCTCGGCAAGTGTTTGCAGAGTTAATATCATGTAAAAATACATTGTTTCACGATAAGCTCTGAAAATACATAACCTTAAATGTCTTGAGACTGTCATGTCATCCTTGTTTGAGAAGACTGGCGGCAGCAGACGCCTGGATAAAGCGTTACGCAGCTCGTAGATGTCGTTTATGACAACTTTATATTATTTACTACTCATTTTTCCAGTAATTTCCGGCAAATAGAGGTTATTGTGACGTCAGTAACAAACGAGTCAGCACTGGACTTTTTTCGACACATAGTGTACACATGAATAAAGAGTAATGTAGTATTAATGATGTACTTTTCAGTATATTTCACCATTTTTATGTTATCGCATGCAGAAGATTGCAACCTGTTGAGAATATCGCACTATATGACGTTCAGGTAGGGTGGCTGGACGCTGCATTCAGGAAACGTGTGTTGTTTGTGTTTATGTCTGGGTTGGGGAGATTGAATGTGTATATTTATCGGTTTGTTAAAGAGATATAGATTGTATGAGTGAGTAGGCACAGACACTGGAAGAGTATTCCATAGCACACTGATGACATTTAGAAAGGATCTTTGAAAACTGCCTGTTCTTGATCGGCACACATTAACCGCGAATGGATAATCGTAAGACGAGTTTGTCAGTTGTAGGTGGATGCAGGAGGAAATAATTTATCAAATTCAAGGGAGCGACGCTCATGGTAATAACGATATAAAGTGAACAAATCTTACGTCTGTGTTCCAGTGATTGCAGGTTAGACATAAGTGTGACATTACATATCAGATGAATTGCATTTTTTTTAAACGAATCAACTAGTTCTAAAAAATAGTTTGGGTCTCTAACCTAAAATTGACCGTGTAAATAAGATGCATGAGGTATCTTCGAAAGAGATAATTGAACGAAAAATTATATTTAACTATGATTAATATTATTGCATTAAATAGAATATATTATTTAAATTATGACTCATATTACAACATGTCAGTTGCTCATCCAAAATTTCGAGAACTTCTAAAGATATCGAAAAAAGTGACAATGAAGCTTGGGCAAATCATCATTGGATAGGTAAGCGCTTAATATAATTATCACGAAAGATTCATTGCACATATTAAAACAAATTAGATAATTACTATACGATGGTGATTAAAGCTACGTGATACAGTTCAGATATTCTTACATAGCAAAAATATAAAATAAACCACCTCAAAAAAGCGCGAAAACTTCATTAGAAAGAAATCATTTTCTAGCGAGGCGGAAAGCGTTTAAGGAATACAGTAAACATCACAACCACCAAAATATACTGGATGACTCGATAGCAACGTTACATTAAGACACATGAGGTGGTAAGAAGAATTTAAATTCAAATTATGTAAAAGTGGTGTCTACAGGTGATAAAAAAAACTTTCACATTATGGGTGTGAGTTTTCTGTAGTTTCTTTTACTAAAAGCACCAATGACTAAGTTGAGTATTTTAACAGCTGATGATGAATTATAAAAATATGCATTGTTATTACCGAAACAAAAACTAAATATTTTCAGTCGCAAATGACGTCATTCTACTTACAACAATAAAATGTTAATATTTATCAATCCCAAATCGTTCGATTCCAATCAATATCTTGATTTTAAAAACAAAAACATCTGTATCGATTAATCTTATAATATTGCCGAAGAAAATCATTTATTTATTTACAGAACTAGTGATTCAAAATAAATTACAACGAGTACTATCTTCATTTATATCGGTTAAGAAGTAATATATGAATATATGATTCAATTAAATAAATAAAAAAATAGCGCCTTGTTCGATTATCATGCATCCCATTCGTGGTTCGATTACCAGCGAAATGATTTTTTGTAAATTAACAAGCTCTTATAAAATTAGTCAATCAAATGGTTGTCTTAAAGCTCATAACATCAATCATAAAATCGTTTTTTACTTCCTAACCTAGTAGAGATTTACTTTTTCACTGTGGTACAAAAGTACAATATTTTACGAGAATAAATTAATTTAGTAATTAATAATATTTTATACACTTACCTGTTGCTGAAATGGCGTTTTCGAAGTCTGCGCCATTTTCCACAAAGTCAAGACCTTCAACGGAAAAATAGTTAGCATTACAGTACAAGTTAATTATTTATTAATAAAACCGATAACTATTTCTTTGTGAGTTCTATCAGCTGTCTTCAGGTTCGGGAAATTTGGACATAAAAATATTACAATTTACAGATAAGTAGTAAATTTCGATGTCTACCTATTAAATTTGAAAAATATTTAAATTTATTCCTTTTTAATTAAATTTATTCATTATAGTAAAAGGCGATTAATTTATAAAAAATAATTTATTAATCTAAAAATCATGTTAAATAAGGATAACTTCTAACTTTTGCATAATGTGAAAAAATAATGTACATTGCATTTTAATATAAATTTGGTAAAAAACATTTTTAATGGAGAAAATCTTCTTTAATTAATATCCCATAATCTACTATACCTCAAAAAATATACCATACTTATGATGGTTAACAGCTGTACCATAAAAACATTATTAATTACTTATTACTACGAAAATATAACATTGTTTTTTTTTTTAATATATGAATGTAGGAAAATCACAAATAAACGAATTATTAAGTACTTGTAGACCTGTAATTAAACTTCTGATAAGTTTTAATATCGTGGAAATTTTATTAAAGGTGTAGAAAAATCCCTTTAAACAGTAAATATTACCATAATTATTATTTCAAATCATATTCAGGTTCAAAAAAAATATCTATTAAGTAATAAAAATATTGTATTAAACAAATCATAGTTTTTTTTTAAATAACAATCAATAAAATTTTAAAACCATTAATCATTTTAAATATTATGGTTTATAATTCTTTCATCAAATAAGTAAATTATCACATATTTTAATAAATTGAAATGACCATTCCGCTTTTGACATTATTATGTATATCAGACTACCCAAAAAACGAAACGTAATAAATATTTTTACAAATTTTGGTACCAATTGGATACTCAAAAAAATCAAATTAAAGACTAGAATTATCACTAAAAAGCAACTTTTTATAGTATTTTACGACTAAACATAGTTTAGGAAATTCATTTTCTTACTGAATTTACAAAAATAAATAGCAAACTCAAATTAAAAATAATGATTTTTTACTATTGGTAACAAAATAGTTTGAATATTAAAATTAAAGAAGATCAAGGATAAGATTTAAATCATTAAATTTTTATACTATGTGAGACACTTGTCATGTTCATGAAATAAGTCCTTCATCTCACTAAATAAGATATTCAACCCAATCGTAGCCCATACTTCAAGAAATACTGCCTTTAACTCTTAATTTATGATCAAATAGACAAGACCTCAAGAGCCTCTGACTAATTCGTTGATCTCTTAAAATCATTAACTATTAGCCAATACATCTAAAGTGTAAACAATCAGGCTTAATACTATAGACTCGGTAACTAAAATATTATTTCACTGCATACAAAGTCACCGTTATCAAAAAAATTAGCGCAGCTTTTAAAGCTTTACTCACCCATTTTGGATTAGTATTTAGATCGATCACTTGACGAAGAAACTTGGCCTGAATCGCTGCAGCTCTAGCAGCTACCTCAGCATCGCACTGCTCATGTAATTGTTCACGTATGTATCAGAAGACATATTACTTAATCTACAAAGGTGAAACGTTCTCTGAAGGGATCCTGGGAGCAACTGTACACTACGACAGATGAGTTTGATCTGGTGCTCCAGCCAGGTTGATAACAGACTACTAAGCGGTCTGACGATGCTGAATTCACTTGGGCAGGTTTCCAGCGTGATAGTCACATCGCGTATACGGATGACAAATAATTTGCTCGCTCTTAAATCGGTCGTGATCGGTTTCGCACGTGGTGCGGAGACGGCGGGGGTGGACCGAACCGCGGACGGTTACGCACCCCGAGATTGTAGTAGGCTAGCCGTACGTTGATGTACAAACGGTACCGTAGCCGTTTCGTAGGTGACATACATCATGCTGAAACGGAAGAAATATGTTTTGAACCAAAAAATAACTCTATTTATTTATATTTAACACTATTCTTTCCTACTTAATACATTTACATTTGTTTCTGAAAAGGGATGTTTTGTCCGTTAAAACCAAAAGATTCTGGTCTCAACGACAAGTCAACCATTTGGTCTGTCATTCGATTAAAATATGATTATTTACAATCATCAAAAATATGCCTTGGATACAACAGTAGCCGTCTGTGTCTTCAAGTTCTTAAGGTTTTTCCTTGGAAGTCGCAGAGAATTAAACATATTCCTAGATAGTTTACCGGATGCCAATATATCTTGAAACAATGCATGGAGAGTGGCAGCTGACAAAAATGTGGCGGCAATTTGCTGTGACCAAATTCTCCAGATATAGAACCAATTTGGAAAAAATAAATGCCGAATATGTTATATATTCCATGAGCGGTAATTTAGGGGTTCGTCAAAAAACAGTTTTAATAATACAATCATTCTACATCAGATATTCTCTGTATAAGTATATATTATATATACAATTACTACATTCCCAAATAAAATATATTTAACGTCTCCTTTACAACAGCTTCATAAACCACGGAATAAAATGAAATTTTCATATATTTAATCATTACATAACATTTCACCATAAATTGTCCCGACTGAAAGCTGAAGCGTGGTCCAGCATTTCAGTACAACGCCTTATCACTTGACGTGACATTTCCTGCTCCGCGGCTGACTCCCACTTTGGTATTTGGGCAGCAGTGAAGGTTGTCTCCGCGATCAGCTGACCCTGATAAATGCTGCACAATTCGATGACTCCATGACCCCGACCTTCCGCGGGTCGTACCCCTGCAAGAGGCGTTGACTTACTGACACACAGAACTCATGGCTAGAATTTAAAATGAACCACAACGATATTTATAACACAAGAGAATAAAGTAAACTGCAGAACAAAAACAATTGCGTCCGCTAAACAGTCCGGAAGTTAAATTTGCAAAATTGATCTTGAAAAAACTTTTTAGTTACTGATGGTCATTTTAACTAAATATATGTCTTAAGTATTATAAAATTAAGATCAATTTTATTATATGCCTTATGTCGTAGGCATGAACTATTATATAATATAGATAACAGGTAAGCAATATTAATGCGAAATGATTCAATTAGGAATGTATTTACCTACTGATACATCAAATCATTTATTATAATGTTAAAATTCCAGTATAAATATTTAAAAAAAAAAACATTTTTTTGAATTTTTTTATTGGGTATATCCCGCTATTCTATCTCACTCGTATGAAAGTTGATCTCACTCGCAGATAAGAGACCGACATTTCAAAAGACAATTCTGAACATTAAGCACGTCTATTACTAATGGCAACGCCTCTACGGCCCATCCTGAGCTATTTTAAAATGTAGCTTGGCACACCTGAAGAAAATAATAATGAAAAATCAAAAGATCTTAATAAAATACAAAGAGTATCGTGACATGGGTTCTTGATGGGATCATCTGATATCTCACATCTTACATAACTGCTTAATAATTAAGACACATAAAAGTAATTCGATGTTAATGATTTGTGATGAGATATGATAAAATATTTTTGTGTACTTGGAATCTTTGGATTACTATCACACAATTTTTATATTTATTATGTTACATATAATATTTATTAATTAAAGATGATATGTAAACTCTCTCTTCACTTTTAGGGCACAGAGTAATATGATTGATTGTGTACTGTAAACAATTTAAATTTGACAGAAAGTTTGTCTCGCTATTCTCATTATTTCTGCAAATCCGTCGATTGTATTTTCTATGCAAAAACGACTTTGTTCATTTCTTGAATCCTTTATTCAAAACAAAATTAAAGTGATGTACGCCTACTTATTTATTTAATCAACGAGTTGTAAAATAATTTACAGAAGCCTTACTTGTTTACAGAATATAATTTTGAACGGTGGTCTTATCTCTAGATGGCGTATTTAGAGTCTCTTCAAATACAGTAAAATGTTAGTAAAACACATTGTCTACGTTATATCTCACAAGTCATATTGATCTGAACCAACAAAAATTGTAAGCCCATCGTAAATATATTATTTGTAAGTTTGTGACATAAGCATCACTGTGCGTGGTAAACTGACCAGTAACTGATCACCAGAGGTGGATTTTTTTATACTCAATTAATTCCAATTAATTGAGTATAAAAAATACATACATAGTCTCCAAAAAAGCCGTCATATCTTATTGTCAGCTGTCGCGATCTTTCTCTAATCCCGCGTATTCATGCACACCGTATTTCGTTCGAGTAACTCACAAAATCTTTCCAGTTTGAAGAAAAGGTAAACTATCCGAGAGCTATTTGATCTTTTGTAATTCAGGGTTATATAAAAGGGAAAAAGTTAATAATCCCACGTTTCGGAAACCTATATAAATTGTCCCTAAATGGTGACTCAATATAATATTGCATATCGCTCTCTGTGCCATATCTGCTATCAATGTGGAACATATTATCATCATCAGCCTATATCCGTCCACTGCTGAACGTAAGCCTCCCGCATGAGTCACCATGCTCTTTCATCCTCTGCCTTCCGCATCCAGGTAACTCCTCCTATTATTCTTATGTCGTCAGTACATCTTGCAGAGGGTCGGCCAATGCTTCGTTCGCCAATATTTGGGCGCCACTCCAATACTTTTCTTCCCCATCGACCGTCGTCTCTTCGACAGATATGTCTTGCCCATTGCCACTTCAGTGTGCCTATTCGTTGGGTAGCTTCCACTACTTAAGTTCTGCGAATTTCCTTTTTTCGGATGATATATTTTAGTGACACTCCTTTCATGGATCTCTTTATGGCGCGTTGGGTGACCTTTATTTTATGGGTAAGACTTGCTGTTAGATTCCACGTATTTGCGCCATAAGTTAATACAGGGAGGATGCACTGGTTAAACATATAGCTAGTCCAAACTAATAAGAGTTTCTTCTATCTACTTCAAGATTCTTCATCTTGTTACAAGTTTACTCAATAGCTTAAACTCTCTCTTAATGCGTTCTTGAATTTAGGATTTACAAGAAATGAAAATGAAGATAAACTAGTTTTCTCCTGCAGTAACAACAATGTAGTGTATTTGGTTACCACAATATAAAGAAAACATCTCAGATTTATATTTCACTGAGGCTGCTGAGGTAGGGACATGTATTTTATAAATTTAAAAATAATATAAATTATACGAGTATATTTT
This sequence comes from Glossosoma conforme, assembly GCA_022606575.1. Classification (NCBI taxonomy): domain Eukaryota; kingdom Metazoa; phylum Arthropoda; class Insecta; order Trichoptera; family Glossosomatidae; genus Glossosoma; species Glossosoma conforme. The sequence goes on along the minus strand of JAGTXR010000100.1, from coordinate 2,642,369 downwards.
GCCTCGCTTGAATATGAATTATGTTTTCAGTATGGTTTCAACAAAATATAGTCAGCTTAATACATATTAATGTAAAGTAAAAATACTTTCATTTTAGACAAAATGAAGAGTAAATACCAACAATATATTAATTATTATTTCATATTAAAAAATAAAACTAGTCACATATTACAAGGTGTACCTTATAAGAGTATAAGCTTTTAAGCTTTACTTTGATTCTTTTTATAAAAGATAACTTGGTTGTTTACAATTGGTCTAAGTCGTTTACTTTCATAACATAATACGTCACTATTATTATCTTGCATCATCTCAGTAGTCTTAAAATACATTTGTATAATATTGACCAAATTACCTGAAAACTGCACCTTTCGTGAAATTAAAAATAATGAAAACTATTTTTTTTTATTGAAATAAAAATATATGTTATCTTTGTTTAATTACTAAATTTTCGCAAGCTGTTTGTATGAGTTTTTTACTAAATCCATCCATTTGTACTTCATATATAAAATAGAAATTAAGATCTGAAATAATGTAATTATTTTTAGTCACCAGAAATTACGTAATTTTGTAAATTCGTTACATGTATTAAAAAAAATGTAAAAACACACAACTCAAGACTTAAATATATACTTCTTAAGTCTAGCTATTTCCTATCATCTGGGGTCGGCTCTCCTTGTGCACATTCACTATGTCTATCTATCCTGCGTTGCATTCTCGGTCAAACCCAGAGTTTTCAGATCCTTGCTTACAGTTGCAGTCCAGGTTGCCTGTGGTCTTCCAGGTCTTCTTCTCAGCGTGGATATGTCGAGGGCTCTCTTCAACATGTGGTCTTCATCCCTCCATGTCACATGCCCATACCATCTTAGGCGGTTTTCCGTTATCTTTTCAGGTATGGGGGCCACCCGAAATGAACCCCGAATATGCTCATTTCGAACTCTGTCCACTCTAGTTACACCGCCCGCCTACCTCAGCATCTTCATCTCTGCCACATGAATCCTATTCAAGTCACGTTTCAGCGGGGTCCAACACTCCGATCCGTAGAGCAAAGCTGGCCTTTTTTTTTTTTTTTTATTTAAAAAATATAATAAAATACATTTTTACACAGTAATTTACATTCAAATGTTTTTTTTTTTTTTTTTTTTAGATTCGCTTACCACACCACTTATAGATAAGATCTTGGGTGTGGCGTGGGATTCATCTATGTTATTTTACAATTTTATATATTTATACAGAATTTTACATATACACATTTAAACATTTACATGATTTTAATATAAAACTAATATTATATAAATTAAAATTTATGACATTATATATAGAATTAATCAAAAGTATATATAATTAATAATATATTTTTAGTATATTTCATTATTTCAATTTGTTATGCAGTGACGTCGGTTCTCTTCGTTAATCTTTTAAAGTACTGTTTTACCTTTTCAATCAAAATTTTCATATCACTGATCACTTTTATTTCCCGAGGAAGATTGTTGAAATTAACTATTTCAATTCTTGCCACTTGTCAATTCTCTTTTCTTTAATGGTCTGTAATATAGTGTATTTTTGGTATAGTGTATCAACCGTTGGCACTTTGAATTTATTGTATAGGCTTTCTGTTGGGTAGGTGGGAGGCCTTTTCAATATCACTTTGATGATAAGTTTTTGTACAGTTTTAATGGGGTTGGTTGTATTTAGGTATGTTCCTCCCCAACCAACAATGCCATATTGCAGTTGAGATTGGAAAATGAAGTAGTATACCATTTTTAGATCTTTTTTTTATGTAAACGCATGCAAGAGAGCACACACCCGGTCAAGACCAGTGCACTCTACGACGCTCAGCCAGGGAGGCTGGACGCTGCATGCGGGAAACGTGTGTTGTGTTCGTGTTTGTGTGTGGGTTGGGGAGATTGCAAGTGTATATTTATCTGTTTCTTGAAGAGATCCAGATTGTAGTAAGGAGGAAACACAGACGATGGAAGAGCATTCCATAGCTTACCGGTGGCATTAAGGAAGGAATTTTGGAAGCTGCCAGTTCTTGGTCGACATATATTAACCGTGTATGGATGTTCGGCAAGTGTAAGACGAGTTTGTCGGCTGTGAGTGGGTGCAGGAGGAATTAGTTCTTTAAGTTCCGAAGAGCAGCGACCGTGGTAATAACGGTAGAAAAGACTAAGAGAACCAATCTTACGTCTGTGTTCCATTGATTGTATATTAGACATAAGGGTGTCATTGTTTATCAAACGAATTGCTCTTCTTTGAACTGAGTCAATTAAGTTTAGAATGTATTTTCTGATCTGCTTTAGTTAAGATATTTCTGAGTCTAATGAATATATAGATGCATTTGCGTATACGTTTTACTAATTCAGCTGTGTGTGTTTTCCATTTTAAGTGACTGTCAATAAATATACCCAGGTTTTTTATTTTATCAGTAGCTTTGATCACAGAGCAGGTTTTTTCGCAGTTGGTATTATTACATCCAAGGTAATGAATAAATAATTTAGGTATGGGAGTTGTTGTTATTTTTTTGTTAATGGAGAATGGGATTAGATATGTCTTTTCTGCGTTTAATGTAAGTTGATTAACGTCAAACCATCGTTTGAGACTGTTAATATCATCATTTACTAATTTTATTGTATCATTCCAGTTATTGCTCTCAATTATTATTGCTGTATCGTCAGCATAAGATATTATTTTAGCGTTCAGATTCTGTTTGAATATATCGTTTATATCATCATCAGCCTGTGTCCGTCCACTGTTGAACGTAGGCCTCCCGCATGAGTCTCCATCCTCTTCGATCCTCCGCCTTCCGCATCGTTTACATAGATAATAAATAATAGTGGTCCCAATACTGTTCCTTGCGGTATTCCAAATTCACTTGTTTCTTTTTGACTCAGTATTTTATTCATTTTGACTAATTGTGGTCGTTGATATAGATAACTTTTTATCCATTCCAGTGCGCTATTACTAATTCCAATGTGATTTAATTTCGATATTAGTTTTGCATGAGATATGCTGTCAATTGCCTTTTTTAAGTCTATAAATATACCTAAACATTTGTGGGATTTGTCTAGTGAGCCAAGTATATAGTTTGATAGTTTAGCAATGGCGTCTTGGGTGTTTCGGTTTTCCATGAATCCGAATTGGTTCTCATTAATTAGTTTATTAGATTTAATAAATTTATTTATTCTTTTTTTTACTATTTTTTCGAATATTTTTGCTATGTTTGAAATTATTGATATTGGTCTGTAGTTTGTTATATCTTCAGGGTCACCAGATTTAAAAATAGGGGGAACATTTGTTTGTTTGTATACATCTGGGTATATTCCAGCTTGTAAACTTTTATTTATAATATACGCGAGCGGTTTGGATATTTGTTTTTTAACTTATTTTAGTGATTTTACTTTAATGCCGTTGAATCCTGGTGATAAACCGTCTTTCATGCTATCAATGATTGATTCAATTTCAGTTTCTATTGTATATATTTTGGAAATTTGTTATTTTTTATTCAATGTTATCGTCAGTAATTTAATTCACACTAGAATTTTTGCCCTACAGCAGTTTTGTAGATTTTGCCTTTGGTCCTAACTGGAATCTTGCTGTCACACAAAACCCCAGAGAGAGACCTCCATTTCAGCCATCCTGTGTTTATTCTTTGCTCCACGTCAGATTCAGTTTTGGCGTCTAAGGATATCACAGAGCCGAGATACTTAAAAGTATAGACCTCTTTTATGGGTGTATTCTGTAGGAGGAGTGGTGTGTTAACCGTGGTGCAACCAGAATTGAAATCGAAGTACATTAACTCGGTTTTACTTCAACTTATTTGCAGTCCACTACTCTTCAGAGCCAGTCTCCATTCCTCCAGCATTTCCTGAATACTTTGAGAATTTTCACTGATTAGAGCAATATCATCAGCATATAAAATATTCCAAGGGACTGGTTTTTTAATATCTCTGGTGACATAGTCTATGGAGAGGTTAATAAGCAATGGACTCAGGGCTGAGCCCTAGTGAACACCGGTCCTCACTAAGAATGGTTTACTCAGGCCAGCGGGGCTTCGAACACTCGTATGTATTTCGTGGTACATATCCTTAAGAAGTTCCACATAGTACTCCGGAACCTGTTGAAACCTTAAAGACTGCCAGATCAACTTCCTCGGAACTCAATCGAAAGCCTTTTCGAGATCAATGAAAACTACGTAAATATCCTTAGTATTTTCTCTGTATTTCTCAGTGACAAGGCTAATCTTTCGGATAGCATCTGCACTGGATCTTACCGACACGAAGCCACATTAGTGTTAGTCAAGACTTAAATACATACAATAAAAATAAATAAAAACAATCTCAAACAGCGACATAGATAAAGGCATACAATAGGATCATCAGAATGAAAAAAGATATACATTGTTTTTGTATTTAGATTTATGTTATAAGTAAGTTAATATTAATTTATTTGAAAATTTTGTTAAGTTCTTGTTATTAATAAACTCGTATAGGGCAATACGTTCCAGCTAGATTGATAAATGCTTTATTTTATTATGAAAATTCCTGCTTACGCAACAGTGAGCTTTATAATGTTCTTTTAAAATAAGTGTACACATTAAATCTCGTGAAGAAACTGTTCTATAATTTACTTGTAGTTTTAATGGCACTAGTTTATGTTAATCTAACATAAAACCTGCTGGGCTAGATAAACCCATCTCACATTTGGTGCTATCCTGCATACATTTGTATATAAAATAAATCCTCATATATTTTTATCATAACCGAACTCGCATCTATTTCTGGTTGACATATCCTCCAACATGTAGCAAACATGGCTGGTTTGTATATTATGCAAAGAAAAGATACGAAAAATCTTCTATTGCCGATGTTTTTCTTTCAACGCATCAACGGAAGTTCATATTGTCTTTTACAGTCCATAAACATATATCACGGGAACTGTTTTATTGACTGACGCGATAACCAAACGGGAGTATGTCTTTTATAGCGGACAATCGAAAATTGTAAGGCATGTCGGCTGAAAAAAAATCTGGTATTATCTTGATTGATAAACGCGCTGTATTTGTACTGTTTACAGGTTTGTTTTACCGCAGAGGGCTTATGATTTGATTGCGGCAGCCTCGGAGACGTTATTTACAACCAGACGACTGTGTCTTCTTCAAAGCTGCGAGATTCCCTCTCGAGGTAAAGTGAGAGTCGTAATTCTTTTTGGTATTACATCTGCTAAACCAATATGTCCTTAATTGTGACGTCACGAACTCATGAACGTGACTGCAAGATCTACAAAAATAATACAATACAATATGTTAAGATTTTAGTTACCACTTACGACGACTATGGCACATTTTAATCGCGTTTGTCTTTAGATTACCAAAGCAAACTAACATCGTGTCTTCAGTTTTTTTTTATGTAAACGCGTGCAGGAGAGCCTACCTGGTCAAGACCAGTGCACTCTATGACGCTCAGCCAGGGAGGCTGGACGCTGCATGCGGAAAACGTGTATTGTGTTAGTATTTGTGTGTGGGTTGGGGAGATTGCAAGTGTATATTTATCTGTTTCTTGAAGAGATCCAGATTGTAGGAAGGAGGAAACACAGACGCTGGAAGAGCGTTGTGTTGAGCTGCCTTTAAGGATTAAATGATCCAGGTTTCCTAGAGTATCAGGTTATAAATCCCATCTCTATAAAAATATGATTGATAAAGAAACAAAATCATTAACGTTCCTAAGCAAACCTCCGGGTGCAGATATATCTTTATACAATACATCGATAATGACAGCTGATTGATGTGTGTGACATAAATTTCTGTCTGATTAATATTACAAATATAGAATAGCTGTAGTAAAATTAAAGAAAAAAAGTGCTTCAGCTAGAGGGCAATTACAGCAGGTAAGCACCAACCATAACGTGTACTATAAACTGAAAACGTATGAAGAGAAACATAACACTAAGATATGGATTTCGTAACAGGCATCTCTGGTGGTGTGATTGATTCTATCAGTACTCCGAAAAAAAACTCTGAATGCAGAATTTACAGTATTTCTCATGGCAAAAGCGAGAAAAGAATATGTAAGCCTTTTCTTCACAAAACGTTCGAGAGGATTACTAGATTAAATTGTATATAATTTTTTTAAATGCATAATTGAATCAACATATTTTTCCCTAAAATAAGACCTGCTACAATGGATGAAATATCAGGGGAGAGATCAAATCGTCCCATGCGCGTTAAGCTAAAAGAAGAAATACCATAGTATCATATCAAAGTATGAAACATTACATCGGTAGCGTTAATCAAAATTGTGGTTCCGGTTATGCGCTACGTCTGAAAGTGTGTACATTTTTCCTCCTATATTTTGCAAAAAAAGATAAGTATTTTTTATACATAGGCTTTTGAGTATAATGTGCCATAAATAAATGATATGATTGTTTTGTTCCGTACATAGCTCTGCTGATAATAAACAGAGTAAATATCTTATTTTAAATAAATACGTTTACGTATACATCTTGAAAAATAAACAATATACACAGGATATAATAAATCATTACTGCGATGCGGCCAAGGTTTAAGGTGAAATTTAAATGAAAAGCAATATTCAAGCTTATTACTCCACAGCAGTGATTCCCAATCTATCTGCCTCAATTTGGGCACTCTTTGCCCGCTATCCAAAACATAAATTACCCCCTTGAGAAAAAAACATCGATGATCAAAAAAAAATTGCCTATTTTAATCTCCAAAATTCGATGTGCAAAACAAGCGATTATTTTTCCATTACAAAATTTTATGATCAAAAAACTAATGTTACACTATTCACACCCCAGTTATCCATGGAATGCCAAAATTCACACAAAGATGTGATTTACACAACCGTTGGGAGCCGCTGCTTAAAATTATATTATTTCAGGGATGAGCTGATAGAGTTATATATAATACACAAATATGGGTCATATTTTCCGAATACGGCTGCACAACATATAAAAATTTACATAACGTTTTTTCTTCCAGTGTCCGGGAATTTGCGGTTCCAGAAGGCAATTGAAAGAGCATTTTATACTCACGTATTTTCAAATGGCTGAAATCAAATCAATGGCTTTGGAATATTGTTTCTTTTGCTGAATATATTTTACTCGTAGATTTTGTTGCTTCTGCCAGAATTGTAATAGTTTAATCAATTTCCTCCACTACTTTGTATATTCTAGTCTTAAATATTATTTGGCATGGTGACCATTTATTCTTTAAAATTTTATAAAATACAAGTTATAGGGGGCATAAGTAATAAAACTGGTAGCAAAAATGGTAGCGCAAAACAGTATCGAAGTTGTTAGAAGTAACAATTAAAGGTACAGGAAAGTGAATGTAGGTAACGTATCTAAGTGAGCCTCGACGTCATCATCGTCGCATACTGATACACTTGCGCTTGACCGATTGAACTTGAATTCAAATCCCGACTGTGACATGGAGAATTAAAGGAGGATTCTCAACCTTTTATACTCACTTAACGATGAGGGACAGACTTAACATTCTCTTTCACGCTAGATACTGGGGATTCGCCTCTGGCCATTTAGCGGCCTAATCCTAGTGGAATGATTTTCCCGCATTATAATTTAAAAACATGTAAATAATATATTATAATTAACCGTGGACATACCTAAATTATTGTACAAATTTTTGCTTTGCACTTATAATTGGCTTTATATTGTAAAAGCATGTCCCCGTGTGTAATGACTGATGTTTTAATTAAATACAGTGTCTTTGTTTTTCACAACATAATTCAGAATTTATAGCTTTTGACGAATAAAAATAATAAGTAGAATCATATGACTAATAAGTACTGACCCAATAACACTTACGAGTATGTTCATTCATGACTACATAATAACAATTACAATAACTTTAAATGCAAAGTGGGTTGAATTACGTGCATTGTAACACCCGTACAGTGTTAAATTACAAAGCAGCTCAAACTAAGCAGTAAAACAATAAGTGATTTTAAAAATATTTTCATGCGAGTATAAGACTATGTACAACTATAACTATTGTAATACAAAAATAAAACTTTGTGTTTATATTTTTTAAATTTTGCAGTTCATTAGATCGGAAAAGTTGGCTGTGATAAATTGAAGAATTTTTTTTACTAAACGAATTGAATACAGCACAAAGAGACAGTTGCGTTGTGACTATATGCAGATAAAAAGGAAAAATATTTTTTTTTATTTTTTCTTTTACAAATCCTTGAAACTAGCATTGTCATGTCACAGATATCCCCAAAAATTTTAGCGAACAAAAAAAGCACTGGAACAAATTAGAATTAAATATAAATCCACGTTATTACATTATCTATCAGATGTTATAGAATTTCAACATTTTCTGAATGGGTGAAGTAAAAATCACGTCGTAGTGGCACCATGGCGTTGGCGGGTCAACTCACTATGTACATTAAGTCATTCTTACAATTGTTATCATAAAATCTATGAAATTCAATCCCCTCTCTGTATTCTTCTGTAAGTGTTTTCACAAAACATAAATAACAGCTTACTGTGATTTATCGATCGGCTACATATTTGATCTTGTAACTACATTTGTGCCGCGAATGCGAAAATATCTAATCGGTAATGATATCCGCAGTATTAGTTTTGCAATAATGACCATGCGTGGAAGTGTTACCCAGGTACAGCATACCGTCAAGTGTCATTGCGCACTGAATCAATTATAATGGTCACGAAATATTCTGCGAGACATGTGTGATCAAAATTAAAACGAGAGACACTACAGAACGTCCTTAATTATTATTGGATTATAAACGATACGATAATTGCATTCAGTGACTAACGGCTTATAAAAATTATAACGGTGAACTATTAACGAATCTCTCGGTGAATATAATACCCAGGGAGCGGCAAAAAAATCTGACGGTTTTCTTTTCTTTTTGCCGCTCCCTATATATTATATACACCGAGAGCCACCGTACGTCAAACAAAGAAAAGACATGGCACCGAGTGAAATTAATTTATATGATAATTTAATGAAAAATAAAGAATTTTCAATTTGTAATAACTTTCGACAACACTTTTTGGAAATAAGCAATCGAGAACGAGATGGTAGCTGTAGATTCCTGAAATTCATCCAAATCCATAAACGCTTGTGACGATAAGAGTGTAATTCATTTATTAATAATTCATATCACATGACCACTACAAGTTTGTTCACCTCGATTATTTATTTGATGTTTTTTATAATATTAAACAGTAGTTATTTGAAAATTACAGAACTTTGTGCACTTTATTATTGATCGTTACGAGTCCCTTAAAAGCCACTAAAATATAATTAATAAAATCGCTCATAATTTATTTAATACATACAATAAAATTATTTCTTAGTTTTCACAGTAATAGAAATTTATTATTAGGTTTAAACAGAGACAAATAATGGCAGTTAAGCGTACCTTAACCTTAATACTATTAGATACTTACCCTTGATAGATATTGTTACTTCATTAAGTGCGGAGCGATGATATTTCATCAAGAAAAGTTCATATTTCATCCAGCAATTACTCTTTGGAGAACAAATAAATAGGATTTTTTAAAAGAAATTTTAAATACAGTATGGTATGTAGGCTTACATATTCACAGTTGGGATAACAGCTTGGGTAAGCATACGTTTGTTCCAAAAGAGATACCAGTACAAAGTGTATATATTAAATAACCTTTCCAGGACTTTCGATTAACTAGTTACAAATAGGCGAAATAATTTAATGAGGCATTACTGTCCTATGTTGTGATATGGATAATATTATACTCGTATAGTAAAAGTTAATTTTAAAATTCTCGTTTTATAATCAGTACATTGGTGGACTACCAATGAAAATAAAATGAGGCTCGACTAATCTCAGAGTACGGAGGGTAAGTAACGAATTGTTTTATCACTCTTGTACAACTTAATGCAATAATTAATCAATTTATAGGGTGTTATAATTATATATACCCTTTATTATCAGGTGAAATTATCAGAGATTACAGATGTACACTGTTTTAATGGGAGAATTTTGTTATTTCAGATTTAACTAAGGAGTTCGCTGGCTTAATTATTATTTAACAAGTGGTTCACGCGTGTTTCTCCAGGCTCCTTCCATCTTACTCTTAAGTCGATCTCTAAAGAAAAGTTCCATACAAAAATTAAATTAAGTCAAATCTACGACAATTCGCATGTAAATGGTCAAACTAGGTGTGTAATAATATCATTATTTATAGATAGCACATGCAATATAAATGATAAGAGTTTAATAACACATTACCGGACACTGTAAGACAGAACAGATATTACTTGTGATTAAACAGGGAAGCTGTAAATGAGCGTCAAATCAAACGTGTTAGACTCTTAAATCAAACTGATCACTATATGATGTATTATTTAATAATATGTATATATTAAAAAAGGCACAAAAAATTATGATATACATGTTAAGGTTTATTGTTGTTAAATTGACAGAAATTCGTCAATATTGATATAGAAATTACTAACATTTAAATTGCGATTATTTATTTTAATTAGGAATCTGGAAAATCCCAGATATTGATTCATCTCTTCACAAATATTTTTTTATATCTTCGATGAAGATTCATGTTACGATACGTGATTCATAATGATATGCAATTATTTTTACTTTTTTTTAATATTCTGAAAACATGTCGAGTACTTTGTACCTGGTCTATAATTAAAGCATCCATTAATAGAATATTTACCGAGTATCTGTTGATCATCTCACAAAAATCAGATTGAAACTAAAATGCAGACTGCAAATCAGTGTTAATTGATGATTGATAAATGCAATTGAGATTATAAGAATCTCAATTACAAATTTGAATGATTCAAAACATTCGGGCATTGTTAAAAGTTTTTTATCATTTTTTTATGATCTTATTTTATCAATTGAAACAAAGAAAAATTACAACGTTACCATTGACAACAAGAAGCACATGCTCCACCGATGTATATCTCAATATATTTTATTGAAATTTTATTTAGTAAACAATTAAAAAGGTAAATATTTGAAAAACGATAGTTACAAATTGCAATCACTGTTTTCAGGTTGGACGTGAACCAGAACTTGGATGGGTCACCGCATATATGTTACCGTGTGTCGTTGGTAGGAATGAGCCACCTCTTAATAGAAAATGGTCTATATCTAGGGAGCTTGGGGCTTATCATAAAGTTTTCTTAAAATGCCGATTAATAAGCAGTCTATCAATCAATATAGTTATAGATTGGATATGAACTTATAGCACAGCTGCTATCTGCTATAAGTTCCAAGGCTTTCCCTTTATAAGCTGCTAAAAACTATATAAATAATATATATATTCCTAGGTAGACGTCGTAGAAGAAGGCGTGGATAATAATATCTAACGTAACTGTGTGGCGGCAATACGTTTTTGTTTTTCAATTAGATTTTTTCCACATGTTGATTTCATATCTGGAACATATTGTCACCACAGATCGCCGCCACCTTGATTTCCAGTTCGGTCAGTTGCTAATGAATTCCGACGAGTTCCAAGGCAGGTGACTGAAGAGAATCTATAATATCAGATGATTTGTTGTTTATAATTGCTTAGATGATTATAGTCTGACATAACTGAGGACCATTCGGTTCATCAAATACCATTTTATGTAACGTTTCTTTCCTTAAATAATCATAGGGAAATAAAGATGGATATGAGGCTTCAAACAGCAAACAGTACATCTATGATGATCAGATGCAAGTTTACAACATGACTTTATATAAGCAACATTATCAGCTACTGTGAATGAATTGACATCAATATATTTTGATGCTTCATATTTATGATAGAATTGTTAACACACTCACTTTAACTGGCATAATTCATATATATCTGTGATCAATTTATGAATTAATAAATAATTGTTTTAAAAAATGTATTTATTATGTAAGCCTTGTCAAGGATTGAACCCATGAATTTTTGCATTACAGTCGAGGGCTTAAGTCTCCACCATGTATTTCGGTTAAGTTATCCGGACGGTCAAATTAAGCTTTGCTTTTCTAACTACGAGGTTAATTGAATTTATTTTTAAGTATGTACCTATGCTCCCCAATCGCGCCTAATAAGGGTTGTTGTCTAATAGGATTTGCGGGACGGTAAGCTTATGTCTTCGTCTCCTCGACTACCCGATCATTATTTCTTGAAGAAAAACATCTTTTTGTTCTCTTTTTTGCAAAACAGACGGTCGCGTTTTCCTCGGGGAGGCAATTAATTAACCTCTCATTATTTTTATCGATTGCAAGAAAAAAACTTTTTTTTCTTCTTTCATGCTTACTCCCTACCTGGAGCATGTAATAAGCACAAATATCTAACATTAAGTATTGCTTTCATGATTTGCCGGTGGGCATATACTAATTGTTAAAGCGCTTGCTTACCAAACCGAAAGTCGTAGGCATAAGCCCCGACGAACATTTTTATTATTTTCATTCGATTTCTATGCTCTCTAAATGGTTGGAGTGAATTTGATCTCTCACCCGTTAAATTCCAGTCATAGCCTATTATTCAAAATTGGTGTCTTCATGGGACGACTTTCGTCTGAACCACCCATTCATAGTGAATTCGTGTAATAATAAAGATGATGCGTGAATATCAAGCTGTATTCTATGAAGTTGGCGGATCAACACTTTACTTCCATCCCTTAGCCATATGTAGAATGGTAAGCGTCGTAGAATCCACAGGTGAAACTTTAAAATCACTGTCACCATCTGTCGGTATTCTCCTGTATGTGTTTATATAAAAAAATATAATATATTTACTTGAAACCTGACATTCTGAGGGACGTCGAGTTGAGAGAGCAAATACACAGTTAGCCAAGATATAACAATATACCTGGCTTGGACATTGTCTGCTTTTTTCTTGCCCGGTATCTCACAGTCTGGTAATCCGTGAAACATGCAAAAATAACTTGATCTTTATTTTCCCAAAACGCCACACGAGTATGTTCCGCCACAATCTGAAAATGCGTAACCCTAATAAGTATTTATTTATTTATTTATATACAGAATCGAAATTCCATTTTTTTTACAAATATTTAGAAACATAGAGTATACATAAATATACAATAAATAGTATTAATTACGTTATTGATTTATAATATTTACTGATTATATTCACGATAGCCTTATCGGCACATTGTTCGAGAAGTTTATCTGTCAATACACACTCAATTTAAAGTGAAATTCTTCAACAATCTGATAAGCCTCAAGTGTAAGTGGTAGGGAGGCACTTGTGATTGCTAATTTAACAAAATTTGGGAATCTCCCGCGATAATCTTAATTTTTAGCAGTGAAAACGTCAATACTATAATGTAAATGAAAAATAATTAAGCGCATATGTTTTTTTATCTTTTAGGAAACTAATGTTTTGGTGATAATAGATACGCATAAAATATTTTTCAGTTTCCTAGAAGATAACACAAGTAATTCCGTGGCTGAAAACAAATAATAAGCAACCTGAACAGCGGAGTTAGTTGGTCAGCATCAGAGCTCAAAAATAATAAACTGCTATTATAAATGTATTCTTAAGGTGGATGCATTTAACAATTATATACGTGTTTGTGTTGCATGCTTTACTAGTTGCTTAGTGAGTAGCCACGACGCAACCAGCTCAACTGAGATTGAAGACTTCTTCTTCGTAGTATCAATCCGGTAGATTGGTTTGCAGCAACAAAATCTTGCATCTCAATCTCCACTCTTCTCTATATTCTGCAACTATCTTTAGCCCAGCATAAGAGCTGCAACTCATGTCCTCGAACACTTGCTCCAAATACTCCTGCCTAGGGCGCCTTCAGAAGTTTCTCCCCTCAACCATCCATTCCACAATATCGTGAAGACCATCATTGCACATGAAGTGACCAATAACCTCTCTGAGATGGTTTTTACAAGGTGCCTTCTGATCTTCTTTGATTATCGCGAGAACCTCATTGTTTGTGACGTGGTCTCTCCAGGAAACTCCAATTATTCTTCTGTAAGGCCACATTTCAAAGGCCTCTAGTTATTTGTTATCACCTTCAGATAAGCACCATGTCTCACAGCCGTACATCAAGATGCTCCATACAAATGTATTGACAAGTTGCTTGTGGAGCATTGAATTAATATTTTTTTAAGTAAAATTTTTATAAGACTATATCAATACATAAATTAAAGTCGACGGCTCTTTGAAATGATGAAAGCCGTGTCTTTTTAAATAAGTAATATATATTTTTTCTAAAAAATACATTATAGTGTGTCAAATAAGTGGAACTTTGTATTTGTTCTTCACTTGCCCTTTTCTTCACAAATATATCTGTCAATATATGGAGTCTTAAGCCCCCGCCTGGTTATTGCCTCATTTTATTGGGAGCCGAGAGACGATATTGCCAATAAAGTCTCATAGCCTTTATTGACTTGAATATATCGGCAAGACGAGTAAACGTTACAATATGTATGTAGTAAACTTATATACGGGTCAATGATTCACCGACGTTCAACTGGTAATTCTGAATAGAACTGAAAAACGCGTTCGTTTTTTTATAACATTGTCTACGCTTCATTTGGAGCTTCAAAATTAATTAAATATTTGGGATCAGATCTGATAAATAAGTAACCAATCCTCCAATATACGAGATGTTCCTTCTGTCAGTTCAGTGAAGTTACATTCTTTGCTGTCGTGAACACTGTTCTTCTGAACATTATCTATATCGATCTTGCATGAACCTACCAATTACAATTACGCTTGTGGAACTTTTTTTTAACCTACGTAAGTCTACGTAACTAATATATTGGCTGTATTTCGTTCTTTTATAGAGCAGTTTAACTCAATTAATTCTTATCAACACATATTTTACATTTCATCCCTCAAATTATTTATAATACACACATGTAATCTCAAGATGCACATAACCACATCACAACATATCTCTTCCTAACGCTCGTGTCTTACCAAGCCAGCAAAAAAAAATCGTAACGTGAATATTTTTTCTTTACTTTATAATTGCATTTCTCAATCTCAACTTGGAGAGAAAAAAATCAAGCGCTTGCGTACAATCCTAGACGTCGCGGTTTCGACCCTTATGAATATACAAATTATTTTAATCAATTTATTAACACAAAAGTTACCCTCAGTAATACTCACCTGTAAAACTCCGTCGTAGCAATCAAAATCGATAATATGTCAAACTCGTTCTGTAAACACAGCTCCTTCATAGTGAGTCCCTGTAAAAATGGACGATGAATACCGGGCTGTGGTCCAAGCGTTTGCGGATCAAGATTCCACAAACAGTGCTTAGCCATTTCATAAAATTTCATGTGTCTGTAACGCACAAGTAAACTTCTCATTCATCATATGTTTGCATTTTCCTTTATATTTTTTAATAAAGATCTTTTCGACCCCATTTTTGATGAAAATTTATTGAGAAACTGTTATTTATTATTATGTTGAAATCATAATTTATGTCAAATAAACAAATAAGGAATTTATTGATATCTTTGAAGATTGATAGAGATACAAATCAATATATCTTTGAAGATTGATGAGTCATAGTAATTGACACTAAATTATCTACTTGATAATCAAAATCTTACCAAAGAAGCGTGCTTTGCTATATCAACGGGGTATTTTAAGGTGATCTTATACGAGGGGTCAGAAGGTTAGTTTTTCATTTAAATTTCAATCTTGTTACGGTACATATAACAAGGAGTTGATCCATATTTAAAGACTTAAATATTTATAACATTTATTTAATAATTACCTGTTATTAATTTATGTTCACGAATGTGAAATATGTTTACATATGAGAACAGGTGGCTTACTAATTTTAACACTAGTCTCTTATATTACATCATCATTTCATTTCCACTCCTTGCTGGAGCGATTGGTCTTTACAAATTATCCCTTTAAAATTGTCATCCTCTTATAGTCCTTGTCTCATTTCATGTCATCACAGCATCCAAGAGCCTCGCCGAGGAATTCCATAGTTTTTGACTGCTTTACAGAATGGGGAGAGCTCTAAGGCATGGGATATATCCCAGTCAGGCTCACTTTCATCTCACAGAGTAAAAACATACAAATCTAACTATGTGCAGGCGCTTATTATCAAAACATATTACTTGTAATGCGATACTAGGTTTCGAAGCAGTATCTTCTTCGTAGTATCAATCCGGTGGATTGGTTAGCAGCAACAGAATCTTGCATCTCGATCTCCATTCCTCTCGGTCCTCCGCAACCCTTTTCAGCTCAGCATAAGCGCTACAATTCATGTCCTCGAATACTTGCTGCAAATACTTCCGTCTAGGGCGCCCTTTACAGTTTTTACCCTCAACCATCCCCTCCACAATATCGTGAAGAAGACCATCGTGGCGCATGATGTGACCAATCCATCGGGCTCGCCTCTCTGAGATGGTTCTTATTAGTTGCCTATCTTCCTTGATTATTCTGAGAACCTCATTGTTCGTGAAGCAGTATATACTCGTAATAGTTGTGATTGAAGTGAAAATGAAATTGATTATATTGTCGAGTGGAAGTGTATGGGATGCTGTTTTCATTGAAAGCAGTCTGAATCTAATTTGAAAACATATGATACAGGGTCTGTATATTCATAAACGTCATATTAAGAAAGTACATAGAAATCATCGTACTTGGTTAACTTAACAGCACTTATGAAAAAATATAATACTAACTAAGACGAAAGAAAATGCCACCACTTTTAATCATAAGCGTCATAATAATAAATGGCATTAAAAAAATGTGTAACATCAAACTGTCTAAAAATTAAATGACATTAATTGATGAGATTCTGAGTATATCGTTGCGATTTGCACGTCAATGAAATCTAACATAATAATACCAAATACTATGACATATCCTGTAAGATAATTCAAAGAACACGATAATATGACATTAAATCAACTGCTCAGCAATCACGCGGCTGATAATGAATTATTACGTACCGTTTGTGTTTCCTTTGATGTTAAATTATTCTAAAAAAATGCCACCACGTCGCCATTTTTTATCTATGTCTAAACTCTAGGAATTTGGACTATTGACGGAGTTCATCTATGAACTGTCAAATTTCCTTTTTCGTGTATCAATGTTCAGACTAGAATTAATTGTATAAACACGACAAAAAATCTTATTTGCGATACTGATTTTAAGTGGAAATATTATCAAAATTGACATAATTTTAACTAATACTGGATAAATTCTTCGCTTTTGGAGGTGAATCGTGTGATATGAATGATTATACTTTCGATATATTAACAACCTGAGAAAAAAAATCACTAGACTTGTTGCGCGACCCCGCAGCAGTAGTTGAAATATCGGAGAAAAAAACAATTCACTGCACGTGCTTTAATTCAAAAACTTTTAATTTGTTAAAACGTTCGAAAAGTTTTTATAAAAATACAGATATAGAAAAAGTTATCATTTGATTGTATAATGATTGTGGCATAAGTCAAATAATTTTATTTTAATATTTAATTGACTTTGAATTCAATTTGATAAAGAACGAATCATCAATAAATTACACGAACGTAAAGCAATACAGTGAAAAGAGTATCATTTTTGAAATGAAGAAGAAAGCAATATACGAATACATACAGTGATATTATCCACAGAAAGATGCATAAGACTATATTAAATATCCGAACCAATAATCTACACTAACTATTAGGTTATAAAAATACCTACTGGCTTTAAATTTTCACGTACAAAGGTCAACGTTATTTATGACACTATAACGTTTGTTTTTTACTTACATTTAAGTTTCTTATTTTTGGTTGTTTGAAATGCATATACTATTTTGATTTTTTAACGACGGATGGTTATTTTGGCTTGCGTTGTTTGATATGAAATAAACAATGATTAAGTCGCTTTTTGGCTGTATAATGAGTCCCTGAATGGAAGACGGTGGAATAGTTGTTAGTTTCACAGCTGAGATGACCCTATAGACAAACATTGAGCCCCCTCCCCACCTTCCCTGGGTCTATCAGAGGTGTTTGTGTGTGCATGTGTGGGGGTGGGAGTCTAACAGTGAGCGAATTTAACTGGATTTACTTAGTAGAAATAAGGTTTCGCATCGCACGTCGACAATATAATGGATACCAGGGAAATTTACGATCTAATGGAAAATATAATGAAAACCTTTTTTTTAAACATAAAAAACAATATTTGTAGACAATTATAGTACGTTTCAGTATTCATCGTATATACATATCAATTATAACTGTATGCCTGGCAGTTCTGGATTTACGCAACAATTTCATGCGTGATTCCTGTCGAACGTCACGCTGCACGTCCAGTCACTCTGGCTGAACGTCATAGTGCACTGGTCTCAACCGGTTGCGCTCTCCGAAAATCCACCTAGGAACATGACTCAACTTGAATAGAAAGTAGCTATATTATTCGAGGCCTATTATGAGTGTTTTTTTTTATCACATGTTTTAAGGTTTTTTTGATTTGGTCCTACGGAACGTATGTATTGATAAGATTATGCTACCTAAAACTTGGAGTGTTTTCAGTATTATCTTGACTTGGAACTATGATGACACCTCAAAAAATCCCCCTCGAAATAGAAAAGTGTCCTTAATAATAAAAACAGACTAATTCTAATAATAATACAGCTTTAAAAATCGAAGCCATGGTCATGCTCTGAAGCACGAGGTTTTTTTTTTTCCTACTGATTCCTTACCAATTCAAACTACTTATAATATTCTGCGCCAGAAAGTTTCTTCTCATCATATGAAATAGCTAAAATAAACAGGCCATGGGTATTTAAAAAAATACAATTTTTATTTGAAATTCAAAACCTCTGGTTATAATGCATCACACTACCACTACATCTCTAAGCTACCTAACACTCGCGTCCGAATTTACACCCACAGGTGGTGTGTGGCCTGTGTGCGTCACGACCACACCAGCAATAATGTGATTGTGTCAGTGGGGCAACCTTAGGGGAGGACAAACAAACATACATATTGTACACATATGTGCAAATAAATGTACATAATACTTAATACGTCGATCATTGACTCGTTCGATTTTCTGCAGTTGTTTTGGTTGTTGCAGTTGCTTTCAATTTAATTTATTATTGAGTTAATAGTTTTAATGAGGACAGATTAGTCATCTCTTCTGATTAAAACTGTTGATTATTTCCCAAACACAAAAGTCTATTTTAAAATATTTGATTCTGTTGAAATAATTTATCAAAATTATGGTGGCCGTATGCTCCGTTCAATCCATTAATCTACTAATCGCTTCATGAAGCTCTCTCACTTTTTGGGAATTAAAAAACTACTATATTCACATAAATAAGCAAATACAAAAAAAATAAACTTGCCCATTGTTTCTTAATCTATTTGAAACAAACAAACCTTTCCTTGAAAATCCACATTCCGACAGGTTACAATATTCTGTCCTAAAAGTACACATGTTAATTAGTTTATTTATTCAACGGTAAGGTTTTGGTTTATTTACTATTATATTTAATAGTAAATGTTTATATAAATACCAGAGGTGAATAAATGCTTCATAACTGAATGGCTTCGCTGAGTGCCAATAGTCGTCCATGGTCCAAGGCGAAGATCAAGGGCCTCACAGGCTTAAATGAGCTTTAAAGCTTCTAAGCGTTCTCAAGAGAACAGTACTACTGACCGTGATTTTCAAATCACCAGACAAATAAGTCACTACGATAGATAGGGGTAAGCATTGTAGTGCTGAAAATTCAAACGTGTCCAGTTAATGAAGTGATTATTCTTCCCCACAGTTTCCTATAGCATACTCGCATACGTATAGAGAAGTGACTTCAAACTAAGATGTATATCTTATAGTATAAGCGAGTTTGTCATAGGCATTGGTTGGTGGTGTCTATATACACAAATTTTAAATAAATATGATGTAAAGAGGTTCTATAACTATTCTAATAATTAGTCTTAATTATTTCACTGTTAAATAGTCTACAGCATGAATATCAACCCCTCGATTTTCCACTTTCTGCATCCAGTTTAATGATTGTTTTTTTCTGATACCATCAGTCCACCCTGAAATAGATCAGTCAATACTCGGTTTGGCCTTATAAAGCGACAAATATTTTTCCAACATTTAAAGTAGTGCTCGATTCTCATGCAAACAGTCCACCGTTCAGCTTAAAGATGAGCTTAGTATTCGTAAATTTGAATAACGAAAATAAAAAAGGGCATTTTACTATTCTTCTAGAATTGATATCTTTGAGGCTTTGAACTCGCGAAAGTCGTGCGTCATAATCACTCTACCATACTTATCTGTCGGAAAACATCAATTGGTAATGTAGCAGGTGACGAATTTAAACATTAATTTAAATTATTATTTTAATTGCTTGTATAAATCATCGCCGTTTTTAATGTATTAATTTACTGTTAAGCACCTGGTGCTGTCCTCGGTGGTTAAAAGCAATTACTTCTCTCTATAAGCTTCGGGAATCAAATTCTGGGCAGCTGAATGGGTACGATTGAATGAAAAGCGTACTTCCTTATAACGTAAACATGTTTCAGTTCGACTTCCGATGGAGCTCATAAATATCATTCGATTCTAAAAATTATTTAAATAAGAGAATAAATACCGAGTGGTTCAATCCTAAAAGTGTTTATTTTTACGTATTATTTTACAGAAATATATTAATTTTAGCCTTATTTTTACAGGAATCATGATTACTCAATGGACTATTAGTAGTAAACCTCAGTAAGAGTGCTCATTGGCAGTAGACTATCGGCATTCGAGAACAAATAGCTTTTTTGGATGGAATCGATTGGATATATTTTTTTACAGACATACTTGATTTTATCTGATGTGTTAAGCAAAAAAAGCAGTCAGTTTTTTCTGCTTCGCACCTCTCTTTTGATGGACAAACGTGTCGTCCACAAAGCTATCGATCTATCTGTCGCGGCTAAGTATAATTAAATCGTTTTCTGGTAAATTTACATACCAGTATGTACAAGCGACGTGTTAACGCACTTTGATACGCTCAATTCGATCAATATGGAAATCGGGTGGATTGATTAAGAAATTCATTAAAGCTTTACCTATATAGGTCACTATGTTTTAGGTAACTTTATTTTTATTAGATAAATAACAAAACGTCTTTTTGTATTAGCCAAGAGACGGGAAAATGATCTCGAGCATATAATTCTCTAATATGTGAAGCTGACGATCTTGCTATCAGCTTCACATGCAAGACAGCTCTCATTCGTTTCTACTCTATTTAACTCTCGCTCTTTACGGTAAAGTAAATTATTTCATTAACTCAAGTATATATTAAACAAAGTGTTGTCTTTATATGACTGACAAAAAACTAAATTTGACAGTTGCTAATATTTGAAGGCTGTAAAAACTAACAATACTTTAACGAAATATTAATTTATTAGTGTCTCAAACAGCCAATATATCATTATAGCATGCTAAGTTTACGGCTAGTTTGCCAATGCTAAAAAAAATCTTTTGGTCGAAAAAATATCTTCGTATGATTTTTAATTGTACTCCTACTCTTATATTTAAATTACATATTTAATTAATACAGATTTCATTTGACCAATAATATAACAATATTTTGTAGCTTATTATGTTGCGCAAGCTAGACTTATTGCTAGTCATAAAACACAATACAAATACTATCTGAGTCATTTTTTCTCAATTTATCAAGTGAAAAATAATAACTTTAAGCGTGGAAAAAAAATATGTATTTTTAAAAGTAAACAAAACATTTAGAGTATTTAGAAATTGATTATCATAATTTTAACATAAAACCCGTTGTTTGATCAAAATTGTATGCTGGTGTTACCCTGCGTGTATTTTAATTGAAAAAATACTATAAAGTAGATGCATTTTATACGCATGCGCACTTTTACTACATCAGTCGTAGCATCGTAGCACTGTAGATAGCTCTACGCCGGTCTCGCCAAATTAAACCTCGTCCTTCTACGACAGTTTCCACTAAGAGGTCCCCAGTGCACGTTGGGAATCCGCCACGACAGATATTTTACAGACTTACAAAACACTGAAAATGTTTTTCACAAAATATTTTTTATTGTAATAAATAATCACTTAAATACAATACGTATTATTTAAGTTTAATCAATAATGTTGCAAAAATATTTTTTTTAATTAAATACATACGTAAGGTTTATTTAATATTTAAATTACGTGTTGATCAATGAGTGTTGATACATTGAGTAGCCAAAAAAAATACATTGCCATATTAAGTAAATAAAATAAAATTTTAAACTAATACATCATATCCATTGCAGGTGGAATTAAAGGTGAGTATTTTATGATAGTTTATCATTATTTTGATTGTGTTTGTTTATTTTATTGAATATGCTTTTAAGCAAAATGACTGTATACTTATAAACAGTCAAAATGAAATTATTTTTTACCAATAATTACTTTTGTTGTTCAAATATCTATCTCTGACATACCAACTCCAAAAATGGATCATATGATCAGCACCAATCACAAGGAACGCTCGAATGTTTGCCAAGATCAAAGTGCCTTGATATTTCGCCATAATGGAAAGAACATTATTTTTATGAAAAACAATTTCAATTTATGTTCACTTACAGCAACCTTTTTCTGATTGGAGCACATAGAGTACTCTTGTAGATGCATAGTGATTGAAGCTAGCTGGATAAATAATCCACGTAGTATTTAAATAAGATAAAGGCTTAAAATTTCACAGGCTGGAAGTCAGTATATAGCACTCATAATGCAGAAATGGCGTAGTAATATTAGGTTTATACTGTAGATGAGGTATGCTTTGGTAATGTTATGTTGGGTTTGATTTATTTCAATTACACTTCGATTACGTTGGAAGCATTAGAACACATTACACCATCAGTTAAAAATCCAAAAATAGACAAGCATATTTGATAACGTTAAGGATATCAATTGAAAATACTTGGTGAAACTGCAAAATTATAATAAAATATATAGTTGATTTGTTATTTTTTAAATTAAAATTAATATAAAAATACATATGCCTTTTCGAAGCAATATTTAACTTTTTTCAAAAAACATATGTGAGTCAATGATTTTTAAATTTTGGCAGGGATAAATATATTTATTTTTAAGCTTAGATAATTATTGAATCTCCGAAAGGTGTGTTTTCATTATTAGATGCTAATTAAAAAGTATGGTAAAAATAAAGTATGCAACAAATATTTAGATTAGTGTATGGTGTAGATTTTTCCAGTCAGTTACTCCAAGACTATCAATATTTCATTAAACCATTTAAAATACTTCATATTTTATGAAGAAATTATTATTTTTGTACGCAGAAAGTTTGGGTGATTTTTTCTAAGACTCATTTTCGACTCTCGATGAACTTAAAAATGTTGTAAAGCTGTAAAACTTCTTTACTAGACTGTTTCAAAGGATTAAATCTGAAAGATTGTTTTCTCGCGGTTGTTATGTAATCCATATTAGAAACAGATAGTTTTTTTTTATTTTTAAAAACATTGTTTTTAGGAAGTTTAAATTAACCACCGGCCTCCCAAAAAAATAAAGATTATTTTCAGATTATATATAACAATCTGTGACCTACCTGATATATAGAATCACCAATGGAATTTAGTGACTATACTCGTATACTTTCAGCATAGGGAGGTTTTCACAGGTGTGCCAAATCCATGCTACCTATTTTTCATGATCTTACTCATCCCAAAGGGTCTTCGAATAATGTTTTTGATATTTGAGCTATTGAATGGAAACCTGTTTAAAAAAACAGCAACTCTTTTTTTGTCAGTATTTAATTCAATTAATAGGTATTAATTATTTATCAAATGGTCAGTAATATATACCTAAAAAGGTAAGTAAAAAATAATAATTTAGAAGTAGAAAATATCAATCGGCAGTATAAAAATAATAAATTGGCAGAAAATTAGATTTTTATTTTATGGGTTAATTATTCATTTATCTAACATTATTTTTTACCTATATTCAATTACTCCCATTTTAATTTTATAAGTGACCATATTCATACTGATATAGTTGATACTGCCAATTGATTTTATTTACTTCCAATTGACTTAACTTACTCCCAAAACCTTGAATTAGTTACTGATCAAAGAAATAAAGGCCTAAAAAAGTACCATAGGAATTGATTGGTAACTTAAGTCACTGGTGTTAAACCTCTACTAGTCATACGCTTCGAATTGAATGCAAATATGATAGAAAAAAATATTTTTTTTGGTAAAATAGTTTGAAATTATATACAGGTACATTTTAGTCATATTATTCGATCGAATAAAAGTTATTTTTAAAAATCCTATTACGTCACTCGTACCTCTTAATCTTGTCCGTTATACGGCTTCAACTTTAGGCCGGTCATCCATAACCTACTTCGTTAAATACTTCAAATTAAAATGCCGCGTAAGTACGCGTTACTCAGGTTATCCAACACTCTTCACCTGTATAAGAACGTCGATCTGTTATTTTAAGTAAACACATACGGAAGAATACCGCCAGACTGGCGTAGTGGTAATGTACTAGTGTAATAGGAAAATCATATCCGTAAAACTCGTGACACTATCAATTGCTAAAATGACTAAATGTGGCTCTATGTGACTTGCTTAAACTTCAGCCTTTCTTCATTAGACTAAATAAAGAATTCAAAAATCTAAACTTAAGAATAATATTATCCCATTAACCCTGATTTATTGTGTCATTAGAAGATAATTTTGAAAATCACAATAATACATACTTCCAAAGATACTGAATTTTAAGATAATAATTATACTAGGTCACGTGTTGTATGCTTTTTGTTTGTTTTTAAGTGTCTTACGCACATACTCGTATGTTTGATTTAATTTAGTAGTCAGCAAGTTAGCGCAAAAAAGACACTGAAAATTTAGACGGAAAAAATATATTACTTGCCTTTTTACGTACAGTTATTATACGAGTATACGATTGTCTTAAACTGAATTTGTGAAATCTTATATTTGATGAAATTTTACCTAATTTACACATACATATGTAATTAAACAAATACAGCGTAATATATACATAATATGCTGGTAATATCCAATTCTGTGATTAAAAAAAAAAATATGACACTCTTTTAGGAAGTTTCTTCGGCACTTATATTAAGCATGGTGGACAAGTTGCACGAATATGAAGGCTGGACCGGGCGCGCGCACGTGTGGCGCGAGGCAGCACGCACGCGCTGGGCCGCGCTGCACGCGCCGCGCTCGCCGGGCGCGCTGAGGGACGCGCTACTAGCACGCCTCAGGCATCCCAAGCCCCCGCACGACCAGACAGAGACTGATGGAGACTATACGCACATCTACAGGTATACTGGAGTTCCTAATTTTTCTTAGACGTCAATGCTAATGATTGTAATCACTGGATTACAGCATCTGGATCATTTTCACCTTTCAGCAGAACGCATTAAAGAATTAAACTTGTAACTCGGTCCATTCGTCTGCTAAGAGATATTCGAATGCAGCAGTTCACCTTTAATGTGACTTCACAAAAATCAAAAACATCTTCATATCATTGCTTTGCCTTATATGACCACAGAACTGAAGATCGCATCGAGGATGTATTATTAACCCTTTCATTACGGCTCGGTGGAATACAAATTATACTGTCAATTATAAACCTAGTATTTGAAGCATAAATGTACTTATCTGCTCTTTTTTCATATATCACATTGGTTCTTGTATCCTTTAGCTATCAGATGATGCATAAAAAACTATTCTATAAAAGTAGCAAAACGATATATCACGGCAACCGATGTCAACGGTAGGAGACACACGGCACGGATTACACGGCACATATCGGGTACTGATGCGAACAGGTTAACTAAATATTCAATCTGCGATATTGAACTGTTGTAGAGTAACATATTTAACAGGCGAAAAATTCCGTTACATTATATACCAACGAATATACACTTTGCTATTGGTTGTACTCCATATTTGCATACCGTGCTTAAATACCAACCTATGATATTTTATCATGTTGGTATGATTCCAATTAGACTGACCATCCAACTGACTTATTTCGGGTATTATTACTATTCTCTACTAAAATCCTGGAGGAATGATGCAACACTAAAGCATGCATTTCTTCTACTTCGCCACTGTATCAGTAAGTTTACGATATTGGTATGCCTGAAAGTTTAAGACTTAAATTTTTTGTTCCCGATCGCTACACTCGTGTTATAAATAACCTTTTTTGCTATTCATTTTGCTTCGAAAAAGTATTGTAAACTATTCAACATTAGAGTAAAAAATCACAAGAATGGACCCATTCGCCGGCGGTCATAGCTCAATGGTAAAGCGTTTGCTTTGCAAGCCAAAGGTCGTGGGTTCGATCCCGACGGAGATTTAAAAAAATGGATTTTTAATCGATTTCTGAGCTCTAAAATACCCCGTTTGGTGTGAATTTGATCCATCACCCGTAAAATGTCAGTCATAGCCTATCAATTAAAATTGGTGGTAGACGAAAGTCGTCCCGTGAAGACCACCCATTCATAGTTGATTCCTGTAATAATAAAGGATGATGCGTGAATCTCAGGCTGTAGTCCATGACGTTGGCGGATCAACACTCCACATGCAGCGCTTAGCCATATACACCATGGTCAGCGTCATAGAATTCCACAGATGAGACTTCAACAAATTACTATCACCATCTGTCGGTATTCTTCTGTATGTGTTTACATAAAAAAAAATAGTAAGTTTTCTTAATTTATCGAAGAAATTAATTCTGTGTTGAACTGTAGACGAAATTTGTCAAAGACTCGCTTAAAAGATCTCTGCATTTTTTTAAAGTATCATTATGTTGTTTGTAGTAAACTTTTATACATTTTAAAATATATGTTAATTTTAGAAAGAAGACTCGCCGGGAGTTGGTCCGGATTTCTGCAGCAGTGATGGGTATAGAGTTCTCGTATGCTGGCGAGACTGCCTTCGTGTCCCCCACGCTGCTGAAGATCGGCGTCGCCCACAGCCACATGACGCTTGTGTGGGCACTCTCTCCTCTTGTGGGGTTCTTCCTCACCCCGGTACTTGGATCACTAAGTGACCGCTGCAGACTGCCATTCGGAAGACGCCGGCCTTTTATCATCCTGCTGTCTGTGGGAGTCCTCTTAGGTATAACCAATATTCAGCCAATACAATAATGATATACCAAGATCCTTTAGACTTTAGATAGAGGCTGTCATAAAGTCTACAGAGGTGTCGAATATCACTCTGGACCAGTACAATACAAACATTGCGAATAATCTGATTCTTAGATCAACGTAATAAAAGTTCAGCAATAAAAGTAAAAATATCGATTTACCTCTATTTTTCATACTGGCTACTAGTTAGAGCATATGGTCACCACAAAAACAACACATGGGATCACTACCGTCAAGTTTTTTACTAGGGCTTAACACACTCATATTCAGTCAGCTTTGATGTATGTCTTTCTAAGAAAACCATTTCCCGGACAAGAATGTGGTCTGATGCATTGGAAGATGACATATCATCCTGATTTAAAGGTTTCATAGCCTGCTGTAGTGAGGAAAAAATCTATTAAGTTTTCTAGAAAGCCGTGTGTCTATATCGACGGTTAGATTGTCTTCAAGGCGATGCCTTTGCGCCGGCTATCAATAAATATACCCATACATACTCCCAAGAAGTAAGCTTGCAAATTTAATACAACAATAAAATATATTTTCATTTTTGAACATTTAACTAGGATTGCTGCTCGTACCAAATGGTGAAGACATCGGCTATGCCCTCGGTGACTACTACCCTTATGCAGAGCTGAACAGCTCTCAAGTTCTCCTGCCGATCCTGCCTCATAGGACTTCAGCCAATAGGGAGAGCTTGCTGCAGGCGACCAACTCCACTGCAGCTGTTGAGCAAGACCTGTCTGGGGGGATCACCCCGCACCCTTGGGGAGTATTCTTCACGATCCTCGGAACAGTCCTCCTAGACTTCGATGCGGATGCATGCCAAAGTCCTGCAAGAGCGTACTTGCTAGATGTTACACTGCCTGGTAATTATTTTTAATTTTTACTTACGTAAAAGACAACAAATAATGATGTCTGTCTGTCTACTTGCTGTATGTCATAATATTCCGCCCAGATGGTGGACTGGCGATTAGAGAGATACGCTTATGATATGTGTGTTGAAGCAAAAGTAAGTACTTATGCTTCTTAATGGCTTAACAAAAACATTGTGTTTCAGAGGACCATGCGAGAGGATTAAGCACATTTACTATCATGGCTGGACTTGGAGGGTTTTTCGGATACGCTCTCGGTGGAATAAATTGGGACGTTACAGCTTTAGGTAATTTGAATTTATCCTAATATCACATATTCGTCAAAACACCATATTATTCAACTATCTATAGTAAATATGTCTTGTGTTTAAGGGTAATATAAAGAACGTTTGTTTTTAGAGACATGTATACCTGGCCTCAGAGTCAAATAAAACAAGACCTGCTTTTATTACGAGCTTTTCAAATATAACAATTAAGACGATGATTTTCAGGTATATTTTTCGGCGGCCACGTTCGCGCAGTGTTCTCGCTCATCACGATAATATTCATTATTTGCGTTGCGTACACCATCACCAGCTTCAATGAGATCCCGCTGGGCATCCTCGAGGACGAGGTGCGCATCCAGGAGATCATCATGATGTCCACTGATCACAAGGAGAGCCTGCTGATGGACGGCACAGTGGAGAAGACCTACGGAGCTATCGAAAAGAACGAAGATGCATCACCACAAACTAGCGTAAGAATCCTTTATAATCGTACTGTTAGTCTTCTGAACTAATCGTCAATGGAGAAGATGTAGCGTCGAGATTCGTCAGCGGTTCGTGGGGCTTTTTGAGAAAAAAAAGAAAAAGTTGATATGAAAGCAATTTTAGTATATTTTGGTTTGACGAGTGTAGCGTGTCCTACTGTGCCTTGTTGGCAGCCTGTGTAGCGTGTCCTACTGTGCCTTGTTGGCAGCCTGTGTTGGCGCGTATTCTCTTGATTGGTTTCATGTCCATATGGTCTTGCACAATTCCATAATCATTTTTACAAATTATTCGATTAAACAATAAAACATGAGTACCAGGGCATATTCCACAAAAATACGAAACTCAAATGCATATTTTTTCTCACTCTTTTATCTCCAATGCTTTCCAGCAGTTAATTGATTTTTATTTATTCTTAAATCAAATAGACAAACCCGTTCAAGAACCCTGAGATGCTTAGCGAAGTGTACGACGCAATACCAGGCGAGACCACCGCTCCTGTCAGATCACCATCACTGGAGAAGCAACCAGTCATCATCCCCAACGAGGGTCATACCGATGATATCTCTCTGCGACATTACCTCAAATCCATCGTGGTGATGCCGTTCTCGCTGCGGATCGTCTGCCTGACAAACCTCTTCTGCTGGATGGCTCACGTATGCTATTCGCTGTATTTCACGGACTTTGTTGGTGAAGCAGTCTTCGGCGGCAATCCAGCGGTAAGTAGACACAAACAAGCTGAACACCTGTAATACCCCATCAATGCTCATATAAACACAACGACTATACACGTTCTTTACGCACTGAATTGCCGAAATCTTCTTCTTGTGTTTTTCCGTGTACTTAAATAAAATATATTATTATACTATTTACTTAACTTTGAAATGTATCATCCTTTTGTAATGTATTATCTTTTGACAGTAAATTATCAATATAAAGGAGAAAACAATACATTAAAGATCATTGAACAGGTCTGGTAAATTTTGACAAACTAGCTTGGTGTAAATATAAATTTGTTTATAGTATAAACAACATTTCTTTAATATTTCAGGCTGCCGAAGGATCTCTTTCACGGAACTTGTATGAACAAGGAGTAAGATTTGGATGTTGGGGGATGTCCATGTACTCGCTCTCTTGTGCGTGCTACTCGCTCATTATTGAAAAACTCATCAAGAGATTTGGGTGAGATAATACATTTAAAGATTAGGTTAGCTATCCTACACGATCATTTTTGTCCAGGAATCAGAGGCGCAGGACTCAGATCAAGTTGTGACAACACCACCCTGACGTAGCACCCCAACGCATAACAACCAAGAGACAGCAATCGCGACCCAACTCTCGAGGCGCAATGGCCTTACGATCATCTGATTTGACAATCAAAGAATAAAAAATGGCCAAATAAAAGAAAAACTACAAACGACGGACTACGCATCGGTATATACTATATATTTGGTGACGAATATTTGTGGAGGGCTCGTGATAATTGTTTTCTTTTTGCTAAAGCAACTTTTCTGACATTATTTTAGAGTGCCTGCGAGGACCGTGTTTTTAGAAACCTGGTGGCTCTGAAATTTGACAATTCGGTATAAGTCAAGCAAAATAAATTAAATGTTATGTTGTTGTTTATGTATGTATGATGAAAAAAGGTATGTATGTTGTGGCTGTTCATAATTTTCATTGCTGAACCACTGGCATTGAAAATGAAAATCCTTGGCATTGGAACCTGCAGTGTCATCCTCTAAAGCCGCCTCTCATTTATTATTATATGGCTTCTGTTACATACAGCAAAGATAAAAATATTATAAGCTCAGTGCACTTGGGAATGGCATTATAAACTATAATTCAGAAGTCAACAAAGCTATTATTACAGCACTAGCGTTAATACAATAAAACATACTTAATAGTAGTTAGTGACATCTTCATATTATTTTAATTATGATTAAGTAATACTAGAACTGCATTACAAATTGAGGAAAACAGTAGGCTTTAGAGACGTTCAAGTTCGAGCAATGCCCAAAGGCGCCGATGAAGTTTTGGCACCGAAAAAAATAAAAGGAGGATGATTATATGTAAATAAAAACTGTATGAAGAGCTCTCTCTTCTCTCCGTCATAAATTTTAATAGTAAAAGTTTAATACAGTGAATTTCCTGACATTTCAGAGCTAAGAGAGTGTACGTGGGAGGACTGCTGACCTATAGCACTGGTATGATGCTCATGGCTCTCACCAAGCACGTCGTCGGTGTCATATTCTTCAGCTGGACAGCCGGGGTCATGTACTCCACACTGTTCACGATGCCATACCTTTTGGTGGCGCACTACCATTCTCAGGGAACTGTACGTACAAAGCATTCATCTTTTATTCCTAGCCGAATCAATCACAGTTACATGGCACGACTGATCTTGAACAAGTCTACTCCACTCTTCTCTGCAGCACGCCAAACTTAATAACTGTGGGCTTCAACCTATCTAAGCTTAGTCTATGAAACAATGAGATTTATAAAATGAGGTGTTCCAATGGTTTGGTTGATAGACTATTATACACATTTTACTGGTGTATTTTTTTACACAAAATGTCTAACCAGACAATACTTTCTACAGATATTTTATTCTTCTCCAAGTCATTTACAGATACCAGAGAAACCCTCTATATATTTTAAAGAGACCAGGTGATTATCCTACAACTCCTGCTTGTTTCCAGTTCGAGATGTCAACTGACGGTGAGGGCAAACTTGGAAGCCAGCTGCGTGGCTTGGGTACTGACGTGGCCATCGTCAGCAGCATGGTGTTCCTAGCGCAGTTCATCCTCTCCATGTGCATGGGCTCCATTGTCAGCTACTCCGGCACGACCACGGCTGTGGTCGCCGTTGCCAACTGTTTAGCATTCTTTGGCGCCATCTCAGCAACACAGATCATGTACCTTGATCTCTAAACAAATGCGCAAAACATAACTAAAATAATATTCTTAAGTTTATCATTAATAATGATCTTCATATCCAAATAAACTTACTAGTTGAAGAATATGGTCGTCAGAATTGTGGACATAAAGTGTTCAGCCGCCATGATCTTCACCTCGATCTACATCAGCTGGAGCTCTTAAAGAAAAGACTGCTGAAGTTTATACTCTCCTGCGATATTCGAATAACATTTCCCAGCCATGTTTATATTTATGTCTTAGTCGACTGTAGAATAAAAAGCTATTGCCTCAACTCCCTTTTCCTGTCATTCTTTACAGAGTCAAACTATCATACCCTCAATATTCCTAAGAACAATAAAACACTAAAATATAAACACAAAAACCAAAATAAAAAAAATATATATCAATAATAATATATTTTAAATACATCACTTCATTTATGATTTAAGCAAAATAATAATATGAAAATTAGTTTTTAAACGTGGCCGCAAAGAGATGCTAAAGATCTATCTCTTAATTGGAAAAAACCCTATATTATAAAAAGTTATAATTGCATTCAAATTTAGTGAACAAGGTAAAGGCCAAAAAAAAAAAAATTGTATGCTACCCATTTTTTTGCATAAAGATTTTATGTATGAATCAAATACAAGTATTACCTATTATATAGTCATAGAACACAGTAACTTTGTGGTTTGTCATATTTAAAGAGTAAAGTAATAAACTTTATAAAAAACCAGTCAACCAGTTTCGGTGGCATATTACAGGTCATCTGTCCACGATAGTGAGATGTCACCGAAACCGGTAGACGAACAAATAAAGTAAAGTTCAGTGATATTTTACAATATTTATTATTTTAATTATTACAATTACAGACGTTTATTAAAAAATCGTCAAGTTCAGTGATGGTAGAGCCTCACCTCACAGAGGTATAGGAAATACTAACAGAGCTTAAAGGCGATTAAAATATGTAAATTTTGGGTCAAATTATGTATTAGGTTTACAATTTATTATCATAAGCGCAACAACCCAGGTGGTTTTTGGCTTTGTACAAGATTTCCCTCAATAGGTATATATTTGTGACCCTATTGCAGTTCTCCCAGCTCTTTTATGTCATTCAAAATTATAAAATTATATTTCGTTGCTGGTACTTTACTGTAATACTCGTAAAATTAAGTTATTTATAGATTGTTTGCACAAAATAATATTTTAAACATGTATTTTATTAACATAGATGAGCATTACATAGTATATTATTAACATAGATGAGCATTACATAGTTTATTATTTTTTCCCCGCTTTATAATAAAACAATTAACTATACAGTAAATAATATATTATAAAGATATGCATAACTATTGTGGATGATAGTTACTGTGATTGTGTTTCACATACGCTTCTTCAGATCAGCTAAGTATTCATGTCTCCGTGTAAGTCATGGTTATGCCAAAGATAATAATTCTGATATTTATATTCTTGACAAATATATGCAAAGAAACTATTTTACAGACATATTATTTTATGTATTTTAAATAATTTTAGAATGTTATATATAAGTTAATATAAGAATTATAAAATATTACATGAAAATGAATGTCGAGTATTAAATTGGACCAATAAATAACTAAAAAAGTGTTAAAGGTTTCATGTTATATTTCAATATATTCCATGTTTATAAAATACATTATTATATGTACATTCCTTCAGTCTTTCATTATTCAATATATTACACAAAATAAATATGTTTCCCCCTTTTATTTTATTTTTTCGACTCTTCCTTCCATTTTCTCTTAAGCAGGGAGCACACTTTATGAGCTTTGGATTTTTAGGGCACTGTCTTCTGGTGTTTACCAATGCAAAAATAGCACGTGTTGTCGCCTAGGCAGTTTTTTTTTTGTGGCCATATCCAAGCATTTGATACACTGCATGATATTCAGCGAGTCGCAAACATGAACTTGTTGAAAATCTACATGGACTCTACGAAGCCTTATTGCTTCTTGCCAGAACTTTTAATCGAATTAATTGAGAATTAAAGCGTTTATCATGCCTGGTCGTCAGTTTTATGTCGTAAAGACACACCTGGCAGATTTTCCTAGTCCACGAGTGAAAGATTTTGTTGTTCGATTGTTCGGATGATATTGTCGACTTCGGTATCTTCAGATTACCCTTCATCATAATTTTCCAGCCAAAGCCGTCTGTCTCTGTTGAATTGGTTAGATGTGGTAGCTATAAAGCGCGACCAATTCAGGTGCGATTACTTTCAGAAGCACTTCAATATTATATTTCTGTACCTTCTGATGGAACGTTGCATTCAAGTCCGGCACTCCGGACACAACCTACTAGCAAGATGTCCACCAGCAAGCCCTTGTCTCCGCAATGGAAATTAAGTCAGGCTTTAGCTTTCTTCCCTAGGCTATTAATTTCTTCTTAATAATCTCTCAACAAACCAAACCTTAAGATCTCTTAGATCTCGGGCGGTAGGCGAAGATTTTGTGGGAGTAATATCAAGCCAATTGAAATCATACAAAAAGCCACTGCCCCAAATTGACCTTTCTTGTGAACGAATATCGTATACGTTTATGTGAGAATCTTATGTAAGATCCGAATGTAAGACCCTATATTTTTGTCGCCTTTATAATTTAAAAAAAAACCTCCCCTTATTATCGGGCTTTTGGAGCCAACGATAAATTCTTATAATTATCCTTGTTTTTGCTGTAGTAATTCATCAAATAGTCACATTGAAGGTCCACCTTAAAATTATTGTCGATTGCATATTTAAATGCTTCCTGCAAGTAAAAAAAAATATTTTTACCAAACTACATTATATTTAATGCAAATTTTATCCCTCAGAAGCATATGGCTACTGCAAAATTTCACCCGCGTCAACCCGAATATGCTACCCATACTTAATAATCTATTTATATTATAAATTTCTTTCATGATCACAAGTAATTGGAACTCATCTGTTTTCTCTTAGTGACTGCTCTAAATTATAGACTTTATGGTCACTAAAATTATCTGCACAAACTTCATGGGTAAACTTAAGTTTCACATATGTCCAGTAGTATACTGTTTTGGGAAAATATTGTGTATTTTTTATAGATGTTTCCAAAAAATAAAATTATATACTTGCCTGAGCTAGCACTTGTGCAACTCCCTTTCCTCTAAAAACGTCCGGGACTTCAGTATGGAAAAGAGTTAGTATATCTCCATTTTTCTCGTAGTCAATAAAAGCAAAATCTTAAAAAAAAAAATTAAATATAAAAAATGGTACATTTAGTGGAAACTCAGTAAATGTAAACATAAAAAATCTATGTGATTGTATAAATAAATGGATACAGATATTTTAGTATAAACTAACATGTTGATACCGAGTAATGGTTCACGACAGGGCTGTAGTCTATTGACATACGAAGATCAAAACGAGGCAATTTAAGGCATCATGCTATAGCAAAGAAAAAAATATATAAACATCCCAAAACTACATTACAATTAATATATCCAGCCAGGGTGTCCTGTCAGGTGCCAAGTTCAGTTCTGCATCTTAATGTTACGCCAAAAAAATATATAAATATCTTAATATCCAGACATTCAACAACGCACGAAAATTATTAAGCCATTGTAAAATAACCTAACATTTCTACTAACCACCATTAATTTCAGATAAGAACTGAGATTTTACTGGATCGTGAAACACGTTTATAGATTTGGCAGAAAATGCAGCTATTTGTTGTCTCGTCATCATTTTCGGTAAAACAGAGACGCTTCTTAACATTATTTAATAAATTTTAAGTCTATGTGCTGCTTTCGTTCAAGGCAAAAGCCCAGACTGTCAATGTCAAAATTTCATGGCCAATGACAATGTTGCTATACCTATGCATATCCTTCTTTTACTAATTAAACTTTCAAAAAAACGTATTTAATGTCAAAAAAACAAAAAATCCGGACTACTATTTACAAAAACCATACTCACTCATTGAAGTTTTTTTGTAAAACCATTGTTTTGCAATTTATTTTACTCGGTTGCAATAAACAAATACCTATCCATTTTAAATTGCATCTATTAGCCCTTTATTTATAATTGTATTGACATTACAGTTACCATGACAACATAAGCATTACATTTATTTTGAAAGTTGCGTGGTTTGCACAATTTCTATTCATTTGCTTTTTAAAATGGATTCTGATACTTCTCACGGAATAATACATTACTATTTCAGAGAGAAATATTATGGAAGAGCTCAGGAAGTGATAAAAGAATGCCTACTAAGAAATCCAAACGATTCAATCTACTTGACATACAATGGGTTCGCTTTGACATTGAGCGGTAGACATCAGGAAGGCATCAGAGATTTGACTCCTCTTCAGTCGCAACCGGATGTGGCTTTGTCAGTTGTCATGGCCCTCGTTCACGCTCACAAGAGATCCTCAACCGTTGACCGAGAAGCCATCCAACTGTTAGACTCTCGCTTAAAAGAAGAGAGGAGAAATGCCTCGCACGTATCCCTTTACTATGGAGCCCTGTTCCTTTTCTTTTCTGAGAGACTAGACAAAGCTTCAGATTTCATTGTAAAATCTATTAAAATGGATAACGCATTCACCCCGGCAATTGTTTTGAAAGGCTGGATTGAAATGTACAAAAACACAAATAATCTGACTCAAAAGATTGCAGATTGCTTTGAAAGTCAACCGGGCACCCAGAACTTTGATGCTTTACTCGGTCTCGCCACATTGAAACACATTCAGAAGGATTACACCGGAGCTATTGCACTATTAGATAAATGCATATCGTCTAATGTCAATTCTGAAGTTCCACTCATTGAAAAGATTAAAGTAGAACTCACATTAAATAATTGGGAGCGGGTTTTAGAAATGATTGAATCAATTGAGTCCTCTCACCCGGAGAATCCTCAAACCATCTTGTACAAAGCCCTCGTTACGATCTGCAAAAATGGAGACTACATCGAAGGTGCCGATCTGCTGGATAAATACTTCAATGTCTTAGAAAAAAATGAAGTCAAAAATTCACAACTGTTTTATGAAACGGCTCAACTGTTTTCTCGTATCTGCGGGAGATCCAACGCTATTTTAACCCAAGCTTATCGCTTCGCTAAATACGCTGCCGAGCTCCATCCGTCTAACAAAGATTACCTCACGGAGCTAGGCCACCAGTGTTTGATGCAACAGAAAATTAAAGACGCAATTCATTTCTTTAAATCTGCAACCAAAGTTGACGATAGTTCTATCGACGCTCTCTGTGGATTGACGTTGTGTCAGATGAGCGAGAGCGGACCGTCAGAACAGATACAAGATCAAATCGAACTACTAAACGAGTTGATGGGTTATCAAAATAAGAATTCGATTCTGCTTCTGATGTCAGCAAAACTGGAGACCAAATCTCCCGAGAAGGCTATGAAAATTTTGAGTGAAGCTGTGGATGTTCATCTCGGAAAATGCTTTCACCTGCCTTACGGGATTCACTACTTGAAAATGCTGAACCCTGATTTGATGCTCGATTTTGTATACGAGTACCTACAGTACGCTCCAAAAAAGCCGTCCGTAGCGAATGATTCTTTGATTTGGAATCACGAAGAGGTTTTACCAATTTCTGTAACGCAATGTTTATCACTGCTGGAGACCATCACTAAAGCTTGTCCGGGACTCGTTCCAGCCGTGTACCAATTAGCTAAGCTACAATTTATATTTGGAAAGACACTTCTAGCGCAGAGAAATACGCAACTGATCATCGAGAACATTGATCAAACGTATGCAAACGCTCACTTATTGATATCGCAGATCTTCATACAGCAAAAGCTGTTTGACAGGGCGGAGCAAAGCTTGGAAGTTTGCTTGAGCTACAATTTCAAAGTCAGAGACAATCCCGTGTATCATCTACTGCACGGTATCATTTATAAGCATCAGAAGAAAGTCCGAGAGGCCTTGGACTGTTTCACGTCTGCAGTGAATTTGCTGAGTCCAAAGCACACATCGGCAGTTAGACTCAGGACTAATGCGGATTACGAGTTGAGCCTTCCTGATAAAGCTACTCTATTCTTGGAACTAATTAATGCTCACACCGTTCTCGGTCAACACTCTGATGCAACAAAGATTATGCAGGTCAGATAATGACTAAATATATTTATTATCAGAGCCTTATGAGACTTTAAGTATAAAACAAATAAAATTCCTTTTGAAGAATTCCAAAAATGTTCAGCTCGGTTATTGCTTTGTCTGTGTAGGATGCCATTGAGGAGTTTTCTTACACTACAGAAGAAGCTAGGCTTGTTATAGTAAATGCTGAACTGGCACTCAGTAAATCTGATGTGGATCGCGCTATAGAACTTCTGTCCGATATAAAGCCAGGCCAGTCTTATTACTTACAGGTAACAGTATGAAATGATCAAATATTTTTTTAGAGGTAACTATATGCATAGTATTTATTTGTTTTTTAATACATTTTAAGCCTTATTTCACCTCACTGCTAAGAGATTTACTGCTGGTATCATAATTTTTTGCAAGACATTCTCTGATTAGATTAACCAAGTGAACTCACAAGTCATTGGTTTTTGAGTAAAATACCATTTTTATACTATTTTTATGTTTTTGAATGAGAATAAAATGGTACATCGTTGCCATATCGTAGAGGAATCAAAACTTTCATATATTACTAATAGCTTAAATATCCTTACCAGGCCCACACTAAATTGGCTCATATATATCTCAAGGAGAGGAATGACCGCACTATGTTCGCCACGTGCTTCAGAGAAGTGGTGGCCAATCATCCTGGTTCCGATGGACACACAATGCTCGGCGACGCTTACATGTCCATTCATGGTTAGTTATTAAATATATTATTTGAATTTATGATATTGTTTCTTACTCTCCTTAATATTTTTTGGTTATATATATCACTCAAATTAAACATCAATTAATGCAGCAGTTAAGGAAGGTATCCCTTAAAATGATGGCGACTCCCAAACGACAACATAGAAAGCTTCTCGTTTTCTAGTAGGTGATACACTCTATCAAAAATTGTCTCACAGTCTCGTCAATACTGCAGATAATGTCTGTCAATTTTGCTAGCCTTGTACCTCCATTCGTATCGATTCTACAACATTCAAGCTGATTTTATAAAAAAAGAAAATTAAACACAATTATAATTACAAAAATTAATAGTATAATAATAATAAGTAAAATAAATAATAATAAAATAACACAATAATTAATTAATACTCATATAATAGTTTTAAATAAATAGAGAAATAAATTGAAAAATTAAGAAGGAATTCCACCAAGAACCGATTGAAAAAATTTAAACAATCAAAAATGCTTATATAGAAATAAAGGTATAGTGTGTGTTAGTGTGATTTAACTCCCCATAGCTAGTCAGACAAATATCAGAGGGCAGATTGCTAATTGGATAGTTTAATGATATTGATTCATTTGTTTTTTTCAAAAATAATATCATTATTATATTTTTAGAGCCTAGCCATGCGGTTGATGCATATGAAAAAGCAATCCAACAAAATCCTGAAGATTGCATTCTGGCAAAGAAGCTGGGAGTGGCTTTCATAAAAATGCATCTATACGACAGAGCGATTAGCCACTATACTGATGCCGTGAAGACATTAAACAATTCAGAGCTCAAGCTTGACTTGGCTGATCTTTATATAAAGGTGTGTTCATTTTACATTGATTTCGGATGATACTTCATTTACACATTTAAACTGTAAATGTAATCAGCAGGAGACTTTCATGTGAGAGTTCTGGAATTCTCTTTTCTGACCAAGCATGTCGATCAAGAGACAAAGATGTACTTGTTTAGAAGATGTTCTCTGGATCTCATAGGAGAGCATAAACTACAGCACTCTTTTCTTTAAGCCCCCACATTATTGTCGTTTTGGAATGCTACGACAATAAAACACAGAATTTAGACTGAGCAAAATCAAATATTAAAACTGCACAAACAATACTTACTGCGGTGCTTAGTATGTAATGCATATATGCACTTTATAATGTTTTTCAATATGGTTGATTGCGTAAATAGTACCCATTAGATGTCACGAAAATCGAAGAAATAATATTTACATTTTTCTTTTACGTATTCTAGTTGAAACGCTATGAGAAAGCTGAAGAGGTCCTCAGCTCTGAGCTGCTGGAACCGAGCAAGGTCAACGTATCGGATTATGTAGCTATGAAGTTCCAGAGCAAGATCCTCATCATGCTGGCCACTGTCAGGGAGAAGAAGGGCAGCTCTGAGGGGGCTCGCGGTGATGCTCTGGACACCCTCAAGGATGCCAGGGAAAACCAAGCTCGACTGGTGAAGAGAGCGCAGCTTGAATCTCACGGTCAGCGACGCCTAATCTTCTAAAATCTAAATTTATTAATTCAGCATCACAGGCTATGAAACCTATTTGGAATATTTTCTCGAAATTGTGATAATTAATATACTTCTTGAGTCTTGAATTAATATTTAGTTTCAGGAGATTGGGCTATTAGCCTGATTATCCCGAGGCTTTTACCATAATACATAAACCTCAATTGTGAAGAAAATTTATACAAATTTTCAATCTAGTTCATTGGTTTTAAATTTATTCATTCCAGTTGATCTTGATGAAGAAAAGAGAATCCTCTCTGGAATATGTGCATCGCTGGCTTCCCAGTACACTTCTAACAAGCAGACTGATAAGGCCATACAGTCCTATAAGGAGGCTCTTCAGTATACTCCACAACAGCCCTCCATCCTTCTAGCGCTGGCCAAACTATACATGCAGGTATGAAATGTTAAAATTCTCGTAGAACCAAGCTGGGTAAAGAAAGTCTAAAGTAACACTGACCTTTAAAGTTTAATGAAATATTCTTTACTTTTTATTCTGGGAAAAAAACCCTGAGAAATCTTTATTAAAACTGAGTGTAAAAATTTCAGGTAAACGAGAGTGACCTGTGCCAGCAAATGTGTGCCATCTTGCTTAACGCTGATCCTGAGAATGAAGCTGCTTCAGTCATGATGGCAGATCTAGCTTTTAGAAAGGTAAAATAATGATAATACAAAAATATAATTTAAAAAAAATTGCTGAGACATATGGTAGAAAAACTATGTGCACTCATAGGCTTAGATCTGCCAACTGGTATACTTTCTTAATATTATAAGCTTTAAATAAATCAACAAACTTATTAAAAACATAACAATAAGTTGAAGTGTCTATTCAATAGGTGGACTTTGAGACTGCAGCATATCACCTGAAGCAATTGCTTACAGCTCAGCCAGCTTATTGGACTGCGCTGGAAAGGCTGATTGACGTTCAGAGACGACTCGGAAACCTTGAAGAAGTGATGCCGTTTCTAACCAGAGCTCAAGAAGCTGGCTACACTCAGGAACCAGGTTAGTAAATACCATACCCTGTACTGATAATAGTGAGGTGCACTTATTTACACCTTCCTACTGATATCGACTCAATATGGTCACTTCACACTCCCACTCATACCAAAAGAACGCGACAAATGTTATGTCATCTAGACTTCATTGGATCGGATACCTAGTTGAGCGAGTAAAGATGTCGTCTTTAGCTAGCTGGCAACATACCCCCCACCACTGACTTACACAATAGTGCAGAGAATTGACAGTCGTCTGACTACTCGGAGCGACCCTGAGACGTTCGTCGTCCCACTCTTGAACACGTGTTTTGGACCTCGGTGAGTTTTTGTAATTACTCATCCATTTCTCAACATGTTGACACTCCGGATACTGGCTTTTATTTGGAGCTGTGTCACTCTACTATTAACTGTATGTGTACGTATGTGCCCAAAATCTCTATGCTTTTCTATCACAAATATTTAAACAATAAATATTATCACAAATTATCAACTTTGACTCCTGATCGGAAATTTTCCACCATTTTGGTGATGATGATAATGGTTGGTTCACTTTGTTTCTCCGGGGTTCAATTATGTTCCAGGTTATTTATACTGCGCCGGGTTGTATGCTCGCCACTCAGGAGATCCTAATGCAGCATTGAGGCACTGGGGTCGGGCAAGACGTGCTGTGGGGCGCTGGGGGCGCGGTGCGGCTCTGGGTGTTGTGCGTGTCTGCTTGGCCCCGGGGGGGGAAGCCCTACCGCCCCCGCTGGCTGATGATGCCTCATCAGACTCGCCTGAGGATATCGAGTACAGGTAATACATAATTCAAAGATTCCTTTTACATATTACGAGTATCTACAAAAAAAATGCCTTCAATAATCCATAAATATCTAAAAGAAATATGTGTCAGTTACACCGTTTTCAAAAGTTTCCAAGTCAATAACGGCTGAACCGATTAACATAATTCTTGAATTGTTTGATTTGTCTTGTTCCCAATTGAAAAAATAGTTATAAAAACATCTGAAAAAAATCACAGTAAAAATTTTAACTGTGAAAGTTTTTTTTTTTTTAATACATTTTGTATGAAGCTGTCATTTGAATTTATGCTGGTTCCAGTATGGTGTTGTATGCTGTATCATTTTACACACATTTTTTTATCACATTCAAAAAATTTCATCGGAGCTGGGTAAGTTAAAAGTGAACAATAGACATTTACAATAGATAGATGCATATTCATAATTTGAATCTGGATTTATTGTTATGGGTTCATATAAAAATTTCATCAAAAAAATTATTCAGATTTGTAATATTTTCTATGAGAATTTAATTTGGACAATTACGAAAATTTCAAAAATCGGATGTTAAATAGGATAGAAAAGGGAGATGAACGGAAGGAATTCACTCATTG
Organism: Glossosoma conforme; assembly: GCA_022606575.1. Taxonomy (NCBI): domain Eukaryota; kingdom Metazoa; phylum Arthropoda; class Insecta; order Trichoptera; family Glossosomatidae; genus Glossosoma; species Glossosoma conforme. The sequence continues at coordinate 2,599,902 of JAGTXR010000100.1, read as the reverse complement.
GATTTTGGTTGCTGGACACTTGACAATTAAATTGTTTTTATCATAATTAGTTTCTTTGAAAATCCTTTTTTCTGAGGTCACAGCAAAACGTGTTAGATCAGCTAATTTTGAATGTAATTATGATAATGTGATGACGTTAATGGGCATGTTTTGTAGGGATACGCGCTCCTTTGCTCTGGGCATGGCAGAGCGCCTATTAGCCGAGTTGCAGAGCGGGGCTAACGGTGATGCAAATGAGGTGCTGGAGCTCCGCCTGTTGGGGGCTCGCTTGGCTCTGGCCGGCAGGCGGAAGGCGGCAGCAGAAGCGGCCCTGAAGACACTCCTACAGCTTGCTAGCGAAACAGCCCTTGCAGAGGACGTTGGTGTAGCAGTTACACTAGCCACAGCGTTAGTAAAGGACCTCTTATTATTGTTCGCTTTTCTGAAACGTATTTATAAAAAAAGTCTTGGATTTACGTAGCTATAAGACGTGGTGCTTGCAGGCGACATTGTTTTAGTTGATCTTGATAGCCGCTACCTGTTATGTGAGTGCAGACAGTTTACCAGGTGCCACATTTGATAACCAGTGAGATTGACTGACTTTTGAATTGCAAGTTTAGGTTGGGAGCCCTTGCTATCATCTTATTTTAAAACCACTCAGATCAGCCAGAGCAAGTAAAAGCACCCTGCAGCTAATGAAAGGCAGTCCTAGCACGGTCTTTGGCAATCATGCTTTTAGCTTCGCGGCACCAACGGCCTGGAACTCTGCCAGAAAATATAAGAGAGCTAAAAACGGAGGCATCCTTCAGTGATAGACTCAAGACCCACCTTTTTACTCAGAGAGCAAATGGAAAGACCATTCGATCATAAAAAAAGGGCTGTACTAATACTGACAATAATAAAAACACTAGCCGGCTGGAGCATTTTATTTGTTGTACTACGTAGATAGCGTAATAGTAAAATATGTTTTTTTTTTTTTTTTTTTTATAAATCTTTATTCAATCTTGAGATACATGCACATAAAATTACAAATTAGGTATTTATACTAAGTTTACAGACTTTTTTTAATCTTTTACTTAAGCTACATTTTTTTTTTTTTTTTAGTTAATATTACATGAATTTTTTTTTTTTTAATACACTGAGATTCTATAGAATCCTTGAAAAGGATTCTATTTTTTCCTGAGCAAAAATTAAACCTAGTTAACATACTTAACACTAGACAATTCAGACACAAATAAGAAACAAAAAAGAAACAGTGAAAATATAAGATAAAATAAAAAAGAACACCATAAGTTGTGCCGCTTAGCGCTGATGATGGTGAGAGCTGCGCAAGACATTGATTCCCTAACCTCTGATCAGGGGATTAGTGTGTGTTTTAGACTTGTAATGAAATTTCAGTGTTAGTTTTTGAAAAATGTTGGTGGATAGTGGGGATTTTATTTTGGGTATGGAGGTGCTTGAGGTTAGCTCTAAAAGGAGTGTTGAAAATGATTTTAATGGCTTTGTTTTGTATGACCTGTAGTTTAGTAAAGTTAGATTTTTTGCGTTATCGATCCAGGTCGGTGCAGAGTATGTAATTATGGGTTTGATTAATGAGTTGTAAATTGTTTTATTATGACGTGAAAGGAGAGATTTTCGATTGAAAATTGGTGTCAGGGCTCCCAGTGCGCCAGTCCTTTGCATTTGGCCACTTCTGTCTGTGAACCCCACCGAAGACGTGAATCGAGAATAAGTCCCAAATATTTAACTTCTTTGGACCATTCGATAGATCCAGAATTTGTTATAATATTGGGGGGAAATTGCTTCGCCTTTTTCTCGTGAATATAATGGCCTCTGTTTTGTTGGAATTTACTTTTAATTTCCATTTTCAAGGAAAGAAGTTAGTTGACTAAGTCCTTTTTGTAGACGTGACCTTATGTGGTCGAGTCTTTTGAGGAAGTGAGAACGGCCGTGTCATCAGCATACAGCGCCAGTTCACATCGGGGGGAGTGGGAAGATCATTTATATATAAATTGAATAAATAAGGACCGAGCAAGCTTCCTTTGCGGAACACCAGCTGTGACGAGTTTGAGAGACGATTTGGAATCGTTAATGACGGTTGTAAATTTTCGGTCACAGAGGTAGGATTTTAATACATTGATTAAATATGAGGGTGTATTCAAAAGCAGGAGTTTATGAAGCAGACCATTGTGCCAGACTGTATCAAATGCCTTTTCTAGGTCGATTAGTATCATGCCTGTGGAGATTTTAGTATTAAGATTATTTGAGATGTTAGAGGCGATACGGGTTAGCTGATGGATAGTGGAATGTTTGGGTCTGAATCCAAATTGTTCATGAATTATAATTTTTTCATGGAATTTCGCTAATCTGCTGAGAATGGCTTTTTCTAGGATTTTACTAATTGCAGATAGCATGCTAATGGGCCGGTAGTTTATGGGATTGGAGTGGTCTTTCCTGGTTTTTTTATTGGAATAACCAAAGCAATTTTCCAAGTTAATGGGACGTAGCCACTTATGAGACATCCATTATATATTTTTGTTAGAGTATTATAGCTTTATGGGGAAGATTTTTTAAGTGAATGTTTTTTAATTTCATCTAGCCCAGGGGCTTTTAGAGGTTTAAGTTTTTTTATTATAGAGGATATTTCAGTGGTGTGGATGAAGGGAAATGGTGAAGTTTTTAAGGGAAGCATGCTGATTGTTTTGTTGACAGCTAACTCTATTTTTGGGTCAGGTTGTTTTTGAGACAGGGTAAAAGATTTTGAAAAAGAGTCGGCAAGGGAATTGGCTTTTTCTACATCAGAAACGGCTTTACCACCAGGAGAGTCTAAAGGAGGTATGGGAGATGACTTATGTCGAATGGATTTAACTGTCTTCCATAAGGAGTTGTTTGAAGGGGACAGAGACTTTAGTTTTTTTGTCCATAAGTCATTTTTAATGTCGTTATTAGTGCTTGGATCTCGATTAAGTGAATTGATAATGGATTTGGAGAAACGGTCTTTGGTTTTTGCCAATATTTCCTTAGTCTGTTTTAAAGCTAATTAGTGACTTAATATCGGGACTGAGGACAAGAGAGTAAGGTTTGTAAGGTGTTTTGGGGATCGCAAGAATGTCCGCTTCTAATATTAATTTGGTTAAGTCACTCACTGCGTGATCAATAGATTCAGGCGAGTTTATGGTTTGAGATGATAAATGAATGTTTTGGTTAATATGGGATTTGAAGAGTTTCCAGTCAGCAAGGGAATAATTACTTTGAGTTCTAGGATCTCGGAAAAAGTACAACTCAGGGAAAAGGATACTGGGAGATGATCTGGAAGAGAGTAATTGTTCGGTTGTAAGTGTTGAAATAGAGTATACATTATTTGTGACCAGGTCGAGTGTTGATGGGTGTATGCTATTATGTGGATAATGAGTAGGGGAGTCGGGATAAAATGTTAAAATCTTTTTTTGGAGGTGATGGTATAGGCTTTTTTCCATTTTTGTTGCTTCGGCTGCAGTTCCACATTTGGTGTTTCGCATTGAAATCGCCACCTATGATAACCGACTTTCCTAGGCCTAGCAATATATCTATGTCAGATGGGAGGAGGCTTTTGTTGGGAGGGTTGTATGCAGAGATAATTGTGTATGTTGAGTTCTTGTGTGGTATTGTAATGGCGACTGTTTCCATGTTAAGAGTGACAGGTGTTAATAGTGTCTCGTGCTTAATTGAATTTTGTAGAGTATGGTTACCCCACCGCTGCCAGAGACACGGTCGTTGCGGTAGCAGTGATATCCAGGTATGTGAAATGATTTGTTTGGTTTGAGGTGTGTTTCTGTGATGAGTACTATGTCTATGTTTAGCTCTTCTTACCATCTCAGCTAATTCGTCCCCCTTTTCAGGACACTTCTAGCGTTCCATAGGAATACTAAGTTCACCCATCGAGAGCGTCAAAACGATCAGCATCGCAGGTTGTCCTTACACAAGGCAAGCTTAGTGCGTACCGTGAGAAGGGCCTTCAGACAGCCCTGAAGAAGGGCCGCTGTTGGGGGGTAAGGCCTGAGAGATGGCTCCTTGTGGCCTACAGCAGATGTGGGTGCCTCCGTGACATCAGAAACGCTTGCGGGCTGAGACGGCTTTAGCAGGGACGACCAGGACCTGCCTTCCTCAACTTTTTTGAGTTGAATATTCTCGGGGCGGCAGGCCTTGCAGCTTTTTCCTTGTATCTTATCAGTTTGATTCGTAATCCGTTCTTACGATACAGTTTTTGTAGTTGGCTGGATGGTCTCCACCGCAATTGCAGCATGTAGCAGGGGTAGTGCGGTCAGATTTAGTGCACTGAGAGGTGAGATGAGCGCCTGGACATTTTACACAGCGCGCTTTCAGGTTGCAATTGATGGCCGCATGACCAAATTGTTGGCACCGGAAACACTGCGTACTCCCTTTACTTTTATTCATTTTTTCGATTTTAATTTTACAGTGACAGATGTGTTGTAGTTGTTTTATTTTTTATTTCTGTGCTGCTCACGAAACTGACCATGTATATTGGGTTGCCCTGTGTTTTTAATTGCACGACTTTATTTGTATAAAGACCCTGGTAGTGAAGGTCAGCGATGATATCTTCTGTGTTCATTGCCGGGAGGCCTCGGATAACAGAATTTATTGGTTTCTCACCGCGAGTGAGAAGGTGTGATAAGGCTGATTGATTTCTATTTTTGATAGATGAGCTTTTAGTGCCTTGAAATCGTTTAACGATGAGCACAGAACGGACACTGATTTATTTTTATAGTTTAAGGAGAAGGAGTCTTTAGTCGCGGATTTTAACAAGGCCAGAGTGGCCGCATGGGAGCCGCACGGGGTCATAACTATAGGAGGGATGCGCGATTTTATATTTACACTTGTCACGGGCCGGGCGCAGGTAAAACACTTTAAGCCATCGTACTTATTCTTGGTAGCGGTTGGGTCTGCTGAGGCATTGTCCGAAAGCGGCCGCTTGGCCGATTTTTGGGCTTCCCACCCATAATGGGGTGGGATAATCAGCGCGTAGTAATTGCAGGCGTGTTGCTTCGACGAAGGTCACTGAAAGACTTAAAAATATGTTATGTTCAGGTATCTGGTGCTGAAGCAGACGCAGCGCGCTCGCAACCAGCTAAAGCGCGTGGCTCGCGTGGCCTGGACCCCTGAGAGGGCCGACTGGCTGGAGAGCTGCTGGCTGCTGCTGGCCGACTGTCTGCTGGCCGCCGGGGCGGGTGGGGGCGCCGCGGAGGCCGCGAGGGACGCCCTGGAGAGGGCGCTGCGCCACAACAAGTCCTGTGCGCCTGCGTACGAGTACTGCGGTGAGTGCCGAACCCTCAACCGACTAAAGAAGATAGATCATTTGTGAGACTGACCAGCTGCAGATCTGCAAAATTGGTTTTAATTTTTTTAATAGACCCTTCTGATAGTCGGCATCTTGTGAGCATGACATTTTCCCTAAAAACGAACTTTGCAGCAGAAAATCTTTTGCCTTATTTCACAGATGTGCTTAAATAACTTCTTAGGTTTTCACGGCCAGATTTGAAATTATGTCTTTTGGGCTTAGCCGTGTGTGGCAAACTTCCTTCAACCTTTTTTTTTATATTTTGACCGCCATTGCAGGGGTCTTCTTCAGGATTGATGATTTATTTAGTTGTGAGTTGGTGTCAGATTATCTTTTTTACGAGCGTTATTGATTGATATCTCCATGGCAACAAAGGTTGAAGGAATTTCGCCACACACGGCTTAACCCAAAAGCCACAATATCAGATTACATAAAATAATGTTGCCTTCCGTGTCCAAATTTATTAACTCATTTCCTGTAAAATCATAAAAATAAATGTTTGGCATTATTTTAGAATAACAAACTTCCATAAGTCAAGACGATAGATTTATGATTGTCAGTTCATAATAGCTATGCGCTAAAGTTTGAAGGATGGTCAGTGAGATAAGCTCAGAATATATACTAAATTCCTTATAATATGAAAAATTATATTGACTTTGATTTTTCAATTTCTAGGGTTTCTGTGTGAAAAAGAACAATCTTATAAACAAGCGGCTCACCATTATGAAAATGCCTGGAAGTATGGAGGACAGGGGAACTCTTCAGTTGGATACAAATATGCTTACAGTTTATTGAAAGCAAAAAAGTAAGTCATAATTAAGTAAAAAAACCTTTTTTCCATTCGGAAGGAGTTATATGTTTGTAATATGAAATAATTACTTTATTAATATTTTCTTTTATTGATTTAAATGTATGCTCTTAATTATTAACAACAAAGAAATCAATGAATTTGTATATATTTCTGCATTTTGCTGTTGAGTAGCGTAATATTTCTGTTTTTTATATATATAGCATATTTTATATTATATTTCCAGATATGCTGAGTCACTGGCCGTCTGCAGGGATGTATTGATCGCCCATCCGGACTGTCCAAAGATAAGAAAAGAGGTGCAAGAAAAGGCCAGAAACCATCTGCGCATTTGAATAATAACGAAACACAGTTCACAAAATATAATAGGTATTTTATTTGTTAATCCACATTACGCATTATACAACAATTTATTGCACACTGCTATAATTTTCAAAAATTAATTTTGCCTAGTCATGCAGAAGGGTGGAACGCAACGTTTTAGGTTAGAAATGTTTTTTTAAATATTATCACATTTTATGTATGGTACTTTTTAGAAGAATTTGGAATCATTCACAATATGTGCCTTGAATCACATTTTTTTATACAAACACATGCATGATAAAACCGCATGAGAATATTAACTATTTAGTACAACATACAGTATAAATTAAATTTTGGTCTAACCGTGAAACAGCTTCTTTCTGCTTGACTAAACATAATAATTTTTCATTCAATCAAATTAAGATTTACCTAAACAGAATGATAGGTTTTGTTAAATATTTATTTATGGCAGGAAACATTTGTGAATGCTAATATCACAAAACAAATATATTTCTTAAATATTCAAGATTTACTAAATATTTATGTAACAAAATTGACGAATAATTAATAACATAATTATTTGATGATTTAATTATTAGGATATTAGATGGCTTGTAATATCAAAACTTAAATAAAATAAAAAATAAGTAAACAATATTACAATTCAATATACAGACTACAATATACATATAAGTTTAATTTTTAACAAAAATGTGATAATTTAATTTTACATTGGAATAATATAGTTGATATTTTGTTTCTCTCTAGTTTATAATAAATAACTATTAAAATTAATTATTCATAAATATATTTAATTATGTATTGCTCCATAAATAACAACTATTTATGTACTTTCCACTTATTAAAATTATTAAATAAAACAATTTAATTTATTATTTGTGCTTAAAAATTCAAGCAAATAATTTGCCTTATATATTAGCAGAGCCTATTGCTTCATTCATAAAATGCAAGTTTTTTTCATGTTCCATGGAAAAACAATTTCATGGATTATGCGTATCACACAAAATAACCAAAGCATTTTTAATAGGCGATGATATGAATGTTTTTTTTTTATTTAAAAAAATATCCTCTAATTGCAGGATACAACCAGCTAAGATTTTTTTCCATTACTGAAAAACACTTAACAATATGACTAATCACATAAAATCTATTACAAATATTTAAATTCACAACATTGTTTTTTATTTTTAAAAACTTATTATTTGGTCTGTAAAGGTAATATTTCTTTTTAATTCAATATGTATGTAATATTTTTCAACAATTATTTCAGTGACATAAGATGCAAATATAAATGTGGTATGGTTTTATGTTTTATGAACCATTTTAACTTATGACTGGCCATTTATTGAATTTGCTAACCAAAATTAGGCATTTATTTTTAAAAAAGAAACAATTTAGTATACTTAATTAGCCAGTTAATTATTTTCTTCAGTTATTATTAAAATAAGCAGGCTATTATAGTTAATTTACAATTGATTTGGAAAAAATATATATAATATCACCATGCATTAATCTGACATTGTATTTATATAGCGTAACTATCATGCTCAACTTACGCAGTTGTTACTGAAGGAAGTTTAGTCATTGAATAAATAGACTTAAATTTGTTGTTCATAAATGAAAACCTTTCTCAGATTATATATCAAGCATGATATTGTTTTACTTTTGCTCATTCACAAAAATACATTGCATTGTACCTATTAAGTAAACATTCATTATATTTATAATAATTAATTAAATTTTCAAATTAAAATAACACAAAAATGGTTTTAAAACATTACACAATATAATAAAAATATTAAAGGCTTAACATTAGCATGTTTTCAACACATTTGTACAATAAATATGAACAGTTAAAATAATATTCTAGGGGCATAATAGAACCACCAAAAGGTGCCCTCTGGTAACGGAATGCAACTAGCCAATCCTTACACCACAGCAACTCAAATAGGGCGAAAAAGACCAATGTCAGTGATTTTCTATATCCTAATATTTAAAAATTGTTTCCCTATTCGGAACATATATGCGCTTAGTAAATTTGGCCATACAGGTATATATCCTCTTCACAACATTCCTCCGGGATGATGAGAGCCAGGGAAATTGTTGAAAAAGTAACTTTAGTCAATTCTTTCCTACATTAATTACCTTTTTTAAAGGATAAAAGGTTACACATTAAAATCTCACTCTATCAGAAACCACATTGATTGTATTCTTAACACGCAGTATTAAATGCCATGGACTTGATAATGATGATTATGATGCATACTATACGGCTGAAAACATGTATTGAACAATATCAAGCAGTTGCTGCACAACTACATAGTCCATATTAATTCGTTGTTCAAGAACCTGGAGGCTTATTATGAACACATGATAATGTGGAATATCAAAAAACTGAGCCTCAGTAAAAATCAAACAAGGGAAATGTTCCAGGAGTTGACACTTTATAATGATTTGTGGTGGGCATATGCTTCATTTTAGATGATATTTAACATTATTAGTTCTTCGGTATTCTACAAAATGATGGTGACAGATACCATTGAATACATAGTTTCTTCAAAGAATACTTGACCCCTTAATTAGAAAAGAGAAGATAGAGCATGCATAGAAATGCAAGTAGCAGCACTAAAATCAAGGAACTCATATGAGCCGGTCGCATTAAGGGTCCAGAGTTGAACATCCTTACAATAGCTTCTTAGACTCCATAATACGTTAATAAAGGTGCAACCAGATTCCTGAGTAAGTAATAACAGCAGGTAGGGATGAGAGGAGTCCTGCAGTCTGCCTTAGATCTTAATGGTTCGCAGTGCCAATAGTGAGTAAACATATATCAGTGGTGTGTTGGTGTTTCATCATCCCATGTACAGTGGTGTTCCGATGACCTTAGTTGAAGAACTCAAATCATCCATAAAAACCACATTTTCTTCAGAATTTATCATTCTGTAACTGGGCACCTCCTCGGCTATGGTGCTAACGTCTGAAAATATCACATTAACAAAATGTAAGGAGGCTGAATTGGGAAGATTGTGAAGCAGGAATTCTTAAATCAATTTTATTCAAACTTTATAAAAATTTCGAAGTTATGTAAGAAAAATCATATGAAGAATTGATGCTTTTTTATCTCCAGGAAGAGAAAATTAGAAATGGATAGAGATTCATTGGACGATTATTCAGCAATGACAGACTGGTTATAATAAAAATCAAATATAGTATACATAATAAGGTTTTTGTAAATGTAAGTCTGATTTCATTTTAAAACCTAATTATTTTAGGTATTTATAAAACATTATAACGTTCAAGGCAGTCTTATAAAGACTGTAGAATTAAAAGTAACTAGTTGAGTAGGCGAGTTGTAAATTTTAAGTCGGAATTTTATTTGGGAATCCAGCAAGCATCTTTTAAAAATGCGCATTTAATCAAATATTTTCTTAGAATTAATTTTGATTAATTTCAATAAATTGAATCATTCCATTATCATTCTAATGTTATAAAAATGAAATCAAACTCTTCATAGTCAAATAAGCAGCGATATATAGATAATATCATTGCATTAAGATTAGTTTTTTAATTACAAATAAATAAAGACCTGGAAAAAAACAGTCGATCGAAGTGGCAATAATTTAATTATGACCATCCTCGTATTATCCTTCTGCTGAGGAGTCTATATAGCAATAATATAGAAAGACACAAAATTACTATATGAGTAATTTACCAGCTGTAACAGTAATAATATCTTAAAATGAGTTATGCAATTAACTAGATAGATTTTTTAAGTTATTTTCAAGTAACTTTTTGAAGAACAAATAAAAATTATTTAGTTTTTATAATATTCATACTATTATGTACATGGAATTATGATATTATCGATTGAAAGAAATGAAAAACAAAGTACTTATTTTTATGACTCCTTTTGCACAAAATGTGTTTTACGAGATTTACATTTATGGTCATTAAATAAATTTAGTCCAATAGATCATCTCGATATCTTCTTAAATATCAAAAACACATATGGTTAGCACACACTAGGTGTTAGAAACTACGAAATCAGGTATTACCGTACAGAGTGCTATTTTCATTGACCGTGTTGGTTTTACTTTCCGAAAACTTGACCAACCACCGCTCCACGTCCTGCATCTTGCTCTTGCCCCACTGGATCCTCAACACCGCAGCCTCCACGTTCTTGTGCACCAACTGGGACACACTCTTCAACTCCTCCTTGTTTATTTGGATGAACCTCTTGAACTGAAACCAATAAACTCGGAAGTAGATTCAAATTGACTCGCTTCGCTATGTCATCATTGGGTATTATTTATAATATTATATATTAACTTCCACTCATCCTCTTTACTCACCTGGCGGAGTTCCTGCTCCGTGGCTATACGACTGAAGGCCCCTTCTATGACGTTCTGCATGATGAGGTCCTCCACTGCGTCGTACTTGGCGAACACGCGGTCCCAGTTGCCAAGCACGAACTTGAAAGCGATTTGTCCAGACAAGTCGCTGCCCATGCTGTTCCACAACAATGGTACCAACTGGATATCCATCGAATTAATTGAATACTCCAAAAGTCTGGAAAATAATATAATCAGTAGTTGATGCAAGACAACATAAACCGAAAGTAATATTTTAATGAATAAGGCTCTCATAACCCATTTTAACAATCGATTAAATAAGTGTTTTATAGAGTTTATAAATGCAGACTTGAATTGGAGCTGGCAGACGTTCACAATAGTTTTATGCTTCAATATAAAGAAAAAATTGATTGATTCCTTACGAATATAGCTGCCATGTGTTTCTTGTGCTGGTCAACGAGCCGAGAATTTCAGACCTGACCTCAGGATCGTTAGATTTCTCAAATCTCTCGAAAAGGAAGTCATACTCCCTCTTACTGCCAAGGCGCAGAGCTGACGAGTACACCGTGTGGCGGCTGCTGAATGGAATTCTGAAACACAAATTAGTGGTTTGTCATCATTGCGTCAATACCGTTTGTAACGTAAAATCTAGTATGTTTTTTTTTTCGAAAATTGTCAATTTATCTAGATTTAACTATGGTAATTTCATCGCTTATTTCAATTTATAAAAAAAATGTCTCCAGAACTCGTATCCTAGTAGTTAGTAAGGTATACTTTTGGATTCCTAAATAATATAATTATATTCTTACATAAGATGCAATATTATTCAACATCAAAGTTTTGATATTAGCCAGGGGTATGATTCTGGTAAAACAAATCAAGAATATGCCTTCAAATATACAATATATTTGTTCAAATTTATAAATGTAGAATAAATCACGTACGGATTGTCCTTGTCGGGGTTGGTTTGGTTGACCCAGTTGTTGAAGTGTCCCCAGACCCACTGGATGCATTCAGGTTTCTCGATGAGACACGCCCAGGAGACCAGGTGCTCCCTGAGGATGGCATCCTGAGAAGTGTCGTTGTTGGTTGATACGTAGCCCAGGGTTTTCAAGGTCGGGGAAATCAGTCGAGATACGTAATCCTGAAATAATATATATTTTAAATCATATAAAAATAAGAATACTTCTTAATTATCCCATAGGAGTACCAATTAACATTTATGTAATAGCCTATTTTTTAGGTAATGAAATGAACTCTTCAAGTCCAATAATGGCTCGCCAGCTATGGATTGAATATAAAATAAAACTAGGCGGTAGCATACACCACGGCCGTCTCAAGAATATCATAATTATCGGTAGTTGCTGTGTTCGTGTTTTGAATTTAAATTGCTTACAACGATTTTAATTCAAAACTTTCTTCATAGTCATATACAAATTTTCAATACATGTTGGACATCGTTTTTTGAACACAGAAGAAACCCTATCGTATTCAATGCTCTACCATCCACTGGTTCAATATGATTATGAAATGTATGTGTATTTTTTTTTAATATAGTGGAAGCCCTTACAGCTGATGCTGTCAATATATAAATAATGTGTGGCAACACCACGCTGACGGAGTATTCCAACGCATCACCACTAACGGGCAAGGCGTCGCGACCCATCTCTCGAGGCGCAGTCCTTGATGAATGGCTCACAAACTACGACGCTATATCTCCTCCATCGAAGATTAGTTAGCAGAACTTACAACGTTAAAAATACTTATACATCGTAAATGATCATGCTCTACCTGGAACAGATGGTACTTAGTGCTCCTCTGCATGTTGTGGTTAAGGAAGTCGAGATTCTCCAGTGCTGCAGCCCAAGGCAGAAGATCTGGCTCGGATGTGATCATGTATTTGGTTAGGTCCAACGGCACGGCATAGCCTAGCTGCCCGGCCCTAGCCAGGCTGAAGGCGTCGTCCAGGAGTTGTGCACGGGTCACCCCAGGGAAGACGCGAGGAGCATCGTACAGTGCGTACTCGAGCAACTTCCAATTCTTCAGGTCGTAGTTGACCCTGTAGTGACCTGAGCAAGATAAAACCAAATTTCAATATTAGAACAATCCAAAACACGTCGTAAGATGATTTATCATATTTTATGCAATCGTCTAAATGCGGTGATCAGAGTCCTTGTTTTCGCCGTGATGTTGCTGACTGGAATGGCTTCTGGCCATCTAGTGTATCGATCGATGATTGTCAATCAGTAAGTATATCGTTTAATGTAAGAGATGTAGCGTCGAGATTCGTCAGCGTTCCATGGGGCCTTTTGGTGTTGAGTACTGTAGCCCCTCCTCGTGTGCCGGGTTCTGGAAAATGATCGGCTGCCAACAGCTGTGTTGGTCCTCGTAGTTGGTCGCATGTCCGTATGGTATTGCCATATTATCATATAATCGCTCTCTTAAATGCAAAGCTACTGCGAATTTCACCCAACGATGAACTAGATGTGTTATAGAAAGGCACCCAAGACGCACGGCCAGACCTCCAGATCAGTGTATATCGTTGTGTTTTGCAGATATGTTCAACTGACCTATGCCCATGACGTTGAAATAAGCCCACGTGTTGTTGGTGTTCTCTGGCAGCATGACGCTTATCTGTGGCTGTTTGGCCATCCAGTGCTTGGGGACGGTGCTCCACGTGTCTGATGAAGTGTTGCCTACGGCGAAGGTGATCGGCACATACCACAGTTCCTTGGGATTTAGCTTGGCCGTCGAGGAATACAGGAAACGGTTCTAAAATTACAATAAAATCAGTTAACATTACAAGTTATGAGTTATGTGCACTTGTAATAGCTATCATAGCTGTTTTATTTTCTGTAAAAGAGATAAAAAGAAAGAAATAAGAAATTTGAAAATCAACTCTCTCGTGAACATAGTGTTTATTGCTTGTTGGATTTGAATAATAGTTTAAGCTTCATACCTGTGTTATGGTAACATTTCCAGTTTCATAGTTCCTGGTGATGTTGATGACAGGGAAACCTGACTGCAGAGTCCAGGAGTCCATCAGGTTTGCCACGGCGATGTCTTCGGGGAGGACGTTGGAAGTGTTGGCTGACCTAGAGAAGGCCTCCCAAAGATCGTCCTGGTCTGCATTACCGTACTGCCTGTTATACAATAAACAATACTTATGAAGGACTACATGCTTGGAAAATCATCACCTTCCTTCCGTCCTTCATAAAATACTCGTATATGCGTTTAAGTATTTTTTAAGTTATTTGTTTTTTGTAAGAATGCTGCAAACCAATCCACCGGATTGATACTACGAAGAAGAAGAATGCATAAGCTTTTAATGCTTTTAATGCTTTTTATCATTTTTATACAATGCTCATTATTACGTTTTTTCTTTACTTTATTTATCACCTCTTGGTGATAAATAAGTAGCAAATTACAGATTGATTTAAAACATTTTGTCTTACCAATAAATTCTGAATCGGTAGATTATATTGCGTAGAAAGATCTCATGTTTTTACAATCAGAATTACTTATGTTCTTTTGTGAATTAAAAGTGACTTGAAATGCAAATTAACTCATTCTCAACAATGTTGTTCGCATTATTTTAATAAAATACTCGTATGTTGATAAAAAATATGAACACTCAAGTTTGATTGAAGACAATCCGTTTTTGAATCAGCTTCATAAGAGTAATGATTCTTTCTCCGCTGATATTTTTTTCATATTTTCGCACTTAAAGAACAACTTACCATTTAGTCATGTAGTTCACAAGACCTGCGTGAAAAATTGGTTTTGTTAAAACATGGTTTAACATCCTCAGCAAACTGGCAGCTGAAATAAAAGTAAAAAAATGTATTTATCTACTCAAGACCTTAATTTTTCTACCGTTCCATAATAAGACATCGATTTTATGTCTCTACTTTAATCATGTTAAAAATGAAATTAATGTACAATATTGAAAGTTAAAAATAAACCATAAAAAATAGAGCAAGTCGTATTCCGCATAGTAGAATGTTTAAATATTTCAATTTAAAAAAAAGTTAGAAATTGATTATAAATTTGATGAATCTTTGCATATTCATAAAATCCAGTGAAACACGGTTTAATGTCACCATTCATTTACATTATTACATCGTAGACTGTGCGTGCATGCCGGGTAATTGTCCGATAGTAAACACATATCAACTTGAGCATGTACCGTTATATTAGTCAATGTATGCAGTACGAGTATTTAGAGTGTTTGTACCACAAACCCAACATTAAAAAATTATCCATTTTTAATGGACTCATTGTGAATGAGTGGGAACCTCTCGGATATTTCTTAGCATTTTACAAAATAATTACTACAACAATTAAAATGAAATACGATCATCTTACCCTTCATGTAAGATATCTCATCGAAGATTTGAGTGATTTCAGACTCGTCGATGACAACGTTCGACACCGCTCTGGTTGACTGCATACTGTCCAGAGACAGCACGTTGATCCTGTCCAAAATGAACTGGTCCAGCATCTCCCAAGATGGCTCGATCTACAGAGAACAATACTTAAGATAAACATTCATGGATATTTACCTAATACATATAAGACAACACGGATCTTTTACTAAACTGTGCCAAGAAGAATACGATAATACTGACGTGAATCATGAGTACATTAAGTTGTACCGTAGACTCGAAATACGGAATTGAAAAAAATGATGATGGAAAATCATTCAGTAGAACAAAAAGCAAACATTGTGTTGTATTTTTTTATTCTGAGTCATCTTTTGGGAAGAAAATTGTAAGCTGCTGCTCGGCTCTGATGGTATTATGCTGTCATCATCGTCAGCTAGATCATACTCGTAGTACATCGTTTTTCATATTCGCGAACATTGAGTGCAATTTACAGGATAAATCGACCACGTATCTTTTTCCATATATTATCAAATAGGTACTAGAAAAACACAGATAATAATTGTAGTTACCGCGTTGACCCCTATGTATTCCAGGTATGTTGCAAAGCCCTCGTTCAGCCAGAGGTCGTTCCACCAGCGCATGGTGACCAAATTGCCAAACCACTGGTGGGCCAGCTCGTGCGCGATGACCATGGCCACATCCTTCTTGGACTTTATAGAGTTTGAATCCGGGTCGAGCAAAAGACTTGTCTCCCTATAAATAAAATACAACAATACATCATGATCAGTTAAAGTATGTGTTTTTATTTAGGTCCTCGGACTTTTGTCGTCCTGGAAGGCCATCGAGAACTTTACATATTATATGTTATGATACACAGCTGACATGGGACGAAAAGGATATAACTTTATGGCGGATTTTTGGCGTCCATATCCTCCGAATTTTAAGCGAATTTGAAAGAATAATAAACAATTTATTTTACAAAACATAGTACTTCGATCAAAATTTTATGAAATGATAAATTTATTAGATATAGAAATCTCACCCGAATGTGACCATTCCCCAGTTTTCCATTCCGGCTACCGCAAAGTCAGGAATAGCAATAAGGTCGATCTTGGGTAGGGCGTAAGGCACTCCGAAATACTTTTCGTAGAAGTCTAGGATCTTTGGCCCAATTTCCGCGGCGTATTGAGTCTGCCTGGTGTACTCCTTGCGCGACCAGACTTTGAAGTGTACATCGTCCGTGTCGTTGAGGGAGCGCTGGGCTTCCACGGGGACTAGGCTTGAGATGGCGTAGGCCACCAAGTACGAAGACATTGGCAACGACTTTTCGAAGTGGCTCCAAACTAGACCTTCATCTCCGGGGCTGAAATATCACAAAGATTATGATTGGTATCATTTACTGGTGATATGAGATTATTTCTATCCATAAATCTTATTCGTTTAGTTGTTGTTTCTTTTGAGATAATTGTACTTGCAAACATTCATTAATAAATTCATATTGCTTTTGGAGCATCTTTATAAAGTTAACATAATTTTATCGACAATATTTGATTTTAAAAGTACTGATAATACCACCAGTAAATGTTCTTCTAGTATTTAATCATATTATATCCCATACATCATTCATATAATCTCACGTACAGATCAAAGAATATATGATCATAAATTACTGGGCATAACAGAGATAGACAATCAAAGAATTACAGATACTACGAATATGCAATAAGAAGATTATAAACACAGAATGTATATTGTGTACTCACATTTCTTCTTCAGATATCAGCGGCATGTTTGAAATAGCCGTCACGTTCTTCGACCTCGCAATGCTGATCTCGAACATGGCTTTGAAGTTGGGCTCATCGAAGCAAGGGAAAGCCTTTCGGGCAGATGTTGGCTCAAACTGAGTGACTGCAAGGACTCTGAAATGCATAAATACAACATAATATCACTATGATACATTTTGTAGGTGTGCAGCCTTAGATGTCTTTGTTTTAATGGACATTTAAGAAAATTTAAATACTTCTACGGTGTTAAAGGATTTGGGATGCCACCACATCAGTTTTATAAGAAATAAATAACTTATATGAAGAAGTTAGCAGCAGTCTTATGTTTATGAAAAACATTGTCTTGACTACCATATGCGACATGACTACAGAGGAATATTGAAAAAAAAACTTACTCTGTTGTATTATCCGTCAGATCTCTGTAAGTACTTCTGTAAAACCCAGTCAGTGAATCATCGATCTTTCCCTTGAAATGGATCTCCAATGTGTAGTTTGCCATTGGCTTTAGGTGAGAATCGAGAGTGAAAATCAGCCTGTCAATCGAAGGAGTCAACTCCTTAGAGACGATCTTCATTCGTTTGGTCTTCACTTGAGTTATACCGTGACTGTGAGTCGCGTTGTCTCCATGGTGATGATGAATATCATGAGTAGTCAACGTCAAATTGTATTCAGGAATTTCGTGCTCTAATGAATGCTTTTTATGAACTGTAGCGTTAGCATTTTGTGTAGGCTTAACATCAACTTTCATAGTTTCATTTGCAACATTGTTTGATTCAAGACTTGTAGAATTTTTTTCATCAACAGTATTGACTGTTATTTCATTAGTTTCTGTAGAATTTTCTGATTCTGTTTTTTCTGCACTTATTGCGTGGCGACGTCTTCTTGATTTCTTCTTAGTTTTTTCTGCCGAGTTGGCTGTCACGAAGATTTGCTCTGTAAGTACGTAGCCGTTCAAAATCTCCAGGTCCTTGGAGTGGAGCGAGATGTGCTTGACACTACCTTTGTGTGTAGACAGAGTGATCGCTACCGAGCCTTCGAAGGTCCACGATGTGAAGTTTGGTTTTATCTTGATCCTATAGTAGCTAGGGATGACGTTCGTCTGCAAGCGGATTTTATCGTCGGCGTTTCTTTCGTGCAGTGGACCGACGTACCAAGATAAATCGTCTTCTACGGCTCGTTTTTCCTATAACACAACAAATAATGAGTGTAAATATAATATAGTTTAACTTACATTTAATCATACTTTAACCACATAAGAAAGTTATTCTGTTAATGAAAAAATATATTTTAAACAATCAACAATGAAAAATAAAATGATGGAGAAGCCCATCACAATCTTGAAGATGCTCTAAGGGTGGTGAACAGTAACAACGAATAATTTGCGCTGCTAATTTTGTCTATCGTCTGTTCATTAGTTAGCCTACCATGTCTCAATACAGTTAATACATTTTAATTCAATAAATATCTACGCTTATCACAATTTTCAGAAGTTACTAATTTTTCATTCTTTTATTAATCACTGTAGTTACAATCCCTCCTAGATCATCACTTAAAGCTTTTTTCTACCGACCCAAATGTTTTTGATAATAAAAAAACCACTTTTCATACCTAAAGAGGTTATTACATCTCATCTTAGCATTTTTTTCGTCTTCCTTCGATGTCTTTCGGATATCTACCTCCTTCATATAGATCAAAGCTACGTACTACGCGACATCTAACCTAATAAACTTACCTCGTCTGCCATTGGTGCGAAGAAGAACACGAGCACCCCGACCACGGCAGCGAATGCCAGCGCTGCCAGCAGCAGCATGCAAGCGCAGCAGCGGCCCACGAAGATGCCATTCTTGCGGCCATAGCGCACCGTGTTGCCATTGGGCTCCCCGGGCAGGAATTCTTGTCTGCTGCTTGACAGCAGCATCCCTGGGTAACATACATCATAATCGTCAACATCATCATCAACTACAACATTTATTTAATTTAATTAAATGGATATTAACAATGCTTGGTAAATGTTTATGAGGGATGCTAAAATAAGATGTAGACATCTCATTTAAGCATCTCAAGTGGCAATTTGTAGGACGATCTGTCAAAAGACATAATGGTTGATGAGGCAGAAGAGTGGCGTACATGAACTGGCAAACAGAGTGTTGGCCAATCCCTTGCAAGATAGACTGACAACATCATAAAAATAGCGGGAGTAGCCTGGAATTGAAGAGACCTACGTTCAACAGTGGACGGACACAGGCTAATGATGATGAAACAGTTGTTTCAAAAATCAGAGAGTTTCGTTTATTTACTAAGTCCACTTAGTAAGTAAAGTATCATAGTAGAATAATTTGATTTTCACCTCTTTTCTTAAATAATTTTCTAGTTTCCGGCTCCGTGGTTACTGATGTGGCCCGTTAGATGGCTGAAGTGATGGATAGTCTATGTTATAGTCAGTTGCTGTTTTGGCGACTCTCAGCGCCAAGCGGCATCAATCACTAAAGAACGTTCCCATTTGTTAGGCCCTGAAAAATAAAGTTTGCTTTATCAGTCATCATCGTGTCATGATTCTCAAGTATTTTCTTCGGTTTATAAATACGTGTTTTTTTTTCAGAAATAATAATGACACTACTTTCAAGCCCGCCGTAGAAGATTGATTGTGCTTTGATGGTTTATACCAGTGCTCCGCAACCGGTGTGCCGCGGCACACAGGTGTGCCGTAAGGCCGATACAGGTGTGCCGCGATCAAATAAGGCAATATTATATATAAATAATTTTACAACGGTCCTCAAGCTCCCAGCGCCTATCGCCTATTTATGTAGATACACAACGAGGTACTTGCTTTATTAAGTTCTAAATGAATTAAAAAAAAAAGTGAAATTGATCAAATTAATATCTATTTTTGGCTTTTAGTGTGCCACGGTATTCAAGGTAAGAACTTTGGTGTGCCGTAGAATCCAAAGAAGTACTTTGGTGTGCCGTAGATGAGAAAAGGTTGCGGAGCTCTGGTTTATACAATAGGACCTGGTATAAACTTCGCGATAACTTGTCGATACGATCGCCTTACATGGTCACATTACTTTATGAAATTCATAGTAACTGCGGAGACATGAAGAAAATGTCTACCTTATGATAATACAATTTACGATATACATGGGTTTATATTTTGAAATATTTGCCAACATTAATATTTTAAACCATAACGGTGTTTAGGGTTAATCATCTTCAAAAATACGAGTATTATGCCCTCCAAAGTAGCTTAATGACTGTGAACTTGTTAAGGATGTATTACGAGTATTCAAGTTGTGGTGACATATGCTTCAGCTTGGAGCAATTACGGTTAGTATTTATAGTACCAAAACTGTTTTCAAATTTCCATACTCCTGAGTCGTTGAAAAGAGTACAAAAAATATTTTTCAGAAATTTAATATTAGGAATTAACTAAGAACAAGAAGAATCGTCAGTTAGTAGACTGAAATCCTCAACAGTACCTCATGGTAACCACATTAGGAACAATTGTAACTTAGATATTAAGACAAAAAATACACGAAATGGTGTTTTTACGAATTATTTTAAGACATTGATGATGTTGTGCGTTTTAGATGTAGGAGTGTCATCCCCACGTAAGCCGGCACTGTGTCGCCAGTATTAAGCAGTCAGTGGCCAGTACCTGTACTGACGGTCGGCGCTGGCTTCCCAACAATACCTGGCGATTATCCGCGGTGAGACGCTCCGATTATCCGTAACACTTGGAAATAAAAAAACAACGACTCTTAATGCACCAAATCTGACCGACGGCCCGTCCGCCGCGAGTGACACTCGGGCCTTGTTTGAACGAAATAATAAACGAAAGAATGTAACAAATTTAATATTCATCCGTTTGGACAGGTGATAATATGGAATAAATGACGCGTTACGAAAACGAACCGAGCTAATCCTTATTGTGAGCCGTCGCGGAGTCTCTGCTTCACACCACACACCGGCACGATAGCTCTAGCCCCGCTAGCACAATAGTGATCATTAGCGAATACAACAGTGTTTTTAGCTCGTCTTGCCAAATAGTTATCATGTATACGCATGCAGAAGAATACACACGATTATATAACGCCCAATAATAGCAACGAAGCGAAAAAATATTTATTCTCAATCTTAAAATTAAGAATTGCAGAATTTTTCGATTAACCTACATTGTTGGTCTATCCATTTCATGATTAAGCTTGGCATAGATATTTACTCTAATTTTTTCATTATAAAGTAAACCAATACAACTTTGTTTCAAAGTTAAACTGATCTTGTGCTATTTTATAAGCATTTAGTTCAGATCGTCGTATCGGTCCCTTTTATGAATTTTTAGTGGCACAGTACTATAAATCACGCAATAGATTCTCAAATTTAATGGTAGAATGAATCGTCCACTATTCAAGACTCTACAGTGCAAAAAAGTAGAGGAAGGATGAAGGTGACCAAATACATAAAATTATAAGACTGAAGCAAAGTTAGACAGTCTACTATAAAGATACTCGTACACTTCTATAGGAAAATAAACATCAAATTTAAAAAAAATCTTACAATAAATGATAATTATATCTACTTGTACTATCCGTTCATTTCTCATGTATATTTTAGTTCAACCGTGATAACTCTCAAACGTTTGCAAAAACTTATGCCAAGAGATAAAAAAACAATGCCTGATCACACATATGCATTTGCAATGCTTAATATTCAATTATGACAGATGACTTTTCTTAGCGGTAATATTGATATAAATAAATATTTATACATTTTGAAGTTATTTTATTTATTTTTAATTCTGTAAACTAACATCGTTTATGAACTTTGTGATCCAACAAAGTAATGCTGTTGAAGTCGTTTAAAATAAAACACTTCAGCGCCCACTCCAACTGATCCTATATATATTATCAACTTATAATTAACATGTATTTAATACAAAACGGATTTTATTTATTAGCGTAATTATGGAGTTTTAAGCTGAATTAAGAGAAATTAGGATCATATTTTATAGGTATACGGTAATTGCTATGAACAAAATACTAATTAAGTAAATTTCATGGAAAATATGGAATTACATTGAGAATTATGGCTTTCAAAATTCGTAAATAAAAATTCATAATGTTTTCATGTGGAAGAGCTTTTACTGAAAGGATCATGGTTTCACACTACGTGATGCATATAAAAATAAATATACTGCCATTCCAATAGTGAAATTTGACCATAATGAGGCTCTTACGTAAGGCGTTTGAGTGGAAAGGATTTGATTGTGTTTGTGGTAGGGCTGATTATATTTTAATACATTCACTGAATTAATTCAACTGTGGGAGAAAGGAAGCCATTTCTTATTTACATTACTTTGTTCTTTATTATTGTGATTCATAAAATCAATAAAATTTAAATCACGGAGTGAAAATTAATTGTAACAGAGAATTAACTTTATTGTTGTATTTTTTTAATGACAAATATACTCAGTAATATGTTTTTATAACCACACATTATTTGAAACTGTTCAAATAAAAAAACAAATCATCATTTGCAGAGTAATGACAATATTAGCAATCATCGATAATTACTTCTCAATGAAATGTGTCATTTTAACATAATTTTTTTTTTTTTTTTAATATTTTTACCAACATTACCAATTGCTTGACCTTATACTTATTATTATCAGTAAACTTTTAAACAACGCATGTACGAGTGTATGGGTTTTATTAATTGTTTACCGCTTAAAGCATACCTTCACATGAAAACCAGGTTGCTTGTGAAAAACAATAAAAAGAAACAAAGCATTTACATCTAGCCAATAAAAAAATATAATTTATTGTTAGAATATATTTTTTGTACAAAAAAAAACGTTATTATGCCAAACGTGTAAATAATCTTGATAGAGTTCCAAGGGCCTGACGATGATTTGAAGGTACGAGGGTTCAGTGTCGAATATTTGGAGGAGCAATTTACATGATGAGTATATGACTTGATCAAACATATTTGTATAAAATAGATAAAAGTTACAATTATTCATCAGTCTAAGAACCCTTCATCTTAATTAAATCGTGGATTTTCGTATATTGATACGTTTATTTGTATTGCTTTAATGTATAATGAAATATGCAGTGTTTAACTGTATGAGTTAGGTATGCAAACGGTGTATGCATAACTTGAAATATTTATTTTACAGTTACTCAAAATATTTAATGTTATATTTTATTTACAAATTGGGTAAGGATTTGCATAACAGGTACATTTTTATAAATATAATACTCGTATAACGGGTGACAATAAAACATCAAAATGGAACAAGTTGTCTATTACGACGTCACAACTGAATTGACCGTTCTCTTATAATTAATGTTTACTTTAACAGTTATGAAATTAACATGATTCTCAAAAAACCTATATCTTAAATCAACAATAATATTTAAACTTACTATGAATAGGTTATACGATTATGTAAATAATATGAATAAGTATTACATAGAAATTTCAGTAGTTATAGTGGAACATCGACTAACGAGAACCTCATATAGCGAATAAAATTGCATTACGATCAAATAAATTTGGAAAAAAATACCTTAAAATCGACGTTTCGAATTAGTTGCTTTTAATTTTGAAAATAATTTATAATAATATTTTATAAATATATATCTATTTGAGGCAGACATATCCATCAGATAAATTAATAGTTTTACTTTGCCTGGTTAAGGCAAAAAATTTAATGATTTATTAGTCAAAAATAACTCTTTTTTTTCAATATGGGTGCTACATTTATTATTTTATAATACTGTCTGTCAGACCATAGATTTGATTGATAAAGCAAAATAAACTACAAAATAAACCACGTGGATAGAATCAGCAGTGATAGAATATCCCACAAATTTGATAAAATATAAAAAAATCTTTATCACTTACTTCACAAGATGGTTGCAACATATCTGTATAAAAAAATGAAAGAATGATGAAGATCAAAAAGAGGTGCCACATTCATAACTTGAACTTAGAAAAAATATACTCGACAATATACACAAATGTAAAAGTAAAATATTAAAAACATCTTCTTGTAAAGATTAAGAAAGAAAAAACAACAATCGTCAACAAATCATGACACTTTCTTATTTTTAGCGTGAGGTTTTGCTTTTGGTAGTAAGTATAATGTTTTTACTTTGATTAAAGTAAGGTTATGTAACAATAATATTTAATAAAATTATTTTTATTTAAGAAGGAAACGCAACCCAACCGTACGTAAAGTGGAAATGTTACGTAAACCTCACGAAAGAGTGACACTCAAGTTTAGCATATTTTGCCATACAATTTATTAAAAATAATATTTGGATATCATGAAATAAACTGATTTTTGCGAGCCCTGCTAAGTCTAAGCTCACTCAGCCAAGTGCTATAATTACTGTATCGAATCATGAATACTAGCCGTGAAAAATGATGCTGAAGACGAGATGTACAGAGTTTGACTGCTATATTAGCTATTTTCATTAATAATAGGCTTCCTTGCTAGCTATTTTTGATGTTTTCACGTTGACAGAGTATAAAAAAATATGTTATTTCAAGTAATTTTAGAATCTTTTAATAAAGGTTGAGTAACTCTTCATGCACAATCAGGAATCCATCAATAGAGGGTTTTAAATCCCGAGTGGAGTCTAATGGGAGTATTCTCCTGTATGAATAATAAAAAAACCTCTTTTACGTAATGCTCGTACAAAATGATGAATAACAACTTTGTCTGTTACCTAGTTTCATAAAGATATTATACATTATATAATTTGACAACTAGAAACCATAAATTCAAAGCAGTAGATCAACACATTACAGATACATGTACGAGTAAATAATATAAATAACTAAAAAACCACACTATTTAAAAACATAAGCAAAACCCTTATAGACTTGTGATTTTTTTTTTCTACAAAATCTGTTTATTTATCCTCTATGCCATATGAAGACTTTATCAAGAGCACATGACCACCATAAATTGTTACCAACTAGTCTAGAAGCAAAATATTTTATATTTCGTACTTTATTGACGTGTTATTTTTGTTTGTTGTTAGATTTATATTTTCATATGTATGTGAAAAAGAAACAAGCAAATGACTGAGATATTATGAATACATTATAGATATCGTTGAATGGAATTTGAATTTCTAAATGAAAGGCTCTTAAATATACAGTGGTACCTTGACATATGAGTGCCCCAACACACGTGTTTGAGTAATTTGAAATACAAACAAGGTTGCGGACCGAATTAAACTCGTATGTCGAGGTACCCCTGTATGTATAAATATCTCGTATCTACGAGTAATAATAATTTTTCTCCGTAAAATTATATATCCTGTCTAATACAAAATTCAACCTTGCTCAAATATTAAATATACCCTATTTAATCGTTGGTGTATTAACAGGCTACTAAGCCTGACAGTGAAAACTTTCGATTATTGTAATATGCGTTTAAATGCACCTGGTAATGTTTTCTAATCATCTTAACACTGCACATTGTGCATTATTTACATAAGTCATAACATAAATTAGTATATTATGTATTAGGATAATCGATGGCCAAACTAGATAGTCCATCAACACATACACTTGGAATATTGTATCTATATAATAGCCAAGACCACGACACTTTAGCCAGTGTTTATCTGATAATCTATAATATTCTCAAGAATTAGACTACGGAATAAATATATATATATTGCATCCTATTTAGTGAACAAATTAATGCAATTGAAGAGATTTTTATTTAATTTTGACGATCCATATTATTCTGAAAACACTGAAGGTATAACAATAGAATAATATACTATAATTGATATATTATCTGAAAGTGATCAGTCTGAATATACCGGAGGTGTTCATGGATATTGAGCAGAATAATTTTATTTATTGCTTTTGGGATATAGGAATCAAAGCCGTGGTATCTTGTGATATTCGGGCGCTTTTACTCTTGATTATTTATTCCCTTCAATTAAAAATGTGTGGTGGTATTGGAGTCCACTAATGCACTGAGGCGCATAATAAAGAATCAAAAAAATACTGCAGAAATTGAAAAACAATGTGAATAATCATTTAATTATTATAATCATCATTTGTATGTATAGTCAATGCAGCTGTCATAAATTTCACACCAATTTTAGGCCTTGTTGAATGCTTATGTTGAAAATAAGCGTCTGATCGGATTTAAATCCGGAACCTCCAGCTTTGAAAATAAACACAGAGAAGTCACCTCAAGTGTCAATGCTTACCCGATGTGATGAGCCAATCTAATCTCCAATAATTATTTTTCCGAAAAAATTTCACATTATTTCACTTTTTGACACAAATTTTGACTGGAATATTAACATAAAATTTATTGTTGTTATTTTTTACTTTTGTTGTTGTAAATTATTGTGTAAAATAAAAATAGCAGTAAGAAATAACAAGCTTATAAATAACAGCTACAATGTCGTGTTCAGTATTCAGACCTTAAAAACGAGGAGATATTTTTTTAATACATTTAGCATTAGGTGCAGTAATCGCAATCGATTTAAAATAACCCCTACTAGCTTTGCTAGTTGTTAACCGACTATAATCTGAATGAACGCATCATCAAGGAGACTTCATTGACCTATATTGATATACGTAAATGAGACAGAAAAAGTATTTTTTACAACTTTATGGCGGCATTTAATGGAGACCATATGCTGTGTCAGAGGATCGAATATGAAATAAAATTATATATTTATATAGTGTACTTACAAATTCATATTTATATATGCAAATGTATGGTGTTTTTTATTATTTCCGATCGATAATAATTACAAGTTGGTAAGCTAGGCTAACCGTTGCGTTTGGATGCATTTATCACGATGTATCGCCAAGCCTTAAGGTAATCAACCATCATGCAACAAG
The DNA here is from genome assembly GCA_022606575.1 of Glossosoma conforme. Taxonomy (NCBI): domain Eukaryota; kingdom Metazoa; phylum Arthropoda; class Insecta; order Trichoptera; family Glossosomatidae; genus Glossosoma; species Glossosoma conforme. The sequence goes on along the minus strand of JAGTXR010000100.1, from coordinate 2,573,038 downwards.
ACGACAGTTCGAGACCTGTATATGGTTTTAATCAATCGAAACACCGCCATAAAACTACAATTTTTGACATATTTATTTAATTTTGTTTAGGATTCAAAAATACTTATGGTTTGATTTGAGAACTTTATTGTAATCAAACACAAGCTCAATTTATGTTTTTTTAATTTACTTTAAATCCTGTAAAACAAACTTTTTCGCTATATTTTGAATATATAGAAACCACAATGGAGATTTGTCCATCACCGTCAATAGGTAATAATTAAATTTAAAAATTAGTAAAATATTAATGGCCAACTAAATACTATGAAGGTACATATTAATTAATTTAAAAAATATCAGGTTATTTGTATTAATATTAACTTATCTTTCAACGAGTCTGCCAATGTTAATCGTTGTAAATTAAATACGTTTTTTAAATGTGAGTTTATCATTTTGTTTTGATGGTTCAAGAACCAATATCCAGGTCTAAGGTGTCATAAGAATATAAAGCGTCACAGATTACATAGATGAGATTTTTATATCAGCGTTCAACGATATTCTCCTGTGTTTTTATTAAAAATATATCAATTTTAGTAGCCTGGTTTAACAGTGAGGCTCGGATAAGCAATAAGCCCGTATTAGTAATTTGCAGCACTGCATTATGAAGGTATTGTAGGCCTTGCCCGTACTAAGTATTCATTCACCGCATGACGTAATAATTTATTGTCAGCCAGCGAGGTGTGTACGCAGCTGATCGTCAAAGGTATTCCTCAAACAACTTCATCACAAAAGTGTGTATTTCAATAGGCCGGTCATCGTGTATGCCGCACTTGCCGAGAAACATGTCGTGCAACCTGTGGACATTATAGGGGATTACTCACCTGGTTATTAAAAACATTTATTTGTACTACACAGATCGCTTGATTCTCATCAAAAGTTGATATCCATTGAATATTAAGGACTTTCAATTTTGTAACATGATTCATGAAGAGCAAAAGTTCGATATCTACAGATATTTTTTATTATTATCGTCGTCCTAGAGGGTAACGAGTCATGAATTATACACAATACACAAGTGTAACTGCAGTCTACAGAGCTAAAACGAAGCGAGACAATAATTTTGGCACCTGAAATAACACAACGATGGAAATGAATGTCATATGCTCTAATATAGAGAAAATCTGAATCTATCGTGGGGTAAGGCGTATAATAAAGGCCTAGCAGAGGGGCAGTCTCCTGATCTGCACTAACAAAATTTTGAGCAAAATAAGTCATAATTTCTAAATAATAATTACAATAAAACCTTCCCATTTTACATTTTGACGTTAATTTTTTAAAAAACCTATGAAATGCCGCCTCCTTATAAGCAACCCGAATATATTAATAAAATATATTAGGAGTGTGACCTGGTTTGAGATTTCAAGCCACACATTCAATACATTTGAATAGTTTTGCTAATTTATTTGTTCCCAATGTATGTAGCACCATACTAATGAATGATCGATTTCATGAGCGTCGCAAGTGCAGGTGTTAATCGTACATTAATGTATTTAGTCGGTCATTACTGTGTACTACATCACGACATAATGCACTATCTCGTTTTAAATTGCATTTAATGTTTACAGTACATTAATAAATTAAAGTATTTAATGGCCCAGATAATTTTTCAAACTTATTTTTAAAATGTATTTTTACAGTAAAATGAGTTGTATTCAAGATAACATTCAATGAAAATATATTTTTAACACTTTATTTTCATTGGCAGCTACGACCAAAACACTTTTTCATCAACTCATGAAAAGTTATTGCTTCCCTACCTCAGCAACTCTGAAACCATCTTATTTTTTACCTTAATTGCACAGGCCATATTTGTGTACTTACTCGTACTATATATGTGAAACTTCGAAATGATGACCCAAGAGAGCATAAAATATTATATTTATCTTTTTTTAAGATCGGTGCTTTCGTCATAATAGAAGATAACTGGCCACAATTTTGAAAATCTTGGAAATATCACAAGCCATGCTGACGATATATTTATCGTCGGCATTGGAAATATGGAATTTATGTGAAATATTTGGAAACTTATTAATATTTGATTGAATATTACTATACGAGAACGTGTGTAAAATTTTTAAGCTTTAAAATACATCATTGCAAATAACATGGAGGGTCTTAAGTAGTTCACAAGTCCTTTATTTTTAACTAAAAATGTAGTTCGTAAAATCTTAAAACCTATCACAAAGAAGTCATTAGTGGCTTATTAGCTAGCTTCATGTTTACAAAACTTTTTTAGGGAAAAGTTTGTATGTGCTTAAAATTACTTTGTTTTAATGTTTTATAAATATTATTATATATTTTCTCTGTCTACATTAATCGTACTATTAAACATACTTTTTATAACGTATGAATTTAAAAAAAAAATCTTCTGCAACTGTTTCTTGAATCAAATATTGATTTTTATACTCCTAACTTGCCGTAAAACATATTTGACCATTTTGTTATCAAAACCAAATAAATCGTTAATAATTTGAAATAAATAAATTTTTACGTTAAAAACCGTAAGTAGCGAGTTAAAAAAAAGCAATCTTGACGTAAAATAAAATCGTACAAAAATATTATTTTGCCGAAACAAGCCACGTCCGAGATGCATTCAACAACCGGTGGGTCGGAGTCCTGACAAAAAACATGTTCAAGGCAAAGCATTTGCGAGAGACATTTCTTCATTAGTTTGATTCATGGTCCACTGTGACGGTCGTCGTTACTTTTGAAGGAAATGTTACAAATACTCGTACCTACTGAATAATTTGTTAAGAGTGCGAACATTACTTGAAATGAATTTGCTCCGCATTATCCGCGGACAACGAATAATTGAGAGCTATCAGTTATTTCCAGCGCTGGCTTAATTAAAAATAACTCGTATTTTATCATTGTTTTCCCCCAGTATAAGGCGTTTCTTTAACAGACATTCATTTCACCGGTACTTAACAATAGCGGCAAACATTAACTTTAAATATGAATCGTTTTTAAAGGAAATCGACGGTTAAATTATTTATAAGTAAGGACATTATGAAAAAATTACATTACGGTAATTTCCTTTGATATTGAGTAAACAAAGAATGCGGTAAATGATCTTAGTTGAGTATGTCATAAAATGTAATGATTGACATTCATTTTTCAATCATAAGCCATGGCCTTATTAGCTTAGTTAAAAAATATTATGAGACTTTCCTGACTCATGGAGAAATTTAAGCAATTCCTCAATGCAATTAAAAAATTTTTATAAATCTGTAAATAAGACGAAGGAAATCTTAACACTTTCCAATATAGCTTTTGGATATAATAATGTAATATGTCAAAATAATTAAGTAAGGTTATACATAATTTATTTGATTCTCAAACTATACATGTACGTACTATTTTTAAATTTCTAAAAATATTAGTAAATTAGTAACTCCCAACATACTATATATTACTCGATTTACTTTATATTTGATTTAAAAATCAAAACGCTGCTTTCCTGCAATGTTTTAATAAGCATAAAAAACTATCCTCACTCCAGTAAATTTCTTCACCAATTTGGAAACACTATGGTTAAAAGAATTAAATTAAATGAATTTTAAATAAACTTTATTAAATTCGTTATGGCGTTGACTGTTGATAGTTACATCTATAAACTTGTTATATACGAATATATTTGATTTATGCTCGATAGCATTTAGCTATTTCATATGAGTTATATGTACTAATGTGCTTATGTGTTAACGCGATGTATTATATTTACTACTCACTCAACTGTTAAGACTTTCAAAATTATTGGAATTAAAAAACACAAAACCAACTAATATTAATTACTAACGTGGCCATGTACTTGCGAGTGCTCGAGTACTAAATGATAAAACGGAATTGTTGTGTAATAAAACATGGAAATACGTTATTAACTTAGCGAGCATCCTACTTGGACATTGAAAAACGTAATTCAACCCGAACAGCTGGTGCCAACCCTGATAGGCCCATGAATATTCCTCTTCATCATCTAAGATTATATGCAAACGCCTACAAGTCAGCAAACTGTAAGGTTCAGTCGTTTATAAACTCATAACGATCCAGGCTTTAACTGTTAGAGCGATCGTCTCCAAAAGCTGAATACTAAACTCCCAAATACGTCTTATACATTAATCTGTATTTTTATTTTTAAAATTGAAGTTTCTTAAAACGCCCTCATTAACAGTAGATACATTTTTCAGATGCAGAGATTACTTGGAACAATACAAGGATAATTTCAGCTAACAAAACATTATGGGTGCAATTTTATGCTACCTTATGCTTCAGCTAAGGAACGTTTATTGGATTATAAAAGTGTAGGAGAACACGTGGCAAAAATTTAAATTGAAGTACCTACCAACTAGACAAGTTAACTTATAAAAAAACATAAATAAACAATAATATATTATATTTAGTATACTCAATTAAGATCAACTGACATGTTGATTATTTTTCACAAAAAAACCTATCTAATCGACAGAATTTGTTTTCGGGATATCATTGAATTTTGACTTAAATGTTATCCTGTTTTTTTTTTCTCTTTCTGATTATTTTCATTGCTTTCATTATAATATTTGTTTTTTTCTGTTTTAACTTATTTGTCACTCTTTTATATCTTTATGTCATATTTTATTGAGTGTTTTTACTGTGAAATTAATCAATTAAAAAAATAATAAATAATAATATTTGTTTTGATTTTTGTCGTTTAAATACCGCGATGGTTGACATTGGGTTTTTGTTCTCTCCCACACGCCCGAGCGATAACATTAATCTCAGGATCAGCGGTCCTCCAAGCCAGCACAATCCTGGCTCAGGGATAACGGCTCAAAGGATACATTGCCTCCAGAAAAGACGGCGTGATCCCGGGTTCAGTTCCCGCTGTGCACACTTGAACAAGCAACGTAGAAGTGGTACAACCGACGCACGATTTACGCGGATTCGCGTTAACCACGACGCTGAGAAGCAGATACGGCAAATGAAGATGAAAACAAAACCATTTCACAATTCAATGAAACTTTAACAACTCGACGTTTTAACAATTTTATTGTATTGTCGATGGTCTCTCAGGATGAAGAACGGTTTTGGCTTGCAAAAAATACCGGTGAAAGAGGTTTTAAAGGGATCATGAAAGAATTACAGAGCTATAAAATTCCCTTTTGCGTCATTTACATACTTAATGGAGTAGTAGATGTTAACTGTTGTTCGGAGCAAATGATTATCTAATCATCGTTTCTGTTACAATATACTGGACAATAGTCCTCTTTTTAGATGGATAATGGGATATAGTGACGTTGAAAAATCATCACTCTACTTACCACCCTCAATAATGACAACTGTCATAGAACCTACACATTAGGTTACTATATCGGCGTTTTTTGGTATTATCCAGAATGTGTTGTAAGAAATACGGTGACGAAGAGTTCGGTTGAAATCCTACGTCTAACTTACTGAACCTCAAAATAATGTGGTATAATTAGGCCGTTTCAATTAAACAATGAGCTGTCATCTTCTCCTGTATCTACTGTATAATTTGTAAATGACCAAATATGTATTTTTTTCATTCCCTTTGCCGCTTTTCATTAGAGAGGATCGTTATACACATAATGAATGCGGTATTTAGCGCTCCCCAAGTATTGTTTATATTTTATAATAACGATATGCACCAAGATTAAAAATAAATATAATTTATAATACAATACAATTCGATTTACGTGGTTTCTCACGTAACCTAGCCCCGCTAAAATCTGGGGTCGTGTGTACTTCACTACTTTGGCTTCAACTCGTCTGTCCTTGACCTAGAGTCGCGATCCTAACAATAATTCCCATCGCGACTTCATGACTTCACGACCATTCTAATTGTGAGCGCCATCGGTAAGCTTTGAAATTATCTCCCAGCGTCTATGTTTCCTTCATCATATGATTTGGATCTCTAGAAGGAAAAATACGATCTTTATCTTTCTTTGAAAGAATTAATATTTTCAACCATTACACAAACACACATATTTTCTTGATAGTCATAATGGCCATTGCTTTTCCGAATTTCATCATCTTGCGTATCCCTTTCCGAGCATCTTTTACTAGTTGACATGTGTCGACTTAGCTTAAACACCTTTTCTGGCTCTTTCTTTAGACTACATTGATGTAAAAGTGTTTTATTTCAAATATATGCATAAAAATATACAAGTTTAAATATAAACATTATATATCTACAAATACATAATCACACTTCACAAGCAACGTCCAGCCATCCCTGTTATGCGTCATAGAAAACTATTACTAGTGCTCTCCCGAGTGTTTATATATAACGTAGCTTTCTAGAGAACTTGATAGTCTACTCTAGTTGCTACTCCAAGAAGATTGCTTAATGTAGGTTGACTTATATTCTACCAAAAAATATGTACATACGATAAGTATAAAACCTAATATAGTAGGAAAGAATTGACAGAATTTGCCATTAATACTCGAACAAAGCTATGTTTAATTTCCTTATAAACTCGTTGATCATTGATCGGATATGCTTGATGTGTTTAGATTCAATTAAATTTCCGGGTAAATACTCGTACGTTGAGAACTACGTAATTATAAGACACGCTCAATAGTCAATCAAACAATCGTCGGCACGACTCCCGGTTCAACTCTTAATACGACCATAAATACCAAATTTTTATCAAAAATCTATACTATCAACCAAATGGAATCTTAGTCAGTTATTTCTACTAACAGCGACAGCCCAATTGCTTCCATCTTATCATGAAAGCTCGGTTTAGCGAAGTGTTTTCTATGCTTTTTTCTCAATTCACCCGTTGACCACTTTTCATAATAGAGAATAAATTAAATATTTTATTTGTAAAAAACGAAACTTATAGTCTCCGAATATGAAAAAAAAAACGTACCGTTATACAAATTAAAATTTTGTGAAAAAAAGAAGGAACACGTATTTTTCCTCCTTGTTCCTCTTGTATGAGTGAAAATTTTTTTTTTACTTTTAAGACTTTTGAAGCTAAAGCCGTATATTGTCACTATTTTTTTTACTAAAAAACGAACGTCCCTTTTGCCTACAAAAAATGTGGTTAGTAAATAAATAAATAACTATTAATAAAATTTGTAAACAGAACAACATTCTCCTCAATGAAGTTCTTAAATTCCTTACCGGTAGGGAACCACTGGACAAGCGCATTTGAACAGTTCTCCCTTGTGAGCTTTCCTTCATACTGACAGTGACTGTCAGTTTTACCAGTACCCTCTTACGGCGGTCAATGTTTTTAAATATTTTTAGGAATCTACGTCAACAAGATGTATTAATGATTCTTCAGACCTTTCACTCAACTAAAATGGGAACGGTTGTTCATTTCGACATCCGCGGGATGGCGAACCACATCTTAATTGTATTACCAGTATATTTTAAGGTACTCTGAGATTTACTCATATATTCCATAAAATTAAAGTTAAGATTCTTATCAATAGACGATTCTTGGAAAAAGCATAATTATATTCATATTTCTCATTGATTATTTTGACTCGTCTATCTGTGACAAAACAATGTAAAACGCCCCCAGTCTAAATGAATTATATTAAATGTAATATATAATTTTATTTTTTTTATATTTACTAATTTAAAAAAATACAATTTATCAATTACACTATTACTTATGGAATCGTACTTTAACACTGCAATATGGTATTGTTGGTTGGGGAGGAACATAGCTAAATACTACCAACCCCATTAGAACTGTACAAAAACTTATCATCAAAGTGATATTGAAAAGGCCTCCCACCTACCCAACAGAAAGCCTTTACAATAAATTCAAAGTGCCAACGGTAGATACACTATACCAAAAATACACTATTTTACAGACTATTAAAGAAAGGAGAATTGAAAACTGGTATACTTGTCATTCTGCTAGGTATATGTACAACTTATTAATACCAAAATTTAACACACAACCTGCAAAAAATGGTTACAAATATAACGGAATAGTTAATTTTAACAATCTTCCTCGGGAAATAAAAGAGATCAGCGATATTAAAATATTGATTGAAAAGGTGAAACAGTACTTTAAAATAATGACGAACAGAACCGACGTCACTGCATAACAAATTGAAATAATGAAATGTCCCAAAAATGTATTATTAAATTATATATACATTAAATTTAATTCAACATATAGTATATTAAATCTTTAATCATATAATGTTAGTTTTATATCAAAATCATGTAAATGTATAAATATGTAATACTCTGTATAATTATATAAAACTGTAAAATAACATAGATGAATCCCACGCCACACACAAGATCTTATCTTTAAGTGGTGTGGTAAGCGAATGTAAAAAAAAAAGAAAAAAAAAAAAAGATTGGAATGTAAATTACTATGTAAAAAATGTATCTTTTTATATTTGATTAAAAAAAAAAAAAAAAAAACACTTTCCTGTGAAAATACCCAGGCAAATAAAAACTACTAGTTGTATTAAAACTGTTTTCCATGTTGGTGCCATTGTTGAGCAAATGAGCAACATGTTCATAAATTGATTCATTCTGGTTAATGACACAAACTAAACAAATTAATGTATACCTACATGTGGGTGATTACAATTTTGATTATAGACTGATGCGATGTGCCGTTTAATATGGAATTAACAGAATATGATGTACTGTGATGAAATGCGAGCGACGATGTTGGCTGAACGACTGGCATATTTGAAAACAATCGAAAACATTAACTCTTGGAATTAATCGAATAATACTCGTATATTAACAACTTCATATCCAATAATTTAATAATGTTATAATGTTTCTCAATTATCGATGCATATGTTTATCCATTTCCTTTGTAAATTTACGAATTCTCTAGTACAGATCCAATACCCTTTTACTTACAGTTGCATAAAAATAAATAATTTGCAATAAATGAAAAAAAACCTTATTTAATCCAATACTGAATTCGATGAACAAACTTTCCTAGTTTCTACTCACCAATTCACTTTAAATTAAACTTCTTGTATAAAAAAATAGTGTACGATACAACTGCTTTTTTATTTTAATTAATATTTTGGTGTCCAGAAATCCACAAATACATAATCACTGTATATGTAAATAAATAATTATAACTTATATAAATAATTCAAGCTTACATCCCAAGAAACAAATTATTATGTAATTTGAAATTTGTAGCGATTGTCAAGAAATTTGAACAATTTCAAAAACGCGGTTAATAATTTAATTTAAATAATATACAATATAAATGTTTTTTTTTTTTTTGTACATTTAAATTAGGCGATATCATCTCAATATTTTGGATATATAAGATTTCTTAAATTTTAAGATTTGAAGCAAATAAAATTGTTTGTGTTAAGTTTTTTTAGTATCTGTTACAAATTTTATACAGCCAAAGTTAAATTGGTATTATTTTGTAAAAGTTTTTTTTTTCTACGCAAGTAAAGCGTTATTCGGATTTGTGAGATTTTTCAATACTTGACATAACGATATTGAAATTCTTTAGGAATATGAGTACTATAGTTAATTATAGGGTCAAGTGGCAACTACTTCAATTTATTTTTCTTTTATCAATATTTTAAATTACTTATGGCTTCTATAATCTGGTTTAAATATCCTTCATTATATAGTGATTGGGTATTGTGGTAGCAAAAAACATGTATTTTTTAAAAAGCCGTGTGATCTATCTAACGCTCCTATTATAAGTAATATTTAATACATTACAGCAACAAAAATATACCTTATTAAAAAATTAATAGTATCATGTTTTTTCATCGGCATTATATATATGCATTCATAAAATTTTACTAATAGTATTATATAAGTGTAAAATTTGTACCAACCTCAAAGTTTTATTGATATTTCTTGTAACTTGTAATAAGTTATCATTAAGTAATAATTTCGAAATTAAGTACGACGTAATCATTTTTAAAAATTGCAGCAATTATTCAAGATGTAGGTACAACATTCACTGTTAGATAATCTCGATTAAATTATCACTTTCACGAAGCAAATAAACACTTTGGCGTAATACTCATTATGAATTAAGATCCAAATTGGTATTCTTTAAGTACTTTTTTCATAATTAAGAAAAATAATATAATATTATATAACAATATAAAATTTACACGTCTTCTTATGATGTTCATAATATTTCCATAATTCCATCTCCAGAAATTGTTATTTAACATTTTTGATGAAGATGATTAAAAGTATATTTTTTATCATTTAATTACAAAATAAAATCTTACCTTAATGTTCCGAATTCAGCCAAATCAAAACTTTGTCTTCAAAATATATGATATATATTTTTTAAATTAAAAATAACAACTATCTACGTGCGTTATATATTTTAATAAATAAAATGCGATCTCTAAAATGGAACGGTCGTATAAAAAAACACGTAATATAAATTTATTTCAAACGGAACACAAGAAAAAAAAGTCTCCGCAAAATTTGAAAGCGTCCTCGCAACGCACCCGCAGCCGCCAAACAGCCAACTGATCGAAATTCAATAGACGAGACTTCGAAACTTCTTGTACAAAACACATTTTTTTACATACCTACCCACACTCTAGTGCCGGTCGCTGAAATTTATCAACCGAAGCCTTTTTCAAAAAATAGAATGTGTTCGGGAAAATTTGTAACTTTACTTTATGTTGACACTTTTTTATTTAGTTGATAAAAAATAATTTTAACGTTAATATACAATTCTGATTATCATTTGCCGCGGAAATTTATTAACAACTATAAATATTTAAATTATATGTAATATGTCACTGTACATCATTATGGTAAGCATAGAATTTGCAAGCCAACAGAAGAACACAGATATAATGAGTTCACACAAACTGTTAAGCTATTGCACAACAAAGATTAATCCGATGGAAGAATAGAGAAAACTTGATACTTCTACTGTGTTTAAGATCACATTCTCAATAATTATAGCCGACGCTGTTTCTATGGATGAGAAAATACAAATATTGGTCTACGATGTTGATAAGCTGCTATCATTTTTTCTTCTTCTTAGAAGTAAGGCTTGTTGAAAAAACATCTTAAAACGATCTACATCATATAATGCAATGAAATACTGAAAAGTAAAAAAAATATGTATGTATAAATTATTTCATTTATTTTAGCTTTCATATAATAGTAAAAATAAAGTCGATAATAGAACAAAAAATATTTTTGAGGAAATGAAATACGGTATTGAATTTATACTCTTCACCACTTATAATTTGCTTATTTATATTCTTAATACAATATTTATTAGGACTATACTTTAAAATAAAAATTAAAATTAACGGCTACTCTTTTTGCGGAAATAAATTTACTACGGCGAGGTGCAAGTATTTTTGTGTACTGAGGTATGTTTCATTTAATGCAAGACGATCCGTTCCCAGTAGAGATTGATCTAACCTTCAACGTTGCGAGCGCCTTGGAAATGTGTTTAAGCCAAATTCGAGCAAATTGTAGTAAATAATCCGTCACTGCATTATTCAAATACAGGAGTATTTTTCGCATCGGCGTAACTTCAATTTTATATCTAACAAGTCTAAACAGAGCTACAGTCATTCACATCTTTCAAAAATTTACTTTCGACATGTAACTAACACTGTACAGAGCCCAAATTTGAGCATTTCTCGAATACAGCAGCCGAATTTGGATTGGATCCCCATATAACTTATATTATTTATTTTAAGTATGGCGTTTAAGAACAATAGAATCCTAATGTCTAGTCTCCAATCTACAGGAAACAAACTTCATATTGGTTTAATAAGACATTTTATCGCTACTTTTATGGTCACAGCTTTTCCATACTTTCTCAATTGATTCCACCTACACATATTCATCAACCTCATACCAGTAGAACCCTTTACTATTAATAAAAACTTCCAATCTATTCAATATATGCACTCACACGACCAATATACTTTCTTCCATGACAATCAACCAGGTCAGCTAGACACTGCCTAACTGACCTGGTTGATTATCATAGAGTCATTGGAGGACCAAATCTCTACGTTTACTATCGTGTGTGTGTTTACATAAAAATACGTGTTATGACTATCTTCTTCTGTCAAATATGTCAAATAGATTTCGTCCAATATCTGACAACGTTCCGCTGCCTATCAAGAGGTCCTCTAAAATTTTCATAACCTATCAGATCCATCTCTCAGACTTTTTTTATATTATTGATCAAATTTATCTACATGAATATATATCTTATAATTATTATGAGTGCAGCTAATTAGCAGATAATAATACAGATAACGGCCGCTAGTTGAGTTTTGTGTTGCCAATAAATGTTATCCAGGTTAAAGATGCCACCAGCCATTCGTTTAAGCATTGCGACTCTTCAGAATTTAGCTTCGTAGTCAAGGATATAAAGATATTTACCGATATTATTATATTTGAGACTATTAAAATACAGATATATACAGTCTCATCTTATTTGTGAATATCTGAACTGGTGATCATCGTAGACCCTTGAAATGCTATCTTCTGCGCTGTTCTTCTTCATCCATTCTGGCTTCACCAAAACCAAACATGGTAGTCTTCCTCAAACGTGTGCATTTTCGTGAAGGTTATTTACATACTTTTCACATTGTTCCCTTAATCTAACATTTTTGGAATCATGCTTTTTTTATATATATCTACGTTTTGCAATCTTTCGATGATATAGACATCTAAATAAATATATCTATATATATAAAAATCAATTGCTGTTCGTTAGTCTGGCTAAAACTCGAGAACGGCTGAACGGATTTATCTTATCTTGATCTTAAAATGTTCGTGGAGGTCTAAGGAAGGTCTAAAAGGTGAGAAAATTTTGAATAATTGCCGGGAAAACCCTAAAAACAGCCCTTTTCTTTTTCCCATATAAAAGTCTCATATAAACAAGATCTATACACAATATCATCTTTCATATGCTTTATTCATTTCACGCACCGCGTGTTATTAGGAGAACGCGAAGTGTGTACATATTATTTACCGCGCAGTTGACATGACACGCGTTAACATATTAAAAGATCCATACACAATATCATCTTTCATATGCTTTATTCATTTCACGCACCGCGTGTTATTATGAGAACGCGAAGTGTGTATAATATTTACCGCGCGGTTGACATGACACTTGATTGTTGATTCTACTTGATCTCTGTGATCTTTGACACGTGTCATCTTCTTATTATTTTGTGTTATTTTTATTTTTTATTATTTTCTCTATTTATTGTATATTTATGTATACTCTATGTTTCTAAATATTAAAAAAAAATGGAATTTCGATTCTGTATATAAATAAATAAATAAATGACACGCTTTAAAATATCACTATTTACGATCCGCACACAAAATCAACTTTGATACACACAATTCAATTTGTGGCACTTTGTGACCGAATAACGTTGTGTGCGCCGAGTGCTTACCGCGCACTTGACACAGTTTCTCGGTACGTATTATCTAAATATCTATCTATATCTATATGTCTATATATCTTTATATCTATATAACTCGAGAACGGCTGAACGGATTTATCTTACCTTGGTCTTGAAATGTTCGTGAAGGTCTAAGGAAGGTATAAAAGGTGAGAAAAATTTGAATAATTTCCGGGAAAACCCTAAAACAGCCCATTTCTTTTCCCATATAAACGTTTTCTAAATAAAATGTAGAGTCAATTTGAACTTTATTGCTATTCAATAAAGTTCATATTAAATTATAATCACTCACTGTTGTCTTAGAAATGTAGGTGTGTTAACCTAAATTCAAAGTCAATTTGCAATTTATTACCGCTGCACAAAGTTCAAATTCAATAATATCTATACAAAATAGTCTTCGCGTGCGCGTTGGAGGATCTAATGTCGTGTTCCGAAACTCAACAAAAGTGATAATATCGCGAATGCGACCAAATTGTATAGTCACAAAATGTAATAGATCATTAGTCACAGATCACAGAACACACCCGTAAAAGAGGTTGATACTTTTAAATATCTCGGCTCTTTGATATCCTTAGATGCCAAAACTGAATCTGAGGTGGAGCATAGAATAAACGCAGGATGGCTGAAATGGAGGTCTCTCTCTGGGGTTTTGTGTGACAGCAAGATTCCAGTTAGGATCAAAAGTAAAATCTACAAAACTACTGTAAGGCCAGCTATGCTATACGGATCGGAGTGTTGGACCCCGCTGAAACGTGACTTGGATAGGATTCATGTGGCAGAGATGAAGATGCTGAGGTGGGCGGGCGGTGTGACTAGAGTAGACAGAGTTCGAAATGAGGAGTTCATTTCGGGTGGCCCTATACCTTAAAAAGATAAAGGAAAACCGCCTAAGATGGTATGGGCATGTGACACGGAGAGATGAGGACCACATGGTGAAGAGAGCCCTCAACATACTCATGCTGAGAAGAAGACCTGAAAGACCGCAGGCAACCTGGACTGCAACTGTAAACAAGGATCTAAAAACCCTAAGTTTGACCGAGAATGCAACGCAGGACAGACTGACATGGCGAACGTGCACAAGGAGAGCTGACCCCAGATGATGGGAAATGGCTAGGATAAAGAAGAAGAATAAATATTAAGTTATGTCACAAATTAAATTTCTGAACGCAACTATAATATTTGACATTAGATTTGACAACCAACTAATATGTCAACCCATCCTGTCGCACTTCAGAACACGGAAAAAAGTATTACGATACATATTGTGTTACGATATCTATGAGTGCGCGAGAACTTTCTTTACTTTGGTGATTCTTTGTGATAGTGACATTCCAAGTAATGTGCTCTTTGTTTTTGATATTTTGTGATAGTGACACTTTACTGCTAAGTGAGCGAGAAATGTTCTCACTTTGATTAATTACAATTTACGATGCCGAGGAGAAGACGATCTGACTTAGGTCATCGCAGTCAATCAAATGTGCGAAGAGCTACCTCACATGCTAACCGCACTGATGACCAGAGAGAGACAGATCAAGAAAATAGTCGTATTGCTATGTCAGAATTGCGTTATTTAGTGAGTGACAATGAAGTAGATAGGCTTAGAATGCAACGAGTTCGTGCAAATCAAACACAAAAACAGCAAGCACGACATAATGAAATTGAGCGAATCCGCAGACGCAGTGCTCCTGTGATTCTTGAACGAGCTGCATTTCACTATGATCCGGCAATTGATTATTGTGCCGACAAATCGGTAACAATTGGGGAAATGAAAATAATTTGTAAATATTGTAAGGCGTTAAAATACACTGGTGAATCTACTGGATTATGTTGTGCTGGAGGCAAAGCGAAATTGCCACAGTTCGTCCCACCACCAGATCCTTTACGATCCTTAGTTTCTGGGATTGGAAATGATTCTAAGAACTTCTTGGCCAACATTCAGAAATATAACAGCTCAGAAATATATAAAATGCTTTTTTTTAAACACGGATTCGTTTTGTTTGTTTTAAGATTATTTTATACAAAAGTTTAGGTCTTTTATTTATCGATTGAGGCAGTACGAAGTCTGCTGGGTCAGCTAGTATATATATATTTATATATATTTATATATACAGTTTAACCTCTCTTAACGAGCACCTCTCATAACGAGCATAATTCGTTCCAGAATCTTGCTCGTTATGTGAGATACTTGTTAATTGAAACTAATTTTCCCATATAAATCAATGTTTAACACGATATGCGTTCCATTTGAAATATAAATTTTTACGTATTCAAATAAAACTACATGCTTATAAATTGTTAAAGATCGTAACAACCTGAATAAAACTATATTTTGAAATCGAAACGAGGTCGTACTTTATTAATTTATGAAAAATAATTATTTATTTTGTACTAGAAAGCTGTCTAGAGACATTTGTTTTAGATATATATATATATAAATATATATATATATATATATATATATATATATATATATATATATATATATATTTATATATATATATATATATATATATATATATATATATATATATATATATATTTATTTACTATACATAAAGTGATATTGTACTTCTATATATCAACAGAAAAGCCGATCTGATCTTAAGTGCTTAAAATTTGGTTTTAATCAGATTGAGTCTATAGTGATATATATCATCTACTAAAAATTGTTTAATTACGCCCCACCCACCAACCAACCTGTAGGGCAGAACTCCGCAACCTTTTCTCATCTACGGCACACCAAAGTACTTCTTTGAATTCTACGGCACACCAAAGTTCTCACCTTGAATACCGTGGCACACTAAAAGCCAAAAATAGATATTAATTTGATCAATTTCACTCTTTTTTTAATTCATTTAGAACTTAATAAAGCAAGTACCTCGTTGTGTGTCTACATAAATAGGCGATAGGCGCTGGGAGCTTGAGGACCGTTGTAAAATTATTTATTCATAATATTGCCTTATTTGATCGCGGAACACCTGTATCGGCTTACGGCACACCAGTGTGCCGCGGCACACCGGTTGCGGAGCACTGCTGTAGGGCAATGTACTACAATCACGAAAACATCATTCCCAATGGCTATCACAGTATTCTAATTTACTATACTCGTAATATAAGATGTACTCGGTGGAGCTTCAAATTCCAAAGCTGAATTAGAACTGCTCCTGACAGTTGACTTACATGATGGTAGCAGTTATATTATCTATCTAACGAGAGAATATGGAAAAATAAAAATATTCCATTAAACTATGTAATTCCCGGCAACCGATTCGGCAACAATAATATTTTGATATACGATATAAGACTATATGATTATTCTCGTACATAGCTCCTCACGAAACATACCATCCACTAATTACAAGTGGCGCAAAGAAAGATGAAGCACTCTATTAGGTGAGTATATTCGTGTCCTAATCTTTTATTTAGAGATTCGGATGAGCACAAGAAAGAGTTGATCTATTTTAGAAGTGATGTTGTAGACATTTCGGTTTATGGATTTATACATTGTAATCAATATCAAGTGTTATCGATTTTTTTAAATGTATATTTTATCTGAACTCTCTTCAAAATAAATAAAAATACGGTCTTGTAAATCTTAAAAATTTAACTTTTTTGTATCTCTAGGGTACTGGATAATAAAAGGTTTGTATTCATAAGCAAGCAAGCACGTTGGCCACTAATCCACATGCCCGACGGCCTTTCTAAGGTTGAACAATATTTATAGTCCATAACTGACCAACTAACAGTGTCATAATTGGTAAATTGTGAAGTAAGGATAGGCGTGGGTTTTGTGAAATGAAGGGCATCCAATTATTTTCGTCACAACTCGTTTCTCTCTTTTCTGTGAACAAAAACCTTCTTTAGCCGCTTTTTTGCTTGCTTTTTAATCTAGAAAATTGTTTACTTTATAACTCGCCTAAGCAATTCAATCAAATTTAATTTGGTAGCAATGATTTAATGGTAAAACTACATTTTTAATTCAATAATCAAAATCACGATATGTGTTAAGGATTGTCTATGTTTTCTTTCTCGTTTACAAAATAGTATTGAAACAATAGAAATATCCATTACTAGGAAAAAAGAAAGAGGATGATAAAAATATTTTATATGGCTTGAAAATATTCTCACAGAATAGTCACAAATAATACACAACATGTCCATAACACATACTCTTATTATAATTGTGAATCAATTTAAATTTGAATTAAACAAATAAAATAGTATGTAATTGAAATAAAACTAAATATGTTGTAAATGTTTATTTAAATTGTAATTAATATTAACATTATATTACAATACACAGTCCAGATACAGTGGTCCAAGAGGATCGTTCCTAGTGAGGTTAGCGGCATACTTGAAAATATCCGAAGAACAAACTTTCAGAAACAATTTAACACAATTGAATAAAAACAACAAAGTTACTCTAAAATCAAAGGTTTGAATCTTCTATCAATTATATCATGAATTTACTCGTATTTACCTCTTACGTCCTTGTATCTTACTAAGTATAATGCTAGTTCCAAACGCACTTCAAATTTTAGGCTGATATCATTATTTACATTAATATATAGCTCATAATAAGTTCTGCGGACTGGACTAGTGCGAGATTTTTAATAGTGGGCGACAAAGCTGCATGATAGCTTCGTTTTTCTTCGTTTTTGCCATGAACTTCATTTATCGAAAGTCAACGCCATCAAATCGAGGAATTGTCCTCAATATCTGCTACCCAGAGTGCGCTAATTGCGCTGTCATCATTGAAAACTATACTGCAGATCTGCAGAACATGATTGACAATTTGCGAGAAAATTCCTTGTGACTAGACTTGAGAACTGTCGCGGAAAAAACGATCAAAATTAACAGCTCGGTGAAGATGCGGTAGGCGAAAATGATATGGAAAGTTAGACCATGGCGGTATACAGAGATAACTGTTTTGCGCATGAAACAAAAATAATAATAATTTTAGTGAAGAGAAAAAACATGTATACAATTGACAAGACATTAGCATTTTTATTTGTTTGTAATGTTTTTTTTTAATGATTCACTTCTTGAAATGTCTTTATAATCATTTAATGAAATTATTGAGTAAACCTGCAAATGTAAATCAATAAAAATATAATAAAATTAAAATGCTCCCATCACGACTTACAATTAAAACCATAATTTTCAAAAAACATATCGATGACTCAGACATATGTACTCGTGTTTTCAAGAAAAAATGGAAGGTGAATATACTATATAGAAGAATATGCAATTGGCTGAATTGATTTAATGTTTTTTAAATTAATTAATCGTATTTATTTAATACTTAATTAGCATAACATTGAAGGAGTGCTTCAGTTTTTCCAAAGCGATGCATCACTCTCCTAACAGCCACTCCTCCAACTGTACAAACAATTTCAAACAGAAAACTGAATAATTTTACCATATTTATATGAAGCAGCTTGATATTATGTAGATGATAGTGACTTCAATTAATTTAATTTTTAATTAAAACTAACCTCCACATGTATTCGCACCGGTAAAATTATGTCGCCATTTTAAATTATCCGAACGGGGTGTGACGAATAGCGCGTTACTCGTGAATTTCGAAAATTTCGTAAACTAGCTCAGCTAAAGAAATATCATTAAAATAAAAACATCATTAAAAATACAACAAAAATTGCGGCGAAAATAAGCAAAGCCTAGAAAAAATTGCATAGATGAGAGATATTCCAAAAGATCGCATCAACGAACAATGGAAAATATTTTAAATTATTTTTAAAATTAAAAGTTAGAAAAATATTGTATATTTTGTTTTATTTTTTCGTAAAATGATACGTACAAGCTATTTTTTTTCGATATCGCCTTTACGGGTATAAATATTGATATTGAAATACAATGCGAATTATTTATTTTATGTACATATATACATTTAACATTAAGAATTATCTTACACAATGATATTTAGATTGAGGTGGATAAATGTAAGAATTTAAATTTTACGACATCTATTTGATTAAAACAGAAGTGTTGAAAACAAATTTTATTAAATTAAGTGACCGTAAAAGAACTAGATGTCACTGTCAATAAATAAGATGAACGAGATTTCCGTAAATAAATTTGCATGATATTAACTAAATATATTATCATATGCATGATAATATTATGTCCCGAGTCGCATTATTACGCATCAGAAAATAGATTTTGTAGTTTTAAGGTTTGTACCCCTACTAACACATCCCGTTACTCCTCGCTTATTTGCCCATCCACTCCTCGTCCATTTCGAAGCCAACTTCTTCACCTGCTTCCTAAAAAATCCCCAGCACATTTTCCTTGCCAACTTCTCGTGTCCATTTTATCTCTCTACTCACTTATACTTAAATTCTCCTGTTCAATCTGCTTAATTGACTAAAAACAAACTTGTTATTCGTAACTGAAACATATAAAAATATATAAATGCGTCGCATTGAAAAAATATACATCCACTTTTAGAAGAAGTTCTACACCGTGCTTTTGCGTATAAATTTAAATATGCACTACACAAATTTACCCAAATATATATATAGCTTGCGATGGGTTTCTCTTAATCGTCCTTGACCTAATTTAAGTTTTGTACTACGAAAATAAAAAATAAATCATATTATTAATTTACAATTCTATCAATCTCGCTCATAAATAAAGCATTTTTTATTTGTAGAAACGGTAGTTCAAAAGTGTTTGAAAAATGTATGTACGAGTATGTATGTATGTATGTCTAATCGAATCCTGTCAGAGCAATATTTTTCCCATTTTCACCGGTCCACGGATGCCGTTGAAAAACGCTTAACTCTTCGATTAAGAAAAAATGTTGTAATATTTAGTTAATTTTTTTATTTGTTCTCTCTATAGTTCGTTTTTTTGTTAAAAATCTTTTCTCATTATTATTATATTTTCCATATTTATGAAAGTTATCTGTATGCAAAACCTGTTTTACATATTTTTTTATTTTATTACTCGATGTATCTGTTTGTGTCCATGGTACCTAGGCTTCATAAAGCCGTATCTTTTTGATAACGGGCTTAGCATAATTCAAATCAATTGACTGTAAACATTATTATGTATACAAACTAACACGAGAAGCTTTTGTTATACTTGTTATTAATAAGCCCTTGTTTTTTTATGTAAACATGTACCGGAGAATATCACTTAACAAGCTAAAATAAATATTACCTTCAAATCCAATTAAACATGTCTAAATTCCTTCAAAAAGTGCCACGGAAAGTGTGTAAATTTTCCCAACTTCTTCACAAACACGGTAAACTAAAGAAAAACTTGATCCCTGAATATTAAAACATATAAAAATTATTTTGTTGAATTACCTTTTATTTATATACTTGTTTAAAGGTCAAACATGTGAAACATTAAAAAATCTAGCAAATGTCACAATTATTAAGGTAAATACTCAGGAATCGTGTTATCATTTGAGTAAGGGATCCGGTTCTCAGCATCGCTTTAGATTTACGTCTAACCTGCAATCAATGGAACAAAGGCCTAAGATTGGTTCACTTAGTCTTTTCTACCGTTATTACCACGGTCGCTGCTCTTCGAAACTTAAAGAACTAATTCCTTCTGCACCCAGAACCGACAAACTCGTCTTACACTCGCCGAGCATACATAGATGGTTAATGTGTGTCGACCAAGAACTGGCAGTTTCCAAAGTTCCTTCCTTATTGTCACCTCTAACCTTTAGAATGCTCTTCCATCATCTGTGTTTCCTCCTTCCAACAATCCGGATCTCTTCGAGAAACAGATAAATATACACTTGCAATCTCCCCAACCCACACACAAACATGAACGCAACACACTTTTCCCGCATGCCGCGTCCAGCCTCCCTGGCTGAGCGTCATAGAGTGCACTGGTCTTGACCGGGGGTGCTCTCCTGCATTTATTATTATTATATTAGTATTTGTATAGCGCTCTTTAATGACCGAATGATCATTCCAAAAGCGCTTCTTTGCCTCTCTGAGTAAAAAGGTGGGTCTTGAGTCTGCTTCTGAAGGATGCCTCCGCTTTAAGCTCTATTATGCTTTCCGGTAGTGAGTTCCAGGCCATTGGTGCAGCGTAGCTGAAAGCCCGATTGCCAAAGACCGTGCTAGGACTACCTCCCGTCAGCTGCAGGGTGCTTTTATTTGCTCTAGCCGATCTGAGTGTCTCTCCACGCGCGCTTATTTCTGTAGGCTTGATAAGTTCTGTCAGATAGCCCGGTGCAGTTCCGTTGAGTGCCTTGTAAGCTAAGAGGCATAATTTATACTGGATTCTAGCCGAAACTCTCAACCAGTGCAGTCGGTGTAGTATTGGAGTAATGTGACAGAATTTGGGCGCGTTGTAGACTAGTCGTGCCGCTGCGTTTTGTAACGACTGCAATCGATTTAATTGTTTGGCTGGCTGGCCTGCGTGCAGTGCGTTGCAGTAGTCCATTTTGGAGACTATAAACGCATTTACCAAATTCTTTGTAGCGTCTCTGGGTAAGCATCTTTTTATGCGATTACATAATTTTTTTTTTAAAATATTAGCTGCACAATAGGCGCGTGTCATAAATATTAGCCTTTGTTGCATTATTCTTCTTTCTTAAGTCCTTTAGCTGGAGCATAGAGCCGTCACAAGAAGTATCTTACTGGCATTACATGCCGCAGAAAGCATCAAATAAAGCTAAAGAAAACTTGTAGCAGTAGTTCATGGCGAGTACATTCCGCTGCTACGGAACGAATATTGAATGATATATAATGAGATGCATGTTTTTGTTGCTGTAAACCAATCCTCAAGACTGATTTGGCTAAAATAATGAAGTTCTTGAAATATTAATCGATTCAAGATAAATGTCAAAATTATTTATCATAAATTATTTAATAAATTTTACTGATGAATGTAAATTTGATGTGAGAAATATAGCGGTTTGTGAGTGATACCGGCACGTGCGCCTAGAGGCGACAAGAGCGCCGTAAGGCGGGTTAAAAGTTTGTGGTATCAGAGGTTGCTGTGGTGGGTCAGTATTGTAATGGCGGTGTGATCGTGAGCCGCCCGAGATTGCTTTGCTGAATCAGTGCCGCAATTGCCGTCTTTGTCCGCCCCCCTTGATGCAAACAGGACGATTATCCATTTGATCAACGGCCGGCTTGTTTAACAAGCTATACGCTCTACATTCTGCTCTCTCGACAACATTCGCGCTGCGAAATAACATTCTGTGTCCGCTTCCAATATGGAGCATATATCTAAATTCTCTTATATTCGCCTATTACAGGTGAATATGGCTTATAGCTTATACTTGCTTACCTAGCCAGAGAAGGCCTGTGGTTAAACAAAGCTACAATTAATCAATTAAAAAAAAAATCTTTCCCAGACAGAATCTTCCTTAAAATATGGTAAGCATCATAGAAACCACATGAGATTTCTCCATCACCGTCTGTTAGTATTTTCCTGTATGTGTTTACATAAAAAAATTATCTGCATCCTTTTTTTGTTTTGAAAGAAATTTGTTTTGTCTGCTGTCATTGTACTCGAATCTTACCAAACCAGCTCGACATCCCAAATTTCCCACTAATAAACTGCGACTGTAGATGAGAGCTGGGGAATGATTTGATGCTACAAATTTGTGGTAATATAAAATATATTACAATAATATTATTTGATGGTCTTTCCATAAAATAATTATGATGAATTTGGATAGGAAAGATGGGAGAGGAGTTTCCCGAAAAAGAATAAATATTAACGGTTCAATGAGTCCACAAAGTTTCAGACCACTGTGTAGTTTATGCTCTCTAGTGGCATCCGGAGAACATATCCTTTCGCGCAACAATTCCTCCTGCACCCACCCACAACCGACAAACTCGTCTTACACTTGCTGAACATCCATACACGGTTAATACATGTCGACCAAAAACTGGCAGTTTCCAAAGCTCCTTCCTTAACGCCACCGGTAAGCTATGGAATGCTCTTCCAGCGACTACGTTTCCTCCTTCCTTCAATCTGGATCTCTTCAAGAAACAGATAAATATACACTTGCAATCTCCCCAACCCACACACAAACACGAAGACAACACACGTTTACCGCATGCGGCGTCCAGCCTCCCTGGCTGAGCGTCATAGAGTGCACTGGTCTTGACCGGGTGTGCTCTCCTGCATGCGTTTACATAAAATGTATATATATATATATATATATATATATATATCCTAGCCACGTCCACCGTAGTTTCTCGACTGTTGAATAGAAGGTTTACGTGATCTATTTTGATTTTATATTGGCATTCCTCTCAGTCATATAAAATCCTATACTTTTTATGAATTTTATAGATGTATGTTTATTTTATTGTTTTATCTCGTACTCCTGTCTTAATCTAGGTGAAAGACAAAAAATCCTAGCAGTAGATTGTGGGGACCATACGATCCACATTAGAAGCAAATATGACTTACAAAGAGAGGGGATTTACTATGTATTATTAATGACGTCGATCCGATTTTATTTCCAAATTAGTTAATAGCGTCCAACTGTCACTTTGAAGTCAATTATTATTGTAAAAAATATTGCTAACCCTCCTCTGACATTTAAATTATAATATACCAACAACAAACTACAGTCTGTTTATAAAGTCATCACACAATTATAATTTAATAATGTTATACAGCTACATAATTCATTAATCTGGTAATGATTCCTTATATTAAATCTTAAATAGTTGAAGCCTTGTATTCCGAATCAATTTGTGGTGTCTAAGTTTGCTTTATATAGCGCATTTATATTTACTATGAAAAATAAAATTCAAATCAAGTAATCCAGCTTATTTTTCACGCTAGGTAAAGACACGCAGCATTTTTAGGCTAACTTTTAGTGGGTAATTTAACTAATTCCACCTTACATGGTAAACATGTAAATAAAATATTTAAATTAATAAATAAAAAAATTGTGAAATATCACTTAACACAATAAGTAATTAAAATTATAATTGGTGATTTCATAAAGACAGTATAATAGTTTATTGAATTGTAAAAAATAAAGATGTATTGTTCAATTAAGAATAATTTATTTTTATTAAATTTACAATGGGTTCTCAAATAATCGTAATCAAAATAAATCATTTAGATGTACATTCAAAATATTATTTATCATAACAATATGATGTTCATTCTATTTACTTATACAATAGCGTATTAACTATTAAGTACTTCAAGTTCCTAATATATTATCAATAATGAATTAATTTAATGTAGGATAATTTATTAAAAATTTAAGATTTCTTAATTAAATATTTAAAAATACAACTCAGGTATATTTTGTACAATGTACATATTTGAGTTTCATTATTAATTATAATTGTCTGATTATATGTGTTCCGACGCATTTCGTTCCTAGACAATTCCTTCAACGACTCATCGGTAACGACGTGGGGTGCACTGGACGTCTGGTGCACGGGACAACTGGTGCACTGGATGTCTCGCTAACTTAACCTAACAAAATATTCAAATTGCTGATTGTAATATTTTCCTTTCTTTTAATCGTGCACGGTATTTTAAAGGTGCTATGAAAATGGTTTGCTCTGTTTCGTTGTTGGGATAGTAATAATGACGATGATTGAGGTGATTTCTGGTTGAGGAGTAGCGGCCGGGAGGGAGCGGCGCGCGGCCGCACAACTCACAAGGCAGCAACCGCCGCCAGCTCCGCACGTCACAACCTCACGAGCCACTGCACGGCATCCGCTCTCCAGGTAACTAACCCACACCAACCTTACTAAAACAACGCATGCGGGGTATTTAAGACCCTGTACTTCACAGGATCATTCCTCACCATGTAACGTGTATAGATGACATGCATGATTACGTTCAATTATCCGGTAATGGTTATTTACTACCACTTTTTTCGAATTGATTTCGCACGAAATTGTTTGGAAAAGGATTTCAAACTCATCATAGGTGTAGCCTATAGTAGTTTTCCACCAGGACGTTAACACACCAAAATGAAATATGAAGATAAAAATAAAATCACTCCGAATAGCTAATGAAAGGTGGGACTTAACCGCTGGTATCTTTTAACGAAGATCCTCTCTCTTTCACTAAAGAGACCCACAGAGTGCGAGTTGCAGGATCGCAGACCACAAAGTAGACAAACAAAACAAAACCCTGCAGAGTCGCCGTCAAGCAGAAGAGGTACGAGAAGAGGATTTGTCCTCCCGTCACGGCAAGAAGACCGAAAATCCACGACAGGCCGAGAAGAAAGAACAGAGAAACTGATAAGCGCAACTGAGAGGCGGCGAGCTTCGGATCCGACCGCGGCTTGCCGTCTGGCCCGCGACCGATCGAGCGGACGACCAGCACGAACACCGTCAGGTTGGTGGTCACTATGCACGCCACCGGCAGAAGCACCGTCAGGTAGAGCGCGAGGCCCTGCGGGTAGCACAGCGCCCCCGGGTCCCTGGCGGGGTCGGGTGGCGCGGCGGGCGGCGGCAAGTACGCCCCGGGGTCCACGAGCAGCAACAGCACCACGGGCAGAACGGGCAGTCCCCATCCTGCCAGGGAAAACTTCATCATGAAGCGCGCAGGCCGCTGCGCGCCGAGCACTTTCACGTAACGCGCAAACTGTAGCAGTGCGGTCAGCAGCATCCACATGAAGGCGGCCAGCACGGAGTAGTGCATGAAGGCGCCGAGCCCCACGCAGTGCGAGTCACTCTCGTGCGGCGAGTCCTGCGCGAGCATCATGATGGCCTGCAGCGCAATGGCCGCCGACAAGTGCAGCAGCACCTTAGTGCCGGGCTTCTGGCGCCACGACCTGAAGAGCAGCGCGGTCATGACGATCCCCGCCACGCCGACCAGAGACAGCGAGCAGCCGACGAGCGTGATCGCGTTGAGCGCGCGGCCGTGATGGTTCGTGATGATAATCTCCGTGTTGTTCTCGCCGCCGCCGCGGTTGCCGAGCACCAACTGCGCGAAATTAGTCAGGTGAAAGCACGCGCAGACGTCTAGGTCCTCGTGTCCGGCCACGTGGTAACAGCCGCGCTTCGACCACTGCCCTAGAGACGCCTCGTGAATGGCGTTGAAATCCCAATACGCACACGGCCTCTCCGTCGACGCGTTGTTGTCGAGCCGTCGGAAGACGAGAGGCAGAGGAAGCGATAGATCCGTGCCGAATCCGGGAACGGTCACGCTGACTATCCTGCTGTTGACGATGTCCTTTTCAGTTTTGGTCTCTTGGAAGACGACGTCGCTATAAAACATGTCGACGATTATTTTTGGATGGGTGAAATTGTCCCCGGTCCCGTTAGAGCTGCCGTTTTGAGAGATCAAAAGGTCCAGCAGATCCTGCGTCAGCCAGGTAGCTATTTCTAAGCCGGGAATGGCGAGCACGTCATACACGGTGGTATTTAATGTCAGTGAAATCATGTCCATGTCAGTGAACAGAGTGGAGTTGTTCCCTTCGCGCCTCACTAACGCAAGTCCGCTTATATTATTGATAGCCGGATCTGATATTTGAATTACATACAAAGGAGTGACTGCACGATCCAAGCCATCATCTTCAAACGGATTGACAGTGTCGTTGAATGCTATTTTGGAAAGAATCAAATCGATCGACTCCAAAAGAATGTTGGACGAGTTCATAGTCTGGGCCGAGCTTAAATATTCCTCTTCGATGTTCATTATGCTGTCGATTGCGATCGCAATATTGTCCGTGTCGCCAAAATCGATCAGAGTTGCATTGACATCGGATATTTCTACAATCATTTTCAACGACATGGCCAAAAAATAAACGTCAGCGGGAATCAAATCTCGTTTGTCGTTTAAAATCGATATCAAATCGTGGGTAAGAAAAGTTGAGACGGTCTCGATGTCCGTACGGCCCTTGGCAAGGCTGTAGAGGAAGGCAGTCCGGTTGGTCGGCTCGTAGTTTTCGCTACAGATGCCCAGGACGCTCGCCCACTTGCCTCCAGATAAGAAGGATCCGGCGCATATCCTGGTGACCGGGAGGCCGTTGCTCTGCATGCAGAATTCTTTGGGAGCCGTGATCTCGCCGATAGGCGTCAATTCCCAATGCAAGGAGAATTCATCATCGTTTTCTACGGGCATGCAATAGGCGGTGCTCTTCAAGGAAAGTAGGGCGTAATCTGACGCCGGGGGAAATATCGTTTCACAGGCTTCGTAAAGAAACCTAAAGGTTTTTATTACAGCACACCTGTCGTTAGCTTGGCAGTTTTCACTGGCGATCAAGTTAACCGTGACGTGGAACATTATCTCCGCGGATAAGTTTGGATCGATATTCTTCACCTCCATAATACGCACTCTGTTTACGTTCAATATTTTTTTAATGTATTCGGTCACCGACTCCCAGTTCGGGTTACAAATCTCACCGTCGACACATATATTGTGAACTTTGAGAAGCAACACGAACACGTGTTCGTTTTTGTTTTTATTATTCACTAGAAGGGTAGAAGTTGTAACAAAGTTGAAATTTCTGGAGCCGTGACCTTGACACCAATATTCTCCTGCATCATCGTTGATGCGCTTCACCACAAATGTTGCCTTTTCCACATCAGATATAGCATTCTTATCATCAACAATAAGGTCGTTCATTTCATATTTTATCCTCAACACGGGATCCTCCTTGATCTTTACTCTACGCACAAAGCCTCCAGCATTCGTAAAACATTGAGCTCCAATGTCGTCATCGTCGTCTTTCCAGAGTTCTCTCTGATAGTAGATGGTCAACAGCAAAGTGTCGGACTCGGGTGAAGTTTGCAACGACATATCTACCTCCGACCTGTTCGATTGATACTGACAGCTCATGCATTTTAGTTTGGTATTCGGATCGACAAGATCCCATCTGTATTTCTCGTTGATCACGCCTTTGACTTCTAAATTGTCAGTAAAGTTTACTTGAGCATCCCAATTAACATAAGGGACTGTCAAATTGGGATACCATGAGAATTTGTTATCTCCATACGCGAGGCCAGTCCAGCACATCTTCGCCATATTGTAGTCTTCGTCATCGGACAGTTGGCGGAAGAAATCGTTTTCGATTTCATTATTGATTGTCGCGGGTTGAGAGCATCTCGAAGTGACAAATTCATCCCAAGTTTTTCCTTCGTCGTCCAACTCGAGTCCATAACAACGGCCGTCGTTGAGTCCGTACCTGGAAGCATAATAGCCTTTACGGCAGTGCAGAGGCAGCATGTGATCAGACTTAGTAAAACACAATGCGGGATATTTAAACGAGCAGTTGTCAACCTTCACGGTATTCTTATCCAAATCCATTAGCAAACAGTTTTGAGTAACCGAAGCGCGCGTGAATTTAAAGTCATCGGTGTCAATTTCTTTTCCCCAGTCTTCGCCGGGCATTGTCCAAACTAAAGGCCCATAAGGAGTTATCCTATTGACTGGGAGCCAAACCAGTTTCCTGTCGGTGAAGGTGATTTTGTCGACGAGAGCGGTTAGGTCATTCGCATCTAAGTCTAAAACGGTTAAAGTAGAACCTGAAGAAAAACATGGAAAATTCCAACTTTGCGGTGCCGATAGTTGGTAGCAAAACTTTATTTTTCCTTTGCCATCTAGGATGCTGTAGTAATCTGGAGGGCAGTACTCGAGAGCTGACCTAGACTGGGTGGCGTAGCAGTCAGGGACTTCGTCATACTTGGGCACCCACCCGGACTGGTTGTTACAGATCCTCGTTACCAGTTTCTGGGACTCTGTGAGACAGAGCGGGTTCGAAGAGATCTGACGTGCTGACGTTAAGGATGTCGGCCAAGTCACTGGATTCTTTTCATTAGTCGATTGCTCCAAGCAAACCTTAAAAAATAATAGTAAAAACGATTATTTTATAGTTAACTTTTAAGAGCTGTAAATTTAAACAACTTTAATATTTTTTATTTGTTTCTTATATAATACTATATTATTTACCGGTACTGAAAAGGGCTTGACAAAGGTATCCGATGAACCCAGAATAAAAGAGAAGCTGAATGCATACCAAATTATTAGGTACATTTTACCTGAAACCAAAATTGAATTACATTAATTTATACGAATAGTAAATTATTCTATTATCTATATTTAAGTTTTGGAATTTTCTTGATCCATACTTTTGTGATTTCTGCGTTCATAAAAATTATGTTATTTTAATTATATAATAAATCCTCCAGTTAATTGCATGTCCTTAAATGCAGAGCGGAAATCATCATAGGTAAAGCTCATTATATTCCTTGAATGCATTCAATTTGTTAACGTGAAAAGTTGTTTCAGAAACACTATTTTGAAACATAGAATTTTTGTTCATTGGTGTTTTTTTTAAGTTTTTGTAATTAAATTAAAACGAAAGTTGTAGAATGTTTCATCCTTTTCTACAGTTCTTGGTCATTAACTTTATTGTCCCGCTATAAAGATTACAGCAATGTTGAATTACAAATGTACAAATTAAATACTTAGGTATGAAACGTATAGTTTTAATTATACATACATGTATATCCACTCCATATCATTACACGAAAAAAATCTCATGAAAGTATTCTAACATGTAGTTTTCAATATTATAATTAAAAACATTTTTACTATTAGTTTTTGTAAAATTACGAATCTATAAAACATTACAAAAAAAATGACTATTGACAATTTCAGCATCGCAATCTAAAAAACTTATTTTTTAGCATATTTAACCTTCACTCAAAGCTTTCTTAAAAAGAAACACATATTTTCAGTGTGTATATTAACAAAATACGAAAAGGAAATAGTAAATTTAAAAAGGTGACATACGTAGACGGTTGTTAGAATCCAGGTGAGAGCCGTGGCTTGCGGGAGTTGTGTGCTATCATCAGCGGTGGCGGCACATTTCTGCCATCCAGTCAGGTAGATAACCAATCTCTAAAAGAGTGTGTTTGCTCTGTTTTATGGTGTTATCCGGAGACACGATAATAATACAGTGTAAATCAAATATCCGCACGTGGATCTATTTAATATACAAACATATCATATCGCTCCTGCCTTGCATTCCCGCATTCTTTAATTTAATTCATTCAAACCAAAACAAGACGAATACTCGGTGAGAATTAAGCTTTCTGTATATTTTAAGACTGCCGAAATACCGTATGTCAAAGTTAATTTCGACTAAGGCTCGATTTTTCATTCAATTTAAGTCCATTTTTTTCAGACTGAATGGGCGGTATTGACGAAACGAATATCGTTTACCACCAGTTATGATTAATAGGCTACAACAGACAATTTATAGTCGAAGATGAGACCTACACCTACAGGGTGTATTTATTAATAGTTGTGAACAATTATATCAGTAATACTTTTTGGATTATATTGAATATTTCACTTCATAAGGGATGAAGCTGTGCCCCTTGCACTGTAGGCGGATGATTTGCCTCTAGGCCACAACCAATGGTAGAGCTATCATTATTTTATTGGAAGGTCTTTATGAATTTCTATTTTTCAATAATATTTTATTAAAAATGGTTTAATTACTTAGGTTTGTACTATAACTGTAGTGCTCTTCCGTTAGCTTCAGCTCTTAAATATCAACCTGCAAGACGCAACTATTGAAAAAACATACAACCTTCCTAAGAAGCATCACACTCTTTGGAATCATGACACATATATGTTCCCTTAACATCAATTTTTAACCTCCAATCTTTAGAATACAGCGTATAGTAGGTTCACTAAGCTTTTCTGTCATTATCACTAAGACCGCTACCGCAACTAAAAGACTCGCTTCAGAATTGCTGAATATATGTATGAAAAGAATATTCATTTTTTAATTTCTTCCTTAACTCCACCGATAAGCTCTGAAATACTCAATGTGCTCTTCCTACATTTTTGTTTCTTCCTTAATACATTCCAGATCTCTTCAACTCGTACACCAACATAACACATCCTTTTCAAATACAACTCCCAGCCAGAGATGTTAAGATATATGGAATTTATGGAAAGCAGAAAAAAAAAAACCTGCGGCAACCAACCCTTAATTAAACCAATCTCTGCATTGCTGACGCTCCGCATTGCTGTATCCTCGGATAATTGTCCTCAACAATCTTGAGGCAGTCTGATTTTGAATGTGACCGTTGCAAAATGCTGATGCGTGATGTGATTTGATTGGCTGTGTTTGGACAGGATGTTGTTCAGTTGATTCAGATGCGAGCCCCGCTGAATGGAGCGTGATTAGGGCACTCAGGGCCACTTGACTGGGCGCTGTTTGTTCGCGGCTCAACACAACACTCCAGAACACTCAATCAACGGTAACCCGAACCATTATTGGGCGAGCCAAAAACAACTCCCAAAGCGGTAGATATACCACAGTGACTACTGATAACAGTAGTTTTGCCAATTTCTTGGAAATGCTACTAGTTGCTCTATAAATATCAAATCCCTATGTTCAAATTTTACAGAACATTTAAGTTTAAGACACAAAAGAATATTCTTATTTTTTAATTATTATTTTAATTATTTTAGGTGATTTTTTACATACCTGTATATAAGCATATGCTGTAGTAAATAATCATAAGCTCCGTTTATCGAGTTATTTATATATTTATTTTCAAATTTTCTATATTTTTGTTGTATCTTGAACTGCTCTGAAATATTTTACCCGCTGAGGTCTAGAAACTTGGTAGAAATACATGTAAGTTCGTATATCTTCTTAGCATTTGCTTTGAGATCCATTGCAATATTAAATAGATAAGTATTTCATACCGTGTTTTATCAAAGGGTTTTTTTCCCACCACAAAAAAACTATATGCTGTCTAAGTGAGTAGGGTCAAAATTTAAATTAAAATGAATGTAAAATACACATATATGAAATAAAGAAACAATCATCACAAAGGATCACACTGAGCACTGTTTCACTTGCTGGAAACTGCAGTCATCCAGCAAGTGAAACAGTGATCAATGTGACCCATGTCAAAACAAGGTATAAAATACTTATGCACTTAACATGTAGATTCATTCAATTTTTAAAAATCAAACCTAATATAATTTTTGTATTCAGCAGTTACGAACAGCAGTTACAAACGATATACTTCAGCACCACCATGTTACGCAATAAAATGTCGCAACTGAAAGGAAGCCTATACTTAGGCAACCAATGCATTATTTTGTATGTGTCTAATTACTACCTTTTTTATTTATTGTTTTCAGATATAAGGAAAAACATTCAAGATGGCGCCATTGCGCGCCGCTCTAATTTTAACCGCCTTGGCGTGTGTCACAGCCAAGTCGGTGTTAAAGGCCAGCAAGGTATGTCCACACAAGTATCCAAGCCTCAATATGATAGAAGGACAGAGAGTTCTTAAAACTTCTACGGGAACCAGCGGAATTCCGCTCGTTCTCGAATGTCAGTTCTTAGAACTTATTCAGGAATGAGCGGAATTTCGCTCCCCGTTTGTAACTTTTGAGAAGTAAAAACAGATTAGCAAAACTGACTATAAATAATGCAAAATCCATATATTTACTTACGAAATAATTCGCGAATTTCTGCGAAAGGAATAATTTAAAAAAGTAACAACTATTAACATTATTTTTAAGGTTATGTTAAATACATGTGTGTGTAGAGTGGAGCGGCAAGGGACGAATTTTATTTAATAACGCTATGGAAAATATTTACATTATTGGGATAATGGTGTTTTTGTACTTTAAAAATGATTATATACTTAAATCATACAAACATAAAACGGTTTCAACAGGACGATGCAGCTTGTCATATACCACTTGAAATAATGTCATTATGAACGTTATGTGAAAATCAGCCGCAAACACATAGGAAAAATGTTCTGTACAAAGCAAAAACAGCGTACGATATATGAGTTAACTGTAATCAAACAGTTATTTTTATTTTTATTTTGTATGATTTTATGGTTCAAATATGTTTGATAATTTATGTTCTTCTTGCTTAATTATTCAGAAATATGTATATAAAAAATCAATTTGAATGAGGTGTTCACTGTTCTTTTATTTCGACTATTTTATGTTTTCACATTATATATAATTATTTGCTGAAAATCTAATTAAATATTTTTGTTGGTGTTTAGGGAAATATTCTCAGGTTTCCTCGCAGTATTGACCTGAATTCTGCTCATAGTCTGATCAACGAGCCGAAGCTGGAAGGGGAGATAGTTCCCACCTGGTACAAACTTAGGCTGGATCCACAGCTGGAGAACGGAACTTTCGTCGGCAAAGTTTTAATCAACATCACCTGGGTCAAAGAGACCAAGGACATCACTCTCCACCTGCACAAAGATCTGTTACTTCATGGCATGGATTTGGTGATCAAACTCCCCGGTGAAGAGTAAGATATCATACAAATTTTCTTCCTTAGTAACTGACAATCAGTACAAAAATATTTTCTTTCCGGATTTTTTCTATATTTTATAATAGTCATATTATATTTATAATATTTCCATGCCGACAGGTATAGCTAAGTGGTTTGCTTGGCAAGCCGAAAGTTGAAGGTTCGATTCCCGACGGAGATTAATAAAAAAAAAGATTTTTATCGATTTCTGCCCTCTAAAATACCCTTTGTTAGTGTGGATTTGATCCCTTACCCGTAAAATGCCAGTCACAACCTATTAATCAAAATTGATGGTTGACGAAAGTCGTCCCGTAAAGATCACCAATTCATAGTAAATTCTTTGCCAGTAAATATTTGAGAAATGGACAATAATAAATACATAATAAAGGTCAGTAAAATAATAAATTGGTAGCAAAAAATATAAATCGGCAAAAGAAAAATAATAAATTGGCAGTAAATAATTGATGGATGGAAATAAATAATAAGTAAGTTTTGCTTAGGTTAGATTTCCATTTTATTTACTTATTATTAATTAATCTTATATTCATTACTGAAAGTATTGAGGATATTACTTATACATTACTTACGATATTACATTTTAATGTTATGACTTACCACACTCGTACTGACACAGTGAATACTGTCAATTTATTTAATCTACTGCCAGTTTATTTAATTTTCCGCCAAGACTTGAATTACTTACTGAACAAATATAACAATAATTATCATAATATGCCTTTTCTACGCCAGCGAAGAATAGACAAATTATGCCAATAAAGATCATATTCTCTTGTAGTTGAGTGATCATTTCAAATTGAACTGCAATAAAATAACATTAATCGGCTTATTAAAATAAATATGTAACTCTTTTTAATCAATTTTTATCAAAATCTTGTCCTCTATATGAGTGGGAATGAATTTTTGCGGCAAAAGAGTTGGCTCGGTGAAACACTCCCTGTCCCGTCCTGTTTTTGGAGACCCAGATGGAAACCCGTTACTGGACGCACGCAAAAACCTACTTGTTACAGAGTGGTTAAAGGCCTTCCCGTGATTTTACGTGCCTCAGTTAGATGTCAAATAGAAGAATGGTAAGGTTAGGAAATGGATTCTGCAAAATGGCAGACATCAATTAAGAGTAATTATGCGTCTGCACTCTTGGCAAAAGAGACGTAACATATTCATGTGTTTTTTTTCAGTTACGCTCATGCTACATATTTCACGGCCGACAAAGACATGAAGCGGCCCATCTTAGTCGCCAAACTAGCCAAGGCCATGCCTATAGGAACAACGGGAATGATCGACCTGAGATTCGGAGCAAATCTGAAAACAGACACACAGGAGGGTTTTTTCCGGTCGAGCTATGCATCAAAAGACAACACCAGGTTTTTATTTTATATTTTTTTTATCGATACATTTATGTTTATAACTGTATTTGGGTAACACTACGAGTACAATAATATAAATAGTAAATTTTCTTCTCATTTACATTCGGGTTGTCTAACAGCACTGATTTTCAGATTCAACAGAGCAACAATTCAAATTCAATTCAATAAAATATGTATCTGTCGGAATGTTTGGTATGTGTGGAAGTGTTGTGATCTGTGGATTGCTGAGAAGGAATTGTTATGTGTGTTAGGAAGTGATCAATGAAAATACACGGACATTCCGAACATAGAAAGATAAGAAATAAGAACACAGTACATCGTTATGGGGGATTTATTGTCAGTAACTAAATTAGCTTCATATTTAAACAGTTTTGAAGGTTGAAACGTTATCAGAATATTTACATTAGATTTGAGTTGAATTGATTAACGAGAGATTATACTTAGACTATATAAAGAAGGAATTTCAATCATTCAAACCAACTAAACTTTGTCTTCTTATGATTTATGGCTAAGTTAGTTTAGGTTAAGTGTGTTATTATTTATTTAATTTTATGATTTTCCAGCTACATAATGGCGACGCAGATGAGACCAAACAACGCCCGAAAGGTTTTTCCTTGCTTTGACGAGCCTGCCTACAAGACCCCCTTCGAGCTCAGCATTGGAAGACCCAAGAACATGGTTGCCATGTCCAACATGCCTCTGCTCAAATCAGAACCGTGAGCATTTCTTATCTAAAATAGGAGAAATCAGTACGCTCAAGAGCATGTCTTAATCCTAATTGTGCTTGATCAAAATTAAGTTCTAAGATTACAATTTCATTTTCAGCAGTATGCATTACGTATAATAATTATTTTGATGAACATTAATGTCTTCCAAATGATACATTTATAGTACAATTTATTTATTTTATATACACACTAGTTAACTCTGCAAATATGTTTTTTCGGTAAAGTTTTTATGTGCTAGTGACAAATGTTGACCCAAGCGCCACCTTCATACCATAACTAAAAATATTTTCATGTCCAAACCAATATACAAATTTAAATATGAGCTTTATCGGAGATTACATATATAATTGGGTCAGTAGACTTAACAAAACTAAACATTTTCCCTTGTCTCACCTATCGAGTTCATTTTACAAGTAAACCAAAAAAAATCTAACACCAATTAAACATACATTGTGTTTATCAGTAAAATCGAATTAGAAAAATAAATTTTCATTTTCACGCCGCACTAGCACCACCTGGCGGAAACTTACTAAAATTATAACTTATTGCTACAAAAACTGAATATTCAACAGCTTTTGCGGTTTCCGAGATAAGTGATTTCTAACAAACGCACATGTGTTATGATATATTTTTAAATATAATATAGCACACAAATTTTCCATGTGTTATCATAACTGAAAAATTCCAATTGAGTTGTAATCACTACATACCCGTATTTCCCCGCAATAAGGATAAAATATCAATATCGTTTACTATCAATGTTACAATTTCATAGAAATGGCAATGTTAATAGGAAATTATTTAATACAATATGAATTAGGCATGTTTTATGTAAGTATAATTATATAGTCATCTGGATATTTTTATTATAAATTCGACAGTGGTATTTTTTGTGGCGGTCGTTTTTAACAACATTTTGGTAGAGTCAAATGACTATTTTTATCGAGATCTAAGTAAGTTTATTTAAGTTGGAAAGTAGTTTTTATGAAACATATTTCCTTAATGCTTTGTTAATGATGACAACAATTGATGACAATGATTGATGACACTTTCTATCTTATAGATCAGAGGACGGACTACTCGTTATTGACCACTTCATGACTACTCCTCCAATCTCTATTTACACCTTAGGATTTGTCATCACAGAAGCCTTGATGGTAAACACCACCAAAGTAAACACATTCGGCAAAGATATTGGTAAGTATTTAAAAGCATCTGTATAATTATGTTAACCTTCATTTGTATTCGGATGTAAAATATATTTTTATCAGTATGCGAAAACTTTTTTGTATAGTTTATTAAACAGAATTCTTCTTCGTAGTATCAATCCGGTGGATTGGTTTGCAGCAACAGAATCTTGCATCTCGATCTCCATTCCTCTCGGTCCTCCGCAACCCTTTTCAGCTCAGCATAAGCGCTACAGTTCATGTCCTCGAATACTTGCTGCAAATACTCCCGTCTAAGGCGCCGTTCTGCAGTAATGTTCGAACATTCCAGGTGGCATATCTTGTTGGCTGAAGGTTTTTCTTATTTGTCTTGGTTGTTTTGTCTCGAGCAGTCCCCACCCGGAGATCCGATTGGGGGACTATTTTATTTCCGGAAAATTTTACTTGAGATGCAATCATTTTTTTGCTGATACGTGGGATGTCTTTAAGACCTTTAATGTGGTATTTTCCCCTTTATTTCCACATCCTAATGCCGTTGACCATACAGGTTCATCCGCCTTAGGAGGGCATTTACTACCTCCAGGACAATAGAGTGCCCTAACCAGCTTGATCTGATGAAGTTAGCTGGGTGTTAGCTTATTCCGGCCAACATTCGGTCCAAAAAATCTGATCTTTCAAATTATCATCAACCACAACGCAAATTGTTTTTCTGCGTAAAATTTCGTACAAGAAAAATTATTCATATGAGTTGCAATGGATATAAATAAAATAAAAAATGGCCGACATCGGCACGTCACGAGATCTTCCGCCAAAGATGTTGCGCGTCGATGCTGTTTAACGAGCGATCGCTAAAGATGCATATAAACCATAATAAACAGAATTACTGAGTTATTAAAGTACTCGTCTATCATCCAGGAAGTCACGCGTTGTTTTTCACGCCAGGCTTAAAAAAATAATTTTATATCTATTTATAAGCACTAAATTTACCAAAATTTACTATTTATACCCACGTTATCCACCATAGTACTGTAATACTAGTCTTTCACACGTAAAACTGCCATATCCCTTAAATTGGTGGTATACAAAAGTTAAGCCGTGAATACCGTATACGGCTTGAATTATCGTATTAACTGATTAAAATTCCACATATAGCATTTTGATATTTTCAAAATAACTACAATTGAATCTACAGATTTAATTTCATCTCTCCATCACAGTAATTTTTTATTAAAAAATAATGAAGGTTAAATGAGAAATGTTGCTTTTTATCCATACGCTCTGAGTCTCTTGTTGTATCTAATGTTTGTTTTTCAGATATTTCAATTTATGCCCGCGAAGAGTTCCAGCCCTGTCTTAGCGGCATCATGGAGAAGGTGGTCAGGACCTTCGAGGAGATCAGCGCCTTCTGGAACCTGTCCTTGCCTCTGACTAAGCTAGACTTGGTGGCACTACCGGGCTACCATGGCGTCAAGCCAGCTGACAATTGGGGTCTAATCGTCTTCAAGTGAGATTCAGAAAAAAATATTATTCTTTTCAATGCAAACTGCTTTCAACGTGATTACAACCACATTAAGATTATTACGTTTTATACATTAAAAAAGTGTGTTCTCCACCTCATCAAGAACTATGCACTCAGCAGAAATCCAAGTACAGAGATGACTTGGGTTAATGGAGGAATAATGGCTGGTGAATATGTTAACGTATTTTCTGGTGACCATATACTCCAGTAAAGTAGACTTAAAAGATGATTCTCAATGACTTTTTTTACATGTTTGATTTACTTTGGGTTAAGTTATATAATATATATTTTGTTTCATTTTTATATTTAGTAGCCAGTTAATATATGATCATATTTATTTATTTACGGAACAAACTACCAAATCCAACATTAGAGAAGAAAAAGCCTTGATTTGTCCTTAGGGAGAGCGACCTGGCTTCCCGGGGCTACATGCAGCTGGCACAGGAGCTCTCCTACCAGTGGCTGGGAGGACTGGTGTCACCAGCAGAGTGGAAGGAAGCCCACATCAACAAGGCTCTCGTTGGATACATCTCGGCTGCTACCGCTATCAAAGTTAGACCCATTGTCTTGTTAGTTTTACGAACTAATCGTCGATAGAGGACATGTAGCGTCGAGATTTTTCAGCGACTCGCGGGGTCTATTGGTGTTGAAGACGAGCGTGTCCTAACTTGCCGGGTTCTGGAGATTGACTGTCCTGTTGGCGCGCATCCTCGTAGTTGGTCGCATGTCAGCATGGTCTTATGACAGTTTATATATAATCTATATCTAGGTCATTCTGTAATCATTTACAACGAATTAACATATTGTCAGTTATTAAACTGGATTAGCTTAAGTCCCAAAAACAATTGTCAGTTCAGTCAAAATTTACCATTCAGTTTAAATGACTTTTTGCTCATAAACCATCTAGCGTTGGGTTCACTGGGTTTATAAAATATCTTGTAATATATATTTCTAAATTACATATAATTGTATAAAATAATAAGTTATTCCTAGTGTGATCCTAAGGAAATATTACCAAAATTGACTTATTTTAATTCTTAAAAGATCAGATATATCATATATATTCCAAATTAGAAAAAAACTTAAGAGGAGCAGGGCCGTATGTTGTAATAATGCATATTTTTGCAGATCGACAACGGCGTGGAGATGGACGGCAAGTGGCCTATGACGAACCTCTACTCCCTGTACTACGAATTCAGCAAACAGTACCCGCACTCTCGCATCACCGGCATGAAGCAGGAGACCACCTGCAACCAGATAGAGCTGCTGTTCCGCATGCTCAACTACACGCTCGGCGAGAGCACCTTCAACAGAGGCATGCAGAAGTTCATCAACGACAAGTAAAGCCACATTGTTATGCAATGGAACACGAGATAGCGACGAAAAGATACCATCTATCGTGATATTAGTATTAAGAAGTTAAGAAGCTTGACTGTCTCTGCTCAAGTGAAGCTTCATCCTGCTTTTCACACGATGTTGTCAATCCGTAAAGCAGGATATGGCTGGCATCTCGATTCTATTAAATATGTACTTTCCTTTTCTATAATAAAATTATCAAGATGTAATAATTACATTCCGAATACAACTCATTCGTTTCAGGAAGTACGGCACGTTCACTGCCGAAGACATCTGGAAGTCTCTCAATGACGTGGCCCACGAAGACAAGTCTGTTGCCAATGATATTAACGTCGCTGACATCGCCAACTCTTGGACCGCCAAGAACAGGGTTCCCATGATCACAGTGGAGAGGGATTACAAAGCCATGACGGCTTCTGTCACTCAGGTAAAACAATGAAACATGAAGCACGACAAAAAAATAAAATAAAATCTTATATTTAATCCATCTTAAGTTCTTGATTGAATTTCATAATGTAAGGTAAGATAATATATATGATTAATTTTACTTTGAATGTTTAGAAAATGTACCTGCGCGAGCGACCTCATGACTATCAAGGCAATTCTGAGCTGACCTGGTGGATCCCTGTGGTGGTCATCAAAGAGCAGAGCCTCAACTTCTCCAACATCTCTCCAATTACATGGATTAGAAATGTGAAGAAGGTGACGCTGCACGACATGCCAGCCGATGATCAATTCATTATCTTCAATCCGGAAGAAATTGGTAAAATATATATATTTGATAATCTTTTGTATCAATATCATCTATGATAGATCACTTAAAGTACATGCCTTTGTCACAATAACTCATCCCCAAAAGGTGATAAGTGGCGTCATGACATTTCCATGAATGCAAGATTTTGTTAAATTTTATTCGTCAATAATTGATTTGGAAGATTACTTCTACTAACATAATGTATTATTGTGCCTGCTAATAATGTTTCCACAAAAGGATTGCTATTTTTTTGGGTGATTATTTTTTGTGTGTTTCTTTATAAAAAATATTGTCCCTTGTATCTTTTAATAAAGACTTAGTTTAATTGAATGATCGAAATTGCAAATTCTAAAAAAAAACAATATGGTAACGCTTCTTTGCAGGTACAAAAGATCACATTAAGGTCACAGTGGTAGATAAATCGAATTTATATCCGACTCATTAATGATAATTTTTAACTAGTTTGTATTTATCATTACGTTTTAAAATAATTATTTGTTTATATATATTTTAAGCCATTTTAATTATATTTTGGTTCACCGGGGTCAAATGGTTGTTATTTTGTGCAACACCTTATCAACAATACATATTAGTCACGAAATGTATTTGATTATTAAATTAAAATAATTTAAATTATGTGATAGTAAATATTATGATATTTTTTGCATTGTTTGCCAACGAAAACTGATAATGTGTACTTTATCTTACAGTTGTTAATTAATATAAACAAAGTAAACTTCTGAGTTTATATTATGTTTTGATTGAATATTTCAAATCATCCCTTAAAAAATTAGTTACTCCTATGAATGAGTCACAGATTATCAAAACAAACATTCTTCTTTAACATCTTCCTAGCTAGAGGATAAAGTAACCATAAATTTTCGGCATACTCCAAGTACATATTATAAAACTTAACGTTTCCGACGAGAATCCAGAAATTTATCCTGGAGATTTGAAAACAAAGCATCTCTAGTATTCGAAACATATTTGGGTGTTAATTTTCACCTAAATAACACAATGTTCTTTTAAGAACGACGGAAGGTAATCTGATTGTTTAAAAAAATGATTGCTCGTTTTTTAATACCCGGAAACAACAAAAATAATCGAAGACATATTTACACAGTAGATTTGACTGATGCTCTCTTTGGTTTTTTCTTTTGTAAGTTGCTGCCAGGTGACGCTAGTGCAGTTTTATTTCGAAAGTACGTATTTATGGTCAAACTTGACTCATAATCACAATACATGTCTGTTACGTGAATCAAAAATGCGTAGAAAAATTGTCTCGGTGGGTGACAGTGACGTCGAATTACAAAAATGAGTAGATGCTTTACATGTATTGGCTTAATTTTATATTTATGCTTCGATTTGGCTCATATTCAAAATTGAATGGCAAAATATGTGCCGCGACAGCTTTTATACAAAAAATCATGTCGGAGAATCATGGGATATGTTTACTGTTCTTGGGCTATCATCAGCTGCTCTACTGTGAAGATTGTCAGACACAATGGACATTACAAGAGTTGACACGGTGATGGCTCACTCCGAGGTCGTATTTTGTAGGTCCACTTGAATAGTTTTGCTAGTTTTATGAACTAATTATCGATGAAGGAGATGTAGCGTCGACATTCGTCAGCGGTGGGGCGCCCAACCAAACCTGATCCGCTCAAGTGCTCTAGCTCTCTGTTTCTCTGCTGGCGAGTATGCTGCGCCAGTATGGGCGAGGTCTGCCCATACCAAGAAAGTGGATATTGCTCTGAATGAAACGTGCCGGGTGGTTACGGGGTGCCTAAAACCTACCCCAATATCAAAGCTATATCAACTCTCGGGCATTGCCCCACCAAACATACGGCGAGAAGTTACTACCAAGAAGGAACTCACCAAAGCAACCCACGACGCACTCCACCCTATGTTTGGGTACCAAAAGATAACTACACGGCTCAAATCAAGAAGAAGTTTCCTACAGTCGACAACGGAACTGGAGATACCTGAGGCCACCCTGCGGCTGAACATGTGGAGAAGCGCAACTAAAGGGAAAACTTGGATTGCCCCGAAAGAGGACCTAGCCCCTGGACATGACCAAGGGTGGAATATATGGAGGTCCCTTAACAGACTTCGGACCGGAGTATGCAAGACGAGGACACAAATGAGGGCCTGGCAGTTTTACAGCGGACCGACTGAATGTGACTGCGGCGTGGAGCAGACCCTGTCACACCTTCTGGAGTGTGCGCTGTGCCCGAATAGCTGCACCCAGGAAGACCTGATGATGGTCAGAAGTAACGCCATCGACGTCGCCCACTTCTGGGCAGACAGGATCTGGCCCTGTTGTTTCCGACACGATTATATATAGCGGTGGGGCTGTTTAATGTTGATTACTGTAGCATGTTCTGGCGTGCTGAGTCTGTTTGCAGTCTGTGATGACGCACATCCTCATGGTTGGTTATATGTCAGCATGGTGTTGACACAGTTTAATTAAGGTTTTTTCTCAATCAGGTCCATTCCCCGTCAATTACGACGTGCGCAACTGGTACATGCTGACACAGTTCCTGCTTTCTCCTGCGCGCAACTCCATCCCCGTGTACACGCGCGCTAAGCTGCTGCACGACGCGTGGAACCTGGCGTACGCTGGAGACCTGAGCTTCGCCACGGCGCTGAACATGACGCTCTTCCTCACCGAGGAACGCGATCACCTCGTCTGGGAGCCTGTCTTCACCATGATCGACCACATCGGCAGGCACATCGATTCCTCAAACGTCCACAACAAATTTATGGTAAACGCTAAACATTGCATATAGGCCACTAAAATGCACCACAAGTTTCAAG
Source organism: Glossosoma conforme (assembly GCA_022606575.1). NCBI lineage: Eukaryota > Metazoa > Arthropoda > Insecta > Trichoptera > Glossosomatidae > Glossosoma > Glossosoma conforme. Next base: position 2,529,583 of record JAGTXR010000100.1, on the reverse strand, counting down.
TAAAACTAGCATTAAATATTGCAAATATGATTATTCTTGCTTTTACGTGGATAATGTGTACATTTTTATTTTGGTATGCATGTTTCGTGCACACAATACATACACTTTATCAGCCCATAAATGTGCTTTGGGTCACCGGTTACAGGAAAATTAATCATCGTACGCAGTTGACCAAATATGAAAATTAACGTCTCAAAATAAAGAGGTACTTTACGTGATCAATAGAAGTACATCATCATCATCAGAAGTACATATTTAGCTTGAATTTTATTACCCTGTTTTAGACTTACGTCCGCATGCTGTTGACACCCATGTATGAGGAGCTTAACGTTGATGTGAGCGAGGACGATGAAGGGTGGAAAGTCAACCTGAGGAGGTTGTCCAAAAACTTCTTGTGCCAGGCCGGGTACAGGCCTTGCATTGAAGAGGCTCAGACGGCCTTTAAGAAATGGATGGACGCTGCGGATCCAGATGAAGGAAATCCGTAAATATAATTTAAATAACATTGTTTACCTTATCCTTATAAGCTATTTGCATAATATTTTTTAACTCTCAATTGTCTGCCTAAAATTTTATACATTTTTACTATTTTTCAGCGTGCAAAACCAGTTTATTTGCCCGGTGTTCAAGTGGGGTTCCAAGAAAGAGTGGGAGTTTGGTCTGCAAAGGGTCATTAACTTCCCGGCTAACAGAAAGGCGAGCGAAAGGACATACCTTCTCAAGACCTTGGCGGGATGCCCGATAACGTCGTGGAAGATCCAGCGGCTGCTTAACATCACCATCCTCGAAGAACACAACAACTTCACCGATAACGACATCATCCTGATCTTTAGCATGCTGACTGGAGGCTCCAGGGGCTACACTACTCTGTTGGTCTTCTTGCAAGAGAACTGGGATACCATCAAATTGAGGTACCCAAATTTTGATCTAATTACAACTTAGTAAAATACAAAACATAAAAAACAAATTTTAAAAGTATCTAAAACTAATAAATATAAACAATTTTGTACAAAAACCAAATATATATATTAAGTAGTGCTTTCAGTTTGCGTATTTTAAAACCAAATGTCACCACTTTTTAATAATCTCCTTTCATTGTGTTTTTTCTTTTTTTTAGATTTGAAAATAAGACTTCCCTGTGGGAAAACCTGGTTTCTTCAGCGACGAGCGTCTTCAAAACTCAGGAAGGACTAGACATGGTGAAGAAGCTATATGTCAAACACCAGGGAGAATTTGGAACTGCTGAGCACGTTATGGAAAGATCACTTAAAAACATCAAAGAAGAAACCAAGTGGAGTGACGAGAACCTACCTATCATTGAACTGTGGGTCGACAACTATCTCAAAACGGCTAAAATTGAAGACAAGAAATTCATCAACTATGAACAATAAAGTATATAATGTCGTGAATTTACGTAATATTCTGTAGTATGTTAGACCATCATTTGTATTTTATGTATAAAATAATGTGTAATATACGTAAGATATTATTCATCTCTTGTGTAGCCATAACGCCCATGATGCATCCTGGACTCATATGAGGAGCCTTATAGGATACTATTCTAGAACATCTAGTGCGGTGAATTTCCAAATCCAGCACACCGCAGTAGTCCGTTGACTCGATCAAATGTACAGATCCTGTTCATAGTCTATACTCAAGTCAGATGGCAGACGATAAAAATTCAAATAACTTAACAAACACAAATTGTATATTTAAATGAAGCCGTTTGTAATTGTTAATATTCACGTTACGCCATTTTGTATGTGAATCTCATTGATTTTATTTGACTCATTGCTATCAGCTTAACTAAGAATCTGTATCATTAAAACAGTCATCATATTAGGTAGTAAGTATTTAGAAAAAACTAATGAAGTTACCTATAAAAATGGCATTACTATATTAAGGTATATTAATATTAGGTACCTTCTTACATAAAATTAAGGTTTTGAGTATTTTTTTTGTATTTTAAAAGCTTATTTAATATTTTATAATAATATTAACGTGAGACGATATTTAAGCTTTTATTTATAAATTTATTCAAATGGAATAAAGTATAATCAGATACATGAAATATTTCTGAATCGGCAGACTTTTGTCATTTATATCCGACTCTTGAATTTGTGGTTTATCTGTTATGTAATAATTTAAGCACAAATAAAGGAGTTTACACTTTTATTATAAATTATTTAATTTTATATTACAAACATGTAATTTAAAATTCATCATCTTGAATAATCTGACATGTTAAGAAAACACTAAATAACTTACTTTTCACACTACAGAGTATAATTTTCTAAATTAACCGATTTACGAAACTAATTTACGTGGTTATAGGCTAAAATTAATATTATCGATATTATCTATTATCTTAATTAAAGCGATGATTGAAATACGAGTCTACCGGCTACGTTTGAGATATTTTTCACACGATACAAATCAAAGATAATTGATTCAATGCAATTTAACCCGGTTAATTTATATCACAGGGTGCAATGTATTTCATTATTCAATGGTTTTATAAATAATACTAAAAAGTACAATCATCATCATCATCAGCCTGTGTCCGTCCACTGTTGAACGTAGGCCTCCCGCATGAGTCTCCATCCTCTTCGATCCTCCGCCTTCCGCATCCAGGTCACTCCCGCTATTCTTCTTATATCGTCAGTCCATCTTGTAGGGGGTCGGCCAATGCTTCGTTTGCCAGTTCTTGGGCGCCATTCCAATACTTTTCTTCCCCATCGACCGTCGTCTCTTCGACAGATATGTCCTGCCCATTGCCACTTTAGTGTGCCTATTCGTTGGGTAGCATCCACTACTTGAGTTCTTCTGCGTATTTCCTCGTTTCGGATTCTATCTTTTAGGGACACTCCGAGCATGGATCTCTCCATAGCACGCTGGGTGACTTTTATTTTATGGGTAAGATTTGCTGTCAGATTCCACGTCTCTGCGCCATAAGTTAAAACAGGGAGGATGCATTGGTTAAACGCCTTAGTTTTAAGGCATTGCGGAATTTTTGCTCTAAAAATGTACTTTAGTTTTCCAAATGCTGCCCATCCCAGTTGAATGCGCCTGTCGATTTCTTTTGAGAAGTTATTTCGCCCTAGTTGTATTACTTGTCCCAGATAGGTATAGTCGTTTACAACCTCTATTTCTGTTCCTCCAATGGAAATAGGATCGAAGGTCTGTGAAATATGACTATTAATCATGGCTTTTGTTTTATCCATGTTCATTTTCAGACCAATTTTGTTCGACGCTTCATTGAGGTCGTAGAGCATGTCTTGGAGCTTGTCAGGTGATTCGGCTATTAGCACTATGTCATCTGCAAATCGGAGGTGAGAAATGTACTCTCTTTAAAAGTACAATAACAATAAATAATTAAAACATTTAGTATACTAAAATAGTCATAGATAAAAATTATAATGTACCAATAATTCTTTAAGAAACAATATTCAAAATGTTGATACATCATGTAAAATTTAATGTAAAATATTGCAAAATATAATCGTTTTTATCGAAATATTTACTATAAAATAATAGTCAATTCATAAATTTAATATTAGCATATAACCAGTGAATTAGCATTTATCCTGGCGCATTTTGGAGATCCTTTTTTCGAATGATAAAAAACATCAAAATAATCAATATACATTTTCAGGGAAGTCTCAATGTCTCTTTGGAGCTTATTCGGTTTTTTCTTCTTAGCATTCTCGAATTATTTTAGTTCAATAATGAATGGGCAGTACAATGCAGACAACAAAAATTATGTCAAATAATCGACTTTTTGACACACAGAAGATAGTAAATGCCAAAGGGCCGTAAGATTTTCGAATTTGAAGGGGATCTGGCATAAAAAATGTATAGCTCTGTATTTTCATTTTGTCTCCATATTAAAATTAATGTATGTCTGTTATATATGTTATCGTTGATGCAGTGTCGGCTTTAGACCCTGCGGCGCCCTAGAGCAAATACAAATCTGATGACCTCTGACATTTTTTCCTTGTGTGGAAGAGGAAAAACTAATTTTATACACAAATATCAAATATAGAAAGAGAGCAATAAGAAAAATCTAAGCTAGTTAGGCCGCCTTAAATCAATCAGCGCCCTAGCCGACCCACAGCGCCAGCCCCTAAAACCGTCACTGCGTTGATGCCCCCAAGATCCTGAGGCTCTATGCGCGCGCCTTTTGTACTTATAGGGTGTATGAGGTATTTAGCCGCTGCATTTAACTACAAATGAAGATACCTCATTTTTAGGTAGATAAATCGGTATTATTTATCATCCTTATCGGTCATAAATCCAAGACAAGTTGAGGGCCTCGAAGGAATAAAATGAGATAATATATTTAAATACCTATTATTAATAGTAAATACATATCTAAAAGAAGTATATAGATAAGAAACAAAACGTAACTCTTTAAATATTCTTGTGAATTGATTTATTGAAATTATTTAACAATTTTGATAAATTGAAAATAACGATCTAATACAATCAAATTAAATTCATTAAATCTACTAATTTCACTAAGTATCATTACAATTTTTCATGTGCAGTGATATGATAGATATGATAATCATTTACATTTTAATATGATATGTAGAATGTCAGTTTTAGTATAAAAAATATTTTATACCAATTTCTTGTAGCAATATCAAACATGCACAAGCTTACTTGTAGAATAATTGTAAAACAGTTAATAATAATAAGCCCAACTTAGTTTATTGAATACCAAAGTACTTAAATAGAAAAAAAGCAAATTGATAAAAACAAATCCTCGATTGATTCAAGTCTCGTATTACCAAGGTAAATAATAATCACCATAATATTTTCTTAACGAGAAAAAAATGACAAACCACCGAAATCAGGATTACCTACAACATATAAACCGTGTGACATTCCTTATCTAGTTTGTGCAGACATTGAGCGGGGTGACCAGATGTTTGTGCGAAAATATGAAATCATATTTGTATTAACTTCTTCAGTAAGTAATACTATAATACATCTCTGTAAATAAATAATTTAAGATTTTATTTGCTTATTTCATTATCAGAGATACGCATAGTGAATTTTAGTTTTGTGGTGAACCACAACAACAACAAAAAACTAGAAAGTACGATAAAAGATGACAACAAACTACTATCTGTGGCACGTCATTTAAGAATAACATAATACTGCACGCGGATGATAACAATATTAAGTCGTCCTATGAACACTGCAATGTTAAGTGAGTACGTAATTGTATTTCGTGAAGAACAAAAGGTGTAAAAAATAACACTTTTTCGGATATTTTAAGTTTAAATATAATATTACGTAAATATTAAGATTTAATTTCTACGACCCTATGTATTTTTTTAAATATATTTAGTTGAAATAAAAATATTAACTAACCCAACAAAAATATTGCCTAAATACATTTTCAACAATATAGCAGACACACACCAATCACTTTAACAACCTTATTTGTAAAATATTTTTTATTATCCATATAAAATTTAAAAAACTTACTTCTGAATATGATTTGTTACACCGCTCGCGACATGAACAAGCGGTCCAGCCACAGCTGAACAGGTGTTTTCATAAAAATAAACTTACAAAAAACGGAAATTGTTTTTATGCATATATTTGTGAAGGTTTTTCGTAACTTATGGATATTATTATATTATATCAGGATAAATAAAAAAAACACCATAACCACCGGCTTAATTTTATGTACTAGTGGTTAAAATTTCATCAGGATCGGCAATGTGTTGGGCTGTCTATTAGCAATATACACTTTAAAATATATACATATATACATATGTGTAGAATGTTTTCATTACAATACATTAAAAATATGATAGGTATCTCTTACTGAAAATTAAGTCAACAATATGCAAGCATATGTAAGTAAATCTCCCCAACCCACACACAAACACGAACACAACACACGTTTCCCAGATGCAGCGTCCAGCCTCCCTGGCTGAGCGTCATAGAGTGCACTGGTCTTGACCGGTTGTGCTCTCCTGCATGCGTTTACATAAAAAAAAAAAAGTAGGTACTTATAATTTTATGTTGATTTATTTATTAGTGTAGAATAATTGCATAGTTATTTATTGAAAAAATATCCTGGCACTGATTTGTAATTAATTATTTGTCATTTAAATTGCTTAAAAATAATCAACAATAAAGATGTTGTATAACCTGAAAAATATTTTTGACATTAGTTTTTAGGTTTGTCGGTACTATTTCTTGTTTACTAAATATCTTTTATATGTACGTGTCTTTTTTAACTATGTACTACGCGCCTCCACAGGCAGGCAAGATTTCCAGTTTGACGAGCGATGCATTATGTGCTAATTAATATAAATTTCGAATCCCGTTTATAAATAATACGCGGTGACAATAACAGTTTGCATTTCGTTCAAAGCAGTGTAAGAAAAATAACAATGATAGCTTGACGATAAATAATAAATTATCAGCTGCTATAAATACAAGCGACAGAGTAAACATGCCACAGATAAGTCCTTCACTTCATCGTGAGAAGTTTACTGTCTTCCATTCCTCCAGGCGCCGGTGACTTCGCGAAATTTATTCGCCAAGCAAACTTTTTGAGGTTAGTTTCCAATGTTATTTGCATTTTTGTTATTTTATCCTAATAATATTTAACGGAAACAATTTGTAATATGTAAAATAATTTCGTTTTTAAAGTCTTCATACATCTAATGAATGAATTTATATTAAGATCAATGTTGACATTTTATTCCAGTTCAATTGAATATAGTTTTTAAATTGATTTTTATAAGAAAGCCCTTAGGTTCTAATAAATAAAATGATGAAGTGTTTTTTTTATGTGCGTAGTAAAAAAATAGTATAATTTAAAATATTTGTATGTACATAGTTTATTTCGAGCATTAATTCAATCGGGTAAAAATTTAAATGTTTTACTTTTTTAAGAAAACATATCAGGTACGTCGCAATTGACGGATCGTGTTAATTACATTTGCATTATTTATTGTCAGATTTACCATTATATTACTGCTCATATTACCATGATACAAATAAATCGAAAGCGAATTTACCTACCTTCTTGATGAGCCAACTCATAATTTTTATGCTGAAAATTTAACGCAGAAACAGTTTTTTATAATCTAAAATAAATTATTTGTGCTGGGTAAGGTTAAGCTTATTTTTCCTTATCTAACAAATTTATTAATCAGCAAATTTTGTGGAGAGGGATGCATAGACTGATGCTTTCGAAACATTCAGGCGACTCACCTAACCAACGATACTACGAAGACAATAGAAGACAACTCATATAGTTTCATTTCAAGTCTAATTTTATGCATTTTCTGAAATATGTGTCCTTTTGTTGTTGAGTATGATGTACTGTCAAATTGGGCAGAAAGAAATGTGAAGAACATAATTCTTAATGTTATCATGGTAAATTCAAATATTGAAAATACTACTAAGGCCAACTATATATACAATAGTTTTACATTTAATCAAAATATAACATTGGTTAATGAAATTATAACCAAAGTCTTCATATATTTTGATTATTTTATTCTACTACAATAATATCTAGTAGGGTAGGATGAGAAAAGGCATATGTACCACCAAATGGATCAAGTAAATTTCAAAAATCATTTTTATTTCAATTCAATTTTACATTGAATATTAAAGTAACATTTAGGGACCCATATTTTTAGTATTTTGCAATAGATGCTAATAAACAATAAGGAATCCTATTTTTATTGTTTTAGCTCAACAGAAGTTTAAAATAAACATTACAACAATGACGACCGAATATAAGCCAGAAGTTGTGCTCACTGCAACTCCATCCCAAAAGTACGGTCTCATCGTGTTGAACCGTCCCATTGAATACCCCAGCAAGTTTTTAACTACACTGTGGAACAAAGGTATGTTACTAATAATTTAATTGATTAATGGGACAATTAATGATTTACAAAATCAGCATAACTTACTATGCCTACTTATTATGTATATGAGAAATTATATATTATAATTATTAATAATATATTACGAAAATCCTCATTAAAGTAATTAAATTAATGTGTGTCCGGGCAAAAAAAAATTAATAATAGAGACTATTTCAAATAAGTATATTCAAATTTCCGGGTTGCACTCTTATAAAAACATCACTGAAAATGAGTTTGGATTATTAAATGTTCAGTTTTTTCTCTTGGAGATTAGTAACATCCTCATTGTAATATATTTTGAAAATCAAATAAATATATATATTTTAAATGTATCGTAAGACTGAGATATGTTATTCACTACAACCATGGTCCACAGCTTACAAAAACACCCACATGATTTGTATTAAAACAATGTATAAGATAATTATTTCAACACAACTGTTAGCAGTTGACACTCCACATACATAATTTGCAATATCCGGTACAAATTTTGAGTATACGACTACATAAGTCATACCTACTCAACCGCCAGTTACTACAGTCATTGCCAGAGCTGCGTAACCGTCAACCTATAAAATTGTGAGATGAGATTTATTTTTACTTTGATGGTGTATATTCTTCTGAATGAAGTGAGAAGAGAAACGTTATTTGATATTTTTTGGATGTGTCTTAATTAAAGCTGCCGTAAGAGTGACGGTTGATGGCGGCACTGACCGCTGGCTCAGCTATGTGAAGCGCAATGGCCTGGAGAAGGCAGTAGTGCAAGTTGATCTTGTCACTGGAGACTTTGACTCCATCACCGATGAGAGTTTGAATATTGTCAAAGAGAAGGGCGTCAAGGTAAAAGTCTTTTTTTTTTCATGTCAGAAGGGTACAGCTGAAAGCTTGAATCTCTCAAATAACATACAAGACGATTTCAGGTTCACTTTCTGATGAAGCTTAAAATAAAAATAAATGTGTTAGCTTTATTGTTCACAATTATCAATAACACCCCCAGTTAGTGTTAAACTGATCCCTAACCCATCATAGTTTTCATGGCTTATAAAGCCAAATGTTCTGTGAAGTCAATCCATTCAGTCATTTGCTTTTTCCCTATCAGGAGATATTTTTACTCTTGTACGAGAAAAAAATATTACTAGACTTTATTTTATACTTTCATTAAATTAAATACATAGCAACTAAAAAAATGTCTCGTCTACTCAATTTAGTAGAAAAGAATTTAAATTAAATGTTTATTTATATTTTTATATTAGAAAAAAAAACAAGAAACAAAGGCTGAAATATTATTACATGCATACTATACATAATTTAACATTTTTCTTGATCAATGCATCTTTTAATCAATTAAGATAAAGTTTGTAATAAATGCTTTGATTATCAAGTGTCTAGACCAGTGGTTCCCAAAGTGGTCCACATGGACCCCCAGGGGTCCATGGGATCATCCAGGGGGTCCATGGAAAATTAAAATTGATTTGGGGGTCCATGAGCATTGTTAGGGGGTCCACGGAGGGTTCAATATAAAATTATTAGAAATTTTGACACATCAGTATTAATTTGGAAGTTACAATAAATAGCAATATATAAATGAGATATGTGTGATGTAAATATTTTAAAGTGCATACAATTAATTTCTTAGCCTGAGACAAAAATAATTAAAATACGGGTTGGAGTCCAACCCTCATTTAAATGGGGGTCTACAAAGCGAATCGCATCTCACCGCTGGTTCCGTCTAATTTTGTTATCTGGCCAGGATCTCGTTACTCGCCGACACCGAAGAACACAAATTACTTAATTATTATTGCTTTATAGTTTTCGCTTCCAGAGCAAACTTAAATGTTATTGAGCAATTAAATATAAGTAAAGTGCATTTTTTTCACATACTATTAAATTATAATCCGCAGCTTTAATGTTCTGACACGAACTTGAAGTGCGATTTCTTCTGGAGCCTTAGAGGAGAACTAATACAATAGGGTACATCTCTCTTTTTAAATAACACCCTCATAAAAATGCAATAAAGTATTATGAGTATCTCTAATTACCACACTGCACTATGTGTTCACACGATTATCACGTATGTTTTTTCGAGAAAGCTTGGCTATTGTAAAACAATAAATAAATAAAAATTGCCCTTTTTCTGAAATTCTATTTAGGACAGGAAACAATAAAAATGTGCCTGTCGCCAAAATCAAGAAAGGCGAGACTGACGTTATTTGGTCCATGGGTATATAAACAAGGGTAGTTTACAATTGGGACACAGAATCTATCTTTGATACCTACTGTTTTGACCTATAACTCGCTCTTGTTATTCTGTTCTTTACAAGTTGATTAATATAAGTATACTTATATTTTGCGATACTAAGCCACAAAGCTTTTCCATTGTACTTTGGGTATTAGGATCGTATATATATAAGATCGATTAATAAGACGTGAACAGCCGCCCCTGCCCCGCCCCCAGTCTTCCATCAACTCTCGTAATGTAAGTTTAATATTCAAATATACACACACTCCTCAATATTTAACTTTAAACAATCGATATTATAATATTTCCGTATATTTAAAATGATTTTATTATTGCTATGTCTAATTTGTATATATAATTATTTTGTCAACAGATAACTGATACTAAACATGGCCGAATCTAAAAAGAAATGTAGACAGTACAATGTCGATTATTTGAAGTTTGACTTCATTCCATCAAAGTCGAACAAACAATTGCCTTTGTGCCTTTTATGCAAAAAAGTTTTAAGCAATGAATCTATGAAACCATCCAAGCTGGAGTTTCATCTGAAAAGATGTCACCCTGATAAAACAGATAAAGATTTGGAATACTTTCAAACACTCAAAAATAAAGTGATGGTACCTTCGCTAAACAAAATGTTCGGCTCGGCGTCAAAAAGAAACGATGATGGTTTGCGGGCGTCGTACAATATATCGTTACTTATAGCAAAATCTGGAAAACCGCATACTATCGGAGAAAAGTTAATTTTGCCAGCAGTCGAAGAGGTTTTAAAAACTGTTTTACACCAACCTGCATCTGATATAATTAACAAAATTCCTTTAAGCAACAACACAGTTCAAAGCTTGGATTATCAATATCGAATAATGTCAAATATTACGAGTCAATAAGGTGAAAAGCCGGTCTCGCTTCCAAAAAACTAGGTGTATTATATAGATCACGTCGGTATTTCAACGATAAACAACTTCTTCTTCTATATAAAGGACAAATCCGACCTATCCTTGAATACCTTTGGATTGGAGCCCCAAAATACCTTCTAAACTTAATTGACTCAGTTCAAAGAAGAGCAATTCGTTTGATAAACAATGACACCCTTACGTCTAATCTACAATCAATGGAACACAGACGTAAGGTTGGTTCTCTTAGTCTTTTCTACCGTTATTACCACGGTCGCTGCTCTTCGGAACTTAAAGAACTAATTCCTCCTGCACCCACTCACAGCCGACAAACTCGTCTTACACTTGCCGAACATCCATACACGGTTAATATATGTCGACCAAGAACTGGCAGCTTCCAAAGTTCCTTCCTTAATGCCACCGGTAAGCTATGGAATGCTCTTCCAGCGTCTGTGTTTCCTCCTTCCTACAATCTGGATCTCTTCAAGAAACAGATAAATATACACTTGCAATCTCCCCAACCCACACACAAACACGAACACAACACACGTTTCCCGCATGCAGCGTCCAGCCTCCCTGGCTGAGCGTCATAGAGTGCACTGGTCTTGACCGGTTGTGCTCTCCTGCATGCGTTTACATAAAAAAAAAAAAAAATTTACAAAATTGTTACAAATATAATGGAGTAGTAAACATCAATAGTCTGCCTCGGGAAATTAAAGCGATCACTGATATAAACAAAAAGTGATCGAAAAGGTAAAAAAGTTCTATAAACTATTAACAAACAGAACTGACGTCGTCACATAACAATGAGAACAAGGATATGTACCTGAAGTGATATTGTGGCTTTTGGGTTGAGCCGTGTGTGGTGAACTTCCTTCGGACGGACACAGGCTGATGATGATGATGATGATGATCAGGGGGTCCACGGATAACCGAAAATCGTGTCAAGGGGTCCACGAGTGAAATAAGTTTGGGAACCTATGGTCTAGACTATCTGGGCTGTACTAAATGTGTGATTTTAATTTTTTTATTAAATTTATACAAAAACATTAAAAATCCAAGAAATTATAATTTCTTACAGGTTGTTTCTACCCCGGATCAGGATGAAACCGACTTCACCAAAAGCATGCGAGAACTGGCCAAGTACTGCTTGAGTGAATCTATTAAACTTGGTAATGCAAATATTTTTCTTTGTTCCCAATTACTTTTTTCAATCAACTCATTGTCATCTTTTGTAAGCTGCCAAAATCTTAAATTCTTCCATTGACAAACCCACAACAAAAATAGTTTTACAATCTGCTAAATTCAAAAATGTATCTTTGGTCATCCCATTTACAAAATCATACGTTTTTGTACCACGATCAGTAGATTATGAATAAGTTATTAGATTATAATTAGTGGTGTTAACCTGTACAGGTTGGTTTTCCATTTATATATTCAGTAAACATATTAATTTTGAGCAATTAAATATACATATACTATACATAAAAATCTATTATAGATATTTTTTCTGAATGATTTGACTCGTTTAAGGATTTTTATGTATAGTATATGTATATTTAATTGCTTATAATATTGTAAAATAGTCAATGATCTATAAAAGTAGATTAGAATATTGAAATAATAAAATAATATTCTAATAAATAATTTAAAATATCCATATTAATTTTGGTTTGTTAATAGTCAGTAAATTTATTTATATTTTTGTGTTATACATTTTATGCTTTCAATTTTTTATGAATTAATAAGATTAAAATTCCTATTATAACTGTGTAGTTCACCAAGAATAATCAGTTGATAATTTAAAAAACTAGGGACATTTTCCCTGAAATAATTGTCTACAGATTTTTATTGTTGTTGTAAAATAACCATTATTATACATTTTCAGATACTGTTATCGTGCTGCATGAAACATCCGGCCGAATTGACCACATCTTGGCAAACTACAACACTCTCTACACTAAGTCTATCCAGGAGCTGTTCCTCAAGACGCAAGTCTTCTTGTTGTCGAGTGAATCGCTCTCTTGGCTTCTCAGGACCGGGAAAAGCAGCATCACTATCCCGGATATTTTGCAAAATAAGAAGAATGTCTGGTGCGGACTGATCCCCATCGGAGAGAAGTGTGAATGGCTTACCACTACTGGCTTGAAATGGAACCTCAGTGAGTTGAACAATCAAATATTCTATGTCATGTCTGCTCCTAAATCAAAACATAATACGAGTATCAAAAATGTCAAAATCTGTCAGCTACATCGAAGCCTTTTAGATCCTTCATTTGATTCAGATAAAAAAACTTGTCCCTCCAATTAAATATTAATAGTGATTTTATTACTAGACCAGTATCTTTGAATGATAACAACATCAAACAAAAGTAATACATATTGTTACAAATTAGGAAAAATATGATAGTTTGTTAACAAATAAAAAATATTTATCATTGAATATCAAAGGACTTCAATTGACTTTATCATAGTGAATCCTTCATTTTTCAGTTAAAATATAATTTGATTTTAAATATTCAAATTACAAAAATTCCTTCTATTCAATGGAAGTAATTTATGTGTTCCTCCGATATGAAGAGAAGGAAAAATCTTAGAAATCTTTTAAATTTTCTTCCTGATTTAAAACAAAAGAATGCACTTGTCATAGTATAATGCCATGCTACAGTTTCCCAAACATATTGTATTTAAGATCATCAAAACCACTCTCAATGGCCTTAATTGTTCCGAATTCAAATATAAACATATACTGACTTATCAAATTATACTTCAAGTCTTAAACTAATCTTTATACCAACAACACTTTTAAATATTAACCTTTTTGTATTAATTTTTTTAATTTTTATTAGAATATTATTTTATTATTTCAATATTCTAATCTACTTTTATAGATCATTGACTATATTACAATATTATTATTACTTAAATATACATATACTATACATAAAATTCTTTTTTCAACGCGTCAATCAAAGCACAAAAATAACGGCAGAAGCGGGATGCGAACCGCGGACCTTGGAAACCAACTATGCCCAGGTATTCATACCGCTCGACGAACTGCGCCATTGCTATGCCCAGACTGACTTGCGGTGTCGTGCGATGATAACAATGATATAAATACTAGTTTCACCGCAAGTCAGTCTGGGCATAGCAATGGCGCAGTTCGTCGAGCGGTATGAATACCTGGGCATAGTTGGTTTCCAAGGTCCGCGGTTCGCATCCCGCTTCTGCCGTTATTTTTGTGCTTTGATTGACGCGTTGAAAAAAGAATTTTATGTATAGTATATGTATATTTAAGTAATATTAACCTTTTTCTTATGTCATGAAGTAAATAAAAAAATAATATCAAATTCTTTTTGTTTTGGTGAATAATAAATAAATAACACAAAGTGAATCATTATACACTTTACAATGTCATAGAATTATATATTTTTTTCTTTCTAGATGGTGATTCTATGGAATTCGGTAAACTGGTTAGCACATCTAACACCTACGATGGCTCCAAGATTGTCACTGTCGATACCAGAACTCCCCTTTTGTGGTGCATGGACATTTCCCCAATTCTATCGCAATTCTGAATCAACCTCCCATCACTAAAAACACTACTTTTTAATCAAAATTGATTTTCTTGAAGAAAAAAAACATTTATTTTTATAAAACTGCAATAATAAAATATATTTTCGAAAATTATTTGATATTTTATATTTTAGTGCACCCCCCATGTGATTTTCAGAGGTCTTCATAATTGTATCATAAAATATTTTTTCCCCATTCCTTCAAAACAATGCAACTGTTATAGGGATCATCCTATTTTTTCTCACATAAAATGTCAAACAAAAAATTAGTAATTCCTCTTTATATTCGTTTCAAGTAAAGCAAGAAAGGTATATAGATAGCTAAATTATGGGACCAGTATATCGCAATAAAGCAACACAGTTTATATTGTTTTATTGCGATATTGAATCAAATATTGCAATATGTTAAGGGGGGCAGACGGTTAATTATTTTTTTTGAGTGTCAGGGGGCAATGGGACCAGTAACTATCCAATACACCTTGTTGTTTGATCAAAATTCAAATTGCATTTATAAACACAAGATCAGAACACTTACACTTTAATTTTATTTTTCGTCCATTTTCTTTCCTCTCTTTGATAATATGTAATCTTTCCGACATTGTTTAGTTACTTTTCTTTTATATTAGTGGAGTTGAAGATCAAGTTTTTTTATTGTGGTTTAATTTAATAGGTGCTATCATTTGAACCTGGAAAAATAAATGTAAAATGTGTAATACTCAGACTGTCTCATTTTTAGTAAATATACGTAAAAAAACAAAACTATATTTATATATTATATTTGTGTACAGACATGCATTTCTGTAAAAATAAATAAACAAGTGATTTTCAAAACTTGGGTTTACATTCATCACATGGTGGACGCTATAGGCAAAGTTGTTTATAAGCGTATAACAATAGTATACAAAAACTTATAATCATTTCAGGATATCAAAAACTATAAATAATTATTGTTTCTTGTATCTCTTTCATATTTGACAAAAGTACATAATAATTCTTAAGCATATTCAGAATAATTATCATACATCCTAACCCCCAATAAATCGATAATACTGATTAGTAAATACATGCAAGAATGTAGGAAATTCTAAAAACTAATAACTGAATTAAAATCAACAATATTGGATTGCTTTTTTTAAATTATTTTTTGTGATAAAACAAATGTTGTAATGGAAAAATACATGAGTTAAGATACATAATATGTTTATAAAAATAATGAAAAACAGTTAGCAGATATTTGAAATTTAAAATTATTATATTTATTTCTTAGTATAGGCGCCCATCACAAAATGTACCACTCCTTTTAATACTAATTAACCCATTCGCTGCGTATGACGTCTATAGGTGGTCATGAGCTTTATATGGAAGTTGTAGCTTCATTGTCCAAATTTATTCTAATACTGTAATGTTTAAAATTAACTTAGTATATAATTGAATATAAAATATATTGGATTAAGTTAAAAAGTATAAGAAATATCTGATATATTTGTTTACTATAAAATATATTAGTCTATATCAATTGCCGAAAATCCACTAACAGATCCACCAAAGAGGCGCAGCGCTCAAAAGATTAATACCATATTTTGTGCGAGACACGCGACACAAACAATAAACATATTAGCAAATTCACAAAGTCTAATATCAACTTCTGACAATAAAAACCGCAGCAACTGCTTGTCATCGACTGACGGCAGATGATACTTTTTATAAAAATAACATTTTAGATACTAACATCCTCCTCTCTCTCAACAGGGGTGTTATTCCGTCGCGTGAAGGCAGTATGAGGAACCGGTCAGCAAACAAAGACTTTCTTTTAGAAGCACATTGATTATATTTACTTAAAACTTTACAAGCTGCCGGCCATGCGGGAGAACATGCAGCTGGCCATAATGCTAACTCCTCAGTCGTCAAGGCATAACTGACGCGCTCGTCGGCGCTTAGACTTCTTCGGTCCGTGGTCGGTCACCAGCGCCGTCGGTGGTAAAACTACATAACTAGTCCCAATATGGTGGACACATAAATGTATGGCAAGCGACAGAAATAAGAGACGAAAGATTGTTTATCGAGGTTTTCGGTACCAGTTAGCAAGGGCTACATCGTGCTGATGGCAATACATTTTATGTTTTCAAAAAACCTTTTTTTTAAGTTTGAACATGAAATAATACCATAATATATACTGTTCAAATTAAGAACAGTTGCGACAATACAATTTTTTTACATTAAATTTTTGATAGTAATAATCAATATAGAGGACCTGCATGATACATTATGTTGAAAGCACCTTATCCTGTTATAAGAGTACTAAGTTCTCTGCAGTGCAGAAATCTAGATAGCGAATAAAAAATACAAAAATATTAATTTTACAGCTGTCTTTGTTGTCTCAACGAATTGTGTATAAAAATGATCATTTTGAAGCTTACCAATTACAATTATAAGCAAGTGCCTTACAGACGATGAACGGCTGTAATATCTTCATAGAGTGAGATTCCGCAGATTGTTGATGCAATTCGACACAATCTGCCCAATCTCGCCTTGTAATGACATAATGCAGTGTCTTCAGAACACATGCAAGTATCCCACCTCACTTATTCAAAATCTCCACTACGCATGTGTATAACAAAGCTTACCAGTATCTGTTACTCAAAATCTTGGTATTTTTTTGCATCCGAATAGTAATATTATAATATCATTAAATTTAATGTATACTTTTTACTAGATATTGCTTTTACAGTTTTTTTAGTGTGAATCAAGAATCTTTCATAGATGAACCATACAATGTAATTTTTAACAAAACTTTTTACAACATAACGGAGACAAAAAAAATGCGTTCCTGTAAGAAAATTCTCCTACCCCAAACAGCCCGGCCATAGCATCACATGGACAAAATTCTGCAGATTGTTGATCCGATTTCACATAACCTAGAGAATCATCTCGGAAGGACGTAGTGCAAAAGCAATTGATGCGGCCACAGCATCTTTATGAGAACCAAAAAATAGGTCAGCCCACTCAAGGCCATACGGTAAATCTTTCTTTCAGCCTCACTAAATCGTTAAGATTATTAATCTTATCAGTAATTATTCTCAATATTTTCTGTTTTTTTGGTCCTATGTGGAAATTTTAAAATTAATTAATCGTTCTAAAAGATATTTTTTACCTTCATCATCAGCCTGTGTTCATTGTACAATTAAATGTAGGCCTCTTGTATGAGTCTTCATATTTTTCGATGTTCCGCTTTCCACATCCAGGCTTTTCCCGCTACTCTTCTGATGTCGTCAGTCCATCTTGCAGGGGTCGGTCCAAACTACGGTTTGTCAGGTATGGGGCGCTACTCCAACGCTTTTTTTCTCATCGATGGTCATCTCTTTAACAGATATGTGCTAACTGTTGCCACTTGAGTGTGCCTATTCTTTCGGTATAGTCCACTACTCGACTTATTCGAATATCCTCGTTTATACCTCATTTCTAATATAGTACCTAAATGTTTTTAACTTATTACACATTTTTCTACACACCAAACTTGGTACACAAGAGTGAAGTGTTAGCATTAATTAAAATATTTATGTATTTGTAAGCGCAATTTTAAAATAGGCAATTTTATAACCTAAAAATTTAACATAGCTTGACTTTTTTTTTCTTACCAACACAATCCAAAGTTTGTTTTCTTGCCTTATAGTTTTCGGAATTTATTTTCCTGATTATCAGACGATTTTCATTATGCCAATACATACGTATAATTTACATTACATAGTAAAAATAAATAAACATATCCTCATTTTAATGACAGACAAATTAACTCGCATGCTCACAACTGTTTTGACAGAAGTTGCCATACGTAATATTTTCCCTATTTTCTGTATTTCCAGCATAATATTTTTGAAACCCAAAAAAATGTGCTCAAGAAAAACTTATTCAAGCGTAATTTCATTCATTTGCGTAAAATATATATTTTTAAAGTTACTATGGATACAAAACAAACTTTTTGTTTTGTATCCATAGTAAAATAATAACTCTTACAAATTGATAAATTAATTAGTGTAATTTTTGTTAAGCGTGATTAATATTATAATTTTCCGTGTTTTATAAATTTATGATTCAATTAGAACACAATAATTTGTTTGTATGTATTTTTAATAATGTTTTAATTTTTAATTATTTAACTGAAATACTCCAAAAATACGTTTGAATGCTTTTTCCAAATACATATGCAACAATAATAATAAAACACTATTTGCTTTTTTATAGCCTAATACATTATATATAAGAACCAGGCCTAGTTTTTGTGTAAAATATTATGTCCATGCTTTTTTTGTTTTGCTTAGTTGGGAAAATCGTATATATCATCAAATCATTTAAACATTTCATGCATATTGTGATTCATTTAAGTAACCACATAGTCCTCGGATTTAGTCCTTTAAAAGTTCATAATATAATTTGGTTACTATGTTCAAATTTAAGTCTATTATTTATTTTACATAATAATGTAAAAAAAAGTTCATTTAAAATAATGTTGTCTACAATAAGAATGACAGGCAGTCAAAGATCAACTTGCGCAGTGAAGTCAGTACATTGTTATCGCTCGTTCGCGGTGGTTTGTTTTGGATACAAAAAGTTCATTCCAAAGTGTCGCGTTACGAGTACATTATACAAAACTTTTTGAGGTTATCAACAATACTGAAGACCACTCTCTCTTTGATATCCGCAATGTTTGGATAAGTGTAAAACACACATTGTATGCGATCTGCTTTTTACATGAACTGCAAACATCGTGAGTGCAATTTTAATTTATGTCGCCATCTATTTTGTTTTTATTTTTAAGTACTATTGTTACACTAAAACATTTCGAGGTTATCATTGATTCCATAAATAATGTGATCTTATTATTTGCTAACGTTTAAATTTAAAGTGTATGCGTCTAATTTTCATAATACGCTTTTGTGAGTGAATTTTTATTTGTGTCATGTTAAATTTTTGTTTAATAAAAATAATGAATGTCGTTTTATGTGATTAGTGGCCAATCAAGGAGTGACTTCATCGAGATAATAGACCATTTGAGATTTGGGTATATGTATTCTCAATTCATAGTAAATCGTTGTTTACTTATACTAATTGGAAATCATAATAGTAAGATCATAAATCTAATTCTTCTAAGATATTTTTTTTCGTCTATTTATTATGTCATCAAATCATCTATTTTGATCTAAAATACTATAAAATATTTTAATATATGATCTTAGAGGTTTTATATGCCGTCAGATGACATTTAAGTACATTTTTTGGACTTATTTTACGTATAACGAAATTCTGATATTTTAGAATTATTTTATGTATTTATATTGTATTACTTGTATTTTTTTTTAAATTTCAGTAGAAAGATGGTTACTTTAAAAAAGTCTTTTTATTAGTCATATTTATACAACCTGAATTTTTTAATCACTTTACATAAAATTTAACAAACTTTTATGTAAAAAAGTATTATATACATTTGTTGGATTCATCTTCCTCTTGTCATTTTGAATGTTTACATTATATTTATAAAAGGTGTTCTTGAAACATGGTTTTCGATAATAAAAAATCGCATTCCAAATTGTGTGATCATCAGTTTACGATTGAAATTGAAGTTTTACCACTTACTATGGTAATTATGACATTATAATTATGTAAACAGTGAAATCGTCGACAATCACCTACCGACGAGCTTATTTTTAAACATAATTATTTTTGCTACTGGTGTTACTCAAAATTATTTGCTTTGATTCGTCCTTGTTGTTTTTGCAGAAAAAGTATTGGCTTACTGGAATCTTATTAAAACATTTATTTTGTGTATTTTCCACACACAGTAGAAAACAGTTGAAGGTTTGGTCCTTGCGAACTCTGACGTTAAACCGGGACAACTGGACGTGTGGGTTCCGATTAGTAGGGTTGAGTTTAAGATTTAATACAGATTTTAAGATGGAGGAAACACAAATGCTGAAAGTTCATTCCAAAGTCTAGCTAATGGTTCGACGTACCTTAATTCATAACACATAATTAAAACAATTGATAATCTTCTGTACAGCAATACGCTTTAGCGAAATCTGTATTTTTTTCAGCATTATTTATAAAAAAAAAATACTTAATAGAATACGCTGATGAGATTTCTTCACTACATTTTAATAGTGTTTTTCTGCATGTGTTAAAAATAAAACACACATAACTCCTTTATCGGCACCTAATTGCCTAAATTAATTGACTTCCTACAGATTCCAAATATTTTTACAGTCAACATTGACTTATGCCTACTGTTTGTGCACATGTTTGTGTTCTGTATACCTTTATTGTGACGTTATTTGCTTTTGCCAGCATAGTGTCATTCCTCTTGGTGAAACATCATACAATAGACCAACTAAAATTAAATGTTCTTGTTTACCAACCACTGCGAAATGTATTCATATATACATACATAAATTTCACGCAGAGATTTATTATTCGTTATGTAATATCTTCATGCAGAAGTAACAGAATCTCGTTAAAAAAACATATTGCAGGGATAAATACCTTCTAGTACCCTCATGTATGTGTTTGCTTACAATGTAATATTGTAGTTAATTGTAATTCATAAAGCCGATTGAGAAACTTTTTGATTTTGCGCACTTGTTGATTAAGGCTGTCGTCGAGGAGCTCGGCCACAGTTTCCTTTAAAGGCTATTTATTATAGAAAAACAATATAAATTGTTGTGGAGTTTCTCTGGATCTTTGAAATAAAATGTTATTTAACGCATGCTAAGAAAGGCTGACGTTAAGAGATGGCTAAAAAATCAGCTGTCGTTTGGTCGCCGTTCGCACATTTGCAGCATATGTGTTGCAGAGATCAGCTTTCCCATTGAACAACAATGTATGTCAAAGCAAACTGGTTCGGGTCAGTGCGCGTGGAGCAACTCGCTCATGGCGTAAGCGAGGCTTTTATTATTCATGCATGCGTCCTCTAATTATTGTGAATTCGGACATGTCCGGTGGGACATTTCACCACAGAGATAAATGTCTCCATTTCCCATACCAGATCTAAAAAATACATATGCACTATAAATCATCGTCATAAACAATAAACAGCTATTTGGGCATTCGCCTTCTTAGAAGTGTATGTACGAGTATGTACGAGTATGTACGACTAATCAGAGAAATG
This sequence comes from Glossosoma conforme, assembly GCA_022606575.1. Lineage (NCBI taxonomy): Eukaryota > Metazoa > Arthropoda > Insecta > Trichoptera > Glossosomatidae > Glossosoma > Glossosoma conforme. Next base: position 2,507,805 of record JAGTXR010000100.1, on the reverse strand, counting down.
TAACATGTACTAGCTAGTAGAAGAGCCCTTAACACGTTTAACGCTAACGTAATGTTTTTAATGCATTCGACTCCGGTGGCGTGGAACGTGTTAACACACTATCTATATGACAATTGCAAGAAGACTGTCGAGACATAGTAAGGACTACTCACAAGAGGCATGTGAAGTGAATGATTACACAAATTGTAAAGAGGAACCGACCTTTTTAAACAAAATCATATATTTTCAAAAACAATGTTGATAATTTTACAACATGGTACGTTAGTAAAGATAAAAACATTTGTCACTATGATACATAGATATACCTCTTCCTTTAAGAGCTGAGCCATCATGTATCTCGTATCGTTCGTGTATACTTGAGGTACTATAATATTCATTTAACAATTGTAATCTATTAGGATTCCAGTGATGGTGTAGAATAGATGCATTAACTAGAAATATGTATGACGTCAGAACATTGTAACATGTTTTTTATGTACTGCTTAAACAATTCAATATTATCTCACCGTAAATCAATATAAATGATAGGTATCAGGTATATTATTCCATATTTAATTGATTTATTCCATGTCATACACAAACATTATTAATATGTACAAGCATCCTTACAATGCAGTGTAATATTCAGGCATCTTCTACATTTGTTCCTTAATAAAACTTCTGCCTCTGAACGGGTGGTATTGACTTGATGATCTAGTTATTAATATACGAGTACTTTGAGAGGGAATCCTTCGAACTTCTTTGAAATAAAACGGAATATGATAATAAAAATTAAAAATGAATGCAATCGTATTCTCTTATTTTATGGCTATGGATAGTTTAACGCTGCATGCGAACGTTGATCTGCTTCCATCATTAAATTAGGTACTTCTAACCAGTTATATATATTTTTTTATGTTATGGCAATTCTTCCTTTAATTTGTACAAATTGAATTCAACTCTTATCACGACATCTACTCGTAGTTACTATGGTTTTATCATTATCCGGTCATCTAAGTCGAACTTGATTATTGACCTAATTTAGCCACGTAACCGTAAGGGGTTGAAGCATTTGTTATATAATTGATAGGGTGTAACAATCTGCACCAACCTGGGATAATTAGGCGAATGGACATAAAGAATCGATGTATATGTTATAAAATCGCAGCTGTAATGATTTGTTATTCCTTAAATTTGTTTTACAATAAATATAGTGTATAAACGTTTAAATTAAATCGTTTTTACCTCATTACTTAAATTTCAATTAAATCACCTTGAATTTCTACGCTTGATGCGATTAGTTTCAAAACCAGCTAACTTGATTTTCATAATAATAAACAATCGCTGTCAATTTGATGATGTTAGTACAGCGCATGGTGCAACGAGTATTATACTCGTAAATGAGTCAAAATTACACACAACACAATCAGTGACTAAACCCCTCAACCGTAAATGCCTGTCATAGAGTATTAACGAGCGAGATATACCACCATTTACTTGTCGATTATAAATATTTATAGTAGAGAAATGATAAAAACTATGATGTTATTCAATCGCTAAGATAAATCGATTCATGAAACATGTTGAAATTACAACTCTGTTGTTTTGATATTCCTTGAGAAAAAATGATTTGATCTAACATTACCCAATGTAACCAAGCCTAAATTAAATCACATATTTGAAAATTCATCATATTCTGTGAATTGATCATATACATTCGATACTCTAATACGCAATGAATTATACACGAGTATCGTTGAGTCTAATGATATTTCATCAATAGTCCATAAGCAAGCCTAGTTTTTTGCTGTCGTTCTTTCAGTTTAGAATTCCAGTTATATCAGTTGCCAACTGACAATAATTATCATTCGATATAATGCATCATCTAGATCAGTGACTCTAAACCTTTTTGAAACCACTAAGCAACTTATAATACTTCAACTAACTATATTGTAATTCTATTACATGTGTAACCTTTTTTATTATTCCACAAAAAGCAGCCATTTTTCTACAGTTATTTCAATTGAGCAGTGCAGTTGTCAAATGACAATTATTATTGTCCTTATAGTACACATCGTCTAGATCTGTAATTTTAAACCTTTTTGAAGCCATGGAGCAATCAATAATAATTTATGAAAAATTGGATTTCTATTGCATGATTTTTTTCATGAATTCTCTGACGATCGCATTTTGAATATTTTTCTTTACTGTGTTTTATAAGTTAGCAGCTACCTTCATTGGCGATGTTTCTGTACCCGTGACGCCTTCACCATCACTCTCGGTTGACTTGGTTTTGAAGGTTAGCATTGACTTACGTGACTTGATCGACCTTGTTTTTTATGTTGGTACTCTGCTTACTGTCTTCTCGCTCCAATAGTATTTCATTATATATTTATTTAATTTAAATATAATTCGCAATAATTGTATATTTATAAACAATCAATATTATTTAATCACGCATTTTTTCTGATGGCGGATACTAGTTCATAAGTCGATCTCCTATTAGGAAGTCGTCACTGCTGCAACGAGTTTTCTTCGTACACTCCTAACGACAAAAATGGACAATAGAGTGCCCTAACCAGCTTGACCTGATGAGGTTAGCTGGGTGTTAGCTTATTCCGGCCAACATTCGGTCCCTGTCTATATTGGCCGACTGATGTCGCTCACCCCCCACCACGAGAAGGAGATAGATCAGGATTTTCCTTTCATCGAACCTGTGACCTTAAGGCATTTCGCAGAGTCCTCCAGTACTTTTAGGCGGATGAACCTTTATGGTCAACGGCATTAGGATGTGGAAATAAAGGGGAAAATACCACATTAAAGGTCTTAAAGACATCCCATGTATCAGCAAAAAAAAATGATTGCATCTCAAGTATATTGTAGCGTTTATGCTGAGCTGAAAAGGGTTGCGGAGGACCGAGAGGAATGGAGATCGAGATGCAAGATTCTGTTGCTGCAAACCAATCCACCGGATTGATACTACGAAGAAGAAGTACATACTTAACGCAGAACATCAACCTTTAATGAAAGGTTTACTTTTCGCAAGGAATGCACGAATATATAATAAATTATTTATTATATAATGGAGATCAGTGCTTCCCAAATAAAGGGCAGTAGGATTTCTCGGGGGCCGCTAAAATAACCAATATAATGTATAAATATTAATTTTCAATAGTTTCCCACATAACATATTTAAATAATGCAAATATTCATCAATTTATTATACATTTGTGCTAAAATACATGTATTATAATTGTAATATTTATTGCCCAATAAACCTTTCTAGACTAGAATTATTTTTGGGGGACCGGATTCAATTATTTTATATTAAGGGGCCGTGACATGCAATTGGGCAATTGATAAAATCGTATTTGATAAAAAAAATCTAAAAATTATTTAAATTTTAATAATTACATTTTGTGATTTCTATTCTGACAGTTTCATAAATACTACTATGTTAGGCTGGCCTTATTGTGATAATATAAAACAGTATCAAATATTTACAAACACATTTTTTTTAATATAATTAATTTCTAGCATTCATACGTTTTGACACGACGAATTCGCATGAAGGACGGTCTTTAGAGAGGTTTTCTGTAGGCGAAAAATATGCGGTGCGTTTGTTGGAAAATATGCGATGGAGATACGCGAGAAAAAACATACATATTTTGTGAAGGTGCTGTAGCAAAAAGTTTGAAACCACTGTCTATACATATATAACTGATTGATTGACATGCATCATAATGATGTTCATCAATTATCTAATAATTAATGTTAATAAATTAGATAAATAATGAAATAATTGTGCTTATAAAAAGATATTAAAGGATAGGTCTGTATGTATTACAATTTTATTATTTATTATTATAATATTCATAAAACTCTCCATCCAGAAGTGTGATTGGATTCCATGGACTTTTATTGTTCTCAAGAATTTGAGAACCTCGTGGCAGGTAGAGCATAACCATAGTAACATTTTTTCCTCGTGCTAAAGATACTATAACTAAAATGTACTCGTCGGAGATGCCGAAGGCAGAGCTGACATGGGACGAGGCTAGAACAATGGCGGCTGATAGAGCTTTGTGGTGGCAGATCGTGAAATCCATATGCTCCAGTTAAGGAAACAGACATGATGATGCGAAAACATTTACTTCAGAATGTATAAATGACTTGGGATGAGGTCAACAATCTTGCGAATGTTAGAGGCATTTGATAATACTTTCTTGATTGAGAAAATATGTCTAGAATGTTAGGAGTACGATGATTTGACTTTGTTCGTTTAAGGAACGAAGTCAGCAAGCTTCCTGTTCTACTGTCGTATAAAGGCGAAAATCGACATTATATGTTTTACGGATGATGCGGATGAGTTAAAACTACAACTGAATTTGAATCAAGCCTCGCTTTCCTGTTTGTCTTTTGACAACATGTACTCGGTGAAGGGTTGGGATGCGGAGCAGAACTGTTACGAGACGTAACTCTTAACAGTTGTATGATAACATTATGTCGGCGATCCGTGGCATCTATATGCTTCAAGTATGGAGCGCATATGTATGATGATTTGTAAGCGAACTAACAAGCGAAGCTGATTGAAGGAAATATATTATCATGGCATGCCAATAATCGTTTGAAATAATCCATTAATAATTAAAATGAATGCCTCGTAAATTAAGAAATTTATGCTAATGATCACATTTTATTACTAATTACGACAATTGGTTATAACTTGCGTATTATTATGTAGCGCAAGGTTCCTAAACTTTTTGCTTGATTCCCCATAAACATTATTTCCGCCGTAAATAAAAATAATACCAGTTAGTTAGTTATTCATAAAAAAAAAACAATAATGAATCACTTTTTCGGCCACACTATTAAATACCTAATAAAAGTAATATTTTTTTGCTTTCGTTGACGATCTTAGTTAGGGCTTATAATGATTGATAATAAAAGTTAAATGTGCTTCTTCTTCATAGTATCAATCCCGTCGATTGGTTTGCAGCAACAAAATCTTGCATCTCGACCTTCTGCAACCTCCTTTAGCTCAGCATAAGAGCTGCAACTCATATCCTCGAACACTTGCTCCAAATACGCCCGCCTAGGGCGCCCTCTGCTGTTTCTTCCCTCAACCATCCCTTCCACAATGTCGTGAAAAAGACCATCATGGCGCATGATGTGAACGATCTCCTCTCTGAGAGGGTTCTTACTAGGTGCCTACCCAAGGAAATTCCGAGAATTATTCTGTAAGACCACATCTCAAAAGTCTCTGGTCTTTTCTTATCACTATCAGATAAGCACCATATATTACAATATATTGTAAAATATGCCTATATTATATAATATTATATATTATTTTAAGAATTGCAATAATATGTCATCAATTAAAACACTAAACGATGTGTTATTACGACAACATTGTCATTATACTAAAGTATTCATGGATTCAATTAATAATGATTTTATGTGAATGCGTATTGAAGAATCGCGACTTTGGTAAATAATCATTGCTATACATATGTACTTCGATGGTACGGCCCTTGTCTAGACTAATTTAATAATTTGCTATATAATTAATGTATATTATTATAACATTTATTTTCGATCGCTGAGATCGTGTATACAGTTTTTGTTTCACGCGTGCATGTTTTATTTTCCTTAACATAAACGAGGGTCTTTAAATTTAAAATAAACAATTAACTAGTTCTCGAAATAGCGCTGTTCTGGAGACTCTCGCTTTATACTTGCCTGTTCACAAGGTGTTAATAAACGTATCTAGATTAGTAAATTGAAAAATCACGACCAACTTTTTAGCACCTTCCTGAGATAATTATCATAGTTTGATAAAATAATTGCATAATATGTTTATTTTACTAGGTTGTTTTGCGACGTCTACAGTGCCCTTTTTTAACAGAATTTTGGGATTGTAAACTTTCAACATATCCCAATCAGGTCAACTCCACAGATGCATCGTTTAGCTACCATTAAACAATAAGTATCATACAATCAACAGGTGAGATAAGTACATCATCGCCTAGATATATTACTCTGTATGGGTTTACATAAAAGATTCGTACATTTTTCGGGTTCGCTGTGAAGCCATTCTCAAGTAGAAGAAATATTGCGGTTTAAATGAAATGTCACCATATCATTTAATAAAAATGTAATATTTTAATTAAAGTTCATGTAATAATAATAGGAAAATTTCGCGGTAAAATAATCGGCTTTTATCTCGGTATGTCGTAAAGTGGTTACACCAGACAGATCCTGCAGGAATACGTTTATAAACTACTGTTTACTGACAATTGCTGTGAAGCAATTGTTGTGCGTCTTAGGAAGAGATCAATGGACACACTCAGACATTCCGAACATCGAAAGAAAAGAAATAAGAACACCGTATCACGGGGTTTAATATTTAGACAGTTTTAAAGGTTGAAAAGTGTACAGAATATTTACATTAGATTTGATTTGAATGATTAACGAGATTCTATTTGTTAACAAGTTCTAGAAGTGAATTTTAGAATAATGAAATGTTACTAATTTTATTTTATTTTATTTTTATTTATTTATTTTACACAATCGAAATTCCAATTTAACAAATATTCAGAAAAAAAATACAAAAAAATAGAGAAAAAATAAAAAATAAAAATTACACAAAAGAATCAGAAGATGACAAGTGTCAAAGATCACAGAGATCAAGGAGAACAATACCATCGACAAAAGAGGAAAAGGATGTAAGAAAAGGATCGAGGTATGCTGGTAGGCCATTTAGGAGCGACATTTCCGTTGAACCAAATTGAGTGTTTGAAGCTCCACAAGCCTCGACTAGGATCAAAAACAATGGATAGCTACGAGCACGGGTGAACCTATCTGGAACATAGAAGTTAAAACATTCAAGAATCCCAGGGTTGTGAATCGAACCGCGAAGAAGAAGGAATGAATGTTTGAGTGCAGCAATTTTCCTCCGGGACTCTAGCGAATGGAAAGAAAGCATCCCTAGAAGAAAAAGAGTTGGGTAATGTTCGGAATTAAATGAATTGAATGGATAGTTGCCGTAAATGTAAAAATAAAGACGTCGGAGAAATTTTTTATGAATTTTTTCGAGCATGAAAATGTATTTGGATTTATTGGGATTCCTAACTAAGCTCCCATATTCCAGAACAGATAAAACGAGTGAAGAATAGAGAGTACGAAAAATTAGAGGGTTATGAAATTGACTAGCCTGGCGGGTGATGAATCCGAGAAGTTAATAAATAGTAGTAACTTTAACGGGCACGTAACACAGGGCGTCCCTGGCGAGAAACGAGCACGATGATCCTAGCGGACGGCAGCGTGATTGATCAGGTTGTAGAGGCTGTCGCGGTCGACAGGGAAAAAGAAACTGGTCTATATGTTTGTCTCCTTATATAGAGCCAGCTCAACTCCCACCTTGATATGTGCAATAGTATTAGAAGCGACCTCTGGTGACGGCGATTCTAACGACCTATATGGAACATACAAGGCAAAAATTTAAAGATAAGACATAGATACCGAAATTGGTACAATTGATGAAAAAGAAATCCGCCACAGTGTAAAAAGTGCCTACCCTAAAAATGATAACATTTTAAAATAAAGCAGCGGTTGGCAGTCTTTATAAAAAACAATATAAATTTAAGAACAACAGTATCTCAAAATTTCAAAGAGCTTTCACGTCAAAATAATGTTTTGATGACTTAATAAACTATAATTTCGACGCCAATAAGTAATCAATATTATCCTCACCTGAGCATCTGATTGAAATAATAATACAAAGTAACATTGCATTTGAACGTATTGATAAAATATTGATTCGTTGCATGCCTCCACAGCGATGACAGGTGTTTGACATATCGAATACAATATAACGACAGTGATGTTAATAAAATAAACAATAACTGTCAGGTTATAAAAAAGAAATAAAATCATAGGATAATCGAAACTTCACGGTCTAGCTTCTATTTTACTGTTCTCAAGATTTTTCTATCTATTGTATGGTTATGACTCACGTTCTTTAGGACGTTTATAATGATTGTATGTAATAGTAAGACTATTGATATCTTCTTGGATATTCAATCATACTATTTTTTAAGGAAGAAGGTTATTGTAAGGTTTATACATCGTAAACCTTTTTGTAAAGCGATTAGAATGAAATTTTGCCCAATAGTGGGCGATACGGGATTCCGTGGTGGGCGGTGGGCGATCTTTGTAGATTTTAAAATCTCCTACATTCATTCTAAAAAAAAATTCCACTCATGTACTGAATTGAAATATAGCGAGGTTGGTGGGCGGTAGGGAAATTTTACCATGAAAAATAGGCAAAAGTGGGCGCTAGGCATAAAAAGGTTGACGACCCCTGATCTACATTATGTATTTGACACGGCATGAAGATCTATATATATATACATTTAGTTAACACTTTAACGACGGGAGCAAATCAAAGGTAAAAATCCCCTAAACTCGGAGCCGATTTGCGAAATAATGCTTTAAAACAATCAATTTCGTAAATTGACTATAACTCAACAACTTATGTACCGATTTTGATTAAAATTTAAATATTATATGTTTGAATATTATATAATACGAATAAAAAATACGTGTTTTTAAAAATGAATTATTCATTATTTTTTATTGATATTTAATATAAATAATATGTTGCAATAAAGGAGTGACTGCCACAGGACAGTTCCAACCAAAACTGCATTCTTACAGTATGTTGATTGATCTACATTATGTATTTGACAGTGTATGAAGAACTATTTCAATATATATTTTTTTGAAATTCATTCGAATATCCTGCAGAAATGTTACTCCCATCCTTCCGTACATATAATCTGAGGCTCCTCTCGCAGTAAGACATCTCACGATGCTCTGGCTGGCATGCCGACCACCGCGCGCTCGCCGGTCACGAGACTTGATAAGCGGCCGACTCTACTCAGTACTTCGCTCGCCTTCAACGGCCGCGCCCGCGACAAACTATTCTACAATCAGATCCGACCCACAAGTCGAACAACGTAAGTTTTCAATACTATAAACGTATCAATTCATTTAAATACATTACGCAAATTAATCAATTATACACACACTATATACACAAGTTGCAATTATTGATTTATGACTATTTTATTTATTTATTATATGTGAGAACACCGAGTCTTGTATTTATTAATAAGTAAAGAGTTAGATAACGCGATTATCTTTTATGATTTTATGTTTTTTTTTTTAATTTTATTTATTTTGTTACGTGTAAATCAACATAGAAAAATTGTAAGTGATTTTGGTTCCGTTTTTGGTATAATATTGTAAGTAAAGGCTTTAATTAGTGAGAAACGTAAGTCATCACGTAAAAATAATCCAATCGAAATGAGTCGCCTGAGGTTGTATAGTGTAAAGGCATTGGCGAAACAATGTTGAACAGCGCTTAGCTATAAATAATTTCTTAGGTTTTCACGGCCAGATATTGTGGCTTTTGGGTTTAGCCGTGTATGGCGAATTTCTGTCAACTAATATTTCGACCGCCATTGCAGGGGTATTCAATCAATCCTGAAGAAGACCCCTGCAATGGCGGTCGAAAAATTGGTTGACAGAAATTCGCCACACACGGCCAAACCCATAAGCTACAATAGCGCTTAGCTATCTTTATGATATCAAGCGTCATATAATCTACTTAGGAATTTTCTCCGTCACCGTCTGGCAGTATTCTCCTGTATGTATTTTATAACTAATATAATAATCGTATTGTACTTTTGGGATGAATTAATAACGCGATGGTCATTGCTTAAAATGACTTCAGGAACACTTTGCAGGCTGAATGCGTTGGCTCCATTTTTGTGTAATAAGTAAACAGTTAGATAACGTCGTTATCTTTTTGTAGTTTTACGACATTTTTTAATTTAAAATATATTTGTTGCGAAGTTCGTAGAAGGATCGTCAGTGTTTAAAGCGGCTCAAGAAAAGTAAAAAAAGCCAAAATTCTTGAGTCAAAGAATATTTCTTTAGGGCTCCGCAAGCAACTTGACTCATGCGGGAGGCCTACGTTCAACAGTAGACGGACACAGGCTAATGGTGATGATGATGATGAAGCAACTTGCCAAAACACTTGTTTGGAGCATCTTAATGTACGGCTGTGAGACATGGTGCTTATCTGAAAGTGATAAAAAAAGACTAGAGGCCTTTGAGATGTGGTCGTACAGAAGAATTCTCGGAATTTCCTGGAGAGACCACGTCACGAACAATGAGGTTCTCAGAATAATCAAGGAAGATAGGCAACTAATAAGAACCATCTCAGAGAGGCGAGCCCGATGGATTGGTCACATCATGCGCCACGATGGTCTCCTTCACGATATTGTGGAGGGGATGGTTGAGGGTAGAAACTGTAGAGGGCGCCCTAGACGGGAGTATTTGCAGCAAGTATTCGAGGACATGAATTGTAGCGCTTATGCTGAGCTGAAAAGGGTTGCGAAGGACCGAGAGGAATGGAGATCGAGATGCAAGATTCTGTTGCTGCAAACCAATCCACCGGATTGATACTACTACGAAGAAGAAAAGTAATGGAAATCTTCCTGCAAGATTTCACTTAGTTTGGTCTAAAAGTGGAGGTGTCGTTGGTCGAGTTATTCAGGCGCTTGCCCATGCAAATATGTTCCATGCCCAATGTTGCCTAACTTTAGTGATCTGACGGGAAACACTGATTCAACATGGCATTGCCGCTTGTCAAAATAAATAAATAATTTCATTATATATTGTATAATCAATAATTTAAAATCGGCGATTTATTTTGAAAAAATCTGCATGAAGTGTCAATAATGCTGAAAAAAAAAAATATTTTTAAGTATTATATTATTTATGATTATTTGTTATTATATGTATCTTTACTTACCTTTATATTTTTTTCATATTTGTTGAAGGAAAAAAAACCTTTTTTTTTTCTTAAAATCTAAACACGATATATCAGCTTCCCGCAATTGAAAGGTTAATCTTCGTAATTTGTGAAAGTGATAGATAATTATTCTTCCAAAACATTCAAATTTGAATAAAAAATTGCAAAATTGAAGGATAGTTAATTTTTATTTGCAAATGCGGAACGACTCGCAAATTTACGTCTAGCAATTGTAGCCAAAAAGGTTAATAGGCACTTTATTACGTAAGACTCGTAAATATGATTTATGCTCTCGTGATATTGGTCTTCCATAAATGCTCTGAGACATATATAGGACATTAAAGTTAGCCACTTGACACGTAATAGAATACTATGGATTGCATATGTTTATGCATTTTACGCGTATTGCACAATACGCAAGTTCTTTTGTATGTAAACACATACAAGATAATGTCTCAGCGATGAAGACATCTCATATGTGCATTATATGTCGCTTGCTATTTTAAGGATAGGTAAACGCTGCTTGTGGTATTATGATCTGCCAACGTTTTTGTTATGCAGGGCGGCATTCATGTATCTTCCACTAAATCAATACCAATAATTGGGTGTGAAACTGGTGCGTCGTGCTTAAAATGTCTGTATAGTGTACAGACTATGTTAACTTAATTTATGTAAACGGGTGAAACCAGTAGGATCTATGATGCTCAACCAGGTCCGCTGGACATTGCTTACAAAAAAGATGTATTGAATTTGTGAGGTTTCTAGGGGATTACGTTTTAGAAGAAATTTGAAAAAATTGCCGTTTTTGGTCGACATACTATGGGTGTTTAGCATGTCGGTTGTGGGTGGGTACAGGGTGGATTAATTATTTTATTTCGGAGGCGCAGCAGTTGTAGTAATAGCAGTAGAAAATACTATGTGAACCAACCTTACATCTGCGCATTTTCAATGATTTTGGTTATTATTTATTAGATTCGCTGCTCTTTTTTAAACATAGTCGATAAGGCCTAGAAGGTATTTTAGGGCTCCAATTCAAAAAGGTGTTCTGACGGTCCATTGCCGTTAAACTACATTTAAGGACACCGTTAATATAACGCGAGTAGTTAACTAAGGTGAAATGGAATAGACTGCTATTCATCTATGTTTTTCCTTCCTATAGCCTACCTTGTGTGTAATTTTCAGAGTACCCTACGCAACTGTTTTTTTTTTCAATACATTTTGTAATATAATGGAAACAAATTAAGCCAAAAAGGTGCCGTGTTCGTATCGTGTCCTTTATACTTGTAGTTGTAATAACTCAACCATGATATAGCCAAGAGTCTTACCGCAAAACCACTAAAGCAATGATAATTCTTAAGATATACATATTACATTACAATGTACATTTTAGTAATAATTTGTAATGATTATCAACTGTATTTTCAACGTGACTAGACGTGATCATTATTTATAATCGCGTATTACAGATAATGTAACTAACTGCAGAGCATTATTATTGTAATCACTGAATTGATTATCAATGCGTGTTTGTTTATGACTTTACCTGTTTCAGCCTGGGATAGCTTCAAACTCATACTTCGTGTGTATGCTTACACTATACGATAGTACAATATCAGAACACATGCCAATGTTTTTTAACCAGTTGTGAATTTCACATTGGAACTGTTCAAAGCATTAACATAGTACATTAACTATTACATAGATCTTAAGCCAAATAATGAATTTGGCGTTTGAACAATGCATTATTAAGAGCTTAATTTTATTCAACATGTGGAATGGTTTGTTTGTTAACTTGAATATAAGTTGGCACGAAAATAACAAACAAAAACACTTCAATTCTCAAATCTACAATATATCATGTCTGTTTGCTGAACAATTTAAATTAATAATTAATCAAAAAAATGTTGTTAAGTATCAATTTAGCATTGAAAATAGTATTTTTTTATTGTCTCCTTAACATTTTAATAATTTGGATTTGTGAGTACTACGTACTACGGGTTTTAGCTATCTAGTAGTATAGACTATAGAGTATAAGTAGTATAGACTATAGAGTATAAGCAGTGACCATTGATGTTTAAAATGATGCTTGTGGGAAGGATTTGTGTATGAATGCAAGTACTTCTTTAAGTTATAGTTCCAATGAATGAGGAAACACAGATGCCGGGGCATTATTCCAAACAATTATATTTGCAAACGTAATAGAGTAACCATTAGAATGGATATCATTAGAATGGATTAGGAAATGTTGTCGGCACTTTTAAAGGGAAGTTAAATACCCCAAATAATGTAGGCTCCCTTATCTGGAGCATATGACATTCACGTACTGCCACCGCGAAGCTCTGTCGGCCACCACAATCTTCCCCTCCATCCCAAGTCAGCTGCGCTTCCCGCAGCTCCGCTAAGAACATTATATGTATAGTTCCCGACATCGGCTTGAATAAAAGGTAGCTATAGTTAATGCTCTACTGCAGCATCCTTAATATATGTCCCAACGAGGTCCACCTTCGCCTCTTGACCGATTGTATTATAAATAAAAATATGTATTATAAATATAAGTTAAATTATATATATATATTTTTTTGTGATATTATATTAAAAACTAACTTATTTACATGGAGCTTTTGTTTTTCGAAGGATCGCGGTAAGCCAGAGAGACCAAACGAACGAATGCACATTCTATTTCCAATTTGAAATTCAGTATGGGCATCTATTCATTTTGTCTAAACTAGGCTGTAATACTATAGAATATAGAGTTTCAATGAAGTATATTAAGAAAGAAAATATTATTTCAGTTTCTTCATTTATATTATCGATTTATACAAGAACTAGCCATAAAAAATAGAAAATTTAAGCCATAGCTGTGACTCACACAGGAAGACCATATAATATAAAATTTAATCGGTGGAATTTTCTCATGTTAGTTTTTCTGTTAGTTTTTCTGTTAGTTTTCATGTGCCCTCAATTGGAAGAATGCGGAATGACAAATACAAACAAGAAATAAACGCTCTAAATTGAACTGATATAAATCTGGTATGTTTTATAAATAGCCGCTGCCTGTCCTAATAAAGTCTATTCATGTCGAGTATGCGAATGTAAATTCCCCGTAAAATTATGTTTTTGCATTTAAAAACTAAAACGAAAAATAATTGTAATTAACCACCAACTCTATCGATCTTTATACCAACATATTCAGTTTTTGTTTCGATGATGTACGACTAAAATTGATACTTATTATACTCACAAGTCAGTAACTTTACCTTAATTTTTAATGTAAAAATACTCAGTAAAACGATAGTATTTTTTGCTTGACATACGAACGCGATCTGGTCATGGCGAGTGGCGATCTTTCTTGCGATTGGATGCTACAGATCGCAGTAGATCATAGTCGTTGTGACAACCAATAAGATCGCTTCCCTTCGTGAAGATCGCGTGCTGTATGTCATTGGATTTACAGTCTTAATGACCTCGTATCGACATAGACTATGTAATAAAACGCATAATGTGATAGTAAAACCGTTAATGTTTTTTTGTATCTTATTGGAAAGGGTTTAATTTAGACCTTCATATACATCACTTCATATAGGTAAAACAGTTCTTAGCGAGTTTACTTTTAACAATGGTAGCGATAAGCAAAATTTCACGTTTTACGGGGGTTTTAAACAAAATGTGGAATACCTCTTGTGATCAATTGACATAATGCAGTTGAGCTAGAAATAATATTTTATTGTCCATTTCATAAAACGTATACAGCCGTAAAAAATATTTTCTGTGAAAATCAGTGGACACCGAATAAAATGTACCAGTACATCAGGGTCACACACTAGTACCTTTTTACTTTGTTATCGATTTCCAATGAATCGCCGGACCTTTATTTAATGCAACACTTTTCAAGCAAGGTCCAGTAAGCAAGGGTGGGCGTATGGACGAGAGTTGAATCGCCCGATTGTCACGCGAGCAATCCTGGATTCGTATCCCAGCGAAGATTTATATAAATGTATTGTTTATACGAGAATTTTTATTCTTCTTTTTATGATCTAAATTCTAAATATATCGTGATGGTGTTACAGTTCTTTTTAATTTAGTTTGGCTTTAAAGTTACTTTGCAAATAGTTGTAAATACTTAATTTTAGAGTGAAAGTGATTCCTCACTCTTACGGATGGTGGCAAATAAATACTTGCACATTATATGCATTATCGTGTAGCGCTGGTATATTAAAAGTTACTCGTATATAGTTTGATTTCACAATTTGTTGTAACATTTTAACATGGCATAAATTCAGCTTCTCAATATATCTTTTTTAATCATTTCTTCGTATCCTTATCTTAGGTCCACTAACTATTAATAGAAGCCAGTCGGTAAGTAATTACTGCTATACATATTTATTTTTTCTTTGCATTTTTTTTTTATAAACTTTTAATGACCATTCTAATCAGAGCTTGGTATTGTTGAGCTTTAATATCGTACTTAAAAACTTACAAACTCTTATAATTTATATACCAGGTCATGGTTTCTTAATAATGTGTGCTTTTTTTGTTTTTAATTGAATTATTAAAAAAACAAACCAACGTTTATGTTAATGAGCCGCTGCTGATTTAGATGGACTAACCATTTTGGATGAAAGCTACACAGAGACACTCGCAGTGGGTGTGATCAAAATATATTTGCAGACTTCTGTTTTGTTTACAAAGGCAAAGCTTTCAATAGGATGCGAAGCAGTAATTACAGATCAGTATGCCTAGTGATGCCAGGGTAGAACATCTGAAGTTTGATTAAATGAGATTTTTTTAAAAATGAATACATTAATACAAACTTTGTGAGAAATTTCGAAGTGAGGGAGCAGGCAAGACAGCTTTCCATACTACTGTCGGCCAAGAAGCGTAGTTGGACGTGTTTGGGACAAGAACTACGGATCTCGCAGGAGAGTATTAACTAGAGCTACCCTCCGGGATACGCCGTTTAAGTTTTTCTGTATACATCGATTTTAGGCAGACGAAAAAAGATATCGTTAATGTGATAAATATTAGGAGCTTCATATCTTGGTCCACTACTAGGCTCAACCTCCTAACAAGGGCATATTCAAAATGACATTCATTTTAATAGTCATCGAAATGTGTTTATCTACTACTAGGCCTCTCGCGGATTCTTCAACTTTCCCACGTTTAAAAAGGTTTTTTATCTAGATTTTTATCCACGCGCCGTCACTGCGGATGAGTACCGCATTGTATTCGATAAGTTTTATCTGTAATTGTACATAAATGATATCCCTTATCGACACATCTACCTGTAAAAGAGTCGTTAAATTATATGCATTTCTATTTACTTGGTGACTCATTAGGCGTGGTAGAATGTTTACTATGTTTTCGTATTAAGCGTTCAACTTCCTGTCTTTAACCTTTCCTTTAAGGTGCTAAGATAAAAACGGGCGTTCCGGTGTTGGGTAGTCAGTACACAATAAAAAATCAGCGATTTTAAATCGGAAAAATAAGGATATTCATAGATAATCCCCTTAATTAATTATAATCGAAGTAAAAAATTATAATAATTGATATTTATTGGTTGAAAACATTAAAAAAACACATAGCAACGCTCACGGAACCGGACGTAGGTCCACTCTGGTTTCAAGCTCAAGAGCAACTGCCGCTAGTCGTGTTAGTTGCCGGAGTGGCCCACTCCCACTCTCTTCCCTCTTCCTTCACAATGAAGTATGAAAGAGTGAGATGCGAATATAGTGTCGAGCTTCCCGCTCATCGTCGAGACCCAAGGTCGAGGCGCTCGATGTTCACAAAATACCTCCGATGCAGTACCGGCTTTAGACCCTGTGGCGCCCTAGGGAATTTTTTTTTCTAGCTTATTCGACGCCCTGGGGCACCGACCCACTTCGCCACCCCCTTAAACCGGCACTGCTCTGATGTACCCGATAAATTCTGATTAATATTAATATTATTTTTTAAATCAATGCGTAAATAAATTAAAAATAATATTATATAGTAATTGCATTTATTATATTTATTGAGCTATTGATGGTTATTAGTAGCAATGTGTAGAAGATACACATCACCGCAGTAATGTCCATTTGGTGAGCGTCCAAATAAAAAACGGTAAGTTAATACGCAATAAAAAATATTCCAAATTACAGCTGTAATAATTATGAGCGACACTCAGGGACCAATTATATGGAAAGCTAAATGACCATGGAAATGTACGTGTTTTTACGTGACGGTAAATAAAGTAAAAAATGTACATAATTTAATTACAATGTTTAATATCTGAAAAAATTTAACATTTACTGTTTTTAAATAATTACATCTACAAAAAAACGAGATATAATCATACTTTTTGTTTTATTTCTTTACTATAACTGATGTTTATAGTAGCCAAAACATATCATCATTTAGTTCTGGCAGCTGCCAAATCTACGTTTCATGCCAAATCTGCTCTGTATTCCGAAGCTCTCTGATGACTTCATCTAATGTATTGCTCCGGACGTAGGAGGATGACGATATACTTTTCTTATAAAATATAAGTAAATAATAGATAAACTTGAAAAATCTTTCTCGTAGTTTCGCAGTTGAGACGTTTCTACCAAATGGTCTAGGCTCCGGAAGCGTACGGTTTATCACCCAACCCTATAAATATTAAGTAAAAAATCATTAAAGAATGGTAACACAAAAGTTACTCTTTTTTAAGTGTCATGATTTTAATGAATAAACTTACAGAAATTACATAAAATAAGCGTGAATGAAATGTCCGTGCCAGTATTTAATAATATTTAGAATTTATATAATTTATCACAATACCCAATATCTTTATCGCTGGAATTTTTTGAATTCTTATCTTTTCGATGTCGGTTATGTTAGATAACTTACTTGCGCTATGCAATTGTTTATTCGAGTAGATCACCGAGTACCGTATATCTAATAGATAGATCACTACTGCTGAATTCAACCGAATTTCAGATTCCGATCATTTTTTTTTATTATATTATAATACCCGTGACTTGAAACTACTTTGTTACATGTTGTCACATAAAACGTATTAGCCAAATATAACCGTCCATTATCTTAGGTCCTGAATGTCATTTTGCATCTTTACCCTGTTTTTTTTTTAAATATCGAGTTAAGCATATTGTCTCTACAAATTGCAGGGGGCTGAGGGCACAATTAAAGTGTTTGATTTCATACATTATCCTAAGTGGAAGCTTAATCGAATCAATGATACGTAGTGTAATCCCAAGCCATTTACATTCAAGTAGGTATCGAGTCCAATGTTGCTTGACTTCGATCGAACGAAAACTGGAGGTTATGTTATGGTCCTTATCATTTCCTACTTGTGCGTAAATATAACTCATACGAAATCATTTTAAAATAAACATATTAAACATAGGATGGCTTTTGATGGTTTGACCGAACGTGTTAAAAAGTGTGTTTTACAAACAACAATTGATTTGTGTTTACAAAATCGATTGTAAGTTTAGATTTGTTCTGACAAAAGAAATGATAACAGAGTGCAGCTTTTGATAATACAAATTATGTACGATTTACATGTACTTTGAGAATTTGTAATGATATATACAAATATTGTCCAATATTTTTTATATAAATTATGGTAATATTACTTTAATGAAGAGCTAATGGCGAACACGCATCATATTGTTGTCGACATTTTTACGATGTTTTGAAATCTTAAATCCTTCCATACATTTGTTTCAGCATCTTATTGTCATTTCAGAAATTCACGAGAACGACCTTGTCTACGAGTGACTGAAATAATAATTTATTCAGTTATGCCACTGAAGTAGTAAACCATCTATTCATCTACAGTTCTCTGTCAACTCCTTCATTAGAATTCATCACTTTTGGTTGAGTCGTGTCGGCGACTGGTTTTATCTTTTTTTCTCCATTCTCAATTGATTCCGCCTGCACCTCCTATATATACATCTCCAACATAACGGTGGAAAACCCATAATAAAGAATATCTACAGATATTTGGAATACTTAATTCTTTTTTTAATGTATTTTTTTTTTTAATGTATAAACGTCCACGGAAATACTGACAACCTTTTATGACGCCATTTTAATGATGTTGAGTACTGCATGTTAGACTACAACCGCACATGTTCATTTTTACGGAGATTTACTATCATTGTGATTTTTCACGGGACGACTTATTGTCTACCACGAATAGGCTATAACATTTTACGAGTGAGAGATCGATTTCACATCAGCTGGCGTGTTTAATAGAGCTTTGTTTTTTTTTTCGCTAATCAAACGCATGAACTCTGGTATGATAAGTAAACGATTTACCTGTAAGCCATATCCGCCTGCAGTTCAAGGCTGTTTTTGAACGAAAGAATAGGGTGGGTCATTAAATTTCATCGTATTGACATGTAGTCAATTCGATTGAATGTTCACTAGAAGGCCATAGCACACTTGCTCTCATTTGTATGTTTTTATTTTTACGACATTTCGATCGTCGTTGCTGCTCATGATAAAAATGTACCACTAAAATTGTCACTAGAATCCACATAGCTATATTTATCATGCAGCATTATGGCTAACGAGAACCAATTGAAATATTTTAGCGGCCAATGCAAATCGCCGTCACAAGTTTAATACAATAGGTATTTAACTATTACGAATAAATAATAGGTATTATATGAACGTAGCCGTCGACTCGTCTGTTGAACAAACAGGCGGGAAAAGAGAAGACTCAAATATACTTTAGTAGGTTTTTAAGATCGAATTTGGAATTCATGTCTTTTGAAGTATTTTTTTCCTATTGAGGACAACATCAATGAAGCTGCTGTTGTAAGGACGTTACGAATATTTTTTTTATGAAATCGGGTTGTTAACCCGAGGCGCCGAGTCATGAATTTTAATTATTTGGTAAATATAGAGACTAATAAAATAGTTTATTGTCGTCTTGATGGCTTTAAGTGCAGCGTACTTAAACTGCGATTAACGACTTTCGATAATGGCGCAAAACCCAACCCAAAACAATTTCAAACAAGATTGTAAAAATTAACTTCGCATAAACTTAATATTAGATTTCAGTAGAACGTTTCGGAAATTAATTTCCGAAAGTGAGGTTAACTATTAACCGAATTAAATTAAACTGAACAAATCAAAGTTAAAAAAATCATCATACTCATTGTTTTACATTTTTTGTTGGATTTCTACAAAAACTGCTATGAAATTTTCACTAACACAAAATCTGTGAAAACTATAATATATTATTATATAAATCAACATGTGATTTATTGAATGTTGGTTGAAATTGCAGGTTTCTCCAGTAGCTGACCCCTGGCTGACTGAGGACCCTCCACCATGGGGGCCATGTTCCGCAGCGAGGAGATGGCGCTCTGCCAGCTCTTCATACAACCCGAGGCAGCTTACACGTCTGTCTCCGAGCTGGGAGAGAACGGCACCGTTCAGTTCAGAGATGTCAGTTACTTACACTTCATGCTGTTAACCCTTAAGTTAAAAACCCCTTAAGAGGGTGATTAAAATATATCAATTGTAAAGATAACTACACTAAACCATCGATTACTGATAACAAGATCTTTAAAGTACATGTTTTTAAGCCTTTGCGTTGCCTTCGAACAATGTTTATAGACTTTGAATTATTTAGTAATTACCTCAACTTGTTTGGAACCTCCGGGTGGTGCACAAATTTGCCCTCTTTTAATGCAGACACTGAATCGGATAGTGTTCAAATAATTAATAACTTTTTTTTCCGCAGTGTTGATTGCTTTCTTATTAAAAGTGAAAGAGTCATAATCTATCATAATAATCGTATATCTCACAGAACACAATTTGACTTAAATACAATTTCAGGTTACGAATTCAACTGTATAGTTGTCAATATGTTGTCAACATATCTTGCCAACAATTTAGAAAAAATTTAAATCAAATTAAGAGTAGATGAATTATTTGATAGTTTCCAATATTCGAAAAATTTATTATGAATTTTTCGTTAACGCAATTTTTTGATGAATTATTTAGAAAAATGTTTTTTCAGTAATTCATATATTTTTTGGATTGTTACATGCCAGTCTTTCTAATATGTATGTATGTACCTTGGCTCGTGATATGAAAGTTGATGTTGTTGTGTGTTTCCAGTTGAATCCCGAAGTGAACGCCTTCCAACGCAAGTTTGTGAACGAAGTTCGCCGTTGCGATGAGATGGAAAGGAAGTTGCGCTACATCGAGGCCGAGGTCAACAAGGACAGTGTGCCCATCCCTGATGTCAAAGAGACGCCTCGCGCTCCTAACCCCAGGGAGATCATCGACTTGGAGGTAACCTAACTTAACCTTATTGCCTGATTTTTATATAATACAACTAGGACTTTTGTCATTTATGTTTAAAAAAAAACATGATTTGCCGGGCGGCATAGTTTTGTAAAGCGTTAATCATTCAGACGCTGTCGGATCAAAATCCTACATTTTTTTTTTTATATTGCTGTAATCAAATCTATGCTCTACGCATGTTCCCGGTAGAGTTGAGCCACTTAGGGACAAAAAAATATATCCTGGTTTCGGGAGCGTCGGGCTTATCATTCGATCTCCTTAAATATTTATCTGGTTCTTGCCCTGTAATCTCCCGAAACCACATATATGTTCCCATATGGACCTCTGAGTATACGGGTCTACTGGGACAAGCCATAGACAATCTGAGATTAAAGAACTGTGAAACGACAATTTGCCGTCTCCATATTCTCCAAATATAGAGCGGATATGGAAGAAAATGTTTAAAAAAATGGGCAGTAGGGCAAACTAATATGTATTTATTTGACTTTTCTTTTTCCTCAGGCTCATTTGGAGAAAACTGAGAATGAGATGTTGGAACTCTCCCATAATGCTGTCAACTTGAAGTCCAACTACTTGGAGCTGACCGAGTTGAAGCATGTGCTGGAGAAGACTCAGGTCTTCTTTACCGAGCAGGAGGAAGCCAGCGGAATGGATTCTCTCACCAGGTGAAAAGAACATATATTTACACCGCATACTGTCTTCTATATAGCTGCGAATCCTAGTATCTCTAGAGTTTGATAGTTTGACTTTGTGAATGACGAGGTATGGGAGCGAACATTTTACATTCTGTCAAGAGACGAAGGCAGACCTGGCTGCTTTATATCCAGGTCCTTGGTTCACTGCGTTGTAGAAGGCCATTGGGATCTATATATTATATTTGGCAAAGTTTCTAAACTCTGGAGCTGACATGGGCTGAGGTGAAGACCATAATGTTTGACAGATCTTTATAACGCCATTTTGTGACAGTCATACGCTCCAGCTGGGAAAAAATATAGAACATTTTTTTGAAAAATATTTCTAAATTCTCCATTTATGAGGTAATTATTCTCAGATACATCACAGTAAAAGCTTGTTATTTTTTATAATTATAATTTATTTTAATTTATTCTTAACAATATTCTTGTTTTATTAGCCATGTCAGGATGATTGAAAGAAGTTCTACTTATCTCAACATTGATGTGTAGATAATGCAGAAGATGTCAACTGAGAAATATAATTGATTTAATGTTCTTCCAGGGCTCTGATTCCCGAGGATACTCAGCAGGCGGGAGCAATTCGCGGCCGCCTGGGCTTCGTGGCCGGAGTCATTCAGAGGGAAAGAGTTCCGGCTTTTGAGCGCATGTTGTGGCGCATTTCCCGAGGAAACGTCTTCCTCCGCCAGGCAGAACTGGACAAACCCCTCGAGGACCCAACAACTGTAAGTGATGGCCAAATATGCAAATATACATTTCATTTCCTTAAATTAGTGATGTGATCTAGTGTTATGATTTAATCTTTGCGGCATTAATGGCCTGGAACTCGCTGCTAGAGAGTATAAGTGAGCTGAAAACTTAGGCATCCTTCAGAGGCAGACTCAAACCCCAACTTTTTACTCAGAGAGGCAAAGAAGCGCTTTTGGAATGACCATTTGGTCATTAAAATAAAAGCTATGTAAATACTGGTAAAATAATAATCGCAGAAAAACATAAGTACAATTTTGAACCAATGAGGCATATAATATATATAATATACACTCCTTTTATTATATTGTATTGCTTTTAGTTCATTTAGTTTTTTGCAATACATTTTGCTTGAAAGAAATAAGTTAGTATTTTTTTTCGTTATATGTAATTTTTATTGTATTTTCAGGGTAACAAGATCTACAAGACCGTGTTTGTGGCGTTCTTCCAAGGAGAGCAGCTCAAGTCTCGCATCAGGAAGGTTTGTGCAGGCTTCCATGCCTCGCTGTACCCGTGTCCCAACTCCCACGTGGAGCGTCAAGACATGGTCAAGGGTGTGCGCACCAGGCTGGAGGATCTCAACATGGCAAGTAGACAACTTAACATTTGGCTTACATTGCTTGTGCATTACACGCCATTGTGAAATCTGGCTTACCTTAAAGTTATGAATATTCTAGAATTAGCTTATAACTTTTTCCACTATCTAATCAGAAGACAATGGTGACTGTGAATAATCTTTCTCATTTTTGTCAGTAAACTAATTATAGGTCCAGCAGATATTTTCTATTGGTTATTTGGTACTGTGTTGTTACTCAAAACCAGTCAAACATCTAGCTGTGCAATCCATATTTTAATCCTAAGTGAGCTCCTTATACTAAGGTTCCACCCAATAACTGATACAAGTCTATTATATAGTAGGAAATATAATATGTATTGCTCAAAAGAAGTGACAAGCCTGGGGTAAAAAGGTAAAAAAATTGTTATCACGTAACATGCCAATGAAATCATTATTATTCATACTTAATATTTACAATATCATCGCTGACAGCAATTACATTTAATTTAATTTATAATTTGTTTAGAAAAATATGTCAACTCATGATGATTTTTGTCGGTTCGTAGGTGTTGAACCAGACGCAAGATCACCGCCAGCGTGTGCTGGTGAGCGTGGCTAAGGAGCTGGCCAGCTGGACCATCATGGTGCGCAAGATGAAGGCCATCTACCACACTCTCAACCTGTTCAACATGGATGTTACCAAGAAGTGCCTCATCGGAGAATGCTGGGTCCCTGTCGATGACCTCACTATCGTGCAGAAGGCTCTGGCCGACGGATCAGTACGATTTTTTTTTATCTTTATGTCGATGGAGGAGATGTAACATCGAATTTTGTCAACGGTTCTTGAGGCCTTTAGTGTGTCCTGCCGGGTTCTTGAGATAGACTGTTCTGTTGGCAGCCTGTGTTGGCGCACATCCTCCAGGATAGACGCATGTCAGCATGGTGTTGCCACAATTTCATGCTTGTTCTTCAATATTCAGGATGGCTACTTCTAATTTGCTAGCTTTATATCTAATAATACTCTTAATATCTCACTACCAGAAACTGCCTTGTACCATTCTGTAATGGAATGCTTCTGAGATTGATAGTCATGTTGTATTCCCAGTAATGTTAAACCATCTGGTAGGAGTAATGTATCATTGAACGATCTCCTTCATTCAAAGGTTCCTGTGTTTATGGCCTTCTCAAGACAGTCTGGATCGCTTTTGGTAATTTGGACAAAGAGCTGAATCATGTATTGTTTCTGCAACGTGTAGAGTTGCTCTTTCTATTTGTTTTTTTATCTTGTTGAGCTCGACCATAAGCGATATATATCTCCTGCATCATTATCTATGTCTCCTGGTCTTGTATCCGTCTTCATAATTAATTATGTTTAATTTTATGCAGTAAATATATATTTGTTTATTGAATAATTTGCAGAACGCTTGTGGCAGTTCAATTCCATCGTTCTTGAACCGCATCGAGACTGTTGAAGACCCTCCTACCTTCAACCGAACCAACAAGTTCACTAGAGGCTTCCAGAACCTGATCGATGCCTATGGAGTTGCCAGCTATCGTGAAGCCAATCCAGGTTAATATTAGTTTATTGATATTATTGACAAAAGTGGGTTGATTAAATGCTACAATAGAATGGATATTTAGTGGATGCATGTGACTAGGGATTCACACAATCTGAATCCCTTGAAGTGATTCCTATGTGGAGTGCATATCAAAGTATACTGTGGTGTGGTAATATAAAAAAATATAAAACTGCCAAATTAACAATGATAGATGCTCACTTAACTTAAACAGGACTAAAACTGATTTCATTAGGTTGATGTGCCCTTTAGAATCACTTAAATAAAAACAGCCAATTAACAACTTTTTTTAAAACATTTCAGGCCTCTACACTATTATCACGTTCCCGTTCTTGTTCAGCATCATGTTCGGCGACTCTGGCCACGGCCTCATCATGCTTTCCTTCGCGGCCTACATGTGCATCTGGGAAAAGAAGATCGCTGCTCAGAAGTCTACCAGCGAAATTTGGAACATTTTCTTCGCCGGCCGCTACATCGTGCTGCTCATGGGCATGTTCTCCATCTACACTGGATTCGTCTACAATGATGTATTCTCCAAGTCCATGAACATCTTCGGATCCTCTTGGAAGAACACCTATAACGAATCTACGCTTATGTCAAACAAGGATATGCAGTTTAACCCTCTGACCGATTACACTCAAGAACCTTACATCATCGGAATGGATCCCGCTTGGCAAGTAAGATCGAAAAAATTGGTTTCATTGAGTCATATTTTTACACCATTTTTTTTTATAGTTTGTTATCTTAAAACCTTAAATACTTATTGTATTATTAACTAAAATAGTAATGAGAACAATGTGGTTATGCATTATTTCATAAAAAAAAATACTTGAACTTTATCTAAATTGTAATGATTTTTATGTATGGTTTTAGATTTCGGAAAATAAAATTATTTTCCTGAACTCGTATAAGATGAAGCTCTCCATTATATTTGGCGTCATCCACATGATCTTTGGTGTTTGCATGAGCGTTGTCAATTTCAAGTGAGTACATTCAATTAAAAATTAGTTTTAATTAATCAGGCTTATAGTTGAACGTTATATGTTGGGGTTATGCTGCTTGACTGTCATGAAAGAATGGAGTTTAAAGGGAAAATAATTTGACTCAATTTAAAAACCCCAATATTTGAAAATCTTTGTATTCATATTTGTGTGATGCGAGTCCCGCTCAATGTATAATTGTATGTTAAAGATTATTACTCTAATTAGGTCATTAAAGTTATCACACCATTAATATTGAATTTCTTAATAAACATAGAAAGAGTGCATTAGAATTAACAGTAATCCAATCAGTTTTACACAAAAGTCAAATTCAAAATGTCTTTTATTGAATCACTTTAAGATGTATTTATTTGTAATGTTCAATATTTATTTTTAGCTTCTTCAAGAGGAGGTCCTCCATTTTGTTAGAGTTCCTGCCGCAAGTGCTGTTCCTCATTCTGCTGTTCTTCTACATGGTGGTGATGATTTTCATGAAATGGATTATGTACAGCGCGACCAATGATGGTAAATGTTCATTTATTCACATACTTAATGTATAAAAAGTATAAGAGGTGTATAAGAATACAGAAGTAATAATTCCTTATTAATTTCATCTTTGTTTCATCACAATTGTCTTTTAACATAATATATTATGTTTAGTATGCAATGTATCATTCTCTCTAGCTGGTGCATATAATTAATACAAACTGCTACTACTTCCTTCTACCAGCTGCCATAGTTGTTGCCTTGTCATCTCTGCACCTGAAGCTTGACTAAGGAAATACTGTATACAGTTTCGAACGGCTATCAGGACACGCCACTTCCATAACAAAATTTGCGTGTATATTAAATATCTTTTTAAAATGATCAGATGATTAGCTTGTGAGTATCCATGTTCTATCACACTACAAAAAATTGTTGACTCGTTTTTGTATCTATTCATTGAGAGATAAAATTATTCACATTATAGATAATGGGTTTATTTTATGTTTTTAGAATTTAAGACCCAACCACCGTGCGCACCCTCCGTGCTGATCCTCTTCATCAACATGATGCTTCTGTCGGAGACCAAGGCGCTGGAGAACTGTGACGCCTACATGTTCCCGGGCCAGGGTGACATGCAATTCTACTTTGTAATAGTCGCGGTGCTCTGCATCCCGGTCATGTTGCTGGGAAAGCCCATGTTCATCAAATACTCCAGGAAGAACAAGAAACATGAGGTATGTTCACCTATTTCTTTTTATTTTCACAGGGCAGTATGGACGTAAGCAAACATTAGAGATATATAAGAAAAAGAAGACAAAAGAAAAACAAAATGAGAGACATTTAATAATCCTATCCTCTTTGTGTCAAAAATAATTATTTTACTGTATTTAATTTGTATAAATTATGTAATAATATATTATTATATCAGTTTATAAGCTCTAAATTTTTTTATTGCATTAAGTATCTTATATACCCAATTTTTTTTTATCAATTTTTAGGCATTGAATATGACCTCGAGAGCAGAAGTCCAAATACTTAAAGAGGGGGCAATGTAGTATCTGAGGGATATTTTTGGGTGATTTGTTTTTAAATTTTTACAGATTTGTAAAAGACATTGTTTGATTAGTCCGACGCTCCCAAGGCTTAGACAATTTTGTCCTAAGCGGCTCAACCCACTTATTTTAATAAATGAGTGTAATCTCAAGTCGTGGCTTAAATCAATTTACCCCTTGATATCAATATATTATATATGGAATTTAGATACAAGAATAAAGTGAGAGTATATTTATTAACAGTCTTCGAATGGGGACATCAACCAGGGCATGGAGATGACACCCGAGGTGGCGGAGGCCCCGGCCGCGGCCAGCCACGCGGGCCACCACGAGGAGGACGAGCCCTTCTCGGAGATCATGATCCACCAAGCCATCCACACCATTGAGTATGTGCTCAGCACCATCTCCCACACCGCCTCCTACCTGCGACTGTGGGCCCTCTCGCTGGCTCACGCACGTAAGTAACAAGCACACTCAAACCATCCTTACAATACTATGCAATAACCCCTTGCACTCGATCTGTAAATGAATTACTGATGTGTAAAAACTGCTGATTCCTTGGATTCTATTGTTTCTTGCACTTGAGAAGGCGAGATAGCAACACAACCAACAGTTGCTAAAAAAGTGATACAAAATACTCACATTGTTATATATTGTCTGGAACATGAGAAGGTGAGATAGCAACAAAACACGCAGTAGGTAAAATAAGGACACAAAATGCTATCATTGCACAGAGAAATTATTTTTGTTTCAACATTTATTTTTTAATATAGAATTATTAAATACATTAAGATGATTTTATTTCATAAAAAATGCTTTGAGTTGGCAGTATATACTCTTACATGCCAAAAAGTTTGGAATGCAATGTGTTAATTCATGTTTTGATTCTTTAAATTTTATCGTGTATTTTCATTACAGAAACCCTGCTAGCCTACTTTTTGGGTGCTCATTTATTAATCTTTTTGATTCCAGAGCTGTCCGAGGTGTTGTGGAACATGGTCTTGAGATTTGGATTCGGTAGCAAAGGTTACGTGGGGGGCGTGATCCTCTACGTGGTGTTTGTGTTCTGGGCGATCGGGACCCTCGCCATCCTGGTCATGATGGAGGGACTCTCAGCCTTCCTACACACCCTGCGTCTTCACTGGTCAGTTCACTTACACATAATTTAACAGAATCATAGAAATTTTACTTATTTCTTCTTTTTTGATAAATTATTTTATCAATTTTTATTATTTTATTTCACAAAGGTCTGTAAAAATAAATAAAAGAGCCAACACTCTGTGCCGGTGGTCTGCATGGATTTTGTAATGCACAATTCCGAAATAATATGTTTTGAAAATAAGAAACATATTTTTTTTAAATTGGCAAAATTGTTTTTAAAAAGTTAACAATTGAAGATATTGCAGAATTAACATTTAATGAAGTTCCTAATGAAGAAAGAATTAAGAGTATTTCATAGAACGTAAATTATTTTTTGTATAGTAATCTTTTATATAATTACCATTAGTTTATAGATATAACATAATTTACAAAAAAGCACCATTAATATTTAGATTCACTTTGAAAATTAAATATATGTAATTCTTACATTAGAATGATTTTATTTTGTTATTTTATTCCTATTATTTGAGAGAGAGAGATAGAAACGATGACAGGCATAAAAAGTAAATATTTGGTTGTGACCATGGTAAATATAACCCATAAACTACAACAGTATCTAAGATAATAGTGATGTCTACATATCAATATATTAATACCTATCTAAAATAATAGGGATGTTTACATTTTAAAAATTTAATACTCATCTAAAATAATAGTGATGTTTACATATGAATAATTTAATACCTATCTCAAATAAAAGGGATGTTTATGTATCAATATATTAATACCTATCTAAAATAATAGGGATGTTTACATATCAATAATTTAATACCTATCTCAAATAAAAGGGATGTTTATGTATCAATATATTAATACCTATCTAAAATAATAGGGATGTTTACATATCAATAATTTAATACCCTGACTTTATATCTCCATGTATTTTTAATTCAGTAAATTCAAAAGGTATGAAGTAAATATATTTTTAATTTTTAAATATGATACTTAGAATGTTATATGTATTGTAATATTTTTATTATTGTTTTCAGGGTGGAGTTTATGAGCAAGTTTTACACTGGTCTTGGTTATCCATTCCAGCCGTTCTGCTTCAAAACAATTTTAGAAAATGAAGAAACTGTAGAAGATTAAAAAGCTTAACACTGTTGTACAACAAGAACTTTTATGTTTCAATGTTAATTTATCATTAGTTTACCCTATGTTAGAGAAAGTAAAAGTTCAAATATTTATAAACGAATGCCGGAAATAAAATGAACATGAACCTAAAGATATGTTTTTGTACAATAGATCATGTTGTTGGTGTTCATATTATGAATTGAGATGAAAATTTAGTGCCCTTGAACAGTTGTCTTGTTTGCTTTTAGCAGTAGAGAATTCATGAAAAATAAAAACATTTTGCACAGCTTTAATTTTATCATCAATTAAAAAGTAATTTATGTTTAAAAAAGACTATTATTTACAAGTATAAATAATTGTGGAGTTAATTTTGAACACTGGTTTATTTACTTATGAAAATCCATCCAGAAATATTACCAATAATAGTAATAAAATAATAATAATAAAGAGCTTATTCAAAAAATATGAATATGAATTCCAATTCTTATTAAAAGGGATGTATCCATTTGTACAAAATATTAATAAATTGATTTATTTTATTTCCAAAATTCCTTACTGGAAATGAGCATTGGGCATTGAAATGCTCTTCCAACATCTGTGTTTCCTCAAACATACAGTAGCAATACACACTTTTAATGCAATAAAATTTTATAATCACATCAATAAAAGTATTATTTTGTTTACAAATTAGAGTTCATATTATTTATAATATTAATGTGTAATTATACCATTGACCATGTACCTTAAAAATTACCAAGTTTCATATGCCTTAATACATTAAAAAAATATGTTTTGTCCCTAATCATTCTTGAAATTGTTTATAATTTATTTAATTTGTTTGGTATTATAAAATTTATTAGCATAACACAATTCAATGTTTTTCCATATCTTTCATAATTAAAAACATATATTATGAGAACTGAAATATAAAAATATATATTATTTGGCTCATTTTGAAGGAAAATCGTACTTTGTGAGATAATTTTTTACTAAATTTTCTTTTTGGTTTAAATAAAAAATAACTCACAAGTACGACTTTTTTGAAAGTAATTATTTAATTTCTATTGAAAAAATAAGTATTATAAATTCTTTTGTATTTTTTCTTGTTATATTTATTTTTGATTCAGAATAATTCAACTCTTATTATTTTGTTATTGAAAAAGCATTATTTCGTGTTTAACCCACTGGTCACAACGCTTTTGTTAATTTATTTGTAAGTTCAAATTAGTAACAATAAACGCAATAAATATGAGAATTATACTAACCATATTATTTTACTTCCACTTAAATCAATATTACATACAAATTTGTTTCCCAATGAAATCATTTCAGGTAAATTTAAAAATAAATTGCACAAATATTTTACTTCCTGGTTTTCAGAGAGTTAACTAACGGCTGTTAAAAATGGCAGCAATGTGTAAAATAGTGATGGTATACAAATAACAAAAGCTTAAAACTGCATCGGGTTCATCTGTTCGCAGAATACATTCCGAATACTACAGGATGCGGCAAAAAGATCTTGACGATTTTCTGTAATCTCAAGTAATCAAACCGTCAGATCGTTTCTAAAAAAGATCTGACGGTTTCGTATTATCAAAAGTAATCAACCCTTCAGATCTTTTTGCGCTCTCTGTATATTGTGAAAAGACAGCCTTGAAAATAGGTATGGAAAAATATAGTAAATAGGTACACTTGGTAAAACTCGACAAAATATTCCAAGCAATTATTGTTAATTTATAATATACTCACTCCACCCAGGTTCTTATGTTAGGCAAAAGACAGGCCATCAATGTTGTCGGAGGCTGAATATATTACTACGTTTTTTTTTACGTGATTTCGCTAATTCAAGCGAAATCGGGTAATAAGTTCAAGCTTTTTTTGGAAGGCACCATTATTTTTTTTTACTCAATTTACTCGTTACTTTGTACTTTTTTAAGCAATATTTTGTGGGAGCGGATTCAATGAATTATAAGTATATAATAAATATGAAAGTTGTTTTTTTTACGTGTCACTTTATGGAACCAAAGTATCACGTAATAAAAGATGGGGCGTAAAATATAGTTGAATAGGTGCATCTCTCACATTGTAGCTAGATTAGAGATCAATCATCTTTTTAGAATAAAAGCCAAATTGACAAAAAAAAAATACTTTTGAAAACAGCAACTTTATTTAAGGTAAGAAATGGTGAGTACATATAAACATCCACCTTATTCGTATGATTAAACTAAAATAAAATAATACATAGCTGGAGCTTAAAATATACAAATTCCCTGAAAAAATTTTTTCTCTATTCTTAGTCTGCTAGGTTTACCTTCCTTCCTAAGCTACATAGTAATTTTCATTGTTCATTTAAAGCCACATATGTGATGGATAAATGATGGATTGGGATGAATGGGGTTTTCGGCAGAAAGACCCGGAGGGTCCATATGGGGTGAGTGAGGTTTTTTTTCTGATCGCATTTTTTTTTAGTTTTTTGAGGCTCTTCGAAAAACTTTGGAGAATTTATTTTGCTCATCAAAATCTATGGGCCCCATATTTGTCCTCTACGGTTTTGACTACAATATTTCATTTTTAGGGCTTATCACTAGCCAATTTGTTGTGAGTATTATAATAATTGGTAAATATTGGAAAATAATATTCTTACAACATATCCTTCCTTATCAACAGATCCATATCCTTAACGAGCAGTACAAAAAAAAGTCACAGACTATGTAAACGAAATATTATAATATGCTTAAAATTTTGTAGATGCTTAGGATAGTTAATAGTAAAAAAAATATGTCAGAAGTATTATACGGATGAAAATAATGACTTGACCAAGATAGTTTATATTACAATAATCTTAAACACGGATTAAAATGCACCAATTGCATTTATATGAGTAAATTGCTTGAAGTATTGATCATGTACAATCGCCTTTAAATTTATACTATACTATCATTAAATGTTCGAGTAAAGTCAGTAGATCTAGTTTGTGATTAGGAAGACGATGAAAGTTAAAACCGATTCCCGGCTAGTGTCGGGGCGTATCTAATGCGATCTGATGTAATTGAATTTGCTCGCCGGTGCGAGGACAGCGCCATTATGCAATTTAACACATCAATTTGCCTAGGCCTAGCTGACGCACACACAATAGCGAACCACGGACCACTAGCTCGTTAGTCGCTCCTTTATGATCCAGCCACGACACGAATATCTGCTGAGGGATGCGCTGTAAGGACGACAGTTTAAGAAAATCATCCGCTTGCGATTATTGGGGTGTATCTGGAGGCAGTTTAACAAATGCACCATGCTTTAAAATACGAGTACATACATGCATTTATAAAATAATATACTAAATTTAATTTTAATCGAACATCAGGAAGAAGTTTAAGAATGGCTTTCAAATTGTTTTCGCGCTTCCAAATTGCAACACACGCTGTCATACTCGTATATACTCAAACGTAGAAAGCAATCAGAAACTATAAATCCGTAATTTGTTATTGTTTCTCAGATGCGAGTATCTACAATAAATACCTCGTATGGACCAAAGATCATAAACATCGGTTCTCTTACTATGACCAAAGTCTATCAATATTGGTCGTGAAACATACTTGGTTGGTTCACGTTGAATATATATCGCGTGTCGTTGGTTGGGTCGGCCGCCTCATTCGGAATAAATAGTCCAAGTCTCGGGAGTGACGGGTTTACCACTAAATTTCATTAAATAAGTATCTTGAAGGAAAAAAACGGGAGTTAACATTTTTTTTCAAATTGTGCTATTAATGATAATAAAGTAGTAATTTATTTACATATTTCACAGAACAATACTTCAATTATGCTGAAGATATTGCAATTTTACTATAAGTATATCCGAAATATATTTGGGTAAAATTGTTAAAATTCAGAGTAAAAATTCAAGTACACATATAAACTCGACAAATGTAATTCATTGACATCAGTTTAGGTCTAATTCAAGTTGAAAAATTACAAATATCTAATCCAAATAAAATATTATAATAAATAACCTTAATAGTGTAAATTGAAAGATTAAATTTATATTTTATGTGTTTTTTAAAACTATATAAATTACAGTTAACCGAAAAAAACTGTACAATAATGGTTTATAATAAACGTTCTGATAAATACCGCATGCCAACCATTTTTTTAAAATTCATATATTCTACTTTTATTTTTTAAAAACAAATCCTCTTTTAAAAAAAAGCAGCATATAAAAAATAACTTAAGCAATAAATATTACGCGTATGCACAGTTACAAAAAAACATAATATTTTCCATTTAGCTTTAAAAAGCTCTTTCCATAAATATTTAGCAACATTTAAATCCGGCTTTTCTTATTCAAAGTAAAGATTTTATATTTAAAAACAATTTATTTTTGCTTCTTTTATTACGAGTACTTAGCATTGAATCATAAAAAAGGAGTTTGTCGTAAAACAATATTATTATAGCTGCCGAGAGTAACGAATTCTTGTTGTATTGTTTATACGAATATGAGCTTAATTTGTTTTCGTAATTTTTTTCTACACTCAACATTCAAAAAGTTGTTTATCTATTCATAATATTATATAGAAATGAATTATTGTAGCTTGTAATGGTGATTTTCTAAAAAATAACGTAATTTTCAATTAATAACGTTCTGGTGTAAAAGCTTCCATATGGTTTTCCTTGCTTCGCGCCGGTGTTTTGTGAGAGAAAGACTCCGCTTGTGCGCAGATGGAGCATCCTCGAGTTCCAACCTCGACGCACATTACTTCAGTACTAGTATTGGACTCGACCGGGAAGCTTGTGCCGCGAAAATATACAGCGACACTGTAAACTAAACTTATAACAATAACGACACAACGACGTCCTTAATTAATCAAATATTTTCACTAAAAAAATAATGAATCATTTTAATCTAATATTCTTAAAAACTAAGCTTTTAATAATTACATCGATCAACATTTTAAAAAATCTTATTAATTTATAAAAAAAAAAACTAAACAATATAACATAAAACACATATAATTGATATTTGATAAAAAATAGTAGTAAAATTGTTTCACGATTTAATATGTTGCTTACGTTTGTTTTAACTATCGCGAACGTTTGAATGAATTAATAATGTTTTAATTGTTCATTTCAATTGAACGTTTATTAACAATACTTTTAAAAATAATGTGTGTACGTATATTATGGTATAAATGAAGTGATTAATGGTCAAATAGTATATTCACCAGTCTAGGTGGCCTAACATATGGTATTGTTTTATCATTTTTTAACCAATGTAATCTTGACGAATGCCTACTTTCAGACAGCTTTGTTGTTTTAGTATATATTTGATTTGTTTTATGTGTTTATCGGAACTCATTGTGGTTTATAAATGGAAGTATGAAGATGGTTGGCTGGCGTGATTGTCTTTTACCGGAAGAAGCAGTTTATATTCCATTCGAATATCCCAACTGAATGGAACTTGTATAAATGATTTATTGTAAGGCGATTGCTTCAATAGAATACTCGCAGATATGTCATTTGTATGAAGATTATAAATTATGTAAAATGCGTCAACCTATTCATTATTTGATACTCAAAAATACTTACCAATATGTATTTATTAGTTTTATTTACTATATAGCATTTTAATTGCTTGATTTGTTATAAAATTAAATATATATTTTCAATGATCTAGAGCATTTTTTTAAAAACAAAAACAGTTTTACTAAGTTTTAAATATATTGACGGAAGATATTTAAAAAAAAACACTTCAAGTAAATATACATAATGAGTTCGTGTCATAAGATAAATCATTCCTTAAAATATATTTGAAACAAAAGAAGGATGGAGGAGATCGTTTGAAAAATCCAAAAGATTTAATACTGATAGAAGGACCACCGGTTCTTAGAGCGGCTTTAGAGTGTTGCATGGTCGTCCCGCCCCCTTGTTTGTCATGCAATTTATGTTTCGATTTGCAATCAATGAACCTTCTACTTGTAACATACCATCACCTGGAAATTCTAGGACCATTCGAAATTTCTCTAATATTGACAGTCTACTTGCAATCCCGACTAGGTTGATTCATCTGGTATACATCCATGCGATCTTCTTTTATATATATCGCTCGCGATAAAGAACCTTACTCACAAAATCAAAATGAGTTATTTTCCGGTATTTCGTTGTTTACTAAACTTTTTGTATGACGTTTAACGGAGCTCGTATCTTTACAACAATCGGTTGTTTTCAAATTTCAAGAAAATAATTCCTCGTGTCTAAATAGTAGATATCTTAAAATGAACTTTGTAGTCTATTGTGCAAAGTGGTGAGAAGCTATTGCAGTATCATGAATTATATGAATCCCTTTATGCCATATCTGCTCCCAATATGGACAATACATTTAATCGGCCTGTCAATTTTCTAAAATTATTCTAGTTCTTAATCTGATCCGCATTTTTAAGACAGTCTTCTAGATTGACTGGAGCAAGAGTCTGAAAAACGAAAAAGATTATGATTTTGGTATTTGCTGTTCTTTATAAACTACTACGTAGCTGAATTATTGATGGAAATATATACCAAAGATTTTCACTGTTTCATAGATTGCTGTAGTATCGACGCAATATTTGTTAATCAGATTAACTTATTAGCCCAAAAAACCCGAAGTCCCAATTGTAAACAAAAAACTCTGACGTTTTAAATCATTATGTTGTATAATTAATTTACTCATTATGAAAAGCAAACTTTCAGTGCCAGTGATGAATTTTTGATGGATCCATCCATCAGACTTTTCCTGTGTTGATAAAGTATAAGAACACTTGGGAGGCCGTCATCTAAAGTTCCTGAAATTTCCTGAAAGCTTTTACCTGAAGCGGCGAGTCGCTAACCAAATTAATGGTAAGTTAATCAACGTCTTCTGATGAGTAATAGTAATAATATTAGTATTCATTTTGATGTACTTTTCGAAAATTAAACATTAATATTTTTACCCTACTGTGAATAATTTATTTACAAAAATAATGTTTTTTTTTTAATTAAGTATGTTTTTAAATTAAATAACGATAATAATTATGCAGTTTTAGCAATATAATTCATAATATTATACATGCTTTTGTAGATATCCAATTTATATATTTAAGGTTATAGAAGCACTTCTTGTAAGAAACTAAAATCAAAAATTTGTTTTAAAATTTTGTATAACTAATGGTACGCCACTGGCCTACACATACTCGTATTCAGTTAAAATATACGTAAACCCTTTAGTTACTATGTGACGTTTCGTTATAAGATATAGTTATGTAAAATAGGGTCGGGTAAAGGGTTTTGCTTGCACAAATCAGTGAATGTCAACCATTAATTTATTTTGCAAATAATATATAATTCTAAACAATATGCGTTACACAATTCAACATTTACAAAATAAATATTGCCCAATATATATTATTAGAGGATTTTTGTAAATACTTTGTTAAAATATTTGAATTCGTGATTGAATTGTTTATTTTTAAATTGGTTGCCGATTTTTATAATTGTTTATTTATTATTAATTTTTAAAATATTTGGGTGAATTTTCACCCAAATACATTAATTTAATTGTTTGGACATCGAGGGCGTAAGGATAATTTTCTGAAACTCTTAAAAATGTTGCCCTAAGATCGCTCAAATATATCTAGGATACTTCATCTGCTTTCGCTTCAAGCCCCCAGGCTCTCATCTTTAAATCCGAGAAACCATCTATGTGGCCAAGTGGGGTTTCAGGTACAGACTTGGGATAAGGCCAGACCATTGACAGTTGATTTAACTTTTCTTCAGAAACTTGCGGCGACCATATATTCTAGCTGTGGAGCGGACAAAAAATATAGTAATATGTTTTGTAAATAAGTAAGATTCTCGACCCGTTACTCCAACGTTTTACGTTTTAATTTTCAGTGATAATAGGATTTATTTTTGTACAAGAAATGAAGAAGTAATGTTTCCGAAACACGGGTTGAGAATGCCTGGCATGGGCGTATCCAACACATTACTTGAAAGGATAAATTAGATTATTTTTTGTTTGAATGTGGGGCAACCATTAATAATGTCACTGTACGGGTATGTACATCTGCTCATTTTTTGCATATATTTTGTGAAAGGTCTCTCATTCACTTATTCTGTTGGAGTAATGAGGCAATTATCAACTTTTCTATAGTCTTGATATTTAGAATCCTAAACTAAACAGTAAATGAAATGAAACATGATCATCTGCCACATCATTTTCCATATTGTCATAAGAGGCCTTCATGAATTTTCCATGCACATCATTCCTAAGATACACATTTTTATAATATCATGGCAGGTCCTTTAATTTACATACACATTGAACTACGATATTATTAAGGTTCTATGTTTATTACACGAATTTTTACTAAAAATACAAGTAGGTAATAAGCTGCTGATTTTCAAATGATACAATAGACATTGAATTCTGAAAATAAATATTTTTGTAAATTATCCAACGTTTTTATTAATGGTATTCTACAAGCATACTTGAGATGAATATCGAAGCCTTAGTTATATTATTACTGAAATAATTGGGAAAAATACTTGAAACTAATTAAATGGTAAATGTACGATTTAATATAATGCAAATTTTTATATATATTTTAAAATATTGTACCGCATAACGTAATGGAAAGCAATTATTTATATGGAAATAAAAAACTTATGGGTCTCTTAAAAAGAGTGCGACTAGTTTCTTGTTATTTGTGGGTTTAGGAGCAAAGGGGAATAATGTTGAAAGTTCAAAGGAGGTATTCCTCTATTGTTATAAAAGAGACTTAGTAGATGAACTTTACGTATTTCAAAGATTGGATTTGAAATGTAAGAGCTTCAAGACAACCTAGACTTGTAATGACGAATATTTCTGTATTCTATGCCACCATCGTTATTTTCAATTTTTTTTTCGAATTACTAAATTGGTGTTATAAAACAAACTTATTAACAATATTAAATTACGTTCACAGCACGCATCGTGGAATATTAAAAAAAAATACATTAGAATATTTTTCATATTTAATTTTTAACACAAAATAAAATTAGTAACACGACAATATTTTGCTTGTACCGTAACCGATTATGATTTAGTCCCACGGGTCTTTGTATCATGCAGACCTAGTGCAGGGGTTGAAGCTATGGCTTTTAAACGAACAATGATTTTTGTGTCACCCTCTTTTTAGAACGCTATGCTTTGATACAATACATTATCATCTAAGCTTTATACACCTTTTTTAAGTGTTGACTTTGTAGCATCTATATTATAAAAAATAAAGTATATGCCGTGAGTTTTGGCAAAGCATGCATGCAATATAATTTTATAGAAGAAATCGCGATATTGGTCCTAGTCAAAGCCTTCAAAGCATCATGATGAAACAATTTAAAAAAATAAATTTATGATTTAGTCGCAAATTTAAAAGGGGTTTTTTACTTGTAAAAAAGCTTATTATATCCGTGATATTTGGTAGAAAACTACATTTCTTTCGTGTAACATCCATTCATTAGTGACTTTAATTAATACTGGGCTGCTTTAAGCATGATTGTTGATCTCCTAAACCTTCATATTTCCGTCAGACCATTGATATTATTTTCGAGCACGATCATTGAATTGAATACAAAATGTAAGAAGAGTCACAACATGTATCAATAATGAAAGTTAACACGAGCTGTTAAAAATAGTCATTCTCTTCTTTCTGTTGCTATGAATTGAAAGGATGACAAAATGTGGAGTGTTGATCTGTCAACGTAATTAGACCACAGATCGAAATTTCCGCATGTTTAACAAATCATACAAATTTGATGATTAAAGAAGTGTTATTCTCAGAACTACATTATTGGATTACTAATTTTGATTAACAAGTAATGACATTTGAAATGAGCTTATATTATTTATATACTGTTTGAATTGATTCAATTTGACAGATGGTGCTAGAAGACATATAATTTAGAATAAAACATTTATATGTCAAATGATTTATTACTAGATTTACCACTGCGGAAGCATAGCATATAAGTATAGACAGATTGAATATTATTTTTAGCTAACAAACGTGGAATACTGAAGCATCTCAAAATTGAAAAGTTTTTAGAGGCAGATCAGATTAACATAAATTGTGGATATTTGTAAATTTATTAAAGGGTATAAATTGATTAAAATAATATTTTTCATAACCTCTGCCGAGGGTCGTACCCGCGAACGCCTGCACGATAGTTGCGTTCTTTAGCTCGTGGTCATACCCCTCTGTAATGTATGCAGTAATTGCGAACAAGGCTAAAATTGACGGCTCACACATTAGATGCTATGTGCATTCATATAAACTGCATAAACCATTTAGAGAGATGAAGAGTTGATTAATTAGTATTATTCATTGTTTGGTGAATGAAATTTAGAACAAGAGCATTTTAAGTCCATGAACATATACTCGTATAATTTTCGTTAATATTCTAAGAGAGACACTTAAAATAAACAACTGAAACAATACAAATTCACACCGAACAATTATTTTTTGTCAATTATCTCATCAATTAATCGGATAAAAAAAACGGCGGACGTGGGAATTTGAACCCTTATAAATCCAGGAGACCGACTCAGACTCTAAATCGACTATAAAGTAAGAGAACGATTTAAGAATCAAATTAAAGATTGCAGAAGCTACTCCAGCCCAGATATCGACAGTGACCACAATATAGTTATTGCTAAAAGTTCTCTGAAACTAAAAAAAATAAAATATAAAACTAACTATAAATGGAACACTCAAGCCTTGAAAAACAAAGAGGTCAAATAGGAATACACGAAAAAAACACAAGATTGCGCCACACATAATTTGAAAAATGTAAATGAAATCTGGGAGGAAATAAAAACAAAAATTAAAAATGTAGCAGAAGAAGTCATTGGCAAAGATAGGCCTAAGGCAAGGAAAGAATGGATAACAGAGGAAATCGTTAATATAATTGAAAAAAGGAGACTACGCAAAAATAGTCCCAATGACAAGGCCCAAAGTGAATATAGAGCACTGAGAAACAGAATAAACAGAGAGTCACGAATCGCTAAGGAAGCATTCTTACAGAGAAAATGCAAAGAAATCAATGACAACATGAAAAAAGGAAATATTGAAACTGCATATGCGTCAGTCAAAGATTTCTTTGGCATGAAAATTGGAAAAGGCAAAGCGATAGAAGCAGAGAACGGAAAAATACTGTTTGAAGATACATAAATAGGGGAGAGATGGAAACAGTACCTGGAAACACTATACAACGGAAGTAATGATACCAGCTTTGAGAGTGTGATAGAAAACGAAACTGATGTAGACGCCGATGATTTGGGAGACCCAATTATCCGAGAGGAATTTGACTTCGCATTGAAAAGCTCAAAGATGGAAAAATAACAGGGATTGATGACCTGCCAGCTGAACTAATAAAGTCGGCAGGAACCGGAACTCTAGATGCTCTGTTCACAATGACTCAGATGATCTACAATACAGGAATAACGCCAGAAGACTTCAAAAAGTGTCTAATTGTAACTCTGCCGAAGAAGCCCGGAACAACGAAATGTGAACAACACCGAACACTCAGTATTCTATCCCATGCATCCAAAATACTGACCAACATAATCCTACATAGAATTGAACCAAAAATTGAAAAGACTGTCACTAGCGATCAATTTGGATTCAGAAAAAGAATGGGAACCAGAGAAGCAATCTTATCCCTGCGTATGATCTTGGAGAAGAGGATAAAAGTGGACCAAGATACATATATTGCCTTCGTGGACATTGAAAAAGCATTTGATAAAGTAGATTGGGAGAGGCTCTTCAATGTTATGAAAGAAATTGGAGTCAAATACAAGGAACAAAGACTCATATTTTCACTTTACAAAGAAGAAGCTGCCATAATATCACTTGTTAATGTCCAAAAGGAAGCAAAAATACGCCAAGGGGTGAGACAAGGATGCTCTCTGTCGCCTGCACTCTTCAACGTATACATACAAAATGCAATTAATAACATCAGGGAAAAAACGGGCCATAGAGAGGAGGTTAAAATACATGGCCAAAAGACATTGCTCTGATTGCTGAAACTGAAGATGAACTCACGGAAGCGCTGACATCCATGGAAAACATATTTAATTCCAACTACAATATGAAGATAAACAGCACAAAAACCAAAGTCATGAGAGTAAGCCGCAATGAGCAGCAGAAAATTAACATATCAATGCTAGGAGTACCCCTAAGAGATGCAAAAGAATTTGTATACCTTGGAAGTACGATCACCTGGGATGGCAGAACAAAAAGAGAAGTCAACAGTCGAATACATCAAGCAAGGCTAGCTTTCAATAAAAAACCAAAATTCTTGAGTCAAAGAATATTTCTTTAGGGCTCCGCAAGCAACTTGCCAAAACACTTGTTTGGAGCATCTTAATGTACGGCTGTGAGACATGGTGCTTATCTTTTTTTTTTTTTTTATGTAAACGCATGCAGGAGAGCTCAACCGGTCAAGACCAGTGCACTCTATGACGCTCAGCCAGGGAGGCTGGACGCAGCTTATCTGAAAGTGATAACAAAAGACTAGAGGCCTTTGAGATGTGGTCGTACAGAAGAATTCTCGGAATTTCCTGGAGAGACCACGTCACGAACAATGAGGTTCTCAGAATAATCAAGGAAGATAGGCAACTATTACGAGTCAATTAAGTGTAAAGCCGGTCTCGCTTCCAAAAAACTAGGTGTATTATATAGATCACGTCGGTATTTCAACGATAAACAACTTCTTCTTCTATATAAAGGACAAATCCGACCTATCCTTGAATACGGCAGTCACCTTTGGATTGGAGCCCCAAAATACCTTCTACACTTAATTGACTCAGTTCAAAGAAGAGCAATTCGTTTGATAAACAATGACACCCTTACGTCTAATCTACAATCAATGGAACACAGACGTAAGGTTGGTTCTCTTAGTCTTTTCTACCGTTATTACCACGGTCGCTGCTCTTCGGAACTTAAAGAACTAATTCCTCCTGCACCCACTCACAGCCGACAAACTCGTCTTACACTTGCCGAACATCCATACACGGTTAATATATGTCGACCAAGAACTGGCAGCTTCCAAAGTTCCTTCCTTAATGCCACCGGTAAGCTATGGAATGCTCTTCCAGCGTCTGTGTTTCCTCCTTCCTACAATCTGGATCTCTTCAAGAAACAGATAAATGTACACTTGCAATCTCCCCAACCCACACACAAACACGACCACAACACACGTTTCCCGCATGCAGCGTCCAGCCTCCCTGGCTGAGCGTCATTGAGTGCACTGGTCTTGACCGGTTGTGCTCTCCTGCATGCGTTTACATAAAGAAAAAAAAAAAACTAATAAGAACCATCTCAGAGAGGCGAGCCCGATGGATTGGTCACATCATGCACCACGATGGTCTTCTTCACGATATTGTGGAGGGGATGGTTGAGGGTAGAAACTGTAGAGGGCGCCCTAGAAGGAAGTATTTGCAGCAAGTATTCGAGGACATGAATTGCAGCGCTTATGCTGAGCTGAAAAGGTTTGCGGAGGACCGAGAGGAATGGAGATCGAGATGCAAGATTCTGTTGCTGCAAACCAATCCACCGGATTGATACTACGAAGAAGAAATCGTGGTCATTTCTATTGCCCAAAACGATGACCACTTGGAACTTCCCAACCGCCCGAAAAAAGATTTTTTTTTCTAATTTGCATTTGATTAAATGTAAATTTGTAAAAATTTTCTTAAAATAAAATCGAATTGTCTTTTAATATTATAT
The DNA here is from genome assembly GCA_022606575.1 of Glossosoma conforme. NCBI lineage: Eukaryota > Metazoa > Arthropoda > Insecta > Trichoptera > Glossosomatidae > Glossosoma > Glossosoma conforme. The sequence goes on along the minus strand of JAGTXR010000100.1, from coordinate 2,464,533 downwards.
TACATTTTATCACATAAAAATACTTCATGATACTACAAGTTTGCATTTGTATTATGTAATAAACCACTTGAATGTATTTCTGACCAAATTGTGACTTGATTTCCATTTTGTTGCGGAAAAAAATCTTTTAGTAATATTCATTGATGGGCGATGTGATTTTCTAGATCTTTATCTTAAAATTAACAAGCTTCAAGAATCTTGAAGGAAACCAATTATTGAAACATGATGGTAAAAGACAACGACCACAATACAAAATAAATATTCGCATAAACAATTGTGTATGCCTTTCAGTATATATAGTTTCCAAACATTCCAGCTAGAGCTGTTACTGTAGTCTCTTCTTGAACTAGTCTTTTACTGTCATTTTTTTTTCTGCATCTGTCCTTCGTGGGAATAGTCCGTTGTTAAATTTCGATACTATTCCATACGGTTCGGAACCCGACCAAAAATTCAATTATTTACACGTAAAAGGGACACATCGGAAATTTAGATTCGTGGCAGCATTCTCAAAGCTTTGGACAATAGGGTGACCAAACATTATTTTTCAAATATGGGACGGATAAGAATTTATATCCAAATATTGCCAAAGACAATAAAAACTAATAGTTTCATGAAAACTCGTAAGTAAAATTTGTACATACAATAGGCAGCAATTTGCATAGATTGATTAAAGCTGTAAGAATACTCTAATCTACTCGTAGTTTAAGTCTTACATATTACGCATAAAGTTATAAGACGCTCATGAGTTCCTAACGTAAAAAGCAAGCTTTTTTACAGGCCACCTCTCAGTGACCTGTACGCCAAGATATTTGACGTTTTGTCTTTCAGTAGTCCCGCTATTAAGTAAACATTTTTGTCAATTAAATTTAGGTAATAATAGCAAAACACATGAGTTTCTGTATCATAACACGAATATATACCGCATGTCGCAGTAAAGTAAACGAGAGAGTAACACGTGTTTGACTATAAATTAATATTGACTATATAAATCAGGATGGCATGTTATTTATCTTATTACCAAGCTGCTGCATGCTATTTCATATAGTTTCATACTCGAACAAAATAACATTATGCATTCAATTTATGGTCGAGCGCATCAATCAAAGTATGTATGACGTTTTGTAAATATTTAGTTTGTACGTGTTTGATTATTATCTTAACTACATTAATTTAATATTAATGAGTAGAGTTTCCTTTATGTGGCTTATTTCATTTATTATATCTGTGTCGAAAATGGAATTTGGCTATTTTTGCGATGGTTTTCTTTTTTTGTTCATAGAACCTAACCTCCATATTTACAACAAAATGATACATATACGAGTGTATATTTCTTTAGTATGTCCTTACCACACCAGGCTTGGATATAACGAAAATTATTGAGATACGTTGTCAGCATCTTTGTGGATGTACGGAGGACTAGGGAATGGAAACTACAAGGCAACCAAACTAAACATATTTTTTCTTCAAGGTTCTTTTTCCTACTAGATGCCTGTCGCATACAAAACGTATTCTGTTGAATTCTGGAAAGTTGAACTTAATTAATAATCGATCTGGCAGTTGAATCAAGCCCCTAGTAGATATTTGTTGTGAACATATGCCAAATTAGGGTTAAATATGACACTGTCCCCAAGTAGTGAAAAATTCCAACTTTGAAATTCGACATTTGTTTTTTTACTCACACAGAAACGAAAAGAGTGATTTTATTTTTTCTCACTTAAATTTTAATAGGAATTGTATTTGGTTCGTTTATTCTGTAGAGGAACTAAGATTATAAATAAATTTGACGAAATATTTAAATTAAATGGGTTGATAAAGGTTGAGAACCATTAGCACTAAGCGACTGAAAACTTTGTATAATTACATGCATTTCACTCGTTACATAGTTTTATAAAATGTGCTGTGGAAGTTTGTTTAATGTCGTGAATTGATCACCCAACCTCCTTAAAAACAAAATAAAAACTCTGTACGAGTTGCAAGTTGTTCTATCGGGGTTCTTTTGGAATAGCTTCTACAAGAACACAAAAAATAAAAATTGAGCTCTTATTATTCTTAAGAATCGTCAAATTATTTTGTGTAACTTTGATGGAAAACTAACATGACCTGACATGAAAGAAGACATGGATATAAAAAGGTTCAGGAGAACATTCCCAAAAAAATGTATTGTGGTGTTCACCGCGGAATACAATAAACTATATATTTAATACACAGAGACAGCACACGCAAAATACACGAGACAGATAGAAGTAGACGAAACTTTATTTATGACGCTATCCATTCTTCTACGGCTCAACGCTGTATGTGGGTGTTCAATAAATCATTAAATTGAAGCGCAACATTTATATGTGATCTGCGTAATATTTCGAATTTCAAAAATTAATAACAATAGTATTTTAAGTAATATATTTAAACATCTATCATTATTTTATTAGGAGTTAATAGTGCTAAAATAGTATTGAATTGTTTTACTTAATTAATAGTCAATGTAATATATATAATATAGTTTAATTATTTTCTAGTATTAAGATACATATTAAACTTAAAGTTTAATATATACTAGTACTTATACTATATCATATTTTGTCAACAAATTAATTTATTATATGAGTTATTTTTCCAATGTCATATGAAATAATCTTATACTGGTAGAACTTATTAACAGTTTCGTTTAGACTATCCTAAGCTTTGAAACAGTCTAGACAGTTTGGACTATTATAAAAACTGTGTTGTGAGTGTATTAAGATTTTTAATTTAGTCTTCTGTACTTAAAGCTGAATAAGTACGTACACTCTACTGAGTTATTCGATTCGTTTCGACTGTCAAAGTTGCGATCTACTCCTTACCAAACTCTTTTATTAATGTGTAAACCGTTGAACGGCTTGTAGAAACGCATCTTTGTTTATTTTACTCTCCATACAGAGGCGTACTACTATTGATGTAATATTTGCTCCCAATTTCGAGCGCCTTACGTGCCCTATGAACAAAAAAAATAATTTAAGTAATCTGAGTAAATCATTAAAGAGATTTCGCGAGTGACAATTAGATTCGGTCAATTTCAATGTAACTTTCTTGGCCTCAAAAAAATATTTCAAAGATTGACAAATTAAGTTTAAGTGATACCTATGTTATATTAGATAATATTACGTTAGGTTAGGTTAATTCAAGTAACGTCAGGTAAGGTCAGGTGGGGTTGTGTTTCTACAAGTTGACGAGGCGAGCATTTCAACAGTATATATGAAAAGGCGTTTTGCTTTGGTGTCAAGTCGCCGAGTTTCAGGATGAAGTTCAGTGGTGTGGGTCACACAGACGCCGCGGATCTGGGTCACTCACACAAGCTCACAACGTGCCCAGAAGAGCGCTCTCTGGAGCTGCTCTATGGAGTGGAAGAATCACATTTAACACGCCATGTGCTCTACAGTCTGCACGGTGCTGTTCAGTGGTGACACGCTAGACTATCATGCGAGCTCTGCAGGGTTTTTTTCCCTTATTCGTTCCAAATCTGTAACATACGGTCACCACAAATAACCTTCTCCTTCTCAGTCATTGTTCATTTCTTATCTACCAGAAATTTTTGTACCCAAAGGTACACCTGGGAACATATAGGGTTCCAAATGTTCTCCAAAACTGGGATATGAAGACTGTTTTCAGACAAGATTCAGATTACATGAAAAAACATACTATGTATATTGTACGAGTATATCAACCCTCTAAGGAGGTTTGAAAAGTGTTTCCCTGTTCTGTGTTGATATATAGATGTATCTTCTTCCATATCCGTTTCCTACCTGAAAATAGTATCGTAATAAGCTTCGCCTGGTTCCAGATATGCTTTGCATAATAATTTCCACCGAGTTTGTTTTATGGAACAAGTTTCCGGAATGACGAGACCTTAGAAGTCTTAAGAAAAATCCACAATGTCCTGATAGATTACATGGTGGAAAGTTGTCGACTACGCAGTTCCAGATATTATGCACGGACACCTAAGGGGAAAAACTCTTCTTATTTATATTTCTCTCTGCAGACCATCACTCTCAGTGGCCTGCACTCCAAGATATTTAGAACTCTTAACATTTTCATTAGTCTTATCATCAATAGTGAGGATCTGATTTGCATATCGAATGACGTGCTACAACAGTTACTTCAATTTTTTTACCACATTCGCTCCATATTTGGACCATATGGACTACGTGATTTTCCATTTCACAGTTTTGTAAGCGCAGATTGTCTATGCCTTGTCCCAGAACACTTATACATCTCGAAGTTCACATTGGAAAATAGATGATTTTCGGGAGCCTTCAGGGAAAGAATCCGCTTACTTGCTTACCAAATAAATATTTGAGTGTCGAATGATCATGGTTTTTAAGAAGATCGGATGATCAGCCTGACGCTCCCGAGGCCTGGATATTTTCCTGTTCTTAAAGGGTGGCTCAACCCTACCGTATGTATGAGCTTAGATTTTATTTAATCAATTTTGTAAAATGAAGCTTGGTCGGGATTTGAACCGACAACATCTGAATGACAAACAAACGCTTTACCACTTGAATATGCTATTAGGTATAGATCTTTTAAATTTTGTTACGCCATTTGAAAGTAATGTAATGAATGATCGAAATACCTGTGTGTGTTCGTATGTGATATCACCTGTGAGATTCAATTTGCAGCACGGTGCCAACTGCTGGGATAACTTGGCTGGGACTCTAATGTCAATATTAGCTGTGTACATAATATTTTCAGGAGTCACGATTCCAATGCAATTTGACGAAGACTAGATTTTAAAAAAAATGGTGTAAACAAAATCATAATACTCGTAATATCGTAAGTATGTGTTAAAAAAACATTCCCCATTTATTTCAGAAAAACGATTTTCAATAATAGCAATATTATAATCAAAAAAATATACGACGTCTTTAGCCTTAAGTCCAGTATCCATGCATCATCATGAACTATCTATGCATTAGGTATGAAATGGGTGAAGGTTATTACTTAAGTCATTATAAAATAACCTGAGCAACTACTTTAATCTGACCTCTGCGTATATTTGGCAAATATGCTATTCTTTGTTCTCCATCATCTTTTAACTCCCATACCAGGGTATTTCTTCTTCGTTTATTTTATTACTAACATACACCCGTTGTTATAACAATGTCAACGTTTTCACGTGAGCATTGTGCCGGTGGGTATAGCTCAATGGTCAAAGCGTTTGTTTTGCAAACCAAAGGTCGTGGGTTCGATCCCCGATTGAGATTTAAAAAAATAATAAATTTCTGAGTTCTAAAATACCCGTCGGCCGTGAAATGCCAGTCATAGCCTATAAATCAAAATTTGTGGTAGACGAAAGTCGTCCCGTGAAGACCACCCATTCATAGTACATTCCTATAAATAATAAGGATGATGCGTGAATCTCAGGCTGTAATCTATGACGTTGGCGGATCAACACTCCATATGCAGCGCTTAGCTATTTGCACTATGATAAGCGTCATAGAATTCTACAGATGAGACTTCAGAATAACTATCTGTCGGTATTTTCCTGTATGTGTTTACATAAAAAAAAACATCGGGATTATGAAACAGTTTGTCTGCTCTGTAGAGCATCGTCGGTGTCGTTCATACTACACAACATGAATTGTTTTTTTTTGTAGAATGCCTTCTCTGTCAGTGCATTGTGTGAAATCAATTGATTATGGTTGAAAGTCTTTTTTTTTTTAGTTCGATTGAGTCAGGCTACATTTTCACAAAAACATGGCCATGTTTCATATTATATAAAATTTATGAAAACCAATATGATAATAATTTATTCAGAATGATATAAAAACAGTGCTTGGATTGCTTTTTGCGATGGAAAAAAGTTATCGTTGAAAGGCAACACTTATCCCCCGGAACGTTCCATTTCCTCGTTTTCCATTAAAAGTAATAAATATTTAGTGTTTGCGGGAAAAATATTCTTCGCTGCTGTTGATTTGGTTTTTTGAACGAAATACAAAATATTTTATTTGCTGTCGGCAGCAATCATCCAAACAAACATATTTCATGTTTTATTTATTTTAACGTATAAAGTTTAATTGCATAGTGCATTTATAAATATATATTTTTACAAACAAACATTTCGTTTTATGAGGGAAGTAGGAGGAATTCACGGAGTTTGGTCTGCCTTTTTTGGATTTGGTGGGTTGTGCAAAATACCAAATCTGCTACAATATTAGGTGCATATATATAGTACATATGATATTCAGACAAAAAGATAATTAAATATGAAAATAAAAATAGTGTTGCCATATAAATAATAATTCATGGCGGTCGTTGCATCATTTCCATCCAGCGATATAGTCTTTAACCCTTTCATTACGGCTCGGTGAAATACAAATTATACTGTCAATTATAAAACTAGTATTTGAAGCATAAATGTACTTAACTGGTCTATTTTCATACATCACATTAGTTCTTGTATCCTTTAGCTATCAGATGATGCGTAAAAAACTATTCTAAGAAAGTAGCAAAACGATATATCACGGCTACCGATGTCAACGGTAGGGGAATCTTACACGCTACATATCGGGTACCGATGCAAACAGGTTAAGGTATTTTTCCAAATAATATAAAATTGACAAACAATTAAGGGACGCCGAAGAGATCCACAGCAGAGGTTCCGGAGCTCGAGAAGTCCCGATGGATTTGTTTCGGTCACCATATTTGAACAAAAAATTTCCTATGGATGTACAAATATCACGTCAACTAAACGTCGTCGCCAAACTTCTAAAAAATATCTGAAATATCATAAATGTAGCAATGAAGACAGTAGAATTCCTGACTAGGCATTTTTCGTATGTTTTTAAGAATCGGCTCAAGAAAAACATCCCCATAAGTCTTACAATTTGCAATTATAATGAACCATTTTATTCATTCTTGCGTTCAATGAATTTGTCAGCTCGTATTTTATTACATGTATAACACAATATCTACCAGCATATTTTACACAACTTTTACTTAATCAACTTACGAACAATGTGATATTAAATTTTCCTTGTCTTTAAGAACATTCTAAGCTGACAATTCGTAGCTTAACTTAATAAGGAAATGAGTTTACGATGAATACAAGCGTTATATATCGTTTTAAATATGAATAAATTTGAGTATAATTTTACTTGTAATCTTAAAAATATGTTGTTTTATTTATTCACTCTACAGTTTTTTAGCATTTCAATATACGAAATATATCATGCTTTTTCTAACTAAGTGTTTATTGTAGTTTAAATACTTAAGAAACTACAAGAAATAATGATTAAATTATTGGTATTAATTTTTGGTACTTACATAATTAATTTTGAAAGTTAAAAACAATATACAAAGAGCTCAGTCTGTAACATAAAAAACGTCATCTGGGCGATGCCGAATGCGTTTTCAATTTAAATCAATAAAATTTTAGATCGATAAGATGGATTTACGAGCAATGGATATGAAAGTTATGCTGGCATGTTATAAATTATTTTATGGTATGCAAGTCAATCGTTAGTGTATCATAGACATGGGACGGCTGAAAGATATATGCGTTTAACTGCCACGCGTATAGTTGCAAGTAAGAATCCACTAAAGACTTGTTCAAAAAATTACGTGATCATTTTTATTAAATGAATCATTAAATACTTGGTGTGCAATTGATATCTCATATGAAAGAACGTAATTAATGGTCATTTAATCACGGTGGTATGAAATTAAAGTTTTCCCAAGAACTTTAATTGTTCACAGTACATAACTCTTAAATAACTTCTTAGGTTTTCACGGCCAAATTTGATATTGTGGCTTTTATATGCATGACTCTTGAATTCCGACTTACAGTTAAATCTATTTTGCGGATGTACACAACACGTGCAGCGCTTAGCTATTCTTAAAAACTTCATAATATAGTGTAATATTATCATATAATTACCAGGTAACTCCTTATTATGGATTATATTCCAGATAAACTGCACAACCACCTCAAAAATAGGTGAAATTTCTTCCAAAGAAAAATGATCACATAATATTGTAAATTATGGAATATTAATGTCTTATCTTCAATCTATTGGAGAGTACACAACATTTTACTAGTCGTCACTTCATACATATTATATGATAAGAAATAAGCGCTCCTGTATTTTGTAAATTAAAATACCCAGAATTGATATTATGTATGCGGGTGTACTCTTTAAGGAGACGCCCTCAGAATATTCAACGAACAATGTATTGAGTTTAATTCTTTTGTGTCCTCAGTTGATTGAAATGTTTTGTTTTACTGAATGGGTGGTCCAAAATATTGAACTATATACGCGTATGCCAGAATGTATGAGAAATACAACCTTGATATTTAAATTTACAAATTTCAAATATTTTAATAAATATCTATTAAGCGTGTAAATATCATCACTTGGTGTGGGATTGATCAGTAACCAGTAAAAATAATTAATGTAGTAGTCATACAAGGTGGTAGTGGATGTTGTTAGATAAACAAAATGTCATTTAAAAGTCCTTTAATGATAAAAAACGCATTGTCATCCCTAACAAGACTAATAATGAAAAAAAAATCCTCTCTATATATCCGCTCCTTAGTTGGAACATATATGAGCGTTTTCTACGTTATTACCTTATGGCGCAACAAAGATATTGACCCTCACCAAACATAATATCATTCACCAACTACAAAGAACCGCAGACATGAACATTTGGGTGAATACTAGGATGTTGAGGAGGATACTAGTTGCTTGAAGAAAATAGGTCTGGGCAGAACATGTATCGATATATACTGACGAAAACATGGCAGGTAGAGAAGAAAAGTAATGGAATGGCTGACAAAAATCGGTCGCAGGAACGTAACCAGACATGCAGCAAGATCGGTAATAATTCCGGAAAGTATTTGTTGAACAAGATAATCGACAAAGAAGATCTTACCAGTAGTTAAAGACGGCTTGAACACGAAGCCTAGAGCATATAGATAAAGGTTTTCTTCTTATACGCGATTACCTAAATTTATTTATTAGATTATTAAACAAGGTTAAAAAAAATTAATAGTATTATGTATTTTCATCGCGGACTTAAAAGTGAATTCTACTAATAATAATAATGAAAGTAATTTTATTTTCTTTGAAAATATTTCAAAGTCTCGTATAATTTGCAATTTAAATGAACGAATAAAAATATTCTTCGAAACGAAAAGTAGAACATCAACCAAGCACAACTTTTCAATTTTTTTTTATTCGCGTCGCTTCCGGGAACCAACTAGGGAGCTTTGGTTGTGGACTCGAATGGCCAAGAGTTAAGGTGTTTGATTATCATGCAAGTAGTCACGTGTTCGATCACCGGTGAGTTTAAATATGATTAAAAACCTCATAATATAGTTCAAAATGAATATTTATTACACAGATTGAATACAAATTATATTTTTAATTTAGATATTCTTTTTTTTTTTCGCTATGGAAACAACTAGATTTAATATGTGAGTGGAAAAAACTACCATTATGCAATCAGTCTATTTGATGTCATGAATAAAATATTCTTTTTAAATCGTATTTCTCAGTTTAAGGTTTATTATAGACTGGTATTTACATGTGTTAACGTCTCTCGTGGTATATCAATCAAACTAAGAGTGTAGTCTGTAAACAAGAAGGCTTTAATGCGTTAGTATGCTCCAACTAAGAAGTGATTATCGCAAATCACTTACTTATAGTTTTCTTCAAGCCCCGGGCTCTCGTAAAGCCGAATGATCGGATTAGGATGCATCTGGGTCCTGATGGAGGTTTTCGATTGAAGTTTACGGTGGCCATGTGCTTTTGATTAAGATCGGATATGGCAGAGAGAGATCGATCGGAAAATAGTATAATATTACATTGTTAGGCCGGTGTTTGCATATATTGTCACTTATTGCATCGATACTAATGATAGTGAAGGATACAAGGTTAAGTTATTAAGTATGCAAAGACCGATAATGGTTGACATTGAGCCGTGCTAAATTGGCGTCCAAACAACATTGACATCGCTGACCGAAGCTACATTCACACTTCAGTAAATTTGTAGATTAAGGAATATCTACTAAAAATACGCTTCTACCTTAGGATAGAGTATATTATATGATCGTAAACAACCGCCAACTGAAACTTAGGTCAGCATATCAAATCACCTAAATTTTACTTGTATTTTTGGCTAATAAGTCAATCTTATTTCTCCATCTTTTTAAACCGTGACGTCGATCCTAATCTCTTTCACGATTTCTTTATATTTACGACTTCTGTGCAGTAGCCACAACTATTCAAAGTAAACGCTCGCCGTATGTACTAGGCAGGAGAAGTACATTCCAGTCTATTCAGCACACGTCGGTACTAATAACCATATGTCAACAAAAAAATAAGCAATAAGACTCGTTTATATAATTTATGCTTTATAGTAGATGTTTATAAAAATATTTGTTAATACAATATAATAAATATATATATAGTCGTACAAACTACATTTTAGATATCTAAATTATATTGCAAACAGGTGTTGTCTTTATTGCAAGGAAGCGGGTATAAGTTTCGTTTCCTTTGTGTTATTCAATATTCTGTGATCGGATTTCAGGATGAAGTTTATTTGGCGGATATCATAAAGTTGGGGATGAAACTCGATACAGCCCTCAAGTGTACCACATACGGAAGCGACACAATGCGAGCTACCAAATATGGTGGCAGAAGCGAACGTTCTATATAAAGGAAGCAACTTCATATGGCCACTTAAAACATTTTAAAATATATATTTCAAAATGTACATATATTTTTATTTTTTTATTTATTCTTAGGGTGATTACGAAATTATCACAAATTGAAGTATTCCGCAGCTGTAAAAAGGATTAATAATACTGATTTAAATATAATTTTAGTATTCTGAAATTGATTAATACTGTCTGGTTTGTTACCAGTTCAAGAAATATTTAATTTATTTTACTGATTCACTGATGTTAAAAGGTTGAAGAACTCTGGTATTGATGTCATAGGTTGGTAATGCAGGGAGTGGAACGTTTACTTTATGTCTTTAAACAGTTAAGTATTTGCGAAATATGTTCTTGCGTTTCTTTATTATTTTAAAATTTAATGTATTACTGTTTCAGATCATAAAGTATGACCCAGGTACGCGAACCTCTCAGCATCATGGATGGAGGTCCTCCCTCGCTGACCTTTTCCAGCAAACCCAAGAGCGGCTACCACATATCCCGGACCTTCGCCCTGTTGCTAGTTGCCATCTACACCATATCCATCATAGCCACCAGCCTGTTGGTCTACAATTTCGCCGCGTGTCCACAATCGCAGTTACTCTCCGATCCGTTTGAAGTGTCGAAATGTAACTGGACACACCCTGATGACTCAACATCTCATTCAAGACATCTCCCCAAAACACCTATCGTCTACTATGAAGAAGAGAACATCAAACCTGACGTCAGACTACCAAGATCAATCACTCCTTTAAAATACAACATCAAATTGATTCCTTTCATCTTCGAAAACAATTTCACTTTCCATGGTGAGGTGGAAATCATCGTAAAGATCACGGAACCCACTGACAATGTGACTTTACATTCTACCGACTTGTTTATAATCTCTACTGACGTTCTCGCTGTGAATGGAAGCAAAGCAGGCAAGAAGCAAAAGATCATTGGGTATTCTAACGATACGGAGAAGCAGTTCTACATAATACACCTGAAGGAGCCGCTTATTGTAGGAGACTTTTATCAGATAAACATGACATTTGTCGGCATACTCAACGATAACCTGCATGGCTTCTATCGCAGTTTCTACACCGTGGGAAATACAACTAGGTAAACCACAATCATTTTTATACTGAATCGATAGTTAAAGTCTAGCTAGTTTTTAAGCTGTTGAAGTTATTAATAGGGTGAATTTTTATATACCCTATTCACTAGTCTATGTTTTACGTTTGTTAAAGCAGAGCTTTATGGCTCAAACTAACTTATGTTTACTGTCTAAATGCTTGACTAAGTTTCACAATACGCGGATAGAAGTTTTTTTTTCTTACCCGGTTTTATCATTCGCGTTCTCCGGAACAAGATGCTTAAGAATGTTGACTAAGCTCATTAGTGTATTTCTCTGTTTTAAAGTTATTGCCTTACAAACTAGACAAATCGATTAAATACATCACATATTGGTCATGATCTTTGCAATGGTAGTTAAGATGTATGGGTAGAAAATCATTCACCGTTCGCGTTTTTCTATTCATTGTTTCTTATTCCGCGCTAAGACTGATAATGTTCTTAAATACTCGTACAACAATCGAGTATATATTCGTATTACAAGAACGTATTTTTTCAGCACGTAATTTTTATTAAATTTTAAAATTGTGTCGTTTTTAATAATAAACTTTATCGTTATATTGTTGGAATGTTATGTTTTCAGATGGATAGCAACGACCCAGTTTCAGCCGACTGACGCGCGACGCGCCTTTCCTTGCTTCGATGAGCCAGCCCTTAAAGCGCGCTTCACCATCTCCATAGCCCACCCCAAGAACATGACGGCCATCTCCAATATGAACTCCATCGGCCAAAGCGATCATGTGTAAGACCATCCTTTGCAACGCTTACCCCTTATTTTGCTTCAATAATAATGCAAATCAACACCATTTAAAGAGGATAATCAATTATGAGTTAATATTGAAAAATAATACATAAAATGTAATGATAGTTTATATGTAATACTGAGATGAAAGTAAGTAAGTGAGACCTTATACCAGTAGTGAAATAACACATGTTGATGTTCTTTTAGGTACAATAGTACAACTACATACGAAATATATGGATTTTTAAATATATATTAGAATTTTATTTTATTTTTTCATTATTCTAATCTACTTTTATAGGTCATTGACCATATTACAATATTATTAGTAGGTAATAATGATAGTAACAATGGTATAAATACAACTTATTCCACGCAACAGTTCGGGCAGAGGATGGTCGGTGGTCTAGGGTAAATGAACTTGAGCAACGGTTAGTTCCAAGGCTCGCAGGTTCCCATCCCGCTTCTGCCGATATTTATTCTGAACGAATTGATGCGTATATAGATTTTTTTTTATGTAAGCGCATGCAGGAGAGCACAACTGGTCAAGACCAGTGCACTCTATGACGCTCAGCCAGGGATCCTGGACGCTGCATGCGGGAAACGTGTGTTGTGTTCGTATTTGTGTGTGGGTTGGGGAGATTGCAAGTGTACATTTATCTGTTTCTTGAAGAGATCCAGATTGTAGGAAGGAGGAAACACAGACGCTGGAAGAGCATTCCATAGTTTACCGGTGGCATTAAGGAAGGAACTTTGGAAGCTGCCAGTTCTTGGTCGACATATATTAACCGTGTATGGATGTTCGGCAAGTGTAAGACGAGTTTATCGGCTGTGAGTGGGTGCAGGAGGAATTAGTTCTTTATTATTAGATGTATTATAGTATGTGTATATTTAATTACTAATTTACGAAATAATATTTTAAGACGGTTATCATGTATTGTGACTCTTTTACTAAAATTGCTTAAGGTCCGCAGGACGACTTTTCGTTTTGACATCGAACGACACTTTTTTATCAATTTCTTCGCTGATTATACGTGTTACTGTTTTGCAGGGACGGTCTTCCGGACTACGCATGGGAATATTTTCAAGAGTCTGTGCCCATGTCCACGTATCTGGTTGCCTTCGTCATATCCGATTTCACGAACAAGAGTGACGGTAACTTCACCGTGTGGACTCGCACGGATGTCATTGACTCTGCTGTGCACGCGCTCGACATGGGGCCCAGGATACTCAAGTACTTCGAGGAGTTCTACCAGATCAAATTCCCGTTGCCCAAGATCGACATGATCGCTCTTCCTGACTTTAGTGCCGGCGCCATGGAAAACTGGGGACTCATAACCTTCAGGTTCGCACATCCATACATGCTTATCAGAACTTAACCCGATGGTTGCCAGAGACGAGATATCTCGGCAAATTGCGCAGTATCCGTATGGCCAGAGACGAGATATCTCGGAAGCACTATTGGTGGCGTATTTTTGCGCCATATTTACTTATATTGTCAATCTTATAAAAACGGAACATACAAGTTCAATAATGAAACTTCAAAAGTCGATGCGGGATATAGTATTTGGTTAGTAAATTTAAATTTAATAAACACAACAAAAAATAATATATTTTCGACAACTTTTACTTTGACAAAAAATATTCGGCCTGAGAAGCACTGCGGCGTAATTTATTTGCGGCTATGAAAAGGTTAAAAAAGTAAAACTTGCAAAAAGTGTAATAATGCTACCAACAGTTACACATTACCCACTTCTTGTTGGCATCCTCCGTCTAATAAATACGACAGCAGATCACCGGGATCGTCATCGGGGCGCGTAGTAGATGGATGAAAAGCAGATAGACAAAGCAAAAAACTCGTCGAGAATCACATATGATATTTATTTTATATTAAAAGACTGATAATATTCGGTCATACGTCGTGGACACCGAGAATGCTGTGTACCTTACAGACCCCGGACAAACACTGGCGGCCGGCGGCAGTGACACTGCGCTGAATTTAACATAGCCACCATATATGGAACTAGCTGCTCTCACATGACATGTAGCGACTGTCGAAATCCAATAAACAAAATGGCGCATGCAAATGCCGCGATTTATAACTACTTTAATCTAAAACTTATACGAACATTTTTATAAGTGCGTGTCAGACGAGCGAACAAAAATAAGCGACAAAATATCGCATATCGAGGCTTTTTGTCACCAGCCTGTAAGGGCTATATCGAGTTGGTATCATTGCCAACACTCGCACCCATAGAAATTCTGGCGTGCATGCGCTGTACAATTCAATTATTTATTTCTTTGTGTCAGGCAATGTGTCAGGATTGTAGTTTTTCGAAATTCCTTGAATTAATCATTGACTGTTAATCATTGTTCTTTGTTGTAGAGAGACTCACATGCTGTATGACGAGAACGTGTCCCCGCAGATCAACAAACCACGCGTGGCATCCGTGGTGGCTCACGAGCTGGCCCACCAGTGGTTCGGAAACCTGGTTACACCTTCATGGTGGGCAGATCTATGGCTCAATGAGGGCTTCGCCAGCTACATGGAGTACGTGGGAGTGGATGCTGTAAGTGAATATCATCAAGCCACGCGTGGCATCCACGATAGTACATAAATAATCACATTTTATGTGTATACAATTTGAAAATCATTGCCTCTTATTGTTTTTTCACTGTATCACATAAGTAAGAAATGCAGTGATTTATACCACAGAAGGCATAAACTTAATGAATTAACTTGGAATTATATATTTTAATCCTTGTATGCTTGCCGTAGCTTGTAGAGTTATCTTTATGATTTTTATGTTTCAGGTGGAAACATCATGGAAGTTTATGGACCAGTTTGTTGTAAATGAGCTGCAGAATGTCTTTTGCCTGGACTCACTGGCATCGTCTCACCAAATATCTCTCAACGTCAGCAATCCAGATGAGATAAACGAAATATTTGACAAAATATCTTACGGAAAAGGTGAGATTAGCGGTTATACTTTTAACTTTTCCTAACTAATGCTTTTACTTCCAAGTTTGGTGTTGTTTACAAAAACCCGTTACTCATATGAGATGTGCTTTGAAATCGATGCATTGATGAGTGCTCATAAAAGGTGCCTGAAAACCACAAACAAAAATGGAGAATTTAATTTTAAGATCTATTTATTGACCACTCCTAGCTTAAGTATATAATTCCTTGGGCATTGTTAGTTTTATTTCAAATGACGGTTTCTGGTGAATTACCAGCGCACAAAATACGTCATTAAGCAAATTCTTGCGGAAAGTCGAAGGGTCAAGAGAATAGGCGTATAGTCCAGTATCGTAGATAATATGTATGTCTGCCAGATGGGTAGATTTTTTATGACTTGACTGACACAACAGAGAAGATGGAGACTAATGCACGTATGGAATACTCAGATGTTGTAGAAGATGGATTGGACAGTAGTGTAACGGAATTATTGTGATCTTACAGGGGCGGCCATTATCCGCATGATGGACCACTTTCTCACAAGTGCCGTGTTCAATAAGGGCGTGACCAACTACCTGGAGGGCAGGAAGTTTCAGAGCGCCGACCAGGATGACCTTTGGAAGGCGCTAACAGACCAGGCACGCGTTGACCACGTATTCGATAGCTCTATGTCCGTGAAGGTGATCATGGATACATGGACCCTGCAGACGGGGTATCCGGTTGTTAACGTCGTCAGGAGATACGAATCTGGGGACATTGAACTACACCAGGTCAGTACTTTATGTATAACGTTACTTTTTACCGATGTGCAAAATAGTTAAATGAAATTAAAATACTGCAAGACTGATATTTTCGTGCTGCGATCTCGCTGTCAATAGGACTCAATGTTTTCTTCTCAAAGATCACATTAAATACATGTAGTAAGCATTCTTTTTCAAATCTTGATGTTTTTGACGGATTTGGTACGAAACCGATTTCTGTTTTAAATTGCTTTTGTTGTTAAGATTAATATATTGTTATTTTTATTGTGTGACTGACCCAGAGTTATAATATTTTTTATATGTAATGGTTTTATATTTGATAATGATTCAGGAGCGTTTTGTGATGATCACCAAAGAAAAATCATCTGCCGGTCAGGCGCCTCTCTGGTGGATTCCGGTCACGTACACCAGTAAGACTGAAGGCAATTTCAAGACCACCAAGCCCGTGGCATGGATGAAGGGACAGAAGGAGATCAAGCTTGCCAAGACCAACGTCTCGGTTGACGAATGGGTTATCTTCAACATTCAGCAAACTGGTAATTATAATGATAACTTAGTTTTAAACTGAATATCACCAGATCATCTACAAAGAACAAGTAAATTTCTTAATTCGGTAAAAATGGTATTCTAACTAAGGCTTCTTATCTTAATATATAATAAATAAATTATAAATATCATAATTGTTTGTTAATTTGCTTCTTAAAGAGCTTCGTATTGTATAAATGAGGTCATACATACTACAAGAGCATTTAAGGGTTTGTGACATGAAAAGAATTGTTTTTTTTTTTAAATATCAACCGATGATATAAAACAGTAAGATATTGAAATAACATTGAATATCCTTCACGCGTAGAACTTCTGTGCCACAATTTACGAAAGAGCGCCAAGGCACCTGTTAGTTGGGAACTGATATGCAGCATATCATATGCTAAATGAATGCCAGAGTAAATTTGATGTGTAGATGTAACAGTCAAGACCACTGATATCATATTTTTCTTTGTATCAGTACCGTAAAATATATTACGAACAGTTTGTTCAACGATTTCCACATACAGTGTGAAAAACGTGCCATTTTAAATTAATTTAAATTTTAATGAGTAGTATCAAACTATTAATACATATAGATACAATTGCCTGATTGCTTTGAACACTGACTTGGATATGTAGTTTTTATGCAGTTTGTGAATGAATGCAAATACTCGTACGAAAAAAAACGTACTAGAAACATATATATTTATGCTTCGCATCTTAATTTATCTTCAGGTTTTTACCGGGTAAATTATGACGAATACAACTGGCGGCTGATTATATCTCACCTCAACGACCGCGAGCACTTCGAGGAGATTCACTCCATCAACCGTGCTCAACTCCTGGACGATGCTCTGAACCTGGCACTTGGCGGACGCTTGGACTATGTCACCGCGCTGGACATCACCAGATATCTGCAGCATGAACGCGAATACGTACCCTGGAAAGCCGGACTCACAGCGCTAGGGTATATTGACTCAATGCTTTCCAAGGGAGCGCACTACTTGGAGTATAAGGTAAGACATCCCTCTGTTAGCAAATCGAACGTAAAACTTAATTTTATACATTACTAGCTGACCCAGCAGACTTCGTACTGCCTCAATCAATAAATAAAAGACCTAAACTTTTGTATAAAATAATCTTAAAACAAACAAAACGAATCCGTGTTTAAAAAAAAGCATTTTATATATTTCTGAGCTGTCATATTTCTGAATGTTGGCCAAGAAGTTCTTAGAATCATTTCCAATCCCAGAAACTAAGGATCGTAAAGGATCTGTTGGTGGGACCAACTGTAGCAATTTCACTTTGCCTTCAGCACAACATAATCCAGTAGATTCACCAGTGTATTTTAACGCCTTACAATATTTACAAATTATTTTCATTTCCCCAATTGTTACCGATTTGTCGGCACAATAATCAATTGCCGGATCATAGTGAAATGCAGCTCGTTCAAGAATCACAGGAGCACTGCGTCTGCGGATTCGCTCAATTTCATTATGTCGTGCTTGCTGTTGTTGTGTTTGATGTGCACGAACTCGTTGCATTCTAAGCCTATCTACTTCATTGTCACTCACTAAATAACGCAATTCTGACATAGCAATACGACTATTTTCTTGATCTGTCTCTCTTTGGTCATCAGTGCGGTTAGCATGTGAGGTAGCTCTTCGCACATTTGATTGACTGCGATGACCTAAGTCAGATAGTCTTCTCCTCGGCATCGTAAATTGTAATTAATCAAAGTGAGAACATTTCTCGCTCACTTAGCAGTAAAGTGTCACTATCACAAAATATCAAAAACAAAGAGCACATTACTTGGAATGTCACTATCACAAAGAATCACCAAAGTAAAGAAAGTTCTCGCGCACTCATAGATATCGTAACACAATATGTATCGTAATACTTTTTTCCGTGTTCTGAAGTGCGACAGGATGGGTTGACATATTAGTTGGTTGTCAAATCTAATGTCAAATATTATAGTTGCGTTCAGAAATTTAATTTGTGACAAAACTTAATATTTATTCTTCTTCTTTATCCTAGCCATTTCCCATCATCTGGGGTCAGCTCTCCTTGTGCACGTTCGCCATGTCAGTCTGTCCTGCGTTGCATTCTCGGTCAAACTTAGGGTTTTTAGATCCTTGTTTACAGTTGCAGTCCAGGTTGCCTGCGGTCTTCCAGGTCTTCTTCTCAGCATGAGTATGTTGAGGGCTCTCTTCACCATGTGGTCCTCATCTCTCCGTGTCACATGCCCATACCATCTTAGGCGGTTTTCCTTTATCTTTTAAGGTATAGGGGCCACCCGAAATGAACTCCTCATTTCGAACTCTGTCTACTCTAGTCACACCGCCCGCCCACCTCAGCACCTTCATCTCTGCCACATGAATCCTATCCAAGTCACGTTTCAGCGGGGTCCAATACTCCGATCCGTATAGCATAGCTGGCCTTACAGCAGTTTTGTAGATTTTACCTTCGATCCTAACTGGAACCTTGCTGTCACACAAAACCCCAGAGAGAGACCTCCATTTCAGCCATCCTGTGTTTATTCTATGCTCCACCTCAGATTCAGTTTTGGCATCTAAGGATATCACAGAGCCGAGATATTTAAAAGTATCAACCTCTTTTACGGGTGTGTTCTGTGATCTGTGACTAATGATCTATTACATTTTGTGACTATACAATTTGGTCGCATTCGCGATATTATCACTTTTGTTGAGTTTCGGAACACGACATTAGATCCTCCAACGCGCACGCGAAGACTATTTTGTATAGATTTGATTAAATTTGAACTTTGTGCAACGGTAATAAATTGCAAATTGACTTTGAAGTTAGGTTAACACACCTACATTTCTGAGACAACAGTGAGTGATTATAATTTAATATGAACTTTATTGAATAGCAATAAAGTTCAAATTGACTCTACATTTTATTTAGAAAACGTTTATATGGGAAAAAGAAATGGGCTGTTTTCAGGGTTTTCTCGGAAATTATTCAAATTTTTCTCACCTTTTATACCTTTTTTAGACCTTCACAAACATTTCAAGACCAAGGTAAGATAAATCCGTTCAGCCGTTCTCGAGTTATATAGATATAAAGATATATAGATATATAGATATAGATAGATATTTAGATAATACGTACCGAGAAACTGTGTCAAGTGCGCGGTAAGCACTCTGCGCAAACAACGTTATTCGGTCACAAAGCGCGCCGCACAAATTGAATTGTGTGTATCAAAGTTGATTTTGTATGCGGATCGTAAATAGTGATATTTTAAAGCGTGTCATTTATTTATTTATTTATATACAGAATCAAAATTCCATTTTTTTTTTAAATATTTAGAAACATAGAGTATACATAAATATACAATAAATAGAGAAAATAATAAAAAATAAAAATAACACAAAATAATAAGAAGATGACACGTGTCAAAGATCACAGAGATCAAGTAGAATCAACAATCAAGTGTCATGTCAACCGCGCGGTAAATATTATACACACTTCGCGTTCTCATAATAACACGCGGTGCGTGAAGTGAATAAAGCATATGATAGATGATATTGTGTATAGATCTTGTTTATATGGGACTTTTGTATAGGAAAAAGAAAAGGGCTGTTTTTAGGGTTTTCCCGGCAATTATTTAAATTTTTCTCACCTTTTAGACCTTCCTTACACCTCCACGAACATTTCAAGACCAAGATAAGATAAATCCGTTCAGCCGTTCTCGAGTTTTAGCCAGACTAACGAACAGCAATTGATTTTTATATATACATTATTTTAGTATTTCACGGTCTATAAAAGTATTGTGGCAAACTGAAGTCCCAAGTGTTTTGTGGCTCCTGTTATATTTATAATCACTGAGCTAAAAAATTTGGGCTTGTAGCTTATTGAACCAATATGGTGATGGCTGTTAAGCATCCTGTATCCCTTCCAGGCAATGTTTTCTTCAACCTGTTTCACATACACACTCCTGTCGAACAACACAAGCTTTTCTCTTTTTTAAAGCTGATCAGTAAGCTTTGTGTAAACCAAATAGTTAATATCGGGAGCATCCGGTTACCACTCAGCTTCTTTATAAAGAACATAAAAGGGAGTTTTAATCTCTTTCCAGAAATATATCCTTAGCCTCATTGAGAGTTTGTACAACGAGACTGGCTTTACGGACCGTGCTGAGGACTCCATGCTGACCATCCACAAGAGGATCGACGTCATCAACATTGCCTGTCTGCTGGAGCACGAAGACTGCGTGGCGCAGGCTGTCAACCAGTTCAGGAACTGGATGGTTACACCTAATCCAGACGTCCATAATCCGTAAGAGATTTCAAATATTTTTAACGACGTCGTTAAAGAACTAATCGAAAAACACATTGACGGACACACAAAACTATTTGGCAGCTTCCATATTTTAAAGTTAATCTCAGTCGTTCGTCATTTTTTAAGACAAGCATATAGACTCCTAATTGTTTGGATGCTGATGATTGTGAAACTGATCCCTAAGCTGCGAAATACCTGTCATATCTTATTGACTAAAGTTTCTTGTAAGCGGAAAATTGTCCATCACCCATTAACATACTCGCAACAATAAACCACGCACTGGAGTGTGAAATATTAATTGCAGAAGAACATATGTTAACTGCCTATAATACGTGGACGAGATTTTTCCCTCATCGGTCAGTATTCATCTTTTTGTCATTCACGTATCATTGATCATGAATTAACCAACCATGAAGAATATGGCTTAAATAAACGTTGCAGGCTGATGATGACTTTATGGCATTAACCCCTTGCACTTGTGTTGCAGGATCTCGCCTAACGTGCGCAACACGGTGTACTGCACGGCAGTGCGCGTGGGAGGCGCACCGCAGTGGCACTTCACACGTGAGAGGTTCGCGCGCGCGCGCAGTTCCTCGGAGCGCGAACTGCTTCTGGCGGCGCTCGGCTGCACACGCCTACCATGGCTGCTCACCAGGTAAACACAAAGCTTCATGCTGATGATGATGATGCACACGCTACAATATAATGCTTAATACATAATTACTATGCTATAAGTAGAACAATCAAAATTGGACATGTTATATGTATGTCAATCATTTGCCGCTTGGCAGTCAACTTGAGTGTATTTAACAATCTGCCTACGAGATGGGCCAAGATTGTGACTTCGATACTGCAAATATACGTGGAAGCTTTCATGAACATAAATTGCTCCTCCATCAATGGCTCGTCTAGTGAATCATCCATTGACGTGAACTCTATCCTATGTTAGATAGTATCTGAAATACATATATATTTTTCTTCTTAACCTCTCCTCCCCGGTGATGTCTATCGACTACACATTGCTTGTAATAACTTAAATATCTCTGTAAATATAATACACACAGGGTTCAGATTTTAGGTATTCCTCCTTAATACATTTACGTATTGAAATTTTTTTTTTTATAAAAATAGGCACTCATCGGGAGCAGGAAATATTTTTCTAAAATCCGGAATAAATTCACCACTACAATCAAGACGCGTTAACTGTTATGAATCATTGCACCTGCCGGAAGTGTGTGCGAAAATAAAATTAAAAAATACCCAGAGGAGGCGGCATCTATACTCCTCACTCTAGAAGACGTACTAATATGAGATAGCGAGACGGGAAACCTCAGTTAGTCGCCTAGTTCGAAATGATATCGGCTCATCCGTATGTCGACAGGCCAAGTGATGTTAGTAGCTCTCGGAAGTTCACGAGGCGAGCTGCGTCTGGCTGTTTGAGGTCTTCGTCTGATGTTTTTCATGTTTTTAGCTATTAAATGTCAATTATTACTGCTTATTGACATCAACTATTGTAAAATTAAGCGATATCTTTGAATATTTTCATTTTTTCGAATTTCTACTCATTTTATTCACTTTAAATCAGAATGTGTAATGAGTTAACACCATCGGAACGCGCGGAAGTTTTTAGCATCGTAAGGCGAGGGTTAACAAAGAAAGTACCTACCTAAGTCATTCACGGGGAATTTTGCTACCTTCGCTGAAGTTGCATCTACTTCAGATTTGTCAACATGTTTTGTGTCGTGTGATAGTAAAAGCCCTAATACAATAGAGTCGTTGTTATGAATAATGTTTCTGGAATGGACTTAGAGCTATGACAATGATGTATTCCATTGCACACGTGATAAAATAATTATATTTTGCAGATATTTGGACCACTGCTTCAGGAACGATTCTGGTATCAGGAAACAGGACATCTTTAGAGTCTTCAATGCCGTCTCCAGCTCCGTGATTGGCCAGCCAATTGCTTTTTCATTCGTCAGACAAAACTGGGCCAGGATTAAGAATTAGTAAGCATTGATTTAATTATATTATAGCATAAGCTATATTAGAGTATACTCTACTTACCTTTGTAAGACTGAGGCATTCCGCCGATTCGACTCTCGGAGTGTTAAGTTATTAAATGAACACCATATATTCAAAGATTGTCCTTTAATGCATAAATTTTTATTTTAGCTTTTGTATAATAACTTTAATTGTTCAACACTCCACATTCAGTGCTTAGCCACCTTAAATCAGCAAGCGACAGAACCAGTTACAGACTATCAAATATTGTTCTGCTCAGCTCCTGTGTGCATATACAAAAGATATAATGTTTATTGATCATATTTTCTGTTTCAGTCTCGGGTCTTCACCAAGTAATCTCAACCAGATAGTGAAACATTCAACTAGGAAGTTAAACACTCAACACGAACTCGACGAGGTATGAAACTTATAAATAATACTTTCTCCAATATGAAAATTTTACTACCAAATATTACATTGACAAATCCAAATTAATGAAATGTTGAAAGGATATGAAATATATTTTATTTTTAAATTCACTTTTAATCAGACACCTCTAGAATTTGTGTACAAGCTTTTGTAAAAAAGACGAAACGTTGTTATCTTAACGATTATGTGATGATATTGATTTTTCAATTATCAATAAACCTTTGTACAATTATCGATGGACGCAAGAATCATTTGACGAGAACATATCAAACATAACTAACTTTGGTATTACTTAAGATGGATTCATTATAAATAAACTATTTTCATAAACATTTTACAGTTGAAGAAGTTCTGGGCAGACAGGAAAGGTGAAATAGGTCGCATTATTGAGCAGGCTGTTGAGAAGACCGAGGCCAACATCATGTGGATGAAGAGAAATTACGGCACCATCGTCCAATGGCTGAACTTGGTCACCGACAACAACGAACCACACTTCCGGTCATCCAAGTGGATCAACACGGCCACACAAAACAGTTAATCGCAAGTCTTACCAGCGCGGCTGTTACGGAGATATGTTTCAATGTATTTTGATTGAGATCGGGTTTGTATAAATGTCAAATGCTACTCGTATCTATCTCTATCTATCTAAGTCATAACCGATCCTAGTTTGGAGCGTGGAATGCATTTGGGCTAACGACTGGTTAATATCCAATCGATGTAAACCACAAATGTTGTTTGTTGCTACATTTCACTGAAATTTTGGATGGACGAAAAATGAGACAGTTTCAACATAACAGTTGAAAAGAAGTAGCACTAAAAATAGACAATTAAATCATTGTCAATCTTCTGTTGTTGACAACCTCACTCCTCCCGAACACAGCCATATGTCCTGATGTTTAAAGAATACATTTTTTAGTTTTGTGGAAATCACGATGTAGGATGTACAAAAGGTGTAGTTCGTGCTCTACTAGTACTGTTCACACTTCATACTCTTTGCTTTCCACAATCAAAATCCAGCTGACCAGGTTGAATGTCATAGTCTCTGGAGGATCAAGGCTTTCTTAACACACTTTGTTGTATGAGTTTATTAAAAAAAATCTGATCGGGTGCACAGTATCTCAGGATGCTGTGGTACAACATTATATTTAGATGTAGTCAAATTATAATCTAATATACGAATATTGCATCATGTTTCATTGTATAACTTAAGACGATCGGGTTTTACATTTGAGATGCATGGAGGCACTCTCATTCTCTCTGTTTAATTATATTGATATATTAAGCTTTAAGTTTTATTCGTTTAGTGTGATGTAAGCCTTAATTTTTGAAAGTTTTTTACAAACAGAATTTAATATTATAAAACAGCTTTTAATAATTATTACATCTAATATCTTTGTAGCTTTTCACTCTGATTTTGCTTTTAATTCGTAAATATAAATGTGCTGTTAAATAAACAATATTTAAGGTGTACAAACTTTATCAATAAGACACATGTTGATTGAGTTATTTATTTATTTACAAAAACGGTTAGGTATCTCTTCAAATAAATCAGTATTAAAAGTAAATGATCATAAGACCATTTAATTTTACTAGGTATTTGATTTGTATTATTTTTACTATTTAACATGAGATAAAAAAAAGTATTTTTGAAATTATAACAAATAAATAACGTTTTTTTTGTTTTCAAATCAATATTTAAAAATATACAAAAATGTACAAATCCTATTTTGGTCTGTTACACTTTTTTTCAGTTATCACTTAGTATTGATTTAATAAACATTAAATTGAAAATAAAATTATTTTTTTGTATCTCAAAGAGAGTTTTTGTCGCCGCTACTGAAGTAAATTATTTAGTGATTAATTAAAAAGTGAAAAAAAATGAATAAATGAATGATTTACAAATCGTACATTTTTTAAAAATATTTTATTTATTTTCTTAATTCTTTTTATTTACATAAAAATAATTACTTCATCGCTTTTAATAATTATCTTTTACGTATTTACAATACATCATGCTTTATGTGTTTCGTCGACAGTTTGTACTGTAAATACTAGGAGTATATATGCCATTTGTTTACAGGTATTAACGTATTTTATTTTAAACATATAAATAAATAATTTAGTTGTAAGTAATATAGTATGCTAATAAATCTCTTTAACAAATTCCAGCTTCTTTCCGTAATATCTTCAATGTAATCCATTCATGCTAGAAACTTATATATGTAATTATACATTTCATCATATTATACACTTTTTAAAAACTAAGAGTATATTTATAATTCTAATATTTAAATATTTTGACAATTCTAAGCATTTGTGTATTTTATAATAAAGCCATTATATAAATGTACTTAAGTATTTTGTAGTATAAACTCATGTTATAACACCAAATAATATATAAATAAATTAATAAAACACGAATAATTGTTTTTATTTACATAAAAGGAATTCTTCACCCCAGGAAACTTTCAAATCCGCTTCTGGGAGAGGGAACTTCCCGGGGGGGAACCAATGATCTAAATATTTTAAAAGAAATAAAATAATACGAAGTCGTAATTTTATTTTATGTATTTTTAAAAATAATATATCTAGTGAAGTAGATAACTCAAATTGATGCAGTCGTAGGAAGAAACAGGATCGAACAATTTTTTTTTCATGGGGCAGGATGAAGATCGATAGACATTTAGATATGGATTTTATGTCTTCGCAGTTTCACAATAGCAGGATTCCTGATTGTATTGATGGGCACCATATCAATTCAAGTCGTCTCGTGTTCTCTCGATCTTTTCTATGTCAGTCCATCGAGAAGGCAAATGCAGTCTTGTAGGGCCGTTCGCTGCCAGAGCTAGAGCCTGTTTCTAAAGGTCCATTGTATTTATGTCTCAAAAGGCTTTTTCGAGAATTCGTTCAAAGTTACGAGAACAATTTGCTTTATCGTAATGTATTTTTATTTGCGGTGTATGGCATTGGATTGTATACCTGCTGGTGGAACCATATTAAAGAGCAATATTTTGAGATGACGAACAGTAACACATACTAACTAATACATTTTTTGACACTAAACGCATAATTAAGTGAAAATTAATATTGTCCTGCAATAATTGAAATGTAATGATATAAAAATTCACAAATCACTGACTGTTGAGCAATAACGTGACTAGGGCAAAGGATATCAATGTAATTGATATAGCGATGCTGTTAGCTCCGTTGTACTTCTTATCCACCCACGTAATGATATCATTCTTGTTATTATTGGCCCAATTAAGAGCTATTCGGGAGGTTCCAGCGGCGCTTGACGCCGAGGACTTTTCATCGGGAGTCAGATCCGTGTTATCCTTAACGAATCTTGTAAACTGAAAAATAAACATAATTTTTAGTGTGTCGACATTAATAATTATTCTCAGCATCATCTAACATCCCTGTCTTCTTCTTTATCCTAGCCATTTCCCATCATCTGGGGTCGGCTCTCCTTGTGTACGTTCGCCATGTCTATCTGTCCTGCGTTGCATTCTCGGTCAATCCCAGGGTTTTCAGATCCTTGTTTACAGTTGCAGTCCAGGTTGCCTGCGGTATTCCAGGTCTTCTTCTCAGCGTTAGTATGTTGAGGGCTCTCTTTACCATGTGGTCCTCATCTCTCCGTGTCACATGCCCATACCATCTTAGGCGGTTTTCCCTTATCTTTTCAGGTATAGGGGTCACCCGAAATGAACCCCGAATATGCTCATTTCGAACTCTGTCCACTCTAGTCACACCGCCCGCCCACCTCAGCATCTTCATCTCTGCCACATGAATCCTATCCAAGTCACGTTTCAGCGGTCCGATCCGTAGAGCATAGCTGTCCTTACAGCAGTTTTGTAGATTTTACCTTTGATCCTAACTGGAATCTTGCTGTCACACAAAACCCCAGAGAGAGACCTCCATTTCAGCCATCCTGTGTTTATTCTATGCTCCACGTCAGATTCAGTTTTGGCATCTTAGGATATCACGGAGCCGAGATATTTAAAAGTATCAACCTCTTTTACGGGTGTATTCTGTGGGAGGAGTGGTGTGTTCATCATCTAACATCCCTGTATTAAACAAAAATAAAATGCTCTCCGAAAATCGAAATTCAGTTTATTTTTAATGTAGAAAGGTCAATTATTCTCGTGATGAATCAAATTACAAAAGGAGAATCATTTTTAATGCAAAACTGTTTTTCTGTGTAAGCACTTATTTTTTTAAATCCAAATAAAAAATCACTTGCGTAAATTAATAAACTGGCAATACGATGAACTCGTACAGTAAACATTCCACAGTTAAGACTGAATTTAACAGGTAAGATTTTGAACAAACGTTTACATCGTTTGTTTTTTATTTACTTGTAAAATAATACATGTAACATTAAAAATATTTGTATATTTTAAATATAATTCTAGTTAAAAAAGGTGTTTTTTATAAAACATTATTAAATCATTATAATAATTGAATGATAATTGAGATTGCGTGAATTCGTATTTTAGCCTCGGAATGAGACCTTAATATATGACTACCTTAATATAAGACATTATTTTAATTGACAGTATGGTAGTAACTT
Source organism: Glossosoma conforme (assembly GCA_022606575.1). Lineage (NCBI taxonomy): Eukaryota > Metazoa > Arthropoda > Insecta > Trichoptera > Glossosomatidae > Glossosoma > Glossosoma conforme. The sequence goes on along the minus strand of JAGTXR010000100.1, from coordinate 2,436,414 downwards.
AGTTGTTTTAAGGGTATTTGAATGATTAACTTTTGATTAAATTCTTAAAAACAACTAAGTTACTACCATACTGTCAATAAAAACAAATTCTTCCTGTATTAAAAAACATTAAAAAAAAACAAAATTTGGATAAATATATTTTAAATATAAAAACATTTCAATTTACCTGGTTAAGTTGTTCTAAAGTCATTCTGTATGCGATATTAGCCAGAGCAGCTTGAAATTTGTTCGATCCATAACTGAAAATTACAATTAATTTAACTTTATATACAGACTATAGCTTGGAAAAAACCCTGTTTATCTCATTAGTATATTCCAAGAAAATAAATATAAGGTAGTTATTATAACAGACTATTATTTAAAAACAGTATCATGAAGTGTTTTAATATTGTACGAATACAAAAGGACATTATAAATTGGTTCTATAAAAAAAATGTATGGGTTCGGACTACATCCACCTAACATTAAATTAGTCTCAGGGATTTATTATTAATATTTTTTTTTATTTTTAAGTAAATTAATATTTTTAAATCACATAAAGCTTTGCGATATATTTTAACGTAATTATATTTACATTATACAAAGCATTCAAAAGTAATGGTTTCTTTTTTTTCTTAAATATTCTAAATGAAAGTGTCTGTTTGACATATTTATAAATACACAAAAACAAATGTCAAAAAAAGAGACAATTCAAAAATATGTATGTATACCGCAATGGTTTAAGCTTATTTACAAGCAGTTATTAACCCTCGCTTTACGATGCTAAGAACTTCCGCGCGTTCCGATGGTGTCAACTCATTACACATTCTGATTTAAAGTGAATAAAATGAGTAGAAATTCGAAAAAATGAAAATATTCAAAGATATCGCTTAATTTTACAATAGTTGATGTCAATAAGCAGTAATAATTGACATTTAATAGCTAAAAACATGAAAAACATCAGACGAAGATCTCAAACGGCCAGACGCACCTTGTCGCGTGAACATCCGAGAGCTACTAACATTACTTGGCCTGTCGACATATGGATGAGCCGATATCATTTCGACTAGGCGACCAACTGAGGTTTCCCGTCTCGCTCACTCATATTAGTACGTCAGCGAGAGTGAGGAGTATAGATGCCGCCTCCTCTAGGTATTTTTTAATTTTATTTTCGCACACACTTCCGGCAGGTGCAATGATTCATAACAGTTGACGCGTCTTGATTGTAGTGGTGAATTTATTCCGGATTGTAGAAAAATATTTCCTGCTCCCGATGAGTGCCTATTATTATAAATATTTTTTTTTTCAATACGTAAATGTATTAAGGAGGAATACCTAAAATCTGAACCCTGTGTGTATTATATTTACAGAGATATTTAAGTTATTACAAGCAATGTGTAGTCGATAGACATCACCGGGGAGGAGAGGTTGATGGCTACAATTTCTAGCCTAGATTTCATTAAACAAACAAAAACAAGTAACTCACAAGTCCCTTATTGCGCGAACATTTCTCTTGACGAAGTTGAACACTTGGAGCGTGTTGTCTTGGTTACCAGTCAACACGGAGTTGAAGCAGGTCATGATGTCTTGCTTTCGGATTCCAGAATCAGCTGATATTGTTTGCTCCAAGAAACTTAAGAACAAAAATAAGAAGACTTTAAAATCAATAAACATTTGATAAATCAATATCTCCATATAAAATGTTGGACAAGTGATTACGGCGTAACATAAAAAATGAATTAACCTTTAAATGTATCGATAAAATGTAATGACATTTGAATAATAACAGCTCAAAAATGAATAGTGTTTTTTCCAAGGTGTGATTTTATACAGTCACTAATAGTAGAAATGATATGAAGATAAATTGATACGTACGCGTAAATCTTTTCTGATCTTTGGGTGCATCCCAATGCGACTAAAATGACCATTTTTTCATTAACGACATTTTCTGATTCATGTTTCTTCCATAGAAAATCGAACTCGTCGTCACCACCGTGTCTAATGGCATTGCAGTACACATGCTCTCGCAAATTAGCATTCACCCTGGAAAACATTACATCATAAGCATCTTTAATTCACAAAGTATTTTTCTTCGATGAAAGATTTAAAGATCTTCAATTTGTAAATACAATTTGTAAATATATATAAAAAAAGAGAAATATTTGTACTTTGTTCCGTTCACTTTCAGCATATTGAAGAGCTTTTTGGAATCTTCAATGCAGGTTTTGTGCCCCAATTGACATGCGATAGTCAGGGTGTTAGCTCGGAGAACCTTATGGAGGTGATTGTCATTTGTATTGTCGTCGGTCAACCCGAGTTTCTCTGTCACATTCATCATCAGGGTGTTCATGTGTTGCTGTGGAGAAGTTATTTTGTAAGTTTTAATACAAAGCCTCATGTTATTCAAGTAAGACGTTTCGTCAATATTTAACAACGATTTGATAGCATGTAACATTGGGATGTTACTTGTACAATGTATATTACTTACTTCAATTTTTGGTAGGGCGTTTGTGTGAGCAAATCTCTGTCTCAAAAATGCAAAACCAGCATAAGCCGCTGTCCAAGGAGCGAAATCATGTTCGTCCTCCAAAAACTGGATGACGTCAAACATTGTTCCATAAGAGATGAGTTTCTCGCGAGCAAAGTTAAACACGTCGTCAATGATCTGTAACAAGGCGATGAAATGTGAGGAATAATAAGAATTTTATTTCAAAAACATTGTGCACGATTGTTTATGTTACGTAAAGTACATTTTTAGTGCAAATATTCTTACCTGAGCTCTATTTAGAGTATGAATGCTTTGTCTATCATTACTCTGCAGAGCTGAGCTCAACATTTGCCATGAATGTGTGTCGTAGTTCACCCTGTAGTAACCTAAAATACGTAACAAATAATTCTTGTAAGAAGCCGAGTTGAATTAGTATTTAATATCGATAAATTTGTGTTTTTGTTTTATTTACTTAAGTTTCTCGAGGATTTAATTTATTATGTCTATTTTCCCACGGGTATAGCTCAATGGTGAAAGCCTTTGCTTGGCAAGCCGAAGTTCATGGGTTCAATCCCCGGCGGAGATTAAAAAAAAGATTTCTAATCGATTTCTGAGCTCTAAATACCTCGGTTAGCGAGAATTTGATTCCTCACCAGTAAAATGTCAGTCATAGTATATTAATCAAAATTGGTGGTAGACGAAGGTCATCCTGTGAAGACCACCCATTCGTTGTAAATTCTTGTAATAATTCCACAGATGAGACTTCAGAATCACTATCACCGTCTGTCAGTATTCTCCTGTATGTGCTTACATAAAAAACAAATTGCTGCTTGTTTTGTGTTATAACCAATTAGTCACGATGTAAATGCATATGTCACTTTGTATTTCGCACCTATTTGTTTCTTGTTGAAAACCACCCATTCGTGTCCGTTTGTTACATTGAGCAGCTGAGCATTCTTTTTATCCATAATGAATGTGCTCCGAGTATTATCGAAGTCTGAGTTATTTTTTGTTGCAAACGTGATGGGGATCTGATATATAGTGTTGGGAACTCTTTCACCCTCTCGAACAAAGCGGGTCTAGAAAAGAAGCAGTGTTCTCATAACGTATTTTTGTATTATTTTGATTTAATTTTAGAATAAAATATAATTATTTTGTTTCATAGTTCAAATTAAATAAGTACCTTATTCATCATTAGAAAATATTGTAAAGATTGAATTATATTTTCACTTACTTGTGTAAGGTTCACTGTTCCTGTTTCATAGTTGATGTTAACTTGAAGTAGTGGATAACCTGCTTGACTGACCCATGAGCCCATCACCACGTGCACACTGCTCTGAGAAAGCGTCGTGTTGTCCATGGCAGCCTGAGCTTGAAGGGCGTCGTACAAGTCTTTAGGTTGTGCTACGCTATATTTCCTGGGACAAACGAGGATGTTACAGATGAGGTCTGTATTATCGGGATAAGGTAAAGAAAGCCTTTTGGTTCACTAACTTTGAGTTAAGGTATACGTTTAAGCCCTTGGTGAAGGTAGAGTTGGTGAGAGCGTGTTGCATCATGCGTATGACAGCGGCACCCTTGTTGTAGGAGATGCTCCCGAACTGGCCGAGCACTTCATCGGGAGAGTTCACATCCACGTTGGTCAGAGGCACAGATGTGACAGAAGTGTCAGCTTGCATGGCTGTGTGCACCTGGGCAGTAACAAACTGAGTGGTCATGTCTAAGCTTTCCACCTAAAAGAACATAAATAACCTCGTTACTCGGGTAGTCATCAATCGGATAAAAAATAATTAAACAGTGTATTAGACATCATCGACAGTTTATACTCGTATACAATGCGCTTCTAAGTGATACAATATTTAATTCAGCAGAAACACTAACTCAAGATGCTTCTTCGCAAATTTGCAATATATTTAGGGGATCGCCTTAACAATATTAATTTACGTATTTAGCGTAAAAGTATAGCAGTAAAATAAGCAAATCCCCAATAATATTTATTAGCTATATATATTTTAATCGTTTATATCAGTTGGGAAGTTTGTAGCATTCTTACTTTTTTAACGCAATATAATAATAATCTTCAATGCCTTGTTATTATAGATTCAACTTTTAAATTCAAAGAATAATTCTACATTTATTTCTCCGAATTTTGAATTTCAAATTGTTTGTTTTAAATCAATTAAACGAATTATTAACAGCAGGTTGAACAAGCATATAGTAATAATTGATAATTATTTATATTATGATGGTGGCTTACACAAAATATTACAAATTTACCATATCTGGAATTTCAAATTCGAAGAAGCGAGCGAATCCTTCGTTCAGCCATGTATCACTCCACCAGTGACAGGTGACATAGTCCCCAAACCATTGATGAGCAATTTCATGCGCCAAGACGCCCACAACTTGCTGCCTGTGCTTGGCAGAAGACTCAACGTAGTCAATCATTAGATACGATTCTCTATAAAAATTTTTTTTTTGAAATTTTCATATCAGTACATTGCTTAATTAAATATCTCACTCGATAATGTGACAGTATTTATACTATACAGTTTTATTTAAAAAATAAAATAAAATAATTTTACTTGTAAATGATAAGCCCCCAGTTCTCCATTGCAGAAAATGAAAAATCTGGCATGGCCACTTGGTCCATCTTTATTTTTGGATTCATTGAATAGTAAGATATATTAAGGTATTCATCTATTCTTTTCACAATCTTTTGACCAGCTTCGAAGGCATACAATCCCATGGAGGAAGCTTCTGGTCTCGCCCAAACACCAAATTCCTTCCCTTCTGTTTCATTTCGATAGGTCGCTTTGAAGTTTGATACAACGAAGGCCAGAATGTATGAAGACATTAGTGGTGTTGGGTGAAATGTATCTTTAACTGAAGAGATTCCACTGAAAAAATATTTATAAGTATTTTATATGAAATATATTACTTTATGATTTAATCAAAAATTTACAGTAAATATTGAGTAAGTTTTAAAAATACCTAATACTTTTGTTTTGAATCGGCATATTTGAAAGTGAATCACTAAACAACCTCGGACGGATAATTGACAATTTGAATACTGCTTTAAATCTGGGCTCGTCAAAGCAAGGGAACACCTTGCGGGCACTTGTCAACCCCAACTGGGTTGCAACTAACCACCTGTAATGTTCAAGGAATAAAGTCATTATTAATGTACATTATAAGAAGCATATACATTACTGTGATTAGTACATTTTATTGTGAATATTTTTGTCGAAATGCTTAACAAAATATTTATAACTTATTTTGTTCGCTGACTGCAAAATATTGGCAAGAAATTGCATTTTTATATTTGTGTTATTTTATGTTTTTCTTCCTTTAAGTAATTTATCTGTTATCACTGATAAGCACTTTGAGTAAGTTGTCTGTAAGCACAAACTTTTGCTATCCGGGCTTTTTCACGAATTTGCGTTAGCGTAAGAAGTTTTATATTTTTCTAACTTTGTATTTAGTTATTCTTACACTTAGACAGATTTTATTTGTAAGAATAAAAAGGAAAAAATATATTGATTTGTAATTTCAACGTATTTATATACAATAAAAATATATTGTTTTAAGTTATAAGAAATATATACTGTTTTGAGACAATCCACAAAGTTCATAATTTCCGCGGAAACGGATACAATATGATTTTATATTAATAACGAATTCGTGATATAAAAAAAAATACTTACTTGTTTTCTTCTTTTTCAATGTATGAACTTCTGTATAATCCATCCATGTCGTCTCGAATGTTACCAACGTATTTGATAGTTACAGTATACACAAGAGTGTTATTAAACGGTTTGTCTACAAATATGTGACAAAAGTCATAGAGTGGTGTCATCGTTACATTCAGTACAACCAATCCGTTATCAATTTTAACGTCACTTTTCGTGAAATTCAAGTCTTTGGAATGGAGGGTGAGGAGACTTAAGTTTTCAGCTTGAGCTTTTATCTTGATCGAGACTTCTCCATCGAAAGTGAACCGCTTCGTTCCATCGAAGTAAGGCTTAATGGAGAGAGTGTACTCCGACGGAAAGAAGGTGTGATGCAGTCTGTAGTTCAAATCTATGGCATTTGTGCTTGAGAAGGATGTGTGGGGTTCCAATGACTCCGACACGGGCACACCTTGGACTCCTGGCAAAAGCGCGCTCACCGCAGCCCCAACACACAGAAATAGAATAATCATCTCTGAAAAATCAAGCACCACATCAAATACAAGTGACTATGGAGAAGCGATGGAAATATTTAATTTGAAAGTTTATTCTAAACAAACGTTTCCTCATTATTTTTTCAGTCTTTCAAATTCTCATGATTTATGTTAATGTTAATAATATAAATAAAGTATTTTTCATGTTGTGTTGCATGTATGAGCGTTGTCATTATTCTTACAACACTAACATCACTGATACGATGGACTGTTGCATTAAATTTATTAATTAACAACAATCATTTTAAGCTTTTAACAGTTTGGGGATATAGTCTGCTTCTAAAGTATTTTATAATAACCTTTTATTATTTTTATAATTGTTCGTTTCACTCATCTGTGTTCTAAGCCGAATAAGTCGGTTTTAGAAATTACTCGGTTCATTTCGAATGCTCCTCTAGTTCACTTTTTATGTCTCGAATTTTTATGTTTAGTATACATATTTTTTTGTCAAAATATAAAATAAACTACAATGATTTTGCTTTATTTATATGTTCTACATTAATTCATTCATCATTACCTAACTCAACCTTACTTAAACTAAGATTATTAAGCCTTTCATAAATTAAATATGTATATATTTTAAATTATGACAAAATTTGATTTCATTTCTGACCAGAAGTTGATTGAAGCTCTGATATTTTATTTATTATTATTTTGTTGGCTTTCAATTTAAAATTAAATCCCGTCGTCTATGAAAGAAGAATATGAAGCGCACGTAAATTTTCTGTTCGTCAGATTTTCAAGAGTAAATAAACCGTTGAGCCTCCCTATCGAGTAGACATTTTATTATAGCATTACACAACAAGTACATAAAAGCGGTGACTACGCAATACATCGATGATAAAGAAATAATTAATGACAATAAACCATAAACCAGCTGGTTGTTTTGTTGATTCATTATTGTGATCTTGGAAAAATAAAGGAAATGTACGTTTACACGTTTTTTCCGTAAAATAAGATTTTAATTTTTTCACACAAAAAAAACACCCGCGTATACCAAACCAAAACTAACTGTCGCAGACAGCTCTAGTGGTAAAGAATCAAGCTGCATGCTAGTGTTGTTGGATTTTACACTACGCATACTCGCGGCTCCACCGTCATGGATAACATATTTTACACAATTTTTATTTCGCATTACAAATGTTATGTGCTATAATTTTTCACCAAATTATTTTTTACAAATTTTCACTTTTTTTAAGAAATTACTCTCAGAAAAGCGGTCAAATTATCTTTCTTAGACTAGGTAAGTAGGCAGTCAGTTTATAAGAATTATTTTTCAACTTTGGAATTTCTTACATTGTGCATATAAAATTCTTAGCCATCAAACGTAATTGTATGTTTTCATTAATACCTAATACATTTTACTGCATTCTAAGACGAGTTATGTTAATCATTCTGAGTAAGTTATCATTTTGTTTATTCATATATTTAATGATTGTACTATAACATAAATGTCATGTTCTGACAAATGACGTAAATACAAGTAATAGTACATAAATACTGTCAATTGGCTTAAATAAAATTGCTGTATTGAGATGTTAACATATGTTCTAGATAGAATCTAGATTAAATGTATAGTTCTTAAAGACTAGATTTAATATGATTTCAAAATATAAGCAAATTACTTCAACGACCTCAGAAAATCTAGTATTTTTGTTTTTTTTAGGTCGAATATTTTTTTTCTTACTTTATAATGACAATCAATTCGATAAATTACGTCGTTAGAATATATTGTATTAATCGAATAAAAATGATATTTTCTTCCAAAAGAGATTTCTCATCATATTTATAATACAAACTGTATTTAATTATTTTTTAATTGTGTCTACAATAAGCCACATACTATTGTGCTGGCAATAAATTAATTTTAAATGCATGTATTCCTTGCAAAACTACAAAACGCCATGTACTTATAATATTTAATAAGTATTTATTAAAATGATATATGTTAAATTAATACAATATAACTCCTTTACATCGGTTATAATGGGAATTTTTTTAGGCTGGTAGTATAAATGTAATTGAGTTGAGCCGCTACTTAGAACCAAATAGTCCAGGCCTCGGGATCGACAAGCCAATCACCCGTTTTCTTTACAAAAATCGATTTAAAAAATACCAAAAGATATGACACGAATACTACAGCTACTCTTTATTCAAGTACGAATACTTCTGCTAAGAATGTTTTCAGGAATAATATATGTTCCCTAGTGAACCTTCAGCTGCAGATTGTACTAGAACGTAAACTAAGTGGCGGCAATTTGAAGAAGTATAAAAGTAAACTTTCAATAATAATATTTTATATTTTGATATTACAATGCCAAATGCGTTTGTGTTAAGTTTTATCACATTTACTAATAATGTTTTGTCAAATATTTCGAAAAACTCACCTCTCATAATCAGTTCGTTGTTTTTCACCTGTTACACGGAACCAACAGGTTGCCTAAGCCACAAACACTAAATATTATTTCTTTCATAAAGCAGAATGATTATACATAAAGATAAGATAAATACGAGTATGCATCACACGTTGTAGCGTCGAATCACTTCTTATCGTGATATATTTATAGATTACTATGAATGAGATAAATTTTGATAACCTTTTCTATTTTTTTGTAATAAAATAACTAAATATAGCAAAATAAACATAAAAATTAATAACTAAATAATCACGAAATAACATGATTCGCCTGTGAAGTTATTATGATTTGTGTTACATTGTAGAGCCAGTGTTTATATACCTATCAGGAAAAATGATGTATTGGTGTGGTATGTATACGAACTTGAAGTGTGTGTGAGTTGTAATGAGAAGTACTGGTTTATAATAGAGTACTGCATATGAATACATTACTTCTGATCATCTATTGCGGTTATTACAAACACAATTCATATAGCTCAGAACTGGCAATTATGTCGTGAGCTTAGCGATGATTTCTTAAATTATTATAATGATGCGAGTAAATAATAAACCATTTTCTTAAATAATTTATTAACATTTTTTAAATGTTTTTATTATTCACTTTAAGATCCCATGAGAATAATAAATATTTAATTATTTACCTAGTTGTTACATAGATCACGTATGATGTTTTCTCTATTTAGGAGACTGCAGTTTCAACTAACTCGTAGTCTTCCTCCATCCATCACTTTTCAAGAGGCCATTTTTTTAATAACTTTTTTTTCACTGGCTATATAAAATCGGAAATATTATAGAAATTCTATGGTCTTGTAATCGAGTTAGTTTTATAAAATCTGAATTAATATTTTAAGTCATAATTTCAGTGCAAAATAAAGTCGAATTTCTGTATCGATCTCAAATGAATCAAATAACATAGTATTCAAACAATAATACATACATTATGACGATACTGGATGCTGATGATTAGATGCGAAGTCATGAAATAATACGACACATAAAAATACTATTTATAATATTATTATTGTTTTTCATGACATTACACTACCATTTTTTTCTCTACTATTACGAGAACACTATATTATTTGAAAAATAGTATTTAAGTATCAATCGTGAAAAACGCACCACTCTCTTCAAGAAAGATATCAATATACTCTTGCTTTCTCTATAATGATTACTTACACATTATAGATTCTTTCCGCATGCAGCCTACTGCCGTCCTGTTTGAGCGTGGTAAAGTCAAGTTTTTTCGATTGCTGTTTGTCGCTTCTTGCAAGTTATTTTTTAAAAGAGTGTTCTAGTGTGATTTATATACTATATAAAGTACATATATGTGAAAAATTAATAGTTGGTGATAATTATTTAAATCATTTTTAGGATCAGATAATTATAAGAATTCATGTTAATAAGATGAATGTGTTTCTAAATTTACAACGGCTGTTTGTTCTAATCCAAGAGCCTCAATAGATGTGTGAATATCAAGAAAGTTACATATATAACTAAACTCTAACGTGTTTAACCTAAGGTTCAAAAAGGAATTATAGTAAAGATGATAAGGTATAAAAACACAAACCCGATTTATTTTTTATGTATCAAAAATATATTTATGTACAATACATTTGGTGAACACTATTTATTTAAATGATGTAAATAAAAATATAATTTGATATAACTGAATACAGTAATTACAAACAGTATTTTTAACAATATTTTACATAAAACAAATTGTACATCCACAGGTTTTTTGAGCAAATTATTTAATCTTGAATGATTCTATTTTAGATTAACCCAGAAGAAGACCCAGAATGAAAAAAATATTTGTGAAATATTAAATTTGACTTGAATACCTTGGACGACGCAATAATTACTTCACGTCGCAGTTTGGAGGAAATTGTCCCGAAGCAGCGTACCTCCAAGAGGAGAGGTCGCCAAAAGTAGTAATGATTAGTCCGAATCACTGGCTGTTGAAAAACAACGCGAGATACCGTTAGCTCCATTGTAATGCTCATCCACCCACGTAATGATATCTTCCTTATTTTTATTGGCCCATTCCAAAGATATTCTGGCGTTTTGGACAGCGCTCAATACTGCACTCTTTTCAGCCGAAGTCAGTTCCATATTAGTGTCAGCGAATGTTTTCAACTAAAAAAAACGCAAAATACAGTGAGCCATCTATTGAGAAGTTTTCATAAATCAAAGAGTACAGTTGTATAACTCATATTGTATGCTTAAATAATATATCCTTTCACCTAAGTGTCTTAAATAATTACTTGAAGCAAACAACACAACGGGAAAAATGTATATATAAAACACATGTATTCTTACATTCAAATTTTAAACCCCAGGACACCGAGTATAAAGTGAGTTTGGTATAGTCATGAATAAAATGCACATATTAACACTTCACATAAACATATATTAAATATAACTTTTATAATAATAAAATAAACTTACCTCATCAAGCTCCTCATAAGACATTCTAAATGCAATATTAGCGATGGCGGTTTGTACATTACCTGTTCCATAACTGAAAATAAAAATATATGAATTGGTACATTTTTAATGACTTGGTAACAATAATTACTCTTCAGTTTATATTAATAAATTTATTCGAAAATATATATATACCATATATTCGATACCATTATGTAGGGTAACGCTTTTAACATAAATATATAGTAAACTAAATAATGAAGCTAGTGTGTGCTTTTTTATTTAAAGTTTATTATTTTGTTTAGTACGACGACCAATCATTGCATTCAAAAGTACAAACAAGCAAGTAGATTTATTTACGTATGAGCTTCACTATGGATGAAAACTATAAACGAGGCGGACAACAAAAACTACCTCACATTAAAGTTAGAGAAGATCTCGTAAGCATTTAAATGGTGTCTTACCATTTAAATGCTTATTGACTATTGTAATATAAGTTGAAATTGTTGAAAATAATTCACCGCAAGCCGTTCAATTTAGAATTTACTATTTTAAAAATATAGAGCACAATGATTCAGGTTTCTTATTTAAAAATGTTGCTCAACATTTCTAGCGTAGATTTGATTAAGCAACCAAAAACAAATGACTTACAAGTCCCTCATTGCGCGAACATTTCTCTTGACGAAATTGAACACTTGGAGCGTGTTGTCTTGGTTACCAGTCAACACGGAGTTGAAGCAGGTCATGATGTCTTGCTTTCGGATTCCAGAATCAGCTGATATTGTTTGCTCTAAGTAACTAAATAATTAAAAATAGGAAATATTGAATAAAAATTTTCGTCAAAATATTATTACGCCATTGTTGGAAAATTTACATTATACTCGTATATTAAAGACATATTATTAATAGTAATCTTATTAGAAAAAATATATATAATAAAAATACGTATAAAGTAATAAATGTAGAAAATATTTAGTTTAAATATATATATTTTCTATGTTTTTTTCTATGAATTTTTTAACACGTAGAAATTTATTTGTTTTTTTGGTGAAATTAAATATTGATATTTATCAGTAATTCTATTGAAAAACATTGTTATTTATCTTTTTTGCGAAACTTTATACTAAAATAATGCACGGTAGTTACTAACTTCTACTATATTACAAAAAAGATAATATTTTTCATAGACTTACACTTTAATTTTTTCTATTCTTTTGGTGCATCCCAAAGCGACCAAAATTACCATTTGTTCATTGACAACATTTTCTGTTCCGTGTCTCTTCCACAGGAAATCAAACTCTTCATCACCACCGTGTCTAATGGCATTGCAGTACACATGCTCTCGCAAATTGGCATTCACCCTGAAAAACATTTCATTATTACAATCTTTAATAACCAAAAACATGCGACGACTTTTTGTCGATAAATGATATAAAGATCTTCAATTTGTAAATACTTGAACATTTTAAAAAGGGCAAAATAGTTACGAAACGTGAAATATTCGTACTTTGTTCCGTTCACTTTCAGCATATTGAAGAGCTTTTTGGAATCTTCGATGCAGGTTTTGTGGCCCAGTTGACATGCGATAGTCAGGGTGTTAGCTCGGAGAACCTTATGGAGGTGATTTTCATTTGTATTGCCGTCGGTTAACCCGACTTTCTCTGTCACATTCATCATCAGGGTGTTCATGTGTTGCTGTGGAGAAGACATTTTGTAAGTATTAACACAAAGCCTGGTGTTATTCAAGTACGACGTTTCGTCAATATTTAACGACAATTTGATAGCATGGCGTTGATACTTGTAAAATATAAAATACTTACTTCAATTTTTGGTAGGGCGTTTGTGTGAGCAAATCTCTGTCTCAAAAACGCGAAACCAGCATAAGCCGCTGTCCAAGGAGCGAAATCATGTTCGTCCTCCAAGAACTGGATGACGTCAAACATTGTTCCATAAGAGATGAGTTTCTCGCGAGCAAAGTTAAACACGTCGTCAATAATCTGAAACAAGGCGATGAAATGTGAGGAATGATAAAAGTTTATTTTATTTCAAAAGCAGTGGATACGATTCTACCTGTTACGTAAATTACACATAAGGAACAAATAATGACATTCTTACCTGAGCTCTATTTAGAGTATGAATGCTTAGTCTATCATTACTCTTCAGAGAAGAGCTCAACATTTGCCATGAATGTGTGTCGTAGTTCACCCTGTAGTAACCTAAAATATAAATAAATTAACAAATAAGTTTCGTCGAAAGCCATGTTATATAATTATTTAATTTCAAAAGAGTTCTGTAATATTTAAAAAAAGCTCCAGTTATGTAATTTTATATTTCACACCAATTTGTTTCTTGTTGAAAACCACCCACTCGTGTCCGTTTGTTACATTGAGCAGCTGAGCATTCTTTTTATCCATAATGAATGTGCCCCGAGTATTATCGAAGTTTGAGTTGTTTTTCGTTGAGAAAGTGATAGGGATCTGGTAAATAGTGTCAGGAGCAGTTTCACCCTCGCGAACAAAGCGTGTCTAAATAGAAAATATTTTTTTGTTAAATATGTCATTCAATTTATTTTGTTTTCATTTGAAAGAAATCTATCTGTAGTTTTATTTCTTTAAATTAAATGAAATTTTCTAAGAAACTACACCATGTTTTCAAATTGTATTATCTTTTTACTTACTTGTGTAAGGTTCACTGTCCCAGTTTCATAGTTGATGTCAACTTGAAGTAGTGGATAACCTGCTTGACTGACCCATGAGCCCATCACCACGTGCACACTGCTCTGAGGAAGCGTCGTGTTGTCCATGACAGCCTGAGCTTGAAGTGCGTCGTATAAGTCCTTGGGTACAGAATCGCTATATTTCCTGGAAGACATTGACGCTTATAGATAACGTATGATATCTTAAAATTACTCTTCGTTTCGTATACAAACGGGCAACTTACTTTGAGTTAAGGTATACGTTTAACCCCTTGGTGAATGTAGAGTTGGTGAGAGCGTGTTGCATCATGCGTATGACAGCGGCACCCTTGTTGTAGGAGATGCTCCCGAACTGGCCGGAAACTTCAGCAGGGGAGTTCACATCCACGTTGGTCAGAGGCACAGATGTGACTGAAGTGTCAGCTTGCATGGCTGTGTGCACCTGGGCAGGAACAAACTGAGTGGCCATGTCCAAGCCTTCTACCTGCAAAACACAAATACTCAAATTATTTCCCTAATCAGATAATTATAAAAAATCTCCAATCATTTATCACAGAACCGTTTCAGTAGTTTAGGTTGAATGACTGAATGTTAAATATTTAATATTTTATTACCATGTCTGGGAGTTCGAATTGGAAGAAGCGAGCGAATCCTTCGTTCAGCCATGTATCGCTCCACCAGTGGCAGGTGACGTAATCTCCAAACCACTGATGAGCAATCTCATGCGCTAGAATGCCCACAACTTGCTGCTTGTGCTTGGCAGAAGACTCAACGTTGTCGATCATCAAATACGCCTCTCTATCAAAATAAAATTATAGAAGGTTTTTTAGGTCTCTTAAAATATAACTTATTATCTATACATGGATATTTTGCCGTCGTAATAGATTGTTATATTGTATTGGAAGGTTACAATTATCGTATTTACCTGTATGTTAGAAGTCCCCAGTTTTCCATGGCTCCAGCAGAGAAATCTGGTATGGCAACTTGGTCCATCTTAATTTTAGGTGCCATTGAATAATAATTTATCTTCAGGTATTCATCCATTCTTGTCACCAGCTTTCGGCCGGCTTCGAAGGCATACAATCCCATTGAAGAAGCTTCTGGTCTCGCCCAAACACCAAATTCTGTCCCTGCTGTTACATTTCGTTCGGCTGCTTTGAAATTTGAAACGATAAAAGCCAGAAGATAGGTTGACATCTTTGGTGTTGGATAAAAAATTTCTTTGGTTAATGAAGCGCCGCTAAAATTTATGTAAATTATTTCATTGTTACCTTATTAATCAAAAATAAATACAAAATAATCTTTTTATTTATTCCTTATATAATAATAATTAAATATTTCTTGACATAACAGAATGTCTCCTATATATAAAGTCTTCCAAAAGTACTTTCAAATTTTGACAATAAACAGCGGCGATAATAATGAAGCGACATCTGTTAAATAAGCTCTCATTTATCGTTTTGCCAAATTATCATGGATTAATAAAGGTTTAACAAGTCATCCAAATATTAAATTATTTTATTTGATATGAAATGGCATCAAACAAATTATGTGATTATTACATGCACACATTTAAGTTTTCAGGATAGAAAGTGCTTAATGAAAGACCCTTTACAACTTCTAAATACGCACCTTGGAGATGTACTTTCAATCGGCATATTTGAAAGAGAATCGCTAAATGATTTTGGTCGAAAAATTGTCAAACGAAAGACTGCCTTAAACTTGGGCTCATCGAAACATGGAAGTACCATGCGAGCATCAATCTGCTGCAACTGCGTTGTACCCAACCATCTGCAATGTAAAAAAAATGTATTGATCTAAATAAAAAAATGTTTTTTACTGCTGAACGTTAGGGTTGGGTTTTTTATTTGGTATTATTATTTAAATATTCTTAAATTAAATTATTTGTTATTTAAACCTAACATTTATTTTTTATTTTGCAAGAATCTAATTTAGATTAAATGCACTTGAAGAAGGTGCACTTGGACAAAATCTTTCATAAAGAATGTAAATATTGCATTTCCTTTTTTGTAAACACTGCTTAACATATTTATTTTAAATGATTTTGATAATACAATTAACTTTGTTTCAAGAATATCCTTCTCGAGAAACCACATCAACGATGTTTCCTCCCTCATTCATGACAAACCACAAATTAATATGCAATGCTGACAACCTTACTCACTTAAATTAATCAACAATTAAATAAAGCATCCAAATTTCTACCATAATCATTATCTGATTAATAAAACATTAACAAAACAACTTACTTCTTTACACCTTTCTCCATGTATGAACTTCTATAGAATCCTTTCATTGCTTCTTGAATATTGCCCATATATTTAATAGTGACTGTGTACTCCAAAGCAGGATTGAAAGGCTTGTTTACAGTTATGTGACAAAAATGATACAGCGGAGTCATCGTTAAGTTAGTCACAGTCAAATTGTTGTTTAGTTTAACGTCACTCATGACAAAAGTCAAGTCGTTGGAATGGAGCGTGAGAACGGTTAAATTTTCCTTTTGCGCCTTTAATTTGATCATGACCTCTCCATCGAAGGTGAACTGCTTTGCTCCATCGAAATAAGGGGTTATGGAGAGAGTGTATTCGGACGGTAAGAAATCTGAGGAGAGCCTGTATTTGGGGTCTGTGGCCTTTGTGATCGGGACGGATACCATATAAGGGTCCAACAAGTCGGAAACTGGTACACCTAGAATTCCTGGCAGCACCGTGCAGACGGCCGCCAACAGGACCACGCCAATCATTTCTATAAAAATAAACATTTCGATATATACCACATATAATTAAATAACGAACATGAAGATTATGACCTTACTAGCTTAACTGCTTGTCACTGATTTCAATCGTATTAGTACCGCCTATTTTAATTCGTTATTAAAAATAAAGATAACATATCAACTATGAAATTTAACCGACTGGTTTTTCCATATTCTGAATAAAATGAAAATTCTATACCAATGATTCAAGCATTAGATAGGAATACACACTCACATAATTTCACGGCGATATCTCATCGAATCTAGGACGCCTGTCATTGTGAGGATGGCTGAGCGGTATGTGAGTGATGATCCGCCAATGTCATTAGATTACAATACATCTATGATTTTTATCAATAGTCATTTTATGGGTGAAAAATCAATATTAATAAGAAATTTATTTATAAAGTTTATGAATGGATTAAAAAAATTGGTATGTTTGTAAAATGTAAAATTTTGTCTGAGATCAAACCAGCGATCCCTGCTATGGTAAACAAGCGTTTCACACCTAAGCCACACCCGTCGACGGTTTGATGCTTTTCTTGTAATTAGAGTATTTTGACAATTTATAATAATTCACTATAAAATTAATTATTTTTTAATCTAAAATAGATTATACGATTTAAGCATATTATTTGCTAATTTATGATAACGTTTGTTTGATTATTATCTTCCAAAAGGATGATATTATTTTAACTTGTGACGAGTATTTAAGCCGTATGCGTCTTACACAGCACATAGATAAAAAATGGAATATACCAAAATGATGAAATACAATTTCAAAAATTTAGTTCACGAATAGAGTAAAACAATGTGCGTAGTAAATTAAAGTTATTGAATAAAAATTCAATATGATTCTTTAAATATTGATCTAAAATTAAAAAAAAAATAGAGTGGAAGTAATTATTTAATCTAGTTATATGTATAAGATTGTTTGTAAATGGTTTTTTCCCCTAAAAGATGACGCATTTTTTTTACATCCAATTTTACACCTAACGGTGAGATTGGAGTTTCCACTGCTAAATCTTACGTATCCATAACAAATATAATCATAAATTACTTGAAAGTTATGTTTATCAAATAGTTTAAGAAATACTCGTAATCAAAGCCATTTTTACTCATTCTACTTTATACGATTACAAACAGTATATGCGTAACTTGAGCGAAGTTTACGGGGATAGAACGGCGCTTATGGTTCCCAGATATACTCGCACTAACCAAATACCTTAAGAATATTTCAAAACTTACACAGGAAAAATATTGAACATTAATTATAGCAACATTTTTTTTAAATATATCAGTTATTTTATCCAAAAACTATGATTTTTACAAAATTAAAATTAATTAACTTTGTGAACACATCCAAATAATTAATACGATGACCTATTTCGTTTTATTTTTGTCTTTTATTGTAGGCTGTTGGTTCTACTTATAATAAATAATGTATTGTACAGCTAACTTACTATAATGCAATGACTATATATTTAGTAGTCGTAGAGAAATATTATTAATTTATATACTCGTATTTGTAAAAACTGAAAACTCAACTCGGATGTTGTTGAATTGAAAAACTGAAAATCATTTATTAGTTTTTATTGAAGTATTAAATGTGATATGTGTCATCGGGAGAGGTACATGTATTAATCATTTCATAAGTTACTCTTCCTTGAATTAGATGCATATTTAATTTATATAAAACCTTTAAAAATAGTCTTATTGTTTGTTTCATTGACACGTATTGATTAATATAAGTCAGAAAATATCGATGAAATGTATTTACAAGTGTGCTAATTTTAATTGAATAAGTTACTCACTGCTATTATTTTACTGGCTGGAATTAAACACCTCTTCTGTTCTATCAACAGGTTCGTTGTGGTAAAACACTGTGAATTGTTTTTTCATAATCTGGGATGATTGTAGTCGAAGATAAAATACACAGAAATACCATACGTTATTACCGTTGAATCATTTCTTATCTCGCACAATAATATGATACAGATAGTGTCAAAAATGATAAAAGTACGTGAAACGCATTACGAGTGCTTCAACTATGGTGTTTTGATATTGTTAATATATTTTATTAAAATATTTAGACTATTGATCCAATAGCTTGGCTTCAAGCTGGTGCTAAAAAGCCTGGATATGCGATATTTTGTCTCTTATTTTTACTCGATTTTTTCGAAGTTTTAGATTTAAGTAGTTATAAGACGCAGCGCTAGTATGCGCCATTTTTCGTATTTAGTTTTTAAAGTCACTTCATGTCATGCGGCAGCAAAAAAAAATATATGTGGCCGCTGTATACCTTTCGCGCGTGGTGGTTGTCACTGCGCGCTGGTTGGCAGTCACCGCTCGGGTGCCGTCAAGTAAACAGCATTTTCTGTGTCCCGGGCGGAGTACAAAACTTTAAACAGTTTATTTTTGTTTAACGTAAAATAAATGACAAATTTGCTTTTGACGAGTCCTTGGCTTTGGTGACCTGTTCATCTTCCATCCACCACCATCCCAATAACCCGTGATCTGGAATCGCTTATTAGACAGGGGATGTAACTTTATTTAATGTTGTGGTAACTGTATGCTTGACAAGATCCAGTTCCTGGATAAAAAAGCAAATTAAATATCTTTTAACGATTGATGTGTACAAATCTTTAGAAAACATTGGATATTTTTTAATTCAATCAATTAAAGAAGATGAAACAGTGGACTTGAGTATTCGAAAGTTGTTCTATTTACTCAATCCTGATCATTGGTCTATTTCACCACTGCACCGTACCAAGAAATAAATACATTTCTTAAGCTTACAATAAATACATTTCTTTACCATTTTTCACTTTTTGTTAATCCTCACTCATAATATCACATTTGCTATATATTTTAGTATTCGTATATTATTTGTTAAGTACTAGAAATATTCAAAATAAATAATTATTCCTTAATTTCAAAAAAAATAATATTACAAATAATATTCTTACTAAAATTTAAATCGCCACGTTCTCAATTTTTTTTTTTGTGTTTTTGAAGTCGGGCCATGTATCAATACTGTTGGTACAAAAATAATATTAATTACTTTTTTTACTATTAATTAAATATACATATACTATACATAAAATTCTTTTTTCAACGCGTCAATCCAAGCACAAAAATAACGGCAGAAGCGGGATGCGAACCGCGGACCTTGGTCAGTCTAGGCATAGCAATGGCGCAGTTTGCCGAGCGGTATGAATACCTGGGCATAGTTGGTTTCCAAGGTCCGCGGTTCGCATCCCGCTTCTGCCGTTATTTTTGTGCTTGGATTGACGCGTTGAAAAAAAGAATTTAATGTATAGTATATGTATATTTAATAAATAATAATATTGTAATATAGTCAATGATCTATAAAAGTAGATTAGAATATTGAAATAATAAAATAATATTCTAATAAAAATTAAAAAAAATCATATACTTTTTTTACGTTTGGTGAGAGTTTCTTTATTCGTTTAAATTCGTGATACAGATATTTTGAATCTGCTTCACGCTATTTGCAATGTTTCTTTGTCTATTGATTGTTGCAGAAAAGATTTGGTGCACAACACATTATTAATGAACAACACAGAAGTGCGATTACAACATTTTGTTTATATCTGTACGAACTATGGGGATTAACAAAATGATAATGACTTTTATAATTGTCATCTAATTCCATATAATTTATATACAACGATTGATCACATGATTAATAAACACATTTATCTCTTCATTAAAAGATATGCACTAATCCTGGTAACTTTGGGAACAACAAGGAATATATTCTAAATTCCCATTTTTTTTGTAAAAAATATTGCTTTTTGTAGACCGATTTCAACAAATGAGTTATTAATTCCTTTTTCCTTTACTACTTCTTCTCTTTTGAGTTAGTGTTGTCAAATTGATTCAGCTTAAAATCTGTCAACATCGATGACCCGTCTGTTGCCGAACATAAGGTCCTGAGAGGAGCAGCCAGTCGAGTACATATGACAGGATTGTAAATGTGATGCGGTCTGAAGTTGTAGGTCGTAGGTAGTCTCGCATTTTTTCGACGTCAGTTTTAAGTCTGTTAGTATTTTTTATGCCTGCCAATCAGTTCCTGCTATTAGGGAGGTTCTCTCTTGAAATAACGTAATCTTTCGAAACTACCCGCTGCTAGAGCTGGAGTATTTCAGTCTCTGGACTGGATGTGAGTTCTTTTATTGATCTCAAGATGTTTTTTCTTATAAAATTTAGTATATTAACAGATTGTGACGAAATTCACCTTTGAATTTAATCGCTCGATAATAAGTTATACTTGCAAATGAAAAATATGTTAAATCTTCATTTTCAAGGTTTTTTATTGTGGTTTTATGTCACACATGACACAGATTTTATCAATAGTAGATGAAAGTCTTTCAATAAATACCATATATTCCAATTAAGTCCTATTAGTAATGGATAATGCGTAAATTTCAGGCTGTATTTACATTGCACATTAGCAGAATAACATTTCCTATGCATCGCTCAACCATTCTCAATAATGTCATAGCAAGCATCATATAATCTACACATGACATTTTACTAACACTTATATTAGAAAGTATATTATTACACTCTATATAAATGTATAATCAGTGTTTCACTTAGTTTTTTTTTGATGTGCATTAGTTTCCAACATGTTTATTAAATTATCTGTGAAAAATACAGCTGATCCTACCGCGATATTTGTTTGGACGTAACAATTGTCACTGTAAAAATAATATTTAGAAATATAACTAAATATCTATGACGTTTTTTTGTTTAAATTTAATCATATAAATAAAAAATATTTACATTTTCATTAACATTCATAATTTATCAAAAATTACATAGTATGACGAATTTATGAACATCGTTGGTTTATAGAAATATTTGACTTTCAATATGGAATATTCTTATCATACAGCAATGATTAAAATTTATCAACACCTTTTTTGATACTATGATAATATATCTTTTTATTCTGATATTTATTCGGTTTACGCTGCGAAACAAACCCAACTACAGATACATATTAAAACGAGACAAAAAAATACTTATTCTTATCAGAATATAACATATATGATGTTCTTCGCCGAGACTTAGTGAGAGATCTGCTAACTATCCAAGCAAGTTCAGCTTGAAGAGCTAAAAAAGTAATGAAATGGATTTAATGTTAATTACATCATTTTGGAACCTTTCTTTTAATATCAATTAATAATTTCATTTCTTTTATCATTTTAATTGCATACTCGGTCAATTCATATGCAATGTTTATTCATAATCTATTATATTTATCTTGTCAAATTTTATGAGCTAAAATTTTTCTTGTAATCAAGGTGCTCAGATAAATACATTCCGTGAAGATGTTATATGTCAATGTTATTTTGTCAATGTACACTGAAATCTCTCACAAAATAATCAGGTTGGAACAAACAATTATGCATTTCCATTTCTTTGAATGATTTCTCGTCAAATTATTGACCGTAGTATTGAAAATATGCCTTCGAGAAGATTCACATCACACAAAAAGTATGACCTCATTGGGGTCAACTAAACTATGGATGTTTATTTTTGGCGAGCAGGAGATTTTGTCTCAACAGGGAAAAGGGTACTTACAATTGACATCGTTCAGAATAAAATCAAAGTTGACAACAATTCAATGAAATGCATATATTTTTCAATTGCTTTAATAATAAACAAAAATTATCACGTTAAATGTATGTGGTAATAATTTGGTAACTCATTATTTTTATAATTTATTGAAGATATTATTGAACATCAGGCACACAGCAATCAGAACAAAAGATACTGCATTAACCTTTGCCCCGCTGACCATCACGTTGTCTAACAGCCAGGAATCTATGTTCGGCAGGTTCATGTCCAGCCAAGCCTTGTTTACGTAAGCTTCCTGAATATTCGTCTCCACGGCGCGTTTTTCAGAGGCGGTGAATATGTTCGTATTATTTTGAATGAACTGTTCAAACTGCAAATAAAACATCGTTTGAATTAAAGTACTACAAATTTATATTATACCCAGGCGAGAATTATGAAAAAATGTGATGTTTACGCGATACAACTTTCCTAAAGAAATGAATCAGCTTCGCAGAAAATTAAATAAAATATTTTCAGCATTTTAAATATTGAAGAGACAATATTTTTTAAAAAATGGATCACATAAACTGAATGTCACACAGTTGAGATCAATTTGTGTAATATGTGAACTTTATATTTAACCCATTTGTAAAGTCATTGTTCTCAAATCACGGTCTTAATTATGTGAATAAGATTATTACTTAAATATAAATATACTATACATAAAATTCTTTTTTCAACGCGTCAATCCAAGAACAAAAATAACGGCAGAAGCGGGATGCGAACCGCGGACCTTGGAAACCAACTATGCCCAGGTATTCATACCGCTCGGCAAACTGCGCCATTGCTATGCCTAGACCGACTCGCGTTGAAACTAGTATTTATATCATTGTTATCATCGTACGATAGATGTCGCTAGTATATATTCAAAGTATGTATATTTTTATTATTATTCAATCAGTCTTCATTTATTCACAAGCTTAATATTATTACTTTCCGACAGTCTATTTATTTTAGTAAGTACCACTCGTAGATTGGAATATTGAAATAATAAAATAATATTCTAATAAAAATTAAAAAAAATCATATGTGAATAAGAGTTTCCTAATATTTTTTTGAATAAATATGATTATTCTCTGATTCAGTTTTAAGAAGACATAAAAAATATATCTCAAAAGAACCGGCTTAAAATCGTGTGTTCAATTGTTTCTTACCGATTCGATTTGTTCCTTTGTTACCAATCTTGCTCCGATAGCATTTATGATTCTCACTGTACCAGTGGCAGTAGTGAGTCTGAAATAAACAAAAATGATGTAAAAAATTAGAATTCTTTTCGGAGACGACAGTTAGCAATCAGGTTTAAACATTAATTATTCAATTTGTTTATTCGGTGAGAGAAATGTAATGTTATTGCCACCTCCATTTAAATACTAAAATATATGTTAATTGTACGTTATTTTCTGCACTTTTGTGCAGTCGTTTTAATAGTCCAGAAGAGAACCCTTGATTATACCATTAGTTGCAAACTGTCAATATTTAGAATGATCACACTTTCCATAAATCATATTGTTTTCACATTTTTTCTAACAATAGAAATTGAATGTGAACACTCGATTGAAATGAAACTAATAAGATTGTTCCATATATTTTATAAAATATAACTTTGCCAACTATGCAAAGAACAGAAGTCAATAGATTGGCTTT
Source organism: Glossosoma conforme (assembly GCA_022606575.1). Lineage (NCBI taxonomy): Eukaryota > Metazoa > Arthropoda > Insecta > Trichoptera > Glossosomatidae > Glossosoma > Glossosoma conforme. The sequence goes on along the minus strand of JAGTXR010000100.1, from coordinate 2,412,106 downwards.
GCTTCATCATTTGATACTAATGGTTTGATAGCTTTGTCACTATTTTCAAGTTTACTTACTTTTCTTGAAGTTTCTTGAAGTTTGCAGCAACAAATTCAAATCCTGCATTTAATCCCATTTCTCCAGCAATAATGACTGACTCAACAACGGTGTTGCGTTCTGAGTCCATGAGTCCAGTGCGGTTAACTGATATGCTCATATCCAAGTACCTAAAATAAACAACATTATTATTTTAAAATTTACAAATAAACATCATATGAAAATAAAGTTCAGGGTTTTAGAAACCTGTTATTGTGACTTTTGGGTTTAGCCGTGTGTGGCGAATTTCTTTTAACCAATATTTCGACTGCCATTGCAGGGATCTTCTTCAGGATTGATGATTTAGATGTGAGTTGGTGTCAGGTTATCTTATATCACAAGCGTCATTGTCACAATGACGCTCGTGATATAAGATAACCAACCTAAGAAGTTATTTCGGAAACCTCTTTTACATAATTAATTTTTTATTCTCCCTACTTATGATTGCATACAGGTCTTGGGTCTCTATTGCCTTTAAGTTTAAAATTTTACAAATAATTCAATTCTCTCTTCATATTTTATGCGTTAATCTAATAAAATGGAGTTAGCCCACTTGATTGTTCACTGAGCAAACATCATCGTGGCATTTTATTATATGTTATTTCATATATATTTTTTAACATCTGTTAATTTTTTTGTGTAACCTATTACATGTATTACTTATAACTTGATTCCATCATTAACTAAATTACATTTAAAGGATTTTTTTAAGAGAAGACGCAAAAATCTGTAAAAAATAATAATTTCTCAGCCTATAATATATTATTTAGAAAAAACTGGTCCTTAATCGACGTACGTCAATTGTGTGAGAAAGTATCATTTATTTTTGAATGATATCGTTGATCTTTAACTTACTCTTTCAAAATCTCCATGTTTTCTGAGCATCCTAAGGAACTCAAGTACCTGGCTCGCTCTTGAGCCAACGTAGAGTCCTTGAGTTTGGCAAATATGAAGTCCCAGTCAGACTTTGTCGCGTCTCGGAGTGCAGAGCAATAAACGATTTGCTGGACATCAAGATTGACCATTTTATCTGCAAACGAATTTAAAAAATGGCTACACACAAAATCGATCATCTTTATATGGTCTTACTTACAAAAAAATTGTATTTGGTAAAAAAAATATCTGTACATATACTATAATTAAATTTCGTTTCGTGGTCACCTATTTATGTATATTTTATGTGCATGAGAGCATACTTTTACGTATTTTGTTGTCACTTGATGCTGCTCATACTAAATTCTGCAAAATGCGTTCTTTAGTTGACGGTCAATTAGGACAAAAAAAAGACCAGCGATTGCTATAAAAGCGGATTTAGATATACTATTCTTCAGTGATAGCCGCTTTCTATTAATAAGGGCGAGCATTGAGCCTCCAAAATAAGCTTGTGCTGTTGAAAGATAACATTAAAATCTGTCTTTTTTTTAGAGCCCTTGTATAGCTTAGAATAGCTCTGTATATGGCCACTTTGTAGTTTTCGAGCGCAGTGACTATCACTGCTACTTTCAGGCAGAGTCCGCCTTGGCGCTGTTAGGTAAACAGCATTTCTTGTGTCCTGGGTGGAGGACCGAATTATGTCAGTTTTTTTTTTTAAATGTGCTTCTCGACGTATTATTTACTTTGGCGACCTGCTTCTTATCCATCTACAATGCATCCCAATGACAATCTCGTGATCTGGAGTCACGTTAACTATACTAAGGATGTCACAATTTTTTCAACAATTTAAAAGTTTATACATTTCTAAGAAAGCCCGTTGTCCTTGTCTCGCAATGATCGGCAAGGATTTTGAGAAAAAGTCACATTTAAATGACTCACTGTTGTCCGCTCTCCACTCTTGCAGCTTCTTGAGGGAGCGGTACCTGCAGTCAGGATGGCCCATGTTGCAGGACAAAGTGATCGCCTGGAGTCTGTTCAGCTTAGTCACGGGATCATCATTACTGTTAACTTCAATTCCAAGCTTTTCGAATACTTTTTTGCTTAGTTGAGCAACGTACACCTATAAAAACATTAAAAAGTAAATATTTTTCCTATTATTGAAATTTCTAGACACATTTCCTTCTGATTAAGAGATATGACTACCACAAGCCACAGCAACAACGTTTCGTCCAACAGCAGATTTTTCATCTTGTCTCGAGCTCATTGTATATCAGAAAGCCTTCATTGTTATTTTTATTAATTTTACTATATATATTGACTTTATTATATATATTGTCTTTCGCCCACTACGACCGCGTAGTGGCCAGATGTTTGCCGACCGCGACGAGTGTCGGTCTGTGGCCGGCCCGGTACCTGAAAGCATATGACTCGGTGCCGATCGGAAGTTTGTCAAGTTTAATTAAATATATGTTCTTCTGAAAGAGTCTGTGTGCTGTTCATCTGCTCCTCATTCTGCCGTCACGCCTTAAAAAAACGATCCCGACGACGTGAAGTTGCTTTCTTTCCTCGAGAGAAGAGGATGTTAATACATAAATATTATAAATACTCGATATAACTGTTTCTTATATTGTACGTTACATAAACAATAACAATTAAATATTTGTGATCGGGTGAATGACTCCAAGGTACTTGACATACTTGAAGACTATCGACACGATGTTCTATGACGCTCAGCCAGGACAGGGAAGTTGTGTCTGTGTAAGGATTCGAGAGGTTACATAAAAAAACGGAGATTGTATATTCTTGAAAATATTTCAATTGCATGAATAAGCAAATTTTCAATGGTTGATGGCATTCAGGAATAAATTTTGAAAATTACCTGTTATTGGTTGATATAAATTGATTGTATGTTTTGAAGAATATGAGGTGTTTGTTAGTTAGGTTCGCGAAGAAATAATTATTTGACTTTAGAGGAGCAGTTTCAGAGAAAATTGTTGTATTTGTAGATGGGGTGAGTTTGTTCGTTTATTTTTATACTATATATCTGATATAAGAGTATATTTAATATGCTCCAATTTTCATATTGCCATAAGCTCTATTTTGCAAACTGATTTTATAAGAAAGATACAAACAAAAAATTATGAAAAGAATATAAATCTCAATAATCATTTTAAGTTTACGTTAAAATTATTTTATATCTGAAACAGTGATGATAATGCTATACATTTGCTTTTATATTAATCAAGTTGTACAAATCGACAGCAGAATATTTGTATATATAATTATTGCGGTGTGGAAGGCAAACAAAATAATTTTACCACTACTTTCTTTAGAGTTCTTTAATAATGAATATGCCTAAATTTAATTGATATAATATGAGAAACAAGGCTATAGGAGAGTAATGAACTTTTACCCGGTAATAGAAGTAGTTTTTGGTTCCCGCCAGCTTCATGTTAAGAGCGTTTATTCCGTTTGAAGCCGCAAGCCATGGGATGTAATCAGTCTCATTTTCAAGGTATTGCATCAACTCAAAGGTTCTGTTAAAGTTCTACAAATCGAAATAATTCACAAGAATAAACACATTAAATGAAACATAAAAAATAATAATAATTAAAACTGTGAAAAAAATAGTGAAGCGGGTTACCAATTTGTTTGTTATTGAAAATTCAAGAGAATCATCTAAAAGCTGTGCTCTATTCAGTACATGAATCTTGGCCATATCCTCGGAGCAGAGAATCTTGGTCAATCGTTCCCAGTTGCCGTCATCATACATCACTCGGTAGTATGCTGTAAGAATTTTTCATGAAAAAAATAGTCTCTAACTTTACAACTGTGTGGTAAAAAAATAATGGTATAAGAGAACAAGTAATTTGCCCTTTTATCAGTTCTACAAAACCCATTTAAAATTATTCATTATAATTTGTAACCGATACAGGTATTCTAGGCTATTAAATATTGACGATGGTGTTTTTTTCCACCACTAGGCGAGTGAGTATTCTGTAGAAACAAGTAACTGTATATATAGAATACTCACTCTCAGTTTATGAATGTGCCCCTTCATTAAAAACACTTAAAAAAGCATATATGCCTCCCACATATTATTTCTGGTTTACCAGGATGCATAATGACACCATTATAAAGTCAAACCCACTAACGTTCCTTCATATATATGTTATGGTTAATTGATTGTCTTACCTGTTTGTTGTTTATTGAAAACATACCACATGCTCTGATTAATGTTCATAACTGTTTTAGATGAGAGCCAAAAGTGAGGAGCAGTGTCATCGAAGTAAGGCGACCTCTCTGTTGCCCAGTTGATGGGAATCCACCAAGTTTCATTGCTGGATTCAGAACTGTTTCTATAGTACCTCATCTGCAATATCATACAAAAAATGAATTAATATTTACAAAATGTGGCAGGTATACAAAAAAAGAAAAAAAAAATATTTTCAGAAACGTTCGAAAAAAAACGATAGCCTACCTGTTGAAGTTCAATTTGTGTAGCGTTTAGCCTTCGTACTTGTAGTACCGGGAATCCCTTCTGATTAGACCAAGATCCGAACACTGTGTTCATTGTTACATTTTCCGGCAAGACACCAGCTCCAACATGTTTTTGCAGGGCATTAAACAGGATCGTCGGGTTAGTCACACCAAGTGGACTAAAATTATCAATTACATAATTTAATGAATTATATTGAGTTCACATATATTTTTATGTTGTAATAAAGTACATTTTTATGAACGTCACATATTCACAACTTCGATAAAAATTAGTTCGTCAAATAATAATATTTATTTTTATGCTCAAGCAATGTGTGAATTGTGGGATGTTTATTTTACACTTAGACACTTTCTATGAATTTATTGAATCCATTGATGATATGTATTTATCTCCAAATTTTTTGATATTGTTAGTTTCTTTTGAATAATTTCTAGTGGGAGTGAATATTCAAATATAAAATTTACATAAAAACATTTGCCAAATAGTTTGTGGAAGATACAACTTTTACGGTGTTATTAATATTTTTAGTTTACACTTTGAGACGAATTTCAATTTTAAATTTTAAAATCTTGTTTTAATTATGCTGTACACTGTTTAATCACTTACTGAAAGTACGACATACATACATATTTACTTAATAACATTTAAATTTAAAATAAACTCACATTGACTGAAGATACGTAGTGAGTCCCTCCTGGAATGCCTTGTCTCCCATAACATGCTGCATCATCCTTATCACAGAACCAGCTGCAAATAACATTTTTATAAACTTCAATACAAAAATATGCAGTTAAGTATCACAAGGTGATTTTCATGGACTTTCCGTGGCATTCAAAAAAATCATTAGAGGATGCATGTAAAATGGTTGCACAGTGATAACGGATATTAAGAAATTGATGATGAATTCCAATTAAATAAATAGAGTGAATACATAAATTTGTGACCCTTAAAAAATATTTTTAATATTATATGTTTAACTATTAGTATTGATTCTATAATTTACTGAACTAAAAACAAAGTTTTACTTTCAGAGTGATGCTATTTTTTTGTACACAAATATTTTTTTATTTAATCTTTCTAATGTGGAGATAGTTTCAAATATATTGAATGAACTAAAAAATTAAAACATCTCCTAGTTGAAGTTTTTAGCTGAAAAGTATATCAAATTCGGATATAAAATGGCAAATATAATAGTAATTTCATACATTTTTGGTAGGCAATATTATTAAAGTTTCTGCTAATCTCAGCAGGAGTCTGGACGTCACTGGACATGGCGTTGGTGCTAGGCAGAGCATCTGACCTCATGGCAAACTGCAAGGCATTCACAACAAACTGGTCCATAAGCCTCCATTCTGGCAAAACCTGACATAAATAAAAACATATAATTAAAATAAAATAAAAACAAATCCTTTAATCGTTTCAATGTCAAGGCAATTTTGTATCTAATACAATGAAAAGTTCTAAAAAATAGTATCTTGTTCACACAATAGGTTGGAATTGTAGAAGTATGTCGTTATAGTTGCGGGCATATCCTCTTATATTAAATCTGGTTCTCGTTGATTGCATTAGGAATAAAAATGATTAATCGTCTCATTCAGTTAATTATTTACTGACCTTGTTAGTTGCGTAGTTTTCAAAGTATGTAGCAAAACCTTCACTGAGCCACAGATAACCCCACCAGGCTGGACTGACTTCATTGCCAAACCACATGTGAGCATTTTCATGAGAAATGACTGTTGCTATTTGTTGCAAGGACCTGCTGGTTGTGATGCCGGTGCGATTCATCAACAGTTCCTCTCTAAAAATCACATTCGACATAAATATCATACTGTTGTATACATTTATAAAACAACTATTTCAGAATGTTTATTTTTATTTTATTTGTAAAAATTGAATGCCTGTATGTGATGATTCCCCAATTCTCCATAGCTCCCGCAGAAAAGTCTGGGATGGCGACATTGTCCATCTTCGATATGGGAAAAGCTACTTTAGTGTATCTCTCCAATTCCTGCAGACTTTTCTGTCCATAGCTCAAAGCAAAGTCGAGGGTGTGTGTTGTGTTGGGCCTAGAGAAGACACGATACTTCTTAGGATAAGACTGGGGTGTAGTCTGGTTCTCGTTCGTGACAAATTCAAAGTCAGAAACAACGAATGCTATCAGATAACTTGACATTTTAGGTGTTTTATCAAAAGCTGTCAAATTGTAGCCAGGCTTACTCGGTCTGCAAAATTAAAAAAAAAAGATTGAAAAATATAACATAAATATACAAATATGACAATATGATTAGTTATTTAAAAAAGCTTATTTTTTGTGATATTTGCTTATAATTTGCGTAATAAATTTGTACGACTACCTGCAATAAGTTTAATAACGTATGATTATTAAGTATCACAAATTGAATAAGTAAATGTGAAAACTCACAAGTTAGTGGCGTTTGCGACATCGGTATTGGAAATAGAACGAAATCCTGGAGGAGAGTAAATGTTCAATTGAAACTCGGCTTTAAAAGCAGGTTCATCGTAGCAAGGAAACGCCGCACGAGCTGCAGTTGCTTGAAATTGTGTAGTCGCCAAATATCTACAAAATATAATTATTTTAAAGTTGAACAATATAATAAAATTACCGAGATGACCTATGTCTCGTGGGAGGGAAGAAATAACAGTTTTACCAACTCATAACATCAGTGTATTATCGTCGTCATGTCTCATAAACCTTGCAGACCTAAAGTATCACTAGATTTGTAGTTATTTGTCAATAAAACTGTCTTCTGAGATCTGGATAATGCTGAGTGGAAGGAAGGAGCGTAACACTGAAGCAGTGATTATTATGACGCAGTGCTGAAAGTGGTCTTGAAAATGGCTCTCAGAAATAATTCGGCATGACCTTGAGCTTAGCGACATCAGTGGCGTCTCTTTTTGGCAAAAGTATTACTATAAATTGGTGTAAATGTAAAGGAGGAGTTGGGAAAACTCCTGTTATACAGCATCTTTCTTTTGTGATTTGCAAAAAGCTATAATTGCCTAAAGTGCGTAAGGTGTCTAGTTTATACTAACTTAATCTAATGATCGAGTTGTGATTGTAAGTACCAGGAATTATCCATAAGTCTTGGTCTATTTTCTTGTTTTTTTATGCCGATGGAATACCAAAGCTCAGATACACTGTCGCAAGTGATAATCTATTTAATTAACGATATTAGATAATAGTACAACGCCTCTGGATCTCATTTTTTTTTTTTTTTATGTAAACGCATGCAGGAGAGCAAAACCGGTCAAGACCAGTGCACTCTATGACGCTCAGCCAGGGAGGCTGGACGCTGCATGCAGGAAACGTGTGTTGTGTTCGTGTTTGTGTGTGGGTTGGGGAGATTGCAAGTGTATATTTATCTGTTTCTTGAAGAGATCCAGATTGTAGGAAGGAGGAAACACAGACGCTGGAAGAGCATTCCATAGCTTACCGGTGGCATTAAGGAAGGAACTTTGGAAGCTGCCAGTTCTTGGTCGACATATATTAACCGTGTATGGATGTTCGGCAAGTGTAAGACGAGTTTGTCGGCTGTGAGTGGGTGCAGGAGGAATTAGTTCTTTAAGTTCCGAAGAGCAGCGACCGTGGTAATAACGGTAGAAAAGACTAAGAGAACCAACCTTACGTCTGTGTTCCATTGATTGTAGATTAGATGTAAGGGTGTCATTGTTTATCAAACGAATTGCTCTTCTTTGAACTGAGTCAATTAAGTTTAGAAGGTATTTTGGGGCTCCAATCCAAAGGTGACTGCCGTATTCAAGGATAGGTCGGATTTGTCCTTTATATAGAAGAAGAAGTTGTTTATCGTTGAAATACCGACGTGATCTATATAATACACCTAGTTTTTTGGAAGCGAGACCGGCTTTACACTTAATTGACTCGTAATATTTGACGTTATTCGATATTGATAATCCAAGCATGTTGATGGAGCTTGCTTTCGGAAGAGAACAACCGTTGAAAGATACAGGATCCATAGCAGTCTTCTTAGTGGAGAAAGTACATGATTGGGTTTTTGAAATGTTGAAACTGAAGAGGTTGAGGTCGCCCCATCGTGAAACCCTTTCAAGAGACATGTTCATCTTCTCCACCAGAGATTCCCTAGCAGCAGATAGTTCCGAATGTTTCAGAGGTCATTGATGCATAGTTATGATTCTTAGGTGCAGCTGACTCATTTTAAAGTTTACTGGCTGTTCAATGTGTTAAGGGTGTAAGGAGTCAAAATAGTTTATTGTGAATTTATCAAAAGTGAATGTTTTTTACCAATGTAACGTTAACTGATAGTACTTGGTAAAACTCCATAATTATAATTTTAAAATAATTTTAATTAGCATATTAAGGTTTTTTTAAATTATAAAATAACTAATATATTATATTTAAATAGTTTGTACCGAACAGAGTCACGATTTTTTTTTTCATACCTAGCAATATGAGATATTCAATCGATCGTGATGATATAAAAAACGTGAAATTTATTATCAACAAATAATCTTAAGACGATGATAGTCATGACGCTGTTGTATAAAATACTCGCATAATATAAAACATTGATTACGTCGATGTTATCTATCTAATATTTTTACATACAACATGACTTGGAATTTAAGTTCCATTACTTGAAAATGTTTAATTTGGGGGCAAAGGTAATTTTGTAAACTCCTTATTTATCTAGAATGATGTACCAAAGACTAAAGCTTGAGAAGAAGAAAGTGACATTAGGCAATATTTCAATGATTGTCTCCCTTTTATCAAATTTTGCTCGTGCCTCTTAAATTCTGGAAAGTGCATTAAATAATGCATCGCTTCATTTTGCATGTGCCACATCGTATATCAATTCTTGAGTCAATATAATACAAGGTATATTTTTTACATTTGCAATGATATAAAAAATTTCAGAGTAATTATGATTGATTAAGAATTTATATTGGAAATGGAAAAAGATGGATAAAAATACGGAAAAAATACGAAACAAATACAAACAAAATAGGACGAAATTTCGGACAAAATACAGACAAAATACGAGTATATTAAGCAGAATATTATATTGCTAATATTACTTTGGTAGCGATACTATCATCTTAGAAGAAATAGTTCTGGAAACCTCTTCTTTAAATGTATATGAAAACATAAGGAATAATATTAATAATAATTTGACAACACACCTTTTTTGGCCGTCGTCGCTCATATAAGAACTCAGATAAAGTCCTTCCAAATTTCCGTATTGTCCTTGAAAGTCAATAGCAAGCGTGTATTGACTTCCGACAACGAGAGACTTGTTTAGAGTAACGTGGAAAAAGTGGGTATCGTCGGAGGATAGTTCGTGGTCCTGGTAAAGGTCATCTGTGATATTTGGGTTGTTTGCTTTAACTGATATCGAATTGACTTTCATTTTATTCGCATGCAGAACAATTTGTTGAACGGCTTTGTTGGCCGCGATGACAATATTAACGGTGCCATTGAATGATGCATTATTGTTGGGATCTATGGTGAGGATGATTCTGTAGCTAAGAGGAATTGTATCTTTCGTCAGCTCGTATGAGACATTTGCTCTTGTAGATATTTCTTCTTGTGGCAGAAGCTCCAGGCCGTCAAGAACTGGAAGTGGTGATCCTGACACTGAAGACAGAACCGCGACCGCCGCCAAGACGAACACCAACACCTTACCCCGCATGACTGCAATTATTAAATATAATATTGTGATCAGTCGTTAGCGATTCTTATATAGTTCTAAGAACACACGAACTATTATATTTAACTCATCATAAAAGAAACGTCTTTCGTTTTCTTTAGACAATGAGCAAACATCAATGCCCGGGAGTCACCTCGGTTTCAGGTGTAAATACAATAAGCGTTACCTCGGGGTGCACTACGAGGAAGCGTATTATTTTACACCCGATCCGATAAAAGATGTTACGACTATATTATTATATTAATTCACACTTACTTATAAAAAACATAATTAAAAATCCTAATCTACTGCATGTGGAATAAAATTATAATATTTTTGTGAAGGTTGAGGGATTTTTAAGAGTATATTTATCTCTTTCTTGAAGTGAAATATATACTCTCCCTGTACTTTAAACAAGTAAATTTTTAATGCTCAATAAAAATAAGTAGTATTTGTGACTAACATATATGAAATGCTTATAAATATACCAGTGGGTAAAATAAGGATCATTTCTTAGATGTGATGGTAGTAGCGGTAAAAAATACAAATTTAAAAATGTAAATTTCTAAACTGAAGTATGTATATTTATATAACCTTTCAAGGCAAGAGAAAATAAACTTTTTAGACAAAATATATTATTATTTTGTTAACAACAATAATTTAATAAAGTATGTAAACCAAAGTTCTGACTAACTACATCACTTCTCATAATGCTAAATGGGTAAGATCATAGATAAATTAATATCAATACGACAAAAGATAAAAACTGACATGGTAATTTACATGTTTAATATTTATTAATTTACAAATGACTTTTAAGAACATAATATTTATTACAAATTATGTATTCGGAAAATCAAAATTTTTGATCGATTGAACTGCGGAAAGTGTGATGGTTTTCACTTTTAAGATTTGCCTGCAAACATAAACTGGGGTAGTTGATAGAATAAATCTCTTAAAAATAGCAAATTAAAATTCGATACTTATTGGTTGTAAATATTTAAATTTGTAGTTATCACCTCGATGAACTTTAGACTATTCAATTTTAAATTCTTCTGCATCCTCTAGTCGTATATGTATACCATATCAAAGGTTCAAACCGATGTTTGTCTAAATTTTTATCATAATTTTGCGAATATTATTGTATAAAATATATGGTAATTTTAATAATATCTACAATAATAAATAATGAATTATGGCTTTATTTTAGATTTGTACAACAATATTTATTATCCGTGGACTCACCTGACAAACGTTGATGGGAAACTGAAAGTAACGTCGTAAATCATAAGTGGTGGTGAATATTGACGGGTACTTGTGTTCTCAAATAATAATTAGCTTTATCTGCATTGTCACAAGTCGTCCATGGCAGTTTCGGCGCAGCCATTTTGGCAAAAAATATACGTTTGATGAGACACGAATAAGCCATTTTTCCTGCAGTCCCGAAACCCTTTTAGAGATTTATAGTTTATTTTAACACCCAAGAAAATGTCTACAAAACGAGAAAATAAGATTATTTTTAAATAATTGACAGACTTTTTGATGCAAGGAAGATTATTTTTTAATATGATAAGAGAGAGATCTTCTTATGTTATAATTTGTCGAAAACATCATTCAACAGAATATCAAGTTATGCATGTAGAAATAGTCATTATATCATTACAGTATAACTCATATATTAATATAAAAATTAATATTTAAAATAATAATAAACATATAGTCTAGTGGTTACCAATCATTTTCGCTCCACTTTTTTGACTTTGACTACTTTTCAGAAGATAGTAAAATATAAATTATTAAAAAACTTACGCCTTTTCGCCTTTGACGATTTGATTAAAAAAAACAATTGCCCTTTTCACTAAAAATCAAGTTTAAAAATCCCAAAAAAAAAAATTACCCTTTCCTTTCAATATACCCCTGGAACTCTCAAATTGCCGTAGGTTGATACGAGTAGTGACTGAACTAC